>CM056780.1:17500000-18750000 GCA_029852875.1 Mythimna loreyi | reverse complement strand
CTAGTCCGATTGGAAAAAAAATAGCAACAATAGAAAGCTGCTTTACTCCTGAGTGACATAGGCTATATTTTATTTACGCGGGCGAAGCCGCTGACAAAAGCTAGTAGTGAATAGGTTACTTCTAGGCAAGAGTGGTCAAGCACGAATATAAAAATTAAAAAATAAGCCTATATTGGAGATTGTTAGTAAGAGTCACCGCGGACCTGGAACGTAAAGGGCAATTAAAGGAACTTAGGTGGGTTTAGGTAGTAAATCTTTGACGCTCTTGCTCCACCTAAAGCGGGAGAAGTTTTTTGAAGATTTCCCATCGTCAACAAAAAGGCCTATATTGCAATGGAGTGTAGAAAACTCAAACATACGCCATTGTATTCATAACCCATTCTATGAATGTTACAAAGAAATAGTTTGACAATCTTTGAGACGGATCATACATCAAGCATCATAAGACCCATCTCATGGTATTGTTATTGAGCTACATAGCATAGTATTGTTAGAAAACAATGCGTTTGACCTCAATCTGATCGACTTACAGTAGTGTTACCTATTGAATGTGTAAATAAGGACATTACTACTTATACAATACTAGCTTTCTGCCAGCGGCTTCGCCCGCGTGAAGGTAGGGTTCTCCATACAAACTTTAGACCCCCATTACATACCTTTAGGAGCTGAATTTTGAAAAATCCTTTCTTAGTGTTCGTTTACATCATAAAAGGAAGCCCTGTGCAAAATTTCACTGTTCTAGTGCCAGTAGTTTTGGCTGTGTGTTGATATGTCAGTCAGTCAATTTTTCCTTCATTACATATCATCATTACATAGTATATGTAAAACAAAATTGCTTATGCCCTATGTATGCTTATATCTTTAAAAGTACGCAACGGATTTTGATGCGCCTTTTTTTAATAGATAGAGTGACTCAAGAGGAAGGTATATGTGTATAATACATGCATAATATATTCAATATCAGTACCCGTGCAAAACTGAGGCGGGTCATTTTTAGTGTATGCAAAACCGGAATATAACTTTAGCTCAGAGTCAGTACCTGAATCGATTCCAATAATTTTTGCACCAAGTTATTTTTTTTTCCCAAAAATATTTAAATAAATGTAACGGCAGGATATTGCGGACATTAGGTGCCAGTGCACAGCCGGGTGCAAGATCATGTGTAAGACACAGTTATTCTCTCATAATAAAAAAAAACCGTTACCTATCTTAATAATATTATCAAATGTCTGTACAGTAGCCATAATAAAATGACGCCCACATATCTCCTCTATGCGTGAAACCAGAAACTATAATGGACACTAATTAGAAGGTTCATTAAAACGTCTAGACTAGAGACTCATATGAGAGTGATGGTCCCTAAGTATCTGCGTCCGGTAATCTGGGTCATACCGGTTGACAGTACTTAGGTACTTTAGTAATTTAACCGCAAATCACAAATAGAGAGCCTTTTTTAAATCCACTTAAAATTAAGTAAGTTATAAACTTTTCAGATCTGGTGGAAGGGTAAACTGTAAAGTAACAAAAAAACAAAAAGGATGCCAACACTGAAATGTGACGTCATGACCATTAGGTTACGCATATAGAAAAGCGCGAAGGGGTGCGGCAGACCAAGATGGAGAGAGATGCAAGATGGCGGAACGAAGGATATGGCGAAACGACTAAGTTGCTTTCCTTAGGAATTAAGTTACTTAAAGCCGAAGCACTGGGAGGAGGAATGGAGGGACGTCTTTGCCTAGCAGCAGGACGGTACAGACTAGATATAATAAGTATAATAATGTAGAAAAGAGTTAGCGATATGTTCCGACCACGCGCTCACTCTTCCTTGTAAAAATATCTAAAACAGCCCGAAATCATCTATTGGGCAGTTGCTCAACCAGACATATCACCTGTCTGGTCTAAAGATCCCACCCTTTTAAACGGAGGTTTGCGGGACTTTAATCTCTGTTTCGAATACCTCCAAAACCCGTTCGACTCAATAACTTTTGAATCCTAAGCGAACGCTTAGGGCTCAAAAGTTTAAAATAAAATATACTGACGTGGTATTCCACTCCGGCAGTATGTTCTGCGTCCACTCCTTGGCATGCCTCGCGAGCCGCTCCTCCAAGCGCAGCGACTCCTGCATCCTCGCATGCCTCGCAGCCGCCTCCCGTTCTACTCGTCTCCTCGCTGCCTCCACCATGCGTGCGTGCTCAGCCTTGTGTCGAAGTGCCTCTTCTGTGCACTTAGCGGGAAGGTTTGATGGCCTGAAGAGAATAGAAAAAATATAGGTTTAGTAATGCAAATTGGAAGGTCAACGTTGGGTGCCAGCATTGTCGAATATTTACTGGTTTAGAACAAATTAACATACAGATATTGAGTAGGTGAGAAAAAATTTCAATCATTGTGGTAAACCTTAGCAGAGATTAGCCAAGTACGCAAGAGATATTACAGTGCACAGATGTACTCTCTGTTTCTTCTTTTAGTCTAACGGGACGGCAATCCGATACAGAGAGAAATCAAGGCACCGAGAGCGAGGCACAGGGTGTCACACTTCAAACTCCTGAACTGGTTATAGTTAACCCTAGTATCTATATACTTATGTATAGTGTGTATTTGTAAAAATAATATTCCAGTTAGGTACGAGTATGCAGTCTAATTATTAATACAAAGTTGTACCAGTTTACAATGTTGTAGCAATAATGCAATTAGTATGCCCATCTCAAGGGCGGATCCAGCTTTGGCCCCAGGAGGGGGTCACATAGTCGTGGTCAAGTCAAGGACTTAAAATTTAATTTTGATAACAATAGATGCAAGTAAAAAGTAGGTAATTTTTTAATGTACCTACGTAAAAAGTATTACTGTACTTAAAAATATTTATTTTTTATTGTACCTACACTTGAAAAAAATTGACACATAATAACTTGTACATATACACGTACATATTGCCATCTTCTCTTGAGACATCCAGAAAAGCACTATCACGCACAGAATGAGGCAGCCTATTTAATCCATAACCGTGGTGAATGATTTGTCATAACAATTAGAGATATGTCCAGGGCCCGATCTAGCTATTTAGCCGCTTCGGCCAAAGATAATTTTCGCCGCCCTTTACCACCTGTTTCACATGGGGTCTGTTATTCCGGCGCGGTCGAAGTCTGAGTGGAGACGTCAAACGAGATGTCACCCCCCTTCTGACAACACGGTGACAAATTGGGGCTGGCGAACGTTATATCACCACGGACTCGCTCTGCATTAGCATACACGTGGGTTTAAAACCCTGGTTTCGGACGACCAGGCCTGTCTTCGGAACTCAGTCCTCCAACATCGACCCCGCTGGTTGAGTTCTCCGCAAACGATTACGGGGAGTGAATCAAATTCCATGACGAAGGCATTCAGCTCCCTAAGGCAGTCGTGGAGTTCGGCGAGATGTTCGGGTACAGGTAGATGCCTCCCACTGCAAAGTCTCCGAACCGTGCTGCGACGCAACCCCGTTCCCTCATGACGGCCTCGAAGGACGAGGTACCGGCGGCAGCCGACGAAATTATTTTTATATTGTCATCGAGCCGCTCAAGACCTGCACCCAGTCAGCTATCAATAGATCCTGAGCATTGATTTGGCGGAGGTGGGCCTTCGAACTTTTACCCTTGGCCTTGGCGGAGGGATCGCAGAATCTACTCTCAGTTTGATGGTCAGCCTGTTTGCCTACTGCCGTACATGCGTAGCTGTGCAATGTAGCACAGCATTCTGCAGCCTTGTGACCAGGCTTACCACACTGATAGCAGTGGACACTGTGATCCACTTTGCCCACTGCAGCGCAATAGGCCCCCACGTTTCGTCCACCTTGATGGATACGTCCAAGCCTACCGCCCTAGCCGCCTTCCTCTTGACGCCGTCAACCGTCCATTCGGCTCTAGCCGGGGGGTAGCCTAGCCACCGCTGAGGCAGGCGGTCCCGCCAGATAATTGGAAGGTGCCGTTCTAACCTTCGGCAGAGGAGAGGCCTTGTCCCTCCGCTGCCGCTGTGTGGCCACCAAGGCCGGCCTCACAGACCTTGACGCCACGGCCCTGCCGGTTTGCCCCGACGGGCCGCCTTAGGCGCAACAGCCGTAGCCGTGGTGGTGGCCACATACAACGCTGCCTATCCTTCGTTTTACTTAGAAGAAGTCTGGCACTATCTCCCGCTCCAACCAAGGGCGGTCATTGGATAAGTTGATGGTGGTGCTGGTGGCTGGTTAATGGCTAGGTTGGAATGTAGGAATAAGTCAATTTTGCCGCCCCTCATTTTTTGCCGTTCTTGGCGAATGCCCGGCTTACCCCAAGATCGGACCTTGGTATATCGAGGGATATGACGCAAAACTCCGCAAAAGTGAAGAGATGGTACGACAAGGGTTTCCAAAAAACAAAATAGACCAGTGCAGATAGCATTTGAAAGGTAACAAAATAGTAGAAGGATGAAACCTTAAAATATTCACATTTGCTCTTTATTTTGACTTAACATCTAAAAACATCCTATTTTACAAACGAAAAATCTCGCGTAAAAATAGGTGATTATAGAAAAAAAAAATTGGAATTCATTCAAATCTTTACTTTTTGATGGTATAAAAAAAGTATACATTACTATAGTAAATTTTCTCAGAAAATGCAAAAAACTAAAAGAACTCGAATCTGAAATTTCTTTTGTTTAATCATTATGTACTGAGGTATTTATTAAAATGTACACCTTAATTTCTAGAAAAACGTTAGATTCCATATTACAGTCATAAAAAAAAAATGTAAATCCACAAAACTTAAATATTGCAAAAAACCATGCAAAAATGTTCTGAAAATTAATTATAAGATTTAAAGGGGATTTCATGTAGGAAATGTGGCTGCTGCTATTTTTGCAGTAAAAACGTTGTCTTATTTAATTTTAGCCTCGTTTAATAAGTCAACGTTATTCATATTCATTATAATATGTTTAAATACCAAAATCTTGTTAATCACAAGCCTCATAGTACCTTATTTTACATTGTAATCGCTCCACGCTCCACTTGTCCATTAGTTTTTGTCTCTTTGATGGCATTTCTTCATGGTTAGATTCGATATACTTACAATTTCATCATCTGGATCATTAACTTCCTCGTAGGTTTGTTCTTCCACATTGGAGCATTATGTAAGCATACGCAATTAAGCCAACAAACTTTTTCAAAAAATCACCTATTTTTACGTGAGATTTTTCGATTGAAAAATAGGCTGTGTTTTCGATGTTAAGTCAAAATAAAGAGTAAATGTGAATATTTTAAATTAAAAAAAATATAGTAAGTTTGGAACATAAAAAGGAAACTTTTCCCAAAATTTTGTGAAAAAAAGTAATTTTTTAAGAAGATAAAAAGTAAATTAAAAAACTCGGTTTCTTGGACTTTTCACATAGATTTTGAGGTTAGGTGAAAAAGTGTAAATACAAAAATGGTAGATCTTTTTATGACCTACAAGTTTTCCATTAGACTTTTTTCCATAGAACCAGTAGTTTTGCCGGATATCGAAATAAACCATTTTTTGCCCTTAAAACCGCACACCCATCCACTTCCCGACCTCAGATCGACCGTAATTAATTTTTCCTTAAATGTTTGTTATATTATTTGCCTTTTCCAATGGGTTTCATTTTACTACTATTTTGTTCCACTTTTTATCATTTTCAGTGCTATTTGCACTGGACTAAAATACATATATTTAAATAACAACATAAAAAGTTATTATATTAAGTTAATTAAATATTGAAGGTATCTAGTTACTTACATAAAATCTGTATGGTGACAAAATATATAAATAAAAATCATTATGTTTTTTTATATCATTATGTTCAATTAGTAGTCCACCCAAGTCCTGGAACCAGCTCAGGGGGGGGTCATGACCCCCATGACCCCCCCCCTGGATCCGCCGTTGGCCCATCTGCAATGCCTAAGTACTCATCTTAAGATTTCTATGTAACCACATTATATACACTACACACACATGCCTTATAATGTTCCTCACAGCTGGGACTCAGGCATCCTCTCTTGGTAATGCACATCTCGAATCAAGTGCGAGTTGATGGATGTCACAAGTCTTCGTATTTTTGGTTCTAGGACATTTCTTTCACCGTTTTGAGAGCGGTGGTGATGAAACAAATTACACAAATTAATACGTCCCGCTGAGTTTGAACCCATGACCGACTTATCGTAAGTTACATTAAAAAATAATAAAACCGTCAAAACATCGAAATTAATTGCCGATAAATAAAATAATACAATTGATGGAAAATCCAGTTCAATGCAATTATTATCTTAACAATTATAGTTGAATTATTATGCATCATTATACGCAATTAGATAACACAAAGGATGGCTCCATCGTGATGTTATAAGTGATTGAATATTCAAATAGTATCGTGCAGGGCTTGCGTGAGATACATAATGTATGGAGCGCATCAAAGGTGCACGCTCGGATCTAGAACAGGCAACGTTACATTGTTTTAATTATAATTTAAGAGTACAGTACACTACAGTACTAGTACTAAAACGCAAACAATCTTGAACATCTTACAAAAGAAAGAGACGTTTAAAGATACAAAATACCCCTGTATCTTAGCGATTTACTAAAAATCTGCAATTTGTGTAAAAAATATAACCGTAAAACGTTGCTTGTAGATTAATCTGGCAAACAATCAGCATGATTTAATGTATGTTCGGTTTGAAATCGTTAAAAGAAATTTTTAGAAGCATCATCGTAATTTTTTCTATCGTACTAAATTAGCTGTATAATGTTTTGAACACACTATGTACGAGTATAGCATATTTCCTGAAGAATAACATATATTTTTCTAATTTTGTTTATAGCAGTGGATCATGATTTTATTATACTTTTGGGCATTATAAAACCAGCGAGTAGCTTACTCTTAACTAACGACCCGCTCCAATTTCGCACGAGTGTTACAAATCATTTCTATAATATGCATGTATTATACACCTAAACCTTACCTACCTCATGAAACACTCTGTCTAGGTATTGATTAAAACCATATGAAAAACCATTCAGGAGTGTTTGAGTTGATCCTGTTCACACAGAATACACAGACGAGATAGTATACTTTGTTTTATAATACATATGTAGGGACAGGTATCTGGGTTTAGTTTCTGAGAAACCGTGTTAGGTTTATGTTATGATGGAAACCACCTGCCGTCCAAACTGATCGTATCCAAACAGTTTATCGACTGAAATGTTGATGTAGCAGGTGCGGTACTAAATTCGATGTGGTGTTAGTTGGTCTCTGAATGAAAGGATATTATTTTGTTAGATACCTAAAGAATAATTTCTTATTAGAAAACTGTTATATGAGATGTCTTCTTTTCTATCGATGATTGTTTCTGTGATGAAGTTATTGTAATTATTTTGGTGTAATAAAGTTTCATCTATCTATCGCCTGTCGTACTTGAGAAATAATGTAAACATCTTATTTACGTTTGTCATTTTTAAGTTTTACAATTATTTACCAACTAATAGAAAAAAATATACACAAGCTTTCAGATATTTATTTATTTATTAAAACTTTATGCACATAATAACACTGTACAAAGGCGGACTTAATGCCTTAGGCATATATAGATATTGATAAATATATATATATATTTTTTTTTGTAAAATGCCTTTTTGTAATGATCGATTTCCGATAAAAAAAATTAAAGAATTATTATTCAGTATTTTATTTTAATCAAATAAATCGACTATTACATAAAAAATATAACATCATGAGAGTAAACCGTCAACTGAATGAAGCTATTTTGGGTCAAACCAAATATTTGACCCCTATTAGGCTGAAACCGAAACTAGCCGTATCCAGATTTTTTGCCGAAACTTGAGTTGGTGTCAATTTTTTTAAGTGTGACAAAAATTAAATAAAATCGAACAAGGACAGATTTAGATTTGCCCTTTTCTCGTCATAAATAAAGCAACTTTCGATCCTAACAATATAACATCAGCCTTGGCCTTTCCTCAAATTACTATTGCTAAGGAAAATGTCAGTTGAATTCATCGTTTCATCGCTGGCTTCAGTCGTAAAGTTTTATGCTATTGCCTCTATTACAAACAATGATACTTAAGATAACAATAATTGAATTTTAGTTGAATATTTTGAAATATGCAATGGGTAGTTGGTAGTTGCAGAGGCACACGTTGAATTCAGCTATGATCATATAAAAGTAATGCTTGACTGCAGTCCTAGTAGTAAGCAGTGATGCAATTGTTAATGGTGAAACGCACTAGTTTGTTAAGAGCTCATTCATTCTAGCCTTAAAGAGACCTAAATTATAAGGACGAGAAGTCCACTGGTACAGGCAAATTGTTCTAATAGTTTAATGTACGCGGTATAAACGACGAAGCGAAATGCTTGATCCGGACCGTGGAGGTGTCAATGATGTAACGGGATCAACACTCGCCGTAGCTCGGTTAGTCAGATGGCAGAAAGGTGATGAAGAGGCGGAACGAAGTCATAAAATTCCTTATAAGTGTTATCAAAATAACTCCTTTCAAAATTTTAATCGAACATGCCTAATTTCTTTGCTACACGCCAAAATGCCAAAGTCATTATCATCTTACAAACCGAACACGACCCATCGTTATAAAGATACGCATTTTTGGACCTTACACCTTTAAGCAACGGTTACGCTAATCACCGTTCAACTAATCAGCTTAAAAAATCACCAAATGCGAGAACGACTTGCACAAAAGGTTCTGTAGGTAGGTAGAATACTAAAATTGTTAAAAATATAATATATATAATGTATACAGTTTGTAAAAAAGATAGTGCCATTCTTTGTATAGGAGTTGGACCAAGTGCTGCCCAGAATGAACACATAGTCCTTTTAGTTCCTCAGGCCAACAACAATCAGTAAACTGAAGCGCTTAAAAATCTATCCTAGAGGTCAAAAGAAAAAATAAGTGTTTTATTGTGAATCTTACTAATATTATAAATGCGAAAGTTACAATGTTTGGATGTTTGTTACTCAATCACGCCAAAACGGCTGGACGGATCTGGATGAAATTTGGCACAGGCATAGGATAAACTCCGGAATAAGACATAGGCTACTTTTTATCCCGGAAACCCCAACCCCAATACCACGCGGGCGAAGCCGCGGGCAAAAGCTAGTTATTTATTTTCGAGAAATATTTTAATGAAATGTTTTCGTATCGTCATACATTGCTGCAGCTAGCCGCGTCATCGCACACAAAAACACAAACATATGGAAATATATGAAAAACGCCCAAAGCGCCACGTCTCCCGTAAACAAGCTCATAGGATCCCACTGGCACCGATTGAGAACGGAATCCTAACTAAAAAACAGCAATTACTTTAGCGTGCATCACGCTCCTTGTTCCCCAAATTTTTGCGCAGTTACAACATCTACTGCCAATTTAATCAAAGAGATATCAGACGATTTATTTAGATGTTCACATTGAAATAAGAAAGCGAACTGTGAATAAATGTTTAATGCATTAAAACGCATTCCTTTAAAAGCGACTGCACCTTTTATAATGCACGAATGTATGCTTCATTATGCATGCATTTCAAATCTTAATAGTGTATTGGCTTATAAGCACAACGCACGAAGCGAATTTAAACCGTAGATAATTTACATGTACGCTAAATACATAATAATTGAAGACAGATTTAATAGTTTTGATTACATAGCCTTAAGTTTGGGAACGTAATTACAATCATTATGTTGCGTAATAGGGATTATACATGCATGAGAATACTATTTGTCCTTGAACCAGTGTTTTAAAAAAATACAACAATAGAATACTAATTGTTAACTGGAGCCAAGGGTACATGTCTGAAAGGAAGGCTCTGTCCCTCGTATAAAGGCAACGTAGGATCAAGACAAGGAACAGGGTAGGTTGTTTAGTAAGTAAGACATTGACAATCAGACAATGTTTCCGCTCCGCCCAAGGGCGGGATTCGTAGATGATTTTTCCCACCTAAAAAAAGAGATGTAACAATTAAAAACGCATATATCTCTGTGTCTCGCCAAAATGCCGGTCTCTGTAACAGCGTGATGAACTTTGACATTTCTATCCCATATCGGACTTCTCTTTCTAATTATTCTCATAGAAGCTTTTTAAGTTCGTTGTTGATAAATATTTTTAATTATTTATTTATTTATTAACTAGATCTTAAAATTATCTACAACAAATAAATAACATGCACTTTCCCTAATTTATTTATTTGCTTGCTACACTTACAGTATGCCTAAAAAGCTTAAAGCAAGCCAAAATCAACAAATTAATAAAATAATAATACAACAATACAACCATTGATCATACATTTACTTGTTATATTAAAATAATTATGTCGAATTTCGGTTCATGAGCATCCAGGACGTTTATCAGATTCATACTATGTCGGAAGGCCTTACAAGGGCTGAACTAAACAGGCATTTAGGTCATGCATCTGACAACATTGTAAGACCAGCAACGACCAATTCTCTAAATTAGCATCATAATTGAAAATTGCACGCAAGAGCTCTTCAACTCTTCACTCAAGATTGCACAGTCACACGCCAATACGCAAATAAATTCCCATGTAGGTAATACAAATTGCAATTCGTCGTAGCGTAAACCCAAGAACGAAAATTCGATAGCAGTAGCGAAATATTGAAAATATAAAAATTGCTTTGCGAATATTTGGAGAGCACTTGAAAATATACCGGGGGACGTGTAGCGGAGCGGAATGAGTGGTACAGATTAAATAAAGTTCTATTACAGAGAGCCCTAGAGCGGTCACGAACGAGCAAATTGCGCAGGGCAGGCTCTGTCATTACACTGGTATTTCCGCTTCTGTGCCTCTGTTGTTTGAAAAAGTAAAACAGCCACCTTTGAGCACGACTCCTATAACTGTTCATAGCTATTTTCCCATAATAATGTCGGGTAAACTCAGGCTGCGGATTTTATTGTTGGCAGTTAACATGGAATGAAGTTAGATACTAAGCGGTGTAAGTTTTCATGTCAGTATAGCTCAAACTTAAAGTGAATTTAAAAACGTAAAAGTACCCCCGATTTCACATTTTAGCACTAGAAGTTGAGTATTTCTCAAACTCTGCTGGACAGGTTTTCAAAGTGAACCTGTCAAAATTTGGCTTCAAAGTACTTACACGTCCTTAACTCTTTAAAAACCCCATCCCTTTGACGTTCCATAGTAACAAAACTAAATTCAGGAATCCGCCCACCCCGAAAGGTTCGGGAGTGGCGGCTGCGTCTGATAGATGCTAGACTTGCAAGAACGACCGTTGTGGTGACATGTGGGGGAGGCGTATGTCCAACCGTGGACGACTTTAGGCTAAAATGATGATGATGAACCCGCTATAGTTTACTAGCACTGACTTAAATAATGGTAAAGTTGAAAACACGGTCAGTATCGATCGATTACTTCTCATCTCGCTTCCCCTATGGGTACAGGGAAGATCCGGTTCATAAATCATGTTGTTTATGACTAATTTATTAGGGGCTAGCGCTCCAATTTCCCCGGGCATTATAAAAATTAAGCACAAGTGCCAAGCTATGTCGCGTGGATCCAGTAATTTTCTCTTTACACAGCGAATATTAATTTGGCCATTTAAATTCGTGAGCACGGACACGTAATGAGGTCGTCTAGATATAATGGGATTATGTCAAGCCCCTTGCTTCAAGAAAGGATCGTTAATCACGTAGTTCAAAAAGCAGATCAGACTTAACAACAGAATTTTGTACCTACTCTGATTACGCTTACAAAGCTCGCATAATTTGTTAAAATGGAAGCTGACAAAAGCTCTTTCTGATTCCTAAAGGGAACAGGTACCTAAACTGTTGGATTTTTTCTATAATCGAAGGTTGGATAAGGTTCCTCTCAACATTATATCTATTGCAATACACAAGCATCAAAAGGTCTTGCATTTATTTCAAACTAGCGACCCGCGAAAGCTTCGCACGGGCACTGATAGAGAATATATTTATGCACATAAACCTTCCTGTTGAATCACTCTATCTATTTAAAAAAACCGCATCAAAATCCGCTGCGTAGTTTTAAAGATTTAAGCATACATAGGGACAGACGACTTTGTTTTATACTATGTAACGATGATAAATAGTTTATTTGAAATGAATGCAAGTATGTTTACAGGCACTTTTAACCTGTAAAGAAGTCAATCAATAAAAAAAATGCTTATTGAACATTTTAAAGCAAAAATCTATTTGGAGAAGAATGTGCAAGAAACTCCACGAACACTCTTTTCAATCTTGTTATGTATTACAAATATCTCGGTTACATGTTTCTTGTCGCTACTATTATGTGTGTATGTGTAACTTAAAAATTAAAATAAGCTATACAAACTAACTATACAATATAAGAATGTTTGTAATAAACAATAATGTGAGAATTTCTTCACAAAAGGTTGTACCTTTAAAAAGACACGTACTGTAAATATCCAGCCATGTTATTCTTAGGTCTAACAATCGAAGATGCTATATCTCTCACAACCGCTAAAGAATGTTATCTTCCAAAGGAAAACTTACTTTCTTCCATGAAATCTTGTGTTGGTAAAATCAAAGTGCATATATCCTGAGCTAAATCCCCTCCATTACAAAATACAGTATTTCCCTCCATTCTTTGTGTTTGTGACGCACTTACACACCTGTTGTTCACAATGCATACTTATATGTGTTTTTTCAAAGCATGCAAGGAATGTCTAAACAAATATGGCGATTAAATTATTGATTTATTTATGAGTTTATCCGCATGGAAGGTACTTCGGAACGCGATTTATTATTCTGTTTGGTATTGATTATTCTAATTTTAGCTAGCGATTGTTTTGGAAGACCTTTTAGTTGATTAATTTATGTGCAATACAAATGTATTTGTCTTGTCCGTCTGACGTCCTTTTCCTATAAATCAATAAATAATAATTATGTTAAGATCCGCCTGGACAAGAGTTTCTTCTATTTCTATTTGTCAAAGTTTCGTTCAATAGAGTACGCAATGAGTACATTACGGAGTTTACATCAGTTTTGGAGTTACATCCATCATGGGGAAAATGACAAGACATCGTGGGTAAACGACAGAGCCGTGCCTAAAATAATATGACATGTCATTACATGTGGTATAGCCAGATTTCATGACTACATGGTAAAAACAGCCCTCTTACCCGAACAATAGAGAGACAGGTCGCTTAACATTAACCTGGCGATCAAAGCTTAATTGCCAAAATCGACATGCGTATTGATTAGTAAAATTATGACACCACATTCTAGAATTGTGAAAGACGTAACCACAGGTAATAGGTACAGGGACGGACAAAGAAGAAGAACAGGACAGGTTTCGTATCTTTACACGTGTCTACATAATCATTTGCTCTAACTTTATCACTTTTTTTATTTAAATCACACGAATCCATATCCAATAGTAGATCAATTCGAAGTTGACCATGAAAATAACTATGTAAAATTAAATAAATTTTCTTAAAACCGATTAAGATTTATAATGCACAAGTTCTGGTTACACGTGCTAACACGATTTATAAACAATGGCTTCTCGTTACGCGTGACATCGAGGTTGGGCACATTGAAAGAATCTTATCAGTGCCAGGTACTAGACTGGTAGCCTTCGAATGAGCACCTAATCTTGTTACAAGTGTCAATGTGCTCAGCGCTAGTAGCAACGCTTGTAGGTTTACTACGGGTCAGGGACGGAGGAAAACGGTAAATTCATGGAGCTGAAACCAGTAACAATTAAGCAGGAAGATGCATGCATCCTGGACTTGCGTGGAGGATAACTGCCCTAATGGTTCCTTTGAGAAGAGGAACGCAGTACAAATAAACTACTGGCAGGTACAATCCGTTCCAAATGAGAATAGGATCGATGGCAATGTTGTGACGTCACGTCGAACTGTCAAATCGAAGAAATTAGGTAGAGTGAACAAAAAAAGATGTTTGAAAAAAATAATTTACGTATGAATCGTAAATGAAAAAAGTTTAATCAGAATACAGTTTTTCAATTTTGTTTATCTCTGTTTCACTGTGTGATGTGTCTGAGTAGTGGTAAATAGAAAAAAGGCGAATTGTTCCTAACAATGAAAATAAGAAAGAAAATAGTTTTTCTTGTAAACTATTTATGACTTAAAACAATATATTTGGCAAATTTATATTAAACCCTAACGTTTTTACTTCAACTAGAATTAACTAAAATTTTGTAATAAAAAGCAAAAAAAAAACTTTTAATTGAT
Source organism: Mythimna loreyi (assembly GCA_029852875.1). Taxonomy (NCBI): domain Eukaryota; kingdom Metazoa; phylum Arthropoda; class Insecta; order Lepidoptera; family Noctuidae; genus Mythimna; species Mythimna loreyi. Next base: position 18,735,752 of record CM056780.1, on the reverse strand, counting down.
ACGCAAATAAGATTTTTTTGCAAACCGTACTTTTCACTCAAAATTTGACAGATCGAGGTTATTGGCTTTCCTGTTCTTATTTGGAACGCATAATATGGTGTCGTTTTTTTTTTTTGAAGTCGGAGTCTGTCCCGAGTGCAGCGAGGGGTGTGTCAGTAATATTAATGACTAAAATGTACACGAGTTTTTTCAGTTACTCTGTCTTTGCGTTCCCCGGACCATGGTATTTTTTTGGAGCATTCCCGCAACCCTGAGATTCAAGTCATTACTATATTATTAGTTACTAGCTTTTGCCCGCGGCTTCGCCCGCGTACATAAAATATAGCCTATGTCACTCAGGAGTAAAGCAGCTTTCTATTGTTGCTAAAATTTTTCCAATCGGACCAGTAGTTCCAAAGATTACCTCCTACAAACAAAAAAATAAAAAAAAACAAAAAAACAAACTTTACCTCTTTATTATATTAGTGTAGATGGGCAAAATTTAGGAGCGTTCTAATATGTAAGAGTAATAGATAAGGTTGAAAGGACGAAAACAGTACTTTGCCGACACGTGCTGATACGATTAATGAGAGAGACTATACGCGTGACACTAATTAGGCATATTGAAACAGTATTATCAGTTTCAGCCTTCAAGCTCTAGTAATCTTATTAGTGGTGTCAATGCGCTTAACACTTGTAGATTTGCCCTGTTTTAATAATATGTTAGTTTATGTATGTGTCATGGAAATGTGCACATTGGAATTCTTAGAGCATCTTTATATTAACAATGCAATATAAACACTGGTTATTTTTTCCAAACTATTATAGTTTTTTTTAAGTCGCCGGGAAAAACCTAAAGCTACACTTAACTACTTGTTATTCGTGGTTGGGTTGCATGTGATGCCATTAGGTAAAACCCAATGCAAAAGTCGATTGCAGCAAAGCAAACGTTATCGGAAAATATTGCATAAAAGGATATTATTATATTCTGCAATATTATCTAGATTCGACGGATAGTCATAAACCCTACAGGTAAATATTTGGGGGTCAAGCTGTCACTTCATATAGAATTTAGTTGACTTTAACAAAGTTCAGAAGAAGAACAAAGTGAAAATCACGTCACAGGACATGCGTTACCTGCTATGCTCCCTGAGGGGGAGCCGTTTGGAAAGGATTGGTCAGCTAGACCCTGCGTAACCGAGTGCTAATGGACAACTGTCCAGGGAAATCGCGAAACGATTTGAGATTAACGCCACTCGGGCAGTCTCCTTTCATGCACTTGCTATGCTGCTTGTCTGTCGTGAACAACCACCTGCAATTTCCATGATTTATACGACGCCAATGACAGAGCTGTACACGTTGCCAAATACCTACTGCTCAAAAAGAAGTTGGGAAGATGATATATGCACATCTAGCAAAATATGTATACATTGAATAGTATAATCTTCCTAACTAGCTTGGGTTCGGCTTTCAGTCTAATGAACACCTTAATTTTACATGGAGTGAATGTCTATCATACCTCTATAACCCAGTTACTAAGCAACACAATCAATACGTCCTTCGATAGACTGATGGTCAAGCTTTCTGTTATGGCTGACAAAGATATGAAGAAAGATGACAACTACAACCGATGGCTTTACGAGCTTTCCAAAGCAGTTATGACCAGCAATGTCGTAAATAAACTTAGAAAAGTACATATGAACTGAGAAATTCTCTTTAGCACTTGCCGCGTTTCCAAGCCATACATCAAATAGCAGCAAAATGCAAAAATGTACATGAAATATGTATGAAAACACTTAAGTATGGGAACTAGCTATAAGAAAATAGCTCATGCCTAAGTGGAGACATTAGTAAATTGGCCAGGCAGTCAGGGACGGTAACTACCAGCCGGATGCACTTAAGTAGCATGGAGGCCTGTAAAGTCGTTTATTGAGAGAAATAAACCAGGAAAGCTGGTTTAACTTGCCCACTAGAACCAAATTTTAAATATCTCCGTAAAACTAGCCTCTTGTTCTTTGGTGAAATAAGAGCGAAGAGATGGAGTGTTTAGTCGAAAGCTTTAGCGAGAGTGTTTGTCGATATATCAGACATATGCGGTTAAAAGATTAATAACGTAAATTGTAGCTTTATTGTCGTTTTTAGATCCTCAATTATCATCCAGCCTTTTTAATGTTCCCGTGCTGGGAGACAGACCTCTCTAGGAGTGGGAATGGGCCATAATTCTCCATGCGGGCAATCTGCGGATTGGGGGATATTATGACTTCGAATTTTTTATTCTAGAACATCGTTCGTCACGATGTTTTCCTTCACCGTTTCGAGAGCAGTAGTGATAAAATAAATTACATAAAGAAAAACGCCTGGCTTGGTTTGAACTCAAGACCTATAACTCGTAAAGGGCCGTTACCACTCGGCCAATACTGCTCTAGATCCTATATACTGAATATGTAGTGTGTAGAAGTATGTAATGGCATACAAAGCTAGCCTGAAATGACTAATGATACCAAAATGATACTCGAGCATGTATTTGGTACAATGTGTCAGAAGCCACGCCAGCATAATTAAAGGGGTTTAGTATATCCTGACACGCGTGGAAAATGGAGGCATGTCGTTAGAGCAATGACCAGAACTATTGGGGCATGTCGACCCACCGATTTTTATGTACAAAGTTTTACGTATATTTACCTATTCAACGTCAATCACGATAATAATCACGAAAAAGGTTTCTTTTTAGCACTGTAAGCAAAAGCACTACGTAAATTAGGGGTTTTAGGTAATAAAAAAAACACGCACATTCTACACGCAGGGAAAATTGCCTTGAACTGTGAAATAAGTATTTAAAACCCACAAAAAATTCTTTATACAAAAGGATAAATTAAAATGGCTTTTCTGCACCGGATATGCTAAGCTTTTTCATATAATTAAACAGTTAAACAAAAACCCTTTTTATTTTTTAGTTTGGAATTCCTCAATCACTCTCCCGTCGTTTTGGTATCAAAAAAGAAAATGGCGTCATTATTACAAAGATCACGACGTCTGTATCCTATTATATAAAAATAAGTTTGTAGGTCTGGTTCTGAGACTTAGATTTATAAATAAATTATATCCTCTATAAAATAGATCTTAAGATTATTGTTACTAACACAGGTATGGATATCAATCTGAAAAAAATGGATATTACTATTATTATGTCAGACTTTTACTGACTAGAACTACCTTATGTACTTCAGTTGACCTTTGCGCTTTAAGACCAAAACTCTTAAAGAAAACCTTTAACTTTTCGAGTACCATAATTAGAGACATAATAGAAAGACAATAGGTATGGAAACGCCAGCGTTCGCTCGGGGCACAAGAGTTTTGCAGTATGAATTACACCAGATTTTCCCAAGAATTTACCAAGTTGCGTTTTTCTACATAAAATCCGAGGCCTAGCATGGATCGTTTCAGCAAATCAGTCCAAATGTTCATTAGCCAACAGTTCCGTCAGACCGTGACGTAAAAACGTGAAAACAGATTATTAGGGCAGGCGATGTCAGGCGGGTAACACCTGTATATGACCTCGGAAATGTCACCGAACACTGATGGGTATTGTCGTGCCCTAACGAATTGCTAGACGAATTTGTACGGTCTAATTTACGACCTAATCTGGACCTTGACCATGACGTTTAAAGTAAGATTGTTTTATTCCTGTTCCAGAGTGTGCAAGTGACAGAGTTTGTCTAGCGCCGTCTCTTTCCCACTGAAAGTAATATCGAAGTAATACTGCTATAAGGGCTTGTGGTAGGCCCCCTGAACTGTTAAACAGACGGAGCTATATAGGGCACTAGCTGATCCCCGACCGCGGTCTCACCCGCATCTTTAGTTACTGCTCTGTTCCTGCAGTTTGTAGCGTAATGTTAGCTATTTTTCAAATGAGATTAGTAGTTCCTGAGATTAACGAATAGCGCGTTGACTCAGACAAACTCTTCAGCTTTATGATATTAATACTAGCTGTACTATAAAAGTACAGTATGGCGAGTCTAAAGTTAGGCTCACCAAGATCCGACGGCAGTACTTTACAGAGGATTTATAGATCCATATCTTTCTCGCATGCAGGATTGCACGCTTGATATTTCAGCACATCATGGTAAAACCACAAATACCTAATGGTAAGGTTGGCTGAAGAACTTGTTAGAGAGTATGTATTTAAGTTTATCGCATCGAGTTGATTAAACGAGGGTCTAAACTTTTAGACGATGTTAATGAACTCACTGATAAAGGTTTTTTTAGTTGGTTACTTCGTAGACGACGTGACAAACTGGACCATACTATATTTAATTTAAACATAATGAGAATAATTTATATTATAACTAGATGCTGAGACCACGCCCGCATGAAAGCCGAAAATTGACCCAAGGGGACATACTCCCGGGATTAAAAAGTAAGTGAGTGTAAACCAAGTGCTTTTCCAGGACAAGGACTACATGTGCCATATTTATACGACTACGCCTTTATATTATTAAGATATTTCATCGAAGAATAAACGTGCCTATAAAGTATAAAGCCCGTAATTTATTTATTATTAGTTCTGAATGAAGTCTTGAAGTAAAAAAAAAGAAACAATAAGTAATAATCTGCAGAACTACTATTATGATTATGACAATAAACATTTTTTTAATAAAATCGTTGTATGGAGGCGATCACTTTCTCAATACTACCATGATTTGTTAGTTTTTTAACTATTAAATACCACCTTTTTTATCTTATTCGACCCTAAAGTAGGTGAAGGGACGGTAACCCGGTAGTTGATACAGTGTTGATGAACTTACAAATTCGTTTGAACTTTGTGAAGAAAGCTTGAGTTCATCGTGTCGATGACTCCGTACGTAAGCCTCTTGAACTTTAGATGATTAGTAATACGAGAACCTATTAAATTCCAAAGCGAATGAAAGATCATTTGAAAACTAGTTTGTAATTCTAATTTTGTTCTAACACCATAATAACACAGTGTGATTTTAACGTAGTAGATATAATATTTTCGCGTAGACGCGTAGGGTATATTGAATTAGTTCATAATTCCTTTGATAGATGGCGTTGTGCAATGACGTCTTTTATTTTAGTTAAAATTTTCGGGCTTTCATAATCTTCCGTGGTATGTAGCTCTAATAGTGAGCGCAACATTGGTCCTTCGAGCCGGATCCGAACCAGCGACCTATGGATGACAACACGTTCCACAAAACACTTTGTTTAATTAAATTTTAATACTAAATACTATCCAAGTCAATGGACAAAGTATGTTCAAGCAATTCCTGATAATAAGCACGAATACGATACTACGGCTGTACAAACAAGTTTCCTCGTAATTGGGACAAAACAATAACATTTACGACTAGACTACGTCATCAGGTGACGCGAATATTACCTTTGCGTAGGTAAACAGTACTATCAGGTCACCCTAACCTGGAAGTGTTGACGGTAGAACATTCGTAGTTTATCAAGTGATATCTGCAGTAGTAGTCCCTATTCAATCTATCATAATTATTGCTGCTTGCAAAGTGAAGTGTTCTATGACAATATTTTCATAAGACCGATTATATTGTCCAATACTGCAGGTCAACTTCAAGTTAATTGTAGCCGCACCGACAAAATTACCTTTAAAAGAGATAATATTACCCAATCAGGATATCGAAAACACACCGACCGCGACGTAACGTTACGTAAGTAATGAGTAAAACTTAAAATGTAGGAGGAAATTGAACACTCGATGTGTAGCCAACTTTCTGGCTATAAGGGCCAAAAAATCCTAAATGAACCACTTGCTAAAAGATATACAAAGCAAAACTTACCTATCATGCTGTATAAGAGCAATGGAGCTAGCCACCAGATCTTCAAACTGCTTCTCACTAGCCGAACTTCCTTGCCTCTTATGATGATGAGGAGTGTTGGCTCCCGATGACGCTGGAGTTAAAGTTTTTTGTGCTTCGGAGGTGATGGTCTTTGCAGCCAGGTTCCCACTGGATTTGCTGCCGAAAAGACGCCACGACACCACTGTTGATGGTGAGTCGTGGTTCTTAGAGGAATTGCTCTTCCATGGAAACACTCCTCTGAAACAAAGAAAATTAAATTTAGGATTTTAAAAACTGTTAACCGTTCAAGGAGGGATGATAAAGCATGTGACGACTATAGTGATGAATATAAATGATGACGGATTGAGGGGGCCAAAGGGAGACTAAAAAAACGTTGATAAGTTATGTAAGGGATGCTAAGGACGAGTGGAGTGAGTGATGACAACGTTAATAACGGAGAATGAAAGAAAACATTAGTATCCGAACCCAATTTATATGTAAGGTCGAACCGAATAACTATTTACAGTAATTTTAAACTTAGATAGAAGTATAGAACACTCACTCAACAAGCCCTCTTTCACTTTTATTACTCACAAAGCTGAAGCGTCTCATTGAAAGTTCCATTAAATTCTCGTGATTAATGCGAGCAGACAGACATTTCCTTTGTAGACTAAAGGAAGTGCATGATGTAATGGTCGGTGGACACCCACTTCGATTTTGTTGGTAACTACGGACGGTAAACTGATAAATTAATGGTCTAATTAAAAATTTGTACGATGGAATTATTTGAAAATTTGAGTAACGGAGAATTCTCGATAGTGGAATGGAATTATCATTGTCAGAAGAATAATATTGATCAAATGGCATCTATTTGATCAATATCGTTCTGACGATGATGATTAGTAGTCTTAATAATTAATTATAAGAATAGTCTCTCAACAAATAAGAAGAGGATTCTCAATCAGGAAGTGATAATACAAAACATTCAATTCCTATAGTTTCCAGTATTCGGATTTCTTATCCGCAAGTTTCACTAACGTTTCTACTATTCTGCAATTTGTAGATTGCCATCTTGTCTTGCCTTATACAAGACTCTTAACTTAAACGAATCGTACTTTCATATTCAAATTGTTATGATAATAATATTGTTATGACCATTACGAAATTGCGTTTAATTGACAAAAGCCTTTTTGTGAATTTCAAAATGGTTAAACTTTCTTTTAAAAATTAACGAGGGATGACCAAATGAATTTTTGATGATAATTAATTATGCTTATTAAACACTTTTAAGCGTTAACAGGCTTGTTAGTTAAATCAAGATTAATTAGAGAATGAAAAGTGAATGTTTTCATGCTGCGTTGAGGATTGATGGAGAGGAAGTAATAGATCAAATCATCATTGCAAATTGTGGATGTCAATTATGGGAAAACGATTAGTTAGTCTACGTACGGTAATATTCTGCAAGATTTATAGAAATATCTATATCGATTTAGGTATATGCATAATGGAATTGAGTTGGTACCGATAAATTATGTCGATATATAATTTTTTCCTTATATACTCGTATATATATTATGATTTTTTTGTTTGTTTATGAGGTATAAAAAAATTTGAAATACTTTATAAAATTTTGCTGAATGTTTTTAGATTTGTTAAGATATTATTGCAAAATAAATTCTAATGCACTTTATAGCTGTGAAATCTCACCAGCAGATTTACCATGACTGCATACTAGTACTTACCATCCAATATTTATGGCTTGTTTAGCAGATATAAAAGGACTGTGAGACGCGTTTGTTTCAACTATGTACTGTACACTGTAGCAGTCACTCATGCCACGTTCAGAAAACCTGTTGTTACTGGCAATATCTATTGAAACGAAGTACTTAATCATCAGGTTTACACAGTCAATAAGGTTTTTCCTAACCTTTCAAGTGCCTTGTTATAATATCCTTGTGGTATTATGCCAAAGACTGGCGATAAAACAATTAAAATAAGTGGTGTACTTGTGGATAGCAATATAGATAATGAAAACAAATAGAAAACTACTCATGATCCTGAAAAGAATAACAAATAAGAAGCAATATAAATTAAAGATGAGTATAAATTTAATGAGGTTGTCATTAGTGAAGCAGATGCACAAGACATTGTTGCATAACCAGTTAAATGATTTGAAATGCATACTCGTGATGTGACGAAATTTACAGAATTATACAATAAATTAAGAAACATTCAAGAATATAAGTATATATTAATACTAGCTTTTGCCCGCAGCTTCGCCCGCGTACATAAAATATATCACTCAGGAGTAAAGCAGCTTTCTATTGTTGCTAAAATTTTTCCAATCGGACCAGTAGTTCCAGAGATTACCCCCTACAAACAAAAAAACAAAAAAACAAACTTTACCTCTTTATTATATTAGTGTAGATTACCTAGCTATGATCTCGTAAAATGAATGTATCTCGCTATGACTGCGAACACATTAAAGATAAAAAAGCTTACAAATTATAATGTATTTATTCCTAAAGAAGTCGATGTAAAATTCAATCGTAGTAAGTAGCGGATGGACGCATATCTCGTATGTTATATTTTTTTTGACATGGACACATGTGCGTAATTTGATTTCTATCGCATCCAATAGTTTTACATAAAAAAAGTAAATAGGTACATATTTTAATGAAATTTCGTAGTACAAACGAAGATGTAGAATATAGAATTTTAATTTGCACTACAAAGGTGAGTGAAAAGAATTTTCAAACCCACACACATGCAGGAGTAAGCAAGTCAAAAATGGGCAAATGTCTATAGAATTTATATCTGTAGGTACCAAACCCAGGTTCTTATAGACCGTACGTACCGCGCCTTACTAAGTAACAAAATGTAAAGGAATGTTTGAGAATTCAATACTCCTTTTAACGAGAATTGGCTTCACACAAAGCGAGCCGCTTTTTTACTTGTATAAAAGGACCAAGTGCACAGAATTCAAAACTAAGCGTTCTTGAAGTTGAACAACCTTTTAAAGCTACCTTTATAAAATAGGCGTTTGGTGTATTAATTAAAACTAGAGAGGGAGGCAAAGAAGAAACGAAAAGTGAAGAATGAAATGCTAGAAAAGAGATCCAATGATAGCGTCACAAGTCAATTATTTATAGGTAGGACGGAATGGTAGTAGCAAACTTAGCACACCAACCCCTAATAAAATGGAACTTGGGCAAGAAAACGATAGTTTTGCTGTCAGATTTGAAACACATAATGTAGGAAATGAGAATATCTCAGTAGTGTTTAATCAAATATAGAGACATGACGCGAAACAGTACATCAAAAATCACATAATCAACCTGTATGAACATCAATACCATTTAGGGTCAACTTACAACCTTTCCAATTTCTCGATAAGCCGCAACAAACACAGGACAGAGTAACAAAACACATCAATCATCAAAACGGCCTGTGTAAACGCAGAACGGAATGTCATTGTGTGATAATTCGCGTTCTATACCTCGCGTGGGATGGTTGGTTTCCATCAATAGATGCTTCAGCATGTAACATGAATTGGGTCGCTTTATATGGTACTGCTATTGAAGATACGGAGTGCACAGGTTTTTGTATTGATCGTTATAGAATGACAGGTAAACTTGGGGATTTCTGTTGCAAAACCTTTCTCATTCATATTTATTAGTATTCCATTTCGGATTGTACCATTGTTGCATGTCTTGATATTATTATGTCCTATTAGTATTCAAGCTGATGTTTGTATACTGATAACCTTAAATATATCTCTTCATTTAGTATATCCAAAGGTTGTCTGTAAGATATTAACCTGCGCGATAAGACCACCCTTGGTAGTTGGTACACTTGATTTTATAATTATTTCTCCTAAATTATTACGTGTACATTCAAAGAATACATAATATTTACTTTGGACTCTTGTTTTGTATGAAGACAGGTTTGCTCTTTGCCAATATTTGTTTCATGTATGGGGAAAGTAAAATGAGAAATTATACTTTTTCATTAAACAAAAATATTTAGTACAGAAAATAGTTTAGCAAATGATTGATTTTGTGGAAGCTTTATGTACAGGTGAACTAAGTTTTAAGGTACCTACTAAGCGAAGCAGTTTGTGACTTAGACAAAAACAATACCAAAGAGAAAAGTAATGGTTTAATAGGATTCTTAGAACTTATGGAACAGAAAACTATAACAAGAAGTTTAGTAAAACTACTTACCTAACGTCTTAAGTAATGGAAACGTTGCAAATTAGATAACTAGGAACTGATTTACAGATTAACGTCAGGTTATTTAGCTGTTTCCGTACGAACTAATGTAATCAACCAGTTTAAGTCATAAGTTTAATTTTATAACGACTTGGCATAAACCGAGCAACAATTAATTTATTTACAGTGCTCGTTATCCTTAATCACGCACAACCAAAAATAAACAAGAACAACCAAACTAAGTACGTTCGTGATACGACCACAAATTAAGTACTAAATCGGTGTTCAGATCGAGGAAACCGAACTGATGGAGCACAAAAAATAATTATATTCGAAGCATGAGCATGCATCAACGTCAAACACATGTGCGGCCTTCGTACAATTTGCGTAGTACATTAATATCAAATTGTTTATCATGTAAAGAAACGAATTCAGACCTAATAACCAGGAAATAGAGTACATATTTCAACTTGTAACCATTCGCAGGATCATGCCTCGTTTAATATCTGAGCCACATACAGAATCAGAAGGGGTCATCAAGATGTCTGTTTACTTTTCATCCTTAATAAAAGTAATCGTAAAAACGTGGATAATAAAATCACAGAACAGTCAGTTTACGAGCTGAGCAACAAGCTTTTTACTGCTTCTTGAACATTTTTGTTAGAGCCCTTATCTTTTATTTCGGCAAAAAGATCCGCTTGGACATGTGAGAAAGAATGGACGACGTAAAAATACACCATCAAAGAGATTACGTCCTCCATTCAATGCAAACATTGAATCACCGCAAACAAACATTGACCTCGCTCAAGAAAGCGCTATCGCAGTCTATATAGTCTACAAATTGTTTCGAACCATTTTAATATCTCCGCAAATAGACTTGAAATGACCTATCGTTAGATAGTTTCTTATTTAAAGTTTGATGTAACCTACATCAGCATATAAAGTACTTGCGAAGTAGAGTTTTGAAATATTGAAGTCAAACTAAGCAACATGAAACTCAAACCTTGAGTTCACATTGTAGCCAGCTACGCAAAAGTACTTAAAATCATAACGCCACAACAAAAGCTTTACGCAACCATAGAAATGCGAGTTTCCTACAATTGTTTTAAAGCTAATCTGTTAGTTGTGCGGAATAAAAACAGCTGTGGTGCGCCGTGCCGGGCGGCGCTTGGTACACCTTGGTACGAAACGTGCGCGCGCGCCGACACATTATCACGACGACCCGAGCTGCGCACTTGTTAGGCGACGAATTGAGACCTAGCTTATACATTAAGTACTAAGATACAAAGGTAAACAGAAATTAATACTTAAAGAAACATGATATAGACCGGACTCCTGTGTAACAGATCGGATTGGATTTTTGAATTGAATAGTAAAATGAAATTATATACATACTAGCGACCCGTCCCAGCTTCGCACGGGTACTGATATTGAATATATAATGCATGTATTATGCCCATAAACCTTCCCCTTGAATCACTCTATCTATTAAAAAAAGCCGCATCAAAATCCGTTGCGTAGCTTTAAAGATTTAAGCATACATAGGAAGGAAGCGACTTTGTTTTATACTACATATGTAATGATGATATCCATCTCAATCGAAAGATATCTTTGAGATAAAGGACCCCCAAATAAATTAAATTATGGGAAACAAATGATGTTGGCGATGAAGTTATAAATAAGCAAAGTAAAATAACAGTCAACTAATCACAGTGCAAAAGATATTTGTAATAACAAATTGGTGGAGACTAAAACGAAATCATTTAACTACTTCCCGCCCAAAGAGATGAACACAGTATTCAACAAACGTGACAATTTGCTCCACGACCGCTCGTTATGACATCAAATAAAACGACCAAAATAGAACCGCACATCTGTCACAGGACTAGAACGGAAATGGCACTACATTCCGAGGCAATTCCGTAAACACTAATATTGTGTTTTAAGTAGTTAAGTTATCTAACCCGGCAGAGAACATGCAATTATCAAAGGAACAAGTTCTCACGAGTACCCTGTATTTAACATAATGTCCGTTACGTAATCACTACAAATGATTATTAAAACTTATAATATTATAATATGCACATTTTTGATCTTGAAGATCGCTCTAAAACAATAGGCAGAAGACACAATTAAAATTCATGGGAACTGTAATAAAGTATACACTGTACAGATTTCAATTAACAATCAGATTTCCACGAGTAATTTTGTAAATCAATTGAACATACAGCGGAAGTAGACCGTAATGATAGACTAATGTGTGAGAACATCCTTCTCTTAGCTGTACTTTCAATTTGTTTTTCTTACTAATTGTATCGTTCGAGCCGTTGTCAGAATCTGTTAAGTGTCAGAGGCCATTGGGTAATGGGCATATTAATAAACATTAAACTATGCAAACTGCCAACGCAGTTGGCATTGGAGCAGCAGTTAAAAGCAGGAAACAAGTCAATGGGAAAAGCCAGGAAAGAGAAAGCTAATAAACCTGTGTCAAAGGATCAAATAAATTAATTACGCAATCTTTAGGGAAATTAAGCAGTGTTTCCACACTGCTTAATTTCCCCAATCATTTGTTCAAAACAACACAATGCAATACGGTATTGTTTGTTAAAACACATAATATATACCAAATCCCCGTATAGAAACATCGACGTAACAATGACGTTGGAGCTCGCAAACAGTACGGATAACTTCAGCAAACATACTGTCTGTCGGCAAGGTTTGTTCAAATTCATATTTATCTTTCAACGCGACAATGGAAAATATGGAAACAATGGCACTCATTACACGTTGCTTTACTGACCTGCGAGTTTAATCAAAACAGTTTGTATTGCGTAAAATATTTTTAAAACAACTAAGCAAAACCAAACATATTTTGGTCTTTGGAGGCGGACAATGTCAATATTGGTTTCGTATCAACACAAATCAATCAATATGTAAGTCTTCAGGAGAAGCCACTACCTTTTATTAAAACAAGGCTAAAACTAAATCTAAAGCAATTCTCAGAAAAGACAGTCGTAAAATGTAAATGGCTTCCAACGTTAACACTAGAAACGTAGGAACTCGCGCGTTAATGTCAGCCAGCAGTGAAATAGTAACTACAGGTTACTCTCAAAATTGCAAATACCGAAGTAAATTACTTGAAACTTCCCAATTTCTTACTAAATTGAAACTGAGGCGAATGTGCACAAGGTTTCTGATTACAAACGAAGAATTGATTGTGAGTTGGGTTAAATTGCTTTCTGTATTTCTACGCACACAATTTACAAAGCGAGAAATCCTTTTGTGGAATGTTTTAGTTGTGTGCCGGTTAGATAAGGATGCTGCGAAGCAGAAGTAAGTAATAGTTTCGTGCAATGTTAATGCATTATTAAATCCATTTTATCTTAATGATTTAGTCAGTTATCTTGAAACTCCCGTTAGAAACCCACTCGAAACTAAAACAAACTATATGCCTTAAGCAAAACAATTACAGGTCACAACTACCAGACCCTGTATGGTAACGCGTAAAAAATGAAATAGAATTTGCCAATGAATTACAGTCATTTTAATATAATCCCGCTGCAAATAACACGACTAATAAATCAGAACTAATCTTCAACACCCACACGCAAGCCGGCAAGCGTCTGCGAACAATCCAGACCATATAATCCAAGAAATATGTAACCTCCTTAGATGTATGCGAGCAAGAATCTCACATCACTGTGTGGTATGTGGCGCGAAGTACGGGCTACAATTATTTGAGGTCAGGGAGCACGTTGTGACCCTTAAGATATGGTGACTGGCACAATACTTAGAATTTTTATTTTATTCCTCGCTCGTTCAATAGTGGTATTGAACAAGCGAGTGAGATTGTAAACAGAATGCATTGGAATGATTGCGATAAAGACATAAATAAGACTTTCTTAACATATAGAGAAATCTCTGTATGTTGCTTTAGAAAGGAAATCTTTGCTTAAAAAATAGACATTAAATCAAAAGAAGATTGTAAAATGAAATTAATAATGTTGTAATGATTAGACGGCATTAATAGCATCACATTTTTCAATGGAATTATTAACAACATGAAATGGTAGCTTTAACAGCTGAATTTAAGATTAATCAATAATGAAAATCATATTCGCGGGACAAACCTGGTCAGGGATCACTCAAGACACGAGAGGTTTGAAAAGAGAAAGTTTTTGTCCAAATAGTGCAAAACAATAAAAGCTAACAAAAAAAACTGTTTTGCAGCAAATTACAAGGTTTTGAGTATTCAATAGAACGAGAGTATTTTTAAATATTACAGCAGAATTACATAGCGACTTTATAATAAGAAAATGACTATAGATTAAATTATTGTATTATAATAGTATAGTTTACTAATGAAAACCTACACCAAAGCTATCACATTCCAACTCAGGAAACAATATTGCATGGTAATCCACACCTACTATCATTAAATTTCGAAACATTCACATTTTCGGCTACAAGCACGTGCAATTGCAGTGAATACAATACAAATAATATCAATAGCGTATCGCAAAGCTAATTTATTCGAGCCGCGACCAGCCCATCCATTATAGCGATCGCAACATTCCATTGTGTGGTCGTGACCTTCGCATCATAGAATGTTTGTCAGATTAATGGTTGCCAGTGGGCGGCGATGGACCTGTTCACTCAGTTTTTGTGTGGGATTCTCTGAAGTTTGTGAATGGCAAGGATTGAAAGATTGCAAGTAAGTTGTGCAGGTATTGTAAAATTCGCGAGCTTGGAATAAAGTTATTAAAAGCTTATTTGGAAATGCCTGTTTGTATGCACCTTATTATTTAACGATTTTGGCTTAGAATCTGAATCAGCTTTTTCTCTCCGATGATCACATCATCAGGCAAGAATTTATTTGCACGTGCAAACACCATTAAAATTACGACCATCGAAATTCTTCAACGTTTCTAATTTGATTTGAAATCGTGCGTAATTTTCTATTAACACAAAATGTATGTGTTATGCCTATCCGCAATTAGTAATTAGCTAATGAAAATATTTAAACACTATAATTTGATGGTCATGGGCTAAATTCATAGATTTTTCCTTAAAAACCGAGACTAAAGGATAAATGACCGGACCTTCTCAAGATCATAGTGACGTAATGAAAAATGGTTAAACAAACACAGTGAAACCAGATTCGACCTGAACGAAAACAAAGCGATAACGACCGGTCTGACCCAGAACCGTAGATTGTCTTGAAATCCGCACCCAAAGATCAGAACAGAAAGGAGGAGTAATAAAATTGGATTTCTACTGAAATAAAAGGAACTTAGTTCTTCGCAGAAGTTGTGATCGTTCAAGGAAATAGAAAATATATATTGCTTTAGTGCAGCCTTCCTCAGTAGCACATTCGGTAACTCGATAGTTCTAAAACAAATTGTCAAGCTTCAGTGTACACGAATTCGATCACTGGATTGGCCTTCAATATTGCTAAATATATTATATCGCCATCAGGTATCACTATATTATTAAGGAAATCTACATCCGCAATATACCATTTTATATCGTGTGTTCACACGTTTAAAGATATTATTTACGTCAATATTAACTAATGGTACATAATTATTATTGCCTTGACATCGATGCCGTATGAGCCCATTAGCATGTTGCAGTAGGGTGCAAACGACGGCTGAAGTATAGCTGAAGCTTTAATGACTTCGTTTAATCACGGAAGTATCTTTACGGAAGCGATTGCTTTGCTATCTCCTCATGTTCTTGCTAACTATCGGCTTCTGACTAGGCATTTTTTACATTCTATCATGCAACCTACATGGACGACATGAAGTTGTGATTCGCTGGCAGTCGTGCCATCCAGCAGCCTACGATTTTTTAAACACTTAATAACACAGCTCGTGCAAGAATCCATTTATCCTGGTATTTATAAAAAATGGCTTAGCAACCATAACAACTTGTGTTATTACGAACTTAAGATGCTATATTATTTCTGGTGTGTGTATAACTTGTGTATCAACGATATTCCATCTTTAAGCAGCACACTAATTACAGCACTAAAGTTAGATTTTTTTACAATAATTCCAAGTGCTTCAATCTATACAAGTCAACGATCCCGTACGTGTGTTTGTGACATACATATTTGCTAATCTATAGACACATTTACAAGGCTTTAGATATCAATGAATACAAAAAGGAATAAGCAGTAACATACACAATAAATTAATTCCACCATATAAAGAAACATAAGGTTTCTGAACTCAAATTTGTGTTTCAAAAAAGAGCAACAAGCTCAGCTAAACACAGATATCACCTCCAAATGTGCCTCCAAAGGTTAAAATTGCGTGTAAACAATAGTGATTTCTACAGGAAATTCTATATCAAGCCGACGACTTAATTTCTTGTTTAAAAAAAAAAAAATATTCATGAATAAAAGATGGCGGGTTGGCCCAAAGTTCACACGCTGAGCGTTAACCTTCATGCTCCTGGACAGGTTCCGTATCAAAGATATAATTCTAATTCTGTATCATCTATTGCGTCGTAGTATTGTGTTATTGGTCCATCAAGTCTTAAAGTTAGTATTTGTTTACCCCACTGTTCTCTATTCGTATTTTTTGTGGTTATTCTTATTTTATTTTCTTTGAACCTATTATCGTATTTATTTTTCTTTCTTCATCTATTGCTCATTCGTTTCAACAAGCTTGAATTTTTTTTTCATCGACTGTAAGCAACCACAAATTATTTTTATACCCTACCCAAGGCTTCATTCTCTTTTATGTTGATGAAAGAAGAGTTTAATTGAAGTTCATAATTAAAGCGCATTCTATTAAAACTAACTTCATTAGTTTGCGTTGGGCACGCTGGGACCGTTACGTAAAGTAAAATAAGTTGACGGTTATTTTTTATACGTTAATAATTACCACTTCCGTGTTGATAGTGTCAAGTTATGCTGGATTGTTTATAATAACTACAAAAATATATAGAATCCTTTTCAAGGAAATGTCTTTCAAAAGGTTCCAAACAACACAAAAAGTCTAACTTTCTTGTCATAGTTAACTTGTTTTAACAACATCAATTATGAAAGGAACTGTTCTCTCTTTGACTTCAGCCATGGCGGCTATCGTTTTATTGATTCTGAGAATTTTATTTATTTTGAATACTGTTTCTTCATTCTGCCCCCACTTGTTCAAACAGATGACAAAATTCCTCTAGAAATAGATGGCCTAAGTTCTTGTCCAGTTTCGTAGAAATGGCTAATCTCCTTGTAATCTAGATTAGACGAATCGTACGCAACAGTTCGTGTCCGCCGGATTAGTAGCGCTTTAGATACACCAGATTACGCAATTTCATTCATTTACACTGTCTTATCGGCAACCAGTATCTTATGAATAACTTGTTTAAACATCCGACTAATTTTTCTTGCATCGTACTTGGGAACTGACTTAGTGAGTTCTCTGTTAAAAAAGGTAACTGGTAATCTAGTGTGGGAATCAGTTCATAAGAGGTCATGGGCCTTGTAATGCATGAAAATTCGATAAAGATGTAGATACTAGGCATAAAATTCATAAGAATCGTAAGATAATTGAGGAAGATGAGCAACAGCATGCATCTGCCCTCTGACATCATCGCCAAACAGGTATGCCTCATTCGGATATGAAGCTACAATGACATCCTTAATGACGCGAATTACATTTCTGAATACACGGTTCAAGCTGTTCTCATAGTTCAGATAGGTGTGTACTTAGTCATTCACCATACCACAACAGTTTTGCAACACTTTGCCCAACCTCCGGTTTCGATCTCGAGACGACACCACGACGTGAACCGTGAGAAACGGCAAGGTCTGATGCAAGAAGACGTGAGTGACGATAGTACCCCACTAACTGGTGTTAACACCCTTCGTTTAAGCAAATAAGGTACAGTTTCCTCTGAATAAACAGCAAAGGATTATACGGAGGCCTCGTAACTAATTGACGAGTTAATTCGTTCATACCATAAGTCTAATGGCTCGTTAGTTTTTCATAGGAATAGTTTTAAGTCATTTGAAATTATTGAAGTGCAATGGAGCCCTGCTTAAAGAAAATTTTAATCTTAATCGTTGTCATAAAGTCAATCGAACGTCATTACTGATAATGACGTAGATTCGATCATTGATTAGTCTTTAGATAAGATTGGCTAAATAACTGGTAATTTTATCTTTAATATTTCATATATTTGGTGATATGTTACTGTTAATCTACGCCGAAATCTGGGAACTACGTAAATACGTAATATTGTTGTCATAATAAAACCACGTTTTGGTTACATATGTTTGAGAGTGGCTTACGATACTTTTACATAAATGTAAAAGTATCGTAATGTGTAAAAGTTATATGTATTTATTTAGTTTTATGACAAACGTGCTGTTGCTATTTATTTTTTGATGAGAAAATGATCTAACAACTTCTTCCGTCTTGAGTTCGAGGGAAACTTCAGACTTTGACTAACTAACTCACCCATTTATTTCATATAGTTTTCCATCAATTTTTCCTTGTGTGTTCCAGGTCTATGGTGACCGTTTCAAAATAAATTGCAACATTACTACGTGTTACATATTATGCGAAGCGCATACACAGAAATTTTCAGACATTGTAGTTATCATAGCGATGATATCTATGATTACGAACAACATTATTTTATGATGGACTGTCATGACGTCTATCTTAATTGTTATATCACAATCGCATGTTGCTGCCACAATTACATTTATTACTATTATAGAAACTTCTCATTACCAGATCATATCTGTATTACTGCGTTACATTACAATACTACGAGCCAAGGCCTGATATTAAAATCTAGGGAATAATAAAAAAGGCAAACGTGTTGGTTTTTATTGGCCAACGGCAGCACAAATAGGTGAGTTCGAGGATTTTGCCGCAGTCTCGAAAAGTGCTAGCCAACACGTAACGTCTATAAAAGTCTGTATGTGAATATAAAGCTGCTGATATGTTTAATTGTGTACGGCAGCGTTGACACGTAAACTGATATCGTATGTATAAGCTAGGAAAGCCAAGCAACAAAAGGATATTATATCCGCGGATTTTGCGACAGGCATGCGGTAACATAACTATTGCTACGTCTTCCAAATCTCAACGAGGAGACAAGTTAGAGTAAAAAAGTTGCTGTGTGCTACGAAAGTTTGCACGTAGGCACCCCTTCCCAGTTACTAAGGCGATTATTCTGTAAGAAACGCAAAACATCGCCTCGAAAGCTAGTTAAGTTTTATAACAATGAACGCATTCGACCTCCGAATAATGAATTGATAAGGAAAATAAAATATTTATGCGGACGGTTATAAACATAAACTCGCACACAATGACGCCATAATATAAACTATAGCTGTAAAGATGTGCGTGTTAAAAGGAATATGTAATGATATTCAAATGCATCTAGCTGGACTAGAAGCTGACCTCAATTTATCTGCAGTAACGCTAGAAAAGGAATATCTTTTTACAATGGAAAAATAATTCTTAAGTTCTCTAAAAGAATCGTAGAATACGTAAAGCAAGGCCAAGTACCAACATCGATTGAAAACTGGTACTTATTTATTAAAGGCTGCCGTTTCTTACGAGGGGATGGCTTTATCAGAGACCCTATTAGAAACAGAATTTCAAAATGTAACATACCATTCAATAAAACCACATACAAAAGATAACTCCAAACAATGACGCCCGTCCCTAATCGAAACCACGTGGAGACATAACGTGCCAGTAATAAAGTCACATCTGTACTATTAATAGTGACAAATATAGCCGTCTACTCGTTCTCAGCTATTTTATCAAGGAGCAAAACAATTTGAAGGCAGATCGAACAATGAAGAAGAGATGCGGATTTAAAAGTCAATTTTGGATACCTAACATACAACTTACAATAATATGGTCGTTGTCTTTGAACTACACTGTCAAAGACACTATCAAGCATTTTTTGAAAGGGTAACCATTGCTAATTTTGGATCATACCTATTACTTATTATAATTATTAAAGGTATATAAAAAGACCAAGATTACTAAACAAATGATTAATGAAGTTCCGTTCTTAAGCCCCACTAGCTTCTGCTAGCGCTTGAAAATAAGTCGTATACAAGCTATCAATTATCCTTTTTCTCCCCTTCGGGCGAAAATTTCGGAAAATCTCTGAAGCTCGCCTAGACGCCTACGTCATAAAGGAATAGCATACCTTGTGCAACATTACACACTCGTAGTCCCAGTAATTTGCGTGCGTTGATATTTCAATCAGTTTCTCCTGCTTGTATACGCAATACAAATATTACAGTAGCCGATTCTAAAAAAAATCTCATGGCGATGTTAAATCAAATAGATTCACATCGCTAGAGGGTCACTGACAAATGCTATATACATATGAGCATCCTTCACCTACATAGTTCAAAAAACAGTCGCAAAAAGAACATTAACGTAAAATTTGGCAATGTATATACATAGTAGCCTTGGCTTGGCACTCCGAGGATAGATGGCCGAGACCCATTTGTTCTGGCCAGTGACGCGACCCCAAGTAGTGTGAGATGAGTGTGAGCCGCGGGAATGGAATGTAAATAACTAACATTTGCTCTCGTGAATGAGGCTATTAGGGGGCACGCTTTTTCTCTGTAGAGACAAGTAAATATGTCTTGGAACGGGGCTAGGGAGAGAGGATAGATCATCCGTAACCACTACAAATAGTACATTGTTTATGAATTCAGAAGTTGCTAAATTGCAAAGTAGTCACGAAGGATGCTTGAAATTTCTTAAGTATTATGACAAAATAAATATTCATTGTCTGATTATCTGTATAACAGTCTTGTTTATTTTCTCTTGAATGAAAAAATGAGTAAGTATTGTAAAGTAAACGAGAGATGATTTATTGTGATGTTTATTGTTGTCATTTCTTCCGGCTTACAGCTATTAAAAACAATACTTCTAATGTTGCACTTCCAGCTTGAGCAAAAAAACGGGGTTTCACTCAGTGGTTTGCAGTATTTTCCAGGCTATTTATTATTCAACGAAAGAAGCAGTTTTATGACCAATACTGAAACGCCACGACCGTGTCGAAGGCTCTTTGAAGACAAATATGTACAAGCATATGAGGTGTCAATGACAATAGTACTCACACAGCCTTAGCGCACATGTCCACTAGATACACACACCGTGCTAAACAAGAACAAATTAAAGTAAATAGTGGAAATAAAAATATTCGACACGACACACTGTTCACAGACAGACATAGTGACTGAAAAACAGACGGGTTATCGATACATAATGACAAAAGTTATATTTTAAATATATTTTTTATTTCAACAATGTTGCTTATCTGCAAGTTTGTTTTCGCTTCCGGGATGAGCAGAACTGAGAGCGATATCAATACGTGCATCGCCAACATAAACTTGCATACCACAGTGGAAGTTGAAACCAGTTAGAATAACACAGTAGATTGGATACGGTAGAATCGGTGAATAGCTCTCCTAACTTGGGGTAGCATACCAATCCATGCATCTCGAATTTCTTTCCGACGGCCACGTAAGTTAATTTGTGTTACGTTAATGGAAGAATTAGTAGTCAAAACAATTACGTTAATATCCAAAAAGAAACTTGATCTAATGATTTAACAATAAATAATAATCAGTCATAATAGGCGAATATTTCACGCAACGGATCAGCTCAAAATAATTAACAAAGAATTATAAACTCCGTTACAAGATGATCTCAAACTGATAAAAGAAAGCTTCTTATAGTAACGGCAACTCCTAATCAAGATCTATTTTGAGGTCAACAGTTCTGAAAGAAACTTCCAAAGATCGTATCCCGAGCAAACGAATGGCGAACACCTAATTATTGGCTGATATTATCTTCTCAAGAACGTTATTCTTAGTGACGCCAACGTACTGGTAAATGATAAAAATAAAATTGATTTCAGTTCTAAAACTAGAGACAAGTTTTGTGAAATCCAGGAGCCGAAGCTTCATTTGCGGAGGGTTTAGAGATTTTCTGAACAATAGCAACGACGGCCATAACCACTAAACCACTTAGTAAAAACTGTGTAAAAACAAACAATCAACAAAGAGTGTCTTCTATGGACCATTCTAAAACTATGATTGTCTAAAGTGGTATTCTTTTTTTTTATATAAACTAGTGCTTGTCGTTCTTTTTCCTAAACGGCTAACTTGTTAGTCAATTGAATGACGGAGAAGTAAACTAAAATGACTCCATTACGACCTACATGATCAGTAGCATTTAAAAGTTGATATACCTCATCGACGTCCTAAAACTTATGTTTACCAACATCAATTGCATAAAGACGAAGATGTAACTCTTTTCTGAACACGTGCGGTTGCGAACAATCGAAATTCATTTTTTAAACATCACCGCAGCACGCACAATAGGTAGCAAATAATGTGTCGCAATGAATGAAAGTTGTAAAAGAATACGAGAAACCTGTTTACGTAATACACGCAAAAATTCGACCGACAATAGACTTTTACATGGTTCATGCACATATGAGTGCAGTACCTACACATTTTTATACTCCAAATGTTTTGGGGAACGTGGTAACATTTGTTGGAATTTTAAACAGTGTCGATTGCCAAGATTGAGAAACACATTTAGCATCACAATTGAAATTAGCTATGGTTTCACTTCGTATTAGAAATGAGTGACGCATTTATACGGCGTAATCGATATACGTACTATATGAGTATACACGCGGAGTCTTTGGGTTCTTTTCCACTACAAATTAGGTTGAGTCCAAGCAATTAACACCTGTATCAGTCTTTTCCTTATTTGATTTCCCTTTTTGATTTAAATTCTGCTACATCTTCTATTATTATAAATAATCAGAATAGTCAAGTTGATGCCATAAAGAGCTATAAGCTATAATAATTCTTCTTTGAAGTTTTTCTGGTCAAAATTTGACATATACTTAGCACACAAACATTGGCCATACTCGAACCAAATATGGCACTACTGCAATATGATGACATCATGCTTATTCAAATGTGCATGCTGGCCAAACGAGTTGTCCGATTCCGATTAATTTAAGCTCCTCTAAAGAAACTATAATAATGTTATGTAAGCGATCAATCGATTAGCATAGAGCTGAGAAGCTGTCCTTGTTTTAAAAGTGTATGTTTCTATTTGATCCATAACATTAGAGTATGTGTGACCAATTTTTATTATCCATTCATACAAACCGGATATCTGTTTAAAAATATTCGTACTCTTTATATCGGCCTCGGATTCTACAGATCAAGTTCTTCAGATTGGAAACTGTGTTTAACTAAAAGTTGTCAATGCCGTGTGACGTCGATGCTTTCATCAATATATGTATACGCTAGTATTTATACGTCGAGGAGGTCGCAGTGACGTCGACCCGTTCAATAATTCCGGTATTATTGAACTGTTTCTGTGTCTCGAGTGGTCTGGATCAGACAGAGTTGGATTAATGGTGTCATGACTTCACTTTACGGCTTGACCTTTGCTGTTACGAAGCAATTTAAAATGTTAGGCGTTATTGTTTCAATCATTAAATTCTTGCCGTCGTAAAAATGCGGTGTTTGTACATTTTCACTTTGATTCTGCAGTTTTGTTTAAAGGTACAATCAAATCAATTGAATTTTTGTCAAATTTACCTGCAAACGTTTAACTACTTAGTGATTTGAGAATATAATTACGTGTTCAATAAGATCAATAAAAGCTGCAAACTTTGTTCTGTGACCTTAACTTCATTTATAATAATAGAATTTAATATCCAACGTAATTTAATATCAATTGTTTGCATACCATATAGCCAAATCGATACTGCCTTCGTCCGGCGTTTAATTTTGTGGGTCATGCGTGAAAGCGGACGATATTATAGTTGATTAACCAACATTAAGAACGGTGAGCTCTTTGTAGGGCTATGAGTCAAGTCAGTAATCAATATGACTAACGTTTCCTTTACAATAATTTATTTTCGTTAATTTCGGGATATAATTTAATCCAACAACGCAAGCATTGAAATACCGAACTGCCTAATTCCGCAATAGATATAATTATAGTAGGTACCTAAGGTAAGATTGGATTACCAATTCCAAATGCTTCGAAAATGTCAAGAGTTCGCTTTATTCATCCACACGTAAGTCACATTCGGGTAAATACTACCTAGCAACCACTTCGATATTAAATGGAGTCTGTATTTCTTTTCTGTCTGAAAAAGAACGAAGAAATGATATATCTATTTATAGCTAATATTTCGTCCTTTCCCTCAAGCACTTTACCGTTATTACTACCCACCTTTTATTTTATTTCGATACGGCGAACTCTTTCAAATCAATTGATATTTTATCAGATCAAAGATCAATTGCCAATACCGTCACAATTGCTTCAATTAAAATGTCCTCAACGACATTCACCATTACATCAGTATTACAAAAACTAATGGTTCAAATTTAGTCCACTTTGTTCCCTTTATAAATAGTCGTCATTCATTCATAGTTCGTGCATTCTTGTGGCGTTACCAATAGAATGCTCTAATTGTCACGACGCAACATAAGGGTACTTTGTTATTGAAATACGATACTTTTCTGATGTTTGATGTTGACCCATATTTGAGTCTCGCTTCCTTTTTGGTTACACAAGATGCTCTTTAACGGTTTAAAGTCTCCTCGAGAATGTTCAAGGCATTCGAAGTTCGAATCAAGAGCGAGTATTTGGGACATGATAAATCAAGTCTGGATATTGCAGATGGGTAAGAAATATACGTACGCTACTCAAAGATGTCGGTAAATTTTATATGGAATCCACATATAAAACCCACACAGATTTCCAATATAAACTCCAGATATACTTCAGACCTATTTTTGTCGGCAGGCAGCTGCGTAGCACAACCGCTAATTATTTTAATTTTATAACACGACTAAAATATTTATTGATAGTTAAAGTAAAACCATAAAATCACGAGTGGTTATGTGATAGAACAATTTCCTGTCGGCCATAAAAAGCTTAAGTCATGACAGATTAAGTACGGTTGGTTCACGATCAGGCGATTAATGTGAAACTGAAACTTTCTTTCGTAAGTTGAGTGATATAAAACATAAATCTATCATTAGTATCATAACACGTCAGTAAAAGTATATTGACGGGCTTGCTCACTACTGCTATTAGGGTAAAACCGGGATAGTTGCCCTACTTTTTGAAATCACTCCATATCTCTGAGTAGAAAAAGTGAAATGCGTTATTTGTAAGACTAGCAGGTACTTTGGTTTTTCATTGACAAATTTATAATAATTTAAAAACATTTTCTTTTATATTTTTCGAGTATCCGCGATTTTAGCGGACCTCTATATTTTGTGACACCTATCCCACGTGTGGGAAAGTTGCCTGATCCATATAAATGCCTTTCAGGATAGATGCCCTCCCCACAAAACGGGCAACTATCACGTAGAAACTTTGATCGCATTTTGTCTTCCCATACAATCACATAGAGACGTAAGACACGGTCAAAATAGTAGCAGCTGGAAAGTCTTTTGATTAATAATTGAAATAGTATACGATTCATTCGAAAAACTAGAGTAATCGAATTCGGGGCATCTATCCCACAGGGGCATCTATCTCGGCTTTACCCTACTGCTCACAATTTCAGGATACTAAAGTACAGAGGACTGTTTTGCCCCGAACAGTAGTTAGGAAGACAATTTATAGACAAGACCACCCAAGTAATATAATAAAATAGCATTATTGCTTTCACAAAATATGAAAACTAATAAACTTCCAGTGATAATTTCTCAAAGGTTATCGAATCCAGAAATAGCGTATTAAGTCATAACGTTGAACAGAATCGACGCATACGTTCTATTGACGTAGGCTTCAATTCCCTAATGGCCTCTTGAGGGACCCCAAGTACTTATTCATACACATTTGTTCGCTTTTATTAATAGGAATATGTTTTTGGAAATAAATATTTTCTTCTGTTCAAGTTTCTGTTGCCTGGAAGATTTTTCCGAACATTCGCCTTTAACACATTAAGATTAAATAATAATTAGATTAAATTACTTTACCTTGATATGCATTACTAGTTATCTAACAAAGTTTTAGGGTCATAAAACCTTGCTATCGTTACTGAGATCGTAAAAGTGTAGCAAATCGAACCACAATAGAACCACCGCTTTACAATCGTGGTCATTCTTTTCAAAGGAAATATATAAATCTGTTATTAAAGAAAGTATATATATAAAATGACTGACTTCCGTAATAATTAAGTAACTGGTGTATGTAATCGCTACTCTGGTCCGTACAGTACTTTCACTGGGCGAATTTATTAAATTTCACTGCCAGATATTCCATCACTATTGTTATGGCTACGGCCAGCATGAACCAAGCCACTATAGTTCGTTTTTTAATTCTAGACTACGATTTGACAACTCAGAATGTCACACTCTAGAAATATGTTCCCAATTATCTGGAGTTTGACATTTTAAGTTGTCAAATCGTAGTCTAGGATTAAAAAACGAACTATACCTCGCACCTAACACAAACTGTTATAACTAGTTACGGCACAATTACTTTTTGCAATATGAATAATTTAATCTTCATTAACCAATTTCTACGAATGACATGTAGGTTGTGTTTGTGTAAATACGTTGCTTACGATATGTTCTATTACGCAGATATTGACACAAGCATATTACGGCTTACGGCATAATTTTAAGGAACGAATCAGCAAATCTAATGGCATACTCGACATTGCTTTATCCATATTGATCTATCGGTACATTGGAATGACTTTTACGGTCCATAATTCATTATTGAGAATACAGTGGATGTTTTTTGTGGTTTGACTCCATGTGAAACACGTGAATGCTTAGTATCCATGCTTCTATTTATGTTAACAAGTTCTAATTTTATGTTTGAGATAGCAAAGAGTATTTATATGCAGACACGTATCCTTCATGAATGTCATGCATTATTACGTTCTACTTCACTATGGCTGCTCTCATCTCCAGATATAACCGCTGATAATAATGAAGCAAATAGAGAGATCCTAGATGAATCAAAATTAACGAACAGTTGGACAAATTCAGAACATTTAAAATTCAAGACGACGCTATACAATTTTCAGGTAAATGATTTAACACGTCTTCACGGACTTCAAAATGTTATCGTGTTGCAATAACTTGTACTTCTCACGCGATTTGAAGAAGACGTTTGGTAATTCGATGATGGTTACTATCTTTTACGTAACCACGAAAGATAAAGAGTTGTGCACATCAAAAGATAAAGAAAGTGATATCTTATTTGTGGATCGTGGTATAAAGATTACGTTTGCTATAAATAAGATGGAAGATATTCACAGGATCATACAAATGATACCGGCTACCAATTGACAGATGATAAGATAGTTGTTTTGGGTTGTCTTAGTCATCCAAATGAGTTACCAGACTTTCAGTCGTTTTTATTATACTTCTATGGTCCAACTAGTCCATCTAATCCCAATTAGAATAAAAAAAGATTCAAGTGTGAAATTGGCACTGGTGAAGAATACTGTTGCCACTGTCTCAGGTTAGAATAAGTTAGTGTTGATAATAATAATCCTAATATAGCAATCATAAATTACAGTAGTG
This sequence comes from Mythimna loreyi, assembly GCA_029852875.1. Classification (NCBI taxonomy): domain Eukaryota; kingdom Metazoa; phylum Arthropoda; class Insecta; order Lepidoptera; family Noctuidae; genus Mythimna; species Mythimna loreyi. Next base: position 18,708,132 of record CM056780.1, on the reverse strand, counting down.
AGATAATAATTCATTAAATGCACAATAAGCAAGCAGAGTCAAACAAAATAAACCACTCTATTAATACTGCTCGATGAAATCAAGTTTCTAATTTTATACCCGTCCCCCACTGACATAACACAATTATTTCGGTGCTGGGGAAAATACCATTGATTACACTCGTGTATATTCTTTTTATAGACTTCGTACGTGTAAAACCACAACAATCGCTTCGTATTCTACAAATTATATTCTAATTCTATGAGAAAAAATGTTGCTACACAATCTTTGTGTTTATAAAAGAAAGTCATCGACCCCGAAGCAGTCAAGTGCTTTTGTATCAGTTTTAATCTTAAATTCATCCTTTCTTCTTTGTTATATTTTATTTCAAGTTCTTTATTACACTAAGTCAACGCAATATTAGGGTAAATATTCGTCAATTATTTTCGTCATTAACCCCATTCAAGTCCTTTCAAAGATCATGAACCTTATAGTCTTCTTCTATGTGATATAATGAGACAATAATGAGATCTAATATATCCAATTTTTTATCTTTGTCGACACCAACATTATTTCCTTCGCTATCACCGTTTGCCCTTTAACTTCTTAATACAAACATATTACACGCATCGTCTCCGTACTAATGTCCACCTGCTGAGACAATTAATTCTCATTAAACTTCGTCCTCACCTTCTGGCTCTAAGCTATTTATAGCGCTTTAGGTCGGAAACTTTGCCTTACTTGATAATAAAATCGGCCTGCCCACACATGATTACCAAGACCTTTGCACACCACCCTGAACTACCAATCAACAAGTTCCTTAAAGGTGACACTCCTCAAATAGGCATAGGTTTGTGAAAGGCGGTGACGTCAGTTTGACTTCGCCTTCCTACGTAAGCTAGCGATCTTGAAAAATAACTGGACAGACTTTATGAGACCGAGATCATAATACATATAATCAAGGGAATAGCTAAATCTAAACTTTACTGGCAAAAGCAATTGTACATTTCAGGATACTAAAGAATTTTTGCAGTATTCCTGGCTAAGACGCATGACACAACAAATTGCTTCAAATAAAGATGGCTTCTGCTCACATACTATGCCCAAACCTACACCAAATTGTTCATAATATGTTTCGATTACAATATAAGACTCTCTTTCACACACTCAAATAAAATATCCGCTTTTAGCAACTGTACAAAGTTCAACAGCGGCCAATTTATCACCCGCTAGTTGTTACAGTGTCGTCAACTATAAGTACCTAGTCATTGTTATGTATACCATGTGTCACAAAGTTGACAAAATTATAAACATTAGTTCGTTGTCACAACATCTTTGTTTCTGTGGGTACAAAGAGTGACATTTTGTTCTAGCCATATATGTTTGTGAGTCATGCAGGAACGCGGAATGGACGAATGTTTGCCAAAATTCAATTCGAGGATTTAAATGCTTTTACTGAATATTATATACGGCTTTTTCTGCATTAAAATATTTTGGTTACAATTGGATTATTAAAATTATTTAAATTAATAGATTTTGTAGTATTATTTATGTGCAAAAGAAACATAAAAATAGCTACAAAGGTGATGCTTATTTCTATAGAAATCTTCCAGCATACCTGCGAAAGGCGAGTTGGAAAAAATAGAGAATTAGACACCATATTTATTTTCTAAGATGAAGTATTCAGCAAAAAGGCTATAAATTAAATCTTAAAACTATAACAGTTCATTATATTAAAATATAAATGTTCTCTTCAAAAGTGCAGACGAGTTCAACAAGCTATAAGCACTCAAATTAGAATCATTACTCGATCTTGATGCGTTGATAAGATTTTGTTAAGTCCAATTAAAAATGTGCTTACTGAAGAGCGTAAAGATGTAAAAGGATTAGTATTTTTACACCAAGACTAGAACTTTAATCAAACAGAAAAAACCAGATAAAATTATCGTTCCTAAGTAAAATTTTTCAGGAAAATTACGGTACCAATACATATACAGAAGTTGTTTCATCACTTTCCGGTAAGATGACTCTTGCATATTATAAAATATTATACAAAGCTTCGTTGTCATAAGGAATAAAAACAATATTGTTTGTATTTTTGTTTTCAGTTTCCACAACAAACTATTTAAAGCATATCATCCGTAAATAATTCCATTTCGCTGCTTTTGTATCGCTTTTGAAATGAAATCATCTTTTTGTCATAATTCATTGTTTACCCATAATTTATCTAGACATTTCCAGTTATCGTTTCGTCTTGTTCTTTTGTCCATAAAAAATATTTAACCTGTCTTAACGTAGGTATATTTATTTTGGAAACTTTATAAGAGTCTCTTAAGTTATTCAGTTACTAATTTGAAATTCAAACAGTGCACCTTTTAGAATTCCAAGTATACTGCACACGGCATAATACTTTGAAAAATATTTCTTCCATGCCGTAATCAGACCCACAAAGAAACGCTGCACTGTACAAGCAACAAAATAAATAGGTGTTGAGTCACCAGGAAAGTTCACGTTGCTTTATCATTATGTACTTCATAAGCGTAGTTATGGCTATTTTTTATGTTTCTGTTTCGAGATAAGAAGGTACTGTGTTTTTACTATGAAGAAAAAATGAGCTAAGTATCTAAGAATAAACTGAATGGGATTTTATTTCGTAAGACCTTGTGTCAGCACGTAATTCGTGAAGTGAATGTTTTTTCTCTTTGCTATCACGCAATGTGATGCCAAGACCTGTATTTATATCTGTGTCCATTTGTATTGTTTTCGGAATCCGTTATATTGGCTTTATATTTAGGGGAGTCAGCTCCCCTCTGGCTAGACGGGAGGGTATCCGCCCTACCATTATTGATGTGGGAGCGATACTCTTCAAATTCCATCAATAGAATTCGTGGTACTTCTAGGTGTTTCCTACTACGCAGTTTTAAGTGACCGCTTGTCGCTTGACCCTTTTACAATAACACTATTTGTTTAGTCTAGAAAACTTATCAGTGTTTACTTTCACGACTCAACAAATAGATTAACCCAGTTGTAAATACCAGCACTTAACACTGAATTAACATTTATCATCGATCATTCAGTTCCGGTTTGCTACAGGAAGGTGACACAGAATTTAAAGTCATCAGTGATATAAATCCATATTCATTTAAATGTGAGTAAGCGACTGACGTAACCGAAGGCGTAACTAAGATGGACGGTAGGTAAAAACGCCATACAAATGAAACGCACGACAGACTTCCAGAGTCTAATACTGATTAGTCATTAGAAGAACAACAATAGCAGTAATTAAGTCCCAGTAAAATGCTTGATAATATTGTATTGACGTCAATGACTCAGCCATAAGTATAGACTTGACCAACCCGTAATAGAACATTGTCAATGTTACTTCAACCATGAAATTTCTTTCGGGTAAACCTGTGGTCGAAGGAAGCCGGGTCAAAATGCGTATTTACGCCTTAAAAAACAGGTTTGTGATATTTAAATTCAGTGTACCGTGATGAGAGTAACTATTGAGGATTAACTGATAGCTGATACTTTAATTGTGTCCATCTAAAATTAATCTTAATTCCTTAAACGGCAAACAAAACTTGAATCAAAGAAGCTACAGCAATGCTGAATATCCTTAAATACAAATTTGGTCACAAAGAACATTATACTATACAATAAGGGGTTAATGTGTGCAAAACCAGCTATTCAAACATCTTAAGTCTATGAAAATAGCAGGTTCACGATTGCGCACAGAGTCACGACAGTGTTTGATAATGCCAAACATTTCAAAACAATTTGTTGAAAGCCGCAATATCGTCAAAACAGCAAAAAACAAGAACAAAACTGATTTCTGAAATAAGGTATTTAACGCACCATTATGACTAAACAAAACACTGAGTAAAACAAGTTCGAGAGAATCATTTACATAATTGTCCGACAAACAAAATTATTTAATGGCCAACAAAATACTAAATGATCGACCAAACAGTACATTAGTACGTAGCATCATTGCTTCTACAACTATTATAATTCACATAGCGTGAAATCCGGATTCGGATTCTACAGTTTCGCCTAATCTGGTGTATTTGCAGTGAAACCTGGCGTATAAGGTACTGCAGCTCTTAACTTGGTATTATCTACTCTCACCTAAGCAGCAACAGCGAAGCAAACCACCAAGACACATTTTCACGCACCGTTAAAGTAAAAAAAAAACCAACTCATGAATGAAACCTTGGTTAAACAGCTGATGCCAACTTTTTTTAATGCGACATTGCCATTTGAACTCCAAGGCGAAACGACAATACTGTAGCGACAGACGATAAACTGGTCCCTGTACGAAGCAGTTCGTTAATATGAGGACCTTGGAGCTAATGAGGGATGTCCCGGACTACCGGTTGCACATACCAGCTGTACATAAATACAGTTATTATACCATATAAAGTACATAACTGTGATGACAGAAACAGGGGCCCTACTCTCTTTCTCCGAAAAACGAAATTTCGATCGTAATTTCAATTGTTTCTTACCACGTGTCACTTTAATTAGACTCAGCGCAAAGGTGGCAACCAACCACAGCCACTAGTGGCTATCGATAGCGACTTAACACACTTTTATAAAAATTTTGTATACGACGCGCCAACCGTGTCGCCGGTGACCGCCACTCGCTACACCAGTGTCCGTGACTTGCCACTTTTGGTCGCTACGGGCCACACAAAACGCCAACACCCGCCACTGTCACGCTGCCACACCCAACGTACTATTAAAGACTAGACGTTCTACGTATCGCTCGCGTCATGCCAAACCACCATGCGCTAACAAACTTTCTGTAACAGAGTCTATCATAAGACTTCGCAGCAGAGAATGGGTTTTACAAAGTGGTTGCTTCCAAACGCCAGTGGCTGTCGCTCGTTACTTATACCTACTATTACAAATGTGGCAGTAGCGCGCGACAGCCTACAGGTTGCTGTAGTCGGTGGTCCGTTTGCGCCGAGCCTTAATTTCCGAAATTTCATGACAACGAAATTTCGGAGAAAGAGAGTAGACCTCCTGAGCTCTTTGTGGACCTTAAAATAAAAGCAGGCGCGCAATTTTCTCGAGTGCCAATCTTACTTAAGTTTCCGGACGAGTAAATAGCAGGAAGAAAAAAACCTAAAACCATTTTACTAACTATTGTTTTTGTAACATTATTTCCAAGAAGACTTTTTGGGTAAGCTGCTTATTTACTTTTTCTTAAATGTCAGCTTCCCAGAAAGCCTGTCGCTTTTTTTTCTATTTTCGTTTCGACCCGCGTATCAGGTGTCTCGAGCATCTTGTTGCGCCATATGCGAAACGTGCGCATCCGTATGGTCAATTTGCTCCAGTGTCAGATAAAGCCATTAAGACATGCTTTTAAGCGAGTGCTAATTTGAGAACACTTTTAAAACTCTGGGCAATCTTTATCATCAAACGTTTGACCGAGCTGAGTGCAGACTGCTGTTGGAACTACAACCGTTACAACGAATCCAAGTGGTTTTCGTTAATAGCTGAATGCACGCTTTCCATTGCAGCTTCGGGAAATAATGTTTTTAACACACGATGTGCAAAGCCAGCAATGGGAAAAAGGGTTAGTGTTAAACCATCCAAGGTCAAGCGTCGTAGCACTAGTAGAGTCCAGGGGCACAGCGCCTTTGAAAACAGGTTTCCCCGGTCAAGTATCGAGTGTATAAAATTGGCCATTGTACATTATTACGTATGCAGCGACTTCGCTTTAACTTTATGCCGTATTGTTTCTCCAACCGGATCTCGAAGGGCTTGTATTTGTTTTAGTGTTTCTCATTTATTTTATGCTTTCTTGCGAGCTGTTTGAAAGCCCGCTGTTTTATTGCATACGTTGTAAATACATCGATGTTATCTGCGACGCTGACAACGGCATAAGATGCGTATTTAATTGCATCAAAACTATTTAATCGGGTAAATTTAAACTATGTAATCGGGAAATTACCTCCTGAGTAATTGCTACTTTGTTTCAGACTGTGTGCTATTTAATAACGGGTTTATGTGTTACGCTTCGAAATCGTGTGCTAACTGAACAGTTAACCACAACGCGTTGTGTGTGGGCAACTCAAAAAGCCCTCAAAGTCTTTGTGTTGCGGTTGCCCTGATATTTGGCCGGAATGCATTTAACTTGAGCGGCTAACCGAAATTCACAAATTTTACTTCAGGTTTATGCTAAGCGTTATTTTGAAACCTTTCTTATGCTCCTTTCAATACAGTTCATTTTCTTTTGTGCTATTTTTTTTTTAATGGCGTCATTCTTACATCTATAGGAATGCACTCGCCATCAGAATTTAGCTGCGTAGGTATATTTTGTTAGCTTGTGGTTGTTTATTTCTTCATTCAAGCATTTCAGGAAAAAGATCAACGTACCTACATAAATACCATTAATATTTAGTTTAACTATTATATTGCACTATTGGTCGTCAAAGATATCAGAAGACACAAAATAGTCTAAAAGATACCCAGTATCTAAAGATACAACAAAGATATCATCAGATTTGGAAACAGTCCTTCAGACACAAATTGCCCAATATCTGTTGAATTCATCTTTACTGTCTCGATCCGTATTGTTTAATCGACCATTAACGGTAAAATGACGTCAGTGTCCACCGGGACTAAGCAGACGTTAAGCAGTATCGTTTTTACAGCGGTTTAGCGTTGCGTCATAGCTTAGACGATACGCACCATCAACATTCAGTAGTTCAAAGACCCTTAATTAAAATCTCAGAGCGGGAACTAGTCCGCACCGCTACAGAGTTAAAAGGGGATGGAGATGTATTGCCATCTTTCTCACCGTCAAACATTAATGTAAGGATAAGGGGAGCATATAAAGAGGTCGTTTTTCGTATCCTTAACCCTGATTTATTTGAGACAGATTCGTTACGCGTTCATGTGAAAAAATATATTGGATTTGTTCGTGTCGCTACGCTAGAAATTCAACAAGAAAAAGTTGTTTTCTTTGATGTTGAAAGTTTAGAATTACTTGACAAGAGACCTTCAAATGACGTGTAGTTTACTAATACAGAGCAACGGCGTAGTTAGGAATTGGAGTTGATTAATCAAAGACCGTATAGTTCCTTAATAACCCCGCAGCTCTGCGGTACCTTCAAAAGAAATGCGAGAAGCTGTAAAGCCATCTGGGCGAAGTCATAAAATATTCAAATGAGGCTGCCTATGCTGCGCTCATAACGCGATATTTTAGGTTAGTCACATTTTTAACATAGCTGGATTAAACCGGTTGTTAAAATTCTTAGAACAAGAACAGTATTCGAAGCGAGACAGAAAAACAATTCCAATAAGAAATCGGAAGCGACGATCGGATATCATTCTTTAACGACTTGCCAAAATTAACACAACAGTACAAAGAATATTAACGAAACCGCGATAACCAGCGCAGCGCAACCTGTTAATGCCATAATTAGAAATCGGACGGTACACCGATAAATACCGGCACGTACAGCGCATGCGCCCCGATTGAATTTGCAAAACAAACAAGTCAGTGCTGTCAGGTGCACCGTGCATATCGGATAACAGATGCTATTCCATCCCGTAAATATTATTGTGAAATCAGTGCCGTGCGCGAGATAGCCAGGTACGTAGGCGTACTTCGTAGGTATTTCGTTTTTAGTTCTAGGTTAAGATAATCAATAAGATTCCTAAACAGTGTTTGTATTTGATTTTAACGCTTGAACGACTTCCGTCTAGTCTAATATCAATAGTACTAAGCGTTGCGTCATCGTTTTCAGTACAGCTGGAGGCCACGCATCGATAACACGCTTCGCAACGTTCCGTCCGCGTCGCATTAATTATGTGTTTAAATACATTGAATTTATGTGTTGTTGTTACACTTGTTACAGATACTGTGAACTCCCTGCCATTTAATAACTAAATGAGCAGCGCGACCTCAGGACTAACGGTACTAGACCAAACAAACACCGGATCGAGAGAAAGCGTTGAGGATTTCCAGCGGAGTGAAAGCAACGGTCGTCAGTGCAACCGTAGCGTCGCGTCGAGCGGACGATAACATTATAACCTCAACATGTCTCTCGCAATCGCATCAGCGGTAATTCTTACCAGTGCCGCGGCCATTTACTGGTACGTCAACAGACACAAGCCCTTGAAGTACATCCTCAGTGAACTGCGATACGCGCTAGACATGCAGGGCGCAGGCGCCGGCGGCCTCATCGATGACTGGGTGAACGTGTGGAGAAACAAAATTGTGTTGCCAGACGCGAGAAGGAAAATTGCCGTCGTTACCGGCGGAGCTCGTGGGATCGGAGCTGAAGTTGTGCGCGGATTACTGAAGTCCAACATGTTCGTTATTGCCGGTGTGAGGAAACCTGAAGCTATGAAGAAATTAGCTGATAACATGGAGAACGGGGAAAACATTGTCGCTTTCCCGTTGGACTTGCAATCTATGAAATCTGTCAAAGAATTCGCAGAGAATGTGTTGGATAGATTCCCCGTTATTCATCTTCTCGTCAACAACGCTGGAATAATGTATGGAGACTATCAGCTCACAGAGGATGGGTTTGAAAGCCAATTAGCGGTCAACCATCTAGGCCACTTTTACCTGACACATTTGCTATTGCCAGCGTTAAAAAAGGGTGGCGCCATCGGAGAAGCAGCGAGGGTTGTGAATGTGACGTCATGTGCTCATTACCCAGGCAAGATATACTTCGAAGACATCAACATGAAGGAGCATTACGATTCCACGGCGGCGTATGCGCAGGCTAAACTGGCACAGGTAAAGAAATGTTCTACTTTCTTCAAGCAACAGTATTCTAACTAGAAACCAGTTTATTGAATCAAATTATTTCCAAGAATATTGAGTAAAATTTTCTTTTAAACAGTGTTTATATTTGTTACAGCTTATGTGTGCCAGGTATGTGAACAAGCTGTTGGAAGAGGAAGGTTCTGCAGTGAAATGCTATGCTGTTCATCCAGGAATTGTGAACACAGAACTCTTTGAGAAGACCATGTTCAAAAAAGCCTTTCCTTGGGCTATGAAACTGTTTTTCAAGACTCCAGCTAAAGGAGCAATTTCTATACTTCATGCTTGTTTCGACAAAGAACTGGAGAAGCGGGGAGGCTTATACATTAGTAATTGTATTGAAGGACTTAGTAACAGTTTCTCAAAGAAATTGGAGCATCAAGAAAGACTGTTTGAAATCTCTTGCGAGTTAGTTGCAGTTGATAAAGCTAATTTTGGTAAAGCATGATGTCTAGTCAACATTTTAGTTATTTAAACATGAATTATTCCAATACAAAAGACTTTAGATATTAAGTACAGTATATAAAGTATTTTATAACGCATAATATTTAATAAATAAGATTGTCTGTGAATAAAATTCAAAATAAATTATTTTCATACTATACTTTATGAGTTTTATTACGTTTTTATGTAAATTTTTAATCCTTTTGTATGGTGACCACCATAGGATTTATGCAACTAGTGACTTACACAAGTCAATAAATACATGAAAGAAAATTCTGTGTCCCAAATTGGTCATTTATGTGCAATACATTGAGACTTTAAGACCGAATAAGTTATTTTTTACATACAAGTAGATTTTATCTCGGAAAACAATGAACAATAAACAAAAGAATAGTAAAACTAAGACGGAGGGAAATTCTGATGGTTTCTTTAACCTGTTATTACTAAAATGGTAGACGGACAATGCTGTGTTTTGTGAGCGGCATTTTATGAATGTTGTAGATACGGTACTGAGACTTCAGTTATAATACGCAGCCCGTAGAAGGAAAATGTGTTTTCCTTGTTATATTTTGATATTAGCACATTTGATTGGCACTGATTTTTACAATAAAAGGCAATCAGGCAATCCTTATATTGTAAAAATCAATGTCTATCAAATATAATTACTAACTAGATAAATAAGGAAGATATACTTGTTTGTTTTTTTTATGTTAAGTGAACTAGTCTCCAGTCTAAAAAGAACTGCTTTTTTTAGCCAGTAATACACTAGCTGCCCCTAGTAGCTTCACCTGCATGATAGTAGATAATATTTACTAAGTCACTCAGTCATGAAATAGCATTCTACAAATGAAAATATTTTCAAAATTAGTCCAAATCTTGAATTAATTAACCTTTCGAGTACCATAATTAGAGACACATTAGAAAGACATTGTGGAAGCAAGGTATGCAAACGCTAGCGTTCGATTTGGGCTCAAGAGTTTCAATTACAAACAAATCTAAAAGAAAACACAAAGAAGTGTAAAATAACAAAATAGAATTCAAATAATTACATTTTGTAAAATACAATAATTAATTGCCCGATAGCAGAAAATTGCAATTTCAAGAGTTAGTTAAAGTTAAATAACTCTGCCATTTAAGTAAGTGGATACTAAATGCTTCCTAATATTATGAGATAGTATTACATAAAGAGTATGTCAATACATTACCTAATAGACGCTTGTAAGAATGTTGATCAGTACTAAAAACCATTTTTAAATGTTAATTGGCCAGTAAAGTATTGTTCTGTATTTAAAAACCTCTTTTTTACTAACAAAAATATTTCCTTTTTTTTTTAAACAGTAGCAGCAAGTGTTTAGAACCAAATTTTTCTCAGGTAATACTGCAGTGTATTTTGAACCTTTTTAGTATTGGAATAAAGTATATTTTCCTACAATTCATAGCTAATGTTATCTATGGTATAATACAAAATAGAAGTAAATGAATAGGATGATTCATGTGAATGTTATTAGGTGACAATCATAATAAATTAAAAATAGACGGGAACTCAACACAAAAGGTTTATAAATCATAGTGATTAAAAATCAAGTATACGTCTTTTAAAATAAAAATCTTACCTGCTAAAAAATCCAGAAAGCCCCTTCTTTTTCAACTTTGACTGCTGATCCTGATCACTTGAAGAAGCATCAGGAACCTCATCATCCTTAGAAGCAGCAGACCCAAGAGAACACTCTGACAGACTTGAAACGGTGCTTGAGAAGGAGCCACCGTCCTTGCCTCGGTGGTGACCACTCACACTACCCCACTGCAAAGTACTCTTAGGAGAATCACTTGTATCACTCTTCTCACAAGTAGATATCGAGAAGTTACCTTCATCACTGAAACTGCTCTTCTTTGACAGTTTATCAATATCATCAGATGTATCCTCTACTTGTTTCTCAACCTTAGGACTCACGAAATGCAACTGTTTCGTGATTGGGTTGTAAGCAAGTTGCATGTTATCCAAGGCTTCACTGAGGCGCATCCCGCCTTTTTGACACGGCGTCGACGACATCGCAATTTCGAAATTCGAACACTGGCACGCTCAAAAACCACATCCATGTTTATGTACACAATATTTATTTACGAAAGCCATTTTCATTAACTTGTATCTACTAATTATGCACTCGCGTGTTTACTATAAACTTCAGGAACACTAGACATCATTTAACACAAACGTTACACTAACTAACTTATTCAATTGTTTTTCTATTTTGTTTTTGTTACAATCAGAAACACTACCATTGATGAAATCAAAACAAGGATTTCTTATGAGATATTTACAATGGTGAATTTTAAGAACTGAACGAGTTAAATAATGATTGATTTACTAATAATTCATTTTGTTTTTAACTTATTAGTTCGTTTCTATCTAAAAAGAGAAATAAACACAAAGCAACACACCCATCGCCTTTTACTTTCCACTGTAAATTAAAATTGACATAACATAATGCAGTGTTGCTCGCTGGGTCTTTGATTTCCCTGATTACCCTTTAGTGGAGTGTTGTTAGCGTGGAAATCGCTATAAATAATATTGATGATTTAAATTAACTCGATCATTTATTGCATATAAAAGAACAGTATACAGTTCATACAAATCAACTCAAGGCATCCTATATTTTTTGTAACGATGGTACTTACGTATTGATAAAAAAATGCAAAAAGATTCATATCATCCTACTTAGTGTAGAAGTTAATAAACCTTTCATAGTATTATTTTGTGAAAATATTGGCCCAAGGAAATATTAAGCATAAATTACATTATATTTAATTACCGTGTTCTATAAAATTGATCTAGGTACTCATGAGCCAAAGTTGGTCCAAATCTGTTCAGACGTTTGAGGGCAAAGGATTAACAAACACCATACACACACACCTTCATCACGCAAACATTATTATTTTTGATATAAAATTGAGATAAGATATAATATTTATTATCTGAAAATAATTTATAACGATGATGGTACTAAAGCTGCATACAAGACTTTATTTACCCATTGATGTTCAACGTACAAAAAACTGGCAACATCGAGTTGTTTACGCATGTCGTTCAGAAACTAGTGACGCTTACCGACGATAAGTTTTACGTTCAGAAATTTCTAATAACACTCCTGAACAAATTAATAATAATAAATTAAAGGTGTCAATGCAACATGAAACTCATTTTAGCTATGAATTTCTAGCCTCCACTTAAAATGAAAAAAAAAATCAGGACTTCAATTATTACAAGGCATAGTAAACAGCGCGCTAAGGATTCCTAGGCTTAGGTAATTCGCTGAAGGATAGTAGGAAGGAGACAGGCTGGATGAAACATCGATTATATTATTGGGCGACGAATTTGAGACCACAGGCTTCATGGTGTGGGCTAGGAGCGTTGGTTCGAGTAGACTAAGGTCAGGGTAGACATTAACGTCGCGGCGTGCCGTACAGCCAGGATAAAAAGACCTGATCAACTGAGTTTACGGAGGGTACTACTTTCCCAACTACTTCATTTTAGTAGAACCACAAATAAAAGACTTTCTGCTACAATTATGGCATAGCCAACGCTAGGTTTCGAGTCACTGCATCCGGACCTCCAGGAAATCTGATCGCTGTGCTGCGATTTGTCGTAGCAGCTCAGTGTCACTCTCCTTGGGGGTCGCAAGATCTCTTGGGAGTCATGAAGTATTTACTGACATATTTTCCGCACTTGCAGAAAATTCGCTACGCTATCCAGTTGTGTTACGACCTGTCCCCCCCCCCCTATTACTTTCTATAGCCACGTCATTGAGCTGTTTATGCATTGTATATGTTAGTTGTTGTATAGTTATGGATGATAAAAATATTTTTAAGGATCTATTTATACAGGACCGAAACTGCGTTAGGGCCAAAGCTGCGGCTTCCATCGAGTGACTGCGCAAGTGTTGTATGCAGCGGTTCCCGTATAGCCAACTGGATTATTACCTGTGTGTCGCTAATTCAACTTTGATACTGCGCATGCAGTCGTATCGATCGAGTTTAATGTATTATGACGTACCAAAATGAGCGCAGCTGGCCACGCAAGCCCCGAGCCTGCGTTCCGCAGCCCGCCTCCGTGTAACGGACGCCAACGCTGCGGCAGGCGGTGACTAGTCGACTAAATAAACGGGCGTACTAGTTGGTCATTTTTTTTTTTGCTACTCCTACTAAATCTACAAAATGTTTTTGTAGGAAATCGGTAGCTGCAAATTCCCATAATAAAAAAAAAAATACAGTAAACAATAAAACAAAGTAATTATCAAAATAATTTATTTCTGGTGTTTCGTTTCTACACTGAAAACATTTCAAAATACTCTGTGGTCTTTTCGATTACAACCTCGCAAGGTCAAGCAAACGAATATTGCTCCAATATGTAACTAATATTATAAAAATAGATTCATTATTATACAATAAAAATATTTACAATTACATAATAATAAGTTGCCTATAAATTAAACTAAGGACAAACAACCGTGCGTTTTTGGCGATTTACAAAAATAAAAAATGCCTAGCTGAAGTTTTTATTTATAAAATAAATAGTGTCTCTTCGATATGGATACAATTCTCAACTCTTTGGTTCTTTCGATGGGCTGTTGTTTACGGAACCCAGCTCTGGGAACAACTCCATGACGCATAGATCCAATAGATTATAGACCAGCTGAAACAAAAGAAAGATGAGTTTAATTTTTATAATAGCATCCAATGAAGTTTTAATTGAGGTAGTACATAATTATCCTATAATGTTCCCACTACTGGGATTAGAGATTGACCTAAGGGATTGGTTTTGGCTACAACTGATTTGAACTGAAGAAAAAGCGGCCTTTTATACCGTATAGACTATAACTTTAGGAAGTACAACATAACAGCAAAACCATTTAAAGAACAAAATACCGTGTCCAAACAATCTGAAACGGGAAGGAGCTGATGAAATAAGAGTGAATTAACTATCTGAGAAGTTGCCAACTGACTGTTCCAGGTCGATAACTACTGCTAAGACTAGACACAGGTTCTTTATATGAGAAGTAAGCGGCCATAATCATCCACAAAGACCTAGATAGATATACTCTTTATTGTAAGTACATCATAAATACAATTTGGTACATTAGGAGCTTAAAATTACTAAGGTTTTTTAAAGACAACCTTTGGATGGAGAAAGATACAAGGGTAGTTTGTGGTGTACTATTTACATACAATACATAACTAATGAAAATCTTAGTCAAGTCAGTATAATCTAGTGTCGTTGGATGGTGACCACATGTCTTCGAATTTCACCACAGTAGCTTCTGACAGCGGCTTCGACCGCGTGAAAGTAGGTTTCTCCATACTATCTTTAGAGCCCCATTTCTTCCCCTTAGAGGGTAAATTTAAAAAAATCCCTCTTAATACTTGGTGACGTCAAAAAAGGAAAATTTTGTGTAAAATTTCAGTCTCAGTCCCCGGAGTTTCGGCTGTGTGTTAATATGTCAGTCAGTCAGTTTCTTCGTATAAAATATACATCTAGATTTGGATATCTGTGAAACCTGTGGTGGGTATTTGCAACGGACTATTGAATGCCAAGAGACCAAATATCTCAAGCACAGTAAAAGTCTGAGGACTGCAAAAATGTTTGACGAAAAATATTACGGGTTTTTAGGTAAACATGTTAAAAGAAAGTGTATCAGTATTTTATTAAGGTACGAGTAGATAGTGTACTTTATGAACTATGTCACCTCCTATCCTAAAATAAATATCATTCACGGATATCGTGAATTAATTATTATGCGTCAAGCCTTATCATCAAGGCAATCTAGCTGATATCGACAAGAGTCATCGGATTTTCTTATCCTTGAGACTAAAGATGCTCAAGATAACGACACAGTAGTATAGCGTGAGTAATCTATAGTCCATGCGAAGTATGTAGACATTTAGACAAACTTTTTTTACTGTCAGGTCATACGATTTTAATTTTTATTGCGTTAGCGGTATGAAAAATAGTAACTGCAGTAAATAGTCGGTATTTTTTTTTTTAATATCCGCCCGCCACCGTAGCGACCGCGTACCGGAAGACGCAGCGTTGGAAGACCTCCCACAAGGTGTACCGATGACCTGGTCAGGGTTGCTGGAATCCGATGGGTGCAAGACGCAAAAGACCGGTCTTTGTGGCGGCGCTTGGGGGAGGCCTAAGTCCAGTAGTGGACTTCTTTCGGCTGAAATGATGATGATGATGATGAAGACCCACCCTATCCCTTCGGAATAGAAGGCAAATGCGGTTCAAGGCACAGTAAAACGGTTATTTAAATGCCTTACAGGTAGTTGCTCGATCATTGAACCTTGGCGCAGTTGGTAAAGCGCGGATATCAATGTCAAACAAATATCGACATTATGTTCCATAAAATAAAGTCGAAAAATAATGAACCTGAGAGAATGTAATGTTTATTTGTTTTCAAGTGACACAAGGTCGACATTTGTTTGGCAGTTATATTCATTTAGATACTACCGTATTGTTACCGGTAGGTATCGTATTTTGTCAATAAAAATATTTCTTTATTGAGATTAATAACAAAAAACAGTGTCAGTTGATATTACATAATGTCGCTCCCGGGTAACAAGTCTGTAATTGCCAAAATTTGTTTTCGATTATCAAATCTATTGTGTGGATAAGTCGGTAATGGAAAAGCAAATTTTGGTAATTGCCTGGGGGCGTCGATAAGATAAATAGGAAATTAGTCGATGGTTAATTTTAATAACACCATCTAAATTTGGTTTTATTTTCACCACATCAAAATGAAAAACACATGAGGGTTATAACCGCACGTTCTATATTTGCAACAGGTACCTAGTTTCGAATAACTTTTGCATTATTAAAAAATCATTTCAACTAACTGATTATCAGTATAATAATAGTTTTTAGGATGTATTTTAATATATTTATTGATCTTGTTGTAAAGCAAATTGCATACTGGCAATTGAGGTCCTTGTTTTAGGTATATAACAGTACATTGTTATACGAGGGATGAAAGTTAGTTATTTAGTCCCGAGAAATTTCTTGGCGACCGAGCGAGAGCGAGGTCGCTAATAGTTCGAGGGACCAAATAACTCTTGAACCCGAGGTAAACACTGTGCTTTTCATTACGAATACGAGGAAAATAAAAATAATAAAAACCTGAGTCGTCGTCAAAGGTCTTCGTATGTTTTTAGATATGTAGGTATATTTCTTTTGATTTAGGCGGTAAGCGGTTTTCTCGTCTTAAGAATCTTGCGTGAAATTTATAACTGAAGCTGATAAACTTATCGTGTTAATACAAATTTCTTATAACAGAGATTTAGCAAAATGTAAACAAAACTCTACACCTCGAAAAAAAAATCAAGAAAGACCAAATCGGCCACAGATTATAGAGAGACTTTACCCCCCATTTTTTTTTCAGTGGTCATCTGGCTATTCAGTCAATATTTTTCATTTTATCATTGTAAAAATGGCTCAGGTCAACCTTTTTTCTCAAATATAATATTAGTTTTAATGAAATAGTTGAAAGTAAATTAAAATAAAGTCATTAAAAAAAAGTATTCTTTAAATTATTTCTATCTCTATGTTATTTTAATTGTACTGGCAGTATAGAAATTCGGATCACGGTTCAATAGATATGTCAAAATAGAACTAGTTTTTTTTTAATATTTAGACAGATATCAGTTGAAAAGTGAAACTCCCTAGGGAGTAAAAGTAGTTTTTCAACCCTCTTCGCAGGCAATTTTACATATACTTTCAGAGTATGAGTAATGAAAAATTGTTTTATCATCTTTTTGATAGTATGCTTTTTTTGCAACTATCACACAACTTCGTCTCGTCCCAAACTAAGCAGAGCTTGTGTTATGGGTACTAGACAACTGACAAACATACTTATATATTCCTAAATACATACATATTATAGATAAATTACAACCAGACACAGAACAATGATCGTGCTCATCACACAAACATTTGTCCTGGGTGGGAATCGAATCCACGAACTCCGGTATAGCAATCAGGGCCTCTAACCACTAGACCAACAGGCCAGTCAAAAAAATTATTATTTAAAAACTAGGAGTTTTAGAGTGTAGGGGATCGTATATGTTACCTGCTTATTAAGATGCGGCGCCTGTATAATCTCGAAGGCGGTGTCGACAGCGGCGCGCAGGCCGCCCGGCGCAGCGCCCAGCAGCGCGGCGCCGCCCGGCAGCGCCGCGAGCAGCTGGCGCCGCGCCGCAGCGCACGTGGCGCGGGCGTCCAGCCGAGGGGACATCTGTTTCCTACCGAATAACAGTCCTGGACAAAAACGAGCACTGCATCAATATTTACATTTTTGTTAGACGCTTAATTATGAGCAAGCCATAATAATTATGGAGATCATCCCGAGTTCCTGCACCGTATTCGTGCGATTGTCCCGCCCGAGTGTCACCAGTATGTTGACCACCCCGAGGACAGGTAAAAATGTGCACAGCTTGGGCAAAAAACTACCATGTCCTCTTAAGAGCGATCTATTTCGCCGGACCTTGTTACAGGTCACAATCCAAAGCGAAGAGGAATGGCAGGCCGTCGCCTCCTTCCATAAAACAATAATGCTAGCAAATAAGGAGACCGCAGGTGTGAGACAGCGGCGCTTACGCATCAACGGACACCGAAATTCCAATCCGATTTCCGGCCACCGTAAACGCAAACTGGCGGACGGCGAACAATAAATTACTCGCTGTCTGACCATCTAATAATCCTCCAGACCCAACCCATTTTTTTTTAATTATTAAGTTTTATAATTTAAAAAATCACTTAAGATATAAAAACAGTTTGCATATAACAAATATGAATTGCTGTAATTTACTAAATCAAACTCTTTACTCATATCAAGGAAAACAACAGTTACTGTTTGTTTTTTATCAATATTTTCTGTAATAGACATAGACCTGCCTTAACACGTTTGGAGTATCGTTTACCAAGTTACTGGGTTGTGAAAGCCGATTGAGCTGCATTTAGACACATTGGAAACCCACCCCATCTTATTTGAGAAAGGGGAAATGGATGATAAGATATAGTATTGAAAGTTACCCACCATGTCCTAACCTAATAAGATGCGCGAGTCGTCTCTCGTTGAGCAGATTCCTCAGCGTCCTATTCAGCAGACAGTTGAAGGCGTCGTCGATGAGATCCTTGGCCAGCGCCAGCAGCGAGCCGGCCACGTGGGCGATCACGCCGCGGACGCGGATCACTTTTATTACTGGAATTGAACAAAAGAATATTAATTTTGTCGTGGCGGTTTAAGGTCATGCTCCTCTTAAATGGCTAGCCTCCCCCCCCGCCTCTCTTTCAGGTTTAAGTAGTATACATCAACTTAAACCAGAAGGAGAAGCTTGCCACTGAACTGCCCACGACGAAGCACGCGAGGAAGACTTTGATTCTTGAACATTGTCCTGTCCAAAGTGCGTCTCTCCAGCAACGATTGCATCATTGCTTACCATCAGGTGGGATTGCAGTCATGCAAAGTCCTGGGCGAGTAATTAATACAGTCACTGAACTTTATTCGAAGAAATCCCGCCAAATATGCAAAACTTGCCTTTTCTGTATGTGTAATCCGCTCGAAGGACCAGCTTTTTAGCTGCTGGGTGTTCATTGGTAGTAAAAAAAGGGAAAATGCGAGATTTGACAAATCGACCGCTTAAACAGAAGGTGCGTGTGCACGTTTATACACGCGTTTTATTATATTTAGATTAGTTTCGATACCGTTTTTTCGGTTCTTTTGCATAAGAAATGTAGCACTGTTTACCACATGGCAAATAAGTTGAACCATTTACTATCGTTACAGACATCCCCCCACTTCGTATGGCAGTGAAGCGTGGCCTGTACTTACTACAAAGCCTGCGTGTCACGGAAATGAATATGCTGCGCTGGATGTCTGGAGTTTCGCGGAAAGACCGCATTAAGAACTCCCGCATCCGGGGCAGCCTTCAGGTCCGTGACATAGCGGATAAACTGCAGGAGGGTCGTTTACGCTGGTATGGCCACGTTTTACGAAAACCGGCAGACTACGTGGGTAACAGATGCCTCGCCATGCCGCCTCCGCCGGGACCCGGAAAACGAGGTAGGCCTAAGAGGCGATGGATCGACGTCGTAAGGGACGATATGCGTGCTAATGGGCTTAAGGCAGAGGACGCAAAAGACCGAGCGAAGTGGAGACGACTAGGCAGGAAAGCGGACCCCGGGCACCGAGGTGAAAGCCAAGGTAGCAACCGGGACTAACGCTAGGCTGATGATGACAGACATCCCCCCACTTCGATTGACACCCGAAAATCGGTTTCTGCGCATTCAATGTCGACCAGTCATGATGGTTCAACTTGTGTGACGAGGATTATCACAGATTTTCGGATCTCAATCGAGTGTGGTGCTGCGCGTAACCACAGCAAGTGGTTCAACTTATCTGCCGCGTACTATAATAGCTGTTAGTGTAGTGTGTAGTGTACTATATTAGAATACTCACACGCATACATCAGACACTGCGTGAAGCCGACCACGCTGGTCTGGTAGTGAGTGTCGACGGCGCGCACGACGGCGGGCACGTCGAAGTTGTTGTTGAACACGCTCGCGTGAATGTTGCGCACGCGGCGCTGTCGCTTCGTTTGTACTTCTACCGCTATGTCTTCGCTCATCTCTTGCGCTTCTTCCACGTGAGATGTGCCTTGTTTTCTAGAGAGAGAAGTGGATTCAAAGTCGTTTTGAACAGAGACTAAGGAATTTGTTTAGAATATGATTTTAAACAGATTTTTTTTTAAAGAGATGGTTTTCAAGTATTTCTGTAAAATTGTGATTGTAACTTAATTTTCTAATTGGAGTGTATTATTTCAGTTATATATTGTAAACACGGCCAAGGTATCCTTTTAATCCAGCAGAGGGTCGTTCCGGTACTATCGATAACTACTTACCGGTTATTGACTCGCTCAGTTGAAGTTGATAAACAATAGTGCTTCATGTACCGGATCGAACCCTTACGTGATTAAAACTAAACTAGATAATAAATTTGTGGAACAACTGTCATGGAAATAAATTTGGCGACACAATAGGCACTCAAACATAAACGTTTAACTAATTAGGAATCGTAAACATACTCACAAAGCCTGATACCGCTCAATATCTGAGGAGACCAATAGATTCCTCAGAAAACTCTCCAGATGCTGTCCCTTTTCTTTCCGCAGCCTATGGGCTACACTCTGGTATATATTGCCTAAGTCACTACTCGTGGCGTTCAGCGTCGAAGCCTGCACAACGATGGAAAAGTCTCCATCTTCTGTGAGAAATATTCGGAGAAGTTCGCTGGTTTTGAGAAGAGGCTTCTGTAGAAGACGCTGTAGAAAGTCTTCGTATTTATAGCGGAGGGTTTCTAGGGGACTGTTGTCTCTGGAAGCGAAGGGATTGTTCTCTGTGAATATCGACTTATATTCTAACGATAGAAAAGCACGTTCATAGAAAATATTTGTCAAAATACTGGAAAGTTAATACAAAAGCCCGCTTCAGCGCTTTATTAGTATTATGACGTCTAACAAAACTTTTAAAACATAAAGCGCTGTCACGATGTGTGAACGTCAAAACTGCACTAATGTCATCAATGTAAAGGTGTATGGCCTGCAGATCACCTAAGTGGAGTAAAGCGACTGTACGGTACGCCTAATCTAGTGCGTAGTATATGTACATAATATATGTCGATGTTTGTGAATTTATTGTTGAAGATCATTATAAAGTTTTAAAACGGTAAATACAAATATTTTATTTGGAACCAAAAATAATACAAGGAGATTATAAGTTTCTAAATGGGTCTATTTTTTTTTATGAACTAAATAGGGAATCTTTGCTCAATTATTAAACTTATTACTTTAAATTTTAATTCCATGATTCAGCTTAAATTTAAGTAGACTTTAGTTAAACTGTTTCGATATTATTGTAATAGGTAGGTATCAAAAGCTTGCATACAAATAATTTATGTAAATTCTGGTATTTGTTGGAAGATCATCTTTACTGGTTGTGTCAGTCATTCGTAGTTGCCTGACATTTTTGCTGAACTGAACCTATTTGGCGCTGCCATACAATTTTTTTTTTACCTTTTTAATCATATATGTCTGCATGTGGTTTCTGTATTGTGTGTGATATCAAAGTGTCACACACAGTGTCAAATAAAATATTTTTCTTTCTTTCTCATTTTAATCTTGCATTCTATAATGTGAATAACCTACCTCCGGGAGGGAAGCGTGAGGTCTAGCAGCAGTTTGTCCCCGTGGAACTCGTGCAGCTTGCTCCGCAGCAGGTGGAAGTCGTGCTCGCTGCGCTCCACGCTCCACAGCGATGCGCCCGAACCTACCTCCACGCGGTGCACCGTGAGGGTGAACACGCGCACTGTGCCGCGACGCGGTGGTGCTTGCTATATGAGAAAAGCCAGCATATTTATTTACTAACATCAGTCAACCGTTTCACCGGGCGTGAATATAGAAAATTATCCCTAGGAAACACAACCTATAAAGTATTATCTTACTAATATTATAAATGCGAAAGTTACGATGTTTGGATGTTTGTTACTCAATCACACCAAAACGGCTGGACGGATCTGGATGAAATTTGGCACAGACATAGGATACACTCCGAAATAGGACATAGGCTACTTTTTATCCCGGAAACCCCAAACCCAATATCACGCGGGCGAAGCCGCGGGCAAAAGCTAGTTTATTATAATTGTACACTGACAACCCTAGATCTATCTCCTTTCGCACAGTCCATCCAATGGTTGTTTGTAAGAGATTGTCTTGTGCGATAAGATCGCCCATTGTACCCTTATTTTTAATAATGTTTGTCCTATGTATATTTTTGTAATAAATGCAGTGGACAATAAAATATAAATAAATAAATAAACCCCGGGAGGAAAAAAAATCATGTGCTATTTTTGCTTTTGAACTACCTGTGTGCCAAATTACATTCGTATTGTCTTATGAGGGTTTTTTTTTTTTTTTTTTATGATAGGTGAAAATCATCCAATGACGAAACCCGCTCTTGGGTGGAGCGGGAGACTAGTGTCAGACTCTTACTGACTAAAAAACCTACCCCGTACCTTCCTTGCCCTATTCCTGGAGTCGAGGTAACAGTTTCCCACCACCCTCTAGACTCCGGGAGGCTTCGACCCTGAAGGGCCCCTGCAGTTTGCTGACAACTCCTTGAGGCGCGCGGGAACGGTGCGCGCCGTTGACGACTAGGACTCGGTCTTACAGACGACCGGACGGCGAGCTACCCATTGCTCACCGTCCGCGAGCCAGTGTCTACGGTGGCCGGATATCGGCAGGATCGCGGCGACGACGGCTACGGCGAGTACGCCGTTGCCTTTGCCTTATGCGGTCGGCCTCCTCCTTTACGAGCATTACTGCTTCGCAGAAGGAGGCGACCGCCTGCCATTCCTTTTCGCTGCGGACCATGGCCTGAACCAGGGCCCGGCGCGAGAGGTCGCCGCCGCCGATCACCCCCACGAGGACACGGCGATGCTCTTCCCAAGCAGGGCACACCTCCACCGTGTGCTCCACCGTGTCCTCCGGGCTCGCCTCACAGTGGCGACACCCGGACGTCTCTTCCGCACGAATCCGGTGCAGGAATCTCCCGAACTTCCCATGTCCGGTGAGAACCTGCGTCATGCGGAAAGTGAGGACGCCGTGAGGTCTATCCAGCCACGCCTCAAAGAGGGGCACTACCGCTGAGATTACGGTGTGCCCAGCGCTGGGTTGCGACAGTCGCTGTTTCCACTTCACCATGAGATTGTCTTATGAGGGTGACGAAGTAATATACATACTACAAACTTTCACCTTCATAGTATTAGTATGGTTTGCCATAACTTTATACATACAAAATCTATCTATCTCTTCTTTGACCTAGCTTTCCCTATTCGTCCAATATTTTGTAACTCTTTTGGGGACTAACATTATAAATGTTTCATCCCCCTTTTCTCAAATAAACGAACAGACGATTCACTTTCAACTTTTCAGTCACGGACGCCTCTTTCATACTTCCTCTAGTGTACTCAATTCTTACTCCATCCATTCCAGTCACACGACACATCCAAAAATAATGACAACATAGATGTATTATTCTAGACTAAAAAAACTCACCAACTTAGTCTCAACATTAGTCAGCACAACTTTGTAAGTGCTCAAGTCGTGTCCCGTCTCCGCATCCTCGACCGCCAGATTATCTAAATACTTCAAGATGTCCATGTTATCCACTCCATCGCCCTCCGAGTCCTCCGAATTCGTGTAACAGTCTAGCACTTGTCCGTCTACTGTCTGCGGTTTGAGCGCCCCTTTTATTTTATGGCCTAACTTTAGAGCTGTGTTCAGTAGCCTGTCATGTGGCCTGGAAAAGGAAAAATATGGATGAGTGATATCATTTTGTAAATTGATTATATAGAAAACTTTTTTATGTCAATTTAAACTAAATGAACCCTATGTTTCTTTATAGACTACCCTAGCGTTTAAAAATTTCATACAGTAAAAATATAATGGTCAAATCATATGAGAATTAGGTTAAAGTATGAGTTGCTCTTTCGAGAAAAGGACTCCACAGATTTGAGTGGATCCAGATGTTACAAGCAATAATAAAATTCATACAATTTCTAATCATAAAATAAATATGGATAAACTAGAGCCTCCTAAAAAGTTTTTCCTAATCCTAGAAAGCCAAGTGCAAATGAAAAAACATAGGTATGGTTTTAGTCAGTAAAAGTCTGACACCTCCGCTCTGCGGTACAAGATATTAGATAAATAAAATAAAAACTGACTTACTTTTTGACCATCTGCTTTTGATACCCCACTGGTATTCTGCTTCCCAAAAGTAAAAAGTAGAACTGTGAACAATTATACACACTTTAATTTTATTTATCATAAAGATATCATAACAATATACCATTTTAACAACAGTATTTTTATTATTTATTACTAATTACCTCTTCACTATGTAAAAACTTGGGCAGCCATAGTTTTTCTAATACGGCATGTGACTGTCTTGCTGCTTGGTACAATGCTCGACTGGTTTGAAACCTGAGGAAAAAACCTACTATCAAAAACATGAAAAGACTTGTGAAGAACTTAGTAGTCTTGCTAATTTTATAAGATAGATAGATATATTCTTTATTGCACACAAAAAATAAAATAAAAATAGTGTCACAATGGGCGGTCTTAACTCCTAAAGCGACTTTTTAAAGACCACCTTTAAGAGTCTCTAATTTAATCAAAAGAATTAGAGAATTAAAGAATTTAAGAGTCTTTAATTTATTTTATTAATAAATAATCACTTTTTGTATGATTAAACTCAACAATGATGTAACATAAATAGTATCATATCTATTTCAAAATAATATAACAGTAAAATTTACTCCAACAAAGTCTGACCAGCAGGTTAACTTTTACTCCGATTAAAGGGTCCTAGTTTTGTCACCGACACAAATAAAGTACCTTATAATTTGTTTCAGTTACCACACAACTACCACTAATGTATAACATTTAATAAAATACTCGCTTTGTTTTAATTTGTTATGGTTAAATTATTTTCAAATGGCCCACTGTGCGGGCGTCCGTAGTACAGAGCCTCCCGGCGACCGATGTCCACTAGGATCTCCGCAACTACTCTTGTATAGTATCGCACACACCTCCACTTTACACAGTATCAGGTCAAAGAGCTCACTGTAGACAGCTATATTTTGGCGTCAATATAAATAGTTTTTTTTTTTTTTTTTTTTTTTTTTTTATTTATTAAACAACAACAATAAAAAGTACATTTATTTTTGTAATTGCATACCAGCAAAAACCATCGCGGGTTTATCAGCGGTATGTCAGAAGCGACAACTCGGCGCCAAAAAACACAATACATATACATACATCAGGTCATCATCTAAAGAGATACCCTCTAGATCGCATTATGATCTAGAAAGTATCTCTTCAACACTCTTGTGCAATTATTTTTGTTTAATGCCTTGCAAATGTCTTTGGGCAAATCGTTCATGTAGGTAGGTAGCATGCATTCCCACGTCCGTGCTCCGTAGACATTATTAGATTTAGGTACGACAAATGTGGGTAAGTAATTTAAACTACGGAGCGACTGGTGCCTATCATATTTACGAATATTATTTATGTTATGATAGTTTTCACATAAAACACGCAAACGTACCTTGTTAAAGACATTTACAATTTGACAGTGTTTAAATAGTCCCGTGTCGTTATCTTGGAATTGATGTTTTATTCTCGTGGGTACAATCGTTTTTAAAATGCGTAACTGCAACTTGTAAATGTCCTCGACATAAGTTTTATATGTACGCCCGTAGCTAGTAAGGCCATAATCAATTACGGAATCAGCTAATGCCAAATACAAAGTTCTAAGTGTTTTATATGGTAGTTTATACTTGAGTATCGATAGCTTTGCCAATACAGACCTAAGCTTATTACATACATGATCAATGTGCGGCCGCCAGTGGAAGTTACTATCTATTATCAAACCAAGATACGTGTGATGAGTCACCAACTCTAGTGTCTGGCAACTACACGCAGTGACTGTGACCGCTCGGTGGAGACAATCGTGTTCGTGGGCAACGACAACAGGGACACAAGACGCCGTCAGGTAAGGCGAGTGTATATGCAGTAATTTAGTTTTTTTGGCATTTAATACAAGACCAACGTCGTGAGCCCATTTACTTAATAGGTCGAAGTTACACTGTATCACTCTCTGCGCCTCACGTATGTCCCTGTGTGCAGCTACCAGACATGTGTCGTCAGCAAACTGGTACACGGAGCCCTCTGTGAAGATGTTACACATGTCGTTCACGTACAGCAAGTATTCGGTCGGCCCGAGAATCGAACCTTGTGCTGTGCCTTTATCGGTTGCTATCATGCTACTCAACGAACCTGCGATATTCACAGACGTGAAACGATTTTTGTGGTAATTTTTGAACCATTCTAGCAGTGGCCCCCGTATACCATTTTGCTGTAATTTATTAAATAACGTATTATAATTTAGACAATCAAAAGCTTTGCTGAAGTCAATGAAGACAACAAGTACATGCTCACGATTGTTCAGGCACTTGTTGACCTCATTACTAAAGTTAGATAATAATTGTGAGGTATTTTTATTTTTTTGAAACCCGTATTGTTTCTCATTAATAACATTATGTGATTTTAAGAATTTGCTGATTTCTATTCCGAGATACCTCTCAATTATCTTATCAATGCATGATAGAATAGTTATAGGCCTATAATTGTTAACGTCTGTGTATGAACCATTTTTGTGAATAGGTCTAACTATTCCGACCTTCAGTTGATCAGGGTACAAGGACGTGGCAATGCAAGCGTTAATTAAATGCGTTATAACGGGGGTAATTTCCTTATAAATGTATTTTAAGTCTTTCACTCGAATACCATCGATACCTGGACATTTCTTCTCATTTAGGTGTTTTATTATCGAGGATACAATATCCTCATTGGCCTGCTGTAATCTCATTGATAAATTACAATTATTGATATAGGATTTTTCATCGAGAATAGGTGAATTACATTGAAGTTTGCATGTGTTGTTAACGTTATCTCTAAATTCCGATGCAAATTTATTAGAAACAATATTAGGTAACAGTTTAAAATGTTTTATAATTGTGTCATCTATGGATTTGTTGATTTTCCCACATAAATTATTAATTATTTCCCATACTTTTTTTGTGTTATGAAAATTTGATTTTATCTCATTAAAAAAGTAATTATTTTTTACATTATTAATATGTTTGTTTGTTTTATTTCTGTACTTATTATATAATAACCTATTAGCCATATTGCTTTGATCTTTGAGCCAAATTTCTAGTAGTTGATCTCTTTTTAAACACATTTTTTCTATTCTACTACTTATCCATTTACACATTTGTCTTTTACCGACTTTTATTTTTACACTGAACTTACATTTTTCATATACATAAGAAAATTTATCCAATATAAAACACAAAATATCTTTAGGGTTGTCATAGTCTAGGGCCAAACTCCAGTCAATCGCATTCAACTCACTCTGCAACTTATTGTTATCTAATTGGTTTATGATTTTATATTGACTGGCGTTATTTACGCATGTTTGGTCGACCAGTGCGCAGCCGGTTATGAAGTGATCGGCTAGCGCATTCTTTATCACAGCTGTTTGTACGGCGCGGCAATTGACACTACGTATAAATATATGATCTATACATGATTTTGTTATGCACTCACCTCGCTTGTCTATTCGAGTAAGCTGGTTTATTCCTGACTCAAAACCCAATTCACAGAGTGTGTTTAAATAGCGTTTGGTTATCGATGTCTTTCGTTTCAAGTCTATATTAATATCGCCTAGTAAAACGACATTATTTAATGGCAAAATTTTATTAATTTGGTTACGCAACTCCTCGATGAATTGGGTTCTGTTTGTATCAGGTGGTCTATACACAGCACATAAACCAAACGTTGAACCATATTCCGTTGTTAGTTCGCCGGTTATGCACTCGAAGTTTTGTGTACTTGAAAACAGTCTGGTGAAGCAAATACTTTTGTGCACGTATACGATGACTCCACCTCCTTTCCTGGAATCACGCAGCTGGGTGTTCATTTCGTAGTTCACAAGCTCGAACAGTGACTTGGTCCTGTCGGATATGTTTGCCTCAGTGATGATGACCAGGTGAATAGTTTGAGGGCAGTTCATAATGATATATTCGAGTTGAGAGAAATTCTTCAGCATTGATCTGATGTTTACATGAAGCATTGTTATCGAGTTATATGTTTCTGGTAATTCATCCATATATTCATTCCAATGTTTGTATGTATGTTCACTTATGTAATCACATATTATGTCATCCATTTTGGTTATTTTTAGATTGGTAAGGGTTAAACAAATAATCTAGTGTTAATGTGAGGGCGCATCATGTATTCTGGTTATTTTTGAAGTCAGAGACTAGCTTCTGTATATCCTTCTCGGATCGAACATTGTAAGTTTTACCCTTTTCGTCCCTCTTTACTAATATTTGGCCATTTTTATACCACACGAATTTACATATGTTTGTAAATTTCAAAGCTGCCTTCGTTGCCCAAAGTAGGTAGGCCGTCGTGGGTGACAAACTTTCTCTAAGGTATATTTTGTTATCCTCACCACATCCTAAGTCTTTTCCCGTAATACTGTGAGTCTTAGCGACCTGCAGCCATGAATCACGACAGCCTTCCTTCAGGGTCACAATGATTACGGGGGGGACTTTTTCTGATTTGGTTTCAGATCGCTTGTTTTTTTTCCGGTACATATTGACGACATTATCAGGCTGTAGCTTCAGTTTAGTGCATAAGTTTTTCAAGACACTGTTAACGTCTTCTGTTTCGGCTACCCCACAAATGTCAACGTTGTTTGCCAATTTTTGTTGTTCAATTGCATTAAGTTTTTGTTCCATAACATCATGTTTTAGTTCGAGGTTTTTGTATTTATTTTTTAGCTCCATGTTCTGGTTTTCGACTAGTTTAAGTTTGTTTTCAAACCCATTTATCTTTTGTTCGTACTCATCGATTTTGTCGGAGTAGAACTGTAGGGTACTTTGCAACTCTTCTTTTATTATATCGCGAACTTCTCGCCGAATATCACTGAGTATGCGTTGTGTTATGTTAGTGTCCATAAGGTTCTCCGTATCTGTGATGTCCTCGTCATCAACATCGGGCAGGATACAGGATAATCGCTTGGGTTTGGCACTACCTATACATGAACGACATCTCCAATCCACGGCGTCCGTTGAGTACAATACGTTGAGCTGATCAGCTGTTATCGAGGCACACGATGCATGAATCCACTTACTGCACTTGGAACATTGTATACCCGGACATTTTTTCGTCACCAATTTACCACACTTAGCACATTTCACCATGTCGATGAATAGTTCCGTGCGTCGGTAGGTGGAAGACAGTTCGTAAACAAGTTATTGCACGCGCAAGTAATTAGGCGATATAGTAGGTACGTCTTGTCGGTTTCGCACCGAGTACGCGACAGTGAATAGCCAGTCTTTCGGTGTTTTACAGGTTGCTTTTTGAAGAGAGTGTCAAGGCTAGAGTGAATAGGCTTTTAATAAACGAACGCGCCTTACTATCAACGATTGCATCACAGCTTACCATCAGGCGGGTTCACAGTCCAGCATTAGTTTATAGCAAATAAAATTATAACAATAATTTGCCACATTACTTGTTGATGCTGTTGTCGTGCTGCAACAGCGCCTGCAGCTCCTGCGCCAGCTCGCCGAAGATCGGCAGCGGGTGTCCCACCGACAGGTACGTGCTGTACATCACGCGAGCCTGACGCAGGAGAGACTCCTCTTCCGAACTCTTTATGTCAGGGTTCAGGATTTTTGTTTGAAATGATTCTGAAAACAAGAAATGGATTAAGTATCGAGTACTATTGGGTTTATTTTTGGTGTTTTTTTTTTCCGTACACCTCATCAAAATTCATTACACCTACAATGTTTTTTTCTTTTAAAAAAAAATACGTTCCGTCGCAATAAGAATAACTCCAGTATCGTGGGAGCCTTCATTCTCAACTCACATACACAACACACAAGTCGGAAAAAATATTTGTATGCCAAATAAATACTACTTCCGCCGAGCAGTCGATTGCTAAACCTCTGCACCAACTGTAATGTCAAGTAAAAATAAAGCAGCAATTAGTACTTCACACGCCTATATGTCCCAGTTGATGATTAGTGAATTCGACATTTCCCCTCATAAATAAAATTAAGTCTGGCCATACTATTACTAGCCATCCGTCCTATAAATATATTATGTATGTATTATATTGAATCTCTCTATCTATTAAAAACCACATCATCAAAATCCGTTGCATAGTTTTAAAGATCTAAGCAACCATAAGGACAGACAGCTGAAATCGACTTTATTTTATACTATGTGAGTGAGTGATGAACACTTACTAATGTCGTTATAGAAGTTAAGCAAGTGCAGGTGGCTGGTCGTCTTCATGAACTGCAGGAACGCGAAGAAGTGTTCCTGTTCAGTGATGACGACGTCCAGTTCAATGCGGAGCAGCTTGCAGCGTTGGCTGTAGATCGACTCTGTTTGACGGACGAATGTTTCCAGAAATTCTACCTGGGGGAGTAATGAGGGGAGTTTTTCAAAGTTATGTCTAGCACAGACAAATAACCTCCTCCTTTTTTAGACGTCGATTAAAAAGCGAAGATCAGGCAAAAACCATTGGGTGCAATTTAATGGAACTTTAGTTAGGTATAGCTTCCTTGCAAATATTAACCCAAGTAATCAAATACACCGTTAAATTTTGGTCGTTTTAATCCCGTGGAGGGTCGATGCGGCACATGAAACATTATCGATTTGTAAAGATAAAAAATAACGTACTTTTTTTAAATTGAAATAAATTTACGCGTACACGAAATTGATTCCCTCCACGGGATTAAAACGACCAAAATTGCGAGAAAAATCCTGCGAGATGAACGAAAGAGTGACCACGGTAATGTATTGCAAAGGACAAAGAGGTAGATATTTCATTATAAGTATAGTTTAGTTGATTGCCGGATTAGATTTATTTTATTTTTTAACCCGTCTCTGTTCCTTTACTTGGCCTTTGTAGTCCAGGACATAGGGCTCCGGTGACTTTTTCGAAAAATCTCAGAAAAACCAGATATCGAGAAGAAAATAAACTTACATGCAAAGACAAGACTTCTTTGTTTAAAGTTATAAGTGGATAAAAAGGTGTACACAACCATCACATACAATTTACCTTATAATTAGGCGTGGAGGGCAACTGCGCCATGGTCTCGTCTCCCGTGGCAAGGATGATGAGCGTGTTCAATATATACGGGTCAGCTAACACGTCTGTCAGAGATAGTAGCACCCAGCCAGCGAATATCTCCCTTATTAGTACGCGAAATACTCTAGAACAAACAAATATAGCCATTATTGTCTTGTTATTGTACGCATGTTACAAAAAGAATTCTGAGTTTACACGTAGATGTATGGAGAGGAAGAGGGAGGTCGAATAAGAGATGAATGGATTGTGTGATATGAAAGAAAAGGGAGTTAGTGAAAGTGTGACGGGTGACAGAACAGAGTGAAAAAAAAAAACATGTTGCGTCAACCACAAGTAATATGGGATAAGGGTAGGATGATGATAATGATGAATCTTGTTATTGTAAGTTCTTGTGTGCGGCACAAATAAATATTTTTCTTCCTTTTTCCGGGGTTCCCGCAGCGTTCCAACGAGGCCCTATTACTATTAAATCTCCGGTGGCCGTCCGTCTGTCTGTCCGTTTGTTAGCGCTTTGTATCTCACAAACCGTAACAGGTGGTGAGTTGATTTTTTCACAAAATGTGTATTTCTATTGCTGCTACAACCTCAAGCAATATAATTAAAATAAAGTTAAAAATTAAAAGGTGATCCCATACAAGAAATATTCTTTTGCTGGCGGTTTTTTTTTATATTACGGTAGAGTACGGCCGTCAAATCTTGGCGAGTTTGAAGTTAGGCTCTGCAAATTTTAGCGCTTGAAAACTCGTAAAAAAATAAATGGTTAAAACATTTTTTTTAAGTTTAAAGCGTTAAAATTCGCAGAGCCTAAGCCGTACTGTACCCTTCGTGTGCGGTGTGACTCACACTTGGAACACCTTTCTGAAACATGTTTTATATATGGATTTTTCAATGCAATTTTTTAAACGGTTTTTTCACAGAATCTTATCACGAGCTAATGTAATGATCCATTATGATTTTCCCAATCCACTTAGCATACTACAATGCTAACAACAAACTATTCGAGTGTTAATTTAAACCTCGTAAAAGTATCATGAACACGTTAATAAGTCAATCCTTGCACTTAGCTTTGCTCACAAAACTAAACTTGCTTGAGAAATTAAATGTTACATATAAAAAACTAGCCCCCGGGGTTAATAATATGTTCACAACTATCACACAACGCCATCTAGTCCCAAGCTAAGCAGAGCTTGTGTTATGGGTACTAGACACTGATAAACATACTTATATATTTCTAAATACATACATATTATAGATAAATTACACCCAGACACAGAACAAATGATCGTGCTTATCACACAAACATTTGTCCTGGGTGGGAATCGAACCCACGACCTTCGGCATAGCAGTCAGGATCACTAACTACTAGATTGACAGGCCAGTCAAGGTTTTACTGTTCTTTTTCTTCAATTTAACACTACTTAGACACATCACACAGTGACACAGAGATAAACGAAACTGAAGAGCTGGATTGTGTTTAAACTGTTTTCGTTTACGATTCGCCAAAAAAAAATATTTTTTTAATTGTCTTGTTTTGTCCCAATTTCTTCAATTTGACAGTACTACGTGACGTCACAACATGGCAATCGATCCTATTCTTATTTAGAGCGCATTGTAGTGTGATTTATTTCATCACCACTGCTCTGAAAACGGTGATGGAAAACATCGTGAGGAAACCGGCATAACCTAGAAGCAAAATTCGAAGACATGTGACATCCACCAACCCGCACTGGGTCCACGTGGTGGATTACGGGCCATTCCCTCTACTAGACAGGAGGCCTGATCCCCAGCAGTGGGAACATTAAAAGACTGTGCTGTGCTAATTTAAATTTGTATTAAGCGTACTTATACTTGACTGGCCTGTCAGCCTAGTAGTTAGTGACCCTGACTGCTATGCTAGAGGTCGTTTCGATTCCCACCCAGGACAAATGTTTGTGTGATGAGCACAATCATTTGTTCTGTGTCTGGGTGTAATTTATCTATAATATGTATGTATTTAAAAATATATAAGTATGATTATCAGTTGTCTAGTACTCATAACACAAGCTCTGCTTAGCTTGAGACTAGATGGCGTTGTGTGATGGAAAAAAAAACTTACGGATTTTGCAACTCATTATTCTTCAACAAGTACGGCATGATGGCATTGGTGATACACCTCAAGTACTTGAGCTCTGCGTTCCTATTGGCCGCGGCCGGGTGCAGCGCCATCTTGGAGTCCAGAGAGACGCCCGGGCGCGACGCGCATACTGAGTAGTGACGTAACGCACACGGGATTAGCCGGGATGTTATGAACTTAGCGTAGTTTATCTGAAAGAGATTATTTTTTTTTTAGAACTTATTCTAGAAAGAGTCAATGAAAATTCAGAACTAAAATCTTGTGTAGAATAACTTTATCAATCATTTTCTGAAAAAAAAACCTAGACTGATTCAAGAGTTTTTATTATTATTATATTTATTACTAGCTTTTTTCCAGCGGCTTTATCCGCTTGAAAATAGGTTTTCGCACAAACTTTGGACACGCGTTTCATCCTTTTAGGGGTGAATTGTTCGCCTACGACATAAAAGCAAGCCTTATGCAAAATTTCACGCTCCTAGGCCCAGTAGTTTTGGCTGTGCGTTGATATGACAGTAAGTCAGTTTTTCATATAGTTTAGGACTGCTGGGTAAAAGCCTCTCTCCATTCTCTCTCCATTTTTACCGTCTGTTCAACCGAGTTTGACTTGCATTGGTGGTTTGGTAAATGGCGGCTGCAGTAAATAGTTGGTATAGCAACCACTTTTTTTGCTTATAATGCCATCCTTATGCCGACGGAATAGAAGTCAAAATCGGTTGAATAGACAGTAAAAAAGGTTTTGTTTAAATGTCTATTCCAATTTACACGGCTACAATTTGATCGTTTTTATTCCGTAGAGGGTCAATCTGGTACATGAAACACTATGGATTTGCAAAGATACACGTAAATAAAAAAATACTTTTTTTCTAAAACTCCAATTAATATACACGCATGTACAAAATTAATTTCTTTAAGTAAACATCACTTGACCGAGTCCAATGACCTATAGGTAGTTAGTATGCAACGACCGGCAATTACCTACAAGTTATTGAACTCGCTTAAATGATGTTGTGTATGTGTACTAAATTTATACCTTAATAGCTCTCTGCAGTAAGCAAGCAGAAGCGTATCTAAGCTGGTAGCGCAGCTCGTCCACAAAGAAGGGCTGCAGCGTCACCTTGCTGTACCACGAGTTGATGAACTGGTCCAGTATTGTGTTGTAGAACTGCAACAGAAAAATTAAACCTTTCTTATACCGTAATAAGAGACATAATAGAAAGACAATAAATGTGCGAACGAGCGTTTGCTCGGCGTTCAAGAGTTCAAGTCTTTATAATCAATTCTTCAAGCCTACTCGGGCCAAGGGGTCACGTATCAAAAGGAAGGCTCGGAAATGGTATAAAGGTATAAAGGCAACGTAGGAACGGGGTGGGCTGTCAGGAGAGAATGTCAGACTCTTACTGACTAAATATTCAGTAAGAGTCAGACATTCTCTCCTGCTCCACCACCCAAGGGCGGGAGTTGTCATAGATTACATAGATTCTAGCAACGGCTTCTCCCCCTTTCATCCCCTTAAGAGTTGATTTTCAAAATATCCTTTCTTATTCATTGTATTCATCACAGAAAGAAACTCTGTGCACAATCTTCTACGTCCAAATGTTTAAGCTGATCATAAATACGCCAGTGAACCAGGACTTAATATCAACCTTTTTATTCAGCCGAAAGACGTCCACATAGACTATATAATTTATTGTAGGTAAACTTCATGTTAACACAGAACAAATATTTATAAAAACAACTGTAAGATAGCGGTCGGTAAGCGGTCTTATCGCATAGGGCAATATCTTACAAACTTTGGAAGAACTAAACGAAAGACGATAGATTTAGGGCTGGCAATGTACGAAGACATAATTAAATATTGTAAAATTTATATGTAATACAGTAGACCGACGCACACATGGACTACGCCTGATTTGTACGTAGAACGTTGCGTGACGTGAATCTAATGTAGCTCTACAAATCTAGTTGTCATTGAAAATGTATAGAGACCGATGCGCTCAGATCGGTGTAGGTATGTGGTTCAATTGAGCAATGCAGTTCACTTCTACCTTAAGATAGATAGATAGATATACACTTTATTCTAGGCACACCATAAACATGAACTGGTACATTAGAATACTTAAAATTACTACGGTGTTACATTGGGCGGTCTTATCGCTAAAAGCGATTTTTTAAAGACAACCTTTGGATGGATTTGACAGAGGAGAAATATACACGGGTAGTTTGTGGCGTACTATTTACATATATACAATACATAACTAATGAAACTCATATACTACAAAAATAATATATCCTATCCTCGAATGTGATTTCTCTCTCTCTCACTCAAAGGTTTGCTAACATAATAGTATTATATACTGATATTTATTTAGACATATTTTTCATATATTTAAAGAATCCGTCATGTTACCAGTAACTCTGTATAATAACAATGGTAACGCGCTTCTAGGACTTTGCTTTCAAAGGTCGATGAACCAGCTAGTTCTGAGATTTACAAATAATAAAAATTATTTTGAGACAACTAAGGATACACATAGTAAGGATACACAGAATAATCTCAAAAAATATAAACTTATATTAACATTATAAAACAATTAATCTATTATTTTTTTTTAATTTATTAATTTTAATTTAGTTATTATATTACGATAAAATAAGAAATGCGAGTCGTATCAAGGTAACGACAGCTTCGACAGATGTTCGTCGAAGCTTTTGGCTATAAGGCCATTGGCAGACACAACAATCGATTTTTAATCTATTTATTATTAAAAGACTATTGCACATGAAGCGAAAGCGTCGTGTTTCGTTGCAAGGTCGGTATCTTGCCACGAAATTGTATCGTCAATTTCATAATTGTATCAAGACACTGTCATGTATCGATACGGCAACCTTCGGCTAAAATACTCATTTGAGGAAAGTCTCCAAATGATGAGTTAGTATACGCACCACAAAAGAAACATTTCGTTGACTTTTCGCATGGCCTGGTCCTGAGGCGTGGTATTACCACGCTGTTTGACATTCCAATAATATACATGATTAATTTTCATGAAAAATGCTAAGCCGTTATAATCCCTAAGCATTTTATTTAATTTTGATTGACTGCAATCCCAGCTGGATGGTGAGCACTAATTCAATCGTTGATGGTGAGGCGCACCAGTTTATTAAGATCCTATTCACATAAGCCTTGAAGCATATGGATACCACCATCGAGCTAAGGCAGATTTTACGTTAGCGTTATAGTTTAGTAAATTGTTTAAAAAATGGTAAGAAAAACTCATAAACTAAAAAAAAAAAATACATAAACACAAGAATTTTAAACATTCATTATTACGGTTACCATATTATGCATGGTTATTAGTTCCACAGCTGCAATTAAAATCTTTGTAGCAAAAAGTCACCGATATTTTTAATACTAGAGCTCATCAAGACCATTAGGTATTATAGTAGGTAGGTATCGGTAGGTATCAATTATGGTTTTCCACTTAATTCATTGAACGTCCTTCATCAGTCCTTCTAATTTGCGTATTCCAAGCAATTGAATAGCCAGTCAGGTAAATACGATTTCATAGTACGGTAAGAGCCTGCGCGCACTAGCGATTTAAGTTGGCCGATAGTTTGATCGGTCAGAGGCTAGTGTATAGAGTTATATGGCAGTGTGCGCACTTGATGATTAAAAGTTGTACGACCGAACTATTAAATAATAATCGTTGTACGATTGTGACTGAACTATCGGCCAACTTTAATCGCTAGTGCGCGCAGGCTCTAAGCATCAGACCACAACAAACTGTCAAAATTCTGCAAACGATTTTCAACTTCTAACCATAATATAACAAGGTTCAAAATGTATTGGAGAAATCTGACAGATTTGTATAGTCTAATGTGCTGCTGACTGTACTTTTACACTATTTAAAAGTTATATT
Organism: Mythimna loreyi; assembly: GCA_029852875.1. NCBI lineage: Eukaryota > Metazoa > Arthropoda > Insecta > Lepidoptera > Noctuidae > Mythimna > Mythimna loreyi. Next base: position 18,671,038 of record CM056780.1, on the reverse strand, counting down.
TTTATCCTTTTTCATTATTTTGGGCATTATGAGCATGGAGTTAGTGACAGCGTTAGCGTGACAGAAGAAAAAATAACGATTACTTGATTACGGTGGTGCAAACATCGTAATCCTACTGGATTCCTATGGTTGCGGTTAGGGTTGCCATCTCTAAAATTTGGAAAACAGGACAAGACGCGTGTAAACACCGGATTTTAGAGTCCGAAAGCCGGACATATCAACGAGATCTTTTAAATCTTTTTAATCGTGGTGTGCGAGCATAGTGCGTGTCTCGCAGGCGGCCCAATTTTTTTAAAATTTATTTACTTTTTTAAACTCGGTCTACAAATTAAACCTTCCCCGGAGGCTCCCCGGACGTCCTCTAAACTAGGACAAATACGGGGAAACCCGGACGGATGGCAACCCTAGTTGCGGTTGATATATTTCTTTCTACTCTTAATATTACTGTATGGGACAAAAGTAGAAAGAAAATGGTGATGATGAACCTAATCCCGGACATTGGTCTCCCCTTCCATCTATTTTTTACATCAACTTTTTCACACATTGTGAGACCTTGGAAAATTTAATATTGTTGTTTTTGAAGTCGGTAATATATATTTTTTTAATATTTATTACGTGAATTCTACTCAAAATAACGAGTTGGTATTTTTTTAAATGCATAATATAAGTACTAAACTTATCATTTGCATCAGTGGCGTGCCTAGGGTTTCAATATAAGGCAAGCCCAAAAATTTTAACCAATTTCAAAAAAAGAAAGTTCAGTTTTGGACTGAGTATGTAAGTACCTACGTATGGATCATTGCAATTTTCTCATAAACTACTGGTTAGATACAATAAATTAAAAGTGAATTCATCAATCTTCTTTCATATTTTTTATTCAATTTCACTCACTGAAGGCATGCTAGTACTAGATTGAATATAATAAACATATCAGCAATTGCATACCTCCGGTGGCTTTGAAAAAAGCCATTTGATTTGGTTCATTGCTTGAGGAAACAAAGTTATGGTAAGTAGTTGATTGCTTCCTAACAGGACTAACAGGTTACAGACAAAAAAAAAACAAAAATACCTTCATAGAATATAAAAAGGTATTTAAATTAATTATTTATATTCTAATAGGAATTGTCTATCTTTCTGAAATGATTAAATTACATTACAGCCGGAATAGTTAAAACAAGATACACTAATTTTAACAATTCAGGAAAGGCATCTTTTCGAGGTTATTCTCATGAATGAAATCAATTAATTCCAAAACATTACGATCTTTTAGATCAGGACTAGAATACAGGCAAATCAATTAACTTTTTATTGTTTTTTTGTGGAAATAGTTTGCATAAATGTCAAATAATGAATCTAATCCCTCTGTAGGAAAATATGAGTAATTTATATAGGTATACACTGATCTATTAAATTTCCGTTTATGCGATTTACTAGACTGAGAAATACACAGATTAGGCGTCGGTTTTAATGAAGAAATTAACTGTTTTTTCTGAGCAAAGTTTAAAGATTTTACCTTATCTTCGCCAATCAAAACTCGAACGCATTTTAAATCCTCACAAGGTACAATTAGCTCCATTGTTGTAGGTAAGTCACCAAAACAGTTACATATAACACTGGGAAAACTAAGAAAACAAATAAAACTGAAGTTAGTTGCACTCGAGTGTCAAAAACTATTTACGCAAAGTTGTAGTGTTGTCATTTAGGCAAAAAAAGTCGCCAGATATATAAAAAATCTGGCTAAATGTCGCATTTTTTTTACTTTTAAGTTAATGCTTGAATATTTAATTTAGTTATTTTAAAAAGTCGCTAGTTTTTACTGTTGCTAAATCTTAAAAAAAGTCTCCAAACTCGTTAAAAATCTCCAAGATCTCACAACGTTGCTAAAACGGCAACACTAAAGTGTGACAAACTGACAAGGTCACGCATGCGCGGTCAACTTCATGCGCAATCCCGGCTTAAATCTTCTATACTGATCGATTTTTAGACGCAAAACGTCCTAAGTACTTATACGGCACATCGCTATGAGTGCGAAAGAGACATTGAAAGCCCGGTAAAAGCCGGTAAGTGAAAGCGAGATAGCTATATATAGTGCCGAGAATAAGCGAAGCGCGCGAACAATCGCGATGTGTAATGCAGCGGGCGGGCCTAAGTAGATACTTTGTGTTATTTTGATAAGAATTAAGCGCGCGAACTTTTAAATTGTTCGGGTTTGATATTGATTCTTATCGTGTATTTTATTAAGGCATGCCGGGCTTTTGGGCTTGTATGAAGGGACCGCCACTGATTTGCATATTTATAAGCATTTAATAGCCGTAGATTTTGCATACCACAATGCGACAAAAACAAGTTTCGTGTATTCTACAATAAAAAGTCATTATGATGACATTTCAAGGTGAATAAATAAATTATGACGCGTTCTGCGTAAGCGCATAGGTTGCACAAAACCAGTAGTTCTGTTTAAATATGTTTTGCATAGTCACTTAAGAATGTTATGTAGGTAATTTATACATAGGAATACAAAGTTATCAAAACTTAGCCGATTAACAATAAAAAGATGATCTATGTTTACAATTTTCTGATTTTATTGCAATTTTCAGAAAGTGAATATTTTTTAATACTTTTTCCAAAGTGAATACTTAAAAATATTATTGTATAAATTAGTATTACGAAAAAATAAGGCAAAAAAAAAATTAACCGACTTATATGTATCTATATAAAGTTTCAGTTTGTATATAAGTGCATTTTTTCATTCCTGACAGTCACAAACATGAGTCCACCGTTGCCTCGAAAAATATTTCAGTAGCGCTGCGCGGGTCACTCGTGTTTTTGGCGCCCCATCCTTTTTATCATGTGATGCGCATGAGATCAATCACCAAATGTAACTTGAAGCAAAGTATGTCATGGCGATTGTCATTGTACCGATCTGAATGGAATATTTACTGGCGGTCACCTTCGTCCTAATTTCGATAGTGTATCAAAACGAAAGTCTGAAATATAGCTCTAAAATGTGGTGAGAAATGGTCAATGGAAAGTTCTATGATGGGAGTTTCCTTGCTTGATCGCATTAGGAATGAAGATATCTACAGGAGAACCAATGTCACCGTCACAACCCCTGAAAACTTAAGTGGCAGTGGGTAGGGCACATTGCTTGTAAAACAGAACAGATGGCCATTGGGGCGGAAAGGTTCTGGAGTGGCGTTCTAAAGACCATACCTAGCGTCGAAAACCCCCCAGAAAGTAGACCAATGACCTGGTGAGGATCGCGGGAGGCCCATGGATTCGATTCGCACAGGACCGTTCGTTATGGCGGCACTTGGGAGAGGTCTATGTCCATCAGTGGACGTCTTTCGGCTGAAATAATGATGATGTTGATGATGACCATCGTCTGACAAGGCGACTATCGTCACCTTTTTGGAATACAAAGACAGATAAATTAACATAAAATTTAAACCGCATTTTTTTTATTTTGTTTGTCATTCTTATCATGTGCTTGCTCATACAAAATAAATAGCATAAAACAAAGTCGCTTCGCGCTGTCTGTCCCTATGTATGCTTAGATCTTTAAAACTGCAACGGATTTTAATGCGGTTCTTTTTAAATAGATAGAGAATCACTCAATAATATCACCATAGTACCCGTGCGAAGCTGGGGCGGGTGGCTAATACAAAATACAGCACTTGAGGTGAAGAGGAGAAATGAGACACATATTACAAAAAAAATATGAGTGTACATGTGCGTGGATGATGAGTAAGGCCAAAGAAAAGATGGATGGAATCAAGTTTGTTTGTTTTTCGCTCCTACCCCCCTAGCCAAATTGCGATCGTTTCGTTAATGTCGAACGCTTTGAGTTGGCCACGCCCCAATCCCTTTGTTCCGGCGTCATCTCAACGCTCGGTCACGTAGTCTGAACAAAGGAATAGTAGGGCACGCCTCCTTATAACGTTTGGAAGACCAAGCGTTCGACCTTAATGACACAATGGGAGGGGGGGGGTAAATTGAACGATTTAAAAGGAACACTCTTTTAAATTGTTTATTTATTCGTCGTTGACCTTCTGTTTCATTCCTCATGTATTGTAACAGCTGATATTCTTAATGATTGAGGAACGTAAACTAATGTAGGAAGTGTGATGCCATTTGAGACAAGAGATGATCTCACAAGCTCTTATTATGAATTGTTTAGGTTTGGTGTCGCCATTGTTACGCTGTTTTTGCTTAGATATTTTTGACCTTGGTTTATTCAGATTAGGTATGTGAATATTATTTTTGTTATCTCAACTAATTCATAAAGAGTACCTATTATCTATATGAGAAACTGATTATCTGCACAGCCGAAACTACTGGAACTAGGAACACGAAATTTTGCACTAGGCTTCCTACTGTGAGGTAGACGAGAACTATAGTCCGGGCCACAATAACGCGAAATGCCGAGAATAATCGCGATAATCGACGTTATCGTAAGTTGTGGCCGCGACTTAAGGCAATAATTTGACAACGTTATTAACACTGCCGTTTAGCGTTAGGCGATAACTCAAGCAAATTTTAAGTGTAGCAACCCACTTTAGCACGGCGTTAAAATTATAGCGATGATTAACGCAGTATATATCGCGTTAGTGGGCATTGACGTTAGACGTTAGTGTGGCCCCAGGATAAGAAAGGTTTTTGGGAATAGTCACCTTTAAGGTGATGAGAAGGAGAATATTATTTGCATGCAAAATCTTATTTCACGGGCAAATATACATAATTAATGTTGTCATTATTAGTACCAGAGACAAAGGTAGGCTTCCCGGAACTAGGGGCAACTTTCTTGTTGTTTGCCGTAATCGCCAGTTGGCGTTCGCAGGGTGGTAGTTGCTATACACAGAGATTGTTGCTACTCTGGCGTGTCCCTTTAATCGTCCCTTACGACATCCATGGGAAAAGATAGAATCGTGCTATTTTTTACGTCCGACACTACACAATTCTGTTTTACCTGAAAGAATATTAAAATTTTCAAGTGTAAAAAGGAATACTCACATCTTCTATGGCCTGATCCAACTGTTTGTGTATTTGGAGCCCCACCCAGGGCTCCGCTGATACGCTCGAGTCATGTCTCCCGCAATCCTTAGACCCACAGGTCTCACAACCCTGTAAATTGAAAACATCATCATCAGTACAAGAAATAAGGGATTGTTTTGATGACTACTGTCTGACTCCAAATTTACCACCTAACAGAAGTTAAGAGGTAAAACTGAAGGGAACACACTCAACCTAGAGAAGTGTCCATTAATTATATAAATTTCGATCAATCTTAAGTGAGATTAGTAAGGAAGGGAGGATGTTGAGCCAAATCTCACAACATCTCACTAAGGGATGAGGAGGCTGAGTAATAGTACTTTTACATGGAGTTCCTGTCAAGAAGACACCCAAAGGGAAAATACTACTGTTTAAAGTATAAACAGTATATTTGACAAAACATGGAATACTTTTCATCCAGCAGCATATTTAACACACAGGTTGACTGTAACCTGGATTAGGATCAGACATTTATCACCATTTTATAAGTTAATCCAAATAAAACCATAATCATACATAATCGAGTTCATAATATTAATTGATGCATTGTTAGTTCATTAAGCCCCAAAAGGAACCCAATGTCAGTACACCTATTGTATTTTAATTGCATCTGTAATTATGGTAGTCGAAAGTTTAAATAAATTGCTATGAATCATATATGAGATTATAGAAAGATTTGAAAATCAATCTGTGTTTAACAATAACAAGTTACTCATTCAATAACAAATCTAAATTGAGATGACTAAACACTCAAATGATTTGGGATAAATCATGACTCATGTTTGTTGACTCGTATTTTTAAAGGTGTTGATTATCTAAAAAGACTTTGGGACCAAGAAAAATATAAACACTCAAATGATTTGGGATAAATCATGACTCATGTTTGTTGACTCGTATTTTTAAAGGTGTTGATTATCTAAAAAGACTTTGGGACCAAGAAAAATATAAACACTCAAATGATTTGGGATAAATCATGACTCATGTTTGTTGACTCGTATTTTTAAAGGTGTTGATTATCTAAAAAGACTTTGGGACCAAGAAAAATATAAACATGGTCACAATAAGCCGGCCTCGCAATTAATTGTAGAGGTAAAGATTATAGGGAAGGCCTGGAGCAAATGAATGAAACTAAAGACTGAATGGGATGGTGGTGCCCTGTGCTCCATCTAGGGCACAAAGAAGTTTAAGTGAGTTGATCAATCAATTGTCAATTGATTTTAAACTGTTGAGCCCCAAGCTAATGCCAGCGCTCGCATACTTATTGTATTTCTATTATGTCTCAAATTACAGTACTGGAAAAGTTATACATCATTATTTAGTTTGTTAAAAAATTTGTTTTTTTAAAGATGGTAAAATTGTTTTCTTATGATTGTCAAAAGTTATAAGTTTTTGCACTGATAGGATGGTACAGTATTGTTGGACATAATAAACAACTTTTTATATCTGAAAATGTGCAGATATAGTTTCTTTACAAATTATTAATAGGTGTATCCAGGTACTCAACATCATTTTAATTAATTTAGAACAGAATATTAGTGTAAACTCAATTTGTTTTATTAGTCATGCTCAGACACAGACAATTGCCAAGTAATTAACAAATTATCTAATCTTTTTTTGATAATGATAGTTTAAAATCAGGGTAACAGGAGCTACTTCATTCAGTATAAGATTTTATTGCCTGATAATCTAAGATCTAAGCATTGTTGTTAATGAGAATATTATATTATTTTTATTTCAATCAAATTCAAAATTAAAATTGGTTTTATTTGACATAGGCCTACATGGGCACTTATAAAACTTCAGAAGCTTGTGCATGGTTCCACATTGGTTATTTCCAATGGAGAAGAACTTTATTTCTTTCTAAAAATTTATATTTAGATTGCACACACAGGGAGTAATCAAAGACTGTAAGCTGTTTGGTGCATTTAAAAATATGTAAAATAATAATTTTACAATCCCACTTATTCAGTTATTTATTAATGTAAACTCATTTCAAGTAAACCTTTTACTTTTGAATAAATAAATTTCTTTTAACTTCAAAAACCTTATAGAATTGTTGACAATGTAAAATCTGTATTCAAAAGAAATGATAAAAACAAAATTAACATTTAGTTAATGTCTTGACGACTCAAACTAATGATTAATTATAATGAAATTTATTGTATGAGTCAATGTTTGGTAATTAGAAGTCCAAGTTCATGCAATTAGTCAGTGGATTAATTTAATAATACTTTCATAAACATACTGCAGTCCAAGGGAAAGAAGCCAATATCTTCCAGTACTTGTTATTTATCTGACTACTCATGAATTGGGACATCAGATAAGACCCACCTTGTTAAATGATAAGTAGAATAGGTGATTAATAATAAGATGAAACATAACTGAGTTCATTCCATGTACTACCTCAACAATCATTACTTTACTAATTAGAAAAGGTACTTAAACGATAACACGGATGTTTTAATAAACAATAAAAATGATTAGTGAAGTCTCCAAGCAAATTAAAAAAAAAACAACTAGGTATTTTCTTAGTTACTTTTCCTTGAAGTAATAATTGTCCTCACAATAATTGCTTATCAAACGGCAAGAATTGCGAATAGGGAGGCGTAAATGACCTCAATCACGAAATAACGAGTTTTCTATTGCAAGTAAACAGTAAACAAAGAAAGTATGCCAACTCACTCGGACAGGCGCGTCCCCTTCAACTTTGTACGTCTCACCGACGAAATGGCACTTTAATTTATCAATATAATCGTGTAAAATATTCGAGTTGAGCCCGTAATAACAAGCCACACATCCCAACACATAGCTAAATGCTATAGTGGCAAAGTGAAATCTGAAAAAAAAAGTAATCGGTTAGGAGGATACCACTCACAAAGTATACAGATATGTAGTTATTTAATTATGCTACCTGTAAAAATATAAAACTGCAACTGCCGTACATAGAATACCGAAGTAAATAATATAATTTTTATTATCAAATTTCTCTGTAAGCTTCGTTTGACATCTTTCACTCATGGCTAAGCGAACAATGACGTTTGTTGTGACGTTTTTGGAAAATTGGTGTCAAGTTTGACAACCTAATGTTACTCTAAAAAAAAAACTATATACCTCTAGAAATTATACACTACTGTTTTTAAATAAAATAAAAAAGCTTTTTATAGCGAATAAGGAACTAGCGACCCGTCCCAGCTTCGCACGGGTGTAATGCTTTATGCATTTATTAAACATATAAACCTTCCTCTTGAATCACTCTATCTATAAAAAAACCGCATCAAAATCTGTTGCTTAGTTTCAAAGATCTAAGTGACAGAATGCGGGAAGCGACTTTGTTTAAATGATGAGTGACGGGTCCTCCGTCCGGATCGGGTAAATTCACGCACTTTAATTTTTTCTATTTATTTTTGTATTCATTTTTAATTTAGTCGGAAGACCGAATTCGAGTTGGGTATTTGATAGAACTAGTTAAACGTACTATAATTCATTAGAAGCAAATTCATTGGATCTTTTTAAGAGATAATGGAGTAATATTATTTCTTGCGGCTTTGGAAGATGTAAGATGTAATCGAGTTGCTAATATCAATTTTTTTGCCTTGGAACGCGCTTATTATGTCAATAATAGTCTAAAATGTCAGTTCTTAAAAAGTAATTTATTTTCTAACCTCATAAATTCATTTTTCTTGAACTTGTGAAGTGATTTAGATTGCAAATATCGGTTTGTCGTTGATGGAATTTCCATTTTCATCTTAAAAAGTAATTCGTAAGTATCACACCGTTATTTTAGTATTCATAAAAGGTACTTATCAATATACAAGTTCGATCGGAATCGGCGAATAATGAATTTGTATTTATATAATTTATTGTATAATTTTATAATATCACAGACTATTTAAACCAAGGAACTTTACTATATCCTTTCCTTAACAGTGTAGCCAGTCTCAAAGGGACCCTATTTTTTAAGGTGGGAAATTATTCAATGCCTCGCTCTAGGGCGGAGCGCGAGGTCGTGTCAGACTTTTACTATAACAACACAGATGTGGTTTCTTTCCGCTCCAACACTTCAAGATTCCCTTACGATTATCCATGGTCCCAGTGAAAGGATTGCCCATACCAGCTGTTATAACAATAATTTATATTTATTTGTAGGTTTTTTTAATTCTAACAGTAAGAGCCATACGAGCACGGAAGTGGTGCCTAGAGAAAGCCAGATGTAGTCATGATAAGTCACTACTTCAGTAGAGAGATTGAAATACATTACACAATTTCTACCTACCTTCATATTCTATAAAATGTAGAGCGCATGACGCACGGCCGTAGAGCGGCCGTCACGCGACAGTCTCACGTTTTTATTCATATTCATATCATTTTATTCATAAAAGGACAAAAATAAGTTGTGCGACAGCAGCGCTGCTGTTGCGCAGCACATTGCGGCTAATTTGAAGGTGTCCTGAAACCCTCCTCAACACTAATTTACATGTCACAAGTTACAAGATATTTGTGTCTTATTCCATCTTAGTATACAAGGTTAATAAATAACCTACACTATTATCAATGTTGACATTTATTTATCAATATCTCAGAGTAACTTTACTACTGTACTGCATTCGTAACGAATATACTTTTTAGTAAATAAAATTATATACCTTTTTTGTAGCGGAGCTACTGACTGAAGAACTGTTTATAGGAAGAACATCATAAACAACAGTTTGCATTGTTTTGCAGGAATAAGCTTTCACTCTTAAAAGTATTAGGGTGAATATCAAGGTTAAATATTTTTTTTCAATTTTGGGGGCAAAACCCAAAATAGGGAGTTTTCATGAAAGCTGAAGTAAGAGTTTCACCACCAAAAAAAAAAATATAAATCATAAAACAAATTCAAATCACTGATCTATTACAATAGTTTAAAAACATTTTAATTAGGCAATGACCCCTGTTTGCAAAAAGCTTTTACTTACAATGTTCTTATTGAAAAGTCTTGACCTCTTTATTGTTTCAGAACAAAATGGCATTCCAAAGATGTTTCCTGCAACTCTCAAAACAGTATGTATCGAGGAGTTGTCTTCTCCAGTCAAATATTAAGCAGACATACTGTGAGCTGCGCCATCAGTACAGCAGCCAAGGAACGAGGCTATTCACTGACAGACATGAATGGGTAGTGGTGGAAAAAGACATTGGTACAGTTGGAATCAGCCAGTATGCACAAGAATCTCTCGGAGACATAGTCTTCGCGCAACTACCAGAACCAAAAACATTGGTCCAAGAAGGAGAGGAATGTGGAGCCCTAGAAAGTGTAAAAGCAGCTAGCGAAATATATTCCCCTGTCACTGGTGTAGTAACAGAGAAAAACGCAGAAGTTGAGCAAAAACCTGCCCTTATAAATACAAACAATTACGACGCTGGCTGGTTATTTAAGTTGAAGCTGACCAAACCTGATGAATTAAAAACGTTGATGACAGAAGAACAGTACGAAAAATTCCTTAAAACGGACGTGGAAAAAGAGAAAGAATTAGAGAAGTAGGTTGTTATTTAAAAGCTTTTGTTTTATTTATTAGATGCAATAGAGAATAATAAAGTTTGTTAAGTTTATTTGTGTTTATGTTTGTGACAAATTACAGTAATTTCTGAAGGATCTATAGACCTTTTAATTGCCTATGTGAGTTATACTTGACGAACATTCCGCCGGGGTTGAACATTCAGGGCCGCGCATATACTCGTTTAACGCAGCGTTCTGCGTTAAACGAGTATATGCGCGGTCCCATACAAAACTGTGTTGTCCATCGACACAACTACATGCACACCGTTAAAGTTGAAGTAGCGACACTGCGCAGGTAATGTTCCAGTTTCTACTATGGAGACACAAAACGCGCGTGTGACATGCAATTTTGCTTCACTTTCTTTTTTTTTACTGACCGACATTTTGACAATTCAAAAGTGCCTACAAATGGTCTATGTGAAATAAATGATTTTGATTTTTGTGACGCGACAGATGACCGTAGCGTTGGCCCTCATGACCAAATACCCCATCACGTCAGCTCGTCTTGGCTAAGAGGATATAAAATCACTTACCTCCGGACCAATTCAATGCAACCAATTAGGGTCAGTTCACACCGAGACGCGACGCTGCACGCACATTTTAATAGAGTGACTCAAAATAGAACTTTATTTACTACGCGAAAAGATACACATTTCATTGTGAGAATTTATAATACGCTGCTCCATACACCGTAACGCCTCATGACGCAGCGGTGCATCACAGGTCCGTGCGGCGTGATTTTACTATGCGCCTCTCAACGTTACGATATGTCTCGCGGTGCAGCGCGAAATCATTGGCCTCATCCTGCGCATCTTCGCCTCGCGTCGCGACCCGGTGTTAACTGACCCTTAAAAGGATATAGTTTTAAACAAAAACAAATGATGTATTGTGCGTTATCATTTTTATTAGTGCATTCTTAACTATAAAAATCAATGGTTAACACAAATCACTAGTTTTGGCATTAATCACACTCACGGTTAGTGTCATCAATATTTTATCACAATATTTCTTTTGTACATCTACCAAACCAAGTAACAAAATAATTATCACAATTATTCCAAAAGATATCACAAAAAGTATTGTACGAACATATGATGGAATTAATGTACCATGTGAAAGAGTTCAAATGATATCTACACATACATTTGGAGATATCACGAAATTACAGACTAAACATTATAAACAAAGACCTAAATCCTGTAATGTCTATTCACATAAAATCGTAATAAATTGCTGCTCTATTATGTCTATAAAATTAATATTTTACTAACTTGGAAAGACAATTACTTTTAGAATGTATATTTAGATTAAAAAATGCGTACACATCTATATATTTTATGAAAAACTTTTTTATTTTATAATGAACATCATTTAGGTAATTCTTGTGTTGTGGACTTTGGGCACCACAAAATACAATGCGATTTGAGCTTTTATTAGTGTTAAATATATACCTTATGACTAGAGGTACACATAAATTTTATCTAACAACATTAGAAATGTTTGATCAAGTTCAAAATTGCGTCATCGACTCACAAATCATATTTCATTTGATTTGAAAATTAAAGTTAGCCTACTTAGGTTCGAAAACCTTAGATATGTTAGTAAAAACCGGCGACAAGGTAGGCCCGGAAGGAAATAATGACAATTTGGTCTTCTACCTAAAGGATTGGCCAAATGTGGATAAAGACACAAGAGTGAAAGAACGGAAAGGAGGCATCTGCCCGAGGCACATACCATGCTTATAATAATATTATTACGTTGATTTGAAAAACTTTCAAAAATGCCTCTCCATTTTGAACTTGACCACGCATCTAGATTTCGATATAACAATATCATTAGTAATTGGCAGAAAAAGCATTTTTAAAACACTGTTGAATGAAAATAATACATAAACCATTCTATAAAGCTTCATAATACGAAAAGTAGAAAATACCAAATTACTTATACCAATACTCTAGTGTTTCAATAAAAAAAAAATAAGCATTAAAAACTAAGCTGTTTTAAGTCAAATACACTGTGAGAAAAACTACATAATTATGTATACAGAATGATTCAATTCGATTAGTTAGTAGGGAGAAATTAAATTGAGGGTTCTTTAACAACGGGGAACTTTTTATAACTAATAGGTTCGCGTTAGATCACTATTTCAGCTGATGGTAAGTGACGAAGTGGTCGAACTCTGGGTTGCGACAGTCGCTGACTAATTTTCGAATTTATGAAAGGAAATCGCCTCGCTGATGAGTCTTCGCCCACGTCTAAATTAGTCCTCGCTACGCAACTAGAAGCACTCTATCGACTTTCTTCGCGAAACTACTCCCTACTAAATAATCTCAAATGCACCACCCTATATAACAGCTTTGGCTACTACCATAGAGTTATCTAGAAAAGATTTCAATAGAGTTTAACATCATAGACATAGAATAACGGTAGATGGACTGTGTCCCCAATGAATTAAAGTATATCAGCAGTCAATAGAAATATAAATGTCAAGTGTTAATACTTAAATTGTAACATCTTAGTGGCTATGAATATGTCTGGTTAAAAAGTCAGAATATAGAAGACATAGAAGTGTTAATAAAGAAATTAAGAAAGATTATTCCTTGAAGTACCATACTAAGCGGCTACCATACCATTTCACTAGTAATGACCATGGCGGCTAAGAGCTTTGGTGTTACGTATTCAACAAGAGTGTTGCCAAATTTTGATGGTATGAGTAATAAAATTGGGAAAGATCAAAGAAGTTTCGAGACATTATAGCTCCTTCCTAAACGCTTACATCAATTGTATAGAAGAATTTTCATTATCATAAGAATTCATTTTACTGGTTACTTCACAGTAAAAGTTAAAATCAAATTTTTACACAATCTCTTTTTGCATTTTTAAGCTTATCTATCCATCATCACCCAACACTCTGACACGCAACTCACAAGACTATTAAATTCCTCCTTAGGAACCAGCGTTATGCATAGTTTTGAACAAATCTTACATACATCTTTATTCCACTTACGTTTCTATACAATTGGATTTCTTCACCTATCCTGGGTACACAAAAAGGTCACACACGTCTATGGTTTCATAGACAAACAAGACTTCAGGACCAGAGTACACATAGTACTAAAACCTCCATCGTCACCATATAATTACAATAAACTTCATACTACCCACATTTTTCATGGATTATTTTTGCTTCCCATCCTGTTTCTCCAGTTCGGGCTGGGTGCCTTCATAGTTTGATACCACTTCACGTTGAAAGGTTTATCTAGGGAGAGATTAGCTGTGATCTGGAGGACCTTGGATTGAGTGTTGTAGGTAAACTCGCAGGGCTTGACGCAAGGCTGGTCGTTGATGGCGACCATCTTGATCGGCGGTTGGTTTAGAACTGATATCTTGTTGAGGGAAGGCACGCCGTATCCCCACCACTGAACGTTGCTGCGTATCTCTGTGTTGTTCAGAGAGAATTCTATGTGGCTGTATTTTTGTTCTTCATAAGTGTCTGAAATGGGGAAAATATTATAGTAATAAGTACAAATATGTTACAGATAATATTCCACAATAATAATAATATGCCTTTATTGGCGATAGATACAGTGGCGTGCCTAGGGTTTCAATATAAGGCAAGCCCAAAAATTTTAACCAATTTCAAAAAAAGAAAGTTCAGTTTTGGACTGAGTATGTAAGTACCTACGTATGGATCATTGCAATTTTCTCATAAACTACTGGTTAGATACAATAAATTAAAAGTGAATTCATCAATCTTCTTTCATATTTTTTATTCAATTTCACTCACTGAAGGCATGCTAGTACTAGATTGAATATAATAAACATATCAGCAATTGCATACCTCCGGTGGCTTTGAAAAAAGCCATTTGATTTGGTTCATTGCTTGAGGAAACAAAGTTATGGTAAGTAGTTGATTGCTTCCTAACAGGACTAACAGGTTACAGACAAAAAAAAAACAAAAATACCTTCATAGAATATAAAAAGGTATTTAAATTAATTATTTATATTCTAATAGGAATTGTCTATCTTTCTGAAATGATTAAATTACATTACAGCCGGAATAGTTAAAACAAGATACACTAATTTTAACAATTCAGGAAAGGCATCTTTTCGAGGTTATTCTCATGAATGAAATCAATTAATTCCAAAACATTACGATCTTTTAGATCAGGACTAGAATACAGGCAAATCAATTAACTTTTTATTGTTTTTTTGTGGAAATAGTTTGCATAAATGTCAAATAATGAATCTAATCCCTCTGTAGGAAAATATGAGTAATTTATATAGGTATACACTGATCTATTAAATTTCCGTTTATGCGATTTACTAGACTGAGAAATACACAGATTAGGCGTCGGTTTTAATGAAGAAATTAACTGTTTTTTCTGAGCAAAGTTTAAAGATTTTACCTTATCTTCGCCAATCAAAACTCGAACGCATTTTAAATCCTCACAAGGTACAATTAGCTCCATTGTTGTAGGTAAGTCACCAAAACAGTTACATATAACACTGGGAAAACTAAGAAAACAAATAAAACTGAAGTTAGTTGCACTCGAGTGTCAAAAACTATTTACGCAAAGTTGTAGTGTTGTCATTTAGGCAAAAAAAGTCGCCAGATATATAAAAAATCTGGCTAAATGTCGCATTTTTTTTACTTTTAAGTTAATGCTTGAATATTTAATTTAGTTATTTTAAAAAGTCGCTAGTTTTTACTGTTGCTAAATCTTAAAAAAAGTCTCCAAACTCGTTAAAAATCTCCAAGATCTCACAACGTTGCTAAAACGGCAACACTAAAGTGTGACAAACTGACAAGGTCACGCATGCGCGGTCAACTTCATGCGCAATCCCGGCTTAAATCTTCTATACTGATCGATTTTTAGACGCAAAACGTCCTAAGTACTTATACGGCACATCGCTATGAGTGCGAAAGAGACATTGAAAGCCCGGTAAAAGCCGGTAAGTGAAAGCGAGATAGCTATATATAGTGCCGAGAATAAGCGAAGCGCGCGAACAATCGCGATGTGTAATGCAGCGGGCGGGCCTAAGTAGATACTTTGTGTTATTTTGATAAGAATTAAGCGCGCGAACTTTTAAATTGTTCGGGTTTGATATTGATTCTTATCGTGTATTTTATTAAGGCATGCCGGGCTTTTGGGCTTGTATGAAGGGACCGCCACTGGATAGATAGATTTACTCTTTATTGTATACTGTCCGCAAAATTACCAGGCGGTCATAATCAGCAGTATGTTAGCCAGTTTATTTACATGGACATCAAGCGGGAAACCGTCACAGTAGAAATACAGAGCCACATAGCAAAAGCTATCAAATAATAAGTGAACACAGAAACAAATTTCACAACTACTACGGCTCCGGGAGTTTCACCTTGTCTCCCGATTGAAAAGACAGTTTTCAGGAGTTATCAGAAAGATTCGGAAGATAAAATTAAGGGATGCTTCGCTGGACAAATATACTCACCTCATCAAAGAAATTATAGCTCCCAAAGCAGAGTGCAAATTAGCAGTTGAGAAAAAGATTTTTCCTTTTCTAAACTGACACATAATAAATTACTGTGACTATATTAATAATTACAGACTGCATAACTTACTTAAGCTGTCGCCATCATCCCAGTACAGCTCCCCCTTGGCCTGGTTGTCTCTATCTGGTACAACCAGCAGCTGCAGTGGAGAACTGCGCGTGTTAGTCGTCGTCACTGGACCCTGTACTGGTGGCTCTTGCAGGGGGATTATGCCACCACCCTGTAGAAAGGAAAATTCAATGTTAGTGATTTATTTTTAAGAATTAGACTCGAGATAAATTATTGTGCAAATTGCAGCGGTGACACCAGAGTGTTTTCTTTATCAGTGAGCTCGTAGGACTTGTCGCTGGCGAGGAACTGTCCGTCCAGCAGGTTGTACCAGCTCTGTGGGGGAGGCTCCAGTATGTATATGTGCTCACCTTGACGGAGACGGTTTCGTTGTCAGTGAGCTCGTAGGACTTGTCGCTGGCGAGGAACTGTCCGTCCAGCAGGTTGTACCGGCTCTGTGGGGGAGGCTCCAGTATGTACATGTGCTCACCTTGACGGAGACGGTCTCGTTGTCGGTGAGCTCGTAGGACTTGTCGCTGGCGAGGAACTGTCCGTCCAGCAGGTTGTACCAGCTCTGTGGGGGAGGCTCCAGTATGTACATGTGCTCACCTTGACGGAGACGGTCTCGTTGTCGGTGAGCTCGTAGGACTTGTCGCTGGCGAGGAACTGTCCGTCCAGCAGGTTGTACCAGCTCTGTGGGGGAGGCTCCAGTATGTATATGTGCTCACCTTGACGGAGACGGTTTCGTTGTCAGTGAGCTCGTAGGACTTGTCGCTGGCGAGGAACTGTCCGTCCAGCAGGTTGTACCGGCTCTGTGGGGGAGGCTCCAGTATGTACATGTGCTCACCTTGACGGAGACGGTCTCGTTGTCGGTGAGCTCGTAGGACTTGTCGCTGGCGAGGAACTGTCCGTCCAGCAGGTTGTACCAGCTCTGTGGGGGAGGCTCCAGTATGTACATGTGCTCACCTTGACGGAGACGGTCTCGTTGTCGGTGAGCTCGTAGGACTTGTCGCTGGCGAGGAACTGTCCGTCCAGCAGGTTGTACCACCTCTGTGGGGGAGGCTCCAGTATGTACATGTGCTCACCTTGACGGAGACGGTCTCGTTGTCGGTGAGCTCGTAGGACTTGTCGCTGGCGAGGAACTGTCCATCCAGCACGTTGTACCAGCTCTGTGGGCCGGGGAACTCCGCGCGCACCACCGTGGCTCCTTGGTCCAGTATGGGTGACACCATGATGTAGGGACCCACCATGAACTGGGTGTCTATTTCGTGAAGGTTGTTCTGTTCGGGGGCTCTGTGAAGTAACAAATTTTATTCTAGTTTCAACAGACAAAATGTGCAATGCGCATTTCTACATGTTCAAAGTCTCTTTTAAAGTCCATATAGTAAAAATGTGATGGCCAAATCATATAGATTTATGTCCGAGGTAGTCTATTAAGAAAACATTACATAGATTTGAGTAGGCCTGTCCATTTAGTAACATGTGATAATATCAGGAAAGTTATCTTTTTTTTTTTCTCAAATTTTGTCCGACCAATATTTAGCTCTAGGAGAGGGAATAGGTCGTAATGCGCCACAGGAGGACTGTGTCTCAGCAGTGAGAACATTAAAAGGCTGATGATGATGAATATTTAGCTACCTGGATAGCTTCGTCGTTGGCCTTGTACAAGTCTTGAAGACGTAGGAGGTGACGCATATCCTGTGAAGGGTCTCCACACTGGCACAGTATAAGGACTTACTCAAAGAACAGCGGCCTGACGACGGTGTCCCCGTACACATGCGCGCGCCAGAACAGCGTGTAGTAGTACGGCAGCAGCGTGTAGCGCAGCCGCAGCGCCGCGCGGCTCGCCGACACCACCTCCGGGCCTAGGGACACTGGGTCTTGTGCCTGCAACAACATACACCACTAGTGTGTTAAGAAGACACAAAGGCTCAATTGTACGAGGTAGTCGTTAAGTCTACGCCAGGGATGTTGCGAACATTCACATCCGCATATGCGGAACATCCGCATCGATTTAGACATCCGCATCCGCATAAATCGATGCGGAACTTATGCGCATGTGAATGTGTAGCGTGTAGGTCGCGACAAGAAAGAAATAGGAGGGCTCCGCGAATGGCGCGTGTCCACCACCATACGTGCTGATAGACCAATAGGAAAACAATTATTTTGTTTTGGACTTCGGTGAAACGGTGCTGGAGACCCTCCTCGCTATTGTTTTTTGTGACAAGATCTAACGCGCACGTTTGTTTTTATTGCATTTTGCTAAGTGTCGTCGCAAACAAAATACAGTACGGCCGTCGGATCTAGGCAAGATCCTACCGCCGTACTGTATTACATATAAAGCGAGCGCCGCTTATTTAATTCAAATGCCTTTGACAAGTGAACTATACCTATGCAAAGTGAAATTTAGGCCTATTTCGAACGTGATCATCGCGATAAATCTCGGAATAAAATATGTAGTAATAAAACATATTCTCGAAAGGGTCGATCTACTACGTACGTCGCTAAAAAAATATCTCTAAAATCAATGCACCCTGAAAGTTTTTAACATAAGTTTTTGTACAGATCCACCTTAAAATCCGCATCTACAGATGTGGAAAAAAATGCACATGCAACCTCCTTAGTCTACGCATAGGTATATAAGGAGAAACTACCTGCCATTTGACAACGCACAGTCCGTGAAATTTTCCATAGAGCCTTGTTTTTAATGACCCCTTATCCCAAAAAAGAAATTAAATATTAAGGGACTGATAATAGGGAGATTTTAAATATCTGGATGATCTTCTGAAATAAATTACAGAAAACTGCACATAGTTAAAAAATAATGACAACTTACCTTAGAACTATCATCATTGTGGTTCCTAGAGAAAGGGTAGAAGGCTCCGAGTTGCATCCAGCGCTTGCACAGCTCCACCGACGTGTCGCCGCGGAACCCGCAGATATCCGCGCCCATCATCGGGATGCCGAACAGGCTGAAGCTTAACAATTCTGCCAACGAGCATTCACGACCATCACACCTTTGTGAATACCGAGTAAATTGGGGTAACTTAGTCCTTGGGGTATAACTTTAGCACAGCTTACCAACCAACAGAAACACAGTAAACAGAGTTTATCATGTCCTATTGGTAATTTAGCTTGTCCAAAGTTATACCCCAGGGCCAAAGTAACCCCACTTAACGGTAATAGTTTTTTGCTTCTAATACCATCTTTACGCCTATAGGATAAAAGTCAAAATCGATTGAACGGACAGCAATGATAGGCTTGGTTAAATGTTTAATGTAAAATGAAGTAAAGGCTTTTAGGTAAATTTATTTTGCGGTCAAAGATTCAAAGCATTTACTTCAATTAAACCTTTACAGAGACTTTTGAAAAATCAAGAAGTAAGCCTGTCAGAAAAAATGACGCTAATGCACATTCCAAAGCAGGGACCATTTTGGTTACCCATTGAACGGGTTTTTGATAGGGTTTTGACAAAGTGTTGTTTTAAAACCCATTTCATATTGATTACCATCTTTTACGAAAACCCTCATCAGTGGATAACCTCTTCCAAACCCGTTCGATTTGTTTACCCGTATATTTAATAACCCATTCTTGGTGGTTATACTTTTTAATAGTAAGACGTTTTCAATGGGTTACCCCTTCAACGACTATAACAGAGTTACCCATTCGAACTACCAATATTGTAATTTTATTTCTCGTACCTTACTTTAAAGTACAAAACTGCATGCATTCGGCGGGTGTACGCGTCAAGTCGCAACACGCAGTCTAGGACCTAGCGACTCTACAGACAATACACATACGATTATGGTCATTATTGCAGTGATTTTAAAGTTAAATGTATGTTTTTTCTGGAATAGTCGGGATTGTTTCATATGAAATCGTATACGAGTATTTCTCAGTATTCTTCCGAAATTGAAGTTATTTTCATATTTTTAGTGAAGTCGGTACCTATATTTTTTTGTAAAAAGTTTTTTATTTCACCCTTTTTAGTTGCGATACACCTATAACCAGAGTGCTATTCCTCATGACAATTTCAATAAACCCAAACATTGTTTTTTTTTTTGTATAATAGTAGGTGAAAATTAGAGATGCGCCGAATAGTGGTTCAACCGAATAACCGAATAATATTGGGTTAAGTTCGTACCAAACCGAATAGGTATACCGCCGAATAATTCGGTAACCCAATCTACAGTTTTGCCGTGCAAACAAGTTTACAGAATATGCGGCATACCTACAAGTTGAACCATCTTGACGGTCAATAATGAGTAACACATTTTGGAATCTCAATCGAAGCGTAACAATGGCAACGGGTCCAACTTATTTTCCGGGTACTCTTCTACACTCTACTCACTTTTTCAAGTGCCGCAAGGAGTGAGTCATACCTTGCCTCCGTTTCTAGCTGCACCCCGAAACTGTCATTGCGTACGAAAACACAATATGGATGCCAAATTTTAGTGCAGTTCTTGAATTTTGCTGTCTTGGTTTTGAAAGATGCTAAGAATCGAACAAAATCGCGTTTGTGGGAGATCTTCAAAGAAATAAAAAATTATAATAAAAATGATGTACGATGTGCAACGCAGCGTTTTCTCGTGGAGGCGCTAGGTGGAAGGAAACTTCTTCAAGTCATCATCATCATTTCATTCGAAAGACGTCCACTGTTGGACATTGGCCTCCCTTAAGTGTCATCACAATTAACGGTCCTGTGCATTCTCCAACCCTTGTCATGTCATCGGTCCACCTTGTACACTGCCACTTAAGTTTGACGATTCTTCGAGCTATCTTGATTTCTAATACGATCACACAAAGAAACTCCGAGCTTAGTCCTTTTCATTCACTTTCGCGTGACTTTAATTAAACCTTCTAAAGAGGCCCACAGTGAGCGACCACGTTTCGGAGCCAAATAGCCATCACTGGCTATACACACTGGTCATAGACTTTCGTCTTGAGACGTGGTATGTTGGACGACAAGACACCGCGCAGCATACCTCTTTCTCGAAATTAGATCTACCCAACTGGATTGACTGTCCGAGGTAAACGTAATCTTTCACAACCTCGAGTGGAGAGTCTCCGATTTTGATAGGAGTGGGTTCTACATAGGTGTTTATCATGACTTTGGTTTTGTCCATGATCATTTTAAGACCCACCCTTTCAGTAGCTCTAACTAGCGAGGTCACTGAGCATTGTGCTGACCTTTTCGGTAAACCCAGTCATGACTACTATATCATCGGCAAACTGAAGGCGAATGATGCACTCGCCATTGACGTTAATGTGCAATCCACAACCTGCTTTAAACAGTTTCGGACAAATGAGGCCTCGAATCAAAGATTTTGTTGTAGTCCACAAACGCTAAGTAGAGAGGCAGATTATACTCCTCGGTCTTCTGTAAAACAGGTTATACGGCAGGCCGTAGCTTATTAATGTGATACATGGTACTGGACCCTTTTTAAAATCTGGCTTATTCGGGAGGCTGGACGTCGCCAATCCTGTGAGCGAGACATTTCGGGATGACTCTGGAAAACAACTTGAGCAGCTCTTTGATTGGTTTTCCTCTGGAATTACGCAGTTCGGCCGTAATTCCGTAATCACCGGGCGATGTGTTGTTTTTAATTTGCGTCAGAGCCTTCCTATACTCGTACAGGCTGACGTCCAGGATATTTTCGATATAGTGTCGGGGTAAACTAGCTCTCGGGTCGTTTGCTAAATTCACAATAGGTTTGGTAACTGACGTATACAACTATTCATAAAAAGCCTTGATCTAGCCAGAGGCTCCGATTTGGTGGGTATGACTCTGCCATCTGTAGTCTTCAGTTTTGTGAGCTGGCTCTGCCCAATAGGCAAAGACTTGTTCAAGTGCTATGAATGAATAATCGTATAATGCTGAAGCATGAAAGTCATTTTACCATCGTCTAGTAGTATTAGCACAGGGAATATGGTTTCCGCACCTGGCTGGGTCATCATCGATTTCAACTGTGCAATCAACATTGCAGTATTAATTTCTTATAAAGTGGATTATTAAAGATACAAGTGCAAAACGTAGATACGTTACTTTATTTTGCCCTAAAGACTGATTTATAATGATCTATTAAACCGAATATATTCAGTATTTCAACCGAATTATTCGGCCTAACCTAGTATCTCAAAATCTGCCGAATACACTGAATATAAAACGAACTATTCGGCGCATCTCTAGTAAAAATCATCCAATCACGAATCCCCTTCTTGGGCGGAGCGAGATATTTGTCAGACTCTTACTGACTAAACAACCTACCCCGTTCCTTCCTTGCCTTGACCCCAGGGCCCTGGTAACACGCTTTCGCATCAACCCTTGGTCCCAGGAGGTTTCGACCTTGCTGGGCCCCTACAGTTTGCTGACAACTCCTTGAGGCGCGCTGGAAAAGTGCGCACCGTCAACGCTTGGACTTGGTCCGGACAGTTATAGACGACTGGATGGCGGGCTACCAATTGCTCGCCGACCGCAAGCCCGCGCATACGGTGGCCGGAAATCGGGAACCGAATTGCTGCAGCGACGGCTACGGCAAGAGCACCGTTGTCTTTGCCTTATGCGATCAGCCTCCTCCTTGGCTAGCATTATTGCTTTGCAGGAGGAGGCGACCGCCTGCCACTCCTCCTCGCTGCGGACCATGGCCTGAACCCCGGCGCAAGAGGTCTCCGCCGCATATCTCCCCCACGAGGACACGGCAATGCTCTTTCTAAGCGGGGCACACTTCAAGCGTGTGCTCCACCGCGCACCGTGTCCTCCGGGCGGGCCACACAGTGGCGACACCCGGGCATTGCTTCCTCACGAATGCGGTGCAGGAACCTCCCGATCTTATCATGTCCGGTGAGAACCAGCGTCATGTGGATGGTGAGGACGCCGTGAGGTTCTTTCCAGCCACGCCTCAAAGAGGGGACTTACAGCCGAGATCATGGTGTGCCCAGCGCTGGATTGCGACAGTCGCTGTCGCCATTTCGCCATGAGATTCTGCTGGAGCTCTGTCCGCCATGCCTCGACTTGTCGTGGCAGCTGGTAGGATGCATAGTTTCATTATGACGTCTTCATGTCTCCCTTCTACCTTACGACTCCATCAAGATGAGTTTGATAGTACCTTGAACCCAAAGTGCATCTCATGACAAATTTAATGAGCCCAAACACGGCTAGTAGGATACATTGATTAATTACGGAGTTCCGGTGCCTATCTTCAGGTTCCATCATCATCATCAGGTCACTTCGATGATACCTTTTTCAACATAACTACTCATAACCATTTATTTATTTGTATTGTAACGTTTTTGTGATATCTATGAGTATAATGTTCAATTGACCATTTCTGGTCTTCTTCATCAGTTCCACTTCATCAAATGTTTTTTTTTTTTTACTTTAAGTGCTAAAGTTCTAGATAAAAATACCAAAATCACCAAATGTTTTGAATTGGAATTGAAGAACCTCCTCCTTTTTTGAAGGCGGGTAAAAATACCACCGTCCTATCAAACCAAGCAAGAAACACGAATGAACAATTTTATATGATTGATGAACTTTCAAGGACAAAACCTATTCTTCTACTTCAACGTAATTTAAAATTATTTGATTTAAAACCCTTTGATTACCCTGACAAACCCTTTCAAAGGGGTTATCGCTTCAATTGTAAATCATAGAAGAACCGGTAACATCTTGTACTAGTTAACTTATTGAAAGAGTTACCCTAACGTTAGGGTTATGAACGGGCTAACACTTCCAAGAGGTAACATTTTCCGTTGCTGTAGGCGTACATGCTGTAACCCTTTCGAAAGAATTAACTTATATTCGGGGTTGTATGGTCCCTGTTCCAAAGAGTAGATTTCTATGAAGAAGAATATGCAAGAAACTCCATGGACACTCTTTTTAATCTATATATATAAAAAGAGAAACTGACTGACTGACTATGAACCGTAACTGTAACCGAGACTGTATGTTGACTGTATGTCAACGCACAGCCGAAACTACTGGGAATAGGAGCATGAAATTTTGCACAAGACTTCCTTTTATGGCATAAGCGAGCATTAGAAATGATTTATCAAAATTCACTCCCAAAAGGGACGAAATGGGGATCAAAAGTTTTTATGGGGAAACTTATTTACACGCGGGTGAAGCCGCTTGCAGAAAGCTAGTCATGTTATGTAGGTATTACAAATATCTAGGTTACATATTTTTGTCGCTGCAATGATGTGAGAACAATGTAATAAAAAAAATTACATGTTCTAAATCATCTTGGTCTTACGTAGGTCTTAGTCTTACCAGGGACAGTCATCTTCATGTCGTGCCAGTCGCTAGCGATGTCCCCGCTCCAGTGTCCGGCGAACTTGCCGCTACCCACGAACGTGGAGCGCGTGATTATAAACGGACGTTTCCCTCTGATTTCTGCTAGAGAACTGTGGAAGGCGTTTGTATGTTAGTGAAATAGTAATTAAATTAGTAGCTCGTAAAGGCGAGAAAATTATGACATTACAGCGTAAATTACAAGAGTCTGAAGAGAGTTTCGAAGTCAATACGGTATACGAAACACTATTGATTTGTAAAGATAAAATAAAGTAGGTACTTTTTTTCTAAATTTCGTATTGATATACGCATTTACTTAAGTAAACGAATCAATGACATCGTAGATAGTTGTCGTTCGTTGTGCGCTAACTACCTACAGGTCATTGAACAGTCCCCAATCAATTTCGAACGTGCGTAAATTAATTCGAGTTAAAAAAAAAATACTTTATCCTTTTATTTTAACTTTACAAATCGATAGTGTTAGTATACAAGGTGTCATAGTCATCGTCGCACAAACGAATACCACTGATTCAGTACGTGATTCTGGACCCCCCAGTGGTGAAATTTTTCGTCGGACCCTCCCAAGGGATTAAAACGAACAATATTTTACGGTGTACTAGTGGGTAGTTCACTAATGGTTAGGTTTGAAAATCAACAATCTACACTAATATATTAAAGAAGTAGAGTTTGTTTTTTTTTGTTTGTAGGAGGTAATCTCTGGAACTACTGGTCCGATTGGAAAAATTTTAGCAACAATAGAAAGCTGCTTCACTCCTGACTCCTGAATTAAATATGCTATATTTTATGTACGCGAGCCAAGCCGCTGACAAAAGCTAGTATTTAATAAAATGACTCACAAGTAAGTAGCGACGGCCTCAGTGAGCGAGTACAAGTTGTGGTTGTCGAAGTGCGAACCGGCGTAGTGCTTGGCGTCCATGCACAGCGAGTGCGTGCGCAGCTGCGCGTCGTGCGTGTGCGGCATGTACGGGAGCTGTTCAGGCCCGCACGTGCCCACTGCGGCGCCGTCACGGAAGTTTGACGGTTCGTTCATGTCCTGCGAATTTTTAGGTCATTGGAAATTCTTATAAGACTTTGAGAGATGACGTAATTTTTATTAATGAAAAAATATTTTAAAAGTGATTTTTGTTTTTGGTACCTTAAATCGTAATTATAATAATTTTGAACAAAATACCTAGATTTTTTTTTTATTGATAATAGGTTTGCGCTTGACCGCTATCTCACCTAATGGAAAGCGACGATGCGGTCGACGGTGGAGATTTTTATTATCCTAAATTAATCAACATTATTTTTAGATAAAATGTACCTATTTTAAAAACAATTAACATCAGTAGGCAAATTGGAACCTATTACTTTTAGAATGTGCATTTATTACGTTACTTATCTATAACATAAAAATCAATAGCTGAATTTGCTGCTAAGAGCAAATCTCGTGAACAGCTGACCAAATTTCGTTAATTCTTTTTTTCTTGTGATTGTTATTGTTAAGAAAACATTGTATTGAAAGAAAAAAATAGGGTAAGCTAGGGCAGAGTAGAATAGAGTTATCAGTTGTCGTGAGGAAAGTCGCGGGCAAAAGCTAGTTGTATAATATATGTCAGTCAGACAACAACCAACAGTACATTATTAAAAGTAATAATGTCGATTAAAATATATCACCTCTCAATATTAATTATTTCCACAGACACTACTACAAGATAAATATAAATAAACATTTCCGTTACTCACAATCCATGCTCCATCATAAGGGACCAGTTTATGGAAGTTGGTCATCATCTCCAACCAATAGCTACTCGAGTTCGGATGAGTGAAGTCAGGGTACACTGTGTAACCGGTGTTCCACACCTGTAAGGTTGTACGTTTTTATTTAAGAGTTGATAAGACTTCATTTACCAGGCACAGGGCTCTTGTACACAGTAAAAAAAATTACCGCGTCTGCAGCAAACAATACAAATTCTTCTTGTACACGACAAGAATGTTGTCTGTTCTATAGACGAAAACTTTTCGTGTCTTCCGCAGACACGACCAATCGGAACTTGTACACGACACGATTTTTTTCGTGGAATCGTCAGTCGGGCGTAGGGTACGCAAGTAATAACAAGTCTGATAATCATTTTCGTTTATTTATAAAAATGTTAACTACAATTTACTACGATTATTTCCGTGCACCGCTGCGAGCAGTGTACACAGATATTTTTTAGTTACGAAACGAATTCTTGCGTAGGCCCGGCGCTTTTTCTTACCGTGTACCCGTGACCCTTCTCGAGCCGTCAATCGTTGACGTGAACAAAGTAAAAAAAGAAAAAAAAATCGTATCTGTAAGTTGGTGACTTTTTTTCGGAACAATAAAGTGTTATTCTATTCTTATTGTTTTATACAACACAATCAAATGCAATGTTTCATAAAGGGGCTACGCGAAAGAAGAGAGACCTGAACGGTCTGTTGGCATTCAGTAATTCACTCGAATATAGCAGTATATGCAATTAGCGTCATTTTTTTTTCTGACATACCGACTTCTTGACATTTCAAAAGGGCCTGTAAAGGTTTACTTGAAATAAATGCTTTGAATTGAATATATTTTCATAAAACTTGTCACAGTCAATAACGTGAAAAAGGTGCTTATTGATAATCATTTTTACCTGTCCAATAAGAATCTGATTGGTCGAGTTTTTAACAAATATGTCCATTTCTACTCCTCGGTCGTACGGTGGGTAGGTACCGGGTTTTTCTGAAGCACCAACGCCGGGATCTGAAACAAGTTACAATGCTCGGCATATAAGTTGAACCAAAATGGCTATCGACCTTCAATGCAACAGAGTAACAATGTAACAGTGGTGATGGATCGAATGACGCATTTGTCCCACCCGTACGCAAAATACGCGCTTTAGACGTGGAGTTGCGGATACCAGCACGATATACTATACTATACTAACAATGTAACACATGTTCGGGCCTCAATCGAAGTGTGACATAGCGGGGGACTGCGCGTAGACAGCAACGACGGCCAACTTAGTTCAGTTTATTTGCCGCGTACAAAATATTTTTATTTTAGTTCTAAAGTACCATAGTAGTTTAGTGCTGTTACAGTTTTGATTTACAGGAGTAGCTGTTGAAGTGCTATCGCACATCACTCGTCTATGGTTTTTTGTTTCTTTTTTGAAATAGCGTCTACTGAATGCAGAGTTTATATCTTGTACTTAAGTTTTAAGTCAGGCTTATAAAATACAAAAATGTACAGTAAAATCAATATCTAACACGAAGACTTTCAATTCGATTTTCAAAATTAAATCTAACATTGATGCGAAAAGATTACAAGTCAACAATCAAAAATGTTGTGTTTTCTATAATAATGCATACGTGTGCCTAGAAATAGCCTATTAAATCATGACTAATACGCCCAGGTTGCAGCTATAATAAACCACATATTCCATGTATGGATAGGATGCAGATACTCACCAATAATCATCATATAGTGCATGCCTTCTGCGTGCAGTTCCTTTACAAAGTCTGACAAGCCGGCGAAGCGGTCGGTGTCGATCGTAAAGTCGTTGTGATCTTTCATATAGTCAATGTCATTCCATTGTACGTCCTGCGAACAAAATAAACGTTATCACACTAAAATTATAAAGGTGAAAGTTTATGAGTGTGTTTGTATGTTTGTCACTTGTTCGCTTGAACAGCTGAACGGAACAACAGATGAAAAACGTCGTTCGATACACGTGACCATTGAATTGTCAGTTTCTAAGGAATGCTCTCGCCTGAAAAGTTTACCCGCTTACATCATCATCATTCATCATCATTTCAGCCGAAAGACGTCCACTTCTAGATTCTCCATAGGAAACGACCAATTTGGAACCGTGCACTAGCTTCTGACGTTTTATAAGTGCCCATGTGAAATAAAATATTTTGACTTTGACACTGCTGGACATAGGACTCCCCCAATGTACGGTCCTGTACATCTCGTATCCATCGGATACCCGCAACCCTTGCCAGATCATCTTGTTCCAACAAGATGGACCGATGATCTGGCAAGGGTTGGAAGGCCTCCAGGCCTTCCAACACTGTATCTTCAGGTTAATATCTTACAACATACTTTTTTTTTATATACTGACGTGATAGAATGAAGTAGAAGGAATGGTGGAAGTTCTTTACCCAGGAGTGGGATAATACAAGCATACTTAAACAGGTTGTATAACTAGTTCTTACAATAATATACTACTCACAAATGGTATTCCAGCATCCCTATTTGATTTCCACACATTTCTGGTAGCATTCAGAGTGTTGTAATTAAATCTGAAAGAAAAACCATTTTAATAAACATGTCCTTAAAAACAAGTTAATTGATTTTGTCTTATTAACCGCTTTATTTGAGGTAATAAAGTTACTACTGCTATTAAGCCTACTCTACACAACTCGCCAAGTTGCCTCGGCGAAGTACTCATCGAAGTTGATCAAAGTCCGAACTATGTGACTACACACTCGTGTAACCTCGCGAGAAGCACTGCGAGTCCTTTGACTCGGGTGCAACAACCGACAACGACTGGAAGTCGCACGAAGCGAGGCGAGAATACACGGAGCGAAGCAAAGTACCCTTTTACACTAACGTATTCGTTCAACTTCGACCAACTTCGCGAGTGGTGTAGAGCAGGTTTTAAAATCATAACACTAAAGTACAGCCTACTTTAAATTTATAATTTGTAATGAAATGGTCCTAAAAAAGTGCGGCAATTGAATTTGAACTTTGTCTTCTATAACATAGAGCTTCTTTTTCCATAATTTGACGACTTATGTCGAGTTTGTCGACTTGAGTTGAGTTTCAGACTGAAGTCTGAATTCAACTACAGTGTATAACCATTTTTTTTAACGTTACCTGCATAAATAAAACCCAAGCGATCAATAGGGCGGCATGAAGGGTCTGCCGACCAGATCATTTGTAATGAAATGGTCATAAAAAAATGCTGCAATCGAATTTGAACTTTGTTTTCTATAACATAGAGCTTCTTTTTCCATTATTTGACAACTACTTCAAAGTCTGAATTCAACTACAGATTCTTTTTTTAAAAGTGTTACCTGCATAAATGGAATCCAAGCGACCAGTACGGCGGCATGAAGGGTCTGCCGACCAGCTCGGTGTACTGCGCCACCACGTCCTTGGGAGACGGGCCCAGGAACACGAACAGGTTCAGTATACCTCCTGTTGTTCTGTACGTTATGCCCGGCGTCGGTTGTAGGACCACGTCTGGGAAATATATGGCAGAGTGAACATCTTAGATGGTGGGGTCCTCCTATTTCTGCGGGGTACTAAATAACCTAACAATAATGGGATGACGGTTGCTTTGTTCGCTTGCTTTGCTTTCTCAATGTAGCCACAGTAATCAGAAAATTTTGAATTTCGTGAATTTTACTGAATTTCCTTTCAGAAACCGGACCGGGGCCCCAGTAGGCCTCGGCCCTGCAGATGAACCTCTACATTTGATGACGACTCTTTAACGCGCGCGACAACCTGACTTGGTCTGGACCGTTACCAGACGATCGGACGGTGAGCTACCCAATGCTCGCCGTTCGCAAGCCTGTGCCTACGGTGGCCGGAAATCGGTGGAAAAAAAAATTTCGAGCTCGTTTCGTTCGCTCTTAGACTAATTATTTAGATCTGCTATTTAAAATAGAAATGTATTTTTCCCCTTACAGTATCTTATTGTAAGCAATTTACAGACATTTGTGCAATATATTATAAGGTGCGTTGGAAATGTTCTTTGTTATAAATATAATTTTGTGCATAAACAGTCTATGAAGCCTTTATATAAAAACTGCTTAATTTTCACTTATAGAAGATAAAAGATTATTCGAATCAAATCATGTATTTCATATAAACTATAGGATTGTCAAGAAGTCAGTCGGAAACAATAAGTTAATTGGACATTAGACATCTCAAAGAGTAGATTTTCATGACTCACCATGAAAGTCATGAAAATCTACGCTTTGGGATAATAATATTTATTGTATTTACATTATTATAATTATATTAAAGCTTACCAGGTATGTATACAGACTAAAAATAATAAAAATATACACAAACTACTATACATAAATGTTTAGGCTTTGTTCGGACTATTTAGCAGATGGTTTATTTACACAAAATTTGCGCAAAATCGATCGGTTCATTTATCACATTTTTCTGTTGCCGGGAGCAAAGCCACGAGCAAAAGCTAGTTGTGTATATTTACAAGTGTGATACCGTACCCATAGCGTTAGAATTGAGAAGAAGCATCCCGTGACTCTTGCCGTCATGTTCCACCGCCAGGTAGAAGGGCTGCGTGCCGTATAGGTTCACCTAGCAGACAGGATTATGTACATCATTACATAGTATAAAACAAAATCGCTTCTTCCCTATGTAAGCTTAAATCTTTAAAACTACGCGACGGATTTTGATGCGCCTTTTTTAATAGATAGAGTGATTCAAGAGGAAGGTTTATGTGTATAATACATGCATAATATATTCAATATCAGTACCCGTGCGAAGCTGGGGCGGGTCGCTAGTTTAGTATAATATACAGGGTGTCATTGACATCGTAACGTAAACCAATACCATAGATCCAGTACATGAAACTAACCCCCAGTGGTGGAATTTTCTGTCCGTTTTTTCTTTTTTTTTAATGATTTTTTAGGTTTTTTAAATTAAACTGTATAAAAAATTTGAAAAAGAGCCGAAGAAAAATTTCACCACTGGGGGGGTCCAGAATCATGTACTGGATCCATGGTATTCGTTTTTGGTACCATGTCAATGACATCCTGTATATGTGGACTAGAAGTTTAGTAGTAAGAAGAGAGTTGGTGGAAAATATACTATAATTCACAGAAAATCAAACGAGAGTTTAGTTATTAGTTGAGCAACCACTTTTTTTAATGTGGTGGTGGTTGTGGAGAGGAAGTGTTTGAAATTTATAAAAACTTGGGTAAAGAAGCTCTTTGCTGTCCAGAGCAAAAGTATTTTTCAAACAACCAGCCCCCCTAGCCAAGTTACAATCGTTTCGTTTAGAGTTAGCATTATTATAAAAACCTATGAATTCTATATACTCACTCCTTCAGTAGGCGCTCGATCTCTATTGAATATAGCGAAAGTATTCCAGTTGATGTTGTTCATGAACCGGGATCGCTTCTCGCCAAGCCCGAACAGGTGGCTGGTCGGCAGAACCGCTGATATCTGGAGGAACTTGTCCGAGAGGATCAGACCGCCTATGTCTTGAGTGTTTACACTGGAAAGAAGGAACAGATGTTTGTTGTGTTGTTGATGAACAAACGATATCATTCGGACAGTATGGGATGTTTCTTAACATTTCTGTCTCTTTACTCTGTGTCCTGAAAAGTCTAGTTAGTCACATGACTAACCTTGTCATTGGTAACAATTTACTGTTTATCTTACATACACACAAAGGCATTGTCGAACCGGTACATGAAACAATATCCATTTGTATAGAGTATTTATTTTTCTAAAACTGAAAAAATACGAAATTCATTTCTTTAAGTAAAGAACAGCTGAGCGGTTTCAATCACCTTAGGTAGTTAGTACGCAACGACAGACAACTACCTACGGTCGTTGAACCCATAATTTTATCCACAATCATTTTTTCTTTACAAATTTTTATGTACTGGATCGACCACTTCACGGGATTAAAACGACCAAAATTTAACGTTGTAATATTTTGTATAACGCACTAGATTACGCGTGCCGTACATTCACTTCATTCAATTGAGGTGA
Organism: Mythimna loreyi; assembly: GCA_029852875.1. Classification (NCBI taxonomy): domain Eukaryota; kingdom Metazoa; phylum Arthropoda; class Insecta; order Lepidoptera; family Noctuidae; genus Mythimna; species Mythimna loreyi. The sequence continues at coordinate 18,638,802 of CM056780.1, read as the reverse complement.
ATTGCAGTCCGAGCACCCTGATGTTGGAAGCTGCGCTAATAAAATTGGATCACAGTACTAGTACTAGATATATAGGGTCCCATTAAAATAGATGGACAAAATTTTACAAAACATTCAGCACCAAATACACCAACACCAAAATAAAAGACAATGGTAAAAAAAAGATAAGAAAAAAGCGCTTTAAATACTTATAAAAATTCTTGAGTGACCCATTCCTATGCATCCATTTATTATTTTAGGTAAAAAAAAAAAAAAACACCGATTCATTTTGCTTGGATATCTTTGGTTAGACGTACTGTACGCGGTGTCAAAATTTGTCCATCTATTTTAATGGGAACTTATATAGTTCTACCTTCATTCGCCGTCTTATAAGTTTAACAACTTGACATAGGATAACTTTACATACATGTTGTCACCTAACACCAAAAAGTCTAAAGATAACAAGCTGGAAGAAGTATTAACTTACATAGTAACATTATCAGAATTCCTGATGATTTTGAACCCGATGAGTGATCCATCGACTTGCACGCGGTACTTCTTCTTGGATAGAGGCTTCGACACGATTGTTATTTCTGGCTGCATTGGCTCGAACCTCTTGTGTTCGGCGTCGTATATCTGAAAGTTCAATATTTGGGTAATTAGTTAGGCAAGTACATTTACTACTACATTTACTTACTATTTACGTACTATTTTGAGTTAAAGGCGGTGTAGGGTGTGAAGCTAACACGTGTACGCTTGTATTTGGTGTTTAGGATGTCCTAAACACCTCTGTTAAAATGGGAGGGTCGTCTGACCAGACCGGGTGTTGGTCTGGGCACCTGTCCGGTAGTAGATTTCAGACTAAGACACTACAGACTATTATGTTCTCTAATGATACCGTAATGCGGGATAGTTTCTATTGGCGACATAGGTGTCGCTACAGAGATACAAACATTAGATAGAGATTTTTTATGGTGGTCAAAAATCATCCAATGTTGCATCCCGCTCTTGGGCGAAGCCGGAAACAGTGTCAGATTCTTACTGACTAAACACTCCGCCCTGTTCCTTCTTTGCTCTTCGCACTAGGACCAAGCTTTCCTTTCAGAAAGAAACCTTGGGCCCCAGTAAGCTTCAACCCTTTTTGCAGAGTCCGTAAGATTGAGATGATAATGAAAACTTATTTTCTGTGAACCTTGTTCTTTATGTGAAATTTTTTTTTTGACTTTATAGCATTAGTGTGACATCTAGTGGTGAATGAACCAGAGGACGCAGTGTTCAAAGGCCTCCCACAAGGTGAACCGATGACCTGGTATGGGTAGCGGGAATCCAAAAATCACAAAACTGATCGTTATGGCGATAATTGGCGAAGCCTAAGTCCAAGTGGACGTCTTTCAGCTAAAATGATGATGACGACTATCCTCACAGCTAGTAAAGCTTCTAATCTTCCTGATCTTAACCATTATCCTCACCTTAATCTGCAGCGCATCATCAGACAGATACTTGAAGTCCATCCTCACGACTTCGAAGTCTCCCGGGTAGCCTGAAGGTCGCACCTTCTCCATGTAGACGTTCATGCCGTGCTTGTCCTCCGTCATGTTGAGGAAGCGGAACGAGTCGAAGTGTGATGGGTAGTAGCAGTAGGGAACTCCTTGGGTGTCCGTGGATTTCCAGCAACAGCCTGGAAATTAAGAGTTTTAGTGTAAAGGGTAAAGGATAAAGTGTTTTAAGATGTCCTATTCGAAGAAATATCACTCTGTTTATTCAGATTTGAATCAAATTTGGAAAAAAAACATATTAATTACTTTATTAATTAATTAAATTCTAATACTCACTCTCTACCCAGAGCGAGAGTGAGTGTTAGACTTTAGTTAATTTGCTCATGTCTTTTTTTAAGAAAATAGACAAAAAGAAATTATAGTTATTTTGTTCTACATTTGCAGGCTCTACAATAGCCTGCTATAAAATATTTCATTGGATTTCCTTTCAGCGGAGCACATTACGAGGACATCGAAAGTTATTTAACGAAAAGTTATTTTACATACTCGTATAGTTCGCGGCTAATAAGTTGAACCCGTTGGTTACTACGCATTGGTCATTCGCCATAATGGCTCAACTTGTGTGCCGAGGTATCATGAGCGGCATTAAATCTAGTAATGATTGTGTCAATACTATTCTTAAACAAATCTAAGGAAACCTTCAAATTAGCTGCAACGTGCTACCAGCGCGGCAATCACGCTACTTTGTTTTTTCATATAAATAAAAACGTGCGGCTGAAATAAATATGAAATACATGAAATACAACCACAGTGCGACAACCGCTCTGCTGTCGCGCGACTAATTTGAAGGCGCTCAAATCTTCTAATACATTGTAAATAATCGTAACCATAATAAAAAACTACGTTATTATGCATAACCGCAAAAGCCAACCAAGTATTAACAAGAAGGTCATTTAAACACGCGATACATAACATTGCGGTTAACTAAACGAATGGATATTAATTAAATAATAATTACAAAGACAAACCGAGCGAGTGTGGGTCAGAGGGTTCCGGACATACCTTCCTACGCACGAAAATAATTCAAATACCCAACCAAGTCTCGATTTTAATTAATTTTTCCAAATCGAAAAAACTTTTTTTTTGTGGCGTAGCTTGAAATTATCAGTTTTCTGATTTATTCCTACATCTGTGCTATAAGACCTTGATTCATTATAAATTTTGATTCCATGAGAGTATCAAAACGATTTTTTTTTGCAACATAAACGACCATCTTTTATTTCCGGTAACTGAGAAATTATTTTTTTCACAGCTTCAAGAGATACTTAGAGAGACTTTGATATAGAGTTTTAATTTAAATTCGTCCACGCATTTTCGAGATAAAGGGCTTTGACAGGCGGTTAACAAAGTGATCCTCTAAGGGTTTTTTATGGCAGGTAAAAATCATCCAATGACGAATCCCGCCCTTGGGCGGAGCGAAAAACAGTGTGACTAAACAACCTACTCAGTTCCTACATCGCCATCGATACCAGGGCTACAGCCTTCCTTTCAGACACGAACCCTTGGCCCCAGTTGGCTTCGACCCTTCTGGCGGGTCCCTAGGTTTGCTGACAACTCCTTGAGGATTCGTTTTTTTTCCTTTTAAGGTACGGAACCCTGGAAATATTGGTTTGAAGAGGATACTAAACATTATTCTTTTCCATAATACATGTGGAAATCTATTTGAGCATTGTGATAACTAAGGTCAAGCGTGAAAACCATTTTCATGCATCACTAGCAAGGTAGCAAGGTCTTTGGTATATCTTTTTCCGTTAGGAAATCATCAATGACTTCTCTCTTTGTAAGGTGGAGCGAGAGGGCGCGTCTGATTTTTACAGAAAAAAACCCACCTGGGGTCTTCAGTTCTCATTAATACAACTTCACTTTAAAAAATATTTAGAAGGCATTGGGCCTTCCTTGCCCCTGAGGTTTTGTTGACATATTTTTGAAACGCGTATGGAATGAAACTATAATAAAAACAAACGAGCCTCACCAGCCACAATTGTTTACCATCCGGCTACCAGGAGAAGATTATAAATAAAGAAGCCTTTGGGCGGAGCAGGAGATAGTGTAAGACTTTTACCACCTAAAAACCCACCTCATTGTTTCGTTGCCGTTCATACCAGGGCCGAGCCTTCCTTTCAGAAACGAACCCTTGGCCCCAGTAGGCTTCAACCTTGCTTATATTCATACTTACGATTTTATTCTTGGGACAGAAAAGCTGAAATCCAACCTACCTCTTTTAACACAGTCCTTTTCATTAGCAGCTCCTTGAGGAAAGCAGTCAAACTTCATAATTTCGTCGACCTTCGAGCACATATCTTGCTGAACTTCCACCGTCCTCTCAGGGTACACATTCTTCTTGTTCAACTCTGTCTTCTTCCGTTCTGTTGCGTTACTCTTGTTCTTAGTGCTCAGGTTGTTGTGGTCGTGGTAACGATATTCTGGAGCTTGCTGGATCGGGAACTGTAATTTCAGAAATTATGTGATAAATAAATTATGTATGTATTGAAAAATGGTTTACGGAAAAAGAAACGTCAGACTTCGGGCCTTCACCCACGGCGACTTTTTGAAGCGATGCTGTCAGCATTGCATTTCAATCGATAATATCACAAAATAAAAAGGCACAGAAGTTAATCTCCTGTATGTACTTCACTTTTCATACCTACACACGGCGGTCGCGCGCGCTAGGGTTGTTAACTGGATTATGCACAACAAATTATCGTGGAAGTTGCAAAATTTCACAGACGCGCGTCACAAACGTGACAGACACCCTCGCGGTCGTAATGATCCTCGTTGAGCCCGGTTTTCGCGTCGGTGAACGGTGTCTATGTGTGCGTTGCTCGAGCGCGCTTTGTACGTAGATTGACATCTGTACCTATATTTGTGATAATATGGTGATGTGGGCAAAGGTAAACAGCTTGCGACTGCATCGTGGCTGAATCGCTGCAAACGCGTGACAGCGTTACGACTGCATCACAACAAAAAGTCGACGTGGACGAAGGCCCTTAGATTCCTAGTTTTAAATATGGAATTACCTTTTCATACGGCATTGGGGAAAGTGGCTTTTTGATCGTGTCTGGGTGAGTCCTTTCCCATAGTTTTCTGTAATGAGATATAAATACATATTATTAGACATTTTTTAGGGATTTATTTACAAAGAAAGCCAACAAAGCCTTATTACTATGGCTAGTTTATCTATACAACTGAGGCTGGTCAACTGTTCACAGGCGTCCTAGAATATGTAACGATACTCCTAGAGACTGTTACATCTACCTGTAATGCTCCTCGCCCCAAGTCCCGCCGACAGCGCCCCCTATGGCCCACCAGGCGCCCACGCACAGCGCGCACACCAGCGCCACGCCCAACATGCCCGACCCTAGCCCGGGCATGTGTTCCCAAGCACGCTGGAATATGTTGCGACGCGCCTAGAGACTCATATCTACCTGTAATGCTCCTCGCCCCAAGTCCCGCCGACAGCGCCCCCTATGGCCCACCAGGCGCCCACGCACAGCGCGCACACCAGCGCCACGCCCAACATGCCCGACCCTAGCCCGGGCATGTGTTCCCAAGCACGCTGGAATATGTTGCGACGCGCCTAGAGACTCATATCTACCTGTAATGCTCCTCGCCCCAAGTCCCGCCGACAGCGCCCCCTATGGCCCACCAGGCGCCCACGCACAGCGCGCACACCAGCGCCACGCCCAACATGCCCGACCCTAGCCCGGGCATGTGTTCCCAAGCACGCTGGAATATGTTGCGACGCGCCTAGAGACTCATATCTACCTGTAATGCTCCTCGCCCCAAGTCCCGCCGACAGCGCCCCCTACGGCCCACCAGGCGCCCACACACAGCGCGCAGACCAGCGCCACGCCCAACATGCCCGACCCTAGCCCGGGCATGTGTTCCCAAGCACGCTGGAAGATGTTGCGACGCTCCGAAAAGCGCTGATACCTGGAAGAATAAAAATTACAGAAAAATCAGCCTTATAATGTAGGGATGGAGATATTAAAAATTTTTAGCGAAAAAATTGTATTACTCTACTTAATTGTATTTATGTTGATGTTTATTTTACCCTGTATCTAACTCAGTAATATGTGGAAACGTAGTGGATCGTACATTTATTCATAGCATATTGTATACCTAGATGTAAGATACAATGTATGATTGTTTGTTTTCCCAAATAAAATAAAATAAAAAATAAAAATATTATAAGGCTGTTTATTTGTAATTTTAGCCTTATAATATCCCCACGGCTGGGACTCAGGCATCCTCTCTAAGAGAAAGAATGGGCTCTAATCCACCAAACGGGTCCAGTGCGAATTGATACGCGTTACATGTCTTCAAATTTTTAATTCCTGGGCACGGTGATTTCAGCAGTGGTCTTAAAATGCTATAAAGCGATTCGTAAGTCGTAGTCTTTGAAAATGGGCTACCCTGCTCTCAATACTGATATCTTACAACTGCGGCTCAATAGAACCAATGGATAAGCAAGCATACCTGGGTCTAACTATTCATTAGGAAAGAACATTATTTTGATGGTGTGTGCGATAAATTGAGATGTACCCTTGCCAAATTTTCATTGATTAAATACAAAATACTATTAATATTGTAGAAATCTCTGACCGAATCAATAATATCGTATTGGCTATCGAGCTATGAAATCATTACTTACGTATAAAACAAAGTCGATTCCCGCTGTCCCTATGTATGCTTAGATCTTTAAAACTACGCAACGGATTTTGATGCGGTTTTTGTTAAAAGATCATGAGTGATTTAAGAGGGAGATTTATATATATAATACACATATTTAATATCAGCATTGCACCCGTGCGAAGCTGGGGCGCGGCAATAGTAACATATAAGACCCACCTTGACAATATATACACAACATCTACGTACATTAACCTTTTAAATACCGTAATTAGAGACATAATAGAAATACAATGGGTGTGTGATATTAGAAACCTCACGTACGACATACAGTATGACAGACAGACATGACGAATCAATAAGGGTTACATATATTTTATAGATATAGAGTATAAATTATATAATATGGAGTACATATATTTTATCGATTACAAAGAGGATGTAGGATATTTTTAATCTGGTTTTAGCGACAGAGATAAGCATAGGCTAACTGCAGATGAAGCTGAATAGCATTCATGTACTTATATGAATTAAATATTTGCACAATGTTTAAGTTATCACCTTAAAATTGTTAAAAGCGACAATTGAGAGCATTTTTTAGTTTTCTTTATTTCTTTTTGGGTTTTTATTAGAGAACTATACACACTCAACTTTGATAGGGTTGTATCAAAGTTGAGTGTGTATAGTTATACCTTTGTCAGCATAGCATCAGCTTCACAATGTTCCCGGTACGGACTTGGGCTTTCTCTCTAAGAGAGGGAATGGGCTGCAATTCACCACACGGGCCCAGTACGAGTGGATGTCACATGTCTTCGAATTTTTGGTTCTAGGACAAGCCGGAGGTTCCTTATTGGGGCAGACGTCCGCTACACGAACCTCCACCCCCAAGGGGCATACTGACTTTCACGTGGGCAAAGCTAACTGAAGATAGTGTTATAATAAAAACATACACATAAATAATGCTGTTTCAACGGTGTCATAGTTAAATCTACCACAAAGTGCAAAATAAATCATTTAATTATCTGTAACTGAACTACCAAATATTAGAAAATTAAAATTCTAATTTTTTTCTTACAAAAGCTATACTTACTTTTCCATGATTTACACTTCACAATGAACACAAAGAGTCCTTCACATAACTTTATTCACCAACAGTATTAGATATATTGAAGAGAATGTGATGTGTGCTATTTATACGAGTTTGATATTAGAAAATTTATTGTTCAATCAAAGTTCATGTTTACCGAGCAAATCAAATGAATGATTAATCATAAACTGATGAGTCTATTATTCAGTATTTTATTGTTGTTTCACTTTGAATCTTGTTCTATGTAATTTAAGTGTGAGCAATATTTTTATTCTGCTTTTAATAAATTATAATTTTTTTTCTTTGTCTTAGAACTTGGCGTCCTGAACTAATACGCACACTTGAATAAATTCGCAATATAATAATGATTACTGTGCCCACATCGAATGTTTGACTATTCTGTTTATTTTGGGGTCAATGAACTGACTAAACAGGTTACAGCTGTTTATCATGTCAGTTAGGATTGGCAGTTGATGATAAGTTGTTTAATAAATATAACTTCTAATTACTGTCTACCTAATAATTATAGATTTTAATTTATTATCATTTTTTATTAATAATTAAGAAAAATATATCCAAATTAGTTTAATGAGTATAATAAATTCAATAAACACTGGTAAATTTTGGTCATTTTAAATAGTTTTAATCCCTTGGACGGTTGATTCTGTATATATAACACTATCGATTTATAAAGTCAAAATAAAAAAATAAAGTATATTTTTTTTTAAACTAAAACAAAATTAATTTATACATGTTCGAAATTGATTTCTTTACCTAAACATTAGCTGGGCTAGTTCAATGACCTGTAGGTAGTTAAAACGCAACGACCAACAACTACCTACGAGGTCATTGACTCGTTTACTTAAAGAACTGAATTTTGTAAATGCATACATCAATAAGAAATTTAGAAAAAAAGTAAGTGCTTTATTTTTTTAATTTTATTTACACAAATCGATAGTGTTTTATGTACCGGATCGACCCCACTAAAACGATTAAAATTTAAAGGTGTATAATAATAATTGTATGTTGAACATGTTTCATTTTAACACTAGCTGTTCCTTGGGGTTGTATTTATCATGAATATGTTCCGTTCAGAAGGCTTTATACAAAAACTTTGTTTAATTTGGAAATTAATTACTTAGGCACGTGTAACTGAATGGTGCTTATATTCTAAAACACAAAATATGAATTTAATTCAAATGCAACTAACATTAATCAAACAGGCCAGAACAAAAATCAATCATTTAAAATTAAATTGTACTCTTACAATAAAATTGTCATATAGAATAATATAATTAAAACGAGTGTGTCTAGGATTGGAAGAAAAACTCTTATTATAGATAGCTTTAAATTAATTAATAGCTAGTGTTGTCAATATTTTTAGAATTAAATTTTTTACTTTGAGTAACATTTTACAGTTCTATTAAATTAATTGAACTTGATACTTACTTATGCTTATAATAGCACAAAATTATTCCTTTACAAAGTCAAACTATCTAAAGTACAAATGCACAATACACTGTAGCAAATTGCAGTGTAGTGTGCAGATTTAATAGTATAGAATAATAATGAAGTATCTTTGTTATTTGAAGTATAAATTTATTTAGAACATTCAAAACACATTACTTATGTAACCTTTCAAGTACCTACCGTATTTAGAGACATAAGAGTACCGTAATTAGAGACATAATAGAAAGACAATTAAATAGGTGTGTGAACACCACATGTTATGTTTCTGCACCACCCTAAGGTAGACTAGTAGATATTGCATAAGGCAGTAAGCCTGTATTTGTATAGTATACATATGTGAATAAAATTCAATAAATAAATAAAAATTTAAACATCCATCATCTGCTTGCTTTCTTTGATCTCTGTTGGGTTCGTTCCATTCGCAATATTCTTTCATTAAATTTTCTGTTCAACCAATTTTTACTAGGGTAATGGCCCCAACTTGTATTGTATTTCAGGCTGGTATCTGCAACTCTACGACGAAGGCGCAAGGCGACGGCCCCGATTTACGAGTATGAGTAGTATGTAAAAAAAAGAAGTAGAAAAAAAGTAAAGTAGGTTGTGGGTTCAAACTTTCAAACTCAGCAAGGTGCATTACTTTGTGTAATTTATTGCATAACCATTGTTATCAAAACAGTTAAGGAAAATATTATGAGGAAACTGGTATGTGCTAGAATCTAAAATTTGACGACATAGGACATCACCAATTGATACAACCCAATCCCCCAAGAGAGGAGGCCTGAGTCCCTGCAGTGGGAACATTAAAAGGCCGATGCTATGCTATACATATGTATACTAATAGTAGTTCTAAACAGAGACATTTAGAAATTGCTTAAGATTACAGTACGGCCATTGGATCTTGGCGAGTCTGAAGTTAGGCTCTGTGAATATTAGCTCTTGAAAACTCATAAAAAATTCAATTTGCAGTTGTTATTGCTGTTAAAAACTGTTATTGGCATTTATTTTTTAAAACCTTTATTTTTGTACGAGATTTCAAGGTCTAAAATTTGCAGAACCTAACTTCAGACTCGCCAAGATCCAACGTCCGTACTGTATTATAATTTTCTCCATTAAGAGTCTAATAATTTGGACATGAGAGTCTAATATCTAAACATGAGTAGCAAAACAGCTTTCAGACAACCTATGATTAATGATATTTATTTTTGCAAATAGGATAGTAATGACTAGGCAGTAGGAAGCAAATGAATAAGAGTAACTTCTCAGTGATATGTTTTTTTTTTAAGTATGTGGCTCCATCGACGAACCAATGATTTTGCCAATGTCAAGGTATGAGGTGGAAATAATCGGTTCTTTGTCAGAAATACTGTTATCTATTGATCAGTTTTTGTAGCGAAGGAATCCATTGGTAAATAAACATATTAACTACAGCTGTTGTATAATGTTGAATTTCAATATTAAAGTGACATTTATGACTTACCTATGTTCTCTGGAACCAGACTCTCCTTCATTCCTCGGCTTAGGGATGACGCCACTAAATAGTGGAGCCTTGCTCGCCTTAGCATTGTTGTATCGCCCAAAAGGAGCGAACGAATTTGAAAGTTTCCTCTTAAAAGTGACACCCTTCGGTCCATTCAGTGAAGTCTCCGACTGTCTTTCAGCACTTCGAGAACTCTCACCTTCAGTTTCAGCTAATTTAGAATTCTTATCACCTTCGTAACAAAGACGATAGTTTATGTTGTCATTTAGAGTCAGTAAATCTGTTTTAGAACCAGGAGACTTGTCACAAAAATCTTCAAAAGACACAATCTCGTAATCTTCATCATCCTCATTTAATAATTCTGGTGATTTATACGGTATCTTTGGCATTTTTCTTTCTTTTAAATGCGAAGCACAGAATCCATGAATCTAATTTTAGAACCTTTTATCCTAAAGAACAATTAAAGTTTATAAATATGTCTACAGGATAAATGCACTTATATTTCTCATTATATTTACAGTTCGAATCGCTAAAACAAAGGCGCTATTTATTAAATTTTTATCAAAATTCGTTATCTATCCATTTGTTGTTGTTGGTATTTTTTTTAAGTCAAAGACTTCATGTCAGGCTATAGAGTATAGGCTCATTGTGCCTTGTTTTTAGTTCAATCAATTTTGAATGAAAAACTAATTTCTAAAAATATAAAATCATTTGAAATATATTTAAATAAATTCTCAGAGCTCCTTGGAACTGAGCTGATGTGAATAAATGTAATAAATTTTGTTGGCAATCTTTTTTGATGATAACTTTGGAAATAGTGGGTATTCAAAAAAAAATCTAAGTAGGTAAGTTAAAAAATGCCGCAAAATAGGCAGATGCGTGGACAACATGGTGGACAATTGATATCTAAAAGTTAATTTGTAATTTGATAGTTTTATTTAAGTAACGAATGCAGTGAATTTATAACGATGGATTGGAGAAACGCAAAGATTCTGCTCGCTTCTACCGCGACGTTGGTGGTCACAGCACAAATAGTGAAAACAGCTTACAAGTATTTTTTCAACTCAGGAAAAACTCAACTCGAAAGTTCCTGTGACTACACATGTAACCGAAGCTTGAATATTAGAAATCGTGACATAAACGATGTAATACTGTTCTCAAGCGTTGTGGATCAACATACAATAAAAATACTACCTAACAACGAAGTAGCTATTTGTGAAAGCAGACAGCTGAACTGCTTCAAATTAATGAAATACTTAAAATCAGCACGTGAGACCCTGGATGTGTGTATGTATTTGATAACTAGCGAAGAAATTGCAGAACAAATCATACGACTGGGAGAGAAACACGTTTTAGTCAGAATAGTTGCTGATAGTGATATGGCTTTCTCACCACCATCGCAAATTAAAAAGTTACAGGAATATAGTGAGTATATCGAAACACATTATATCTGCAATAATATTAGAACAATCTAACTTTCAGGTTATTATTTAATTTTATTTAACTTCATGCTTTGTGTTTTTCAGGTTTCATCCAAGTGCAGACAAATAAAAAAACAATGCTGATGCATCACAAGTTTTGTATTATTGACGGGCCAAACGCCATAAAACGGAAGAATCTATTAAAAGCACATGCAGAAAAGTTGAACATTCATACACGGTTTCTCAAGAATGTTAAACAAGTACCAAAGAACAAGTCAGTCAGAGGTTTCGTTATGTCTGGTTCATTAAACTGGTCTACCCAGGCTATGCTTTCAAATAACGAAAGTGTTATAGTTACAAGTCATCCGAATATTGTAGGAAAGTTCGAAAAGGAATTCGATACTTTATGGGTGGAGAATGAACCGGTAATTATTATAATTATTTATTTTCATTTACTAGTTTTGAAGGATTATTTTTTTAACTAAAAAATAATAATATGTTTTGTAGGCGTTAACGACGAATACATGATGAATACAAGGCACACCATCGAACAAACGCTACTGCGGTAAGTACATAATTTATTTATTTCATGACATTCACTTTACAAGGTATTTCCCCAATAATACTCTTAATTTTTAACCGACTTCATAAAAAAGGAGGTCCTATTCAGTATCTTTTTATTAGAGCGTATGTACCACTACCATCATTTTTTTTATACAGTCATAATAGCATAAAATTAATTAATTTGGATAAAGATTAATATAATAAAATTAAAATAGTATGATAAACTGAATTATTTCATAATTATTTCCACCTTGATAAGGATTCTCTATGGCTCAATATTCGTTTTCATTTCCCGTTCCTCACAAATGACAGAAGACGAACCATAGACAACTCCATGTGCACTTCAATTTCGATCGATCATATGTTTTCTTTGTGTAGTTTTTTCAGCCGCTGTAATTCGAATTGGTTATAAAGTTCACGTGTTAAATCGGCCCTAAACCCTTGATAATCGCCTCGTTGTGCTGTGTTGATGCTCATTAGCCGTCTCTAGAGTGTGAATATATAAAATTTTGTGACTAAATTACGTGGTGCATAATAGGTGAATTTCTATGTGCACGTGCTTGCATTTTTCAGGCTAATTGTAAAGTTTCAGTTTGAAGTGTGCTGCAAGGTGATCTTAGATTCATAAGAGCACTCTTATTTATGCAGCCACCCCCGCTCGAGCCCAGTTTTTCGGTCTATCCTATAGAAAACGTGTGTTTAGCAGTGCTATAGGAAGTTTGAAATCTTAGGTTGGAAAATACTTTGGTTGTTTTATTACGAACCAGTGTCATCATGAATCCTACATCCTGGATTAGTATTCCGTTGGATGAAGTGTGTGTGGTACGTATTGGAAAATTATAGGTTATTTTGATTACTGAAAATGAAAAAAAAACAAGTTGCATTTGAAGGACATTCTAGAAAGGTCATAATGTTTTTGTTTTTTTTCTAATTAATTTCCACCTGTAGTCTTTATTCCACCTTACACGACAATACTACTTATACCCAAAACCTGTGGTCAGAGTATGGTTAGAGAAACATTATAAACATTAATTTTATTGTTTATTGTATTTGTATTCTGTGCAATATAACAGATTCACATGTTAAAATGTATTTCCTCCAATGTAATATAATCCATCACAAGGCAAACAATTTTGTAGACATGTGCAAGTGCCACATAGGCAATCTGTTCATTGTCATCTTCTAAATGCATTAATCAAATTCAATCACATGTCAAGAAGAGAACTACATTATGTAGCACTTACATCAGCATGTTTCATATGTTAATCTTAGATCATGCATTTGTAATTGGAAAATATTAAAAAAGCGCTCTGTGAAGTACTTTTGCATTATTTTTTTATTATGCAGAAAAAGTGCATTATGTAATAAAACACTGCATTATGAAAGTGACTTATTGGTTATTCTTTAGCATACAAGTGCAATTATATTTCTAGTAAAAAGCCATTAGGGCAGACAGAATAAGCCCTATTTCAAGACATCAGAAACTTAATTCATAAAATTTAGGATACTTAAATGTTCATAAGTATGAAATAAGATACCTATTTCAGTTATATGTTTGTATTATTAAAGTTTGAAGGCATTGGCTAAAGCATGTGGTTAATAGAATTGCCTGTATCTGGGTTGGGCCACGATTGCCGAGATGGTATCCATGTTACATCAGTCTGATGATGATAGAATCATCTCATTAGTTTTGTGTAGTTCCTTTTGCCATAGTGTACATTGTTTTGCCATTTATTGCTCTTGACATAATTTTGAAAATTAATGCAGTTGTAAAATAACATTTATTTGACCTATTAGGTTCTTACTCAGCATTCACTTATGTCTACTAATGGATAAATATATTATTTGTATTGTAATAAACTAGATATTTCATATTCTTGTATCATATACAGTTATGTATGTACAAATATTTAATTTATTTTTCTTATTGTTTCAGATAAATAACCCAAATATGAAATACCACATGTGCCAGTGTAAAATATGTGTCAAAAGTTATATTCTAGTGTACAATTGTAAGAAAAAATGTGCAAACGACCAATATATTACGTGAAAAATAATAATTGTAGTAAAATGTGAGTTCAACAGTTTTCTGAATTGTGTTTATAAAGTGCACATTGGATGCAGTGTTCTTTGCTAGATGGCGCTGTTCGGATTGTTGCTGGGCAAGTGAGACACTTGTTCGGCCACTCCCCGCTAGATGGCGTTTATGGTAAGTTTAGATATTATTCTGTTTGTGCGGTTTTGTCACTAGATGTCGCTCACTGCGCAACGCCATCTAGTGTCGAGTAGCGAGAATCAATTTAGTTAAAGATGTAGATGGCGCTACTTGGATCAAATGAATGAACTCTTCACGAAGTAGTACTTGATTTTTTTTTAACGGTTAAGTATTCGGTTAATAATTATTAACTATGCGACAAGTAAAATAAATATGATTGAAATCTTCGATTTTGAAAATCACTTTATTGCATACATACTTGCATCTTGCATTGCTCACACACATAAGTCCGTTGCCTTTTAAAATTGTTTTAAGGTGGGCCCTCCTCACTCACCTAACGTCAACGTCGCGCATTGTTTGAAAGCTTGTTGCTTCAATTTAACCCAATCCAAAGTGATGTTTGATGCAAAAGTAATGCGAAAATTGAGAGATAAGATCTGAAAACTCTGTAGGCATTCAGCAATTCTACGATTTACCCGAATGTTTCACATAACTTGTTCTAGGAAATACGAGTTTTTATTACTTAGGTATACCTGTAAGGATTTATGAAAAAAAAAATGACGTCATTTAGAATCTCAATTTTTAATATATGAGTCTATTATGGAGAGTCGAAAGTTCACGAAAAAAAAAAATAGCAGATTCAGAGGTTTTTACTCGATTACTCTTACACAAATTTATATTTTGATTCCTATAGAAACCTAGATAATATCCACAAGCTATCCAGAATATCAATAGAAAGATGTGTAATAACGCCATAATCACGTAAGTGCGGTTGTATGAAAATGTACCTGGGGTTGGCCGCTCTTATGCACCAGCCATTCAGTTTTTGTCGTATTTTGATTACTTAAATAGGTACTTGAAATGCTATAATGCGATTATGGTCTAAATAGGAACCAGGGACTACTTTTATATATTAAAATATCATTAAACTTCTGGAATTACTTTAGTATATTTATGCCCAAAAATACAAAGAATAAGTCAACACCACAAACAATTCAGCACTCATCTTCAAACATGGCGGACATCAATTATTCAAATAAAGAACTAAAAGCTCCGCATTTGACATCCGTTAATCTGCCTTAAACACTTTCAACGGTCAAGGACTGTCTAGCTCTACAGCCGTGTGAAAACTTGTGAAATAACTGGTTATGCAATCGGAATAGGAAATTTGAATAGACCAGCCTTGAACCTCGCTTACGTCGACGAAACTACTTGGAATTCGGTTTTCGGAAAAGTAATTTGAATGCCTCCATTCAAGTTCAAACGCATCGCTATTTAGTATGCCTTTCTTATGTCAATTTGAATACATTTCTCAGCAACCGATTCACCGATCGCTTGGCTGGCATAGTAACCGCTAACCGCTACTATTTTCAAGTCGTAATAAAAAAAACTTATGTTAGTATTCAAATAATAAAATTAATTACAGCCATAATTATTGATAGTTGACCATTAACGCTGTGTTTTATGTGTAGTCTCCTCATTATCATAAATAAGTACGACTTGTGTAGCTAATTTTAGGTCCGTGGATCGTGATTTATAAATATTTAGTTATTAAATACTCATCTTTAATAATTTAGCAGTTAAAGGTTGTAAAATTTAATGACATAGGCCCTGATGGGATGTCAATAACACGAATCAAATTAGAATCCTATTAGAGGTTTAAAATACTGGTATTAAGGGCTGGTAATTAGCGAAATGTGGCGGTTTTTTCACTGCTTTTGTTGTGTAACAGGTATTGGTTAGAAACTATACTTGAGTGGTTTTTTTGTTATCAGTGGGTAATCTACTAATAACGGTTCCGAGTTGCGAGAGATCATGAGTTTATACCCAGGCTATCGCATTTTCGTGTAACTTATTTCACCATTTCTTTTCTCTTATAAGGGTGAAGGTATACATCGTAAGGAAACCGGCATGTCCTAGAACTGAAAAGAAACAGAGACTTAATCCACCAACTCGAACCCTTGGGTCACCTTGGTGGAACACGGCCCACTCCCTCTCTTATAATAATAAATCTTACTAATATTATAAGTGCAAAAGTTACGATGTTTGGATGTTTGTTACTCAATCACGTGAAAACGGCTGGACGGATCTGGATGAAATTTGGCACAGGCATAGGATACACTCCGGAATAGGACATAGGCTACTTATTATCCCGGAAACCCTAACCCCAATACCACGCGGGCGAAGCCGCGGGCAAAAGCTAGTATATTATAATAAGGATATTATAAGGCAGTTTACGTTACTATTATGTCCGTTTTCTCTTGGTTGACTACTTGACGCTTCCATGGTAGTTATCTAGTTCGCATATAGCCATTCTATGAAAAGGCTACTAATACATTCAAGCATTGTGGAAGTCTGTAGCTCGTTTCCTGCACAGAAAGTCGTGAGGTTACCACATTCTTAGCTTAGCATTAATTAAATTCAACGCGTCACATTTTATTAAGCATTTACGTCTTGTTCTAAGAATATGTAGATATGTCAGCATTCTGTTCGTATTACTAAGGACTTTGATTTCGAGTGATTTGATTATTTCATTTGCATATTATGTATTTGCTAACGCAATAGCTTCCTGGAGATTGTTGAAGGTCCAAGGGTTTTAGCATTCGTAGCGCTGGTTATATACTTATAGTTATTCTTGGGTATCCTTTGCTTATTACGTTAGTAATTTGAATTTGTGTTAAGTACTAGCGAATGTGATATGACGCACCTTACTACTTGTTAATGAATTAATCATTATCAAATATGTAATAAGTTATTGGTCATTATTTTTAAAGTCCATACATAGCATAGCATCATTGCCTTATTATGTTCTCACTGCTGGGACTTAGGCCTACTCTCTAGGAGAGGTAATGACGCGGGCCCAGTGCGGGCTGGTGGATGTCACATGTCTTCAAATGTTTGGTTCTAGGACATACCGATTTCCTCACGATGTTTTCCTTCACCGTTTTGAGAGCAGTGGTGATGAAATAAATTACACAAAGTAATGCGCCTGGGTGGGTTTGACCCTGCGATCTACAATTCGTAAGTCGGGGATTTGTGCGGCCACCACTGCTTACAATTCATATAGCTAACATGTACTTAATGGTCAAATCATATAAGAAACGTACTAAAACAGTAGTATAACAAGTCCGCGATCCCAACCTTAACTAGTTTTAAATACCTTCTTTGAATATTAAATCCGTAGTCCACTATAAATAATTCATAAATCTCACGTTCTTTATGAACTGCTAAAAAAGCATGTTATCTACCATCTCTCAAGTGCCACATTTCTACTGTATTTAGAGAATACAAACTGCTTAATTTATTAGTTTTATTTGTTTCTTTTTTGGGACATTTTGACCCGTGCGTCGTGTAAAGGTTGGGACACAATGAGAGTGATATGCTGATGTGTATTTTTTTTTTGTTAGCGCCTATTCTGTAATAAAAAAAACTTGATGCTTAAAAAACATTGATTGGAGAATATATTGTATATTTGAGAAGGTTAAAGTTGATTCTGCTAGCGACTTCGCCAGCGTGAAAGTAGGTTTGTACATGCAAATTTTGGATCGTTTCATCCCCAAAGGGAGTGAGTTTTGGAAAGTACTTTCTTTTTTTTTTGTATACATAGTAAAAGGAACCTACCTCTGAGTAAAATTAAGGGTTTAAATTGGGCGTTGATGAGTCAGCTCGCGAGTGAGTCAACTTTGCCTTTTACAGATTTAAGAATAGTCTGTATCTCCTAAATGAAGGCATATTAGAAGGCAGATCAGATTAATACAGATTAAGGCAGATTATTATGCCTTCTTATATAACCAGGATTATAAAGTAATGAAGTTCATGGATGGATTGACAAACCGTTTGATTTGGTAGTTTTTTTTAATTCAACTCCATATTAGTTTATCCTGGTGTTTGCAGGTGGGCCATATCGTACATACTATGCTTACTCATCTCATTTTGTAATACAAGCACTTAAATCGTTTAAATATAGTTTTGACGACACTAAAGCCAATCAGAGTACATTAAAAACGTTAATATCTTAGTCTAATATTAGCAACATCAAACGAAAGTTCGATGATCTGAGAACAGTGTCGTGTTCGTTAGAAAGTCGCCTACGTCGAGTGTGGGACGAAACTTCCCTATGTTTATAAAACTGTACGCTTTAAAAATAGTCAACGTTTCGCTTTCTGTCGCTTAGCTACCGGTGTATTTGCGTCCTAATGCCCGGCCGTGTGACTCACATAAAGTTTAACATTTTAAATGTTTTTATATTTACAAACAAAGCCAAGCTGAAGGGTTAACAGCACCGGATGTTTTGTCCAGATATGGAATATCCAAAGGAAGTGGATAAAATAAAAAGGGTGAATCGGAACTTATAATCGATATAATCGTGGAGTCGATACGGGCATACGATTATAATGTTGTTGACACTGAAATGATCGTATTGTGTCCGTGTCTTGTTGGCGCCGTTTTCTCGGACAATGTAGAGTATTGTCGTCTTACAAGTAGTTGTTATAAGAGTCAATTGGATGTCGGAAATGTCTGCCATAAACGTCGAGTATTCTCAATAGATTCCGAAGCGTCCGGCTGTAGATTTCCATTTGACGTCGTTTCGTTGTCAAATAAGCCGAAAGCCGAATCTTATTCGATTACTATGAGGGATTGTAGTTCCTTCATCTATTAAATTGTCTAGGAAATAATGTAGATATCACTTCTGTGGTATATTCTATAGAAAGCTTATCATGGTTAATTCTTATATGATTGTAAGAACAGAATAAGTGCTCATTAATTATCTACGCACTGTTTAGCATACCTTCAGTTGAACAGGTCCTGCAGAATTCAGCGATGCGATAATGACGTTGAAACATCATCAATCTTTTATATGCTTCGTTCCTAATTAATGCAGGCATACGTTACTTCAAGTTACACTTAAAATGTTATTACTTAATGAGTATATCTGCAGGTAGAAGTTGTGTTTAAGTGCAGGTTCATTTTTATATGCAAATACTTAATTTAAAGTATACTTTTATTAGGTCTGGCTATGTTATTTTATGGCGTTGTTAGTTATAGCGGTAAAAGTAATCTTAATTAATGATTGCCTTGGTCTTTACACTTATTAATTTGCTCAATAAACACGCGAATGCTACTGTTAGTATGTATCCTTACGCGCAATAGTTTTGGGGAATATTTCTTTGAGGAAGTGCTTCGTGATAATATAGTTATAACCTGGGTCTTTAAGTTAAGAATGAAAAAAATATCAGTGAGACATCCAGGGTATTAGAGTATCGAATATCGTGTAGCTTTTTTTTATTATTGATATGATAATGAAAGTAGATATGGCCTATATCACTCAAAGACAGTCACAGAATTTTTGAAATTGATCCTCTTGATCCTAAGTATTTGTATTTATGCATTACAAACGAAAATACAAATCTTTCCCACTCTAAATATTCATATAGGGTATATCTTACTAGCTTTTGCCATCGGCCTCGCCCGCTTGAAAGTTGTTTTCTTTATACAAACTTCCAATCCGGGTTTACGCGTACCCCCTTAGGGATGGGGTTTCGTAAAATCCGTTCTTAATGGATTTCTACACCTTATAAGGAACCTATTTGCCAAATTTTAAATTTTGTAGGTGTTTCTGAGATTTCGTCATTAATCAGTGTATTTCGCTTTTATATATTTAGAAGATTATTCCCTATTTGTTTAGACGCCGTAGAAACACAAATCCGTCCTAAACTAATCCATATTCATAAATGTTGAAAACACGAGTAAGTATATTGTTATATTGTTCGTAATATATAATATTATGTTGTGGAACATTTGTTTTGTTTCAGTTTGTTTGGGAAACAAAACGTGTTGGTGTTGTTTTGTTGCGAATTTGCGACTTGTTGCCTGCGAGCTATTACTGTTGAGATTTGCTTACTTTGAGATTGAAGGGAGTGCTAGGAACACGCAAATCTATGAAGTTACTCTTATAAGATAAAGATATTTATTTTTAATATTATTTATTTGTACAGTAAGATGCATGCATATGACAATAAAACCCAAGAACAATATGATAATATGTAAATTAAATCTTAAATATAAACTAAACTCTTATAAGATAAAGAATTTATATTACAATCTAATTAAAATATCTGTTATTTATTTATTGTGCACACCTACCACAGTGTTGTCTTTTTTAACCCAAAGGTTGACTGGTAGAGAATGCCTTGTAGTATTAAGTCCGCCTATGTACCACTACTGTACATGAAGTTTAAATAAATAAACTTTGTTTTTATAGGAAATCATCAAAGGTACGATTTAAGTATGTCGCTCTGGGTGCAAAGAGTGTTTAAGTTTTTAATTCTGTATTGTACATCGAAGACCTGCTGTGGTTTTCCCATCTGATTATAATTTGGGTGTCTTACAAGGCTAGAATTAATAGTCTTTTAATAAACTAGTGCACCTCACCATCAACGATTGCATCATTGCTTACCATCAGGTGGGATCGCAGTCAATCATTAGTTATAACAAATAAAAAACACAGTATGTGTGGATTTAGGTGAGCTACTTGGGATCGTGTTTTCTTCCAGCAAATCATTGATAGAGAGAGATCAGAGTTGAAGGTAGGATCTTATTAGCATCTATTACTTAGTGGATTTTTTATCAGTCTGACACTATCTCCCGCTCCGCCCAAGGGCGAGGGATGTCATTGGATGATTTACCCACATAAAAAAAAATTAAAATTACATACGCAACGGATATACAATTATACATAAGTATATCATTTATCGTCTTATTGGCATTTATCTTTTAGAATTTCTTAGTAGCATTCCTTACTCTAGTTTTGGCCTTGTTTTTGTTAGTACTTTTCTTATTAGAAACAAGTACTAGCTCACGGTTTCAACTTCTTCCTAGTTACTGTTTCGTTTCTCTGGGTCATCATATACAGTGTGTACCAGATTATTTTCAATACGAATGGTAATTCCAGAGAACAGCAGATTTAACCTTTTGTATGCCGTAATTAGAGACACAATTAAAAAGCGATTGTGTCTCGCGTAGATCTGCGATCGAGAGGTTAAACTTTATAAGATCTAGTACAAGATTTTTCGCTTAAGTTAGACTTTAATTTAAGTAAAAAAAGTATAAGATCAGTGCATAGATACACTAATAAATAAACATCTACTGCCTCTGCTAATCCTTCAAGAAATACCTACAGACGTGATGTTATATGGATGTCTCACACATGAAACACGGGCTAGGATCGTCAGCTATAATAGTATTACTAGTAGTAACAATTACAAATCCTACGGCTTATCTGTCCCACAGACGGTCACGCACCAATGACCAGCCTCGATTTACACCTCACATGTACGTATATTATACTAGCTACCCGCCCCCCTCCTGGAGCCTAGGGTGGTGCAAACTGTTACCTCGAGTCCAGGAATAAGGCAAGGAAGGTACGGGGTAGGTTTTTCAGTCAGTATGAGTCTGACACTGGTCTCCCGCTCCGCCCAAGAGCGGGTTTCGTCATTGGATGATTTTCACCTACCATAAAAAAAAGCTACCGGCCCCAGCTTTGCACGGGTGCAATGATGATATTAAATATTAAACACTAGCTTTTGTCAGCGGCTTCGCCCGCGTACATAAAATATAGCCTATGTCACTCAGGAGCAAAGCAGCTTTCTATTGTTGCTAATTGTTTTCCAATCGGACCAGTAGTTCCAGAGATTACCTCCTACAAACAAAAAAACAAACTTTACCTCTTTATTATATTAGTGTAGATGTATTAAACATACATAAGGAGATGGCAGGACGACCTGGATGCCTTCCTTGAGAATTGGAACGACAAAGCGAGTAACCGAGATAACTGGAAAGAATGGAGAGAGGCCTTTGCCCAGCAGAGGGACAGCACAGGCTAGCTATAGTAATAATAATTAAACATACATATAAACCTTCCTCTTGAATCACTCAATCTATTAAAAACGCCCGCATCAAAATCCGTTGCGTAGTTTTAAAGTTCTAAGCATACATAGGGACAGACAGCGGGAAGCGAATTTGTTTTATACTATGTAGTAATAATTGAACATTATCATTAAGAGAACCCTTCCTGAGCTATCTATTGTCAACGTGAGCTTGGTTTAACAGCTTGTTTCGTCCAATATAAGGTTTGATAAAAAGGCAATGCGAAAAAGAGATGTCGTTGGCAACGCTCTGTTGGTTTCCGATAATTCCATCACTTCACTCGAATATGTCACAAAAATTGTGTCCCAGGAAAATGTGTCCGAAAAAAATGTTCGTCATTGAAATAAAAAAACGTCCAAGGCTTCTATAGATAGATGTATTTTTTTAGATAACTTAATTATGAAGAAAGACAACAACAACCAACTGTCCTATTTTTATTGTATGATAAAATTGGATTATATTACAATAAAGAGTAAGATGATAGATAAGAGCCAAAGTTCACGCAAATTAGCTGATTTTCAGAGGTCTTTACCGATTGTTTTTTTCAAATTGATATATTTATTCCCAGCAATATCCTTACAGACTAATCCAAATCGATACCGAGGTTTTTTAGGACTAAATTATTAACTATTATGTTTTGGTTTCAATAGAAACCTAGATAATAACTAAATTATGTGTGTAATAACTTTATAATCACGTAAGAGCGGGATTGTATGAAGTATCTCGGACTAGTCGCTCTTAAGAGACCTATAAAATCGAACAATTGCTAAAACTTTTGCGTTTCCGCTCACAGTAAAGTTTATTGCGTCTGAACGTATTATGATAGTAGATTTAGTTGTTTAAATGGTTGCATATTATTCACGAGTATATGTAATTTACGAGCAATTTGCAAAAGTGCTAGTTTATGAGGCTCTTAAAGGGACATTATGTTGGGGTCTTGTTTATGCTGCAGAGACCGGCTAAGCTCGGAGGGGGAGCCAGACATAGATTGTGGTTATAAGCGGTAAATTGGGCTTTTTTTTCGGAGATGGAATGTAGTCAAATAGGTATAATCTTTTCTTGTTCTGGTCAGATCAGGTCCAGTCCACACTGGACACCGAAGTTACACGTTGCATTTCTTGACGCCAAGAACCGTCAACATAATTAATCCAGCGGGAACTTCACGAACATGTGGAAATACATTGTCATTGATACATTACTGTTTCCCGCTCCGTCCAAGGGCGTGATTCGTCATTAGAGAAAAAAAATTATTGCCATTTAGCAGACTTTTTTTTTGTTCGCCATAATTCTCGTTCACGGACCTAAACTACAAAATTATTTCAGCATATTCGTTGTAAAAATGTCGTGTAACGCTAGTAAAATTAATTTTCTCGGTAGCTATCATAATTTAATTAATTAATTATGTTTTACACGCAAGTCTGTTCGCGTGAATATGATGACTTGGTCTGTTCCGCTACTGACTCTGCTATGCTGTATTCATTACCTACAAGAAATTATAATTTTTGGTCTTATCCGAATAGATACAGTGAACAAATGATTATCTCGCACACACCGATATCGGATAGAATGGAGTCCGCCATTTTTTGCGAAGACCAGGTTTGAAAATAGAACTTAATTATTACGTTAACGTATTATCATACAGATGATGTTATTATAACTTTTCATAGCAGTAATGGCTGACGCTAACGCTCCGGTACAGCCTCAGGGCGGTGCAGCTTTTCAAACTTTGAATGAGGTCCCCCGCTCCGCATGGCAACAGGATTAGAAACGCTCCAAATTCTCATTGTCAATACACGAATAATTGAATCTTACCTTCTTCTATAACTTTGGCATCACCTGCATTTGGTCTATGTGAAAAAATGGATCCCCATATATTTGGCGTCTCGTTACTCAATGTCTTGTGCCTTTGTGTGCTTGAGACTATTGTCTGACGCGAATTTTGCCGCGAGCAGCCCCAGTTCCGTATTAAGCAATTAAGCCCTTATTTAAAGTAGGACAGTATTGATTTACGGCTGTTCCGTTGTGGCGGTTGCGTCGTTTCGTTGTCGTGGCTGGCGGCGTCTTCCCGCCAGGTGTGAGTCGTACTTTTTTCCTTGATAGCATTGTGGACGGTTTCGTTTCAAACTACAATGGATGCGAGATTTGCACAAAAACTCGCCGTAAAAAGGGGGGTTGTAGAAAAAACTATGGTTATGCTGAATGTCCAAACGTTGGTTCGTTGGACTGTAGTCGCGTGCCGCGATGCTTTATATTTAATAGTTTTTTTTTGCCTGGTCCCAGGTGAAGGCGCAGCTTGACGCTCGCCGCGATCACGAATAAACACGATTATTAACTTTAATACATGATATTGTTTTATATTTAAGCCTAATTCATATCCTGCTTGCTGATTTAAACGTACAATTCTTAGAGATACAGATCGAAAGCAATTAAAATCTACGTTTCAGTAAGATTCTTTAGAACATCATCTATTTTCGTAGTCAACAATTAGTCACTAAAAACGATGCTTATTCCAGAGTTCGTTGCCACGAAAATCACAAGATTAATGCGTGTTATTCTTCTTTCTCTAACACTGTTTGACAGAGGACTCTCTAAAAATACTAAAATGGATTAGTTGTCTATGCGTTACACGGTTTCAGTTTTAACGTTTGTATTGCACCAAACTAAATGCGTGGGAGTTTATTAAACTTTTAATCCTGTCACCGCCACAGTATAACGAAATTGACAGTTGACACTGTCTGTCAATCGGTTTGATACCCCCTAACAATGGTTCCCGCGCTTTTATGGGATGAATGATTGAACGAGTGAATGGGTCGCTGCGGGCGGCTGATGACTGACTTTGTGCTCGTGTGTATGACTAAATTAAATAAATATTTTATTGTACTGTGTGAATTTGAATGATGAGGTCCATCGTAAAGTCTTGTATTTATTTGTTGTGGTTTCGTAAACGGTTATTAATGGTTTTTTGATTGGGTAGCTTTTAAATGAGGATTAAAATTACTGTCGGATATTCCTAACATAAAGAAAACGTTAATTAATTAAATTATAATCGTAATGAGAAGTAGGAAGTTCCGCACTCATTTTAAGACTATAAAAAATGTATTAATCAGTGTTCCACTGGCGCCTGATCTAGATAGCGGCGTTGTGCAAATTCAGATAAAAAAATAATTATTTTAATTACGTCGAATTATGTAAGAATTTTCATAACGACGCCGTGTTTGCAGCTGTTCGTGCATTAAAATGTTATTTTTTATTCACTTACTGGCGAGTGGGATACCTGAATCTAAATGCAACGTTTTGCATGATAATTATCATTTGTTTCACAACTTTGTGGCAACAAAATAACATTCTAAGTTTATAGTCAGTTCACCATCATTAACATTATAGTCTAAAGACGTCCACTGCTGGTCATAAACTTCCTCAATTGTCGCCACAACGACCAGTCCTGTGTATCTCGCATCCATCGAATTCTCCACGATCTCACGTCTTGAGCTTATCCAGCTTTTCAGGTATTCGAGTTCATTTCTCGTTCTGTCAGTGTGGTTTTACTAAGTTCGACCGCCATCTCATTACTAAATTTCCATATAATTTATGACTTTACTAGCTATCTGCCAGCGGCTTCGCCCGCGTGAAAATAGGTTTTCGCACAAACTTTGGACACGCGTTTCATCACTTTGGGGGGTGAATTTTGGAAAATCCTTTCTTAGTGTTCATCTACGTCATAAAATTAAGCCCTGTGCCAAATTTCAGTCTCCTAGTTCCAGCAGTTTCGGCTGTGTGTTGATGTCAGTCAGTTTCTCCTTTTATAGTAAAACAAAGTCGCTTCCTGTCCCTATGTATGCTTAAATCTTTATAACTACGCAACGGATTTTGATGCGGCTTTTTTTAATAGATAGAGTGATTCAAGATGAAGGTTTATATGTATAATAATACATGCATTATAATCTATTATTAGTACCCGTGCGAAGCTGGGTCGGATCGCTAGTTTCCATATAATTTATTACTTTATTATTCTTCTAAGTCAATTTCCGTTTGCAAGCATAGTTTTAACAGTAATCTCGTGGAATGCAAGTCCGTTAATCTATAGCAAGTGCAAGCTCGCGGTCTTCGAATATCCAAGATGTCCGGGCTTCGTGCACACGCGGCCACAAACAATTCGTGTTGTAATCCAACATCTTTTTAGCAATGTAATGTATACCGAGGAAAAACTGTGTAATTGCACATTGCGAAATATCTCCGGCACTATTAAGGTGTCTGCACACAGCGGGCGCGGCGCGGCGGGACCGGGCGGCGACGCGACGCTGAGAAGTTGTAATGTACTATAGTACGGACGACGACGCCACACAGAGCCGTCCCGCTCGACGCGACGGTAACCTCGGATCTGTACGGCGTCGTCGCGTCGCCGCCCGGTCCCGCCACGCCGCGTCCGCTGTGTGCAGAGACCTTTATTAGTTTTTGTTCATAGAGTTTCGAGGAAGCCCGCCGGCTGCCTCAAAATCATCTGGATGTAAACATTGCATTACGCTTTACGGGTAATTAACATCGAGATACACTTAGCTGTATTTCTGTGTTGCCAGTCTTTTTAACGGTTTTCATAGACTATCGAAAGCCGTTTGCTACCCTCAATTTGCTTTCGACGTTTACCGTGCAACTGTTAAGATCGGACACTGGCAGTAGTGTTAAAAACAACTTGACATAGTTAAAAAAAAAGTTTTTTGAAATTTAAGTGGGAGATATATTGGCTTTTGATGATTTTAAATCCAACATATTTAAACTAGCTAGCCCGTGTGTAATGAAAAAATTAAATGTTAAACTAGACTATTTTTCTAATAAGTAGTTTGATATACGAATATTTACATATTTTATTTCATTGAACTTGGTATAATTTATTTTCAAAGTTATGGCTAACACTGACAAAAGGCGAAGATCAGGCAAAAACTATTGGGTGTATTTTTAAAGAATTTTCACAAATTAAAGTATTGTTTAATTACCTTTCGATTTACAGCTTATATTCATATTAAGTATGTTTATGTAATTACTACCATAACAGAAAGACAAGGTGTGCGAACGCCGGCATTCTGACACATTATTATGCGACTAATCTTGATGTGCGGAAAATGATGGTAGTTCCTATTTTGTTCGCTTAAGGTCGCTACCGTAAATCTGTCTCTTAATTTCAAATATCGAACGGTATCCATGCTAACCGAGGGGATTTATAAAAAAATCAATCCCTGAGCTAGCGAGGGATAGAAATAACGTCTGACAGATTTTCTTTTTTTTTTTCTTTTTCGCCTCCCCAGCTTGTTTGGACAGAGGCCCCTTGACTAAGAAAGTTTTGGAAAAGTACCGATTCAACGGATATTAAACCTATTTGGGGGGTGGAGCGTCTTCGCAATGTTTTATACTGTCTAGACTAATTCGCTAAGTTGTTACTTGGATACGGCGAAGTATTTCAGGTCCTAAAACTTTGTTAAACGACTGGAGCCTATTAAAGAGCCTTTACATAAATTATATTAAAACCTGAAGTTTGAGATAACCGCTACTATTAGAATATTAGAGGTCTTATCTCATTAGTAACTCCATCTATATCGTCAAATGGCATTCACAAACCTGAACCATTCATTCTGTAATTTTTCTTTGCATCAAAAAAACTTACTTCCAATTATAAAATGGTTTGTTAATAAATTTTAATTAACACAAAAATGCATGTATACTTAGTAAGCGCTCATTGTAAGCTACAGAAATCTCTTTAAAACCAGCGAAAACATTGGTAACAATTTAAGCAATTCATTTCAGACATAACGTCTATATTTAGCGAAGAAAAACCTCTCAATGTTTCAGCACATTAAGTTCGCGTGTGGGGCCACTACGTTCGCGTTTCAGCACATTAAGTTCGCGTGTGGGGCCACTACACTCGCGTTTCTACGCTACTCTTACGGGATATTACATGGAGTCGGCTCGTGTTAACTCAAATATGTATGTAACTAACTAGTATATATTAAATATTAATGCGAGATCGTTAGCTCACACGCGACTACGTCTAGCCGGGAAGTCGGTTGTAAAGTTGCTTTTTATGGACTGAATAAAATCTGGCGGACCTGGTCGGCCCCTCGGTGCAATATGGCCGTCTCGAGGGTGACAACTTGTTTTCGATATTAAATTAATTGCCTAGCAGCAACTTGGGGAGTGACGCAGACCAACTGTGATTTTATTGTTTCTTTTTTTTTTCAATTTTGCGCAAATCGTATGTAAAAAAATATTACTTAAGTAAATACGTAACGAAAAACTAATTTAGTACTTGGCATTTTTTTCTGGTTAATTATTTCCTATTTTTTTTTTATTAAAGTATTATTAGGATAAACAAAACAAGAAACTTTTAAATTTTAATTTATTTCGTACTTAAATAAAGTTTCTTGTTTTTTGTTCTATGAACGAAAAATGTTTAGTAAGAGTCCAGTTCTTCAATTTTACTCATCTCTGAGTCTTTAATTTAGCCAAAATTTCTTCGATTTGACAGTATGACGTTACATCACAATATGGCAATTGATCCTGTTCTTAGTTGGAATGCATTGTGGTCATAAAATTCTAATCAGTAATTCGCTGTACGTATCAACTGGAAGGGAAATACCCTTTACCGATATTTCGGTTAATTTTCCTTTAAGGAAAATATGAAAATTTCTCAGTAGGTGGTTTGACGTTATCTTATGCAAATGAAGTTATTTGCAGAGGACACGATATTCATAATCGATTTTTCATTGAGTTTTAGAGACGAGACTAATACAATTTTATTAAATAGTCAACTAATTCTTAATGTCCTGATAGGTGGTAAAAGTATAATTACATAGAACTAGCGATCCGCCCCAGTTTCGCACGGGTACAATGACGATATTAAACATATTATGCAAGTGTTATACATATGAATATTCTCTACCTATTAAAAAAACCGCATCAAAATCTGTTGCGTAGTTTTAAAGATCTAAGCATACTTAAGGACAGACTTTGTTTTATAATACTTTAGTGATTTTGTATGGAAACGAAACTAAATTTTATGTCAGTAAGAAATACTTTTAGGTTTTTTTTTTATCTCAAAAATTAAACAGTTTCTGTTGTGACAAGACTCAGAAGCAGGAACTAGCAAGTTGTTAAAGCAACAAGACTTTTTTTCTACATTTTTTTTTGCAATGTGTAAAATAACCATAGAATAGACACTACTTAGTTCTATTGGTTGACCCAGTAGTAAACAAACATTTACTGGCAACCTGCCTCTATTATGACGCCATATTTAATCTTTAATGAATCTACAAGCCTTATTTTTTTGCTGCGAATTCATTTCGCATCCGCAATTATTGTATGGGCGGTATTGCCGGCCAGACTGCGTGAGGTCTACCTTAAAAGCTCAATGGCTAAATTCTTTAACTTTTTGGTTCTTTATCGAATTAACAGAAATGAGTTAATAAACTCGTTTGTTGGGACATGACAGCCGAAGCGCGGCGAGTGCAATCGCCGAGACGTTAGTGATGAACCATTACAGATGATTTGCATAATCGACTAATCTACTATGCAGTACCGAATAGCCATTATCGATTTATCAAATTAAAATGGTTGATTTTTATTAAATTTCTACACGGTTGAAGCTTTTTCTGCAGTTTAATTAAGCAAGCCGCGGTTTTATGGCTAGATGGTTTCTTTGCAGACTTAGCCGCGTTTAATTTCTTAATTATTGAAATGTATAGGTATTTGCTATCACACTGATCTTTTATACACATCTTATCTTTTAAATAATCTTTAATTAATATAATGACTTCAATACATCATTTATTGTTGCTAAGTATTTTTTATTACTCGTCAGTTACACAAGTAGGTAATATAGCAATTGATAATTAGTCAGGAGTAACTTAATAATCCATAACGAGTTATTAGTCACCATGCCCATCCCTAGGTGTCTGGCTGGCAACAACTTCGCGCCTAAATTTGAAATTAGAACGCGTGAGAAAACGCTCGCGGCTCGTCTTGAATTACGACGTTCGGAATGTGAATGAACGGCTCTTTAAAAAAAAAAAGAAAAACAAAACTTGGAAACGAGGTTTTTTGCTTGTTATACGAGTAAGTTCTTTCTAGGCGCGCTGTGATAAGGAAAAACTACATTTAATTTACCTTGTAAATCAATTTATAAGTCATCCAACATGTCAAGAACCTACATCAAAGTATGTTTGCGGTCAGGCTAGCCAACTCATGTGTCGACGAACTGTTCTTAGCACGCTTGACGGATGTTGTAAGCGGTAAAAAATAACTTGTGATAATTTTAGTAAGGAGATTTTGTTACGATATTTCGTTTTTTTTTTGTCTCGCTTCCGATTTAGTTACAATATCAATACTATTTTAATTTCAATATCATATAGAAATTTGCATGTAAATGCATCCGAGTTCCCGTCCGTAACCCGTTTCTACTTATACTTTTAAAATAAAATTAACTCCAGCTATTAATAAAAACTTTTTGCCTTGTTATGACACAAATCATGTAGAAAAAAAATTAAAATCGTATCTAATCCCCTTATTTATCCGTACAGGGTGTGCTTTGTTTTTTTTTGCCATCGAATTGCGCCATAGAATCGGAACACGTGCGGTCTTGAAGAAATTATGTTCTAGAGACGTGTACGATATGGTTTAGTTAGATGCGGAGTAGGGTGTGCTGTACTGTGACCATAGTTTCTGGAGGATGTGGGACCGGTATTAAAATATCTGTTTTATTATGAGAGGCAGATTTCTTCTAATGTCTTTTTTTAAGAGAGGAAGGACCTTTTTATGTAGCAGTAATATTATGTTCCAAAATTTTTAATAAAATATGCAGGTATTCGGTTTAAAATCTTATTAGGATCGCATTCATATTATACCTAAATGCGAAAGTTTGTATGTATATGTGTGTTTGTACCTCCTTCAAGTTTAAAAAGTTAAATGATAAATAATGATGCCAATTAAAGAACTGTAGAGAGCTACTTAATAATAACAAAGAAGACTTAGACAGGAGACTTGCCAGCTCCTTTTTTTACTAAATTAACAATTTGAGGCAAGTAACGAACAAGATCACTTACAGACCAGTCTAACTTTCACCCTAGCCTTAAATAATAACTTTTAATCGTCATATTTATGACTAAACTTGCTTTAATCATAACCCTTCCCCTTGCAAGTCTTAAATTTTTACGACAGTCGTCTTTGTTGAGCGATTGTCGAAATTAGCGTCAGTCCAGGATAATGGGATCGTTTGGTCACAGTGTACGTGGCAGGCCGCGTCGGGTGCGGCAGATGGCTCGGAGACCTTCCCTTTCAATTGCCCATCTCTAGCAAGCACCCATTTTTTTGCCCCCCAAACTGATTGTGATCACTACTATTGTAACTTCCAT
This sequence comes from Mythimna loreyi, assembly GCA_029852875.1. Taxonomy (NCBI): domain Eukaryota; kingdom Metazoa; phylum Arthropoda; class Insecta; order Lepidoptera; family Noctuidae; genus Mythimna; species Mythimna loreyi. The sequence continues at coordinate 18,607,080 of CM056780.1, read as the reverse complement.
TGTGTTACACAGCATTGTTACGGTGAAATTCTTAGCTTCTCCGCTTTCCTAAGGCATATTGCAAATTTTCTTTTTCTGCGAATTCTATGAAGCTGTGGGAACCATTTTGCAATTTGGGATTAGTATTGAGGGTAATGCAGGTATGTGGGGATACCGATCGTGAGATGTCGATTACAGAACTGATTTTGATGTATTGTATTACAGTTTTAAAAGCTCCCATTTTGTACTACTGCCACCACCATTGTATGGCTCATAATTTTAAAAATTGCAGCTTGTTCGATATTATTTATTCAGTAGCCGTTGTAATATTGATTTATTGAATGACTGTTGGTATAATAAATCGTTTTGGTCGTTTAAATAATGCGGTTTACGTTCGCTGTTTACATGGCGTAATTGACTTAAATTTTTCGCTTTTTTACTAAGCGTATAAATCAGCGGCTTATGCACAAACACCTGCGTTTTTTTTCGTTTTTCCCACACTGTTATCTATGAAAACATTATTTTAGTGGCCGACCGCTAAATATAACAAATTCGTCGCTTCTATTTTTCTTCAAAGGGACTCCTACCCTTTCAATAGTCATCGGCAGCCGTCCTGCCGCTTCGAGTGCCTGAGTTAAACACTCAGAAATCAAGTGGACTACTTGTGCCAGTTCGCCGCAAAAAACTTGTGCTCTACTCTACTACAACATTTTTATAGCTTTCGTTTTAAAAAAACGGTAGTAAAAAGGCCCTTCCAACGTCTGTCTGTTCAACTATTTCAGTGTATCGAACAAACGCATTACGTAGCAACTGTGATCGTTCAATACCTACGTTTATTCATGTTTGAGTTTTAAAAGATTAGCTTTAAATTCGTGATTGGGTTATTTCGAAGCATCGTGTAACTTGATAGCTAAATGTAGACGTGTTGTTCAGATGCTCAAACTTGATATGAATCTTTATTCACAACACTTTACGGTTGATTAAATTAACTCCGCGGCATCTAATAGTGATGCCATCGCATATGGAGAATAACGATATTTCCCCTGTGTCATAGCCATAGAAGTGGACGCCGCAACGACTCAATGAAGTCTATAAACAGAACATAAAACTGCTCATCATTAAATCAGTCTATAATATCTTTAAAGCCCCATTTTATTACATGTTCCCCGGGCATGACTCGGAATGTCAATGTCCATTCATTTCATAGAGAGCTCCAATGGCATTTTTCTGCCATTACTTGACGTAAGCACCGCCCAAATGTCCGAATTGAGGTATAAATCTTGCGTAACGTCTCCATTTTAAATTCGCCAGTTGTCCATTCTATGCCTTACGGAATTAGCGGGCACTTTTTAGTCCCCACTGTAGGATTCCAGTCACGTTACGGACAGTTAAGGCGCATCTAGCATTTGGGGGCTGGGTTTAATCTCGGAGGAATGTCTGACGCTCATAACAACGCCAGTTCTGAGTTATGGACCGATAAACGCGCCGTATTTGAATAGTAGGCGACGAGACGGCGTCAACCCCTTCCTGATGAGGTACATGCCTAGATGGGTTCCTTCCGGAGACTCGGAATTAGGAAATCGTTGTAGTCTAGGCAGATATTATTCAGCTCAGCTATTTGCATGCGCTCCTACGCAGACATTCCTCCTGAAATGAATGTTATTGTTTTATTTGAATTAAACGATCACTGAACTTTATTGTCAAAACGCTTTTATAATCTTTTGTTTACCCAAGTAATGAGATCTGGTGTTATTTAATTTCCTGAACAAAAAAAGCTTTCAAGCGATTGATTTGCCAAAAAACGTAATTGCTTCTTTAAAAAAGTATTTTGCGATTGATGATTGTTTTTGTACGGCGGGCATGGACACCTAGATTAAAATATATTTTAGCAATGGCCGGCTTTTGAGGTTGTATTAGATTTCTGGGAAGTCTGACTTGCAGATCGTTGACAATGGAGGTAAGAATGGTCACGTAGTTGTCTATGAAAGCGTTGGCCGGTGTCAAGCTACCCGCGGTCAGTACCGCCTGTCGAGCGTCGGTGCACGGTTGGTTGGTTGATGTATGAGCAATTATATTTTACCGTAGATAAGCTTTAATTTTTACTATACCGCCTTTTTAGTGAACTAGGTAGACCGTAGTACGTTCTAATTTTACGCCACTTTTTGTCGATAATTCACGCGATTTAATCCGTCGTTGAAATGATTGAGACGATTGTTCTCATGTTTTTATATTTGTACTGAAATTTTGCAATGAGTTAATTGTTATAAGTGGACTTTATTTTTTCACTCGATAGTTACTTAAATATTTTTTGGTTAAGTTTCTTGCTCGTTTTCGAGAATTCCTTTTAGAACTTGTCTGTTTCGACAATACACTGAAATAAACAAAAACGGGCTTACAGAGTTTCTTAGAAGCCTTTTGTGCTGTTATTACATTTTGGAAGATCATTCATATGGTGCTTATAATGGCCAGCAATTCTCATTTGAATGAATTGCTTAACATCAGGTCATATTTTAACTTTTATGACAATATGTAATGTTAGTTGTCTATATTGTCTTTGTTATTGAAGTACTGAGACCTAAATTGCTTGTTTGTCATCCATTATTCAGGGACTTATTTCAGTTTCCCCTATGTTTTATTGGATTAAGTGTGCTGTTAATACAGAGCTGAATTGCAAATAGCACTTTTCACCTTCGTCCCCCTTTCCCAAGGACTAAGGGGTATTCTAAATCTTTTCTATTATTGTGCAATAAACAATATTTTCGTCTAGACTGTATAAATATATCAGAGGTCTAGGTATAGGGGATTCAAATTTAATGGCGTTGTTTGCCTTTATGTGTTTTGTTTTATAACTTATTTCTAGCTTCAATTGCTTCTTATGCCGTGGGGGATGCACTGATGTTTTTGTAAGTCGTAACGTCTCTAAAATTGCTAAGTACTGCTTAGTTCTGCTTAGTTTTCATTTATTACTAGAGAAAAATACAGCATTCATCTCCTCCTTCCGAGCCCCTTTCTTGCCTTAGCACTCCACCTGTCGAGTAGGTGTTTCTGACTATCAACCGATTATAGTAATTTCCGCCTGTTATCCTTGTTCTCGTCTTTGCTCTCACCAGCGACATCACTGCTCTCTTCGGTTTAGGCGATCTTAACGCCAAGTATTGTGAATTGTCTGAAGTTTGCGCCTAAACTAAACAATATTCGATCCAGCCTGTCTTTTGCAGTCTTCTTCCCAGTTTACACCACTTAGTTTACTTTGTTAGTTTTTTTATAAAACCTAGTTTCATTTGAAACAAACTTTCTCTGAAAAACGATGCTAAAAGATGTTTTTAAAAATCCGCCATATTAAGGAAAATTTTCTACTTCGTTTTTTGAGGAAGCTTATTGCGTGTCTATTGTTATCTGTGATTGGGTAGATTGCATACTCTCTATTTTTTATTGAAATTGGTTTCATTTAAGTACGTCGAAGTTCTCGAAACTATTTTTTTCTGACTATTATTATAAAGCAATTTGTAGTGTAGCTTTAATATTGGCGTGGTATAGATCCTGAAAACTGCAGTGGAAGTGCAGGACCGGCTGCATAGCAGGTGACGCATGTCTTGGTCTCCAGGAAACCACATTTGGCCAGATTACTTTTACAGCAGCTAACCTCGGTTCGGTTCAGTCTGTTCCTTGTTGTCCTCTCCGCAGCGACGGCCAGCGTACCTTAAGTGATGGTCAATACTCCAGTTCGGGCCTCAGCTACGAACGCCCTTAGAGTGTAGTCTGTACTGGAAACGGTTAAGCAGGTGGCTTGCGAGATACCACTCATCATATCTAACTCCTTAAAGGAAGTCGTTTATGAGTTCCTCATAGACCTATAGTTATCATAACTTATTTGATAATTCAGCACTATAAGTAAACTAGCAAAGATTACCCATTTCTTTTGCTCTATTTACAGACATAACCGCTGTAAACTGTTCAAAACCATCGACTTACATTCTAGATATACAAGCACGTTTACTGTTGTTTGTTAGTACAAAAGTCCGGTGCAGCACTTCATTGACAGTGCTCTCACACTGCGTTAACTTCAAATATGCACTAATGTCACCAATGTAAAGGAGTTTGACCTGCAGATCACCTAAGTCAAGTAAAGTGACAGCGCGGTACGCCTAATCTAGTGTAGTAAATCTACTAGTAGTACGTAATATCGATGCCCAAACTAAAATACCAGTTAAATCCTCAGCGTTCTCCTCTCTAAACCCAAGGCCTGTAGGGATGTGAATGAATGTGACAGATTATCGATCGTGAACACACCGACCATTCGATCAAGCTTATCTAATGTTCCAAGCAAATATTGGCTCCACGCATACCGGGAATTTGGACACACTAAAACGATGTGCGAAGGCGGGTGAGACCTTAATATTTAAAATGGTTTTTGGGTTCGGTACTACGGTACGGGATAAAGGACTGAAGGTACTATTTAATTAATGCGCATTTTGACTTCTAGTTAATAGTATCGAGGCCCGATTTGTTTTTGTTTTGGTCGGAAACTTTTCGTGGGATTTTTTTTTTTAGTCGTCGGTTTATAAATGCCGTTATCATTATCATCTTCAGCTGCCCTTGTTGCGTGTTATTGGGATCGGTACAACGTTTTTTTTTCTTTCATTCTGTACCAACGGCAAACTGTCATCAGTCACTATTGCCTTTTCTTACTTATAAAAAAATTATCAATTGACTTGATCCTATGACAACTTTTTGCTGACCCAGTGTTCCTTCATTTGTACTTTCGTAGAGCTTCAGTAATTCCTTCAAACAATGCGCAGCAAAGTCGAAGCCCTTTGAAGCCATGGGTTATATGAAAATAAACCCGAGGACCTGAAACCAAGGCCACTAAGGGACATTGGAGTGAATTTTAATCAGTAAAAGACTGACACCTTCTCCTCGTGTCATCCTAGAACGAGATAAGTTATTAGATCAATTCTCACCTAAAAAAAAGCCCTAGATTCCTTTTTTTTTCATACATAATAGATTGTGTAAGGAGTGCCTTACACAGACACATATGTTGCAGTAATTTGCTTCATTTCTACAATTATTTATGAGCCGATAGATCCAAATTAATATATTTTTGTCAATGTTGTTATTTTTTTTTTGTCGGCTCCAAGAATCCATCTTTTGTCAATGATATACAGCTTTGGTCGAGTTTTTCCGTATCCCTAAGTCACAAAAAGCTTTATTAATTTTGTTTGTCCGTCTGTCCGTCGGTTCGGACATTTTGTTTGGTTATTGGTTCCGATAGCCACTACCTGCCATCCTTACCTGACCGTTTGCTGTTGTTATTCATTTGAACCAGCCGTTCTCTGGAAGATGCTACAGGCTGTTTTTAGGAGTCCGCCATTTTAAGTAAACTTTCCACTTTTTTTTTTTCGAGGAAGCTTATTGCGTGTCTATTGTTACCTGGGGATTGGGTAGATGGTATATTCCCTGTTTTTTTATTGGATTTTTTTGCATTCATTGTCATCTTCTCTGCGAAAGTTATCTTATCATCAGTGAGTCCTGAGAAAAAAAGTTGTTGCTATCCCAAAATCATCGCCATCATAACACTCGCGATAAGGGCCGGAATTGACCAATAGAAATTATAGATAAGTGACGTATTAGAGTACACTCTTAGTACCACTTTATCCAACTATCTGCAGGAGGGCCGAAACCTATTGGGGCTATGGACCAGCTTCTGAAAGGAAGGTCCGGCCGGTTCCCGAGAAGCCGTATACCGTGACAATTTGAGACGCATCGCAGGACCCACGAAAATGCTACTTCGTCAGATATTTGAACGGCTAAAGATAATATGAATTGAAATATTCACATTGTTACCTTCTTTCCCCGGTGTCGACAGGTGTCTTAACCATTACGACACCTCCGATCTGCGATCAAAAAATCTAAGTCTAAAACACTTAAGTAAATATAAAATTAAAAACCCAATCCGATAAACGTAAAGGAAATACATCAACCCCCCCCCCTCGACGAACAGACAGGCTTAAAAAAACATACATGTACTAGACACGGATACGTCTACATATTATGTACATACACGTTATACACAATTACCCCTGGTTTATGGTCGGTACGCCGTAGCTTTGTAGCGTGGGCCGTCAAAACAAACACGCAACGCCATACATCCAGTGATTTGATAACTGCAACGATGCAACGTACGCCGATCGTAAAACGAACCCCGGTACAATGTTATTAAGGCGGGCCTTCCCGACTCGCTTATCGTCTACTAGCTTTTGCCCGTGGCTTCGCCCGCGAGGTATTGGCATTGGGGTTTCCGAGATAAAAAGTAGCCTATGTCCTATTCCGGAGTGTATCCTATGCCTGTGCCTAATTTCATCCAGATCCGTCCAGTCGTTTTGGCGTGATTGAGTAACAAACATCCAAACATCGTAACTTTCGCATTTATAATATTAGTAAGATGTCGAGCATGATGTTTGATGTTTAAAAGCTTGTTGCTTCATCTAAAGCAATCCAATGTGATGTTTGATCAAAAATAATGTCAAAAAGAGAGATTACACCTGAAAACTCTGTTGGCATTCAGTAATTTTATGTTTTACTCGAATATTTCACAAAACTTGTTCCAGAAAATACGTGTTTTTAGTAAACCCTTAAGGATTTAAAAAAAAAGACAACATTTAGAATCTCGATTAAATGCGCTAGGCTTCTATAGAAGCACTTTTTTTTTTTAATATAGGACTACATTATGGAGAGTCAAAGTTCAAGTAAAATAGCAGATCTTTAGAGGTCTTCACTGGATTACTCTTACACAAATTTACATTTTGATTTCTATAGAAGCCTAGATAATATGCTCAAGGTATCTGTGTATCCAAAATATTTGAAGAATGGTGTGTAATGACATCATAATCACGTAAGAGCGGTTGTATGAAAATGTACGTCGGGTTGGCCGCTCTTAAGCGTATTGTCGGTTTTATTGCTTTCTATTAAATTGGTATTGACATGACATTTTGTTTTATTTGACTTTTGAAGCGTGACGTGACTGGTTATTTAGTCGTTATTTGAAATTAAATGAACTAGTGCATGGATTTTATGATTATTTCATTTAGACGCTTAAATACTTGATGGGTTGTTTGAAAGGGAACACTGGGGTACTGGAACGGAGGGCAAAGAAGAAATATAGGAGTGGATTTAAGTCAGTAAAAGTCTGACACACTCTCTCGCTCCGCTTTAGAGCTGGAGAAGAAATTGGATGATTTGCCACTTAAAAAAAACTCCTAAAATACTAATAAGCAATGGTGCCTGGAGCAGTTTAAGTCTATGTAGTTCGTTTGACATTTCTGACATTTCGAGAGTCTTTTTTTCTAATGAAACATCATATCATCAGCGTTAGTGCAGAACCCAGTCTCCCTTTTTTTAATCTTAAATGCAAATATAACAGTGTGATTGTTACTTTAGAAGAAATATTTTGTTCCCTACAAAAAAGGGTTGTGTAACAAAGTCCTACACTTATCTTGACGAAATATTTCTTAAAAGTGTAGATTCAATATTAAAATGGTGTTGGAAACGTGTCTTTGCATAAAGTTAGATACAATGTCCTGCACACACGACGAAGATGTGGATATCATACGATACATAACCAACAAACATCATCTAACATCTCGACACAGTTATCCGAAAACCTTTTGTCTGTCATTGAGATCACTATCGAGTTTTTCACACTGGGCTCACGTATGCAACGTATGCTACGCAGTAAGTCATCTAGATTCTTGAATTTCTTGAAAACAGCTGATTTAGAAACATATTTGGCTGGCAACGCTCACATCACACGCGTCCCACGTAAGTCGCATGTTTTTAATCAAGTTCAAGAGTTTAGATGTCATAATGTGTAGCATACGTGGCATACGTGAGTTCAGTTTGTCTCCAGTTTTATACAACATCTGCAACGCACGATTTTTCTTCTAGTTTTACAATTTAGGGTGCTTTTACAGGGGTTTGCAATAAATAATTTGAATTTACTTTTGTCCTAAATAGATGATGATTTCGTTAAAGTAATATGTATAGTTTATTACTTAACATTAATCATTTGATTGCAATTCGCAAAGCTTTTAACCTCTCAATTATTACAAAAACCAATGACGTGCACTTATCTAAAAATGCCACTATCTCCCTCACAACGAAAGCAAAGATAAACCAAACCAATCAAGTATTTGACGGACTTGAACGAAGAAACAGCTTTTACAAGGTGCACGAACGTTTTCATAGAAAAATTTCTTACTAAAAGGTCAGAGCGGCTTCTTTGGTGCCGTTTTATAGTATCGTTAACCTTTCTGTATCATTTTTATGACGTAAGCATGTTCCGGCAGTTGAGGCACGCATCGCCAACCCGCAGGTGTGATGCGGACCGGTGCGTGATCATCACGGGCTCGTGTCTGTTTGGACAAGTCTTTTTTTAAATGGTGTGTACTTGGCTTTTTGTAAGCGGTCAGTGGATTGAGTCTGGGCCGTTTGGGGTACGGTTTTATGTCCACGTCTTTGGTAATTTCTTTGCTCCTGTGTGTCGTAGCGTAATCTTACTAATATTATAAATGCGAAAGTTAGATGTTTGGATGTTTGTTACTCAATCACGCCAAAACGGGTCCTGAATAGGACATAGGCTACTTTTTATCCCGGAAACCCCAACCCCAACTCCAATACCACCTGGGCGAAGCCGCGGGCAAAAGCTTCCGTTTTATACCCTATAGCCTTTCTCGATGAATGAGCTTTCCAACATTAACACCCGGTCCCCGAGAGCCCGATCAACGTAAAAATCAACTAACTAGGTGTCACATCTCTTGTCGAGTGTCAATTGACGTGCTTATAAGATGATCAGTGACTTTGATTTAAGCATCTTGTTAGTTGACAGCTTAGTCAAATCTTTTATAAGAATGGTATGTCAAATGTCATGCCATAGAATAGTTTTTTTTTTCTAAGTATCGTTTCAGCAACCCAAATTAATTTCACACAACTGTTAATTTAATAGTTGTATCAGTTGAATGACATTTTGATTGGGCTTTCAGAAACTCGGAGTAAAAGATTTTTTTCTATTTTAATCAGTGGTTCCTGAGAGTAGCACGTTTAAACAAACTCTTTATGTATTCAGGGCTTTGAGATGCTCTCCTTTTGAGCCCTTCGCAGAATTTGGGAAGTGAACGTTATCATAAGAGATCGCTCGTTTCCTTTTCTGGTTACTCGGAATTAATAAGAATAACTCGAATTAACAAAAAGTTGTGATACCTTTCCCGTAGGAATAGAACCGGATTAGAATTTTAAACAGCAGATATAATCTGCTGATATTTAAGCTGTTCTTTCACACTTGCAACCAAGATAAGAAATACCACTCTGAGTGGTTAGACAGTAGCCTTACAAATAACAATACGTATATTTCTATAAAATATGGTATAATAAAAGCGTTTAATAGATTACGATTAAAATTCAAAAGCTTACTGTTTGTAAACCGACAGAGCGCGAAGCTGACATGGATTTTTGCAGTTTCGAACATTAAAATCAAATGTGCATCGCGATGTATGTTAATAAGTTTAACAAAGTTGTCTGCGCATTAAGGAAAGTCCGTAGCCCGTGGCCCGAGCCGCTAGACCGTGCACACAGTAATATTTTGAATAAATTACAATTTCCCATCGTAAAGGAGGTATGAATAAAAATTAAGTGTTTTTATTGGCTGCACCGCTGTTATACGTGCTTTGGACTCATTTTAGAGTGCATACTGATATCGTTTTAATAGTCCTTCGACCTTGTAATCACTTTTACGACGCATTCCACCTCTATGCTAGAGATCACACAAATAAAGGAAAATATAAAGCGCTGTTAAACTCATATTGCCGTGTCTCAATATAAATATAAATAAGTTAAAACATTTTATATCGTAACGCTACGTAATCCTAACCATTAAAGGTTAACCCCTTGCGATTATTACGAGAAAGCGCCTAAGGCGCTGTAATTAAAACTCGTAACTTTAACTCTTTATTTTAGTTGCTTTATTTATTAAAATAAAATATACTTTACACTTTTCTTTTTCTAAAAATGATATTATTTTTCGCATAAAAACACTATTCTATATTCAACGGTAACTTTAAGCTATAATAAACACTCGACGAGACGGTTTAACTATCACGCGAAATATATTGCAATACAATGCGCCCCTTCTTTAATGCACCAAGAAATTTATTACTCCAAACCGAGCTCTGAACTCAAAAATAAATTAGGTGTCGCCATAATGCTGTGTTACTTATACCGGTACACAATTCGAATATAGAACGTACGGGGGTAAACGGGAGGCGATTTCTTTACGAATATATTGTTCGCGCGCCGTTTTCGCTTCGTATTCAAAAGAGTTATTGGTTATTGTCGATGGGCACGTTATTGTTCGACTTTAGAGGGGGGCGCTCGACTCCGTATGTTATCTTTTTCGAAATGGCAATAAATTTTAAATGAATCGCCGTGTGATTGCGATCGTTGAAGTGGTTATCGTTTTGAAAATGTTCTTTTGTATGCCGGCTGATGTGGCGGACGCGTTTTATTTGTGTGTACGGAACCTTAATCGGCTGTAATATTCCGTATAGCTTTAATTAAGAACTAAAGGCGGTGTGTTGTGGTGAAGAACGTAGGTGTTCTTTCTGTGTTATTAACTTTTGTTGCTTCATAATGTTTGAAATACGGCTTGATAGCGTCTTGGTTTTTTTCGTGTAGCCGTTCTACTAGTACTTCACATTTTCTATTAATTGGATATGTTTTAAGTGCTTAAAGCAAGTAGCAATGTTTTGCTTGATTGTTTTTAATTTCGTTGTTTGTTAAACTCGAAAGCTTTTTTCGCCAGAAGCGCAGATCGCCTGTCGTTAAACCGGAAAGTCTCTTATAAGAATCATATCAACTCTCTCAAATGTCGTTCAGAATTTGATTCCCTTACTAACTTTTTCGCTAATTGGCTTAAAACGATTTGCGAGACACAGAATTACATGATGAAGCCATTCAACTATGACTAAACTAAACACTAGTGATGTAGCACTTCCACAAGTATCATGGCAACTCATTGCCCTTAGTTGACACTTTCAATTTGCGCGGGAAGAATACCAGCTGCGGCCGTTTCCGGCATTCCTTCTATGTAAACCATTTTAAATATTAATTCCGGTTGGATTTAAATAGCGGGTGTATTGTAGTTGAGTTCTGAAGTTTGGATACGCGTCGTGGGTTTGGGTAGCCATTTTTTTTAAATATAGTTCCTAGTTAGCTGACCTCTCCGGTTTCTGCTGTTGGTCGTTGCGCCTTTGATAAATTAACTCTCAAACACTAAAATATTTTTTCTATTCGAACCAATAAAAAAGCTTTAATAGGTTTAGCGTAAAAAATGCTTTCATATCAGCATTGTGCTATCCGGTAAAGAACAGAAGTATTACTGAATGCTTTTTTTTACATTCTGCTAATAAGTATTCCATACCTTATAAAAAAAATCATTTAAAAATAGTAAAACCACTCAATTGATTACATTCATCAATACACTTTGAAGTGTTGTAACTAGTTTTCCTCCTTCGATTCTTGTAATAAACAGCTGACAATCAAACCCCTTGAAATACTAAGTACTAGGCACAGAGCTCGGAACCACCGTGACTGACAGTGGCTAGTAACGTCATCTTTTTCAGTTAATCATCAAATTACCTCTCCCGTTATAGGGAGGAACGAGAGGACGTGTCAGAATTTATTGACTAAATGCCATCTGTGTTCTTCAGTTGCCCTGTTCGTTCTTGGGCCACAGTATTTTTTTCAAACGGTCCCGCAATCCTAGTAGGCATCGTCCCTACTAGGCCCTGCAGTTTTGCTGAAATATCTTTGAAACGCGTGCGGAACACTACGCTCCGTCGACTCAGGCGTGATTCTTATCGGACGCTTGGAAGGCGAAGTACGCATTACTCGTCGTCCGTGCTTATGGTAGTTGGAAATGGTTCTGCAACTCTCGACACCTGGGGTGTCTTGGCTGGCGCGTTAGGTTGTTCGTTCCCTCACGTATTTCTACTTCGCAGAAGGTATTCGCGATTTTATCTTGCTCTGAATCAGACAACACTGTCTCTAGCAGTGGCCGACAAACCGCGTCTAAGCTCTGTGGTACTAATCTCCATACAAATGTACTAACAGTTGAGTATTCCGATAATTTTCAACAAACACTTGTAATGTGGCACTAACTGACTATTACCTATTACGTTATACATCATCAAGCATTATGTTGAATCATTAATATTCAATATCACTCGTATTATTGTTTGTTTACCAACAATCCAACATGGCCGCGGAAGTGCGTGCATGCTCCCAATAAACGCAACACTATAATAAAAGTAGAAAATAAAAACGCACGTGTGCTTTGTGATTTTTATTTTAGTATTTGTTTATGGGGTCCTATAGGGGTTCTCGATAAATATTGAACCGTACGAGAAAATTGAACGTTGATTATTTCATGTGTTGATATTTACTTTCGATTTTCTTAAATGAATTGTTAGAAGTAGCAGTGCGTGTATCACGGTACGCGATAATCGAGTTAGTTAGTCAAGGTAATAAATCAAACGAATAATTTATTGGGTCAAAGTATAAATAGGAAACAGGCAATTTTCGGCGATCAATTGTTTGTTTTTCTTCTGTTTGAACGAAACTTATTGTGTGTTGAAAACAATTGGAATGTTTTGGTCACGCCATATGGGAAGCGAAGTCTTTTCGAATGTAATTTTCGATATGGCGATAATCTAGGGACTAAAGGCGAAAGTGTACTTACATTTATCAAATTTATATAAATTAAAAATGAAAAAAAAAAAACACGCAAAACTCAAAAATCACCTGACCATTTTGAATTATACTATCCTTTTGGAATTACGTGTTAAAGTTTTTACTTTTGGTATTGCTTGTAAAGAATTTGTGTAAAGAAGAGAAGATTTGACAAAATTGCAGACAGGAATGTAAATTGTTTCAAGTTAATTTTGCCCAATAAAATCATGCGTCACAACACTTTAGCGCCATTTAATTATTTACTAAGTAAAAATAAAGAAAAATAACCTTGAAATAGTGCGACGGGTTCGCGGCAGACCACGACGGAGGTGGCAGGAACTACACAATTTTTACCAGATGTGGCAGGAGCGATTCTTCGCCAACCCTAAGTGGCAATGGGCAGTGCACATTTCACGTAGAACATTTGACGGCTGGGGCCGAAAGGTTCTGGAATGGCGACCGTGTACCGGAAAACGTGGCGTTGGAAGGCCTTCTACAAGGTGGACCGATGACCTTGTCAGGGTTGATGCTAAACGCACAGGACCGGTCGTTGTGGCGACGCTTGGTGCAGGCCTATGTCCAATGGTGGACGTCTTTCGGCTGTAATGATGATGATGGTGATATGGCAGGAGCAAGGGCGGGTCCACGAAAGGGTTATCCCTTTCCCTTTTGCCCAGGACAGAACGGGCTAAACAAAGAAAAAAAGAACTAGGAAACCCAAACCAAATACTGCATGCATAACAATAGAATTTAACACCTTAGTAATCTGTTACCATTTTAAAAGCCGTATAATTACCGCACACTTTTAACAATGACAACGGAATCCAAATGATCCGTCGCGTCTTCGTAATCGTCGTAAAACTTATGCGCAGCCGCAACAAATTAATTCAATAATATTGTATTAAAGTCAGCTGTTGCTATGGCAAATATCGTCAAGTTGGTATTCCGCATTCCTAGAGATTGGCTCTATAAAGATTCAGTTAATAGACTACATTTCGTCCCACGTGCTACTGGGTTAAGGCGAAGCGATCAAGGATTTTTTGTCTATAAAATGTATTATTTTTAGGAATGTATTTGCAGTTTGGTTTTTTGCTCATTCGTAAATCAATTTTTCAAATAACTCTGTAAATTATCTTCTGTTATAAAATTCTGATACTCCCTTTCATTCCACCTGGAGCCAGAGGAGTGTTTTGACGATATCTCACCCCCAAAAAATGGTAGTTACATGCTGTAGCTGTTGTTCGTTTATTTTTTAAGACCGTTGCGTTTTGGCAATTAAAAAAAAACAGAGTGCGAAATGTCCAAATAATCAAATTATATTTTCTTATTTCTGTTGGTATAAATGTCTAATTAATAAGTGTTAAACTTAATACATTACACCGCTAGTAATTAAGAGTGCTATGTTAATAGATACTTAAAATAAATAACTTCATGAAAATGCTAAATGAACTGAACTGAAATAAACGGCTGATAATTAATAGGTATTATCAGGGCCATAGCTAATGTTAAAAAGAAAAACCAGGGCTCTGGAATAAAGGCAAAGAAGAAATGGGGTGGGTTTTTTTGTCAGTACAAGTCTGACACTATCTCCCGCCCCATCCAAGGGCGTGGAGATGTCACTGGGTGAATTTCTCCACTAAAAGACCTTGGATGCCACTCGGTCACTGCCCTGTTCCTGCCCAACTACGGGTAATATTTAAATAAGATTAGACCGAATAAGTGCTTAAACAACGTCTAATTTTTGTAACCTTTAACCCAGACGAAGCCACAGAAATGCAGACGGTACTAACATAACCTAGAAACAAAAAGGAATCACTAATTTGTCGCCATTTACGTAACGCTTTGTACCATGCCTTCATTTCTGGCACCTTATGAAGTACGGTTTTTTTTTGCAGGGACAAAAAAGAACTTAATAGCTTACCATCTTTTAGTACCCTATAAGAATCCGGTTTATTGCCGGGACAAAAAGGAACTTAAAAGTATTTCTTTAGCTTATCATCAGTGAAAAAGAACAAATCTGAAAAATTAAACATAACATCTTTTGAGTAAATGTCTTTTTTTTTAAAGTGAAAATTCATCAAATGACTTTTGTTGCTCTAAGTGTAAAAAAAATAAAATAAGACCCGTCTTAGTCGGGCTTAGCGAAAGGGTAGTTACTTAGTGTGATAGTGTTTTTAATTTCACTTCTGACTTTCAGGATGACCGAATAATTCGGCAACTCTAGATAAAGGTCGTCCTAATCATTAAGCTTTTGACCCTTCAGGGTTCGTTATTTTTTATTATATAACTAGCGACCCGCCCCAGCTTCGCACGGGTACGAGTATTGAAGATATTATGCATGTTTTATATTAAAAAAAAAACCGTATCAAAATCCGTTGCGTACTTTTAAAGATATAAGCATACATAGGGACGCGCAACTTTGTTTAATACTATGTAATGATGGTGTTCCCGTCCGTTTATAGTTTAGGCGTCTGCAAGGCTAGCCTCACTCTAGCCTTGCATGATGGATTGCAACTAAGCGCTAGTTTACATTAAAAAAAAAAATATATATATAAACTACTCGACAATCTCGCTTAATCCGTCACCTTAACAGTTACAAAACTCAGTGACCCGATCCAGTAGCCGGCAGTCCAGCTTCCCCTTAACCAGTGTGGCATGTAATCGGGCCAGGATGTCGGGAATAACCGGCTGATTCATACGGTCTCGTGACTGCTGGCTACGCCCACCGCCGGTACACTTTCAATTTGCCTACAATGTTATCACAGCTGATAGATACGGTCGTTTCTTTTCTCATTTTTATCAAGTTTTCTTTAAGACAAGGCTTTAATTTAAACTGGCAACACAGAAATTAAAATTAAAATGGCCTTTTTGAGCTGCCTAATGTAAAAATGGCCTTTTAGGAACAGGTGACACAGAAACTTAAATAAAAGTGGCCTATTTGTTATTTTAATACAGAAATAAGTAAAAGTGACTTTTTGAACCGGCAGTACAGAAACTAAAATAGAAGTAGCCTTTTGGAACTGGCAACACAGTTTGAAATAAAAGTGACTTTTTGGAACTTGCGATACAGAAACTAAAAATGAAAGCGTCGTTATCTTACAACCACTTCCTCTTTACTCTTACTGCTTAACCTTTCGACTACCGTAATTACAGACACAATTAAACACAAGACACAATAGGTGTGCGAACGCAGCTTGGGTCTCATGAAACAAATAAATGCAATTGGCAGTTGTTATTGCTGTCACAAACTGTTAGTGGCATTCATTTTTTTAAAACCTTTATTTTTGTACGAGTTTTCACGCGCTGAAATTCGCAGAGCCTAACTTCAGACTGCCGTACTGTAAGAAACTCCATGGGCGCTCTTTCAAATCTTATTACTTAGGTATATTACGATTTAATATCAATTTCCTTCCTTCAAATGTAGTCGCAAATTCCGTGTGAATTTACGATGAGTTATAGCGAGGAAGGGTCAGTTCGAGATTGGGAACGTCCTCGTATATAATACGGAGTGTCTAATGCCCTGACAACTGGGCCGTCTAGCCACACTTATCACGGATATTTGGCTAGGAAATGTGGACACTAGGTTGCTTAGTTATTGTTGTCGTGTCAACTGTGAGACTACTAGGAGATTTTGTTTCCCTTGTATTTAAATACTCAAGGAGTTGTCAGCAAACCGTAGGGATCTTGCAGAAGGGTGGAAATTAACCGGGGCCAAGGGTTCGTGTCTGAAAGGAAGGCTCTAGCCCTGGTATATATGGCGACGTAGGAACAGGGTAGGTTGTTTAGTCAGTAAGAGTCTGATACTGTCTTCCGCTCCTCCCAAGGGCGGGATTCGTCATTGGATGATTTTTACCGACCAAATTAAAAAAATACCTTATCCGTCCATTATTAAATAATATTATTTCATTAAGTAGTATAGTATCCGACCGAACTTACGCTTAGTTTTTTCGAACCAAGCCAAACATCGTCGTTTCGTGTTGTGATCGGATATATTATATCGCGCAGCTTAACCTTATATTCCAGAGATTGAATTGTTATCGGATGTATAAAAAGAAAATCTTATAAGGAAGTTTTGGATTCGGTCGCTCAAACTAGTACCTAATTTTAGTCGGACATTCGCAGTTTTGAAGAGGTACTGAATTCTAATCACCTGGAATAAAAATATTACATGCGTAACATTATACCTATGCCTTGAACATTCTACTGAACACAATTATACTTATGAGTAATGACACAACATTTGAGTAGATTACTAAAAGTATCAGAAAAAAATTGCGTAGGTTAAAAGAAAATTAATTCCACTGTTTAATCATGAACCCTCAAGGCCAATCAAATTACCATTCCAGCTCTTTGATGTTCACAATTTTCTGTCATTGTAACACTATGTTTATTACAGTTCAAAATTACTTTCGATTTGATCTGTATGTTTTTTTTATGGTAGGTACTCTTACTGACTAAAGAACCTACCCTGTTCTTCCCTTCCCGGAGCCGAGGGTTGGTGCGAAAGCGTTATACCGGGGCTCTGGGAATAAGGCAAGGGAGGAACGGGGTAGGTTCTTTAGTCAGTAAGAGTCTGACACTGTTTCCCGCTCCGCCCACGAGCGGGACTCGTCATTGGATGATTTAAAAACCCTGTTCCTCCCTTGCCTTATTCCCACAGACCCGGTATAACGCTTTCGCAGTAACCCTCGGCTCCAAGAGGCTCCTCGGCTCCAGGAGGCTTTGATCTGTATGATGGGCTTGCCAGCTCAAAATAGATTCAACTACCCACGCCCCTCTAATTGTTATTTTATAGATAGTAACACCTTACAACACACCTATAGACTGACCTCAACCTTCGAGAATTATTTAATTTTTAATGAGGAAAGACGGAAATCGTAAACACGTGATGGATAAATATATGCTAACTCGCTGGATATAAAATGTTGTAGGAATACAAAGAAGGTTGTAGTGTTAACAGGCACACGAACTTGGTACGACGGATTTGGTTCGTCCATACCAAAGTCGAGCGTAATTCAGAGTAAATTGATACTAACATTTCGACTACCGTAATTACAGACAAAATTAAAAGACAATAGGTGTGCCGACACCGGTGTCTTAGAGCTTATTGAACTAATTAGTATTGACATAAGTTCGGATTTAGTACGACGTACCAAACTCATACTGAGGCGTACCAAGATGGACACTGGACAGTGTGTTAACACTACCAGTTTACTGGCGACACATTATCGAAGCTCTTCTTCACCCTAAAAACGTCATGGCACAACTATTTCCGCAAGAATTTCTCGAGTATTTTTAAGTAAATGACGAAATCGCGGAAACAATACTCGTTCACCGCGACTAAAAAAGTATAAAACATCTGTTACTACGCTGCCGTAGGCGCTGAAGATTCATCTTACTACGCCGTAACCAGTTCCTTAAATACATTGTAAAATATTGCGGTTTTTTTCCGCCACTCGTGCGACACTTATATACATAATGTAAATTATCCAGCCAGACGACATTTCGCTCTTTTAATTCCAACATAATTTTCTTTATAAAAATGAATGGGGCTCACAAATTACGGATTTCAATGCCACTAGTGTATTTAGGTTGGTCGTGCCAATTTCTTGAGTTGAGGCCTCAAGGTTGCCTAGATAAGTGGGTGTATATAGGTTAGTAGGTTCGTCGGAAGATATAGCATTGTGTGCTCTGGGAAGCTTGGTTTTGATTACAATCGTCTTTGTGTGGCGGCCGCGCACGATGTGGGCTGATTGGAGAGGATGCTATCGGGTGATAACGTGAGGGCACGTCTGTTTATTTTGGTAGACTACTCTTTATCTATATATTATAAATGGAGGAACTGACTGACTGACATATCAACGCACAGCAGAAACTAATGGGACTAGTAGCGTGAAATTTGGCACAATGCTTCCTTTTATGACGTAGGCGAACACTAAGAAAGGGTTTTTCAAAATTCAGGACCTAAAAGGATGTAATAGGGGGTCTAAAGTTAGTATGAAGAACTCTGCTTTTACGCGGGGTAAGCCGCTGTCAGAAGGCTAGTTTAGTTATATTTCATTTAAGCTCTAGTTTAAGTGAAATAAAGAGCAAATGCAGAATTATTTCGAATAAAAACACATAAACAAACATGTCATATATTTATATACCTGCTCCGTTCCGTCGTGGATAAAAGTGATGATCTAGAATATATGATGAACGAATCTTATGCTGGAATAAATCTCACTTGGAGGTCTCTTTTAGGGTGCAAATCGGTAAAATTAAATAGTTTTTTTTTTATACTGTACTGTCTAACGAAGAACTGCATAAGAAATGGTCATAGAGCCTATATCATGAAAACGTGTTTTAAAAAATACAAGACTTGCATAGCAACAAAATAAACACTAGTTGAAATACTTGTACGATATAAAAAAACTGGTATTTAATTAATAATCAAAATATTTAGAATAAGTTACTTATTTTATACATTTTCGGTGAACCAGTTGCAAAGTAAATCTTCGGAAACTAATCACACAAAAATCATTAACTTAAAATTCTAAAAACTTGACGAGGAAGTTTATTAAGCATTACGTAAATAAATATTTACCAAAATCGTAACACAAAAATATTCCACGAATAGTTTCTTCATCTTCCTTTGACTAAAATAACAAACTTTGTACTAAGACGTCTTTCCTTATTACTTAGAAAGGATAAAATTAGCATATTTACCGTTCATTTTGTTTGATAACTGGTTATCCTGCAATCGGGGAAATCCTATAGTTTTAAATATACAATGTGCATAAAACATTATCTTAAGTAGGTACTTACTTAATTATCATCTATGAATGCGTGAATGAGGTAATATGTGATTTATGTTTAAATGTATTTGAATACTAACGATTATAGCCCATTCACTCTTCTGATAGGAGGCCTAAGTCCCAGCAGTGGGAACATTGTAAGGCTCTAAGCTGCTATGAATTTTAAGACCCTTTCGTTCTCCATCGACTATCTGTTCTGCGAGCTAGGTGCCCTGATTGGCGACCATGACGGCGTTGGAAGACCTTCCACAAATTGGACCTATGACCTGGTGAGGATCGCGGTAATCTGATGGATGCATAGATCTGGTCATTATGGTGACTCTCGCGGGAGGTCTTCATCTAACAGTAGACTTGGATGATGATGAATTTTCATTTGCTTTTGATGTCACTTTTCTAGAAATTGTTTTCTACGAACTGCAACTATTGTAGTCAGAGCATCTCTTTTCACGTGAGCTATCGTCAAAGTTCTAAGTTAGGTTCTCCTGCGCTGCTATTTAGTACAAGGGCAGACCATGCTGTGAATTAGAACTAAGGATATTTTTTTAGTTAAGGAAATAGGATCCCTCTTAGAATATTTTCAGATTTACACGCGTGCTGTTGCTGACAAAAGCTAATATTTAATAAATTCCCCTATTTTCATCAGTTAGTAAATATCGTGAAAGGCGGATATCTATGGCTCATGTAGTATCTTTCCGTGATAGCAATAAAAACATTCTGCGTCACCAAACGATACGGAATTCGCACAAAATCAGGTGGGATGGTGCTGATATAAATATTAGTGAAAAAAAGATTTCCCGGTTCCTCTAAAAGCGAGAGAATTATTACGTAAATTGAGCGAATCAGCTGCTTTTTAAACCCACGCATGTAGTAAAATTGAAAGAAATGGGTTAATCGACACAGTGGGAAGCAATGATCTAAATAGTAACCTAGGTCTACCCACTGGTGGAATATGCTACAGTTTTTTCCTAATTTATCCCAAGGGAACACTCTCCCGGGATAAAAAGTTTCCCATGTCCCGTACGTGGCCAAGGTCTACTTGTGTGCCAATTTGCATTTCATCTGACCAGCCGGTTAAGCTTGGGAGGATAACAAACTGACACACATACAATACAAACTTCACGTTTTAAAACAGTGTGATTGCCAAGGCTTTAATTTTGTTGTTAGTTATTTAGGCATCATTCGATAAAAAAATCTTCTTTTAAATAATTAAGCTGTTAGATAGACCATCTTCCAATATCTTCGCAGTTAGGAATGTGAACTCGGAAAAAGCCTTTTTTTTTGAGGTGGTATTTTATTTAGTACTTATCTAACTTCAGCGATTGGGAGGGTCGAGAGGAGGAGTGGAGGTTCGGTTTTACTGACTAAAACCCTGCATATTTTCTTTCATTTGTTCCTTTTGTTTTTGTTTCAAGGCCATGATAACTTTTTTATTTGATAAATTAAAGTTGACTGTGATCCCACCAGATTGGAACCAGTCATGCAATCGTTGATGGTGAGGCGCACTAGTTTATTAATAGCCTATTCAATCTTTCAAACTATTCCGTAGCCCTAGCAAGTATCGGCCCTATTGGACCCAGTCCGATTTGCTGTCAGCTTTTTGACACACATCCTGAGAACCAAAGCCTATCTATCAGATCAAGGAGTGGTCAGCAAATGGAGAGGCCCATCTGCAGGGCTGAAGCCTACTGGGGCCCCGGTCCAGTTTTTGAAAGGAAGGTCTGACCCTGGTATGAAGGCTATGAAGGAGTGGGGTGGATCGTTTAATCAGTAAGAGTCTGACACTGTTACCTGCTCCGTGCAAGGGCGGGATTTGTCTTTAGATGATGTTTTCCCACTATAAATAAAGGCTTACCACACAAAGATAAACTATATAACTGATAGACTTTACTTCTTGACTCACAAGCCATCCATTCAAATCCCAGAACTCGTGAATAACTATTCCTATACCCTGTTAGACCAGACACGTAACCGCATCGGAGAACTGCACGTTCAAAGGTAAACGGTATGCCTCTATAAATACGTTGACAATCATACAATGTGGTGCATTCTTACGAGTGCCAAGATATGTATGCGACGCCGGCTTAATATAGCTCTTGAATCATTGCGTACCATTGTGCTATTGCAGCCTTTTTCCTTATGCAGACTGCTGAGGAAATACTTTCTTTTTTCTGGGTTGGTAACAAATACAAGTAACTTGGTTCGAGTGAATAGGCTCTTAATACAAAACACGACGACTATAAACTAGTTCGGTTCATATCGATGATTGCATCACTGCTTACCATCAGGTGGGATCGCTCGTTCTATATATAGACTGAATTTCGGACTTTGACAGACTAATACCCAACTGTTTTCCTTCAGTTTGCCCTATGCGTTTCAAGGTCAGCGGTGACTGCTGACCATAGATGTGATGAATTAGGAAATATCGAGAACTTCGTTTGTAGGTTCTCGTTTAAAGGTATTTTGGATTTGTAGCTGTGTGTAGTCTTAATAGACTCAAGACAGTACGTCCAAGAGAGACTATTAAGACTCAAATACGTTTTCTTTGCTGTTGGATTAAAATCTCGGAAGTCGTAAGTAACAACGAAACCCAATTGGCACCATTTATGCGCCTCAATCTAACAGAAACTTTTTCTTTTCCATTTCTTAGTTCATTAAGCCCCAAGAGGAACCTGGTGTCCGCACACCTATTGTCTTAATTGTGTCTGTAATTACGGTAGTCGAAAGGTTAAGGCCATTTGTCTTGAGTCAATTAGTAATTTCGAGTTTTACGTAGACACTCGTAGTCACCACCAATGAACTGCTTCAAACCTAGTTGTTAAGGTGGGTCTACATTACATTAGAAGAGCGAAGCACCGACGAAGTAAAAGCCGAGCTCAAGTTCGTGTAGTGTCGCTGGCATTCGGCTTCTCTAGAGTCAGTCCACACTCCATGAATTTTGAAGCACTAGCAGAGCCCAAGTTCGTGTAATTTCGCTTTTGCTCGTCTCCTGGTTACTTCGACTTCGGCGACGGTTCGCTCCAGTCCAGAAAACCCATCTTTACAATTTGTTCCCATCATAATATAGTAGGTAGCTTAGGATTTATTTTTCTATTTTCTTAACCCATTTCAGTTTTCACATACAGAAACATATCAAAAGAATTCAAATTGTACCCCACAAAGAACATATTCGGTTTGATCTTGATACGCTGTGTCCGCCCCCGCAGCGTTTTTATAAAATTAGAAGTAGAACTATAGTCTGAACTAGCTTTTACTAGTGGTTTCACCCGGTACAGGTTTAAGATTGTCCTACAGGAACATTCTGCTGGGATACCTCATAAAAAGTATCCGCCATGGGACATAATATTTAGTCTTAATCGGTCAAAAAAACATCCCTTCTTTTCTTTGGGTAACTTTAAGCCACTCGTATTCTGTCAGTTGTCCTTGGCATTCAAGGGCACGGTGATACTGGTGAAGGGATTTTGATGGGCACATAAGTAGATCATGTCTTCGAAGAGGACATAGGAAAATTATTCTGAGTGTACCTATGTACTATCGCGGTAATTTCTGCCTTCACTTAAAATGATTTTCGCTTGAATCCTGAAGTGCAGTGCCAAACCAAACCTTCAGTTGAGAGATTACAAGCAAAAACTCAACTTAGCGGTGGTCAGGCGAAATTATCTTTTATGGTACTTACATTTGGGATAATTGTTTAAATTCACTCGTGCCAAGCCCCTGGTATCAGCTTGGACAATAAATGTACAATCCAAATATCTACACATGCAGACTTTTACTTTTCTAGAAGATCACAAAGTAATTTGAAATGAGATGCGCATAAATATCTTGGCATTGAAGGAAAGAGTGCAAATGTCAGTGAACTGCCAGTCGTAGGGCGTAGGCGATCCAACCCAGTTCAACTCACTCTAGTTCCGCTTGGCAACGAAAGTTTCTTCACTAAGCATTCGCTGAAGATTTAGGTTTTTGGTAGAATGAAAAGTTTCCACTCTTTGTTCTTAATGCATTCTTTGAAATATGGCTTGTAAATCGGATTTGAAGCTTTGGTCTGTGTCTACATTAAGATTTTTCTTGGATTTTTTTTTCAGACTAGATTACAGTCTCATTGAGATTCAGTTCATCATACGAGTGAACCAATGTAGTTTAGTGTTTAGAAATAAAAATTATAATGTTATAATTTATATTCATTATAATGATAGCGTTTTTTTTTAATAATGGCTTGGTCTGCGTTTGTCCGTTATCTGGCCTTATGGTAAGAAATGATGTGGCCAGCGACGATGGAGCACGCTTGCCTGGAAGTACTGCTTACCATCAGGTGGGATCGCAGTCAAGCACTAGTTTATTGCAAGTAAAAAAAAAGTAACCTAATTACTTAGGTAATTCACATTAGAGAATAATCATCGATTTGTTCTTATAATCGACTTTCTAAAAAACTTTCTTTCGAAAAACGACAATTGTCCGTGTCTATAAAGCTGAAGAATGGTCGAAAGCGCCAGTTTCAAGAAGTTGGAGTTAAAAAAATGAGTTTTTAATACTAATATAACTATTTGAATAAAATCTACATGAGTCCTTTTAATAAATAAACACAAAGACACTCCCTACCGATACGAATACCAGTAGTTAGGGATGTACTAACAATTTCATTTGTTAATCACTTAGTTAACATTCAAGCGGTGATTTTCCTCGTCTATTGTGAACAATGTTGGCCGCAGGTGAATACGCTATGTTATATTATGTTTAACATATATATGTTTAACATAGTGTACGCCACGTGACGGTTGCAACTGTTGCAATGTATCACTGACCTAGGACCCTATTGCGATGTCACTTGATAACGTTAAGGGTCAAGATTGCGTAAACTGTTGCATTGCTAATGAATATTTCATTAATTAAACTAATTTAAAAATAGGGATTTGACCCATTTTTTGTAAAAAAGAAAAGAAAAATTAATCTACAATCGAAAATAGAAAGTATTTTTAAAATATGGTGGAAGGGCAACTGTCTAGTTACAAAAATAACTTAATGTAAATTGGTTATATAAAAAGGGCTAGTTTTATGACAATTACTTGCTGCAATTCTCTCTGTCAGTTTTTCCTGTTACCTATCTAAAAATAAAATAAAAACATATATACGGTCGAATTGAGAAATGTCCTCCTTTTTGTGAAGTCTGTTAAAAATGAATCGATGAATATGTTGCTAAGCGCAAATCTCGAGAACAGCTGAACAGATTTCGCTATTTATTTTTTTGTTGTATTTGTTATTGTCAGAAGAAGGTTCGTATGAATTAAAAAAAATTGGTTACGAGTGCAATAGACTAGAAAAGAGTAATCAGTTGTCGGGAGCGAAGCCATGGGCAAAAGCTAGCATATAATAGATATCACAGTGCAGATCGTACAAAAATAAAAGGTAAATTACCTCATTACATTTTCTTTCGTAATCCAAGCGGACATTTACGAGTTGAAAAATGTTGTCGCCGTTTCTTAAACAATCTGGATTCACGCGACATTAGCATGTGGAAACTTTTCCTAGATTTCCTGTAACATTTGCGTCATCTTGCAAATGCTTGCATTATGAAATTAGCTTTTGTATTTTCAGTGTTTTATGATCTCTTGTCGGTTTTTAACAAAGATTAACCTGTTGTCACGTTTATGAATTCATTTGTAAAATTTTCAGCGGTCTAAATTCAGTGTAGTATTTTAAGTTTTATATAAAATTATTTTTAGTTTATGAGAAACTCGAAACACGTGTCTAGTATTTCTATGTACAAAATATCATAACTGTACATGAAATCTCAAAGTGATAAGCTATCTCACCTGGTTGTCCACACAAATACATGGTCATCGGGCCGGTTGTACTTAGATTATATTTTTGGGTAAAAATCCAACATGGTATAAAAATATAGGAATTGATTCGGTTACCTACTGAATCTGAACAAACTATAATTAGATTTCGCATAAACTAAAAATAAAGTTGTATGTAAATGTTGTTGCTAGGTGATATTTATCTGAGACATCAGTGATAGATATAGTCGCGGATAGTGTAGTAGGTGCCCTACATGGTTGCGTCATATCGTAGGCGCCGGCGGCGCCGCCTGTGTATGTCGGTCACTGTGCCACGCACACGCACCTAGTCACGCGCTCGCCGATCCACATTACAGGGTGTCTTTTATTGTTTCAGGGACTTTTTTATGGTAAATAGTTAAAAATCTGACTGACAAGTTCTTGGAAACCTTGTCAGATTTTTACTGACTTAACAGCCCCGTTCCTACGTTGCCATATTCAGGGCCAGAGCCTTCCTTTTAGAAGCGAACCCTTGGCCCCAGTTGGCTTTGACTCTTCTGCAGGGTTCCTTGAGGCGCGCGGGAACTGTGCGTGCCGTCGACGACTGGATTGTTTCAGGGGCTGATAGTCATTGGGAACGTGAACTTTTATTAAAAATTTAGTTTTAGTTGTAAAATTACTTAAGTGTTTTTTTTATGTCAAGTTATATAAAAATAATTGTAGATATTCCTACCAATCAGCTGATTTTTGAGTTCTAGGGTGCCAAAGAGACCTTATTACTAACATATCGCTGTCCGTCGATCTGTCAGCGGGCTTCTTATAAACCGTAAGAAGAAAAGAGTTTAATTTTACACAGTATGTGTTCATTTCTATTGATGATACGACAAAAAATTATAATACAATAAAGCTAAATCAAAGAGGTCTCTATACAATAATCGTTATTTAGTAGGCATTTTTTTTTAAATCAATTTTAATATTGTAGTCAGAAACTTTTCGTATGTGAGTGTCATTCTAATTTTGAAAAAAGAAGTCATATATATTTTTATGTTAATCATCACAGAGATGATTGCTAGGTAGAAGTTCTTTATAGTAATGATTGCTATCACTCCATTAAAAGTCTGTCAATGATTCATAAATATATCTGTAGACCACAAAACTCTCAAGGATTTCACACATAGTGATAGGTGATGGCTCGCTTTTCTTATATCATTATATAATTTTATAACATTTTTATCGTTTAGATTTACTTTAGCAAATACATTCCGCTTCTATACTTCCTCATTGTCGCTCACAAGGTCGTACCGCGATTTTATTAACCACATATTTGCTATTTAAATTATTGTAGCTGAAACCTATTTTGCGGCCTCTGAAACGAACATTCTTAATTGCTATTTAATAAAACATTTTTATTAACTATCTTTACTATTTGTTTTCAACGATTGATGATGATTATCCAAATTCTTTTATTTCTTGTAAAAATAGATGTTTATTAAACATATTGTTCAAATTATTATTGGGTGTCTTCAAGGCTAGAGTGAATAGACTCTTAATAAACTAGTACGCCTCGCCATCAACGGTTGCATAGCTGCTTACCATAATATGATATCGCACTAATTTATATAAATTAATAACAAAAAAATTGCTAAGCCGTATTGCCCCACCGCTGGGCAAAGGGCTTTCTACTTCCGTTCCTTTTAACAATCATGATTGCGACATGACATCTGTCGCTTTGTCCAGGTTCCAATCTTATGTTTTAGGGCCTACAAATCGTTAGTCATGCGGCAGACATGCCCAAACCATAAACGTAATAACATTTTGTATAATAAATTACTTACATAAAAAATAAAAATCAATGGCGTTTTATTTTATAACTCAAGAACGGGCTCACCTATCCAAACCAAATGTTTAGACTTTGTTCGGACTATTTGTGAAGTTTTCACAAAATCGTTCGAGCGGTTCTTCATTTATCATATTTTTATGTTGCCAGGAGCGAAGCCGCGGACAAAAGCTAGTATTTATATGTATTACCATTTAATTAAATTGCAATTGGTCACAATTATATTATCAGTCAATCAGTAATTATCCAATTTTGTCTGCCACCCTAGTCCCTAGACGAAGACTAGACGAAGAAGACGTGTTCAGAAAATCAGGAAGTATTTTCAATAAGTTTTATCTACCCCCACTGTCTGTCTGCTCCATCCCTTTTTCCAATTATCCGTTCGCGAAGTTTTTTTTATCAGTCCGCTCCGATCAATTAGCTCTGATTATGTTTGCCAAGTTTTCTCTGCAATTGGCTCCAATTGAATTTCGTCGCAAAATATACGATTACGCTTTTACAACCTGACAAAAGATTTGTAGCATCTTTAGATGAAATAGTCTCTTTCCGCGTCGGTCTGTGAGTTTATCGGCTTTTTTTTAACCAGGAATACATCTACTAGCTTCATACGTGTCAGACTTTTACTGACTACGCTATGTTTCTACTGTTTTTTTTTGTGTGTGTTTATCTGCTAACTCTTCCTTTACTTTGCTTCTGATTTAGATACTGTTTTCACTGATAGAAAAAGCGAGAAACGAAGAAGGTTTGTATCTATAATATACACTCGTGCAAACCCGGGGTGGGTCGCTAGTTTTATATAAAGTTAGATGTTTATTTATTGGTACATGTAACTTTTTAATTGTAGGTAAAAATCGTCCAATAACGAATCTTGCCCTTGGGCAGAGCTTGAAACAGTGTGAGATTCTTACTGATTAATAGGCCAGAGCCTTCCTTATAGACACGAACCCTTGGCCCCAGTTGGCTTCGACCCTTCTACATGTCTCTATTGAAAGAATTATGTTTTTTTATGTGTTCTATATGCGTTATATTTCATTTTCAAATGTCATTTTCATAACGTGAGAATGTTGCAAATTTAATTTTAGAGTCCTATACTATTTCAAGGTGACCCAGTGACTGTATAAGATATTACCTTTATTTTCTATACCAAGAAACTCAATTTTTATTTGTGATTGGAGTTAAGCCAGTGTCATGTAATTTCTAATAAAAAAAATAAAACAAGTGTAGGTATTTAAATGCAATACTGCATTATAAATTAACTGTGGCAACTCAGATGAGATTGCGGACAGGATTGTCTAAAAATCCGGAAAATTTCGAGGAATACATAATTTTATGCAGTTTTTACCTTTATTTTTTATCCAAGAAACTAAATTTTTATTTGGGATTGGAGTTAAGCCAGTGTCATGTAATTTCTAATAAAAAAATAAAACAAGTGTAGGTATTTAAGTGCAATACTGCATTATAAATTAACTGTGGCAACTCAGATGAAATCGCTGACAGGATTGTCTAAAAATCCGGAAAATTTCGAGAAATACATGATTTTATGCAGTTTTGTTTTAGAGAAAGATTTTGCATGATCAGTCTCTGTCAAATGCAGTCATGTCGGATGCATTTAACTGTAATTATAATTTATTACACTTCGTTCATGTTTAATAGTCTGGAATCTTAGTCACTGCAGTTTTTCGCACTAGTTACGTAATTTTCTTGTAGTTATGTCGGAGTTCATTGTTTTTTTTTTATTTTTTATAATATTCAGACACCTATCACACAACGCCGTCTAGTCCCAAGCTAAGAAGAGCTTGTGTTATGGGTGCTAGAAAACTGATAAACATACTTACATATTTCTAAATACATACATATTATAGATAGATAAATTACACCCAGATTAATTGATCATGCTCATCACTCAAACTTTTGTCTGGGGTGGGAATCGAACCCACGATCTCCGGCATAGCAGTCAGGGCCACTAACACAGGCCAGTCATCAGATATAAATGGCGTCCTCAGTTTTCGCGGGTCAATATAGCCATTAGGTGGCGCTGTGGCCGCCATGACAGAATGGCAAGAAGGGAGCGGTGCTGTGACCATGGTTCTAATGTATTGGGGACTATGACTTGCTACAGAGAATATTGTATGATAAACTCATGGCGAATTTGGCACGGTCCGCAGTTTTGATAAGCAGATGATGAAGGCCGTCGTTCTGTTGGTAAATATCGTAAATGCATCAGGCAGACGATCAATAAATTGTATTAGTGTTACTCTATTAGTATTAGGGCTAAATCCGCCAGGGTTGCGGATTATTCGATAGAAGGTTCAGTGTAAAGAGCGTCTGATGGAACACACCAGTCTAATACGGGTATTGAGATGATTTTACGCTTTGGAACCTGCAAATTAGCTTCAATTTTGACTATTTTAAAGTACCTGTAAATGGTCCATTTGAAATAAATTATTAGAGTTTGAGAATTGATACTCACACTCAGGTCTTAGCTATTTCACTCCTTAGATATACGCATAATTAATATGTTCACAAAACGTTTTGTGCGTATGTATAGGATGCCCACCGTCTGGCGGTTACTTGTAGCCATCATCTTAAAAAACTGTCTAGACCGTACAAAATTAGACAGATAGATAAAATACTGTCTAAAATGCAGTACATAATTCTAGAAGCCATCCAATATACAGCAATTTATTATACAATGCCAGAAAAATATAAGAACAAGTAAAGTATATATTCTCGTCGTCCATTTTTAGTTTGACTTTCCAACAACCTACGAGGTGCTGACGTGAATGTTAATTATCTGTCTTTGCTTAGAAGATCTGACACTGTCGTCTAGCTGCGTTTTATTTTACCCTTTTAAGAGGACTACACGAGGTATTTGCGAATTTATAGTACACTAGCTTTTGTCAGCGGCTTCGCCCGCTTACATAAAATATAGCTTATGTCACTCAAGAGTAAAGCAGCTTTCTATTGTTGCTAAAATTTTTGCAACCGGACCAGTAGTTTCAGAGATTATCTCCTACAAATAAAAAAACAATCTTTACCTCTTTATTATATTAGTGTAGGCAAAAGTACTGTAGTTTCACACTTGACTACTATATCACCTGATGGAAAGCGACGATGTGGTCGACGATTGAGTAAGCTTGTCTGCAAGTAAGCTATTTATTACTCATGACTTAAAAATCCCAGGTTGTTGTAATCAGGGAGAACAAGCTCCGAGAGCGACTTTCACTGTACTGGACGCACATTGAATGAGCATCCAAGAGGAGCATGTACCGGTGGAAAATATATTTCAGTTTTCAGGATAAAAGCTAAATAGATTGTTGTTCAAACCAATACACCTGATTGTGTTCAAAACATGATACACCTAATTTAGTTAGAAAATCATGAAATGCCTTTATAAATTACTTTTTTATCATTTATAACTACTATCGATTAAGTAGGTCAAATCGTTCCAATCCAACCAATCGTTCTGTTTGTCATATTATTCTACAAGCAATGTTTTACTGTTGTAGTATTTTAATTGTACATTTTTTTTTTAAATTATATCTCTAAAATGCTTCATATTTTGCAAGCATTGTCTTTGCGTGTCTCTTTCTTTTTGTAACATATACAGTCGGAGAGTAACTTCGCTTTAGGTGCGCTGTAGTCCTCTTAAATGTCGTCTGCTACTGTTTTTAGATCGAGATCTAGGAATGATTTTGGGTGTTTTTCTGTTTCATCTTGTGTTTGTTTTTGACGTTGTGGTATTTCCCAGTGCTGGTCACACTTAACATGTGCGGGGCACATGGTGCAGTTTTAAAACAATGACCTTAACAAATAATTTTATTATATTGTCTACTTTGAATACGACTACAATTCCGCCATAAAATTCTCAGTTTGACCGTTCATTGTTAGTCAAATGAAGACTGTAACCATTGAAAACGGTACGATGAAAGACAACACATTCTTGACAGTAAAAGAAAGATTTTATTACCGGTATATAAACTTCCATAATATTCCCATTTCGTAATGGTCACCCTCGGGTAGGGCGAGAGATAACACGACCAATTTGCAGATCTAATATCCCTGGTCCCAAATTATACTCGACCACGAAAAAGGGCATCATGAGTGATCCATATGGGCCGGCTCTATGACGTATTGTGAATTCCCTTGCTTTTATTATTAATATAGTTTATAGAGAAATATGCTGTCTTCTATGACTTATCGCTGTGCTGAAATGATATTAATTTGTGGTATTGTGTGGGTGTGAATGTGGTGTTTTGTCTTCTTTATGGGTGGCCGCGTATATGTCTGGGTTGTCGTCTGTAGTGGCCAGTTTATTTTTGGAGATTTAGAAGGTGGCTTCGCGCTTCCGTATCGTCATGCCAATTTTTGATGAGTCTAGACTTCTGAATAGTTGTAGTTATTTTACTTATAGCTTTTTGCGATGCATTCCAAATGGACGAATTAACTCGGAGAGAAGTCTAATGTCAGTAAATTCCGATCGAAATTACGAAACGCAGAAAGTGCAAACAGTATTAGCTATTCTCCCGGATGCGCAACTCATCAAAATAATCGTAATCGGAAATGTTTAGTGTAGGTTTCGAAACGATGATGGATTCTCGCCGTTTTCATTTTATATAGGCGTATCAACTGGTTCGCTGCCTACGGGATAGATCCCACTCACTTTCGATGTTGAAGCTGCAGTCGAAAATGCGTAGGTTTGACACCAGAGGTAGGGAAGCGTTTTATGTGAGAGTGAAATAACGTTCTTGTTATGTTACTCTCTGCTGTTTCACTTCTGGCCCAAGACTTATCCACACTTCCTTAATCTTAAGAAAACCGACGCTTTCTCATTTCAGTTTTGGCGTAATGTCTAACTAGCATAACAGTAGTATAAAATATATGTAGATCCTTCAAAAACAGGTAGCTTATTAGAGTAACATAACTGATACGGTTATAAAGCAAAATCATATAATCCTGGGCTCATAACTTGGAAGTCTTGTAACAGAGCGAACTAGACAGTTTATCTACACTAATATAATAAAGAAGTAAAGTTTTTTTTATTGTCTGTAGGAGGTAATCTCTGGAACTATTGGTCCGATTGGAAAAAAATTAGCAACAATAGAAAGCTGCTTTACTCCTGAGTGACATAGGCTATATTTTATGTACGCGGGCGAAGCCGCTGACAAAAGCTTGTTCTTTATAAATTCAGTATAGTTGTGTTCAAATATACCAGACAGCTTTATTTTGTTATAAAACTAACAAAATGTTTACCAGAGAGATCAATACAGGCATACGCCAACTATCAACACTGGAAAGCAAAGAGACACTAACTACGATGAAAAATTACAGTTCCATAGAATGCTATTCTCATCCCTTTAAAGCCCAAAAGCACATCGTTTCCTCCTCACAAAATATAATATTTTAAACCGATAGCAATTTCGAATGTAATCTGTATCGTATCGTTCGGTTCCCCACTGTCATTAGCAGTCTATACCGAGATACCTCCTTCTGATAAATCTACTACAAATTGCTTTATGTCATCGATAATACCCTTTAGTTAATCGTCGTAGACGTACACTAAATTATCTTAGATTTCTTTGACTGCACTTATGTCTGTATTTTATTGAATGATACTCGAATTGTGTTCGTTTTTTGGATATTTTTTACTTTCATCTTATCGTGGATCTTTTATTGTAGTTAAAATTGCTTGATTGATCATATCTTTGTCAATACTTCATAGAGGTTGATGATAAAAATTTCGTCTACAAGACTAGTGAGAGGGTGAAAATAATTTACTTCGCTTATAGTTACATCGTCTACATTTATTAAGTCTTTATCAATGTAATAAGATTTTAGTTTAATCATCGTTTTTCCGCATTTGTCCTGTGTTGTTTGGGGTTGGTGTTACAAGTTTTTCTGTTCGGTCAACCGTCTCATCTATCACAATCTCTTTCTTTTAATACTATACTCTTCACACAACGCGTCCATATTTTCTTTGACTTTTTCATCCATTTACACGTTTACTCATAACTCATAAGTTTTAAGATGTTTTTTCTGTTCAGTTGTGATACAGAGTCTGGGTCCTGATCCAGTCTCTCGATAAATGCTTCGTTGTTTTTTAATGTAAGTAGCAAATGCAACATTTCAAACAAACAAGCCTATCTGATGACCTACCTCATCGTAATCAAGACGATTGTCGTATGAATCTTACATAATATTCTCTGTAACTTTCTGCTGAACTAATGAATCACTTTTTCCATAACGTTCAAGTTGCTAACTTACTTCGGGTATCAATAACATCTTCAGCTTTATTGGCTTCTGTTAGTTGGTAAGGATCATGTTCACTTATAATAGGTATTTAGCTTATAGATTCTGCTTACTCATATACTCTAAAATCAACTGACGCAGGGTCGTCATTATCTTAACAGTTGTCATGAAATATTCATGCTGTATTTGTTTTTGCAATGAACAATATTGTCAATAATGGCGTTAGTATTTGCTTACCTTCATGGTTGATCATTATGAGTCATCTGTTTCAAATTTTTTCAGTGTTGAGGTACTTACTTACCTGCTTGTAATTGATCGGAAATTATTGTGATCTTTACTATACCGTTTATTATATGGTCAATATGGTCATTTTTGACCACATTGTATTGGTAATCGATATTGTTTCTAGGTCCAGTTCTAGCTTGAAATGACGTTATATGTTTATCATTGCTCCCAATACAATCCTCAGGAAGTGTAACCTCAAGGTTCTGGTATTTCCAACTAGCTCTTGTTTACTAAGATCAGCTATATCATTCATTTCTAGATAATACGTTATTCAATCGTGTCTTTTGTGGTTGGATGTTGAGACAGTTTTCATTTGAACAGATATAGGTATGAGGATTATGTTTTGTATATTTTCTTGCAATAAATCGTGATGGCATGTCTTTTGACGTGGTACTTCATCAACTAACTCCTTCCACTCTGCGTGTAGCGATAGGTAGTGACAGACTTCTACTAATTTAAACCTACCTGTGTTCCTTCAGCTGCTTTTCTTTTTAAGGCCACGGTAACTCTTTTGAATAATCTCTCAGCCATTATGCGGAGAGATTAGACCTGAAAATCGGTCATAATCCTCGTCACAGGTTGAACCACGGACGGTCGACCTAGAACCGAGGTCCATGATTTCGGGTCTCAATCGAAGTGGGGAGCTGCTCATAACCATAGCAAATGGTCCAACTTATTTGCCGCGTACTGTATACTCTTGTATTAGTTTATCTCGTCCCTCTTTCATTTCTAAACATTTTTACGATAACCCACATTATTAAACATGCTAGTTTTATTACAACACACAAATTGCAGTCAAGTGGAACACCAGATTTTAAAGTTATGTCAATGATTTCAGTTTTATGTCTGGTTCCATTACGATTGAGGCCCGCATGCGGTTGAAATATGCGGTCGAAGGACAATGGGTTTTAAATAGTTTTAAATACACACTAGTGCTAATCAGACTAATTATAATTACTCATGTTACTGACGCACAGTTCTGGTGAAACGCAAGTCATTCAGTTGGCAGTAGATTTGCATATTGATAACGTATTTACTCGCGATGTTGTTTTTGCGAGTTGAGTTATGTGGGTGTGTAAATGGTACATCTAAGTTGAAAACATGGTTTTATCTTCATCATCACTTCAAAAAACATAGCCTCTACCTCTCATACCTCTGTTGAACATAGGCCTCTCCCAAATATCGCCACAACGAGCAATCCCTTGCGTCTCGCTTCCAATGGATGCGTGTGATTGTTATCAGGTCATCATAAAGAAATTCTTCAGGTCATTAAAAAGAATTCATCCATCTTGGGATTAAAGGGCGGCCATTTCAGAACCTTTCCGTCTGTTTTGTAAGCAATATGCCCCTCCCAATGCTCTGATGGAGATAATGAACAACTAGCTGAAAATACGAATTTTATTAACACGAATTATAAGTTATTCCTATATCACTATTGAAATAGGCAAAGCTCGGATACAAGAACTAGAACAGTAACAATTATCTGTAGGTTATACAAATATTGCTTCCAAGCCAATAATAAAAAGCCCCAGTAGGGTTGAAGCCTCCTGGGGCCATGGGTAAATATGAAAGTGTAACATCCAGGCCTGAAACTAAGGCTACGAAGGAACGGTTTGGGTTTTTAGTCAGTAAAGTCAGACACTATCTCCAGCTCCGCCCAAAGGCGGCAGATGTCATTGGATGATTTTTGGCCACGAAAAAATTAAATATTAAAGAATGCTAATCGCTTAAGTATCCGAGTTAACATCTTCGTCATACAGGAGTAAATTCCTAGTGTGGGCAACAATTTACAAAAAATATATATTATGTATATATCTCTTTATTATATTATATTACTTATTTACTTTTGTGTTCTTTTTTTTTTATTTTTCAAGAGTGATGTTTATTCTATTCAAATCTAACTCTGATCTTAAAACTACATAACCCTAATTAACTTAACTAAAAATAGCTAATCTAATAAAGAGTCAAAAAACTCTAAATCTGTATATATTGATAAACAACGCCGTCGATTTTTGAATATTGAAAATTTCAACTGTGGTGGTAAAAAAAGAACAAAGATGCAAGTCATACTCTCATTAATCCTAAACCGAGCATATCACCCGCAATATTCCTTCGAAATAAACGCTTTAACAACTTTAAACATCCTGATCCGCATTACATCCGTTGTAGCTTAACATAATATCCGAAAGTATCCGAAATCCCGAACTTAAAGCTTTATAATACCTATCGGTTCCTGCTACACTCCATCTTGTGTTCAGAACTTGGTGGAACTTGAAGGGCCGGATTGTGAAGTTTGGGCTTTGGGCTAACACCTTAGGGGACCACCTTAATCAAAATAATTATTGGCATTTTGCTGATAATCAGTTTTATATTATTTTCTGAAGTGTATCTTTTTGATAATGATCGATCAAAATAAAATAATAAACGTAATAAAATAAATATATAAATGTATTTTCCATTACTCGAGATTTCTTCAACTAACTGGTTATGAGTTACTATAGCTTACTTGAAAGACGGAATAAATAGTACTTCACTTTAAAAACAAATAGAATGTTTACACAACAAACTGAGTACTTGTAAACCATTAATCTGCCATTTTAGTAGTAATATCAATGCCTGCTTCACAGTGAAACATTACTAAGTATTACTATTTGTTTTTTTTTTTTCTTAAAGACACAATTCGTTTGTAATGCGTGGATAGGATTCATTTATTTACTCTATTTGTTACAAAAAGTTTTGTCAGCATTATGAATGGGGGCCCCTTATGTTCTAGGGGCCCTGGGCCGCAGCCGATTTAGCCATTAAATAGATCCGGCCGTTGTAACTTGTCCTTGAAAGTTTCGTAATGCCGCCTTTTCTTCGGAGGAGAAATTGTTCCAAGAAGTTCGTATTGTTATTTGACTTTCTGTTAAAAGGTTTTTGAACGGTTGACGATTATTAATGGGGGTGATGTTTTTGCGCACTTTATTGGGCTTGTTCGAGGTGTTTTTTTTTTAAATTTAAAATGGCGTTGATGACATGGAAGTACAATTCTAGCTTTTAAAAATACGCAGTATCGTACTTCGAGTAACGAGTGCAGACTATACGGAAATGTTCTCGTTTTATATGAGTCGCTCTGTCTAACAGTTATAACCGCATCAAAATTTGTTGCGTGGTTTAGGAGTAGTAAGCAGATGAATATACAAGGGTGAAACTTGGCCATATTGTTTTATATTATGTAGAGATAGGTAAGTAAGTAGTCAGCAGTTTTTGAACAAGCTTTTGAAAAACTTGTAGCAATGGGCTATAATTATAGGAAACTTTCAAAACAAAATTCGCAAGTGGCTAAAATATCAAAATAACATTTCTTTACAAAATGCATATTAAATTTTTACCCGACTACGGCGAAGCAAAAGGAGGGTTATGATTTTGACCTGTATGTATGTATGTGGGTATGGATGTTCATCTGTTCCCTCGTAACTTCTAAACTACTTATCAGAATTCGACAAATGACATATCATTAGAAGCGTCTTAATTGTCCGCTGGTTATAGGCTATATGGGATTTCACAAAATCTAATGTGGCGCCCTCTAGCGGACAAAATATACGAAGTAAAAAAATAAAGTTAAGATAAATATGCCGTGTTTGGTATCATTTGAAAGCGCTTTACTTGTACATTTTGAATATATATATATTACTAGCATTTGCTTGTGACTTTACCTGTATTCATGGGCTGAGAAATCAATGAACCCAAGATTAACCTATTTAGAACTCCAAAATATGTTAAATAAAAATAAAGTTTAAAAACTAACACCCGACTACTTAAAAACACGCTCTAAAAAGTACGAAACAAGAAAACAAGAAAGCCGTGGTCGTATGCCATAAGAATAATAAATTTAAAAAAGTGGTATACGACCACGGCTTTCTTGTTTTCTTGTTTCGTACTTTTTAGAGCGTGTTTTTAAGTAGTCGGGTGTTAGTTTTTAAACTTTATTTTTATTCGATATCTTTTAAAATCCATTTTTTTCTCTGTTGGTTATAGCTAATCTCCGAAACGGCTGAACTGATTTACTTTAGTTAACTTCTATTTTAGAAATATGAATTAAAAAGGTTCCGCGTAAAAAATAATGTTCTTAAAATTGTGATCTTTTACGGATCTAACGTAGACGAAGTCGCAAGCGGAAGCTAGATTAAAATAAGTAAATGACCCAACCTCAAATGACTACCGTAACCCATAATGCAGTTATGAGTCTCCAACGATGGCACATTCTCGGTAACGTAAGGGGACCCGGACAGACATACCCTCCCTTTAAATGGGAATGGGGCAATTAATTGTCCGACAAGCGACCGGTCTAGACTTTTGGGGCACTTCGGGGACAGTCGCCCCGGGAACTTTGTCCCTCTTGAACTGTCTGTCCGTACTAGGTAATTAATATATTTCTTCATAATGTTATTAGTGTTTTAAACATGTTTTTCTTTTTGTTTCAGGGTGAGTACTTACTTCTACGAGAGTGGTGACTCCCGTTTCAACATAAGGTATTTTTTATTTCGTAACTAGCGACCCGCCCCAGCTTTGCACATAGGCAATAAGCAACTTTGTTTTATTGTACCGCCCAAGCTTCACTCGGGTCTTTAGAAATCTTTGATACTGTCGACTTTACTATACTTTGAATGTATTATAATTATATGCTTCCTTTTGCCAACGGCTTCGCTCACGTGAAGTCGATTTACCCCCTTAAAGGCGGAGTTTCGTAAAATCCGTTCTTAGCGCTGATCTTTCTGGGACTAAGGGTTGATGCGAAAGCAGAACACCAGGGCCCTGGAACTAAGGCGGGATGGAATGGTGAGTCATTTAATCAGTAGAAGTCTGACACTGTCTCCCGCTCCGCCCAAGGGGTGATATTCCCACCATAAAAAAGCGATGTTCTACATCCTACAAAGGTCTACCTGACAAATCAGTTTGTTTCTTACATTTCGTGATTAATCAGTGAGTGGTATTTTGCTTTTATATATATAATGTACATTGTAGGACATTTTGTACCCTAGTGTCACTGAAATTGAAGGTCGTTTGAGCGGAAACCCTTTTCTTCAATTCTACTTAATTCTTATTGCCGAAGCGGCGCCATTTTGTTGTCAATATCCGGCTCCAAGTCACCTCTACTTCGTTCCCGTTCACGGAAAAGTTTACATTTAATTATGGCGCTTTCATTTAATGCGTTTTTTGACGGCCTGCTCCAGTGCTAATGCGGTGCGGTGGTGTATATTCTGTTTTTAAGATTTGTTGTTATAGCAGTAACAGGAAAACATCTTCTCTAAATATTTTAACTGTCCTGTTATTCATCATGAGACACAGCCTCCGTTCGTCTGGTAACAGTCCGGACCCAGCCCAATTGTCGACGGCGCGCACTGTTCTCGCACGCCTCAAGGAGTTGTCAGCAAACTGTAGGCGCCTATTAGGGTCGAAGCTTCCAAGACCAAGAAGAGACCAAGGGTTGATGCGAAAACGTATTACCAGGACCCTGGGGTCAAGGCAAGGAAGGAACGGGGTAGGTTGTTTAGTCAGTAAGAGTCTGACACTGTTGCCCGCTCCGCTCAAGTGCGAGATTCGTCATTGGATGATTTTCACCTACCACAAAAAAAGCCTGGTGACAGACAAACGTACAGTGAACTCATAGCAATAAGATCTTCTTGGTACGAAACCCCAAAAAAGATAAAGAAATAATATATGACACTCAAAGCAGAGTGCGTTCACTTCAGAAACCTATTAATGTTACCAATTATAACGGTTTTACCTCACTCTCAGGTTATCTATGTATGGGAAACTCCAGTTTAGAAATACCGATACTAGCTGCATTCTATGTTATAATTATGTTAATTCAATTAGGTCATGAAGTTTAATGTGTTTGTTTATATGTCTGTGTGTTTACATCTATTGGCTGCATTAACAGAATTATTGTAACAGTCATTAGTCGTTGTCTGACTGAGATACTGCAGATTCGATATCGTTTATAAGGTGTAGGAAGGTTCGTTTGTTTATTGAACGTACATTTTTATTATCACTGTGTGATTTAACTCTAAATATATAAACGTACATTAAGGTGGAACTTCCTCACTCGCCTATCGTCAATGTCGCGAACGGTCTAAAAGTTTGTTGCTTCATCTAAAGCAATCCAATGTGATGTTTGATACAAATGTAATGCGAAAAAAGAGAAAAAACACCTGAAAATGCTGTTTGCATTCGGTAATTATACGATTTACTACAATGTTTCACAAAACTTTTTCAGGAAATATGTGTTTTAAACTCATAAGGATTTTGAAAAAAAAATGGCATCATTTAGAATATCGACTAAATGCGCAAAACTTTTATGGAAGTAATTATTTATATCTTTAATATAGCAGTAAATTATGGAGAGGCATAGTTCACTTAATATAGAGCAGATTTTCAGAGGGCTTTACTGGATCACTCTTTACACATTTATGTTTTGATTTCTATAGAAGCCTAGAATCCACAAGATATCTATGTATCCAAAGTATCTGAAGAAAGATGTGTCTCACAATATGTGTATCACAATCACGTAAGTGGTTGTATGAAAACTGTACGTCGGGTTGGCAGTGCTTAAGACTATTTCCATATTCTTCATTACATCGTCCATTGCTAGAATGTGTCCACTTGCCCAGTCTTCCCCAAGTGTCGCTGCAACGATTTGTCAAGTGCATCTCGTTTCTATCGGGTTCTCGCGACCTTGTCTAGGTCGTTGATCGACCTTGTATGACGCTTTCCAACACTGCGTCTTCCTATACGCGTTCGCCAGGATCTTTCGAACCTATCGACCATTTCTTATGCGAGCAATGTGGTCCTGAAATTTGGTGATTCTCTAGGCTATGTTACTTTAGTTCTAATACTGATTGAATCATAATCATTCCTGATTCGTTATACGAATTGCCAGGCTTTGTCGACCATCTGTTCTGCGAGCAATGTGACCAGCCTATTGCATTTTCCTATTTAAATAGTTGTAGGTACACTATTTTAAGACAAGGTACACACTTGCGTGTTTTTCCTACAATGCGGTAGTATTTTGCAAAGTCGTTAAATAAATATGTCTTTCGTCTATGAGCCGTTCCTATTTTAGCTGCGTCACAAGCTTAAAGCGTTGCTTTCAATTAATGTTTATTATTTTATTTATTTATTGCCTATGTCGTAAAGAACTTTAATAGCTACTTAACTGTAGGTCAGTGTGGGTGGCGATGTAAGTATAGAGTACTTCAGCGCACTCAACTGGTCAGACCGCAATCCGCGGGAAAATAGTTGTCATGTGGCTCTATCAGCACACGACAACCCGTTCATAGCAAATGTATGACGATATAAAAAGCCCGGGAAAAACTACCGGTTAGCAACACAATAGTAAATATTTTGAAACTGTTCAAAAGCATTTCAGATTAGAACTATTGACCCAGTTCTTTTTCTCTAATTTTTTATTCGCAAAGCTTTTCTGAATTGTTATTCGAATAAATTTCATCGGCGAAACAAAACGAGGGAAATATATTATGTGCGCAGACAAGCATTTTGTCAGCAGTGTGGGAATATTATTATAAGACGATAGCCAGAGCAATAGTGAGCCGCTTACGAAATGCTCATATTGCTTCGTTCGTTAAATCAACACACAGTTGCTAGCTTTACGGTTAGTTAGTGTACAATTTACAAAAAAAATCGTAAACAAAAGAGATTTTTTCGTCTTGAAACAATATTTCAATCAGTCGCTTCCAGCTCTTCACTTGAAATCTACGATCATTCAGGCCTTGACATGCAACTGTTCGGTGCTATGCAAACATACCGGTACACCCGCCTTCAATCTTATTTCTAGCAGGTGATGAGTCATATTTCCTTGTTTCTATGATGATGGAATAGGCTAGTAATAACCCAAGTTTTGTGGAGCAAGTACAAATCATTCATGAAATGTGTTGAACTGTTTGATTTACAACCGTTTGCCGTTTGTTTACTCAGCATTATTCCGCTCCAAGGTGTATTTGAATTTGATTTTTACGCATACAGGATATCGTGGGTAGATGTACGGAAATGTTTCAAGTTCATCATCTTTTCGTGATTAAATTAATTTACGAGCCATTTTCTTAAGTAATTCTTTGAAATCAGTTCGTCAATGGACTATGCTGATTAATTGAAGTCATTTTACCCTAGTAGGTCCTTCGACACCAGCATGGATATGGTCCGGAGCGAGGTCGAATAGGCGGCGATCGCATCCTTCTGCGAAGCAGTAATACTAGCAAAGGAGGCGGCCGCACGGGTAAGGGAACATACATACATCCTCACACTCCAACTGCGGAGACGTGAGGGCGCGAGCTTGTAAATGTTGAGCTATGAAGCTAGCCGTTCTTTTAACCGGTAAACGTTAAGCTCGGTCTTGACGTTTACCGAGTTGTCCACGACGCGTAGTGTTCTAATCGCGCCTGAATGAGATGTCAACAAAAATGTAGAGGCTGAAGATTACTAGGAGCATGGGTTTTTTTTTTTTTTATGGTAGGTAAAAATCATCTAATGACGAGTCCCGCTCTTGGGCGGAGCGGAAAACAAGTGTCAGACTCTTACTGACTAAACAACCTACCCCGTTCCTACATCGCCATACATACCAGGGCCAGAGCCTTCCTTTTCAAACACAAACCCGTGGCCCCGATTGGCTTCGACCCTTCTGCAGGGTCCCTACGGTTGCTGACAACTCCTTGAGGCGCGCGGGAACAGTGCGCGCCGTCGACGACTGGGCTTGGTCCGGACGATTACCAGACGACCGGACGGCGAGCTACCCAATGCTCACCATCCGCAAGCCCGCGCCTACGGTGGCCGGAAGTCAGGATCGGAATCGCGGCGGCGTCTGGGGCGCAAACGCCGTTGCCTTATGCGGTCCGCCTCCTCCTTTGCTAGCATTACTGCTTCGCAGAAGGAGGCGACCGCCTGCCACTCCTCCTCACTCCGAACCATGGCTTCTACCAAGGCCCGGCCACCACCGCCACCGCCACCGATCGCTCCCACGAGGACACAGCGATGCTCTGCCCAAGCAGGGCACACCTCAACCGTGTGCACCACCGTGTCCTCCGGGCGGTCCACACAGTGGCGACACCCGGGCGTCTCTTCCGCACGAATCCGATGCAGGTACCTCCCGAACTTACCATGTCCGGTGAGGACCTGCGTCATGCGGAAAGTGAGAACGCCGTGAGTTCTTTCCAGCCACACTAGGAGCATGGGTCAAGTTCCGAAAGGGTTATCTGTGGTTCTAGGACGCAAAAGCCAACTAAAGGTACATTGGTATGGTTTTCGTCACTAAAAGTTTAACTAATATGCCTTTGAGCGGGATAATTTTCGTTAGATGATTCGTACCATGGCGTAAACAGTTGCTATAATATATGCTGACCACATATCCGATCCTTATAATACCGTAACTGATCCCTTTACTAAAGTAGCCCCTGTTGATTCAACAACCGGCTACATGTGGATAAACATATAGAAAATGGCTTACGTCCGGTTAAATTTGCAAAGTCCACCCTTTTAACTTAGACCCAACGTATAGTTGTGACTTTGTTTATGAAATGGCGAAAAAACTTTGAGTATTTGGTCAGTTGGATTCGGAGAATTTACTTTCGTTTCGATATCAAATATCTGTGATATTTTTGCTTTAGTTTTGATGTTGTTTTAGGTAGACTTCACCATTACTTGGGCCACCTATATTTCTTCTTTTCTGTTTGAACAATCCATCATCTATCCTCATACAAAGTACAAAGCGTTTTTGAACACATTTATTATGCGTACAGCTAAGTGGAATTCCTTGCCGGAGTTCGTGTGTCTAGGTAGCTACAACCTAGGGATCTTTAAGTGAAGACTGAATAGGTTCCTTCTAGGCAAGCGTACCCCATCGTCGGCCATCATTGCTTACCATTAGGTGAGATAGTGGTCAAACACGAGCCTTACAAACTATATTTCTGCCCAGAACTGTCATCTGTATATAGGTTTTTTTTTTTTTTATGGTAGGTGAAAATCATCCAATGACGAAACCCGCTCTTGGGCGGAGCGGGAGACCAGTGTCAGACTCTTACTGACTAAAAAACCTACCCCGTACCTTCCTTGCCTTATTTCTGGAGTCGAGGTTACAATTTTCACATACCCTCTAGGCTCCAGGAGGCTT
Source organism: Mythimna loreyi (assembly GCA_029852875.1). Lineage (NCBI taxonomy): Eukaryota > Metazoa > Arthropoda > Insecta > Lepidoptera > Noctuidae > Mythimna > Mythimna loreyi. Next base: position 18,563,217 of record CM056780.1, on the reverse strand, counting down.
CGACCCTGAAGGGCCCCTGCAGTTTGCTGACAACTCCTTGAGGCGCGCGGGAACGGTGCGCGCCGTTGACGACTTGGACTCGGTCTTACCAGACGATCGGACGGCGAGCTACCCGTTGCTCACCGTCCGCGAGCCAGTGTCTACGGTGGCCGGATATCGGCAGGATCGCGGCGGCGATGGCTACGGCGAGTACGCCGTTGCCTTTGCCTTATGCGGTCGGCCTCCTCCTTTACGAGCAGTACTGCTTCGCAGAAGGAGGCGACCGCCTGCCATTCCTCTTCGCTGCGGACCATGGCCTGAACCAGGGCCCGACGCGAGAGGTCGCCGCCGCCGATCACCCCCACGAGGACACGGCGATGCTCTTCCCAAGCAGGGCACACCTCCACCGTGTGCTCCACCGTGTCATCCGGGCTCGCCTCACAGTGGCGACACCCGGACGTCTCTTCCGCACGAATCCGGTGCAGGAATCTCCCGAACTTCCCATGTCCGGTGAGAACCTGCGTCATGCGGAAAGTGAGGACGCCGTGAGGTCTATCCAGCCACGCCTCAAATCTGTATATAGGTAGTATTGCAAATTTTCAAATTACTCATTCTGTGTTAATCCTTTTTTTTGCTTCTGAGGTGTGAAGTCAACGAATGACTTCTGTAGCTCCCAAGTGGCGTGTCAGACATTTTCTGAGCATATTCTTTGTCCTCTCCTATTCCCTTTATTTGAGGTCGAGTCTCCTTGCTAATCCTGACTAAATCTCTCTTATATTCCTTAATTTGCCTTTTTACGTTCTGGTACCATGGAAACAGATCACCGTGATCCTAGAACCAATGGCAAATGGCCAATGTAGATCCTGTTACACGGAATTCTTACACAATCCTAGCAAACGGATCTGCTTATTCAATTTTATACGGTTGCCACAAAATACATGAGCAGTATCTTAAATGAAGCGGATCTTGGCAAAGGGTCGGCCTATGAGGATGAATAAGTAAAAGTGTGTGTCCTATGCAGAGAAAGTAGCGATTTGTTACCGAGCATCAGGAGTGGGGTTCTTGGCAGCCCAGCTGTTATTGTTCCAACGGTTCTGGCTATCATTGGTCAATGCACATGTCCAGAATTAATTGGCGGAACCACGTGTTTAGTTTAACTATTTGACGTCCGTGATGAAATTACGATGTAGTGATAAATGCTTTGTTTAGTGCTGCATTGTTTTAGTCTAATTTCATTAGTTTTAGTCGAACTGGTTCGTTTATATATTAATGGTTACCAGAAAATGGCAGCTCAAATACGGAACCTGCCGGAAAATTGTCCACAAAAGCTGTTAACTTCAATTGATCCTCAGGAGCCATTTTCATCCTTTTTTCAAAACAGTTCTTAACTAAAACAAAAGAAACCTCAATCCACAATATCATGTGTCTCTCCCTCAACAAAACGTAAATACTGACCACATTTTCCTCAACATACTCAAATTGGCAGGCGATCGTTTCAAACAATATAGATTGTCGTTTGTTTACCACAAACATGGGTCTGATCCCATTGATCCAATCGCGTTGGTGTACACAGAGAGTTGACCCTGGTGAATAAGTAAAGTTTTGATTTTAAACCACCACGGGATCTCATGAAACTTGCAGTGTTGACTTCCCCTTCATGCTCCCGTATTGTAGGGGTCATCAATATTTGATTTGGATTTGCCAAGGGGTTTTAAAGCCATGGTTGTGCAGCATTTACAGTTCCGACTTACGAAATGTATGTTGTGTGTTCTAATCTAGGCAGGAGATTTTTTTTTGTAATTAATTGTTCACAATTGCTATCAAAACGGTGAAGGACCAAAATTCATTGATATGCGATGTCTACTAACCCTATCGACTAAAATGATGATGATGACAATTAATATTAAGAGTGTTTCTGAAGTGGCGACCACGTATTGCGGCAATTGGGGGAGGCCTATGTCCTGCAGTAGACGTCTTTCGGCTGAAATGATGACCGCGTATTGTAAGATGTGCCATTGATAGGTCTCCCACAAGGTGGACCGTTGTCCTGATGAGGGTCGCGATAATCTGCCAGGTTCGAGACGTACAAGACGGGTCGTTGTGTTCACACTTGGTGGAAACCTAGGTCCAAAAGTGTCATTTTTCATTCTTTTGGATAAAATGATGATGATAGTTAAGATTATATGTGTAGATTACACATTTTCACTAATTTTCATATTTATTTATTTTGACGTTCGAGGGGTTAAGGTCCCACCTGATGGTAAGCAGTGTGATCCAATCGTTTTCATACTTGTCTGCAGACCGCCATCTATAAAAATAAACTGTAACTAAGCTGCGCTTTTATGTCTTGACACCTATTTTACAGCTACTCATAAAGCTGCCCTTTGTTTCAATTAACTGACCACAAAGGTTCATATTAAAGACAATAGGCTAAATATAAATAAAACAAAAACCACAGTGACGTGCGCAGTCGCAGGAAAATTGTCTACTTCCTTATAAAGTACTTAAGTACAACAAGAGTAGTGAGTAGTGTATACTGCACACATTCCTCTCGATACAGTCACATAAAGACTTTATTGGTTTTCTTCATAATAGTCATAGTCATAGTTTTTTATTGGTAAGGGATTCTTACAAGTCATAAAGGTACAAACTACACTATTATTAGCTACACTTGCTACTTTCCTTGGTTTCACTCGCATCCCAAAGGATCCCGTAAAAAAATGTTTCAATCGAACCGATCTTTTTTTTTTTAACTTGCAATGTTTGTGGGTTTGTTTAGTGCCGAAGCTGCTAGCTGTAGTTACATAGTGGTAACTGGCCCCGACTTACGAGTTGTAGGTCGTGGGTTTAAAGTTGTCACTTTGTGTATTTTATTTTATGAGTGTTACTCTCAAAACTGAAGGAATACATCATAAAGAAATCGCCATATACTAGAATCAAAATTACAAAGACGTGTCATTTCTACCAATCCGCACTGGGCTCAGGTGGCGCACTAAACTACACCCACTTCTGGCATGTACCTTCAGTTGACTCTTTGGAATAATCGTGCAACCCAACGGCGCATACTGTTCCAGCGCGAAGAAGGTTCAAAGCCAACTGAGGCAATGGGTTTGCGTCTGAAAGGCAGACTTTGGGCCTGGTGTATTATGGCAACGTAGGAATAGTGGGGTAGGTTGTATAGTGAGTAAGAGTCTTACACTTTTTCACGCTCCGCCCAAGGGCGGGATTCGTCATTGGATGATTTTACCTACTATAAAAAAAAATCATGCAACTCAATTATATTTAGCCTCATTAATATACTTATTTCAATTACCTACTTACTTTTAGGCTATTTAGTGATTGGATGCCTACGTCTGTCATTGCTAACTTGGGTGAGGTTTGTGGTTATGTCTGTGACTCTATTGTACCTATGTACGCTTTGGAAATACCTGTTTGTTTGTACTGTATTGTTTTGGTTCGATATTTATTTTTAATTTTCTTACCTTCACAAAATATTTTTACCTTCACACAAATCTATTAAATGGGCACTTATATTGTAAGCACTTTCATCATAAGCGCCATATCATCATCAGCCTTTTAATTTTCCCACTGCTGGGACACAGGCCTCCTCTCTCTTTCGGTGAGGGAATGGGCCATAATCCACCACGCGGGCCCAGTGCGGATTGGTGGATGTCACATGTCTTCGAATTTTTGGTTCTAGGACATGCCGGTTTCCTCACGATGTTTTCCTTCAACGTTTTGAGAGCAGTGGTGATGAAATAAATTACACAAAGTAATGCGCCTGGCTGGGTTTGAACCCGCGACCTACAACTCGTAAGTCGGGGCGTTTACCACTCGGCCACCACTGCTCAAGCGCCATATACGTCTACGTTATTTACTGCAAGGTCCCAATCCAGAAAATCAACGGTCACCCTTAAGAAATGCTTTTTTACAATAATTTATTAAAATATTAATTTTGTATTAATGTTCTGTTTACTTAATTTTTGATTGTGTCTGTTTCTATACCAGCATTGAAATCAAATTGATGAAGATGGTTTACTGAGCTGAAAATATTTTATAATTATATAATTTGTAGTCTGTAGTCATAAACATTTTAAATAACAAATTAACGTAAAACAAATTACATATTTATTTAGCTTCCATATCAACAGCTCAAGTTGTTTAACATAAATAACGATTATAATCTTTTTAAACTTATAATTACCACCCGTTGTGAGTGCATGAAGATTAAGACGCCGTAAATACATAATATTTTAATGACGACACAGAAATTATTGTAACAAATGCTTATACGCAACCGGCAATTATTCACGATTGTCATTAAAAAGTTTACAGTCGTATGACAATGGTAGACTGTTCACACAGTTTTGTATAGCGTATATTTTCATGCGTGGCGGGCTCTGGGACAAATTGCGGCAGATTGTCGCGTACCGTGGTATAGCTACATTAATCATTTTAAACGTCGGGAAAATGGTATAATGGTTGCTAAATCCACTACTTATCGGTGGACAGTTTGTCGGCGGCTGCTCTAGTTTGGAGCGACGTAAGACATGAGCGAAAGCGGGCGCTAAGCAGCGTAGAATTTAATAAAATTTATTGTTCACTAGCGGCCCGCCCCAGCTTCGCACGAGCACTAATATTGAATATATTATGCATGTATTATACACATAAACCTTCCTCTTGAATCATTCTATCTATTAAAAAAACCTGCATCGAATCTGTTGCATACTTTTAAAGATCTAAGCATACATATGGACAGAAGTAAGCAACTTTGTTTTATTTTATGTAATGATTAGAATATTATTTTTAAGAGGCAAGCTATGTCTGCACTCTTTTCCTTCAGATCCTTCACATATGACATGACATCGGTGGGGCCATGGATGGCCTTTGTAATGTGCACATCAAAATAAGTAGTAACTTTTACTTACACTTAAATTTAGAATATTTTACCAGTAATGTCTAACAAAATGAATCTAGAATACTTTACCAGTAATGTCTAACAAATAAGCCAAAGCGTACCAAAAATTTATATATTTTTATTTGCGCCTAGTTAATTCTTTATTGCCTATACTAAAATGTTATACCTATAGTTCAAAATCAAACTGTGATATCCTCTATAAAGTAGTACCAACTAAGCCAACATTATGCCACATAAATACATTAATTTAACTACCAATATGGCTATATTACAATTACATCATCTTTTATAAATTCTTGGATAATACAATGTGGCACAGTTTAATAGAAGGTAATAAAAACTTGATACTTTAGCGTTTATAAATGATCTGTCAGATAATGTAGACATATGCAGGCAAAAACAAAGCGTGGGATGTGCAAATTATGTACAATATGGAGGAGACAAAGAATCAATCAAATGATATTTAGATAAGCTATGTTTAACTAAATAGTTCTTTTGTTTTTGTGTGGGCTGGTGACAGAGAGACATATTGTTATGGGTTGTCTTGACGTCTCCTAATTTCAATGTCCATAATTTTAAGGGAAAGCGGAAGATGACGAGCTATATAAAGTTTGCATTGAGTTTTACATATCTCGGCGAATGGTTTTTAAATACGTGCTAAAAAAATAAAGAGATCATGAAGGACCGATTTAAGACAGCTTTATGGTTTTATTTCTGTTCTTAATAAAATAATTTAATAAGCAAATAATTGATAATAAACGTTTTCTTTCTAATTTAAAGACGTCAATTACCATACAAAATAAATGCTAGTCTTACTACCTTGTTACCTAATTGTTTTCAAGTAAGCCGTTATCCGATGCATGCGAGATGCACAGGACTGTTGATTATGGTGACAATTGGGGGTCATGTCGAGCAGTAAACATCTTTCGACTGAAATGACGAAGATCTCCAAAACGGCTATTTCCTATTACTTGCACCAAACACTATCATTCTTTATTCCAGTCGCGACCCTCAAAACAGGACCAGTGACAAATGATGTACAATATTGGAAAAAAGGCACCCCTGCCATTGTCGCCACGATCGAATAAGTATAACTTGTTTGTTCTTTAATAGTTTAACGGTTATTGCGAACGAATGCAAAAAATGCAGATACTGCTCTCATATTCGCCGCCATTTTAATAGCGGCCATACTTTTTTTGCAATGCTTTGTAATGTGTACATTGCAAAATTCAATTTTTAAATTAGTTTAGCACTTTTTTATGTTAAGTAAAAATCATCCAATGATGAATCCCGCCTTTAGGTTGAGTGAAAAACAGTGTCAGACTCTTACTGATTAAATAACCTACCCAATTCCTATGTTGCTGTATATACCAGGGCCAGACCCTTCTTTTCAGACGCGAACTCTTGGCCCCAGTTGGCTCTTACCCTTCTGCAGGGTCTCTACGCAATTAGTTTAAGGTAGGACTTATATTGTTTTAGTATGTGATAGACGCAGCGTTAGAAAGCGTCTTATAAGGTGGACGAAAAACCTGTGGTTCTAGTCTGTTTTTTTCATGGCTTTGTCATTCCAACGATCCCGAAACTTCATAATTGGTTCATTCATTATGGCTGATCATTGGTCGCGTGTGTAGTGAATTCACGGCTTTAATGTGCAACCGCCATTATTCGGGGACTTTTACGATATTTTCCTTCACCGTTATGAGAACAGTGGTTAGTCATCCAATGACGAATCCCGCTCTTGGGCGGAGCGGGACACAGTGTCAGACTCTTACTGACTAAACACCTCACTCTCTTCCTTCTTTGCCTTTTGCACTGGGGCCTAGCCTTCCTTTCAGAAAGAGACCCTGGGCTTCAGCCCTTTTGTAGAGTCCGTAGATGAGAACAGTGGTGATAAATTAACAGTGTAAAACGCCAGTTTGAACCGTTACCATTGGTTACTTTTTACGGGTTGTTAAGCATGTTATTTTTAATAACTATGTAAATAAATAATAAAGTAAACTATCCATGAATCAATGTCTCGTGAAATTTTTCCACGGGCATTGTGCAAAGGAAACAGCGATTCGTTCCATTTAAACACTATTAATGTTATGAATTGATATATTAAATCCCATTTACACTATATTATATGTTGTGAATGGGCTATTATGTCTATTTTCTCACATAAAAAGTAAATAAACTTTTACATTATATTTAAGTTATTAGACTGTCACTCTTGTGTAACTGTTTTTAGTTAAGTACTTTCTTAAATATTCGTAAGAAAATTCGGTACCTCCCTTTGTTAGGAATCCTAAAAGTAATATGGGAAAATTAAATAACTCTTCTCTCGCTTCGGGTGTTGACCATGCTCCATAATACCCAGCGTTGGCAGGCCTCCCAGGAGATGGACTGATGACCTGATGAGGGTCGCGGAGACCCGATGTATGCGAGACGCACAGGACTGGCCGTTGAGGTGATACGCGAGGGAACGCCTATGTCTAACAGTGGACATCTCTCGGCTGAAATGATGATGATAATAGTGACTCTTTCGAACAATTCTCTAGCAAAAATGTCAGACCCTATGACATCTGTAGAGATCCTGCAGAAGTCACGAAGTCAACTGGGGCCAAGGGTTGATGTCTCAAAGGAAGACTCAGGCCCTGGTTTATATGGAAACGTAGGAACAAGATGGGCAACAGCCCATCCATAAACAGTGTCAGGCTCTCACTGACTAAGCATAGTCAGTAAGAGCCTGACACTGTTTCCTGCACCGCCCAAGAGAGGGATTCGTCATTGGATGATTTTTACCATAAAAAAGATCCTATTAAATTCGGTCGTGACAATTTCTAATAATAATGTAATTTATGAAATGGATGAAAACTGGTGAAAACAAATTACTTTTCTAAATTGACGTGGACATTTTATTAAAAACATGTCGTTTCCGGGTCTTTCAATTGGATTGAAACATGACAAATCACTTTTGATAACAGCAGGATTGACAAAAAGGTCAGATGTGTAATGTGTGGGTCTCACAACGGGTGTGTGTGTAATTATAACCGGGGACTTTACTGCCCTCGGGAGTTAGCCTCCCGAAAACAAACGAAACAAGTTTTGAGAAAACAAGCGTTTTGTAGAATTCCTTCCGTCTTTATGATCTTAATTTGTAGGTCATTGATTAATGAAATCTCAGAAACTATAACACCTATCAAATTTGGCAAGTAGATTTATAGGGTGTAGACGTCCGATAAGAACGGATTTTACGAAACTCCACCACAAAGGGGGTTTTTTTTTATGGTAGGTGAAAATCATTGAATGACGAAACCCGCTCATGGGCGGAGCGGGAGACCAGTGTCAGACTCTTACTGACTAAAAAACCTACCCCGTACCTTCCTTGCCTTATTCCTAGAGTCGCGGTAACAGTTCTCACCACCCGAGGCTCCAGGAGGCTTCAACCCTGAAAGGTACAGTTGCTGACAGCTCCTTGAGGCGCGCGGGAACAAAAGCGACGGTTGGATGTTTGTACGAAGAAACCAACATTCACGCGAGCGAAGCCTGCGTTCCTGTAAATAGTCGTTCTGGGTTTTGTGGGCTGGTGTACGGCGAGCAATCGGTAGCTCGCTGTTCGATCATCCGGTAACGGTCCGGACCAAGCTTAAGTCGTCGATGGCGTGTACCTACTATTTCTGCGAACCTCAAGGAGTTTTCAGCAAGCCTAGCAGGGTTGAAGAAATAAGAAGGGTGCCCTGGAATGAATGCGATTAAATAACGGGTTAGGTTTTTAGTCAGCAAAAATTTGACACTATCTTCCGCACTCTCTAAAGCGGAAGATATCACTAGATGATTTTTGATTAGTTTATAATAATAATTATGTTCGTGCACCCACGATACTGCAGTTATTCCTAGTGGGGGGTAAAAAAAAAGGTTCATGTTAATCCCTTCCACATTTTACACTCTTTGTCTATTCTCATCGATAACAATTGATTGTAACTTTGACAATAGATGTATTATTGTGGACTAAGCAAAAAAGGGGTCAACTTGTGGAATTTTCCGTTTTGTGGTTTGTGACAACTAGCCTAAAAGATAAGGCATTTGTTTATATTCCTTTTTGTTTATAAGTCTTCACTAGGGGTGGGCGCAGTACGTTTTTTTTTCTATCTTTCTGTTTTGTCACCCGTCACGCCATTGTCGACACCTATTCTTTCATATCACTCCTGACACAATCCATCTCTCTTATCTTTGACTCTTCCTCTCTTTCCATCTACACGTGTATATATAGGGTGAGTGGTAATTAGTTCCTGATACTTAAACACTTGATTATAGTCATGATAATAAACAAATTTTACTATGAGAGCGAAAAAAAGTCCTTCGGTCAGTATATTTATGTGCGTTTAACTCGTCAAAAGGTACTAAACTTGCTGATTTCCTTTCGCGATTTCAGGTTAGGTCGTATGGTTAAAGTGGTTTGTTATCATGACTACAATCAAGTGTTTAACTATCGGTCACTTATTACCAGAACCCTACTCATATATATATGTACTCATAACTTCATAAGTATTGTTTATAATTATGAAGCTCTAAACGTAAACAAACTTTGAATAAAGTAGCTAGTAGCCACAGTACAAGATCTTAAGAATACACCAAAAACAAGTAAAACTTTACTCAACTTAGTTGAAGGAACAAAAAACATCTTTGTTTAAAGATACATTCAGGAAATTCTTTTTGTAGTTTTGTTTAGAAGCCGAAATGAATTTATTATGAGAGGAGAGAGATCTTTTGTGTCCCTCATAGGCGTACAGAAAGACCGACAGTATTACCATATATATTGTCCTTTGGTTTGGTGATTAATAGTTGTTTTTCATAATGTGTAAGCTTGACGGGGAATATCTTTGAAAGTATCTTCGGCAGCTATTTACTTAACATATTTGACATCATTAACTGACACACACAGGTCCGATCGTGTGTGGAGTACTGCAGCCACATATGGGCTGGTGCTGCAAAATGCCACCTTGCGGCTTTGGATTCAGTGGAAAGGCGTGCAAAGAGGCTGATTGGTGATCCAGATTTGCTTGGGCCCAGTCTTCAAAGTCTCGAGCACAGGCGCAGAGTAGCCAGCCTTGCGGTTTTCTACAGGATGCATTTTGGAGAGTGTGCGCAGGAATTGCATGATTTGATTCCGCCATCCCAATTTCACCTTCGGACATCCCGGCGTACGGCAAATATCCATCCTTACGTTGTTGAGATACCTGCGGTCCGGACTAAGCGTTTTGCCTCGTTATTTATACCGCGTACATCGAGGGATTGGAACAGTTTGCCGGCTGCAGTCTTTCCGTCCGAATATAATTTGGGTGTCTTCAAGGCTAGAGTGAATAGGCTCTTAATAAACTAGTGCGCCTTAGCAACAACGATTGCATCACTGCTTACCATCAGGTGGGATCGCAGTCAAGCACTAGTTTATAGCAAGTAAAAAAAAAAAAAACCGCCGTGATTAACACGGCTTGTATGATACCTGGCCCCGTTATGTTTTTTTTTTGCCATAGTTCTGTAGGGATCTCTTCGACAATTATTTTCTTTCGTATTCTTAGTTGGAGCAAAAAATGTAGTTACAAAAGCAACAGAGTGGGTAAGGAGTCGTTCAAAAGAGGCAATGAATTTGGTTTTTATCATAAAAGGAACGATTACAAAGTTCACCTAATCATCATCATTTCAGCCGAAAGACGTCCACTGCTAGACATAGGCCTCACCCTATTATCGCCATAATGAACGGGCTTGTGCATCTCGCATCCATCGGATAACCGCAACCCTTGCCAGGTCATCGGTCCATCTTGTTGGAGGACTTCCAACACTGCGTCTTCCGGTACGCGTCACCCATTGATATCCATAAATTCGGTGAAAGTATAAGCATAATAGCCTTGAGGGAATAGGTCAATGGATATAACATGGCTTAAAATTTGGGGTACCAGGACATCCGGTTCCTTCACAACGTTTTCCTTCCCGTTTTCATACCAGTGGTGATGAAATAAATTACACAAAGCAATGCATCTGGCAGAGTTCAAACTCGCGAACTACAGACTAGTAAGTCTGGGCCCTACTTGTGCCACCACTGCTCATATTCATATCAAAATATCATGCTAACAATGATATATTGTGTAAATGATAAATTTTAATTGTCGCCATTTACATTTACGTGCGGGGCCGTCAAATATAATTTAAAAATGTTATCTGACATCTCTCCCCCAGCCCCGACATAATGATACGAGTATGTTAGCAATTCGAGCCCACATTTTGCGGTCGCATGCAACGTACGCACGTTGCCAATTTTGTCATAAGGGCCTTACTCCCTGACTCATATGTAATTGCGGCTGCCGCCTCAAATGATTTTAATGATGTCAAAATTGAGGCGAGTACTAAGGCTAGCAATGAAGATGCTATCGTTTTAGGCAGGGGCGGACCGTGAGTTTGGGCTCTGGGCTAACCACCACTTGGGGGCCCACCTCGTTAATCAAACGATTTGCCATTTCGTCAAAAAGGGTTTTCTTTTTTCGCAAAGTGTGCCTTTTTAACAATGATCGATCTAAAGAGAAACATACGCTCATTACCTGGGATATCTTAACTAGTCACGACATATATTATGGCTAACTTGAGACTGTTAAATATACTTTGAGCACCAATGTTGAACGCTTGTAAGCCATTATAATAATCCGCCATATTAGCAGCGATTTTAAAGACTGTTGCCTATAGTTATAATAGCAACTAATTTACTTGATGATGGAACATCCTTTTCACCCTAGCCTCCCAACTAGTTTGGGGTCACAATCAACAAATTTACTCCATTTGGCTAAAAAAGTTTTGCCGAATCGACAAGCTATATTGTCCATTGTTTTCAATGTGGTTTAAGGGCCCTTTATATCCATGGGGCCCTGGGCTACAGCCCATAACGATTAAGTAGATCCGGCCATGGTTTTAGGGCCGATGTGTGATGTTTTTGCAATGGTTTAAATTTAATAGCACACGCCTACCATATGGCGTAGCCTTGGTATTCCAAGTGGAACATCGTTGTACGTTTTACTACCACCCTTATCTTATAAACTACTGTTTAGACTTTAAATTATCGTACGGTGTTCATTTTTATCAATGAGTTTACTGTAATCATTCTGCGTATAAATCCTTTGGCGGCTTGATCGTAAAACTTAACATTCTTTACATTTGTATCTTCAGAGTTAGTAACTAGCTGTCATTGTGGTATAGCAACCGCCTCCCTCGGTTTATTTAAACGTGTTGAAGATAAGCGTTTGACACTGTTTTCTTTCATTCCCTATTACTGGGGAAAATGTAGGTCGAGCTGTGTTTACAGTGTTCCTTTACTTTTCTTCTTCTGTCGTTATCTTGGGCTTGAGTTGGTTTTCCGACTGATCATTGTCTAGTTTGCTTTTCTTTGGGTTTATGGATGAGTAATTTATTGTTCTTATGTCTATCCAAACAGATAGTCTTCACATCTGCCATATAACATCTCGAACCAATCATCACGCGCTGGGTTTTGTATTAATTTCGTTATAAAATCGATATATAATTTTAATCTCTCATGAGACTATAGGTATGCCCTTGTTTCTTAGGTGATCTTTCATTAGTTTGTGAGGTGAATTTTGAGTATATGTTGTAAACTTTTTTGTAACATATTGATATTGCAGCACCTAACAAACTTTAATAGTGACCCTAACCATAGATATATCAAACAGTAGAGATATGGCAAGGAGGCGTGGTTCTTGCGAACACAACTAGGCCGGCATACTTCTTCCCGGTACTAAAAAACGCAATTAGGTGCAAAGACAATTCTTTGAATTGAGAACAAATATCATTGCTTGCTTAGTACATATTGATCAATTAATCAGCTGGCCTAGATGCACAATGGATGTGTATTTAACGTAAGATCATGCGTTAGTCTTTTGTTTTGTTAAGGATGTGAAGTAATATTTGTGGTTATCGATATTTTTCATGATCCCCGTTTTTATGTATGTACGTATGTCTATTCGCGAGAAACCTAAAAAAAATTAACTGAACGGAATTTCATGTGGTTGGGATTTATTTTTATTAGGATGAAAAATTATTTCTAAAAAATATCTAAAATTATTTTGTTTGTATATTTCTTCCTCTACATTACCTCTTATAGATATTTTATTTTAATAAATATTTCAAATAATCCACATCCTGGGCTTTCTATAATATCTTTTCAAAAGTCTTTAGGCTGAAAATAATAATATTTAGCAACAAAATTGTTGTAAACTAATTGGCAATAAAATACACTTTTGGGAACTGACGGAACCAGGCATGAAATAGTAAAACGAAATAAATGTTGTAGGAAACTATTAGTTTATGTTTTCTTGTGATATTCCTGCATCATTCGTTTTATCACTATTAATCATATCCAGTCTTTTAATTTAAAATTTTTAGTTATCCGAAGGATCCAAGAATAAAAGTGGATGAATTCACTCTGAAAAGGGCGACTCCAACACTGAACTTGGAGAACATTTTGACAAATGATGTGGAAATATCATGAACGTCCCAAGTATGTTTTTATTCTGGATTCAATATAAATTTCGTCCAACTGCGAAAGTTTTCAGCTGAAATGATGATGATGATGATGAATGAGTGAATACTGACAAAAGCTTGCATTGACATATGAATAGTTTCTAGATAGTGTTTACAAAATCTAATTTGTATTGTAATTAATAATAAATTAAAAAATTTCGCTCGTATAGAATTAGGTTCCTATTAAACATCTCGTAACTCGAATTAGCTTTTTTTTAAGTAAAGATATTTTTTAGTTAAATAGAAGATAATAGGTCCTATCCTACGAAGGTGGTGACAATCCTGGATGAGTGTGTAGACTCATTACTCATTGTTCCTGTGTAAATATCAGCTATATTTTTTATGACACAGTTTCCGTGTGTGTGTGTTTTCCGTGCTGCAAACGGAATAAAAAGTTATTAACGTATAATTCATCAAAGATTGCCTTGGTGAGATAGAGCAAATTTTGCAATTCTGAATTTATCGATATTTTTTTCTCGGCTACTTGTCATCACTAATTGTATAATTTGCATATGTGTGTTTAGACTGAGCCCGTAGTTACAAGAGGATGCTCCACCTCTTTTTTGAGTGTGTTTCATAAAAAAGTTCAAATGTGTTGATATCTATGTCTCTGTGTCCGTGAGACATGTGAGGTCGTGTGGCGTACGTATAGATTTTGAATTTGTGTTAGTGAAAAAATGGGCGTAGTTAGGAGACATCTGAACTCGAACAAAATTGTATTGATAACATATCTCTACTGTTTGATATATCTATGGACCTAACTCAACATTCCTCTAATTTCTGATTTTCCTCTAAACTGACCTTTATAAACCTGATCTAAAATGTTGTGTTGAACAAAAAAGTCCGAAATAGGAGCATGAAAGAAACAACGATTGCACATCAGGTGTGATCGCAGTCGAGCATTAGTTTATATAGGAAATAAAAAAATTAAAAAATGGAAGAGCTTGTAATGTGTAATTTTATTAAAATTGTTTTTATTTTGAAACATCAAGACATACACTTACATTACATTTTGAAGACTATACATTTCCTCGAACTTGCAATTTGATTACGCGCTATGTTCTTGAACATTTTCTAGTGTACTTATTGGTCCTAGTTTATTTTATATCCTTAGACAATGTTATCGAAACTCTCCAGTAACTTTTTTAATTTTACCTACTTGAAGATATTGAGCAGTTGAGATTTATTTTTATGGTGCACGGTGCACATGTCTACGTAACGTGACAATCGTCACGTCAGCGTGTCACTTACTATTCCCTCTGCATCTTACAACTATTAATAACAACTAACTCATTTCCCAACTTCCCATCATCATCATCAGCCTAGCGTATGTCCCGGTTGCTACCTTGGCTTTCACCTCGGTGCCCGGGGTCCGCTTTCCTTCCTAGTCGTCTCCACTTCGCTCGGTCTTTTGCGTCCTCTGCCTTAAGCCCATTTGCACGCATATCGTCCCTTACGACGTCGATCCAACGCCTCTTAGGCCTACCTCGTTTACCGGGTCCCGGCGGAGGCGGCATGGCGAGGCATCTGTTACCCACGTAGTCTGCCGGTTTTCGTAAAACGTGGCCATACCAGCGTAAGCGACCCTCCTGCAGTTTATCCGCTATGTCACGGACCTGAAGGCTGCCCCGGATGCGGGAGTTCTTAATGCGGTCTTTCCGCGAAACTCCAGACATCCAGCGCAGCATATTCATTTCCGTGACACGCAGGCTTTGCTTATGTCGCTCAAGTATAGGCCACGCTTCACTGCCATACAAAAGGACAGGCCTAATGATGGTCTTATAGACCTGTCCTTTGAGCCTAACCGGCATTTTGGGGTCACAGATAACCCCCGCCACCTCACGCCACTTCGCCCAGGCCGCCGAGATACGTGACTCGACGTCGCAATCGACTTCCCCGGACTCGTGGAGCACCGATCCCAAGTACTTGACCTGTTCCGAGCGCTCAACTGTGTCTTCGCCAATGCGAACAGGAGCAGCGTTAGTTGTGTTACAGGCCAAGTACTCGGTCTTCGCCGCATTAATCTTCAGACCGCCGTTCTCCAGCGATTCCTTCCACGCTGCCACACGTTGAACCAAGCGCCCACTGTCCGAGTCCGCCAGCGCGATGTCGTCTGCATACATGAGCAGCCATGGCGGCTGCTCATGTAAGTCCCTGATGGTGGAGGACAGCACGTCAAGCACCACGCTGAACAGAAACGGACTAAGGACAGAGCCCTGATGAACTCCGACGGTGATGGGGAAGGGTTTCGTATCGCCAACAGCGGTCCGAACCACAGAACCGGAGTCTCGGTACATATCTCGGACGATGTCAACATAGGTCTCGGGCACTCCTTTAGATCTCAGCGCCCACCAGATCACATCACGGGGGACACAGTCGAAGGCTTTCTGCATGTCTAGGAACAAGAGATGCAGAGGCGTATTCTTCGATCTGTATCCCTCCATGGTAACCCTTAGGGCAAAGATGGGATCCATGGCGCCATGGCCTGGTCGAAACCCATATTGACATCCCGAGACGGTGCACTCCTGTCGGATCCGAGAGTCAATCACCCGCTCGAAGAGCTTCATGGTGTGGGACATAACCTTAATCCCACGGTAGTCGCCACACTCCTGCACCGATCCCTTGCCTTTGAAGACTGGAGTGATAATACTCAGTCTCCATTGACTCGGGATCCTTCCGGTGAGGAGCATGCGGTTAAATAGGTGGGTTAAGATGCCCACACCACGAGGACCCATCGCCTTCCAGGCTTCAATGGGGACTCCATCGGCACCGACAGCTTTCCGGTTCTTCATGCGGCGAAGAGCCGCATGCACTTCTTCAGGCGTAACCGGGGGCACAAGTCCCTGATTTGGAGGGAGAACCGGAGACAGCACCTCTTTGTGCTGCTTGTTCAGCAGCTCGTGGAAGTACGAGCGCCATCTCTCCTTCACCGCGAGGTCCTCGCATAACAGATTGCCGTCAGGGTCTCTTACACAGCGGCACTTAGAGATATCCAGAGCCGCTTTGACCCTGGATCGTGCCAACTTATAAATGAGCTTTTGCCCCTCAGACGATTCCAACTTATCATAAAGTGGCTGTAAGTGGTCTCGTCTGGCTCTGGCTACGGCCCTCTTGGCGGCACGTTTTGCGGTTCTGTATGCGTCGCGGTCTTCGGGAGATTTGGAAGCTTGCCACGTTTTGAAGAGGGCTTTCTTCTCTCTGATCTCCCTCTGGACTGTGTCATCCCACCACCAAGTCTCCTTGTCACACTTGCGGCCGCCCCTGGACAAGCCGAGCACCGACTTTGCCGCCCCAGTGATGGCAACCTGAATCCTGTCCCAGTGGCTTTGCACAGGTTCGCCATCGGTTCCATCGCACTTATCGCCGATGGCCGACGCGAACGACTGGGACGTGGCTTCATTCAGTCGCCACCACCGTATTCGGCGTTGTTGGCGCTCAACAACCTTGGCCCTAGGCTTGACGCGCAAGTCCATGACAAGGAGACGGTGTTGTGCAGTGAGACTCTCACCGGGTATGACCTTGCAGTTGGCTACCTTACTGATGTGGTGCCTCCGTGTGAGTAAGAAATCGATTTGGGTAGCGTACCTCCCGCTCCTGTAGGTAATCAGGTGTTCGGATTTCTTTTTGAAATACGTGTTCACGATGGCAAGGCCGGCAGCCGCACACGTTTGAAGGATAGTCTCACCTTCAGCGTTACGGCTACCGTATCCAAAGCCACCGTGAACATGCTCAAAGTCCTTGCACCTGTCACCCACATGACCGTTCAGATCACCACCCAAAACGATTCCCTGCGACAACGGGATGCCACGAAGCACCTCACCGAGTTGATCCCAGAACGCAGCCTTTTCAGCGTCGCTGCAACCGACCTGAGGCGCGTAGGCACTTATCAAGTGGGTTATAACCCCATCGATAAGCACACCTACGACCATAAGCCGATCACTGTAGCGTTTCACCTCCAGGACTGCGTCGTGAAACTCCTCGGAGAGTACAACGGCCACCCCGTTCTCCCCACCGGCTGCACCCGTGTAGATCAGCTTGTAGCCGTTCCCGATGAGCCGGGATCTGCGGCCTTTCCACCGAGTCTCCTGCAGGAATGCCACGGCCACCCTTCGCCTAAGCAGTACATCGGCTAACTCTCTCGCGCGTCCGGTCAGCGTGCCAATGTTCAGGCTGGCGAAGCGGAGCTTCCGGGTTGGGGCTCGCGTCTTTATCCGTGTTCGCCCCAGACACGGTAGCCCTCGCCCACTTGCCACAGGAGTCGGGCGAAACTCCTGCGCGCCGTTTTGCGGCGGCGCCCTATCCGTGGCAATAAACTTTCTAATACTCTCCATGTTGATTGGCTGTTTTTGGCCTTTACGGGAGCGACTGCCGTCTGACCTCCCAACCCTAAAAGGGAAAGCCAGCGCCAGAGCCTCGTCTGCTGATCGGCAGGTGCCCCAACTTGCAGGGGAGGTTGACTTGGGCCCCGAAGATCGTGGTGGGGCCCCATATACACCCCAATTTCCCAACTTCCCATATGCAAGTGTAATTCATTTCCTGTTATATTCTCTCCGAATTTTAATAAGATTACACGTATCTACATAAGACACAAAATGGTCAGGTTACCTCAACGTGAAATCAACCTTTTCTAATAAAAACTGTATAATATATAGCTTCTCCGAGGGTTAGAACTTAGAGCAAGTTCATTAACTGTTGATTTTATGGACTGTGAGAGTATTTAACTTCATAGTTAATGTAGCCATGCGGGTAGTTCAATACACATTTTAATATTATACTTTGTAAACAAAAAAAGTCGCATTCAATTGAAATTCTCGAATCCCGGACCAATACGGGATCATTCCAAACAGAGTGGACGGTTGTTATTATTAAGTCATTAATATACAGAGTAACGTATGTCTGTAAAATGGGACCCGCATAGGCGCACGCGTCGCTAATGAATTTTGGAATCGGACCCCATATTGTATTTTTTTTTCTGACGTTTTGAATTGACTGCGTGTGGGCACGTTTTGGCTGCAGATTAACTGATGTTGCTATTGAATTTGTTGCTTAATTTTAAAAAGTTAGACATATTTGTGTAGTGTTACACAAAATCGTTGATGTTTTGAACCATAATCTACCGAATTCCCAATAAAACTGTCGTAATTTTAGACACTAAATAAAAACATTACGTCTATTAAAAGAGGAAGTTATGCTACCGTAAATTCATTGGCTAATTTAATTTATAATAGACATATATTTTACATTAATGGCGTTTATTTTATAAATATCAACATAAATTGATATAATATATTCAGAAATGATTATTTCTCAAGTAGCAGGTCCCCACTTCGAATCCATTCAGTATTATTTTTATCGCATCTTAAAACCCACAGAGAGTATTTCTGAAACGATACATTTCTTATAGCAGACATTTATATGTTTTTTATTTCAACCATGGGGAATTTATGCCCCTCATGGGAATCACTCAACGGGATCGTGCCAAAACGTTTCTGACGTATGTAAACAGACCCTAAAATGTAATAAAAAAAGTTAAACCGGAAACTATACTGCCAGTGTCAACACGTCCCTTCTGCGAAACTGCAATTAGCCAGACTATAATAAAAAAAAAGTTTGACTTAAGTAAATAATCACTGTAAAATAAAAACACATAAAATGTTTGCCGCTTCTGACAAGATGTTATCTATTCAAATTTCAACTTTGTGTTCCATGTTCTTAAGTTCATTTTGCTATTAAAAGAATATTTATTAGGACAGGCGCTTACTGTTATGTGATATCAATTGAATTTGAAAGTTGCCAGACTTAAAATAGGTTTTTTGAACTTATTTCTTCAGTACAAAAGCTTTAGATGTCTAGGAAACCTCTCAAAAGCGTCTTTGTAAGATTTTATATTAGAGAAAGTCTAAAATGTCTAATTTAAATCGCTTCCATTAACTATAGCAGTGCAGCAGTGGTGACCGAGTGGTGAAGGCAACCAACTTACGAATAAGTAGGTCGTGGGTTCAAACCCAGCCAGGCGCATTACTTTGTGTAATTTATTTCTTCACCACTGCTCTAAAAACGGTGAAGGAAAACGTCATGAGGAAACCGGCTTGTCCTAGTACCAAAAATTCCAAGAAGTGTGACATCCACTAATTCATACTGGGCCTGGGCCCGCGTAGTGGATTATGGCCCCTTTTCTCTCTCAGAGAGGAGGCCTGTGTCCCAGTAGTGGGAACATTAATAACGCTGATGATGATGATGATTCACTATAAATAGGTTTAAAAACAGTTACAGTTGAGAAACGTTTATAACAAACGTTTCGTTATCAAATCAAACACGTTTATCGAAGGAACACCATACGAAAGTATTATGGAACTACCAACATGGAGTACGGTTACAAAATTCAAATACTAATATCACTTTTTGTCACTCTCACATTCTTTTATGATAAGGATAAGTTACGTAGTTTTCCGTTGCGGTGTGACGAAACGATGAGATGTCGCGACCTCCCATAACTGTTATCGTGACTGATAACGTTATAGCGTTATGTGACAACGACCGATAAGTCCCCAGCACTCGCGTCTTCATCACGATTTATGATTTTTAACGGTCCCACTCTAGGCGCCTTCCTCAAATTTTGTATGGCAAAAACCGTCTAGCTTTTTATCGTTCAGGAATTCGATTTGTCTGGACTGTTTTGTTGTATTTACTATTTTCAAGTCTTCCACATTGCATCAGTTGTTCAGGTAATTGCCTGGCAACTTATAAAGCTTTTCATACTGATGGTCACAATGTCTCATAGTTTTTTTTGCCCGACAGCGTTATTGAAATCAGTAAGGATCGTATCTCGTTCTCAAAATGTTCCAATTCATGTCGCATTTAATCAACAATCAAAGGCAAAATAATGACAAGATATAGAATAACTAGGGAATTTTTTACCGACATTAAAATCTACACTAATATAATAAAGAGGTAAAGTTTGTTTTTTTTTTTTTGTTTTTATGTTTTTTTGTTTGTAGGGGGTAATCTCTGGAACTACTGGTCCGATTGGAAAAATTTTAGCAACAATAGAAAGCTGGTTTACTCCTGAGTGACATAGGTTATATTTTATGTACGCGGGCGAAGCGGCTGGAAAAAGCTAGTATTATATAAATGGATGGTAATGACTTTACCGGAAATAGTCTTTACATGTAAAATTGCTGGCTTTAGTAAGACTCAATGTCAGGATTCTATTGTCACTTATGGAGTTGTTTTAAAGAGCTAAGGAGCACGGGTGGGTTTAGTCAGTAAAAGTGACATTTCTTCTAGCACCACTCGAAAGTGGGAGATTTTCTGTCGAAATAAAAACATTGTTTTAAATTTCAAACTAATATTAATAAATCTTAATGTTACTGTCTGGTTTGTTACGCTTTCACGAATAAACTACACAACCGATTTTAATGAGTTTTTGTACGAAGTAAGCTTTAACCCCAGGAAACGACATATACTACTTTTTATCTGCCTTTTGACTTTTAATAATCTCCCGTTCCGCCCAAGGACGGGAGTTATCATTGGATGATTTTAACTCACCAAGAAAAATGACCTTAATAAGTAGTCGAAATTCACACAAACGAAGTCAATGGTAAAAGCACATACCAAAACTTCACGTACCCGGAAAAAACGTACAAATTTTGATCACCGCACAGGACACTTCTTACTAATATTATAAATGCGAAAGTTACGATGTTTGGATGTTTGTTACTCAATCACGCCAAAACGGCTGGACGGATCTGGATGAAATTTGGCACAGGCATAGGATACACTCCGGAATAGGACATAGGCTACTTTTTATCCCGGAAAAACTTAAGGTTCCTGTGGGATTTCACATTTCGTTTGATCAAGTGTAAAATTGTATAGGGCAACCCCAATACCACGCGGGCGAAGCCGCGAGCAAAAGCTAGTAACTAATAAACGCAAGCATGAGTTATTCAATGTTGCCACAGACATATACATGACGTACGAGGGGCGCTTTATATTGCTGATTGACTTAAAGATAAAACAGAAAAAAATTATGGGCCTCGGTGGCGAACTGTAACAACCAATAAATTTATACTGCTTCTAATTTAGAAATGGATGCCAGGAGCTTTAGTCCCTATCTTTTTGTAACAAGCCAAGGCTTTTATAGGATTAGTGTTTTAGTACCACTGGTCTATCAGGCTTTGCATATTCTCGCGGCCGAACCCCGGCTTTATTATTTGCTGTAATAACTTGCTCCAAGCATCCAGATGCCACGCTTTCATCGTTCTCACATTCAGCCTGTTATGAGCTAAGGCCTAGCTTGTTACTTGGATGATATCCAGCACAATGTTGCCATGCCAAAACCTTGAGACGACTGGTAATTTTCTTTCAATTACTGAGAACGTACTCTCCTCATTTACATTATGATCTCCAGAACTGTAACTAAACTTAACTTGATAAGAAAATATGTTATTCTGTAGCTTAGTAATGTTTTGTATAATGGGTAGATCTTGCCTAAACTGACGGGCCTTATTAAATTTTCCAATTTTGAGATCAAAATGAGAGTCCCAAGAAACCTGTAAAAATATTTCATCAAGAGAATGTTTCAAGGCATTATTCATTCTGTGAATTTATTCAAGTAAATTACGAAGGTTTTGGAATGAAGCGTCTTTCTTTGAATCTATTTCATTTGGCAGATTTAAGTATTTCAGCCGGTCCAATTCTCCGGACTGCTGGAAATGTGTAAACGGACGTGACACGTAAAGACTTCAAAAGATGACCGAACGAATGTCTTTTCAACAAATTGCGGGTACTTTCCTACATTAGTACAGTGTGTACTCTTAAGAGCACCCAACCTGAGATACATTTTCCATACAACTTTTGCGTGAAGTTTTGACTCTTTATAATGAGTTTAAAAAAAAAAAAAGATAATAGTAAATAACCTTGCATATTTAATCGAAGTTTCCAAATGATTAATTTATTTCCAAAAACTTAATTAAACAACGCGCATTTTCTGGAACAAGTTTTGTGAAATATTCAAAGAGCGAGTAACGAAATTACCAAATGCCACTAGATGCTCTCTTTTTTCGCGTCGCCTCTTTATCAAACATTGCTTCGAATGAAACAACAAGCTTTTAAACCATACTCACTTTGCCGATAGATAGATCGAGGGCCCTCTTAATGAACGAGACGGTTGGCAATCGAAGCGCTGACGACATCGCCAACAATTTCATGTTTCACCCAAGAGTGAATGAACTTGATAAGCAGCTAAAAGAACAGCTTATGACGTCACTGAAGAATAAACAGTGAGCCTCTAAATTGGGTACTTATCATTAATTATAAAACATGTCTGGTACGTAATCCCGCGGTTCACACAGCACTGCCGTGTGTATGTAAGTCTAACGAGCGAAGCATTTGACGAACGATGAATACTACAGCCGAACAAGCTGTCATTTATTAACGGAATTGACCTGGCATTCTAAAGCGAGGGGCCAAATTTATGTTCAGTTTCCTCTCAGCGGAAGAGTAATCACGATAAAGCAAAGAGATTTACATTGAACCTCTTTAGGGTAAACCGTCCGTGTTGTATGAGCCCTCTGATCTCTTAAATCTGCTAAATGAACAGGTTTGTCAGAAGTTGTCGGGACGGAGCCAAGGGCAGCAGACAATGTCACTTCTATTCGCCTTTGAGCCCAGAGAGGTAAATAAACTAAATACTAGTTACTAGAGTGCGGTTTCGTTACGTGTAAGAGCTTATTAATTAAAATGTCTGATGTTTTCTACACGAAAAACATAACGGTTTGCGTGTATAAACGTTGTTGGCGAAGTATGATATCAGACCAAATTAAAAATTTACATATAATTTGATTCGCTGTAGCTTTTATTTTTCGAATTAAGGGCGGGTGGACTCAGCGAAATAGGCATTTAACGCTATCAAGAGTTGCCCGCGACTGCCGCAAAGCGAGCCGTGCGCTTACGTCGCGCGGGCGCGGATAGTGTCACAGTACAGATAAGCAGGCAGCAGGTCCACTTGCCGTATTGATTTATTTTAAAATTAAAATAAAATATTTGATTTCATTTGTAGAAATCAAGCTTGTTTTATTACTATTTGTAGTAACCTAAGAGTTAGAATGTTTTGTAATAAATTAATTTGAGTAGATATTTTAAATGTAACAAACTTTAATCTATAATTATTTTTATTGACATATCAGTTTCTTAGCCCGGTGTTCCAAATAAAATAGGTATTAACGCGAGGACGCGGGCACGGGGGTCGCGAGTCGCGACACTGTGACAAAAATTGCGTCGAGCCGCGCGATCGAGTTGCGCGTAAAACCACACTTACGTAAACCCTGAGTGTTAGCTTGCCACAATCTAAGCTAAACAATATTATAACGGCGTTGGCCAAGAAGATAGGATAGTTAAAAATAATACAATTATGTAAAAATAAAAAAAATATGTTCCATAACTTTGTCACAAAAATCATTGGTTTAAGGACAATATTTTTCAAACATTTATCAAAGAAATGAAAGCTTTCAACGGTTCAACGTTATTTATTGACATAAACTGGTGCTTGATTGCAAAACCCTGATGGTAAGCAGTAACGCAATCGCTAATGGTTAGGAGCACTAATTTATTAAGAACCTACTCTCTCTAGCCTTGAAGACATCCAAATTATAATCGAACGGGAAGACCGCAGTAGGCAAATTGTTCCAGTCCTTCGATGTACGTGATATAAACGACGAGGCGAAACGCTTAGTTCGGGTTACTAAATTTGATGTGGGCAAGATATATTATGCGAGGCCCCCTGAAAGACGACGCAAAAGGACCGATTTTGTAAAGAGAAAAAATTTATTGAGACTCAAATTTTTACAGTGCGCGGTGGCTTTTTAAATTGAAATCGGGATACCGGCGACGTCTGGGGCGTGAATGCCTTGTGCAGTTGGACTCTTCTTTTGCTAGTATTACTGCTTCGCAAAAGGACGTTTCCGCCTGCCACACCTACTCACTCCAGACCATGGCCTGTATTTGGTACAGGCTTGCAGATCTTGACCAGGCGCGAGAGATGGCCGCCGCCGATCGCCTCCACAAGGACAGGCAAGCATTTATAAATGCTCTAATCCTCCACAAGGACACGGCGATGCCAAGTGTGCTCCGTCCAGTGGCGAAACCCAGGCGTCACTTCCTCATGAATCCAATGCAGATACCTCCCGAACATACCATGTCCAGTAAGAACCTACGTCATGCAGAAGGTGAGGACGCCATCATGGGGTCTTTTCAGCCAGGCCTCAAAGAAGGGACTTACTGCCATAATTATGGCGTGCCTAGAACTGGGTTGCGACAGTCGCTGTCGCCATAACATCGTGACATCCCACCGGAACTCATTCCGCCATCGCGCCACTTGACGCGGCAGTGGAGTTTCGTCCTGATGTTGCATTTTCACGCACAACGTGCAACGTGTGTGCAAGGACTGTTGTCTCCAGATCCCAAGAAGACTTACCGCTTCACGGGAAACCGTGCGGTATCCCCGCACCATCCGTATTGACATGACCCTGTGGCATGCGTTAAGCTGGGCCCTCTGTTGCTTTTGCAGCGACGGCGCCTATACTGGCCCTCCATAGGGCCAAGGATCGAACAATTTCTGCGTAAAGCCTTCTACGATTGGACCCCCAAAGTTCGGCTGGAGCCGCTTGAGAATAGCCCCAGTCCGATTCAGTTTGGGAGCCAGACGTCGGAAATGCTTGTCAAAATTACATCGGCTGTCGAGGACGAGTCCCAGATACTTCATCGTAGACCTGACGCCGATGCGAACTCCTCTATTAGCTGGGAACCCGTTGGCGGCGCATTCTGAGGGCCGTGGAAACACGTGGCCTCAGACTAGTACAGCGCCAGTCGCCACCTCGAATCCCAACTGCTAAATCCTTTCAAAGAGCTTCTTTGAAAGAGTCATTGCAGACCGCCTCGTCAAGCACCTAACACTGAAGGGGCCCGATCTCGCGGACGACCAGTTCGGGTTTCGCAGGACGCGCTCCACGGTGGACGCCATCACAAAGCCATCGTGAAGCCTCCTGGAGCCTAGGGTGGTGCAAACTGTTACCTCGACTCTAGGAATAAGGCAAGGAAGGTACGGGGTAGGTTTTTTAGTCAGTAAGAGTCTGACACTGGTCTCCCGCTCCGCCCAAGAGCGGGTTTTGTCATTGGATGATTTTCACCTACCATAAAAAAAAAAAAAGCTAAATCCTGCCAACGACTATCGCAACCCCGCGTGTCGTTAGTTCGGCCGCTGCTTGGTACGATTCTCTCTGTGCTAAGACCGACGACGTCAGGAAAATAGCCGCGCAGCACGTAGTGGTACCCAGTGTTCCACAAGGGTGGTCATAGTACCGATCCCTGTGGAACACAACAGTCATGTCATCTCTCGCCGTTGCGACTCTCCCTGGCGATCGGGGTAGATGATATACCTGACCGATAGGTAGGCTTCAATCACACGACATAAGCGGCCGGGCACCCAGTGGTATTGCCAGATACTTGCTAGTCGATTTTTATATAACTTATTGCTAGGTATATATATATTTGCATTCACGGGCCTTCGAGGCGCGAGGCCCCTTGGACCGCGAGGACGTAGGCGGTCGCTCACGTCGCCCACGCCTTACGCCGCCTCTGGTTCGGACCATAGATATTTCAACAACGTAAGGGGTTGCTCGCCGGGTTGTTTGATGGTAGAAAGGTGATGGTGAAATTAAGCCATGGAAACCCCGCGCACAATAACAAAAACCCATTCTTTCGACTCATTTTTGAACTGAAATATTAGAATAGTGTTACAAAAGATTACAGATTTATGTACCTACATGAATCTGTAATCTTTTGTTCTTTTTCTTTACTCCGTTAGTACCTACTAAAGGGGTACAAAGGAGACAGACACAGAAGTCACGGACACGATATCATAAAGACGTAGGTAGGTATGAAAAGTGAAGAATGTAAATGAGATTGACTTCTGTACCGATCTAATTTGTGTGTCAATAGAAATAAATGAATAAAAAATCGGCCAAGAGCGTGTTAGACCACGCTCAGTGTAGGGTCCATAGTTTCCCGTCTGTCACAAATTTCTCACAACGTAACAGAACCCAGTAGCCCATGTAAAAATTTGTAACCCAATTTCCCGAGAGATGGCGATGTACCCGTTGGTAATTTTAATTTGCGTGTCTCGATTTTATTCTTTTTGTATTTTTATTTGAAAGAAGATTTGCTCAGGATAACGAAATATGTAAAAAAGTAAAAAAAAAAATGCTTGCATGTACGGTTAAATTACAAAATTATTTCAGAACGTTTTTTTTTTTAATTTGTCAAAAACTGTTCATCCTATCAAGTTCAAAATAATTTTCCTAGAAAGTTTACTCAAAGTTTAACTTTTGAGATTTTTTTCATATTTTTTAAACTTATGGTTCAAAAGTTAGAGGGGGGGGGCGACGCCTCATTTTTTACTTTTGGAACGATTATTTCCGTAAATATTTACATTATCAAAAAAATATGTTTCGAAACCCCTAATCATTTTTAAATACCCATCTAACAATATATCACTCGTTATAGTAGAAATGAAAAAAAAAATCAATTCCCACTTTACGTGTAAGGGAAGTACCCTAATAAAACATTTTTTGTTTGTGCACTTGGTCGGCGTGGTTGATATACATATTGGTATCAAATTTTAGCCTGCTAGTGCTGGCGGTCACTGAGATTATCCGCGGACAGACAGACAGCCATGGCGAAACTATAAGGGTTCCTTTTTGACTACGGAATCCTAAAAATTGTAACTTACCATATTTATTTCGCGATTCTTTTTGCCTTCAACCGTGATTTACTTCTAATTTTATTTTTTTTATTTCCCATTCTCACCAAATTACAGTATGAATGGTCTTATTATATAAAAAAAAAACAAATTATTTACACGATGAGAAATAAAAAATGTAAACCTAAACTATAGCTTTTTTATGTACAATATTATTTACAATTTGTATTATTTCGAATTGATATTCTTTACGGAACAGAAGCGAAGCGCGCGCGCAAAAATTTGGCATAGGTCCTTCCTCGGCAACGTCCGGCGGGAGACTGGCAACTACTGGCAAGCGACGCGCGGATCGAAAATCACTTGAATAATCGATAAAAAATTCACAAATTTAATTAAAAAAAAACGATTCGGTAGCATCACTTTCAAAATGAATTACCTCTATATTGATGTTATTTATAAAATGTGAAGCGTTATAGTACTCGTTTAATATGTAAAAAAAATCACAAAATCTAAGCTACTTCAGTATTTTTTTCTATCGACAAAATAGTATGGTATCGTGTATTGAATGGGTGCATGCCAAAGAGAAAGAATGGGTCCTAAATATATATTTTTTTCAGATTCAAAAAGTTATAACTTGCCTATCAAAAATGAATTCAAAAACCGGCAAAATCGGGAACACCTAGCCTTAATACAGCAGAAAACGTACCTTAAAATACTAGCTGAAACCAGCGGCTTCGCGCGCCAGATGACAGAAAATTATACAAGGGACCACTCCTGAAATCCCCGTGTCCAAAGTTTCATCGAAATCCATTCAGCTGTTTGAACGTCAAAAAGTAACAAACACACTTACGAACATTCGCCTTTATAATATTAGTAAGAATTCAGAATTCTTTAAAAACCCTCCATAAAAGTCAGCGAGTAATTCCTGTGGGTAGACTGAGATTGTCCGTCCGAAGTTTGAAGTTATCTCTAAATTGCTACAACACCGAAAATATCCAGATCCAGTCCATTCACACAAATCTATAAAGGCAAAATTTGTGTGTATGTTTGTTACTTCTTCACACTCGAACAGCTGAACGGATTTTGATGAAACATGGTAGGTACCTACACGGGTAGACATGAGGAATTTCATAAGAGATACATAGTGTGCTCCATCTCTCTTTGGGTGGCATGGTAGGCCCTCATATCCTGGAATAATACATCTCTTCTTAGTCGTGCACTCTTGACAGAGTGGTCGTGGTCATGTGTCGGTCTAGTCCTGCGCCACCGCCTCTCTCGCGTTGCTACGCCATGCAGTTCTGTGTTTAGCGTCTTGGGAGTTTTCATTGACGCTGCAATGCGTCACCGATTTGATGAGGTCTGTCCACCGTGTTGGAGAGCGTTCACGTGATCTTTTACCCTCAACTTTCCCTTGCACTACCAATCGCTCCATTGAGTCCTCGTTATGGGTGATATACTCGAAGAACTTGAGAATTCGTATTTACACTTAATACATCTAGGATACTTGTTACCTCAGGAATATTTTCCCTTAAAATGTCTACTATAACGCAGGCAAAGCCGCTGGCAATAACGACTAATATTTAAATGTCTCGCATGAAATCGAGCGTTGTACGCACGATTTTGACATTGACATGATTCCGTTTGACGCGTCCATCTGACACATGTATTGACGTTTCGTTACATAGTCATGTTCCCACACATCTAGGATACTTGTTACCTCAGGAATATTTTCCCTTAAAATGTCTACTATAACGCAGGCAAAGCCGCTGGCAATAGCGAGTAATATTTAAATGTCCCGCATGAAATCGAGCGTTGTACGCACGATCTTGACATTGACATGATTCCGTTTGACGCGTCCATCTGACACTATTGACGTTTCGTTACATAGTCATGTTCCCACAATTCCCGGCTCACCGCATACGATTGACCTTTAGGCTGTTAACACACTGTATAACAAGCAACATAAAACTGTCAATAGAAATGTAATTTGTTTCTCTTTGGGAACAATATCAATGATCATTCAATTCTCGAGGTGTGAGACAAGGCTTACAAATTTACAACCATAAACATCTTCATATTGTCAATTTTATCAGATACTATCTAGTGACTGCGACTTTGGCCGTGATTCAGATTGATAGATTGTAAAACGGCACAATGCCTTTGGTCAAAAAGTCTTTTTTTTTAATGCAAAAAATAGCATAAGCCTGACTGACTCCCGTCAAAATCGATCCAGTGGTTTCCGATATTAGCTGGAATAAACATACAAATATTTGTTTTTGCTAATTGCGTTTTTTTACACAAATACACCGCAAAATTTTGGTCGTTTTAATCCCGTGGGAAGTCGACCCGATACACAATATAATTAATTTACTTTTACATGAAATTCATATCTTTAAGTAAAAGAACTGCTGAGCGGGTTCAATGACTGTAGGTAGCTGTCGATCAATGCGTAACTATATATAATAAGCATTTAGTAAAAAATGTGACTAACAGACATTTCAATTATAATTTATATGTGGTTATAGACTGATATACCGACTAAAGCGCTTGTTTTAAATGTTGTCTTTAAATAATAGTCCGTTTTATAGCCTAACTTAGAGACTAGCAAGTCCATTGTTTGGGGAATCGTGTCATTCACAAGGTGAAAATGCTAAAATTATTATCAAACGCCTCTGACGAAGCATACATAAATGATTTAGGATTGTTTGGCTTATTTTGGAAAGGAAATTGACGTCCTAACATAATGTGGACTCCGTGCGTCAATGCGTGAATATTTCGACGCCACAACACCGACTTCTTTTTATTAAAATGCTAATTTAATTCAAGCCTAAACGGACACACTTTGTTACATTTTTGACACTGATAAAACTAAGAGTAACTCTTCAATCGCTTACGTCGTATTAATCCGAAAAATATTTATGTGTCCTCTCTCCACTCCATCTCGTTTTGACTTGCGGACGGCGAGCAATGGGTAGCTCACTGTCCGCCCATCGGGTAACCGTCCTGACCAAACCCAAGTCGTCGACGGTGCGCACTGTTCCTGCGCGCCTCAAGGAGTTATCAGCAACTGTAGAGGCCCAGCAGGTTCGGAGCCTTCTGGGGCCTAGGGTTGATGCGAAAGCGGAATACCGGGGCCCTGGAACTAAGGTAGGAAGGATCGGTGGGTCGTTTAGTCAGTAGAAGTCTGACACTGTCTCCCGCTGCGCCCAAGGGCGGGATTTGTCATTCGAAGATTTTTCCTACCATAAAAAAAATCACGTTTAACTCTTCAATTCTCATAGACGACGGAAACGTTAAAGGAGATGAAGTATTCAGTCGTAAATATACGACCTTACTAAAATATTTGTCAGATTAATTCTGACGTGAAGGTTTAATACGAGCAGCGCCTCAAGCTTCACGTAGTTTTGCAACTAAGTCGGCCATTTGCAATTTTATAACGACTTGGTCGGATAACTGCAGCTGTACCGCCATAAAGTGACCTTCAATGGTGCCTTATCTCCTCCATAGTTTACTGTCAAGGTGCAACTTAACTTTGTACTATATTTCCTACATAAATATTTATTACGTTAATTTATTGTGTTTTGTTTCAGAGTTACAGTCAGACACTTCAGGATACGATATTACACGAACGATTCTATTTCTGTGATATTTTATTTAGTGCTGTTTATACGATACAAAAATGTTTTCCTTTCAAATCATTTCTAATAATATAGCTCTATAAATAAGTTAAAGACCTAATTTAATTTAACACGATTTGTTTATTCATTCCGTTCATTGAGAGAAGTCGGTCTGATGAAAGATTTCGTATTCGTCAAAACTGTTTAAGAATGTTATTTTAAATATGAATTCTTGCGTAGCATTTGTATTAGTACCAATAAACATGCTACGTTATGTATTTTTATATGAAAATAAAAAACTAAACTAGTGCCGAAATATTTTCTTTACGCCCCTAGTCTAGCCAAGACGCCATCGAAATCCACTTTAGGCGCAATTTTCTCACACTAATTTGAGCCACGCGAGCTTTGCCAAACTGTTTTTGTCTAGTTTTCTGAGAAAGTTCACTGTACTGTTCGGGTGCCCTCTGCGTAGAAAATTAGATTTTTCAACTTTCTACGCTGTTATAAATAAAGTGTTGGTTCGTGGCTTCACCGCCGTTAGCTGTTTTTTTGGGATTGTCTGTTATTACACTTTGCATGCAACTTAGTTTTAACCTGTCGGCTCTTTTGTATTTCTTTTTTTTTATTTATTTAATCGTCTGTTGTTTTTAATTACGAAACTTCGAATTTAGGGAGTAGCGTAGAATAGATTAGGTTTGCTGATAATTTTTTAATTAGTTTTCTAGAAGTTTTTTTTTTGTACCTAGGATGGGTGCGATGGTCGCATTTGTTTGTTGAAATAGAAATAATGGTACCGAGTGACGTTTTTTAAGAATTGTTTCTTTTTTATTAGATATTATCAACCAAATTAACATATTTTCGTAAGGGTTTGTTCACGTTCGAAATGTGCCAAGATCCTATAGTATCCTGTGAAAATATGTATTAGGTAATTTATTGAAGATGTTTAATTTCTCTTTCTAAACATTCAGACAAACTTTAATCCAAACCTACATATCAACCAAAAAAAAAACCGCAAATCTAACCCTCCAATGCGAAAGGTAGCCTACGTAACCGTAAAGCCCGCATTTGGCTAAAGATCTCGCCGCATTCTGCATTGCAGCAGTGGGTGGTTGGCCGCTGCAAAATTGTTGTTTATGCGCCACCAGCGCCTCCCCGCGGC
This sequence comes from Mythimna loreyi, assembly GCA_029852875.1. NCBI lineage: Eukaryota > Metazoa > Arthropoda > Insecta > Lepidoptera > Noctuidae > Mythimna > Mythimna loreyi. The sequence goes on along the minus strand of CM056780.1, from coordinate 18,531,229 downwards.
CACCACTGAAATTATATCACGATGCATTACCGAAGCGATGTTGTTTACTGAAACGTTTACCTATTGGTTTTACGGTTCCACGGTTTTGTAGCTGCATTTGAGGGTTAGATTTTTTTTTTTTATTTGAAGTTTTGCTGACTTTTTATGACGAATTTTATGTTAAGTAATAAGTATGATTGGAATGTATTGATCGAAATATGTCCTAGACCATAAAATATGATATGAAATAAAATTAAATGTGTTCAGTGATTAAGTATAATGTCAACTGTACATTTTTTATATACTTCGCATGGATTAAAAAAACCATAACGAGACACGATAGATGATGCAACACACGTACAAATATTTTTTGTATAATTAGACGAGTGACGTCGGAGGACACACCTAGTCTAATAGTCTGACGCATACATACACATTAGAAGGAAAAACTAACAAAGGTCATTAAACTCTTTTGATATTAGATAAAGTTTTATCGTACATGCCATATTTTTTGTTTGTGTTCTTATGTTAATGAGCCCTTACTCAAAATTATAATTTCCATACTAATTATTTATTTTTAATTACCCCTAAATCCTCACGTCCAATTAAGTCTTTAAAATCATGTCACACTTGACGGAAACCTGCGTTACGAACTACACATGAGAAAACTAATTGAATAACCCGACAAAAAGCTTAATTCAATTTTGAACTTTAATTGTTTAATTTAAAGTTTAATTTTGCTTGTAATGCCGCGTCAGAAAGTGTAATAGTAGGTGTTGCTGTACACTGAATGTTTGCCCATCACTTGAGCGTTGATTTCGTAATTATCCTACTGGTGTAAGTTGACCTATTAATGTTCATGCAAATGTTTATTTTTAGTTATGATAGATGGGTCAGGTTGGGCTGGTGTTCAAATACGTGGAAACTCTGTCCATCCATCATGTCGGCGTGGAACTGTGTGAACGGCTTATGGAGAGATAACGTATCGGTCGGTTACCGAACGGAATTTGAATGAAATAGTTTTTTTTTTTTCGTTGTTTGAATTTCGAACGTGATAATTCACAATGGCAATGTTTTTTTTATTATTAAGTTAAATATTTGATTTTTCACTGTGATTTAATGTAAAGAAACTGGCTTGAACCCTTCGTGGCCAAATGCAATTTGGACACGAAGGGTTCTGTAATACAATATTATAATTGAGCAATAGATGCCGATATAAAAATGTTTCTTGTGTACTTGAATTTTTTAAATTATTTGTTCTTGTAGCGGCGATAGAATGACACATTTTGTAAAAATTTCAACTGTCCACCTCTTATGGTTTATGAGGGTCACTGACAGGCAGACAGTCCCATTGACATTTTTCGAGTACCTACGCCCTAAAAAATAAACTCTTATAATATTTCACAATATAAAATGACCGTAAGGGTTGGGACATATCTGACGGAAAATGCGTCGCGTATTATCGGTCGCGTAACGCCAAAATAGACACATCATTGCATAGTATAAAACAAAGTTGCTTACCGCTAACCCTATGTATGCTTAGATCGTTCAAAGTACGCAACCGATTTTGATGCGTTTTTTTTAATCTATAGAGTGATTCAAGAGGAAGGTTTATGTGTATAATACATGCATAATATCTTCAATATTAGTACCCGTGCGAATATTATAAAATATTCAACTTTTCACACTCAGCCGATGATCATTTTTTTTTTTAAAAGAGTAACCATGGAGTTTCTTGCCGTTTCTTCTCCATAGGAAACGACCAATTTGGAACCGTGCACTAGCTTCTGACGTTTTATAAGTGCCCTTGTAGGCCTATATGAAATAAAAACTTTTTTGATTTTGATTTGATTTGATGATGCGTTAATGCGTCGAATGTACAAGCATGATACGCTCGACGCATTTTCCGTCAGATACGAGTTTTTACCGACCCTTATTCTTTTAAATTTTATTCAAATAAAGCATCAAATAATGACTTTTTATAGCCTTTACGTTCACAAGTTTCTATAATTAATATAATCAGTCGTTAAATTTAACTAGTAAGGTATTATTTTAATGTTAGATAATAAATAATTGTCACTTATGAATAGTTATGAGCGATTTTTAGAATAAATTCCTGAACTGGGAACGTTCCCGTGGTTTCGGTATCCGAAACCAGAATTCCGAGTTTTTAATTACGCGTTTTGAATATTAAATTAGGGTACATTGTATCACATTTGTCAAGGTTTTATTTTCATGACCATTTTATTTAATGATTCATTGACGTAATAAAATCGGTTCATAGTTTCTTGCTTCTTAATATACTTAAAAAAATCTTAATCTTACAATATATGAAAATCACAAAAAAAAACCCGCTGCTCCATAGATTTATATTCAAATAACTCGACAAAAAATCAACTTTGTCTATAGTTTTAAGTAAATATCGCATTTGCCGAGTTAGTACCGTTTTGGCGTTGCACAGATTTAACAAATTTAACTTTTCTTTTTACGATAGTTATGTATTTTTAATTTATACGATTGTGTGACGCTTCCTCCTGCTCCACGCCTTCTTTCTTTCTTTGTTTTTTTTTTCATCTTTTAAACTCAAAACATTATTTCAATGTCAGCAGCAAACCTCACGGTTACGGTTGCCAAGCAGATAAGCAGTTCACTAACTATCCGTAATCGATCAGTAATATTCCATTTGGTTGTTTCAGATTCCACGAGTTCAATAGCCGATAAACTTCCCTCGATAACATGTGAGTTTTTAACATACATTTCTGGCATATCGACAGTATTTTTTGCGACGTTCTGTTGCTATGCAAGCCGCTTGAGGAAATCGTGGCTTAACGTTATTTCAGCTGCTCAGGTCGATCTTAAGAATTTCTGAAAGAGAAACCTTAGTCTTATAACGCAAAGAGCAACTGAACACAGGCCGACAATAAGTCTTGACACTACTTCCTGCTTCATACTAAAACGTCCGAAGACATTGGATGATTGTCCACCTTAACAAAAAAGATGGATTGATCTTCAAGCTAAAGCAACGATATTATTCTTCGATCCGTGAATTGGTGACAGGTCCTGGGAAGCAAAGGGCATGGAAGACAGGTGGGTTTTAGTTATTAAAAATTTGAATATCGCTTCCACTCCTAAACGGGAAGCGTAGTCTGATGATTTCTCACCTGACCTGGCCTGCAGTCAGAGCCTCTAACCACGAGAATAATAGGCCAGTCAAGAAGAATGGATCTAGAACTAGGCTAACGTAGGTGGAACTAGTTAGGTCCGATGCCAAGGCTGCGGATTATTCGAAGGAGCCTCAAAATAAAAGGCGAGTGTTCCTTACTTTGGGTTTTAATCAATAGAAGTCTGACACTTCCTCTTGTTACATCGTTGTTTGCTGTTTTTCCACGGAAAAAAGTTACATTAATAGTTGCTATGCCACATGTGTTATATTAATAGATTTGCGATTGTGTGTTGAAACTTTTGCGTAACTGTGCCTATAATTATTTTGTTGGCTTCTGGAATGAGTTCAGTGCTCCTGTCTGTTCTAGTTTAGTGATATTTTTTTATAGTGCTTGACTTTTTACATTACCTGACAGTAGTACTATTACTCGGCTCGACTTTGACGGCGCTTTTCATCCATAGAAAGGATAGAGTGAATAACTTTTAATGAACTAAAGCGCCTCACCATCAACGATTGCATCACTGCTTACCATCAGGTGGGATCGCAGTCAAGCATTATTATAGCAAATGAAAAAAAAATAGGAACTTACTGCGTGGACACTCGTGATGTATCTAATATATTTCTCGCTGATGCTCATACTTACTAATTTTCGTTTGAAAAACTCGCTCAAAAAGCTGTAAGATTTAAAATTCATTAATGGATTTGATACACGTGGGATCCTGAAGAAGTGCTGGCCTGATGCTGCGTGACCCACAACAGCGTTTGAGCCGCTCTTTAGAAGACTACACGCAGCAGTTTCTGAACTAATAGTGCTCCATTGGTGTAATTGCTGTAAGGCGTTCTCAATTGAGTTTACATAAATAAATAACGATGTCCACGAAAAAACCATTCCTTCTACAGTAGCCGTATTGTTACCTCATCCATAATGATCGTATTTTTTTTATTCCTTCGTCTCCATAGCCCTTAGCCGTATGAAAACGAAATTAGTGGAGTGTAGTCTATAATTTGATGCATATTATATCGTTGATGGTTAAAAAAACGTGTTATTAGTGCGACCATCCGAGACTGGAACTGTATTTAATTTTGTGTTTGTATCTAAAATGTAGCTGTCGTCAGCCTCTTCTGTTAAATAATTACACTAATGTTGTAGAGGCGAAAGTTTTGTGTGTTTTGTGGTTCCTTCACGCATAAACGGCTGGACGGATTCGGATGAGTATTGTAGAACGGGAAGACTATGTCCACCTGTGTCTTACGGTGGTCTTGGATAACCCTGCGACTCCCGAGCGGCGTGAGGGTATCAGTTCCCTTGCAGGAGCGGCCGTCTCCTTTGACAGCATACTTCTTCACAGAAGGAAGTGACCCGCATTCCATTCCTTGATTTTCAGTACAGAAACACTAACACAGAAAAGTGTTTTTATTTTTATATAACACTAGCTTTTGCCAGCGGCTTCGCCCGCGTACATAAAATATGGCCTATGTCACTCAGGAGTAAAGCAGCTTTCTATTGTTGCTTAAATTTTTCAAATCGGACCAGTAGTTCCAGAGATTACTCCCTACAAACAAAAAAAACAAAAAAAAAACAAACTTTACCTCTTTATTATATTAGTATAGATTTAATTCGTCATATTTCGGTTGTATCTTCTTTCTCATTTAGGAAATGTTTTATCGAATTTCAAACGACCAGTGTTTATTTCATTAATGCAAAAACAACGTGTGTCTTGAGGTGATTTTTGTGTTAATTAGTTTACACACAAACCACATAATTTGTTGTTGAATCATACATTTTTAGAAACATGATCAAATGCCAACTGCGTTATGTGTATGTGGCCAAAAAATAAGTCGTCGTTCCTAAAATATTTTTTCTAAAACAATAAACATAACTAAAATAGTTTATAGGCATGTAAAGTGCCGTGGGAAATAGCTTGCGGATGGCGAGCAATGGGTAGCTCGCCGTCCGGTCGTCTGGTAACAGTCCGGACCAAGCCAAGTCGTCAACGGCGCACTCTGTTCCCGCACGCCTCAAGGAGCTGTCAGCAACCGTAGGGACTCTGTAAAAGGGTTGAAGGCTACTGGGGCCCAGGGTCTCTTTCTGAAAGGAAGGCTTGGCCCCAGAGCGAAGGGCAAAGAAGGAACGGGGTGGAGTGTTTAGTCAGTAAGAGTCTGACACTGTTTCCTGCTCCGCCCAAGAGCGGGATTCGTCATTGGATGATTTTTGCCCACCATAAAAAAAGTCATTCTTAAAATATTTTTTTCTAAAACAATAAACATAACTAAAATAGTTTATAGGCATGTAAAGTGCCGTGGGAAATATAATATTGGGACACATGCTAAAATCATAGTCAGGGTGTTAATTTCCGCTAGAGATAAGTTAATCTAAACTATGAATAATTAAATAAGGGATTAAGTTACAAGAACGTTTCTGTGGGACTATCCGATAACTTGTTACTGCGGTCGCCTTGTTAATGTTCTTCTTTATAGGCTTTTAATTAAAATTTGTACTGGTCGATGCTGTAGGAGTTTTGTACTTTAGTTAGGTAAATATATTTATTTAAAAAAAAATGGGGACTCACTTTAGAATTAGTCTTTCTAGTTTTTTTTTTATGGTAAGTGAAAATCATCCAATGACGAAACCCGCTCTTGGGCGGAGCGGGAGACCAGTGTCAGACTCTTACTGACTAAAAAACCTACCCCGTACCTTCCTTGCCTTATTCTTGGAGTCGAGGTAACAGTTTGCACCACCCTAGTCTTTCTAGTTGTATTTATGTTGTGACCAGATTATAGAAATTGATTACGTTGTGTTGTCCTTTTATTGCCATAGAAATCCTACATCAATGATATGGCCAAACGAGGATTTTTTAATGGTATGTAAAATCATCCTATAACCTACCCCGTTCCTACGTTGCCACACCAGGCCCAGAGCCTTTCTTTCAGACACGAACCCTGGCCCAGTTGGCTTCGGCTCTTCAGCAGGGTCCCTAAGGTTTGCTGTCTAGGTATGATCTGGCCACTGAACAGTGAACTTGCATTCGAGCAGGCAAAGAACGTAGGCTGGGTTGTGTCGGTTAAATCTAACACTTCCTTTCGCTCTACTTAGAGCGGGAGAAGTCTTCTCACACCAATGTTTTAAAGGTGACTGTTTGAATGTTCACATGTTTATATTATAGCCTTTACGCTTAGACAGTTGAAGTTAGACCATGTCTTAGAAAATACTTCTGAATAAAAAGTATTGTATGTCCTACGTACAATATGAGGTATTTTTCTTACGGTAATGTTCTACTTACGCGCAGACGAAGCCGCTGTCAAAAGCATATGTAATATTTTATAATCTAATTACCCCTAACCTACAACAGTTACAAAATACCTTCACGTAAATTCCATAAAACTGATTGGCATTATTGCCTTTTTCTTGGTAATAATAGTGCGATGGTATCTGAATCCGTTATCTCAGCATGCCATAAATCAGCCGACTGCAAATTTAGCCTTTCGCAGAACTGCCCATTGTGGTGCATGATGGATGACCACCGTGGGGCAAAATGGCGCAGAGTGGGGCCACAGGGAGCTTACGGTGGGTTTCCCTTTGCGCATACTATCCAAGTTGTATATGGTTGTTTTCTTGAAGACTTGTTTACTTCAGTGATGTTTGGTGTAATCGATATTGTAATTTGTCTATTTTAATATTTAACAATGGATGAGTATTCGTCAGTCGTAGTAGTACTGTTCGTAATTAATATTCTGATTCGTAATTCATTATATAGGCGTAGGAATGAAATTAGTCTTAATACAAACGCAATTTCGCACGAACGTTGGTAGAAGGTGACTTTTGCGACCTCAAACATACTATACATCGCGTATTCTACGTCATAGATTTTATTGGTGTGTATAGAAGACGCAGTTATTACAAATTAATGTTTATATGAACCGCTGAAAACACAAACTGCACTCACCCTCCGCAATCTAGCTAAAAAGTCAAACAATGCAGTAGATTTTATCTTGAGCCACCCTATGCGGCGTGCCGTACCTAGCTGTGTGGGGGATAACGGCTCCTCGGCGGGGCTATATGGCTATACGGCTAATAGCCGCGACATGACACCAGCGCACGTTCTTCTTTGTGAACGTGCCAATTCATAAGGACTGTTATGTCGAGGGTGCGATGTGCTGTTTTTTCAGCAAGTGGGTTAACGGACGGGTCTTGAGATTTTTTTTTTGGTTGTGTGTTTTTGCGGATTTTTTAGTTAATAGCTGCAGTTTTGTTAGCATCCGTTGTTTGTATATGTTAAAGCTATTTGATTTTTATTGAAAGAAACTATATCATATATACATTTGTGATAGCTAAAGAGATGGGACTCAATAAAGGTAGAAAATGTTTTGCGCATCACCGATGCATAATGGAACATACAATCCAAAATAAACTAAATGTTTTTGGGAATAGTTTCATTTAGCATACTACTAAGGGGTTAAAAGTGAATAGTAAATAAATAAATAGGTTACTTCTAGCCAATTTCGGTCTAGCATCTCTTTCCATCAGCTGATATAGTGGTCAAGCATGAGCCCATCAAGAATAGCAATAAAGAACCTGTCTAATCCATCATAGCATCACCCTTATAATGTTTCTATTACTGGGACTCAGGAGAGGGAACGGGCCGTGATCCACCACGCGAGTCCAGTGCAGATTGGTGGATATCACATGTCTTCGAACTTTTGGTTCTAGGACATGTCGGTTTCCTCACGATGTTTTCCTTCACCGTTTTGAAAGCATGAAATAAATTACATAAAGTAGTGCACCTGGCTGGGCTTGAACCAGCGGCCTACTTCTCGTAAGTGGGGGCCACAAATAATATGCCTACTGGTGGTTAATAGAACAACCAAACTGTTAACAGTTCCTCTACTAAAGCCAGAATAACTAATTACTATAATATTAAAATCAGTTCGTGGATCTACAGATATGTGTCTATAAAGTGTATAGACCTGTGCTAGTGTGCTATACCGTCAAGCCGCGGTTATCCGGCCGGCGCTGGTGCGGCGTGCATGGGGAGGGCCAGAGATTCCTATCAGATGCATTGTTTCCCTTTCGAACTGTCACTTAGGGGTAGCACTAACGGTTTTTGCACGATATTGCGAACGTGTGTGCGAAATTTTAGCAATATGGCGACCGTTTTGCCTCACTTTTTCATCTGCATCCATTTTTTTTTCCGGGCATTTGTGTCTGTCAAAGTTTTTCTTAAAAATGTGCAAAATATAAATGAACTTCTAAGCTTTTTGCATGCTGTTTTTTACATAAATCATATCTTTCTTTGATATCCCAAGCAAAAAAAAAAAAAGATTATAGTTGAGATGGACTTGATTCTTAACTTTATAGACTGGCCGTAATGGTCTTAAACAAAAGTGTGCGAAAATGGGAAAGAGATGTCTTAGTTTTATAATATAGTGCCCACCACTAACGTGATATTTACTGCGATAATTATCGCTATAATTTTAAGGTGCTAAAGTTGTTGAGTTATCGTCTAACGCCAAACTTCATTGTTAATGCTGTTGTCAAATTATCGCGTAATTAAGTCGTAGCCACACCTAACGTTGACGTCGATTATTGCGATAATTCTCAGCATTTCCCGTGTGGCCCGGACACTAGAAATTTAAAAATGCCATTGAGACAGTTCTTTACAATGTCACGTTAGTATCATATTGCCTTCCAGTTATTTTGTCATTTGAATCCATTTCGCCTGATTCCCAAGACATCAGGATTACGTGACCATGTTCTATATTACCGTTAGGAACCTTCGAGGAGCTAGCGACGTGAAGCGTGACATCATCAGCAACTATTTGTAAAACATCTTTGTCAGCACTGTCGAAGATACCTTATTTTTCCTTGACAACGTAATGAATAATGTATTCATTGATAATATGAAAGCTCATTGCTTATTACTCGAGCTACGCGCCTTCCGAGAATTCCTCGTGTCATCGCCCGTACTTTAATTCCTATGTTTCCATTGATTGGAGACGTGGAGGTTATGGAGAAATTACAATATTGTGTCCATTATGTTTGTTTATTATCGCTCCATCGATCAGGCTTTGTCAGCTTTGATAGATTAGTTCGCCACTTTACTGACTGCTTGTGTTTCAAATTAAGTTCCTACTTGATTGTAGTTTCAGTGTCTAAAGTTGCGGGTGGCATGTTGAATTTTGAACGAAAGGAAGGTTGTTTTTCATGAGTGCTCGGGTGTTAATTTATATAATTAACACCCGAGCACCGCGAGGGAGTTAATTATATCTTTGAGATAAATTCACCTGGAACATCCTCTTGAAGGTATGTAATATTTTAAAGTCCGATCTTGAGCATTACAGTACTATCTTACATAACATTAAATTCAATTACATTGCAATTAATTGATTCATCAGTTTCCGAGGAAGTGATAGTTGTGCTGAGCGCGTCCATATTAATTCAATAGCAAAAAAGTAGAAGAAAATATATTGTGTCACATGCTTGGTTCTTCTCCCTCACTGCTGAACTCTGTAATGTTACATTGCAGGTTAATTTTTCATTTGAGGGAGCATTTTTCAGCCAACCTATGGAAAAGGCCAGAACATAGTTACTGTTCTTCAAATCTCCAACTAAAAGGAGGCTTCTGACGAGACTAGCGTTGCGTCTAGTCCGATTAAGTCTTTTTTATTATTGATTATAGGTTTGCGCTTGACCACTATCTCACCTGTAATAAGTACCTCCAATACGTATTATACCTAAATATAAACCTTCCCCTTTAATCACTCTATCTATTTAAAAAAAAACCACATCGAAATCCGTTGCGTAGTTTTAAAGATCTAAGCACACCTAGGGACAGACAGCTAGAAGCGACTTTGTTTTATTATATTATATTATTATAGTTATATTTTGTAATGATTTGGTGACATAGATGCCGCCACAACCCTATTTAAACATCACTAATATCGTTTCCCAAACGAGAAAAGGGCTCCGATAACAAATAATTCAAACAAATTGTCGAAAACACTTATTAGACCCACCATATCGATGGCTGATTGCTTTCATACATGATGTTTATTTGACAATTTATTGCACCATCAAAAAATTCGTATGGCCGCCAGCCCTATTACAATTTACTTCAAGCACTTACAATTTTCCCCTTGTTCACTTCGTCGTTTGTGAATAGGAATGCGATCTCCTTCCATGGGGTGAATAAATTCCATACATCTTTGGCCAACGTACTTTTAACGGTTCTCTAAGTATTATTGCATGTTTTTGTTATGAAAATGATGTGTATGAGCTATTTTTCTGGGTGAGCTTTTGAATTGTTCCGTGGGCTAAGTTTTTTTTTGTTGATGTATAATTGAGGCTTTCACCAGTTAAATGGGGAGGTTTATCGTTGTTTATTTATGTGATTGACTCAAAAATACAATGAGGTTTAAGTGGTGGTTTAAATGTATGTGAAACTAGTCTGATTTATAGTATACTCTGGTGTCTGATTTGCCAACTACTTGAAAGGAAAAAAAGATTCGCACAGGATAAAAACAGAATAAAATAAGCATGTTAACTAATCCTTAAAGATGAATGGATGAAGAGGAAGAAGAAGGCCGAAGAAAAAATGGAAGGATTGTGCGAGGAGTGATATCAAAGAAAAGAGAGTTAGTGATAGTGTGACGGGTGACAGGACAGGAAGAAAAAAACGTGTTGCCCGGACCCCAAGTAATATGACATAAAGGCAGGAAAAGAAGAAGAATTAATGATTCAAGAAAACCTAAATTATAACATTTGAAAAAGAAAAAAGGCACGTACTTGCCTAAAAATGCTCATATCTCAGCATAAGCAGCGATATTTAAAAAAAAATAACGATACTACAGTGATACTTACTAAGTACTTAGAGATATTCTATCCGTATAAACTCCATCTAGATTATCAGCAAGTACGGAGCACCTATGTTACCGGAACCCTCGTTCATTAAGGGCCATTAAATCGTCATATACATTAGTATCTACACGTTACTCATCTGCTTTGATCTCGGCATGCGACGCGAGGGGTTCGCTGATGGCTCGCCTGTGCTGCGCTATTTTAGTACCCGATGAACTAACACGATCGAAAAGTTTCTTCATTCCCCGCAGGCCAGTACGATATAGTTATTTATTTACAAATGCCGTAGCCAGTAATAAAAACATCGTAAACATTCTAGCGTGTCTATTGTAAAAGAAATAGCACTGTTTTTACGTCTGCACGGAAACGTACACTCGGATCCATTAATATGTAAGATTTTACTTGGCAATAAATCTGGTAAGCCGATATGTAGGCAATCTATAAACAGCTGTTCAGTGAAGCACACAGTATTTGACAACTGAACTCTCTTGATCTCTCCACAGCTTTGTTTTTGTCCGTTTTCTTGTTCAAGTCTACTGTATAATTAAGATTATGTTCGAACGGTGCGGTAATCTCGTTGTATTATTCAGTAATATCCGAGCGAGCTTCAATCGGAATATTATTGAAATTTAAGCTTTTTTTTTTTTCAATCGGAATATTTCTTAGAAAAACATTTATTGATTTCTGGCTTCTCTGCTGAACAGTTTCATGTATGTACTTTTTTGTTGTGTTAGTAGAATAGTATTAGGCGTGAAATACCATTAGGGTAATGACGCTTGGCTAGCGTAGTAACCTTATCTATATTTACAAATACATGAACATTGTTACCGTACTATAAACTACGTGTGTAAATCGGTTCGAAACACGTGTAGTTTAGAAATACTAGAACAATACTAGAGGCGGGTTGAATCAAAGCGTAGTACTAACGTTACGTTCGTTAAAGTTTCACGATTGCGTCTGAAACGAATTGAGATTGTGTATGCCAAATTCTGTTCAGAGCATTACTTCACTTGTAGACTATACATCTGATGCCCTGGTGAACCTGCGTCGTCGACGGCGCGAAGTGTTCCACGTGTGCCTCAAAGAGATGCCAACAAACCGTAGGGGCCCAGTAGGGCCGATGCCACAACTGAAAAATTTTGAGACCTTTAGGTCAAGGAGGAATGCAGGCGGTCCAGGCCTCCTTCTGCGAAGCAAATGTGGAGGCCGCACGCCTAAGAGAACAAATGTCCTCATGCCCCAGCCGCCAAGATTCTTACCAGTCATGGTAGACGTGGCCTTGCGGACGTTCAGCTCGCCATTCGACCGTCCAGTGCTCGACGCGCTCCTCAAAGAGACGTCAACAAATCGTAGGGGCCCAGCAGAACCATTGCCCGCTAAATAGCAAGGGCTGTGGGGAATCTCTGAAAAGGATAGCCGTAGTCCTAACACGCAACTGAGGGACATAGGTGTAGTTTTAATCAGTATAAGTCTAACACACCAGAGCGGAAGAAGTCAGATGATTTCCTCCCTTAAAAACATACCTCCAGGTCATATTTATTAGGAAGCTTATCATACTTCTCTCGTCATTCTCTCTTTCTCTCATTGATACGTAGCCACCTCAACACATACCTTTCGTTCGCCTTTCATCTTAACCAATCGGTTACCGTCATTTTTAACGCGAATTCAACAGTTACACGATGCAAACGGACTGCATTCACAAAGTGCAAAACGACCATGACACACTACCGCCACGGTCACACCGCTCGTACTAGACCGTTTCGTTTAGTTTACAGCTCGTATATGTATGCCAATCAGTAAACTACTGGCTTCGCTTGTTATTTATGTGCTAATATTTTTCAGTCGGCCGTTATTACCCTCAGTTTAATATGCTTTGCGGTTGTAAATATCTGTTTCTGAGTAAATGAAGTTTCCGTGTGTCTTTATGGCGGTCTTTTCCACTAGAGATGAGCTATGCTGTGTCTACAGATGTGTTAATGTCCACCTATCATAGTCATTGGTAGGTATCTGGCTTGGTATTGGTGGAAATGGATTCAAATAAGTTTAAATTCAAATAAGCTTTTTTTCTTCTTTTATTATGGTTGGTAAATTCATCCAATGAAGAATCCCGCCCTTCGGCGAGGCGGGAAACAGTCTCAGGCTCTTCCTGACTAAACATCCCGTTTCTGCGTTGCCTTGCTCCCCCTTCCTTTCAGACCCAAACCCTTGTCCTCAGTTGGCTCTGTCCCTTCTGCAACAACTCCTAAGCTTCGTTTTTATAAGATACCTTTCTTTCTGTCGATACACCACGTAACTCCACCTGCGCATCTTCATACCGCAACTTTGTCGTCCCGCTGCATGTCTTAGCGTCAGTGGCAACTTCCGCCTTCTTCGTTCTTCGCAGGAGATGACCGCCTGCCATTATTCCTCGGACCTGTATCAGGGCCTTGGACGAGAGATCATTAATTGAGGCAGCATTTGCCTAAGCGGAAGATACTTCCACCGTATCGTATCTCTTCAGTCACTCCTCCAAGAGGGAGGACTTAATGTTACTGGATCGTACTCTTGAAAATTATTTCTTTATAACACCTTCACTTTACTGGGAAGTAACTCATCGTTGAGCTCAGCACGCCCGAATTGTCAAATCTCCGTGTACTATAGGAATGCCTATGTCCAACAGTGGACATCTTTCGACTGAAATGATCATTCATCATTTCAGTCGAAAGATGTCCACTGTTTATTATGTTATTAACATTTTACCACCCAGTCTCAGGGAAATTGAGTTTTTCTCCCCTCCCGATCATTATTTGTTTTTGTTGTCTTATGAAGAAAAAAAAAAAACGAAAAACAAATGAAGGCATTAAAATATGTTAATGTCTAGTACACTATGAATAAATGAATGTTTAATTCTTCGTCCTTAAGGTCGTTGGTTCGATTCCGTGCTGACAATAGAGAGGGGTGGGGAGGGGATCATGATTTATATCTGCGGCTTGGTGACTGGTGGCAATTTTTTTTTTGTTTAACTGCTGTTCATAAAGGTCAGCGTGCATTGCATTTCCGTTGTTTCTGCATGCTTCTGATCACTAGCGTGTGCGCATGGTTTATTTTTGTTTATTAACAAATAAAAATGTCAATGTTATTTTTTTTATATTTTATTCGGTTATGTTGATTTTAATGAGTTTGCGCCGTCGACGACTTGTGTGCGGAACTCTAATAAAAAACTTTACGTACCTTGTAAGCAATGGAACCAAAGTACTTTCTGACGATGGTACTTGACACGAAGTGTGTCCGAAGTCGATCCTATCTCTCTCTTTTGTACGAGAACTTAGTTTTGTGGTGACCGTGTCCTATCTGCTCTGCGGTTATATCATTTGTAGATACGTGGGATATCTCTGTGTGGAGCGTAAATAAATAATATTTTGTTTGTTATGCTCATTATGTAACTTTTGATATATGAGCTTTGGTAAAATACAGGGTAGTGCCTGCTTTTCTTACCGACAATAACTTATCTTCTAGAAAAAAATATATAGGTAAACTAGCCTTCTGCCAGCGGCGAAAAATCCTTTCTTAGTGTTCGCCTACGTCGTAAAAGGAAACCTTGGGCAAAATTTCACGCTCCTAGGTACAGTAGTTTCGGCTGTGCGTTGATATGTCAGTCAGTCAGTTTCTCATTTTATATATTAGATATACTATTTAACCCTTGAATTTTTTAGTTAAGTAATTGTTTAGTTAAGAAACTTACAAAATTCAAGTATTCTGTAAGTATAATTAATGTGATGCCAAAACGTTTGGCGCGTAATCTCAAAATAATCAATTTTGTCATGTCTATATAAAAATCTATCACAAGTTTATTATCATTATTGAATCTTGTAATGAACAAACCCATAAACATACTCTGTATCTAATTAAAACAATCCAGTCCAGATGTATGTACATTTCTTGCATGCATGCGTACAATACTAACTCAGTACTGCTACCCTCAACATAAAGTTCTAAAAATAATCGGAATAAATTTGTTTAACATACATAATATGTTATTAAGTAAGATTTCTGATTACCATCCTCATGTATTAGAGGCATCGCATTGCACATAATACCAGGTTTGAGGAGATGTACTGACATCAAGTTTAATTGTCGAAATAATTGAACAATTACGAAGGAAAACTGACGTGGGGTTCCGTATGTTTTGCTTGTAATTACCTGCCGAGAATTCTCGTGACAAATGACGTGTCATGTCATTGTCAAATATTTTGTAGGTACTTAGCGTTTTGCGGGATTACTAACAGATAGGAGTGCGAAGAGGCTGATATTGGTGATCTAGATTTGGTTAAGTTTAAACTACGAAACCTAAAGCACAGTAAAGGCGTAGACTAGATACGTAACCAGTCTTGCAGAGTGTGCGGGAATTGATTCTGCCATCACCTTTCTACCTTAGGATTACCCGACGTATGACGAGTGTACACCCTTAAAATGGTAACACCTCTATGTCTGAACTAATCGTTTGGCCTCGTCGTTTATATGGCGCGTACATCGAAGAAATGGCTATAGCGCACCTCCATCACTGCTTACCTAATGGTGGGATCGCGGTTAAGCGCTAGTTTATATCAATTAAAAAAAAACAATGACAGAATCTCATAAAAGTTATTTGTTTAAAACTGCAAAATACACTGTTATTTAACCCGTATTTCAGATTAATTTGTGTACCTAACTCTGCAACTGTGAACAAAGATTCCGAACAATATTTTCTTAAAATTAATTACGACTCGTTGTTTTGTTAGCTATAATTAACTCCCAGCAACTAATTAATCCATTAAGGCGGTGAGTTTCGACTTTAATAAAAGTCTTCGAATTGCAAAGGCTTCCGCATTAGCCCGCGTGCCCCTAAAAATATTCGGCTCCAATACAAAGGGCGCACAAATTGTCATAATTGAAAGTTAGTGTGCGTTAACTGACGTAATTACAAGAATTGTTTATAATTAAAGGCGTTACGTTTTTTCACTAAAACAAGTACCGAATTATACAAAATTACCGGTTAGCATTAGCCTTCTGAAGTTATCATTATATCCGTTCTATGTCCCGGGAAATTGTTCCTGGAAAAAGTTATTATCGTGTTCTATATAGAATCGTAAACAAATATGAACTTTACGTGTTGGATAATAAGGATATTGCAATGCGATCGTAGATAAAAAGCGCATCAATTTTGATCAAAAAATTATTTCTATACAAAATTATGTTGTTCGTTCGTCCTGCATTTTTTTGAGTCTTAAATCTATTGGGGTAAGGTTGAGGATATAATATTTGGGCGGCAATAAACAAGTTTATCGACAGGTCAATTACCTAAGGGCACGCGTACACTATGTACAAACAAACCGAATTTGTTTAAATTAGTGTACGTGTGTTGGTCATTCGAGAACCATTGGGTGGTCGATTATTACTTTTTTTATAATCTTTAGGAAAATACGTACTATAATTGTTTACACCTTACTTTTGTTGTAATTGTTTTGTAATGAAAGGAAACGTCTTATGTATAGGTAATGATCTTAATTTGTTGTACAAATGTATAAGGCTTGTGGAGGTGGCCTGTTTTTTTTTTATTGTAGAAAGGGCTTCCTGAATTCAAAGTATCAGATGATTCAAATAAAACAGGGTTACTTGACTATGTACTACATTAATAAGACCTTATATAGCTGTTAGCTGTACTCGTCACAGAATTGTTTATTTGATTTAAACAGAACAGTCGAAGTCAATTACACTATTGAAACAAAGACAGATGATGGACTAACTAAATGACGACAAAAATATCTCTTAAAAAATCTGTTAACATCGATTGATCTATATTTTTGATTTATGATTGATTAATCATCAATATAATATATAAAAATCAATGCCACTTTTCGTTGCAATTTTATAACTTACTAGATTTTGTCAGCGGCTTCGCCCGCGTACATAAAATATAGCCTATGTCATTCAGGAGTAAAGCAGCTTTCTATTGTTGCTAAAAAATTTCCAATCGGACCAGTAGTTCCAAAGATTACCTCCTACAAACAATAAAACAAAAAAACAAACTTTACCTCTTTATTATATTAGTGTAGAAGAACGGGCTCACCAATCCAAACCAAATGTTTAGGCTTTGTTCGGACTATTTAGTGAATGGTTTATGTGAATTTTGCACAAAATCGGCGAACGGTTCTTCATTTATCACATTTTTCTGTAGCCGGCATCGAAGCCGTAAGCAAAAACTAGTTTACTTGAAAATTGATTAACAAGTCCAACACTACACACTTCAAACTAATCAGCATTAAAAATTAACAATAAAAATCTTTTAATTGATCGACAACACAACAACCGCCGCACCTGCCGCTGATTTACTACAACAAAAACACGAAATCAGGGAAAAAAACGAACAATCGGAGGACCTACATTAAAAAGCCATCGGTAGGGATATTAACAAATGTTTAGGAGTTTTAAAGTCCTCATTACGGAAGTAGGGTGGGTTGGAAGGTCTCCGAGATAAACATCAACCAACCACAAGGCACCTGTCACTTGAAAAAAAAGTGCCAAGTGCGAGTCGGACTCAAACACGAAGGGTTTTTTATGGTGGGCAAAAATCATCAAATAACAAAACAGTGTGAGACTTGACTAAATACTTCGTTCCTTCTTTGCCTTTAGCACTGGGACCAAGCCTTCCTTTCAGAAAGAGACCTTGGGCCCCAGTAGGCTTCGACCCTATTGCAGAGTCTCTATCTACGACACACGAAGGGTTATGTAACATTATCTATATGTACAACATTAGACACTATATTTGAACCTTTATTTTGGTTCCACCTGATTCTGTGTTTGTTTAGCACAGCACATCATCAGCCTTATAGTATTCCCACGGTTGGGGCTCAGGCCTCCTCTCTAGGAGAAGGAATTCTTGTTTTCAACAAAGTTTGTCAATAAACTAGTGCGTTTTACCTAACGATTGGATCACTCCTTACCATCATGTGGGATCGTCGTCAAGCACTTGTTTATATCATTAAAAAATCATGTTAAGTACTTTCGGAGTCTGTTTTTAGTATTTGTTGTTACAACGGAAATAGAAATACATCAGTTAAAATTTCAACTGTCTAGCTGTCACGTTTTATGTAGCCCAGCACGTTTTATGTAACCCAAGGTTGATGCGAAATCGAAACGTCGGGGTCCTGGAACTAAGGCAAGAAGGATCTGTAGGTCGTTTAGTCAGTAGAAGTCTGATACTGCCCAAGGGCGGGATTCGTCAATCGATAACTTTTCCCACCATAAAAAAAAAACTGTCATGGTTTATGAGTTACTGCCTGGAAACAGACAGGTGAACAGCGGAGTCTTCTGTCTTAGTGAAAGGGTACCGTTTATTCACTTTGACTACGCAACCCTAAAAACAACCATAAATGTCTAAGGGATAGTCAGAATTAAAGTTATCAAGTTGTCCGGTTGACTTTCTACACGAATTATTCGATTGTATAGAAAAGGTGTATAAATACAGTATGTCGTAGATACGCTCGCATGTTGTAGAATACGCTCGCATGTCGTGCGTATTTTAAGACTGCACATTGCTATTTTATTGGTCGACAGTTTTACTTTTAAGTTGTATTGTCAACGAAAGGCCAAAGTGCACTGCACTGTTGGGAATATACGAGTGCAACGTTATTTTTAGTATATGCGAAACCTGAATGCAGTTTGTTCAGAATCAGTAACTGTATGGATTCCAATAGTTTTTACACCTTGTTATATTTTTTAAAAGGTCACAAGTTAGGCATCACTGACACTAAGTTTAGGAAAGGTCATAGCAGGCATTAGACGCCATTTAAAAGCTAGTTACGGCAGTACCACAACCGATCAGAGACCCGGATGTCCCGGTAACCATGTATTTGTGTGAACAACCAGGTGACATATCTAGCTTACAGCTTGAAGCAGCTGGCAGAAACTAATTATTCACATAACTACTGATCTGTGAAAGTTGCTTTAAAATATTTTCATGAATATTTTAAGAAAACTCTTTCCTACAAGTAACGTACATAAATTGTCGCTTGCGAGGTTTTCCTCGAAAAGCTTCGATTGTTTCTAGCATTTTACATAAGTACATTTATTATCAATGAATTCCTAGAACTAAATGTAGCTATAGAACAATCGAAACAGTACAGAATGCTTGCCTGTCTAATGTGGCCTAGTTTACAAACATTTGAACGACCCAAAAACCAGACACGCTTGGCCAAATTCCCACCTGTGATACATTCTCACGGATTCCTTTCATTCAGTACTAAAATACATTCTTGAACCAATATATAAGAGTACTATCGAGAGTTTCAAAACTCGACACCTTTGAAGATTGGATAAGCCTCAAGAGATTAAAAGTATAAAAGATTTAACCGCACCGAAATACATAATTAAACGAAGACGGGGATTGGCTGAAACTGTTGAAACCAAATTCTCTAGACGTCTGCAAAGTTTCATCTAATTATCAACTGAAATAAGATGGCGTTATACAGGTTGGCATTGTTTGTTTCACTGTCTCTTACAGTGCTCAGGTTTATTGAGGAGGAGGGGACTAACCTTCACGAATCCTCCGTGTCTATATTTACCTCCATAATTAATATCGAAGATCTGAGAAACCCCACATCAAACAACACTAAAATAATTCCACCATTAGCAAAATATACGCTATTATACTATTCAATTTAAAATGATATTCCATAATACCAATACAGTTTATCAATAACTCAAAAAACCCACCACTAATGAAGGGGTATTCGATTAAATTGTGCATTAGATACCCATAAACTGCGCACTCTGAAACCGTTCGAAATTACCCAACACCGGATGCGAATCAATCGTTCAATTAAAAACACTAATTTGATATTGACTCCACCGCAAGAAATGGACTCCGAAACACAAAGCGATAAAATTACGTAGGTAATGAGGAAATACGGAGCAGGTGATGGCAATTACCGATAGATACAGATGTAGGATGAAACAAAGCTCCGTATTAAAGCGACCGGTGGCCTACCTTACCGACACCTTTACATTTCCAACGGGCCAGCTGCCGTCATTAAAAAGGGAAGTGTCATAAACGACGCCTCGGATAATGTTTGTCTTACAATGGCCAATGACAAGACAATACTTGGCTCTTTCTTACAAAATGTACATTACACACAAAAATGAGCGCCGGTGCACCACCCATATATTCCGATTCATAAGCAAGCACCATAAAAGCCTCCATCACAATGGATTCCGCTCATCTTTTGTTGTTGAGGGTGGCTGGTGAAATGGTCGCGTCTTCCCGGTAAGAGGATTCGTTTTTGTTGTTACTGATGAATAAATTTTTATTTACCTCGCCGGAACAATGTCTGCCCCGACAAAACTCAGCTTAGGGACGCCTCCAGTGTGTTCTTACAATTGTTTTTCAAGTACCAACGGTCTTTTGAATGACCTTTTTTACGATAATTACTAAAGAACTATGGTTTTCCTCGTGCCAACAAATTGGCTAGCAATAAATGCCATAGAAATCCTTCAGTTGGACATTTTAAGCGTTTGGACGAATATTATTGAGTAAACAAGAGCAGTACAAGGGCACCCAGCATCGTATTTTCATAAATCCATATAAATTCCAAGGAATTCAAAAAGCAACAGTATTGTACGAACAGTTAATAGGAACGAGTTCTCTCAATCTGATACCGCATCGCGCCAAATTTTTTTTTCGTCCAAAAAAACTGAGGGCTTTAAAGCTTTAGGTAGGCGCCAAAAAGCCGCCAGTTCTCAGAACGAGAATGAATGAAAAAAGCCATAAACTAAAGTTGCGCCTCACCGACAAACGGCTTCACGTGCCGATGCACCGAAGACCAAAACCCTCCGATGCTAACAATTTAACGATAAACGAAGAATTGGCCCGTTTTTTTTTTTATATGCCTTATCTGTGCGCCTGAGTGGATCAGTGTGGCGATTAGAAACTCTTTAATTACGGGGATGTCATGTTGCTTTGATGTTTGATTGCTTGGTTGGAAGTAAAGAATTCGCGGAGGAATTAAAAAGGGAGATAATCTGATAGCGGTCCTTTGCCTATTTTAAAAGGAATTGCTGTGGTGTTAGGATTAAAAGTCTCATTGTTGTACAACAAAAGTTTGAAGACATTGCCGCATGTCTTTATTTTGGTTAACTATTGTATTTGATCTAAAACTCCAACACAAAACGCTGATTACAGAACCCATCGAAAGTTCCAGAAACGCATCAAAATCAAAACAAGTTTCAAAGCAATTTGATGATTATCAAGTCCACAATACACTTACGTGCAGTCAAGGTCCGTTCTCATCTTCATCACATCATCCGGGCTCTCCTTTGGGACGTCTAAGATCATTTCGCCATTTCCTTTGTGGTCTACCGCGACGTCTCACGGTGTCTTGGGAATCCTTCTGTGGTAACTTATAAACTAGAGGGTGTATTATAACTATTGTTCTTATTGCTTTGTCGGTAGGCTTAAGTCTATGTTGCGTTTTGATTTCCGCTGTATACCGCCTTGGACAAGTCTTTGCGTCTTAAAATTTATGCAGCAATAATCAGTGTCATTTTAGTATGGTCGCTCATAGTCCATACTAAAATTATATGATTTTATAACAGTATATTTAGTTTAAGATATAGGATTTAATAATTATGCAACAGTATCAAACAAATCTGTTGAAAATTCCCCTCTAACAACTTTATCCATACCCTCCATTACTAAATTGGCTTTGTTCACATCGTCTGTACAATTATGAACACGTTGTTTTCATTTGTATTCATTCATTACTTTGATTAATAACTCGCGAGTGTTGAACATTTTCAACAAGATTCTTTGATCGAAAATTGATTGCGAAATAATTGCACGGTGCAGAAATGAAGTACGAATTTTTGCCACCTGTGCACCTGGACATCATTTGTACAAGTCAATCTTCGGCACCTCAAAAAGGCTTCGATAATTACCGAAATATCATTATCAACTGATTTGGGAAAAGTGGACAAGTTATTGGAGCTTTCTCTCAATGTGTTCATTACAAAGATTGAGCTTTTGACGTTTTTAATACATACAATTTTTCTGTATATCGTCAATATTCGTGTACTACAGTATTGATTAAATTCTCTCCGACTGTTATTAGATTGCTTTCACTTTTCCACCATTTTTTTTTATTCCATCCAATTTCGAACACGCGAAGTGTTCTCATATTTATTTACTGTATAATTTCGGCTTTCGATTGTTATCCGTTCATCCCCTCAAGATATTTCGGTGAATGAAAAAATAACTTTTTAAAAACGATTATTACGCTGGTATAAAAATCGCGTGCCTTTTTTATCCAACGTTGGAACAATAAGATGATTAGCAACCCTTAGGCCAGGCTCGCTCCCTTTTTAAACGATAGAATTACTTCCCAGAACTTTGTTACGATGTTTTGATAGCCGAGGTCGTTATACGCTCAGAAATCTTACGTTTCAGTGCTCGCGATTTTTCGCTAAGTTTTTTTATTGAGCGTATTAGTGGTAATTTAAAGTTAACTTACAATTTTTGCAATTTCATAGCTTAACTTCCTAACAACTTTTTGTCTACCGTGAGTAATTTATGCTGTAATGCGGCATCGTTGAAGATAATATTAAAGATTAAAGAATCATTGAGAATTTTTTGAGTTTTTTTTTGTTTGTATAAAGTATGTTTCGGAATAGAAGCGGGCCGTTGACACACACTCAAGCTATGCGGTTATATAGTTCTAAATTGACAGCAACATATTTCATTGCCAATGCAAAGGTCGGTCGTTCACTGTCTGCGTTCTCGTTTAGATCGTGTCAAGGTGAAGTTGGGTTGCATTAATTAACTAATACATCTGAGAGGCCTCTTGCACAGATTAGGAGTCAAACCTGAAGGTTAATATGACAATTTAACAAGCAATGCGCGGAATTGGTTCGGGATCAATTAGACGGTTTCACGATGATTGGGGTCGATTGCTTAGACATTAGTGAAGGGTAAATTATACTTGTTGATTCAAACGACCTGACGAAGGTGGGAAAGCTTTCCAAGGGTGAAATCGTGCAAGGTTGTGGGATTGTTCGAAAGAGGTGCCGTGGCCCTAGAATGCAAAGATAACAGGTAGAAGTTTATATGACCCTAGAGTTGTTCCGGATCTGGATGTCTTGCGTAGTTTACATGGTTGAGGACGCTTTCATGATACAAAAGTAATTAATGCGGGGTAACTAAAAGAAGAAGTTCAGAAGCCACAATGATAAGTTTTAGGCTGACATTTCCTCTCCAAAAAAGGATAAAAAAAAAGATCTTGTTGCCGTCAACAAGATCTAAAGCCCCATGGCTATAAAGGATTGCAATGAAGTACTAATTGATCTACATTACACAAATAGTATTTAATCAAAGTAAATTAAACAATATCTTGCTTTAAATAATGACATATTGAACTGATTCACTAATAAAGAAATAATAAGTCATTCATTCCAACAAACAGCTTTGCCAAATGTAGACCCGGAACAAAATTTCGAACGCAGTGCGCATATACAGTTACGACAATCTCAATATCTTACTTATCTTTGATTGCATTCTCTAATTCAAAATACAAAGCAATTATGTAATGAAACAGGTTATGATAATGCGAAAGGTATTAGGGTTATCCATGATAGGCTTGACACCAACGGAGAGAAAGCCACTGCGGATGACATGGTTCTAATTGTGAAATGCTCCGTGAATGTTACTCGTTACACTAGTCATGAATCATGGTGAATTGAGATTGTCGTTTCCTTGTGAGGATTGAGCGCTTTCTTCCTTGTTCGTTTGGTCTTCTTTTGTGGTGTATTGGCTTTGGTTTTGAACTTTGACTGTAGCTGTCTTATGGTTTATTAAGATGAAGTTTTAGTTAGCTTCAATTATTTATTTGTTTACTGCAACGACACAATGGGTCTCATCAGAAGCCCTAAAGACCCATAGCAGTGGACAGGGCTATCTTGATCGAATGAGGATATCCGCAGGAGAACCAAGGTCACCACCATAGTCTAGTATGTGGAAGAATTGCCAAACTCAAGTGTCAATAGGCAGGGCACATTGCTCGAAGAACAGATAGTTAATAGAGGTGAAAGATTCTGGAGTGGCAATCGCGTATCGGAAAGCCTCTTATATGGAGGACCGATGACCTGGTGAGGGCCACGGTAATCTGATGAATGCAAGACGCAAAGGACCGGTAGTTGTGGTAACGCTTGAGGGTGTCCTTTTATGATTTGTAATACTTAGGGGATCGGAAGGGGTTACTACAGCTAATTTAATTATATTAATTGTTTTACAATTTTACGGGCGGAAATAATACAATACGAGATTGTAGTCAGACAATCCTAGAAAAAAAATTTGAAAGAAGGAAACTTTACTCACAAATCAATAGGATCACCAAGAGTGATAGAAATGTAAATATTCAAAGGTCATAACAGCAACATAATGGGATGCATAAACCGTTATCTAATGAGATGAGACTACCAAACAATTGATTAGCTAATAGACAGTAAAACAGGATGTTTTGACGTTCTAAATGTGTGTACATTACAGACGTGTATACGAGTATACCATAGGTTTACTCTGGAGTTGATATCATCGGAAAAAACAAACGAGTGAGGGCAATTTATCTTCGGTAGTAGTAGTCGGTCTCAATAAATCAGGTCAGTTTAAACTAACGGGTGCTGTACTGAACATCAATCCTCTTACTGAGTTCAACTTAGTAGTCGCTACTTCTTTTGTTTTTGAATTCGTTCTAGGGATGGCGATATTTCTTGAAAAGGGTCGAATTTTGAATCGATTGGAATCGATGTCTTAAGAATTGATTCAGTAATAAATCGTGTTCGAACTGTTCTAAAAGATAGAACCGTTGCGCGTTGGTTAATCTGCAGATCCTAAATATCGTGTACATTGTTCTCTAATGCATATGTTCCATGACTCATGATGGGGGTGTTTAAGACTCACAAAATTAGCTTGAGGAAAATCGGTGTTTTTAAATAACAAGATATCTGAGATCGATTCACGGAATCGAACCACAGTTTGAGATCGATTTTCTTGACCTATAAAATATTCTTCGATTAACAGATCTCAAATCGCCATGACAACATCGTTATCTTCTTCCAAATGTGAAAGTGCCTTGTCGTACTTAAAAACATATTGTAAAGCTTCGCCATTATTAATTACATTATCAATTATCATAAACACTAAAGCTCCCATCACACCAAACCATAAATAAACCGAACTACTGAACCTTAATCTGGCTTTCATCGTAAATCAACACAAGAAAATCCTCGTATAACTCCTTCCTTAAAATTGATTCAAACGTATTCCCTGGGCGACAATGATTTACTTTGCTTCCGCGAGCTCGGGTTACGATCGGATGACATAACTTTCTACACCATATATGTCATGTGGAGACATTGTACCGGTGTCTATTACGGTGTGAGCGGAGGGTGTCGTGTGTCCAGAAATATCTGGCTATTTAGCGGCGGACGCACTCACACCGACGCGACGTGTAATTTTCTGAGATGATGCAATTGGCGGGTTTGTTGGAGAAGCTCGTGAATAATTCAGAGGCACTACCTACTAGCTTTTAATACGATTCATTTGACGACCTAAACTGAACTGTTAAAAGTGATAGACTTAAGTATATAGAATGTATGTATAGCTCTATCTCTCTTTCCCGCTCACATGCTTGCAATTTTAACACGTCATGGTAAGGTCCTAGCTTTATTTTTATCCGAATTGTTGAAAAAGACCGTCTTGAGTAGGCTCTGCAGAATCAAACGACCAAAAAGTGAAGTAATATTCTTAAAAGAGTCAGTAAGGAAAAGTATATTTCAAGTAAAAATATAAAAATACTTAGCATACAAATCACCTCCGTCTTAAAACTTTTACAGTAATTTTTAAATAAGAAAATGGTTAACAAACAATTAGAATTGTGAAAAGTGAAACCGTTTCCATTTGTAATAATGAGTTTTGGAATCGTTTGCTTACTGTTCGCGGCTTCTTTCTTCTTTGCTCGCTAAAACAAAGATTTGATCAAATCTACCTTGAAACTTTTTTGCTTTTGTTCCTGTAAACATTCGTTGCTCGTTTTATTTAGAAAATATTTGAGTGTAATATCGTATATTATATTTTTAAAACGTGGAAAATAATATTGTAATTGTGTGAGTTTATTTCTGTTACTAACAAAGCCGTTGGACCATAATGGCCGAAAATAGAATTTGAATTTGGAATTCGAATTATGAAAAATGGTTTGAGTATTTTTGTATGCTCAGTTATGCAGTTGACATAATTTCAGCTCAGTTCGGTGTGACAGTAGACCACGTTAGTCGTTTAGGCGCGTCGGTTCCTATGTACTTTTTGTCCCGGGGACAATTCTAAATCGGGCCGGGTCGTTGCCGGTCTAATTCCGTACTGCCATACTATATACTACTGAGGACTTCCTATTGCGTAATGCCGATACAATTGATAGCGTTTAGCGAATATCAGACACAGACTGACACAGTGACGCGACACTGCATGCACGATGACGTTTAGCTAAGAGGGTTACGACACGACACGATGCTCTAGTTGGAAAGTGGCATTAGTCATCTTGATAGACAGAGTGGATGTTAATATTAGAGGATGTGGGTGTGTTTATCTGACATGTGATAGCTCTTTTTGTAACACAGATTTCGAGATTAGATTCGGCGTGTAATTGTGACGATAACGCCGACCGTACCGCTTCCCGCTGGATCGGACTGTGTGAATACAAATTAAATATAATGTAGGATGTCGACGAGCGACGACTGGACAACCATTATGCGTTTTGAATGTTGTTTTATGGCACTTTTGTGAATGGGCCCCGTGCTGTCTCGTGTTCAACACTTGAATTCTTAAAGTGTAATTAAAACAATGGTGTATAATTTTGTATTTTATGAAACTATAGGAAATCTAGTATCATATTTGGATAATAGATGGCGTTGTTAATTGAGCTCATATTCTTACATCGCGCTATGGTTATAATTAAATGTCTTCGGTATAAGTAACATTGGTTTTTAACTTTTTATTTATTGTCATTCTAGCCGGATTAGGAACAGCAATTCGGAAAGTGCGACAGTGACGGCTCTAATTGGTAATAAAAAGTAATGAGTAAATAACATTGGTTAGTGTAGCGTAATTTATGGATACAATCGGACCAACGAAAAATAAACTGAATTTAAAGACATCTATATCAGCTGCATTTAACGCCTTGACATATAAAGTGGAATCTAAATCGCCGTAAAGTGCAACAGCATGCTATAAATGCGCTACTAAAGTTTCCATTAAGTTAATTCCTTTGTGCCCACAATAGATATCTGTAGCTACTCGAACCGTATCAAGACTAGAATAGTTGACAAGGAATGCCGGTCGGCCATGTTGGCTGGCGCACGCGCCGCTGAGCGCCAACTAATTAATACATGCCCTTCCAACTCTTCATTAGCGGGCAGACGCGTTTTTGTTAAGATCGGTGCGCAAGCGCAAGTTTTTCGCACCCGCGCGTGCTTTGCGGGAAACTACTGCACACAGACGCAACATAGATAGAGAGATAGACTTGAACGCTATCAAAAATAATTTAGAAATGTCAAATGGTTTTTATACCACAAGTAAGCTTAATATAAGATGGATGAGATAACTAAAGTTTTTTGTCCTAAACCGGTTTAGTTTTTCAATCTTTTGTTTTTAAGCATACATTTTTTTGTTTGAAGTCGTCGACTCGAGAATTCTATAAATCCTCTCACACATTAAACTAAGAAGTTAATATCAATAAATCATAAATATAAGCTATAAATTCGCGAAGTATGAAACAACTCTATAATTAAAATTGTGTGATCAGTTTTAATTAGGATTGGGTCTCTGCAGTGGCGTAGCTAGGGGACCAATGGCCCCGGGCCAAATTTTTTTTGTATGACATTAGCGAATATCCTTTCTTGCTCTGGCCGATTGCGCAGAATGGAGTGTCAGAATTTTTCTACTAAAATGGATTTTTATGATTCAAGTAGTGTTGCAACCTATTTTATATATATTTAGAAGGTTTAAGAGATATTTTTTTTGCTAGTTTAAAAAAATAAATTGTTAATCAGGTGGGGATGCTCTCGAAGATTTAAGGCCCCGGGGCGCTTCGCTGCCTAGGCTTCCAGTAGTCACGCCATCGCCAGTGAGTCTCTGATGAGGTTTATAGTTGTCTTAAAATACTCACTAACATAAAGTTTTTTCACTAGCTAAGAACTACATTTACCGATATTAAGATGGTGTTTTACGATGAGTTGAGAAACCAGTGATATGTTTAAATGTCGGTTTTTATGCGGTTATGATATTACTTTTTTTTATTGTTTCCGGTTTTCGAGACGGTGTTTTATCTTTATGTTCTATTTTATTATTGTCTTGTTGAAGCGTATGTACGGTTTTTGTTAGAGTAAGCAGTTTTTTGGGAAAACCTCGTATATAAAATTATGAGGTATAGTTGAGGAGCAAAGTTTGTGATGCGAACTTTATGATCGTGTTCGCTGAATGCCAGTTGGGAATTAATTCAGGTTTTTATGAAGCTTTATTTGAACATTGGCTTGTGGTTATTCATTGTGACTATTTAATTTTTAATATCGCAATTTATGAGAACATTGATAGTCCAGTGGTAAAGGCACGAGTTTAAACCCAACCAGGCATATCATCAAAATGATTTCAGTCGAAAGTTTCTTCGTTGGACATAGGCCTCCCTCAAGTCCCAACGTAACAATCGTTCTTGTGCGCTAGCCACATTATTTTGTGTAATAAATTTCATCACCACGTGAGGAAAGCGGCATGTCCTAGAACCAGAAATTCTACGACATCTACCAACTTGCAATAGACACGAGATGTGGATTACGAACCATTTGCTGAACTGGACCTATTTGGCGCAGCCGTGAGACACACAATGTTAGTTTTTGTTCCTTTTTTTAATGTGTGTCTACGTTGTTTCTGGCATTGTGTGTCTATATGTAACAAATTTTTTTTTTAATTATTGTGGACAGGTTCGCGCTTGACCGCTATCTCACCTGATGGAAAGCAACGATGCGATCTACGATGGACCGCGCTTACCTAGAAGTAACCTATTCACTCTTGCCTTAAAGATTCCCGGATTGTAGCCATCAGGAAACACAGACTCCGGCAAGGAATTCCACTCCTTAGCTGTACGCAGAATGAATGTGTTCCCAAAACGTTTTGTACGTATAGGTGGGATTTCCACCCCTGGTACATGGGCGCAACGTTGTAGATAGATAGATAGATAGATTAAACTTTATTGTACACCAAAAAGTTACAGAACGTCCGTTACGTACGTCTGGTGGTCCGATTATGAAAATATTTTTCTTTCTTTCATTCCCTCTCCTAGTTTGAATCCCAGCAGGGAATATTATAAGAATGATTATGCTTATACAATCGCAATTTAATACTACACGAAACAAAATTTTCGTCTTCAATTTCTGCGAAAAGTTGAAAGCGTTCTGTAGATGAGTTTTAACCGAAAATGTTTGCAAGAGCTTCTTACAACATTGCTTGCGACAAAAAACGGAATGTTTTCAACTTTTCGGAAGCAATACTCGGTGAATGCACACTCCATTATACGTATAAAAAGCTCTTGATTAATATGGGTTTAGTGGCAAAAAGTTTGCCACGTGCAAAGTTTTGGCTATCAAAGCGGTGGCATTGACCTTACCGATTGATTCGATAGATATCGGATGGACAATAAGAGCTTCGCTTCGGGCAGGGCTGCCACACACTCGGTCGTAATATTAACTGAGTTATGCAAACGGGGTGATACCTTTTCTTATTTGATGATTACTTTACCAACTAACTAATGTTTATAGAAAAAAAAACAGAAGAGTATTTTCATGTGATTTAAACATGGTCATTTTCTTGTCATTTAGGTTTATTAGTTAATTATATTTTTTTACGTATCACACTAGTGTAAGAGCCTATTTAAAGCCTTGAAGTTGTTCCTTAATTATAATTGGATGGGAAGACCGCTGCAGGGAAATGCTTCAGTCTTTCGATGATACCTATCACATTGAGAAACCTAATCAAATTTTGGTTTCTATTCATCTTCTTTGTTTTGATCATGCGCCGTACTTACTGGACGGTGATCTAACCGTTGCTCGTCATCCGCAAGTCCAAAACGGTGCCCAGAACGACTTTGCCACTTCTGACGC
Organism: Mythimna loreyi; assembly: GCA_029852875.1. NCBI lineage: Eukaryota > Metazoa > Arthropoda > Insecta > Lepidoptera > Noctuidae > Mythimna > Mythimna loreyi. The sequence goes on along the minus strand of CM056780.1, from coordinate 18,501,026 downwards.
CCGTAGCATCTCCTGCATCCCTATTTACCTCGTTAGTAACACACATAACATTGCCATAAAAAAGTTAGAAAAGTTTGAAGGACGCTTACACGATAACTGCTGTGATACGATTCCCCGTTTACATATATGTTTAGTACCCCTGTTTAGGCTGCTAACTATCAAAGTATTGTTTAACTTCGTTTGTGAGTCGTTCATAGAGATTGCTTTATGATAGCTTCGTAAGTTACGTACTTAACTATTTATTGCCCCTTTTAGTCTGAAGTTAGAAATAAAATGGTCTGAGGTAGAACGTGTAATAAATATGGAATTGTTCTTGTTCAAATGGGACGTTTATAAAATGACTATAGGTACCTACCCAATTCGCGTTAAGACCTTTTTACAAGCTTTTTATTAGCTTGCAATGTAACTATGTATGTTCGGCTCAAATCTTGCAACTCAATTTTGAAGCAAATATTTTCAACCGATTAAGCTGCATTTTGCATGCAGGTGTAAATCGCATGACAATGCAATATTATGATGACATGGAGCTGATCTGATGATGGAATCGCGAGGTAGCCATAGGAACTCTATAATTAAACGGCACAACCACGTCGAGTTTGGGCTCGTGTGAATCGTCTTGACGAGTTTTAATTATATAAGTACAGACCACCGCTATAAAAGCTTGTTATGAAAAAAAAAAATATTTTCATTGAAAACTTTTTTACTGTTAGTTCAACCGATTTTGACTTCTATTCCCTTGTTTGTTTGATTTGACTTGTTTCCCGCTCCCCCCCCCAGGAGTCATTCGTCATTGGATGATTTTTGGCCACAAAAAAAAAAAAATCGGTATCAAATATTTTTGATATTGCCAGCCCTAGTAACGGGGCGAATGCAAAAACACGGCGGGCGGTCTGATGATACGGTGTCGCTATGTTTGGCTCCTGCATCCGCCTGTCCCGACCTCCGGAGTACCCCGGACTCTCCATTAAGACGAGAATGTGTTGTAAGATAATAATGACGGACCTCTTGAGATGTGTGAGTCAATATTGTTTGACGCAGCCGCTGTACCCACGGGTTTTAACTTTTAGTGCATTTCCATAATCTTGTCTGTTCGAGTTTTGATATGTTTGATTTTGGCTCAGAAAAGAGTGATTATTATAATCTTTTTCTTATACAACATAAAGATCATTCGCTGTTCGTTAGTCTTACAAAAATTCAAAAATGCCTAGACCGATATTTTTTTTTAATTTGCGATAAAGTAATACTTGAATGCGATCCTACCTGATGACAAGCAGTGATGCAATCGTTGATGGTAGGCGTTTCCGATTAAGTTATTTTTAGTTATTAAGAAATATTGAGTAAGTACGATAAGTACTTCTAATTATAATTTGCTTTTATAAAAAAATATAAATGGCCAGCACCTAGGTGGGCCTCTGTAAATACAACTTGACGAAATGGGGTTTTGTAGGCCCGTCGGATACTCAATGTGAGTGCGGTGCCCTTGTTCGTAACATGAGCCACTTGCTGGAGTGTCCTAAGTGCCCACACACCTGTGCTATGGAGGATTTAATTAGTGCCACTGATGCGGGAGTTAACGTAGCCATCTACTGGGCCCCAACAGTTTAAAGTTTGAAGATTGCATAATCAAGAAGAAGTACAATGCCTTAACACTTCGTATTTCGCAGTAGGACGCTAGTTCGCCTAAACATGAAATTATCAAAATAATGCACGTTTCCCGTGCATGCCGGCCGCACAAAGGAGGTCGTTACATCCAGCCAGACTGCCGACTCCTACATAGTTCTACACAGTTAGTCATAACTTCCGACATATCAAACGCTTCACTATTACGTTAGGGAAGTTAGTTTCCGTCCTCAAACTAATACACATTAACTTTATCGTCCTTCACATAGAGGTCAAAATTGAATACAAAAGCGCAATGTTCGAAATACAAACTTAATTATACAGTTCGCAACCGAAATCTTGCCGATCCTGACTCCGTTCGAGTGATATTAGCATATCGGACGGCGGCAAATATAATTTTGTGTGCTGGTACATTTGGCTTACCATAATGAGTGGTATATGGCATACGATGTACGTGGGCAGACTGACACCAAGGCAAGGTCAGTGCGTCCGTCGTCCTGCGAAGGTCACAGGTATGACCGAGACCCGGTTTGTCCTCCGAAGTTCTGCGAAAATATTAGATGGTTATCCTTAAATGAAATATGGTGTAATTGAGAGTAATGGGGACATTGATGGGTACGCGCAGTTACTCCTGGCATAGTTGTGTGGTTAATCATAATGTTGCATGATTTTCAGCCTTACCTAAAGACGATTTGGATATATGAAATCCAAAAAGTAAATCACAAATCGTGTTTTGTTGTGTCTTGAACGTAGTCCTAAAGACTAGGCATAAGACACGACTGGCGAAGTCGTATAGTGCTACTTGTCGTAGACTTTACTCCTGCGCTGAACTGATATTTACACTGTCTTCTAGAGATATCATTGGATGATTTTTAGCCACCAAAAAAAAATTATTCAAATGAACTCGAGTCATTCACAAACCAACCTACGTTTATGAACGAATAATCCACAGAAAACAACAGACTCTCAGTACATAATTCATGTTTTTAGTTATCAATGCACCATATAATTACGAGAACAAACCACTATTTTGATATCGCGTTATAATTTGCAGGCAATTTTGTCGCTACAATGTGGCTGCCTCCGATAAGAATCAGTGAAACATGATGATACCATTATGTCTTTATTGCACAACACGCCATAGAAAACTCACTGTGATGCTATCTGGTTCATGAGTGTGTCGTATGAATGATATCTGTGAAGTGATATATGCAAAAATGTTGAGTTAGGAGCCCTTTAATCTTTTTATCTTCCTTTGGTAGTTCTTGGGTAAATGTTTCGGACGTTCACGCAATTCTAATTAATAGTCATCGGCCTTACTGGACATCTCCAACGTCATAATCACCATCGACATGGGCCTAAGCTTTACTGCACGGCTGGAAAATGAGCTACTCTTTAAATGATGAGTCAAGTCCGGGTCATTCATCATCATTTTCGTGATGAGGTTGTTTTAACCAGTTTCTGCTGGATCTACTAAGATCTCTCTGAGTAGAGTAGACGTTGTCCTAAAGAGGTTAATCTGAGAACTGCTCAAGAAGAGGTTTTCTAGATATGAGTCGTTTTTCAGGGTGAAAACTTCGTGAGCTAGAATAGGTGGATCTAATGTCTTAACTGCCAATTTGCAACTCACATTTTGACCCTAGACAGGTTAAATGAAACTTAATCATAGAAGACTGACAATAGTTTGCGTAATCCATTACTAACCTAATCAGTTCATTGAACCTTCTGCGGGAAACGAGGCAGCTGGTAATTATGCGGCGTTCCTTTATTGGCACACGATCCGAAAACAAGATCCCCTTTTCGCGTTATATTACCAAAACTAGGTGGTGCCCGCGAGTTTGTCCGTGTCAAATTCGTAATACAACACACTGAAACAATTTCAAGTATTTTTTTACCCTAATTCATTTTCTAATAAAATTGCTTAACATACTCTTTGTAACATTAGCTATCTATCGACGACGCTCGTCTAAATCAGCCAGAGATTAGCCGAAACAAAAAACAGGCAAAAATACACCTATGATAAAAAATAAATTATAAGGCTTGTTTTTAATATCCTGCGTGATTTCATCACGCATGGGGAATTGGTCCGCATGCGGAGCTGCTGCCTGGGATCACGCTCCGCGCATCCCGCTTGCGTATTTCACACATTACAATAAATAGTTGTTCAAAAAGGACATTTGCGGGGTTTACGCGTGCAAGGAATTCCGCATGCGTGATGAACTCCGCACGATATTAAAAACACCCTAAATATCGAATATACTTTCATATGTGCACAGTAAAAAAACATGTTATTTTGATACGACAAACAGACACTTCAGTTTTATCTATATGTATTTAAAATTTCCCTACTCCCCTTGTATTCCCAAACCGGAACAGTCATTTATTAAAAAAATCGTTTCTTCACAACCCTTCTGGGGCATTGTCCCGTATTAAATTGATGATCGCAATAGGCTATCACAAAACACACCACTTTAATTCCGTGTAAAGGAATCCATCAATCTATTTTCACTGCGGCCTTGGTCGTGAAAAATGTTTGTAGCTTCGGTGAGATCGATAGCTATTATAAATACGGTTATTATGCCACTGTATCGATCCCCTGAGGTTCAAGGTAGGCCGTGCTCGCTTCCTCCGCCTTCTTTCTACTTATTCTTCGTGAATAATGATCGCTTTCATCGTTCTTAAAAAATACACGCGGGATTTCGTCCGGAAAATCTTCAAAATTTTTCAACAGTGTCTGCTGTTCTTCCCATAAACCTTTGTCATTATCAATTGCTGGATGTGCGCACTCATCAAGTTTACTATTTAGATATACTTTGCGGCCTTTTGATGGACAAATGTTTTATTCAATACTTTCCCGGTTAGGTTTTGATTTGATGTTCCTCGTAGACGTTGCTTGGAATAACATGGGATTGCTTTGCGCTTATTGTTCGTGAAGTACATTCTCTCGCAGATTGTCGACGGCTTTGAGTCTTTAGAGTTCACACGGTACTTATATTCGTAAAGGCTTTCGAAGAAAGAAGAAATTAATGAACTGGTTACAATGGCCATCATAAAATTGTTAAATTCTATCATGGTCGGCTACATCACAGCTTACCACCAGGTGAGATATTGATCAAACATGAACATATAAGTCTTTATTGGGGATACTTAAAATGTCTTTTATAATCCTTTAATATTATACTAGGTGTTGCCAGTGGCTGCGCCCGCGTCTTCATCTTCCTTCTGTCGTTTAATTTGAATTTGGTCTAACATGTTTTTTATCCTTTCTGCCCTGTCACCCGTTACAGTATCACTAGCTTCCTTTTCTTTCATATCACTTCTCACACAATACATCCATCTTTACTTTGGCTTCCCTTTCCCTCTACCCTGGAATAAGAAGTATCGTATGTGCTATTCCAGGCCATCGTCTGTGTGCTAAATTTCATCCAGTTCAAGTATGAAGGAGTGACAAACATACACACTCACGAACTTTCGCCATTATGATATTAGTGTAATTAAGATGAACCTGCTACATCCGTCATCACAGTAGCTGCTAGATTTGCATTAGGTATATTAGTTTCGCCATAACAACAATATCTGGAAAGTCCTACATTAATGCCTTGTATTTTTACATGTCTGCGTATATAATTCTTTAAGTACACTTGACCTTGGCGAGTTCATTGGCAAAACTAATACTTTACACGTTGGTGGTAAGGCCATTTTAGTTCAGCGACACTAAGACGAAATGTGACGAGGGCTGACTTCCGTCATGAAGGGAATTTCACAGCGGATTCTCTGCTAAATTCCTACATCAAATAGAAATTCCTTGCCGGTTTAAGGCGTACCAAAATAGGGTCACGTTGAACCAAAAACTAGAGCAAAATCATAAACTTGGTTTTAGCAAAGCTTTTGATATGTTGTATTAAAATGATGTAGCAAGTATACTAATCTACACTAATAAGGTAAAGTTTGTTTTTTTTGTTTGTAGGGGGTAATCTCTGGAACTACTGGTCCGATTGGAAAAATTTCAGCAACAACAGAAAGCTGCTTTACTCCTGAGTGACATAGGCTATTTTATGTACGCGGGCGAAGCCGCTGACAAAAGCTAGTGCTTAATAAGTATACTGAGCAGGACATGTCGGCTGCATACCAGATGAACTGTGGATCGAAAAGCACAGTTTTGGTGACGAGGAAGATAGCGAGACGTCTCAGATATCTTCCTTAACCTTTTCACCGCCATGCACTTCTATAGAAGTTCGGGATTTTCGTGCCACCAGCGCCACAACTTCTATAGAAGTTGTTCATTTTAACTGTCTTATTAAAAAAAAAATACTGTGATTAAAAGCTTTGGTTTATTTTATTGTTTAAGATAGCACTTTCTACTACTCTGTTTTTTATTTTTTTACACAAAATAAGCCCTAGTTTGTCCTAAAATCGGCAAAAACAGAAACTCTGAATTTTGTTACTTTCCTCAGAACGCCAATCACTTCATATCAAGTTGGCCAGTGATGTGCCGTGAAAGGTTGATTTCACCATTGAAATATTTATAAATACAGAAAGTTGCGAATAACGAAAACAATTTGAGGTCAATAAAATATGAACTTAGTTATCTACTTTATTACAAAGGATAGTAGATGAATTTCGACCTTCAGGTAGATGCCGATACGTAATTATAAAGTTGTTACTAATTGTTGTCGATAGTTATTTTCCCATCTCTACAAAACAATTGGTCTTCTATGCCCCTGTGCGCCACCGAGTGCCACGAACTACTATAGAAGTTGATCAGTGACGTCATAGGCGTGCGGCTGTCAAGGTCACTTTGGCGTAGTGCAGCACAAAATCGGATTCGCTCGCACGCGTCTTTCTTTCTTTCACTTGCAAATAGAAAAATGAGTGAAGAACTTGATTCGGACGAACTTATGAAAATTTTACAAAGTGTGGAATCGGACTCGGAGTATTTTGTGGAGAATATTGAACCAGAAGATAATTCTGAGGTATGTCTAACTTTTTTTTTTTTTTGAGGTATGTCTAACTGGATGATAATAATAATGTTTATTCATTCAAAGAGTAGGAATTTAATAAGTATGTAAAATGTTCGGTGAACCCAGTTTCGGATCATTGGTTTAGAAGATAGGTGGGAACATTACTTTTCACAAGAACTAAGATTGTCGCGCCCCCTAGTGAGTTGCAGCTATGACACTATCTAAGAACATGAACTCATCAAACACAAACCTGTTATTGAAAACCGCATCAAAATCGGATCATTAGTTTAGAAGATAGGTGGGAACATTACTTTGCACAAACACACAAACATCTCTCAACCTAAACGCTTATACCTGCTCCGTTCCGTCGTGCGTAAATAGAGAAACGCAATCTATGCGCGGGGTCCCCCGCGCGCAGATGGGTAAACGCTACCGATACATGAATTAAGAAAAGAACAGAAACAACACTTAAAAAACAATGCTTTGATAAGTACACGGCTTCAAGCGTGATAGAATTTAAATATATACTTATCTACTTTCCATTTCAAAAAACACTTTAAAAACAATTCAAAATTCTGCCACTTAGATACCTACGGTAAAAAACGTTGACTGAAGTTATTAAAAAAACACAGGAATAAACAAAAATAGAAGAAAGAAAGACCATAGACCCCATCCCTGATCAGAATCGAATTCAACGTGCCCTCAGTGCCAATAACTTGATATGAAGTTAAAGAATGAGATCATGAAACAAATAGAGATGTACCCCATTCCTTGTAGTTCTAATTGAGTTATGTATTACTTTCTTTGTTACTCATAAATTATACTGTTTTTTCTTATTAAGGATACTGTGAATAAAACAAATCTGGAAATATTTAACCAGTTTTTAATTATATTCGTAAAATCAACTTTAAATCTTAACTTTACGCGTACAAATCTTATTCATCGATATGACGATATCCCCATCACTACTGTTTACTGTATATTTAGTTATACATTTATAGCTTGGCGCTCGGCGAGGCATTGCGTTTTGTGTACGTTGGCGGCGAAAAGGTTAAAAAAGAAGTGAAAAATCGTGATAAAAGCAATGGAGGGAGGGCTAATAATAATACTAATGCTTCAGGAATTTCCTGATGTAATGCCTAACGTAAACAAGATCTTTGACTAAGACATTCAAGATAGATACCGGACTACGGACTATCTATTAGGGTCTGGCTTTGGTTTTTCAATTCTATCAGCCAGTCTTCTAAACATGCCTTAGTTCTTCAAGGCACTCTGTCCTGTCACCCGTCACACTATCACTAACTCCCTTTTCTTTCATATCACGCCTCACACAATCCATCCATATCTTCTTCGGCCTTCCTCTTCCTCTCCATCCATCTACGTGTAAACCCAAAACTCCTTTTGTAACATGCGTTTCATCGCTTCTCTTCACCTGACCATACCAAGACAAACGATTTCCTTTCAACTTTTCAGTCACTGGCGCCACTTTTAGACTACCATCAACAATACCTATTATTATTCAACAATATTATTAGTAAAACATTACCTCAGTCAAACGACCTCCCAATACCCATTATAATCGGAACAATATTACATAATGTCAAAAACCATTACTCTGTTCCGGTCGCTAATCCATCGCGTCTTTATGAGAAAATCCATGAAAAATGATCGTTTCTTCCGAAAGCGAGTTTATCGTGCCTGATGCCTTGCCAACTGTCCATCATGCAGGTTCAAGGTCGGCCATGTCAAGACTTTCAGCTGATGGAAGTACTTACGAATCTTTCCAGATATTATAAATGCGAATGTTATGTAAGTGTAGGCGGATCTAGATTGAGTTTAGGAATTTAAACGTAGGATACATATACACGAACTATAGTCACACGCGTGTCTCAAGATGTTAGCCAACCGTAGGGGCTCAGCAGGGTCGAAGCCTACTGGGGTTACGAGTGGTGCGAAAGTGAACCCCGGGGCCCTGGAACGAAGGTAATGAAAGAACAGAAGCAGGTTTTTTAGTCACTAAAAGTCTGACTCGCTCGTCCGCTCCGCCCAAAAACGGAAGATGTCATTGGATGATTATCACATCTAAAAAAAAATATTTTGGGAACCTAGCTCTGGTTCCCGGGATGTGTAGTCGAATACATCAAACTACACTCGTCGTAGGTATAATTTATATTATTTCTTTTTGCTTCAAAAAAAATTTGATTGCAACCAAAAATTTACAAGAAACGTTTCTTTCATCTATCAGTATTTTCGAATCCATCTAAATATATATGTTATATGCAAAATCCTTAAAAGTGCATGTACCTAGCCAGTCGCTAGCTAATTAGAAAAAGACTCATGCGATTACCTTCGATATCATAATACTTACTACTACTAGCTGCATAGCCCAAAGTTACTATACTACCGGGACAAAAAGTATCCTATATTCTATTCTAGTACATGGTCTAACAGAAACCAAGTTTCATTGAAATCCGTTCAGCTGATCGAGCGTAAAGGAGTAACAAACATACATACAAGCTTTCGCTTTTATAGTATTAGTGTGGGAAAATATTCAGTTTTTTTTTTTCGGGATAAAAGAACGCTTTGATCCATAATACATTCGATCCCTGTTCAAAATTGTATCGAACTCCGTTCATCCGTTACGGCTTGCCAGATTACTGTGTATCGTAAAAATTGATGCCAAAAACGAGGATTCCAACGATTGGGACCGCAATTAACTGGGACCGCGGTCCCGGTCGCCGGATTCATTTAATTTTAACATTTTTTTTCCGGCGGCTCGTACATCCCTTAAAAAGAAAAATGATAAAATTAAATGAATCCAGCTACTGGGACCGTGGTCCGAGTTAATCGCGGTCCCAGTTGCGGAATCCTCCCAAAAACATCTAAATACAGCAGTTGCCTAGTCGTGCCGAAAGCAACGAATGTACACCAAAAAGCTCGTTACGATTGCTTTATGCATTCGGAATTTGCTCTAGTTAGTATTTTATGTATTCTGCACGATTCCTTTTGGTGATCTTACAGAGATACCAAATGAGTAGAAAAGCAATTTCGCTTTACCTTCGTACATTGCTGTTTGTGTAGACTTTTTGTTGTTGTTTTTTCTTAATAGAGCTGCGATGAATGGTATACATTTTGGAAATCTCATAAGTTTAATCAGGTTTAAGTAGGATGGAACCCTGAGCGTCATCTATATATATAAAAGGGGAAACTGACTGACTGACATATCAACGCACAGCCGAAACAACTGGGCCTAGGAGCGGGAAATTTTGCACAAGGGTTCCTTTTATGACGTAGGCGAACACTAAGAAAGGGTTTTTCAAAATTCAGCTCCTAAAGGGATGTAATGAGGGTGTAGCAGCCAGTCATAATACTTACGTATCTATGGACATATGACAAGGAGCTCGGCACGTCATACTGACATGAGATTTTTTTTTATTTTGTGATAATATAAGCTGTATATAAGCCGTGATTCCAAATAAACGGCACAGATCGTTATTCGCCTTTGTACTTACAACACGCAGCCCCTAAAGGGTCTAAAGTTAGACGCGGGCGAAGTCGCTGGCAGAAGGCTAGTTCCATCTAATAATAATGCATACCGTAGCGAGCAGTGGACCGGTGGCGGAGTTTCCTCTCGGAGTAGTTTACGTGTTGAATGTTAAATATTGTCGTCATGTCTGTCGGTGGCGGTGCACGTGTTCTCAGGTTCAAGGGCGGCCCGCCGGTCGTTACACCGCGCTTTTTGCGCGTTTGCGTAACTATAGCCCCCCAGACACAGAGATTGATGACTGAGCCATGTAAACATGACAGGACGGCTGTGACATGTTCGGAACGAATTTTTGTGTCCGCCTCGGACTCGGACACAGGCCGATTCTCGACATTACACATTATTTATTTATTGTGGTTTGTTTTTTTTTTTTTACAGTCATAGTTGCTGCCAGCGGATTCGCCTGCGTGAAAGTAGGAAAATTCTGTCGGGAAAAAGTTTTCTACGTAATGCTACCGGATATGACGTACTCGTGTGCCAAATTTCATTTAAAACCATTCAGCCATTTAACAGTGACGACATACACACACGTACTGAAACTTTCGCTATTATAGTTTAGTATGATGTGATGTGAAGTGTGATGTGACCTTTAAATGTTTTTGTCAGAATTACAGGCTGACGGACTGACTAATTTAATGATGACTATTACTTTCTAACTTATTTCCTTTATTGATCTTATTTATCTTTCATGACTAGAAATATCATCCATATTAAATTACTGCAAAAACTAAGTTTACGACACAAAAAATACACAAACCCGTATAACTGCACTAGAGAATTGCTTTATTAGCTGAGTGATGTCTTAGTAACGATTCAATTATTTAAACATGTGTAGCAACTGGAAAAACGTGGACGAAACTAGGTAGCCAATGTTTAATTCAATATATTGCCGACTTTATTAAGACATTGACTTTCTAAAACGGTCAATAAAATCTCTATAAACGTCTTATTTTACAGTTTACGCTTCGGTAATTTTTTTTACAGAGAACCGTTACTCAAAGTAAGATTGCTAGTTTTTGTCTGCGACTCCTTCGTGGCATTCTAAAAGAACTTGCCTGCTGCGGTCTTCCCATCCGATTATAATTTGGTTATCTTCAAGGCTAGTTAATAGACTCTTAATAAACTAGTGCGCCTCACCATCAGTGATTGCATCACTGCTTACCATCAGGTGGGATCGCAGTCAAGCATAAGTTTATATCGAAAAAAAAAAACTGTATTTCTTCAAGAAAAAAAAATATTTTTGTATCAGTGAATTAGTTTATAAAATCAGATTTGTAACTTCAATGATTACCTTTAACATACAAACCGACGAAATCGGAACAAGTATTTGTATGGCCTATAGCTTAGTGTTCCGGGTCCAGGGAGTCTTGTGTATGTCCATGTTAATGTTACCACGACACAGAGTAATTCCAGGTCTTGTGTAATTCCTCAAGTTAACAAAAAAATATACAAAATTCGCTTCTTCAAAATATAAGCATAGATATAGCGAGTACGTTCATCGCATTATTTCGTCTACACAGCTCGGCGACTAGGTTTGTTATGAAGAATAAATATGCAATTTGTGTGTCCGCCTGTTTGTTCGCACCTTCGTTCCCGGCGCCCCCTGCTACGACAATGTTTATTTACTTCACAAACATGAGCATTGGCTTCGAACTCCCGAATCCAATCGACTCGTGTAACCCGTTCCCGTGGTCTCGTAACATCGACATCCCAAAAAGAGAAATGGATAGACGTGCTCTAATTTAAAAAGCACAGTAGCGTCTCTGTCATAATTTCTTTCACACCTTTTTGTAAAAGGATTCTCATGTTTTCGTAAAATTGTTTTATTTTAAAACTCGATTAGGATTTGTTAGAAGTCTCTTTGCTTAACACTGTAGGTATTTTTTGTAGAGGAATGTATTCTGATTAGTATAGTGAATTTATGTTGATTATATTCTACTCGTCAAGGTTGTAGTGTACGAAATTCGCTTGGAATGTAAAACAGTCCAGTACCTACACGTATTATTTTATGGGCTCTCAAAACTTTACTCAAAAATCAAGGAAAAGAATCTCGTAAATTCACTCACAGCTTAATTTAGATTCAATGACACAGCGTTTTGATGAAACACAAAAATTCTGACGCGTAGAGGATCTAAATCCTCTGCATATTTGGTGAGGAGGTCCTAGCTAGCAGGGCTGTAGGCGTGTGGTGTGAATCACTCAACTAGGAGTACATGCTCGCACATTGTCAAGGCCGTCTCAAGACCTACGCGGCAATCAAAATTTTATGGTGCTACGTAGTCGTACTTCTAAATATAGTTAATGATCATGGTGAGCGAGGCCTTTTTAGGTGTTTTATTTGGTCGGCTTTTAAATATTATTGTTTGCGAAATTGCTGAATTGGCTTTGAAAGAATTGAATTAGTTCAGATTCCACTGCACTAAACAGGTAGACAGACGTACTTCGATACATTTCAACGGATAGGCGTCATTGCATTAATGATAAATGAAAATTATACAGTACATTTTGAATATAGATTACAAATATAACTTTTACATTTCATCTTGAAAACTAATACCAAAACAAACTCACAGATTAAAGTTTGTTTTTAAAGTCTCCATAAAAAGAGACCCAATCTGACATGTATCTGAGATGGTCTTTTCAGGAAGGCAAAACGTAGATTTGAGTGGAATTGTTCAGTCAGTGCAAGCATTTGTCAGCATTCGTGTAGCTCAACTCAGCATTTTGCAATGAAGAGCAATTGAAATAAGTTAAAAAGCACCTTATTTGACAAAACCTATGTGGGTTGAAAATTTACGCTTGACGCCTGAGTATACTTCAAGCAACATAAATTGCCCCACTTAAGCCCCACATATTCGACAAACTAATTCGCAAACCGCGCATTCATGACGATTTCCTGCGATAAAGAATCTATATAGTAACAGATGACAAAAAGCGAGAACATACAAAAATCCAAGATCACATCATCATTCATAAATGCAGATCAACTGTTCGTTTGCAAATGAATCATAAACTCAACTGCTTTATGCTTACATCCTTTCTGCGAACTCGAAGACTCGAACATCCGTAGCGTTTTGTATGCCTTGAGTCAGGGTTCAGAGGTCGGCATAGCCAAGTAGTGTATCTACCACGCTTGCCACGCCGCGGAAGCAAGGGTCACGGGTTCAAATCGGTTTACGAAAACTATGCCGACGACCGAAGACGGCCGAAATTGAATTAGAAGGCGATCTGTCACGAATTATGATCTTGATTGCTTGATGTATGAACAGTTTACCAATTGGTTTTTAATTACATGTGTGTAATTATTCTGCTGGTACGTTGACCTATGAAAGATTGGATGACGACCTTAAAATGATAACTGATTCTGGCTCTTGTAGAAGAACACCTTGAATCTTGAAAGAGACCTTGCTTTTCAGTCCCTTCTATCTTTTTCGGGATAAAAAGGTAGCCTGTGTCTCTTTTGAGCTCTAATCTACCTTTGTACCAAGTTTTAGTAAAATCAGTTGCGCGGTTTAACGTGAAAGTGTAAAAGATAAACAGACAGATAGACACCCGTATTCACAAACAATACTCAAACGACCCTTGACTAAGCAAACGCACAGCGTTGAAATAGAGCTCTGTGATTGGTTCGTTTGTGTTGCGTAGTTCACAAACCGTGCCCTGTGCGCTCGCGAGCACTGTGAGACCGCATAGTAACGTTTGTGAATACGTGTGAGAGTTACTTGAGCAATTTAAATATTGCTATGGATTTTTTCCTGCAGATCTGTGTGGGACTTTTACTGATGGATGGGCAAGTTCCTCATTTACGAAATGGATATCATTTTTTTACGATTGCCTCAAAAAATGGACAGTAATGTTCTTAGTCTTCGCGAAAGAAGTAGCAGGTAATAGTTAGAAAATAAAGGTCAGAGAGGCTACAAGATCACAAGAAATTCCTGATAAAACAACCATCAGTGTAAAAAACGAATTCCAACTTCACAATACAAAATCAGCTGTATTTAAGTGGCGTTTTACGAACCAGGAAGAAATGCCTTTTATATTTCTTTGAGTCTTTCCTACTCTTTCCTGATATATTAATTAATCGGCCAGTTTACTCTCGGTCGGCCCTGACCTCCACGCTTCCGTTTCGCTTTACAATCTTTTCCCTTTTCTTTCACTTCAAGGACTAATTGGTACTGTTAGAGAATTAGTTTTTTCTTCTTCCTTATCTCCACTAGAGCCATGGGGGGTCCGAGTGCTCATCGATTTGTCCGAGATTTTTGCAAATAGCTGGCCCTCTTTACGTGACTACTCTACGCCGATGAATCAGCATTACCGTTCATCGCAATGCTGCCAGTCTTCCGGGCCCCTTTCTCATTGATTTCTTTTTTTTTTTGAACTTGTTCATCCACTTTTTTATATACCAAACTAGCGACCCGCCCCAGCTTCGCACGGGTACAATGGTGATATTAAATACATGCATATATTATACATAAAAACCTTCCTCTTGAATCGCTCAAATCGCATCAAAATCTGCTGCGTAGTTTTAAAGATGTAAGCATACATAGAGACCCGCTTGGGCAGAGCATCGCCGTGTCCTCGTGGGGGCGATCGGCGGCGGCGATCTCTCGCGCCGGGCCTTGGTCGAGGCCATGGTCCGGAGCGAGGAGGAGTGGCAGGCGGTCGCCTCCTTTTGCGAAGCAGTAATGCTAGCAAAGGAAGAAGCCGACCGCTTAAGGCAACGGCGCTCACGCCCGAGACGCCGTCGAGATTCCGATCCCGATTTCCGGCCACCGTAGGCGCGGGCTTGTGGATGGCGAGCAATGGGTGGCTCGCCGTCCAATCGTCTGGTAACCATCCGGACCAAGCCCAGTCGTCGACGGCGCGCACTGTTTCCGCGCGCCTCAAGGAGTTGTCAGCAAACCGTAGGGACCCTGCAAAAGGGTCGAAGCCAACTGGGGCCATGGGTTCGCGTCTGAAAGGAAGGCTCTGGTCCTGGTGTATATGGCAACGTTGGAATGGGGTAGGTTGTTTAGTCAGTAAGAGTCTGACACTTGTTTCCCGCTCCGCCCAAGGGTGGGACTCGTCATTGGATGATTTTTACCTACCTAAAAAAAAAAAAAGCATACATAGAGAGAGACAGCGATTTTGTTTTATACTAAGAAATGATAAATTCTTTTTATAAGAACATATTATTATTTTTAGTTTCAATCATTTTAATAAATCGTCATCATGATCTTGAAGTTCGAGTCAGTAATTTATCTATTTACGTAGTTGTATAACTGTGTATAACCCAGTTTGAAGCGGTTTTCAAATGGAGTTGATGCCTTGATCATAAGTGGAAGGAATTCTGAAACTATCAGTTTTAAGGTCGGGAGGAGGAAGTATGGCACTCATGTAACTAAATGAGCTATGAGTATACGTGTAGATGGATGAGAGGCCAAAGAAAAGATGGATGCATTGTGTAAGAAGTAATTTGAAAGAAAAGTGAATTAGTGATAATAAGGCAGGTCATCATCATCAACCAAGCGCCAGTCCCGGTTGCTACCCTTGGCTTTTACCTCGGTGCCCGGGGTCCGCTTTCCTGCAAAGACGCCTCCACTTCGCTCGGTCTTTTGCGTCCTTTGCCTTAAGCCCATTAGCATGCATGTCGTCCCTTACGACGTCGATCCAACGCCTCTTAGGCCTTCCTCATTAGTGATAGTAGGGCAGGTGACAGGTCAGAATGGAGGACCCTAAAGAAAACGGGTCAAGGGCAGGAAGATCATGATGATCAGATATAAGGCCAAACTTCATCATTTACATTACCCGTACTTCGATTTATTTTTGTTCTGGAGTTAATAAATTTATTTGTTTATTCAAGCATTTTATTAGCTTCAACATATGAGTTGCATTGTCTAATAAATTATCTTGGTACAACAAGCTAATTTTAATGAGTTAGCAGTATATTGCATGTGGCGCACTTGTATTATTGCACATGTGCGGTTCGCTGAATCAACTAGTTTAGTTATTTATTTAAATTAATTGCTCTCAAAACGGTGAAGGAAAACATCGTGAGGAAACCAGCATGTCCTAGAACCAAAAATTCAAAGACATGTGACATCTACCAACCCGCACTGGGCCCGGCCTGGTGGATTACGGCCCATTTCCTCTCTTAGAGAGGAGGCCTGTGTCCCTGCAGTGGGAACATTAAAAAGGCTGATGATGATGATGATGATGATGATGAATTGAAATATGTTGAACACTTCCACGGAAAAAGGGTTTAACAGTTCATGTTTGATGCTGGTTTTACGATGGGAAATCACCTAATGGCTTCGAAGGCTCTAGGATGGAGCGGGATTGCGTGTCAGACTTTTACTGATTAGACCCACACCTATGCGTCTTCAGAAGCTCTTTGCTTTTTAGGACCATGGGTTTTCTTTATCAGAAGTCTAACCACGGATCCAGTGGTATGCGGCCCTGCTGGGCTTCTACGGTTTTGCTGCCATTTTTTTGAGTCGCGTCGTTGACGACTCGAACTCAGTTCGGACGACCAGTTACACATAGCTCGCCGTACCTAAGCCCACGGTACTTGATATAATCTACGTATGCTTAAGCTTAAAAGCATTGCTATCTGGCTACCTGAATTTTGAGCGCATCGTATTTTTTGACAAATTTTCCTCAATAAGTACCTACCAAAGCCAAGAATTTTAACTACGTAAGATATCATTTATAATCATGTGTTGTCCTGCATGATTAGTTTTCCATGAAACAATATTAGTATAGAGTCGTTTAGAACCGAACTCTGAGTCATTGGCTGGCCATTCATGCGGCCGGCCGCTAAGACTGTGACTCAATATGCCCAAGTGTTATTATATATACGCTGATACTAATTGATACCAATAATTGAGTTATTTTTAACCGTGATAAGATTGTGTGACACATTTAGTTCAGTATTTATTCGTGATCTCAATTTCGTCTTAAATCATCAATAATTGGAAGTTACTTATTTGAATTCCATTTTTTTTTATTATTTATGCTGGTGGAAGCTAGTTCATCATTATAGAAGCGACAAGAAATATATAACCAAGATTTATGTAATTAAGTAAGATTTAGTACACATAATAGAACATAGCAAGATTTAAAAGAGTGTGAGTGAGTTTAAAGGAGTTTCTTGCACGTTCTTCTCCGTAGAGAGAGATCTAGACCAGTGCAGATAGCTTTTGAGAGGGACCTAAATAGTAGTAGAATGAAACCCATTGGAAAAGGAAGATAATATAGCAAAAATTTAAGGAAAAATAAATTACGGTCGATCTGAGGACGGGAAGTGGATGGGTGTGCGGTATTAAAGGTAACAAATGGTTTATCACGATTTCTGGCAAAACTACTGGTTTCCAATGGGTTTCATTCTACTACTATTTAGGTCCACTTTTTATCGTTAACGGTGCTATTTGCACTGGACTAATCTACGCTTTAAAAAAAATTAACTTTAATTTTTTTATCTGACTGACATGTTGAAAAATCAAAGTATCTGGTGCATTTCAGTGCCTGTAATTCGTTCTACACACTTACCACATTGTTGTCTTCTTTAAACCCAAAAGTTGACTGGTAGAGAATGCCTTGTTGCATTAAGTCCGAGCGCCGCTACTGTACATGAAGTTTAAATAATATAATTGGTCTATTTGCAATAAACGCATATCATTTATGAACTTTACTTTTTCCTAAGATACTTATATAATTATCATTACATATTATAAAACAAAGTTGCTTACTGCTGTCCCTATGTATGCTTAGATCTTTAAAAGTAGGCAACGGATTTTGATGCGGTTTTTTTTTGTTATAGGCAGAGTGATTAAAGAGGAAGGTTTATGTGTATAATACATGCATAATATCAACATTACACCCGTGCGGCGCTGGGGCGGGTCGCTAGTAGTTTATAAATAAATAGCATATCATGGTTAACTAATCAGTTACATAGTTGCATAGATAATGGCGATAATGAATAATGATCACCATCTGTACAACAACATCATTATAAGAGATAATTTTAATATTTCCGGGTCGTCATCCACTATTATAAGCACCTTATGTTTTTAAACGGAACCCTATATAATTCCACTGTACGTTTTTCTGTCACCAGGCCGTATCTCACGAACCGTGATTGCTAGACAGTTGAAAATTTTCATAAATGATATATGTATGTTGCTTGTATAACACAAATACTAATTAATTACCTACGATAAACTAGTGTTGGACTGCGATCCCATCTGATGGTAAGCAGTGATGCAATCGTTGATGGTGAGGCGCACTAGTTTATTAAGAGCCTATTCACTCTAGCCTTGAAGACACCTAAATTATAATCGGACGGAAAGACCGCAGCTGGCAAACTAAAAACTGATTAAAATAAACTGTATAAAATATATATCTATATGTATATATATGGGCCATATATTTATATATGTGTATTGGCCCACGTACGCGATAGATATGGTACGGAAACCTTCGTGCAGGAGTCCGGTTCGCACTTCGCCGATTTTTTTTTAGCAAAATATTGCCTTCTTCGAGAACTCCGGTAGACAGGAACCAGTCTCTCGTGAAGTTTCAAAACCAGTTTCTCAATCAGTCAGTAAAAAAAAGAAATGAAGATGTATAAAATGATGGACGAGGCCTAATTAGTGCTAATTACTTATAGTATGGTGATAATTTTTGAATAATGTTATAATAGCATGCTTTGCTTCAGAAGTGAGCTATACCAATGACAAGGTTTTTAATTTCAGTGATTTAGTATCAACATATGAGAGGAAGAGGGAGGCCGAAGTACAGATGGATGGATTGTGTGAGAAGTGATATGAAAGAAAAGGGTGTTAGTGATAGTGTGACGGGTGACAGGACAGAGTGGTAGAAAAAACATGTTGCGCCGACCCCAAGTAACATGGGATAAGGGTAGGATGATGATGAGTATCAACATTTTGAATTCGTTTGATCTAAACATCACAGTATGCGCGACAATTTGTTCAACAAATTAGAATTTATTACACAACTTTTGATGATTTTAAATCCAACATAACGTCTAAACGGGTAGTCGGTATATTTTGAAAAAAATATATGTTAAACTAGACTATTTTCCTAATAATTTGATATAAGTACGGATATTTTCATTTTTTTTTTTCATTGAACTTGGTGTAATTTATTTTCAAAGTAATGTCTAACAGAGACAAAAAAACAAAGAAGATCAGGCAAAAACCATTGGGTGTAGTTATATGGAACTTTCATAAAGTATAATTTAATGACCAATGGTTTTTTGTTCATATTGTGTTTAAATGAAGGAAATATTATCAATCGAATAATCTTGATGCGCGGAAAGTGACGCTAGGTCTTCTTTTGTTTGCTCAAGTCAGCTGGCGTATATCTTGCCTCTTAACGCTACATTCATATTAGCATTAGAATGTAATTTAAATGTTTCGCGTTATCATATATATTTGAAATACCTAGTTTGGACATGATAATAAATTCGAAGTGTGTATACATTACCGATTAGTAATGCTGCAGATCATTGATCGCTTATTTTTTATAATTTTTTTGGCAATAGCCCAGTATATCAACATCGCCGTCTATAAAAGGATCGTGTGCTGTCTGGCAATCATTTTTATATTATGTATCTCTTAATTGCTCGTACATAATATGGGTTTTATATCTATACTTCGTGAGAACCGTCGGTGATGGGCTGATGGCATTTCTGTATATTATTTTACGATTGTGTTTTATGAGCGTTGCAACGATTTAGCCTGGAGTTTCATTAATTCGAACGTTCCTATGATTATAGTCAGTGTGGTTGTCTATAATTGTTACCTGCGACTTGTGAGCTTGCGGTCTCTTGGGGCTATATGTTTTTATTATGATGAAATTTTCGTTTTTATCTTGTTGTACTTCTACGGCTTGCAAGTTATGTATTTTTTGTCAAGTTTCATATCTGCATTGCATACAGTAAAAACCATTACTAATTCTTCTCTTGCATCTTCAAAGTCGTTTATTCCTTTCGTTTCTGTTGCTGATTTCTTTCGTATAACTTTTAAGACTTGAAATATATGTCTTTCCGTCTGATTATAATTTAGGTGTCTTCAAGGCTACTGTGAATAGACTCTTAATAAACTAGTACACCTCACAATTAACGGTCGCATCACTGCTTACTACTTAGCACTAGTTTGTAGCAATTAAAAAAAGCTTAACATCTGCAATGTATTCATTAAAAAGTGTTTCTAAATCATCTCTTATATCTTCAAAGTCATTCAATTCTTTAGCCCCTGTTCCTATTTTCTTTTGTATAACTTCAACGTCTTTCAAGTCAAGCATTTTTTTGTCAAGTTTAATATCTACAATGCATTCATTAAAAACCTTTTCTAAATCTTCCCTTGCATCATCAAAGTTATTCATTTCTCTAGTTATATTTATTCTAGTATTATTATTTTCTCAATGTAGTTCATCTACATTCTACAGACATATGACTATATTTTGTCTTAATAAAAAACCGGTGTAAACTAGTTTGCCTCATCGGTGATGATGACCGGCATCACGTTGGAACAAACATAGCTAGTTATATCGTTACGCTACGGTAGCAAGGCGGTGAACTGTGGACACGGTGAAATGAAAAAAATATGGTCGTCTACGAACTGTAGAAAGGCTTTGGGTTGTTCTTGATTTTCTAAAGTTAATAGGAGAGGAATCTGCTAAAGATCTTACAGATAAATCCAGTTGTTGTTGCAATCTTGGTTTTGATAGTTTTTTTTTTAATAGGCATATTTGTGGACTTCAATTTTAACTATAACTTTAAGATCTCTCTAGAAACTAGTGATGGAAGTGACATATCTTCGAATTTTTAGTTCTATGACATGTCAGTTTCCCCACCATGTTTTTCTTTACCGTTGTGAGAGCAGTGGTAATGAAAGAAATAGCACAAATTAGCTTGTCTAGGTTTTAACCCACTTCGTCTAAAAATTTGCTGTTTTTAAAATCACTTGCGAATATTGTTACCATTAAAAGTATTGTGTTAGCTGTACCTGCTTTAAGTAATGATGCTTTACTACATGCAACAGGGTTTTACTCTCGTCACACTGAACTCTAAAACGCCGACACTTCATTATCCCTTAATTTGAAATCATGTTTGTTTTTGGTTCCAGATGAGGTTGACGGCGGCCCCTTCATAGCACCCATTCGTGAGTAATGTTTTTATTACAATTTGTGCGTTTATTTACCTTTCTGTTCATGTCATCTTCACTGTTCTCATGTGTATTATTTTTACCTACATTGTATAGAATAATCTGTCTCGTTGTTAATCTGCTAAACTCCTTCTAAATTAACTTACAGATTTCGAAGAAGTCTTTCTTTAATAGCAATAAGCGTGGATGGTTCATGTATATAATTACAATTAGAGCCCGTGTGAAACCCAGGCGGATCGCAAGTGTTAGCTATACAAAAGAAGTTGTACTGCAAATTAAGTTAGGTTTTACGTCTATCAACAAATTGCTTTATACCGAGTTGATTGATTAGTTTATTGATCGACTCGTAGTTTTTATGTGCTACTAAGTACCTACACTCTGTTAGCAATCAAGTTAATACTGTGAACACTGTGAACTGCTTTATCATCTTCAATATTTACAATAACGCTAATTATTTCCATTCGTGTACCAATTACGGGTTCATAAGTGGTGTTAAATCCCACTTTTCCTGTTCTCAAATAAATATCTTTTCGGAGAATTTAAACGAGGTTTTTTGTGCTTGGTTTAAACTTCAAATTGAAGTTTATTTTCGCTAAAAGCGCTGCGAAATGGCTGACGACAAATTTATATTGGCAATTAAATAACGGTTGTTGATTCATTCACGGTTTTGAACTTGACGCCGCGGCGTTTGTGTCAAGTTGCTTTGTTGGTGTTTTTAAACGCTTTTGCGGAAATTGGTAAACGTATTTATTTATACTGTTCCGTGCAATAGTAGGGGTGATCAAAGAATTCCATTTAGAAGAAGGGTAAACAGTTGCATTAGCCTTATGATTACAATTATTTCCTAATTAAGAAAGTGCTTACGTACGAAACATCTATTATTCTTTGCTTATTATATGGCATAATAACACAACAACACAACATATTGCGCCGACCCCAAATAAAACGGGTCAAGGGCAGGAAGATGATGATGATTATATGGCATAATCGCAATACTAGCCCTGTACTTTCCTCTACTGGGTTTCAGGTCTCTATGAAAAGCAATGAGCCGTAATCATGTCGCATATCTACAAATTTTCGATTCTGAGGCATATCGGTTGCCTCACGATGTTTTACTTCACCGTTTTGAGAGCAGTGTTTATATATCATTAAACTATAGGCCTGGGTCAATTGTTACTAATGGAGCTACCGCTTTACTAATGTTTTGGTTAGTTAATCAGATTTGGAAGTTCCCCAATCAAACTTCCGTATTGCTAACTTCTTGCTTCCAATACCCAACTCTGTCTAATATTCGATAACTTTTCGGCGTTTCTCTTCTTATGATTAGATAGACACTTGAGATTCCACAATAAAACATCTTAAACTTGCTATACGAAGAATTCAGCGAACGGACATTCTCGTTGTGATTTCCTTTTGCGGTTTCAGTCGTTGAATTGAAAGCCTTGGGACCGATCTGAATGGTGAAGGGGTCTGTCAAGTAATTAATTCTTTTTGTATCTATAATTGTATCTGAGTGTTTCGCAGTAACATCAGCTGTGGCGGGTGAAATGTTTCGTATTACTGAAACGATTGTTCGTCAGATACCTGTATGTTTTTTTTATTGTCTCAGACTTATTCAATTCTCTTCTGTATCACTCTAATGTTTGTTAAAGCGAAAGTTTGTATGCATGTTAGTTTGCTTGTGCTGTAAAAGGTATCTTGGCTCCTTCTTTACGCTCAAACGGGTGAACGGATTTCCATTCAATTTTGTACACTGCACGGGTAGGACATATAACATTTAATAAACCACAGTCTTCGCTGCAGTTGTCGAGATTTTTCGAAGCTGCTGCGTTGCGAAGGTATCGTTAGTGATTCTAGCTCGGAGTAAATATTTATATATCCTGCAGATTGTTTTTCTCGACTTTTATGTTAGATTACATGTTAGATTAATAGTCGAGAAACGTTTTTTTTATTGCATGAATATGTTCTTGGATTCATTTCCTACATTCACATGGGCGAAGTCGCTGACAAAATCTAGTTATTCATATCGTTTTCATTGCTACTATACTCTCGTCATTTTTCCTGTTAAAACACGTCACCACCGCAAAATTTGGTCCATTTAAGATGCAATTCCTTTTAAGGATTTAAGCGACTTACAAAACAAGTTTCTAACGTCCTTATGATCCAGTTCCATTGAAACACTTTTATTTATGTCTCGTTTTGTTCTGAGAGCTTGTACTGGTTCTCAAACTCTGTATGATTACCTCAGACCATTGTTATTTAGTAGGTGGGTGTCTAAAGGGTTCGCTACCATTTTATTGCTCGTCTCAATCTCAATTGAACTGCAAATAAACTTGAAGACTGCGTGTGGGTGCACGTAAGGTTTGGGTTCACATGGTGCTATGATGGTAGACTGTTTCTGCCACTGTCATCTTGGACTGCTGAGTGTGAAAGTTGAAAGATAAGTTGGGCAAAGATTCTGTAAAAGTTTCTTCAGTTTTGCTCAGTTGGGAGTTAAGAAGTGGTGAGATCCATCTATGCTTCGAAAAGTCATTAGTCCTGCGCCTCTAATCGCTTACCTCTACCCCAGTTGTGTAGGATCTGGGGCCATGAATTGATGCGCAAGCGAAACTCTGGGGCCCTGGAACTAAGTACAAAGAAGAGACGGGGTCGGTCGTTTAGTCAGTAAAAGTCGGACATTATCTCCGGGATTTGTCATTGGATGACTTTTCCCACCATAAAAAAAAAAACTGTATAACCTAGCCTTTATAACAATGATTGTTTGGAGGACAAAACGAGAGGTTTATTGTCACCGCCCCAATTGTACGTGTACTCGATCTTAGTAACTAATCTGAGAGTCTGGGAAGAACGGTATGTGTTTGTGAAACATTTCGCTGCTAGCTTAACGGCTTTTTCTATGGGCTGTAAATTGTGAATCTTCATTACTCTTTCAGCAAATAAATTAGACATTTGATACTGTAAACGTTTATTTCTGTTTTATTGTCACATCGTCACGGCTGTGTTTCTCTTGCTAACGGGTGATAGTAATGGCCAGTTATCTCTGGACGGTTAAATATGTATTTATATTAACTTAGTGTACAGTAGTAGGTATATACCTAGGCGGACTTATGCAATACGGCATTCTTTAGAATTTGACATTTGGATTGAAAAAGATTACACTGTGGTAAATGTGTACAATAAATTAATAATATTTGAAATAGAATTAAAAATAATTAGTGAGGGAGTTAGTGATAGTGTGACAGGACGAATGGAGGTGGTAGAAAAAGATATTTTTACGCCAATCACAACTTATATGTAATAAGGGTAGGATGATGATGTTGAATAATTATCAGTCGCTTATATTGGGTGACTTACATTTATGTTCGTCTAACTCATCATTCAGGTTTGGTCCCATAGTAAAAGTTATTTGTTATCATGACTACAATCACGTTTTTAAGGACCGGTCACTAATTACCAGTCACCATAGATATCTTTAGCATAAGATTATAATATTTTCTTAAAACGTTTTACAAACTATTCTATGACAAATTCCCACCCATCTCCCATTTATAATTTACATGTAAACACATGATGGAATCCTCAGAAATCCCTCCTCATGATTGGTTTATCTCAAAGTCGGTGCTCGTCCCGATAACCCTGGTTTCCTCGAAGGGCGACCCTCGATAACTGGCGATAAGCATGTGAATAGATAGCGACATTTGGTGAATGAATCCCAATAAACCGACCGACCAGACGATGTCACTTCATAAATATGTATCTCCGTCTGTACCGTTTTGTATCGTCGTTGGGATTTTTTCCACCATTTCTGTTGATGGCTTTACGAGATTTGTCCGTGTAAAGGTGAGGAGGGATCGAAGGTCTGTGATTTGTTGTTACTGAGAGACTGTTTGTGTAGTTTAGCTTTAAACGATTTGACAAGCATTACAATAATGTTTTGGAGTGTTTTAATTAAAGACGTAAATACTCGTAAAATTCTTTTAAAATTAGGCTCTAAGCAGACGGACTGCATTTCAACTGCAATGTAACCGCAAATTGCAGTTCGGATGCAGTTTGAATACAGTTGACACGACTGCTATAGAACTGCAAACCAACCGTCCAGTTCGATGGCAGTTGGTGTGCAGTTTACACAATTGCACTGAATCGCCGACTGCAATTCCATATTCCGTAGCGGACACATTTCATTATCAACAGAACACAAATACATATATTAATATCGTCATTAAAATAAAATCAGAATATAATAAAACAGAATAAAAAATACCTACTAATTTAAAAAATACGCTAAATAAATCTAAGTAAATTAAAATTAAAGTTCATGTCAAAATGTTTGTTAAAGATAATCTCAATAGCACTGACTCCTTTACAAAAAATCTTTCAGTGATTCAAAGCGTAATAGACTCGGTATTTCATGAAAGGATAAAACTCCGTACAACATTATTCGACAATGACCTACAAAATAAAAGATATTTAAATTTCCCGAACCATGTACTTACTTGAGTTGTTTATCCTAAGATCGATGTAGTGTATACTCAAGATGATTTGATACTATGGTTGTCTAACAATACCCCTCCGTCTGACCCATTAGAAACCAAAGGTTAACAATACGTTACATATGTGTACCTTACAATAATTACCCTCTCAAACAACGGGATCTCCTGCGGTTCTAATGCGAGGTATGTGAGTGGAATTCGACATGAGCTGGCAACATTGTACCAAGAGCTAAAGGTTGCAGTACTATGTCAGGTCGATGCCATCGATATAAATATGTACTACGCACTAGAGTAGACGTACCTTACAGTCACTTTACTCCACTGAGATAGATAGATATAATCTTTATTGCATACCAAAAGTGTCCAAATGGGCGGTCATACCGCTAAAAGCGATTTTTTAAAGACACCCTTTGGAAATCCATCCAAAGGGTGTCTTTAAAAAATCGCTTTGACAAAGAAGGAAAAGAAAGATACGTAAGTAGTTCATGGTGTACTATTTACACTTAGATGATCTGCAGGCCATACTCCTTTACATTGATGGCATTAGTGAAGTTTTAACGTTCACGCAGCGTGACAGCAGCTGTAAATTTTAAAAGTTTTGTTGGACGACATTATGCCAATGAAGTGCTTCAGCGGACTCATAAAACCTTTCAGTATTTTGACAAATACGAGTATTTGTATGAACATGCTTGTCTATCTCTAGGAATTAAGTCAATGGTCGATGTTTTTTTATCCTTTTAAGAGGTCTTGAATTTAAATGAGACTGGTAATTGTTTACATTTACTCTTTGACCCTAAGCAGGGGTTGAAGACACCTATAATAAATTTTAAACCTTGTTCTGAACTTAGACACTCACCCAAATAATTGGCGATATATTGCATTAGATCGAAGAAAACAGAATGATGGAAAAGCGTGATTGAATTAAGAACAAAGATGTCTGCAAGAGAAACAAAGCTATCGGCGTAGCCTGAAGTATGTGGCACAATGCCCGCAGAATAGACGTCGATGCGGCTGAAAGGTCTGGCGACCGCCTATCTGGAGACGCAGCGTTGGTAGACTTCCCTCAAGGTGAACCGAAAATTTGTAAAGGCCAGAAATAAATAGGTACCGTAATCTCAAAAGTTGCAGATACTGGTTCCCAAACTAACCTATTGCCTGTAATTTGGGAACCTAATGCAATGTTGACAGGCCAATACTTACGAATTTGTTGCCTTTCCGAATCAAGCAGCTGAGAACATGTTCCCTTGTCACTGCGTCCAGTACTAACGTCATTTTGATATCAATTCGAGTATAAATTTCAATCCAATTCACTTGAAACTCATCATCCACCTGATGTGGTAGCCACAACCCGTATTCCCACCTTTTTTTATCAATCATAACATCACTTCCTCGGTTTCGATAACAGCCGCGTCATCCATTTTTTTCCAACCTGACCCAACTGTCGCTTGATTCCAAATAAATTAAAAAGTCGTCAAAGTACTCTAGTTTTTGTTTACAAGTTTCGTAATGATAACCGGGTGATAGATTTTTTTTTTATTTTCTTTTTTTTCTAAACAACTTGGAGCCAGTCGTTTTGTCTCGACAGATTGCGTTGCGTGATTATAATTAGGGATGATTATCTACAAATGGGCGGTCGTTAAAGCAATGATAAATACATTAACTGCTGGTTAATATTGTTTTAGAAATAAGTTGGATTTGATTAAGTTTAGATTTAGTTTTAACTAGCTGTTGCTTGCGGTTTTGCCTGCTTCAAAGGAGAAAAGTCCCGAGAGAATTTATGCCCGGGATAAATAGTATCCTATGTCGTATTCTAGGTCTACTTTTGTGTCTAATGTCATTTGGATGACATTTGGCACCGGCCGTTCGAGCGTGATGAAGTAACAAATACAAACAACTTTATCTTCATAATATTAGTGTGATATTTTCTCTCATCCATATCTTCATTAATCATTCTTTAAAAGCTCCTTAAATAAAACTCTAAAGAAATAAAAAAAAAATGGGCCATCTATTCAGAACACTTTTGATCGAATATTATTGTTTTTTCTTTTAAGATTGTATCCGCGGTAAATGAGTAGTATCCACTTCGATTGAGAACCGAACATCGGTTACTGAGCATTCAAAGGTCGACCGCCATTGTGGGTCAACTTGTGTGACGATGATTACAACCGATTTTTGGGAGCTGCGTGTAGCCGTGGCGAATAGCTCAACTTACATGCCTTTTGAAGTAGGTACTTACTGACTTGTAATAATAGCATACCTATCGCCCATATTTAGTTTTATATTTGGTTTTCGTGGAATTGTGAATCATCCTGATAAAAATGTATGTATGTAGAGCCAGTCCGCGGTTGATGTATTATAATTGGATTGCGGTAGCGATAAAGGGCATGACCTATGACTGGACAATTCCTGGGACGCTCATAATTTGGCAACGTACTGAAAAGTAATTTTCATCTGTATGTAATTAAAGCAAATTATTTACTCACCGTGCACAGCCCAAATGAACTTGAACTCTCAAATTTTGCACAGAGGTTCCATTTATGATGTACCTGTACCCATTTGGTTGGCCAAACTGATTTTAGGATGAATTAGTTTAGCCTAGGTTAAACCAGTACTACCTGCTCCGCGAGGCTCCTATTTCTAGGCAATAAGCCTTAGCCTTTTAACCTAACCTCTCCGTGTCGAGATGCTGACTAAAAATCTGTTTCCGCTTCGTTCTCTTGCTCCGCGAGGCTCCTATTTCTGGGTGTTTATAAAAAATAAGCCTTAGCGTTCTAACCTAACCTCTCCGTGTCGGGGTGACCTAAAATCTGTTTCTGCTTCGTTCGCTCTGGAACTAATATTGCGGGTTTAGTCGGTGACATACGTAATGGAGAAAAATACGCTATTCGTTTATAATTCATTTCCTTGAACAAACATGACTATAAAAATAAATACTACTGGGCCTCCAAATGATCTTGTTAAGTTAAAATCCTTAGAGATAAAGGCTTCTACTTACCTCGATTCGTGATCAAGCGCCAAGATAAGGTAGACTTTGGAACCCAATAAAAACTGTGGTATCTTTATCAAAATAAAATACAGCTGTATCAAATTCGTGAGTCATATTGTGAGCCAGCCGAAAATCCAGATTATACGTAGGCAGTGACGTCACGGTTTGTGGAAATTGGCTATAAGGTGCGTACTAAAATATTTTAGCCAATGTTAGTCATCTAAAGAAAAACCAGGTTGTGTTGTTAACTAACTTTGATCCATGACTCCGTTCGCGTGAGGTTCTTGAGGTTTAGTCTTACTCTAAATAGATAGATTTTTTATTAAATACATGGATATATTCAGCCGAAAGACTTCCACTGCTGGACATAGACCTCCCCCAAGCGCCGCCACAAAGACCGGTCCTGTGCGTCTTCCATCCATTGGATTTCATCAACCCTGACCAGGTCATCGGTCCACCTTGTGGGAGGTCTTTCGGCTGAAATGATGATGATGATGGATATATTATATGTACTACGCACTAGATTAGGCGTGCTGTATAGTCACTTCATTTGACTTTGGTGATCTGCAGGCCATACTTGTACATTGATGACATTAATACAGTTTTGACGTTCACACAGCGTGAGAGCGCTGTAAGTTTTAAACATTTTGTTAGACGACATAATGTCAATGAAATATACAATATTTCATTGACATTATGTCGTCAATGAAATATTGGACAATTGGCGGACTTTTGTCTTAACTTTTCAGTATTTTTACAAATAGTTTTCTATGAACTGGCTTGTAATAGGTGTATAGTATAAAGTCTATGACTGAATATGTAATAATTAAACGATAATTTAATTTTATATTTCTTGGCAACAGGTAGTATTGCAATAAAAACAAAACGGATCCTTTAATACCAATAAAATGACCAGTCCATTAATAAATTGGCCCTGCCATTCAAGTTTAAATAAGTTCAACGATCAGTCTTCGACAATAACCCTCGGCTAGTCTTGTTCGTAATCATTATTTATTTTTATGCCATAAAACCACATGGCCATTTCCACCGCCGAAGATTACACTTGCGGCCTGACATTTACTTTTAGTCTTTTAGAATTGAGTTTTTTTTACCAATTATAGTTAATATTTTACGGGATATTGTGACCTTAGCCCAGCGATGCAGCATTATTATCTTGCTATAGAGTTTATTATGACATTTACATCGAGAAACGAATAAATGATAGCTTTGTGTTAGGGTTCTGTGTATAAAAATAAAAAACGAGAACATTAGGGTCTCGTTAAAACGCCGCTGTCCGTCTGTCTGTATTTCACGAACCGTTATAATTACACAGGTGAAATTTTTACAGGTTATGTATTTGAAATAAGCGGTACCTTTGTGATTTTTTTTATAATATTATATCTCCTTCCTGTATATGTGTATACATAAATTATTAAATAAATAATGCTAAAAACAAAATAAAACAAATTGACGAGTAAAAAAGAAGTTGTATAACAATGGTACAGAATGTTTCGTGCGCGAGTCGCGACTCGCACTTGACCGATATTTTTATTATTATTTTCGTTTTCGAAAAATTGATTAAAGGATACTCGATGAAAGGATATTGTTTATGGTTCTCTTGGGTTATCAGAAGTGGGACATGAATGGCGTTCTTTTATTTATGGTCGTTTTTTGTCTTACGGAGCAGATGTTGTCTGTCCGCCACAAACGATGAAGAAATATCGCTGCAGGTTGACTTTTACTTTACTTTTTGATACTATCGTTATATGGACAATTATTTATCGTAGTAGAATAAAAGAATTATGAACGTTAAAGCCGAAAAACACTTTCAAATTCAAGCCTTAATCTTTATCTATAAAAGGAGAAACTGACTGACTGACATATCAACGCACAGCCAAAACTACTGGGCGTAGGAGCGTGAAATTTTGCATAAGGCTTTCTTTGATGATATAGATGAACACTAAAAAAGGGTTTTTCAAAATTCAGCTCCTAAAGGGATGTAATGGGGGTCTAAAATTTGTATGGAGAACTCTATTTTCACACGGGCGAAGCCGCTGGCAGAAGGCTAGTTTGGTATATACGAAACAGAGTCAAGTAAATAAATAAAAAATAAATAAATATAAATAAAGTTGGTCTATACGAATATTAGAGGGGCTTTTGTAAAATTGCGAACGAGATACGAATGCGAACGATCCTTAAAAATACGAGAAACCTAGGCCTTTTTTTAAATTGCTATAAACTAGTGCTTGACTGCGATCTCACCTGATGGTAAGCAGTGATGCAATCGTCATTCAATCAATCGGCAATCTGAAGTCTGCTATTAGAATAGTGTCAATAGTCTATCTTTGATTTACAATTTTTTATTTTGACTATTTTGATAATGTACAAATTATAATGGTGTCATTATGACTTTCCAATGATCAACCACTGATACTTCATTGAAAGAAATGAATGGTGGCATAGACTCGTACATAATGATAAATAAATGTTTGACTTATGCAGTAATCTGCTAAAAATTGGACAGTTCCTTTGATCAGTGAATTATCATTAGAAAGGCATTGTGCAGTCATTGCTTTTAATTCGTTACAAGACAGATCGTACACTACAATTCTATTAGTTTACAAGACCACTGACCGATCAATGATCGGCCATTATAAACTAACAGATTAATGACGATTAAGAATGTCGATATTATGAAAATAGCAGACTTGGGCTTCTGGGGTCTTTAGTTCGTTTTTTAATTTTAGACTACGATTTGACAACTCAGAATGTCACACTCTAGAAATATGTTCCATATTTTCTGGAGTTTGTCATTTTAAGTTGTCAAATCGTAGTCTAGGATTAAAAAACGAACTATACCATGACTTATTAAAAGGTCAGTCGTACGAGCGAGAGAGTGGGATGAAGTTATACGATATATAGCTGCATCGCTTTAACAGGAGTCTCGTTAAGAGCTCGTGGCAGCCCGGCTCTTGGTCACACTTCAACTCAAGGTTCCTTAATCCTTTTACCAATCCAGCAAAAAGAAGGAAATGATAAAAGTCCCTTGAAATAGAACCTCGATTCCATTCGTACAGAGCTTCGTATCGCGTCTGTGGTGTGATATATGGTTATATTGGTCTGCGTGTGCGCAAGGCCGGCGCGGCATCTGCTGTACCGGCCCGACCGGACGCCGGCTGCGGCGCGCACGACACGTTTACATGTCGCTCACCATCATTTGGTTAAAATAATTACAAATACGTATTTTTCCCCTGAAGGAATCAAGTATATAGATACGTGGGTATCCTTGAAGGTATCAGCAGTACTGTGTAGGTCAATAACATTTTCAATCAGCCAGAACTTCCGGAATAACTGGTTGAATGCAGGCGAGAATTTGACGGCACCCCTCGAATAGGGTTTTTTTTATGAAAGAGAATTGGTACTGCACTCTTCATTCAAAGAGATCCAGTAGCTTTCTCAAATACAAGTTTGACAAAAGAACCGGAATACAGAATTAGGAAGTGTCAATGACTCCTCTACAGCACAGTGGAGTGCATATCCATGTCAAATGTCACTTGACCTATAAGTACACCACTACCTGTGATTGTGTGATTTCACTTCTATCGTGTATGTTACAAGAAATATACTACATTATCTGTCTACATTCTTCTATAACTGGTTGCCAAGGCACTGGCTGCTCATTGCGGCAATGCCCATCAATCAAAGTTATCACCCAGCGAGCCATGTTTGTGCAAATATCTCAACCGGCGCAGTCAGCCAGAGACTAATGAGCCGTCATACCAATAGATAACAAACGAATGATGCCTGGATTTTATGCCCAGTCATCGCAGGATTCTAGGCCAGCTTTCCTTACGTCATGGAGTGAGTAACGAAGTTACAAGTACATATATCTGAAAGGCGATACGGGCTCGTTCGTGTGGTGAAGCCAATAAATTCCGCGTCATATAAGACGCGGCTTAGCGCGCGCGCGGCGACACTGCGTGCGAACCGGGTCACCGAGGGCTGTGACTCACGGCGAGTCCCAGTCTCTACCTTGTGCTGCAGGGGTGATTGCTCTCCCAGCCGCCCAGTCGCCCAGTCGCCGCACACCATCCGACACTTTTGTACCACAACTATGCAAAAAATACACGCACAATGCAGGTGCGCTAAATCAACATTCATTGTGCAAATTACAGGAACCAAGAACCGACGTTCAAAGTCAAAGAGAAATTCTAGAAATCCGTCCCATCCAAACAATAATTCATACATTTGCCGTCCCTGGGCGTCGCTATTGAATGCAGCTGCATTATTCGAGAGATATGAAAACAAAATCGCGTCCTCACAGTCGGATGGACGCATTGATCGCTGAACAAGTTCGAACATGCTTTTGTGAGTGTAGAAAGGCGCGATTTTCTCCGGTGCATATCGGTAAAGCGCAACGTTTATGTTTGGGCCCATAAATCACAAGTTTGCTATTGACGCAGCCACCGCAGGTGTCCGCGCAGTATCATCTCGTCGAGACTGCATTGTGAGCGTGGCGCGATTGTTCCATTTCATTCACCTGCGATTTGTCCAGCCCTTATTAGTCAGTCTATCGCGACCGTCTCCTTGTGTCCTGTGCTCGTCGCCGCATCATCTCAAACGGTTGCGCCTTCGACAGAACAATTTGGTATCTCTCATTTTCGTGATAAGATCGAGTCTCGCGTGTCACGGTGGCAGCGTTAGACCGGATGGGAAGCCGAGATGCTGTAATTTGGCCGCGCAATAATAATCGCAGCCGTTCGTAATTGCGACGACATCCGTTGTACGAGATGTACATACATGTGCACTCCGTGTGAAAGTTCGAAAGGGCCACTCGTTGCCGGACCGAGTTGTGTTATCAGAACCAGTTTTACGCATTTTAGATATGTCGGCTTTCTTTACCGCTCGACACTCCAGATAACTCGTGCACGCGAGAATTTTATTACTTTTAAATTGACAAGAACTTTTTGTATGTTCATGTTCGTTTACTTAATAAGGGATTAGGCATCGTTTCACACCTAATACGGCCGCTGATAAAAAAAAACAATGTGTCACGCTGACAATGGTGGTCCTACCACAACATACGGTTGATTTGGTCCGAGTCCGCCGGGGCGATTAATGCTTTTGTCGCTTTTTAGGAGCGGAAGTTCCATTGTCGCGGCTGTCGTGTGGTCACTGACGGATTTGATGTGGCGTGTTTTGACAATCGCTGCTAGATAAATTCTCTCCATTCAGTCATTGCATCTCCGGCGAGAGAGCAATGAGGGTTCCACTAACATGATCACGAAAGAGTCCTTTCCAAAACTATTTGCGCAAACCCAGGTAGAAATGTGGAAGTATTTTTATCACAAAAAATCTTTTGTAAACGTAGTTCGATTCGATAAGATCTGTTTCCGACTGTCGAAGTTCTTCAACAGACAAATGTAACATGGGCTTTAATTTCGTAATGCTATCGATAAAAAATATTTTACTTTCATTCATTGTGGGCGTGGGACCCAGGGATCGATTAAAAAAAAAACCGGATATCCTGTAGTGTTAGTTTTAATGTATACTTTACGTATAATGTTATGGAAATAATACCCTTTTATCCTTTTAATTCAATGGGATTAAAAGATACTGTATAATTTGTACAATCTAGGTTTTTTATTCTGTGCCACCCTTCTTTACGAGTCTCAGTTTTCGTTTTATTGAATTTTAAAGGGTAGCTTTTTTTTCTATTATTCTGTAACAGCGTCTTTGGAAACAGGTATCGGAAGTAAGATAGACTTTTACATTTTACGATAAAATATTTTTCGTAAATAAAAACTTTTGGCAGTGTATTTATATAAGTCAGGATGGCCCAGTGGTTAAGAGTCTGTCACGCTAGAGGTTGCGGGTTCCTGTCAAAGCAAGTACCGATGTCAATATTTACTTTAGAACATTATCAACACTCCGTGCTTCGGAAAACACTTGAAACCTTTTGGTTTCAGTTTGTCATTGAAAGATCCTTGCCAGTCGATAAAGAGGTAGCCAGACGGTAAACCCTATAATGTCTGATCATCAGTTTATCCAAGGAATATCTTGGATTGTGTAGGTCTGATAGACAGTCGTATCAATTAAAAGAGGCATTCGGGTAGACTAGAACCCGACCCTAAGCTCGTAGGGACTCTTGCAAAAGGGTCGAAGCCTACTGGGGCCCAGGGTCTCTTTCTGGAAGGAAGGCTTGGCCCCAGTGGAAAGGGCAGAGAAGGAATGTTGTGGGGTGTTTAGTCAGTAAGACTCTGACACTGTTTCCCGCTCCGCTCAAAAGTGGGATTCGGCATTGGATGAGTTTTTATGGGTAAAAAATTTGAGCATTTCAAATTCACGAGTTTTTTTTACACTTAATTGATTTAAGCACGCACTTATATCGGGTATTAAATAGTTTCTCTTGTTAACAAGAACGAAACCACCGTTCTATGAACACGAATATTGATCTCAGAACCATCTCATTCAATGAAACACACATAGAAAGATAAGAAAGAAAGAAAACAGGGTTTATTTTACCCTAAATAGACGTCACTTAGATTTATATTACAATCTATTTAAAATATCTGTTATTTATTTATTCTGCCTACCACAGTGTTGTCTTTTTTAACCCAAAGGTTGACTGGTAGAGAATGCCTTGTAGCATTAAGTCTGTCTATGTACCACTACTGTACATGAAGTTTAAATAAATAAACAATACAGCAATTTGTCAGACAAATGTGAACCAGGTATTAATTTCAAACTCAAAATCGTTTATTTCAAATAGACCTAATGTATTGCACCATAGACACTAGGCAGAATACAGTGGCCTTGGTCTCAGTTAAATGACATATTTTGTCTATGGCATCTGTCATAATTATTTTCTCTTTGGATCGTCTTGATCGACATGCGACAAAGAAAAAACAAAACAAAACGTGTAAAATACATAAAACATTAATAAACTAGCTTTCTGCCAGCGGCTTCGCCCGCGTGAAAATAGTTTCTCGCACAAACCTTGGACACGCGTTTCATCCCTTTGGGGTGTAAATTTTGGAAAATCCTTTCTTAGTGTTCGCCTACGTCATAAAAGAAAGCCTTGTGCAAAATTTCACTCTCTTAGTCCCAGTATTTTCTGCTGTGCGTTGATATGTCAGTCAGTCAGTTTCTCCTTTTATATATATATATAGATATATAAACGAAAATCACACACACACATCACGAACACATCACAATCAATGGAAAACTACCACACATTCATCAACTACAAATCAATTGTCATAATCCGTTACTCTACAAACATGATTCAGACGGAACCCTGCTTCGGTTTCTATCATAGAGCATCAAAAAAAAAAAAACTGAAGCCTTCATAAGACTATAAAAAGTATTAAGTAACTATACATCTATCTATGTCTGCCTTAGATGAAAGATTCAATCACGATGAGAGACGGTTCGTGGAAGACAGGCTTTTTTTTTCGCTAAAGTTCAATAGTTTTTAGGGTTCTGTATTGTTTGTATTGAAACGCCTTTGATACTCATGGCACTCAATGTGTAAGCTCTAAACATATCTAGAATATTTTTCTTGTGATTTTGTTAATTTATATCAAGTTTTTATAGTAGTTAAACATATCTACATGGATTTACCTCTTGACTCTTGATGACAACATCTTTCTCATAAAGTCGTACGATTAATAGGTTATATTAAAGTTTTACAAGCGTAACTTACATTTCCCTAATCTTTATTAGCCTGCAGATAAATTTTCTTTTTCCCTAATTAACGTCTCTCTTATTTTAATCCGAAACAAAGTCCCAATTAAATTGTGAGCATACCAATAATTCTTTGGTACGACTGCGTAAATGTCGTTGAATATTCATTCGGTGATTACGGAACCCGTTGCGTTCTCGTTTTCTGTCTTGCTCGATTTTTTCTTAGCCACCATCAAATCACTCGGGAGTCGTGAGCCGAGTTTTTTCAACGAGACCCGTTAGTGACCTGTAGACTACCCTCTTCCATCACGGACCACTACAAACATGAGCAGTTCACACTACATCTGTCCTTTGAAACGAACCATCTCCGAACTAACACCTACAAAGTCAGCAATGAATGCGGTTTTGTACAATATTTCCTTGTCTCAGTTTCGCTTGGTACATTTTCTTGTACGTTTATACTTTTATGAATGTATTAAGTGCTAAGTGAATTTTTTTAGCTTGAACGAGATTTATTTGAGTTTTTTCGGACCACCTCGCAGATGACAGTTCGGTGATTAAGGGTGCCGCAGACGAGCATGTGTTGGAAATTGGGGTAGTGTGTCGTGGGAATGTTACTTATTTTGTGTTTTTTTTTTTGTAAAATCTTTGCCAGTTCTACAATAGTTTAATTTTAATTTTTAATTTGGCTGGAGAGAGGTTTTGAACTGATTTATATTCATTAGTAAGATGCGTGGACGCTATTACAAAAGGCCAGATACAAATAATTAGCTAATATAAAATATTGAATGATCTTGTTGTGGTCAACGGCTTCTCCCGCGTGGTCGTAAAAGATTATCCCAAGGGAAAATTCCACTAGGATTTAAGTATCCTATGTCTTCAGGACGTGGTCTAACCGTGTTCCAAGTTTTATCGAAACTTGTTTAGTCGTTCGAGTGCGAAGTAAAATCCGTTCTTAGCGGATGTCTACACCCTATTAGGAACCTGCCAAATTTTAAGTTTGTTGGTGTTATAGTTTCTGAGATTTCATGATTAATCAGTGAGTTGTATTTCGCTTTTATAATATACCCGTTGTTTGTGTTGATATTATGCCTTATAAACTTTCCTCTTGAATCACTCTATCTATTAAAAAAAGCGGCATCAAAATCCGTTGCGTAGTTTTAAAGATTTAAGCATACATAGGGAGGAAGCGACTTTGTTTTATACAATGTAATGATGATGATGATTATCTGAGCATTTTTTTCCTTTTGAATCCGTTTTCAACAAAAGAAAAGATGTCGATGTAATTCGGTATGTAAATAATAATAAGATTAATCGAAAAGATAAATCGAAAAATATTTATGAAAGAAGAGAAAATAACATCAAGAATGTAGACCACTCGAGAAATCAATGTCATTTTTAATGAAACTGATCTTAAAACATGAGAGTTTATAAAATTATTCCATTGCCTTCGAAGTGACTTTCAATTCAATTATTTACACCACTTACTTTTTCCTTTTTGAGTGTAGAATTAAGGGGGAGATATACCACTTTTGATCATTTTAAATCGAATATCACGTCTAAGATCGGAGATGGCGGGACGACCTGGATGCCTTCTTTAAGAATTGGAACGGCAAAGCGAGTAACCGAGATAACTGAAAAGAATGAAGGGAGGCCTTTGCCCAGCTGTGGGATAGCACAGGCTAGCTATAATAATAATATAATCACGCCTAAACGGGTAGTCGCTATGTTTTGAAAAAATTATATGCTGAACTAGACTAGTTTCCCAATAATTTGATATACTATTTTTTTTTTCATTGTACTAAATGTATTTTATTTTCAAAGTTATCTCTAACAGCAAAGATCAGGCCAAAACAATTGGATGTAGATTTATGGAATTTTTACAAACTAAAAGATAATTTAACTACCAATCTTTTAATATACGGATTTTATTCGTTATGCGTTATAAATGAAGGACAAATTATTTATTCGAATAATCTTGATGCGCTTGAAACGCTGGCTCCTATTTTGTTCGCTCAAGGTCGTTGGTTTGTATCTGCCCCTTAACACGGTCATAATGTTGTGCGGATCAATAAAGATTTTTGTTAAGATTTAAGTTAAATGTGTCAAAAAAGTTTATGTTAACTGTTTGAATAACTGTTTATATTGTTCGTAAAGAAGTAGTTAATGCCTTGGTCACTTCTTGTCGAATGTATGTATATTGGTCATAATTTTTTATTGTTTTTAGTCGACATTATTAACACGTGGTTATGGATTTTTTTATTAAAATATTTTTGTTTACTGGTGTTTTTAAACAGCATGTTGCGACCAATTTCAACACTTTCAATCTAAATGAAGAAGATGAGATGTTGTTATTGAAAAATGTAATATGTTTGGAAGGCAATTGGTTTCGTTAAACTGTTTTGTACATTAAAAATCGGTCAAGTGCGAGTTGGACCTCTGCACAAAGGATTCCGTATACTTACTATAATCTATCTGTGCAACTTTATGCCTCATTTTTTTTTTAGTATTTATTGTTATAGTCGCAATAGACAAACATTATTTGTTTAAAAAGAATCAACTATCTAACTATTATGATTCTTAAGACACAGTCTGGTAGGTAACAAAAACGGATAGTGTAGTTTTAGTAATAGTCTTGTTTTTACTCCCTTACGGAACAATAAAATATATAAACAGTTCAATAAAATATAGCACAGTTCCAAAAGAAATATATATTTTTTATTATTATTAACAAAAACACGAGACCGGTCGTTGTGGCGACGCTTGGGGGAGGCCTATGTCCAACAGTGGACATCTTTCGGCAGAAATGATGATGATGATTATTATTATTAATAGGGTCGCATTTGACCCACTATCACACAGTTTGACCATATAAAATCATATTGATTATAACTCCCACTTAAATTATAATCTCCCATGTCATTGACTTCAATTCTCTTCATTCATAAACTAAACATACATTACAACTCAAACCCATTATTATTTGTATTTGCTAAATGAATAAATAACTACGTATGTGAACTACCAATGAAAACTAACTACTAAATAACGTGGTATTAATTAAGGACCGGTCCTTAACGCCCTTAAAATAAACATGGCGGACAAAATTGACTTATTATGTGTATATGTTACTGTCAAAGCGTGAACTATGGTAAATTGAAAGATTTACCGTCATAAGTCATTCAGATGGAATTAAATTATTAATGAAATTAACTAAAACTGTGCTTGTAGTCTATGTAGACTTGAGTTAGAAAACAAATTTGTTTTAAAAAAAAAATTAAATTGTTATGTGTGTATACTTAAAAAAACCTTACCGTACGAATAACGTACACTTTATTTACCTTCTTGGCAACCCTAGTCTGACCTCACGACCAACAATTTTGAAGTTAAGGTCGTTCCCACTATCATTGCTTTCTTGAAATTCAAAGCTACCACACATTTTTTTTTTTTCATATAGGTTACCGGGTAATGTCATATTGCTTTGGCCCAGGGATAGAACTTTGGCGCAAGCTAATTGACCAGTAGGAACACCGGACGCTTCTGTTCAGAACTGTTCACTGTGTTGACGAGTTTGGGCCAAAGTAATACGACTTTACGGTGTACATATTTTTTCATCTGTAGACAATAATCTCACTTTTACTATCCATAGTTCAAACTTTTACAGTAACAAAACAATCTATAAAAAAAAGAATATAATAATGTCCACAACACATTATTCCGATCATGACTCCGTGACGTTTGCTGTTAGTGTCGGTTAAGTAGGTATTATGTGTTTGTGCTTATTGTTACTCGTGGAAAAGGGATACTGCACTTAAAAGAGTTGGAGCCGTGACGCGCCCTGATGGTAGCGATTGGTGGGCACTTAATGAAATTGTAAGGTGAAATTGTCTTGAGATTTTCTGCACTGTTTTGAAGTGAATAGAGGACTAAAGCTGACAGTCGCACTGGTTGATCTTTGTAGGGAACCAGCTAGGCCCAAATCTACTGGAGCCTTGGCCATGGATTGACTTCCGAAGGGAAATCCTGGAACGCTAGGTAAAGTAGTAGAGATCCACAGAAGGATGAGCCATAATTATGGGTGTAAGTCCCCTGTTTGAGGAGTGGCTGGAAAAACGTCACGGTGGTCTCACCTTTCGCATGACGCGAGTTCTCACCGGACGTGGTACGTTTGGAAGGTCCCCGCATCAGATTCATGCGGAAGAAAGGCCCGGATTCACAATGGTAACACCATTGTGTAGAACGTGTGAAGGTGGAGGTATGCTACGCTTGGACGGAGCACCGCCGTGTCCTCGTAAGAGCGATTAGCAGCAACAACCTCCCGTGCTAAGCCGTGGTATAGACTATGGTCGGGAGTGAGGAGGAATGGCAGTTAGTTCCCGCAGTATCCTGGTATGTGCTAGCGAAGGAGGCAGTCACACGTATAAGTGAACGTCTTCCCCACGCCCCAGCCGATAGGTTTCCAGCCCCTACTTCCAGCCAACGTGCTGGGCTTGTCTTCGACTCCTCTAAAGTAGATCCACCTTAAAACCTACCTGCATTCCTTCAGTTGTGCACTAGAGTCGCGATGACTCTTCCAAACAACGAGTATCTCACATCAGATTGATTAACCTTAAGGTCATATTTACCCAATTCTGTCTAAAAAATGAAGACAAATCGATCATGCCAGCGCAGATATGTCAGGATAACGTTGCAATTTGTTAAGTAAACCAGTCGTACAAGGAAAACGATTAGCCGAAGGTTTAGTACGCGGAAGATTGGCGTGAGATAATACGTTCTAAGTTATAAATAAATGACTGTCCATACTGAACGGTGCAGCG
The DNA here is from genome assembly GCA_029852875.1 of Mythimna loreyi. NCBI lineage: Eukaryota > Metazoa > Arthropoda > Insecta > Lepidoptera > Noctuidae > Mythimna > Mythimna loreyi. The sequence continues at coordinate 18,459,748 of CM056780.1, read as the reverse complement.
TTTGAATTGTTGATGTTGGTTTGATTTGACGTAATAACTCTATCTTGTTGTGTAGATGAGATCGTCACACCTCTTTTGCCGCTGTCGATCCTTCATAGCTTGGTTACAGATCAACCAAAACAGAGATTTATCGGACTTATGAGTTTGACCCCAGCTTTTAAGCGCATTAAATTATGTCATTTATTTTATCACCACTGTTATCAAAACGATGAAGGAAAACATGTCCTAAAACTAAAAATTCGACTACTTGTGACATCCATCAATCCGCACTGGGCCCGCCTGGTGGGTTACGGTCCATTCCCTATTCTAAAGACAGTGTTCCCACTGCTAGGACTTACTCCTCGGCTTGCATAAGGATTATTCTGAGCTTATGCTATGTGGTGTTTGTATAGGTTTATTTTTATAGAGTTATTTTATTCGCGAGTTTTTCATCTAAATCACTTCAGACTGTTGAACGTAAAGGAGTAACAACATAGATACACACATATACAAACAATCGCTTTTTTAATATAATTGTTGACAAATAACTTGTAACTATTTATTATACGTATTTGTTACAATAAGGCTAATGATCGTCACCGGCGCAGGATATGGAACCTATTCCAACTATTCAGTAATTGATGATATTGTTTGTTTTAATAATGACTCTATCTGTTATTGTTGATTGATTGATGTCGAGGTATGTAATTAGTAGTTCTGTGGACTTCTGTGGCGTATTTGTGGACCTAGTATTTTATTTATGTCTTTTAAGTGTCATGGATAACCGTTTTCAAGGGCTGGGGGATTCAGCACAACCTAAGGCCATCGGCCATTTCTGAAAATGAAAACTAGGTCCTCGAACTTGCGATAAACTTGCCCAATACCAGCTTGATGCGCTTGAATTAATTGAGAGGCGAGCTAAGAAGATCATTGGCAGTATAATGTATCGAACGAACATATAACGGTCAAGTGTAAACCTATCAACAATAAAAAAAAAATATGTGCGAATTGACCATACCCACCATCAGTTTTTTTTTACAAATTCCTTAAATTCCTTCCCAAACAACACCTGCGACTTACAGCCTTCATTTTCTATACAAAGTAAATTCAGGGCTACAACCTCTAATCTGTTCAGAATCATAGTCGGGGAGATGACGTATACAGAGCAGTCGTTATCAGTGTCACAATGCGACGATAGCGCCGCACTGCGCATTCATACCGCATCGCTGACTCCCCGACTATAATATTTAAGGCTCCCGGCGGACTGAACGATACATTTTTTATCATTTCGCCTTTATTTTTAAGTTTTACCTACTGCAATGGTAAATAAAAATCTGTATGGAGATGTAAATGTCGGTATAGGTACTCGATTGAGTCATGGTAGTGTCGAAAAATAACTGTTTAAATGGTGTACTGAATTTATAGAAAGATGTAAGTAACTAATAAACGTTATTCCAGGTATTGTCAGTGAGTTCACAAACGTGTAAGATTTACATCCAGACACCTAAAACTGGAACAAATATCAAAGGTATTACAAATTTTCACTATCACTACATGGTAAAAAACAAAGTCGCTTCTTGCGGTCTGTCCCAATGTATGCTTAGATTTGTAAAACTACGCAAAGATTTTGATGCGATTTTTTTTATAATGGAGTGATTTAAGGCGAAGGTTTATGTGTAATAAGTGTACCATAATCTAAGCAATGTGAGTTCCTGACAAATTTTAGTTTAGCTACCTGAGCTATAAACCGTAGAGAGAAGTTTCTATAATCGACTACATTGTCACTTCCGATCAGCTGAGATAACTGTCAAGTGTGAGCCTAACGACAGTTAAAAAACGTGCGGAAACCAAACAGTCCTTCAAATCACACACTACCTATTGTTATCAGCTGATTGTGTGGTCGAATTCCCAGGAAGCATATCCACTATCAGGCTTCCTACTATAGGCACAAATACAAAGCGGTGCCTATGATCAACGGAAGCTGGTTGATAACGACCGGGGATATTATTTTGACCTAACAATATTGCTCAATTAGTTAGTCTGGTGGTCGGTGCGGTGTATCGTCACCGGGGTTTGCGGCCGCCAACCCACTGGGCGGCTGCCAGTGGTGATGGCACCCGCCATGTTTGGGGAGATGGCGGACGTACTTGTGTACATAGTCATTAATTAATTAACTCTCGCTCATCTGAATAAAGTGTCTGTTTATGTGCCTACCTAACTATTATAACGTTAAATTTCCTTCGCAAAGGAGTTATGGAAATGTTTTTGGAGCTAGGATTGTTAGTGATTTTAAAACAGTCATGCTCGTGAACGGGCACCTGAGACATCTTCTAGCTGCCAGTAGCTTATTTCAATTTCTAAATTTCTATTTTTTAACTACTTTACTAGATGCTAATATATAGTACTGTACATGAAGATTAAATAAATAACTCAAGATTTAAAAGAACGTTCCTGCACGTTCTCCGGAATTAGTTATTTAGTTTTTTTTTTACTGATAATTTTTGACAATGCAAAAGTGAAATAAATGTTGTAATTCCTGATTTCATAGTTTTAACAACATCTTCTCGATATGGGCAAGTATTTTCATAATCATACTGCTTCAACTACAAAAAGTGCCACTGCACTTTTTGTAGTTGAAGCAGTAAGTTGTCATATCTTTTTCACAGGAGCTAGTGGAATTGACGAAATCCCTAGTATTAACTTTATGAAACTCGCCTCCAAGGACTAGTAACTTTCTAAGCACGAACACGCCGTAATCTTTCCAGAAAACCATAAAAAAGCAGTAAATATCATTACAGATAATCTCCACAAATCGATATGTTAATCGATTTACCTGAACGACCCATAATATTGCAAAACCTCAAAACTTTTTAGCACTCCTCATAAAGACAGTAAACAACAGTACTTAGAAACCTCAGGGCACTGCACAAACCAATTAGCAAGTGCTTGAGAAACAAAATATCGTAAAACCAGTCAAGCATCACCACCGAGCAATCACTGACGTAAATCAACTACTTCCACAATTTTAATCTTTGTTATCTAGATTGCTTTGTGTATACGTTAAGCATGGACCACACGTATGTAATCTAGCGTCCCGATCTGTCGGGAGGCTAAATTACATACATGTGTAAGGTCACCTTGCTAATTCCAATCCGTATAGACAGCAGATGTAATCCATGACCTTCAACGCCCTTGGTTAACGCCTTGGAGTTACCCAACTGCAGTGACTGATATACGAATCTATTGGCGCGTGGTTTACATCCATGTAGCCGCAAAACAAACCAAGCGCCAATCAAGGTGACCTTGGATGAAACGCTAGATTGCAATATTCTGGTCCACCTTTATGCATGGACCATACGAATGTTATCTAGCGTCCCAACGGATGCGATCTTGCTTGCTACCATCCATATAGACAGCAGATGTATTTCCAAATTTTGATATGACCTTCAACGTCCTTGAATAGTGGGTGAGTTTTTCAACCGCAGTTTCGGCCGCAGTAACTGATTTGCGAACCTGAACTGAGTTGGCGCGTGGATTAGATCCGAGTAGCCGCAACACAATCTAAATATATAAACAAAGCTTCCACCAAGGCAATCTCTGTTGGAGAAAGCTGGACTGCTACCTGCTTTAAAGTTACCTAATGTATGAACCAGAAGGTTTCAATCTGCGTAGTCAGCAGATGTAATCCAAACTGACAATCAATACAATGGTTGACTTGGTTAGTTCCCACAACGATGACCTCTGTTTGTACGCTGGATTACATCCGTCTAGTCCCTGCTTTAAACCTGCCTATTAAAGATGGCGCTGTCGTGACGGATCGGGCTGATGTCCTGAGAAGTTATGAAGGGCGTGAGGTGACGTCGGCAGTTTGCCCAGACATCTCGGAGTACGCACACGCTTCACACATAGTTATGACTCTCGAGATTGCATGTCAAGATTCATCACGTTTGCTCGCTCCAGCCCGCTTGACGCTTTCCACTCGAACAGGATTATATTGTTCTTGGGGCTACGTACTATTGTTTATTAACATTCCTAACGGGCTCTGAAGTCTAGCGACTACGGGCTATCTCATAAAATAAACTTATACCCGTTTGCTGTTAACTCAGGCATCGGAAAAGTTATGATTTAACAGTACTGTGTTATTGAAACTTTTTTTTGAGTTCTTGCCCGTTTGCAATAAACTTAGATATCGCAAAGATTATACTTTAACAGAACTGTGTTACTGCAACAACTTTTTTGTGTTCTTCTAGGTCGTCTCACTCTTGCTAGAGTGGTCGTGGTAATCATGAAGGTAGCTCTTCGTAAGCAGACAGGGTACGCCGCACGACTTCCCACCACTTTTAAGTACTGGTGGCCATCCGCACTTATTTAGTGGACAACCAATAGTCGCTTTGATCTGGTCAGTTCACCACACTGGTGTTTTGCCATGTGACCTCGTTCCGACCACCTTTCCTTGTACAACAAGACGTTCGCTGGAGTCACTTCCACGTCGACAAATATAGCCAAAATATTTCAAAATACGACTGCACAATTTTTTTTTTATTGATTTCAGAAGTCATCAAAGAAGTAAACTGGCTTCAATTTTGACATTTCAAAAGTGCCTGTAAATTGTCTATTTGAAAAAAAATATTTTGTGTATGAGTTTGAGTCTCAACTTACTCTACTTTCAAGTAACACCCGCTTTCAGAGAGCCTTATCAACGTAAAAATCAACTAACTAAGTGGCAAAACTCTTGTCAAGTGTTAATTGATGTGCATAAAGCATGATCAGCGACTTTGATTTCATCATTTTGTTAGTTGACAGCCCAGTTAAGTCTTCTAAAAGAATGGGAAGTCAAATGCCAATGTTCTACAGGAATAGCAAGTCAAATGCCATGATTAGTTCATTTTTGTCTAAGCATCGTTACAACAACCCAAATGAATTTGACACAGCTGTCAATTTAACAGTTATGTCAATAGAATAAATATTTGTTATATTATATACTAGCTTTTGTCAGCGGCTTCGCCCGCGTACATAAAATATAGCCTATGTCACTCAGGAGTAAAGCAGCTTTCTATTGTTGCTAATTTTTTTTCCAATCGGACCAGTAGTTCCAGAGATTACCTCCTACAAACAAAAAAACAAACTTTACCTCTTTATTATATTAGTGTAGATTATATATAGAATGAAAATTTGGTCGGGCTTTCGGAAACTCGGTGTTAGGCTGACACTTTTACCGAGTTTTTCCTTGCATTTCAGGTCCGCGATAACTCTTGCGAACAATCCTACAGCCTAATTCTAATCAAGCAATCGAAATTACTGCCTTCATCCAACGTTTTTTTACGAGTTTCTTCCAACAAAACAAAGAAATAATCACAGTTTAATCATGTAGTTTCTACAAGTTCCCTGCTCATTTGAATGTTGGCCTCGCGTATATCGTTTAGAGGCAACGACTTAATGGCGTGGTCTCTTCAATTGTCATATATTTGTTCACAATGCTAACGGATATCATTAGTGCAACAAGTAGGGCGAACAGTATGAAACGAACATAGAAAGGACAATTTTCAATATTATTTTTATGACGACTGTGAACGGTACAAAGGTTTATTGTATTGCTTCTAGGTCTAGGTTGCGGACAAACGACTATGTTGACGTTTTGTTTTCTAGCTACAAGTTCGTTTAGTATTTAGTACATAGTGGATTGGATTCTTTAAGTAAAATTTTGATTAGTGTCTCTGAGAATAAAACAAAGACTGCTTATCAACTGATGCAATTAATTATGCTGAATTAGTTGATTTTTTTTTGTTACTGATAGACTCACTCTTGTCCATCTCACCGGATGAAAAGTGTCAATATGAAAATATTCACTCATGACTTTCTTGTTGTAGCTATCAGGAAACACAGACTGACACAATGAATGTGTTTCTAAAACAATTTGTACAAATGGTGTGGGTGAAATGTCTTCCAGATTTAATTCGGTAAAAGAATTTTCATTAAGAGAATAAAGAAATACAATATTGTTCGCGGTAACTTATCAATGAAACGGTGAAGGAAAACATCACCATGTACATGCACCTAATCCTAAAACCAAAAAGATATGTGGCAGAGTTTGAATCCAAGCCTGCGTCCCAATAGTGGGATTATTATAAACCTGATTATTAAGAATGAGCGATTACCCCTTTCGGTATTAAATTGCAATTTCTTGTGACATGCGCATCTCTCATATCCATCGTCAGGCAAATCATACTTTTAATATATTTCACATTATTCATATCCCAGTTTCTACTTATTTTAAACCATCTTGACCATGAAAAAAAATTGAATCTCCATAATAATCTTTTAACCCATTCGACGGCTTGAAGCGAGACAAATTAAACGTTTATATAATCAACGTGTATGATTTAAATCGATTTCGGTTTTCGTGTTATTTTTAATGGCACAGGTATTTTACTGTGTTACCGTGGGCAGTAATACGTTAATGTCCCGAGGTTTTTCGAGGCCACAGTAAATCGGAAAATTCTTGTGTTGGCAGACGCTTAAAATTTCAATATTTGTAGTAGAAGTTTCCCTGTGGACAGTGGGATTAATAGACCGTCTGTGGCCGTGGGTGTACTAAGAGAAACAAGGGTTATTTCAGAAGATTGAATAGTAGACTAAGATCTGATTCCACAGTATCACAAATTGCTATGAAAAGCAGGTTTCCATGAATACTATCCTCATAACATTATGCTGATACCAAACGGAACACGTCCCCTGCTGGACAAAAGCCTTTCAATAGATTTCCACAACGATCTGATCTGAACGATATGTTCTCTCAATCCACATGATTCCATGTAATATTATAATCAAATGGTATCTGTTCACTGTAATATCAGAAATGTATCAAACCGATATTATAGAGATACAGAACTAGCTAAAGGCTCTTCTTGCTTGAGCTACGGGAACATTTAAAACAGTTAAAGGACTCTGGTAAAAATCTGACACATCCTTGTCTAACGCTCGTAAATATGAAGATCCAAAGCCATACAGGAAAACGGTACTTAGGATAAAGGAAATTCCATCGTAACATTTCCATAATAAATTTTCGTGAGAAATTATTCAATAGGTGCTTGTAACTAAGGATTGAGTAAAAACAGTGCGAACTGAGCGCTTATCTTTCCGCACAATTTGTAGCTATAATGGAGGGAAACGCAAAAACTTGACGTCGGTAAACGGTGCGCTAACAACCCGTCATTATTTATGCACTATTGCAATTTTAAGAGCTTCGGACTTGACATGAATATGTAGTGTTGCGCCATTCTCCCATGGGTGTTGGGAGAAGTGCTGGTCTGATAGAATCTGGGATGTTCCTACACTTCTTTCTGGATTGATGCTATCGATCGTTGTTTTAGGCTGTTGTTCTTGTTCCAGGATGCACTTTTCTTATATCATTCTTTATTATAATTAAAAGGTGGTTGCTCTACACTAGGAATTACTTCTGTATCATTGATTTCATCATAAATGTGTAGACACGCAAGGCACCGAGACCGGGAGCAAAACTATCTGTTGGCCATTTAAATATCTTTTCCGTCTGAGAATTGAAATCGAGACACGTTGCGCAGAAGCTGATCGCTATCACCCATCGCCAACCAGACCACATCAGTTTTAAGTCCTGTTTTTTTTGTCCATGCAGCATGATATGATATGGTCCATATTCCACCTCTCGACCCATATCATCTTGATAGATGATGTATTGGCTGATACCTTCCATATCATCTATCAGCCCATCCATACAAAAAGGATGGATTGTATGACCTCTTACGCATAAATCAACACTAACGGATCAAAATATATTGAAATATATAGAGTACACAAAATCCTTGGTTTTCTATGCTAACAAAATATTTTCTTAACTAGTATATCAGTTAGTAGTACGATAATGATCGCGTATCTTTGTCATCGGGCGGCGCTTGCGCAACCTCTGTGAGTACGGGTTATCGAATGTAGGCCGATGTGTTCGTAACCTTACGTTGTTTTCATTGATTACTATGTTGTACGTATTATTGACGATATATAAGTCTCTTGTAATTTTCCTTGCATATGTCAAGATTTTAAGTTCGTACATATTAAATTGGACAGCTAAAAGAGGCATGATCATCTTCCTGTCCTTGCGTTTCATTTGGAGCTAACTTAACACGGTTTTTCTTCCATTGTTGTTTCATTCTGTTGACCACCACGTTATCACCAGCTCCATTTTCTTTCATATCACTTCTCACACAATCTATCCATCTTTTCTCTGGCCTCCCTCTACCCCACCCTCTCCTTCCTTTTAGTATACTCATATCTCATTTAGTATCCGTGCGGTACAAACGGTTCCCTTTTAACTTTTTGGTCACTTTCGCCATTTTAAAACTTCCTCTGTTATACTCATTTCTCACCTTTTTCATTCTCTCTCACCATTCTCATCTCCGCTCCATGCTTCAGTTTTATCTTTTTAATTGTCCTAGAAAAGACGGATGGTGCTGCTGAGCGTTTTCCCATCTGTATTGAGATCGGCTTCCAGTCACCCATTTACAAACCAACCTCACCAAGTGCTGCTTTACCCTGGTGGTTGATCGTTTCTTTTCTTTATGTGCTTTTCTACTTCGTCAGGGGTTGATGTATAATCATATATTATAATAGAATATTCTACTCATAAAGTTAGTGTGCAATATTTCTCTGATCGTCTCACTGGAATTAATTATTTTATCAGAAGATCTCACTCTTCTGCTACGGTTGTGTATGTAAATGTTGAGATACCGGTTAATAACTGCGAAGGTACGAGGTGACGAATATATTGTTATAGACACTAAGCCTAGCCTAGTAACCGATCTAATCTTTCGGAAATATGCTCATTTACAATACATTTACTACCAAACTACTTCTCACGAAGTTATGACGGTTAATAACACATATAACATATCTGTGAAGTGTAATTTATCCTTCTTTGAAAAAAAAATCGAGACATAAAGCCATTTTCCTTAACACGCAGTACAATAAAATGGACCTAGCAAAAATGAGCGGCTAACTCGTACAACTTCATCGAGGACTCGTCTAACCACTACATAAACAATCGATTAAACTGAAACCAGCAGTCGATGGCACAACTTCACAACTGTCGAGTCTCCCTGCACCCATTAACTGCACCGAGACTTAATCGCTATCTATAAATAGATATGTCTGACTCTGCAGACGTCTCACTACTAACACCAACCGACGCAAACGTCCTATCTACAAACTTCACCACAAACGATACTCAACCTTATCTCTCCCACTCAAAGTTGACTCTTGTTTGTTACAGTTGATTGTAAAATATAAAATACAGTTTTCATAGCAGATGTATTGCTATGCGATTCTGCATCTATGCTTATACGTCACAAGGTTCGGTTTACGTTGCAGGGGGAGAGTGGCGCTCGGATACGTAGGCTGCAAGTTAGGTCGGAAAATGAAGCGCCGTTTATAGTACTCATTATAGTACTATCGTAGTATTGTGTGAGTGTGTGCGTGGCGGCTGGTGTAGGACGCGGCGAGGGGTGCAATCAGCTGCATCGGATGCCTGTGTGCGTGTGCCTCGCTTATACTCAATGGAGATTGTATTTATGTTTCCCAGTCTGAGGTCGGACTGCTGGCTTATTGATTTTTTTTTTCATTACACTCGCGTCGGATGCAAGGGAATGGGGAAATAGTAATGGAGTAGTACTTGCCTGTCAGTTTGACGTATACTTTTTTATTACGTTTTAGTGGGCTGCATTAGTGGAGGGAAAATGGGGGTTATAGAATGAAATGCGACTGTGTATTGCCAGTTTGTGTGTGTGGGTGCTCGTCGCATAGTATTTAGAGTAGCCGGAGTATCGCGTAGTTGTGTAATGAGTTCCAGTTTATAAACAGACTGAGATCGTTAATGTTTTAGGGTTTTGGCTGCACTTCTACGTACATGCTGGCTTCCTAAACGTCACTTATATGTTCTGGAGTGAAAAAATGTGACTCATTGTTTTTTTTTTTTTTTGAGTTACGAAATCATCAAATAACTCAAGATGAGTTAGTGTCTGAATTTCCGTGCGTTACAGGATCACAGTAACTCTTTCGAACAAAGCCAAAGCCAATCTAATTAATTAACTAAGATTAACATGATTGACTTTTTTAATCTAAATAAGTTATATGTATTGATATTTGCACTACTTATAATTAACACATTTTTACTATTTACAGGTACTTACCTACAAAACGCCGCCAGACACCACTTGCAGCAACGGTAATTTATTTTACAAATTATAATAAATAATAATTTATAAATAAACTTCACAATTACTAATAATGTTAACCCACGCTCGAATTTGGTACGACGAACCATAATCATACCAAGTCACTCTCGACCTTGGTACGGACAGACCAAATCAGTCATACCAAGTTCGAGCGTATGCTATCACTTTTATTAACATAACAGTATCACGACCAATAATCGTGATTATTATGACTAAGTACTAATTATATACTGATAGTGCCGTGACATCACTATTCATCATTATTAATTTTATCAATAACTATTATTTACATTAATAAAAATATTATATTTATAATAAAACACGTTATCAGTGGCCTTAGTAACGCAACATTAAAGATTTTATTAAATTAGGCACGTGTAGTTTATGATTTCATTTTCTTTGACCGTAATGAAATTTAATAATAAGTATAAAATTATCGGCTTTGTGGGTGCAATTGCATCGATCTAGAATTATACGGTAGAATTTCTAGGTTAAATCAATTAAAAAGATGTAGATTTAACTATTGTTATCAGAAATTAGAAAATTGCGCCGTTCATTCATTTATATATTAATAACATATTAAATATTTAAAAATGTAATTAAAATATTTCAATAAAAAAAAACAAAACTGTATATACTTAAATCATATTATTATCATCGTCTTTAAGTAACGCGGTATGTGTCCTTCTGTACACGATAATCTCAAAAACAACTGAACGGTTTTTATTACGGCTGTCATCAAAAGACAAAGCGATTCATGATAAAGTTTTATACTCGTAATACATGTATATTAAAGTAGCAAAAAGTCAATAATTACAAACGGAGGTGGGAGGTTGGTGAAGGTCCACCATTGCCAACCCCACTGCTTACCAAATCAGGTGATATAGTGGTCAAGCGAGTGCCTATCAATTATAATTGTTTTAAAATCCATGCGAACCCAGGGCACGTCGCTTTTGAGTCAATAATATAAAAACCTACTCGTTAAGATAACTTTCCAAGGCTAATTCAAATAAGCCATTAAAGGCTTATTAACAATACTACACAAAACACGGTATTAATTTCTAATCCAAAAACCCCACGATTGACACGTACTCCGAAATAAATCTTTTATCTTATCGACCAATGAGCTGTCCAGCGCATGCGATTATCGATAATTTTCCCCGGCCTTCAATTTTTTCGATGTGGTCCCCATTTATCGATAGATAAGGCATCGATAAATGGGGCCGCAGTAGCTTCAGTTAAACAATTACTGTAAATGTATTACAAACTATACTTATTTTAGTGTAAATATTTACTATTGGAGCAGTGGTGGCCCAGTGGTAACGGCCCTAACTTACGAGTTTTAGGTCGCCGGTTCTAACCCAGCTTAACGTACCAACCACTGCTCTCAAAATTGTGACGAAAAACATTATAAGGAAAACGGGTGGCCTATGACATCCATCAACACACACTGGGCCAGCGTGAGTTACGGCCTATTTCCTTCTAAAGGAAGCTTGAGTTCTGAGGGTTCGGGACTCTAAGACTCTGCTATCCGTCCGTCTGTCTGTTTATCTGTTACCAGGCTGTATCTCATGCTATCATGACATACAATTAAAATTTTCATAGATCGATGAATATATTTCGGTTGCCGCTTTAACAACAAATACTAAAAACAGAAAAAAAAACAAATATTTAATTGAGGTCCAAAACAGCAGACTTATTTCTTTTTTTTTAACAATTAAAATAGTATTTTTACGGTCTATCGAAGCTGTGGTTTTCGAATTAATCACTCGTTACTAAGAATCGATATTATCTGTCCCGTCACTAAGTAATCGTTTCTATTTGCAGAACGCTTTTTCTGTTACATAGTTTCAAAGTTCCATTAGCTCTCAATTTCATGGTTTAGCTATGAAAGGGCCAATAAGTAAGCAAGAAAAGATAGTTTTAAAAAACAGGTTCTTGCAAATGAATAAACAAGGAAAAACGAGTCATCTTACAGTGATAAAGCATATTTTTTTTCAAGTATTAAATAGATACCTAAGATATTTAAGACTACAATTGCACAATGTTATGTTAAATAAAACGAAAACTTTTTTAGGTGATGTCATTTGTTTTTTGTAGTAGTATCAAAATAGTATTAAAGAAAAGAAGTCACGCCAATTAGGAGATAATCTAAACAAATGTTTAAAAAAGTTATGATTATCTCTGGAATTCCTAGCTCTTTTTTTTGAAGTGGGAGAGCGTTAACTTTTTATCCACCTAGATTGGATATAGTTCTCTGTTTGCTCTGTGATAACGGAGTGGTAACGGCGACTTAAGAGTCGCGGGTTCAAACCCAGCCAGGCGCATTACTTAATGTAATTTTTTTCATCACCACTGCTCTCAAAACGGTGAAGGAAAACATCGTGAGGAAACCAGCATGTCCTAGAATCAAAAATTCGAAGACATGTGACATCTAACAACCCGCACTGGACCCTCGTGGTGGTTTACGGCCAATTTCCTTTCCTAGAGAGGAGACCTGAGTCTTAACAGTAGGAACATTTAAAAGGCGATGATGGTTGATGATGAGATTGTATCATTACATAGTATGAAACAAAGTTGCTTACCACTGTCCCTATGTATGCTTAGATCTTTAAAAGTATGCAACGGATTTGATGCGGTTTTTTAAATTCAATTTCAGTACCCGTGCAAAGCTGGGGCGGGTCGTTAATTATTAATATGTTAATATTTCTTGTATTTAGAAGTATATAAGTATGTCCAGTATGCATAACACAAGCTCTGCTTAGTATCGGATTAGATGATAATGTCAAAAAAAAATTACACGCCGTTGCGAAAAATAAAATGCAAGAGCAACGTACAATCAGATTGTTTTATTTAATTAATAAAATTGTGAGACTTACCACGTAATCACTATCAGCTGATAATGCACTCACGTGTCTATTACATAAGCTCTAGAGCACGTGATACATCTTAGTGCACTAGTGATAAAGCTGATAAGAAATTCATGTCTAAACAATTTTTTTTTGCAATTTCGTAAAACTCAATATCTGCAGTGGGATGTTATGTGACCTCAGCTGATAGCATAGTGCAAGGACAACAGAGAGATCATTTGAAGAAAACTAATAAAAAAGGGAGCGTTCAAGTATTACGTAACGCAATTTTTGAAGATTTTTGACCGCCCCTCCCCCCCTTGTAACGCACCGTAACTTTTTTCTGGACCCCCTCCCCCTCTCTAAACGTTACGTAACATTCAAAGTGAGCATTTTTACCTAAACTTTTCTTTATTTTTCAGTTTTTTTTAGCCGTTGTCTAAGACCAGACTAATACAATCGAGGGATTCCTATAAAAAGTACCACGTATATGAAAAGGGTTGCCATTTTGGGAGTTTTGATTTCCTAATTTTTTATTTAAAAAAAAAACACAATGTTACGTAACGTGTAGTAAGAAAGACCCCCCCCCCGTCCCTGTAACGCATCGTAACGTTTTACGAGACACCCCCTCCCCCCCAAATCGCGTTACGTAATACTTGAACGCCCCCAAAGACGTGAATGCAAATATTTAATGGTTTTATGAAAATTAAATATTTCGTTTTGTTTGCAAAAAATACAGTATGGCCGTCGGATCTTGGCGAATCTGAAGATAGGCTCTGCGAATTTTAGCGCTTGAAAATTCGTAAAAACATAAATGGTTTAACCTTAATAAATGCAATTTGCAGTTGTTATTGCTGTTAAAAACTGTTATCGGCATTTACTTTTTTAAAGTCTTTATTTTAGTACAAATTTTGACATGTGAAGAGGAGAGATGAAACGCATGTCACAAAAAGAGTTCTGAGTTTACACGTGGATGGATGGAGAGGAAGAGGGAGGCCGAAGAAGAGATGGATGGATTGTGTGAAGAGTGATATAAAAGAAAAGGGAGTTAGTGATAGTGTGACGGGTGACAGGACAGAGTGGAAGAAAAAAACATGTTGCATCGACTCCAAGTAAAATGGGATCAGGGTAGGATGATGATTTTAGTACAAATTTTCAAGCGCTTAAATTCGCATAGCCTAACTACAGACACGCCAAGATCCTCATACGCCGGCGTTCGCACGTCTATTGTCTTTCTACAATGTCTCTAATTACGGTATTCGAAATGTTAAAAGCCTATTCACTCAAGCCTTGAAGATTGTAGGTTACTAAACTGTTACTGGTGGCTTGACCGGACAAAATGCTCGTAGGGACTGTAAAAGGGTTGAAGCCTATTGGGGCCCAGGGTCACTTTCTGAAAGGAAGGCTTGGCCCCAGTGCGAAGGGCAAAGAAGGAACGGGGTGGGGTGTTTAGTCAGTAAGAGTCTGACACTGTTTCCTGGTCCACCCAAGAGCACTCGTACTTGGATGATTTTTGCCCACCATAAAAAAAAAACCAGACATAATGCTCACCAGGGAAAAATCTTGAAAAGAGTGAATCTTGGAAAGTACTCTCCATAGATGGCTCTGTTACTAGTGCCCTAGTGAAATTTAATTTTCAAAGTGTGAAAAAAAGTATAGAAAAGTGAATTGAACTTTAACACTTAACATTCCACCTCGGATATCGGTGTTATAATAAGAATATTTGCGTCACAATCGCCCGAACACGTACTGAATGGTTTGTACAAGCATTGTAAGCGATTTGTTCAGCTGCGCGCCGCCGCGATACCTATTGTTTCTACAATGAACCGCACTCAATGTATGAATGTATGTCACCGGGTCAACTTCTATGGATTATAATTAAGACTACGATTGTGAAATTACGTCAATAACACGATTTTGATCGAGTGCGTTGTATAATTTGAACCAAAATGGCGGATGACCTTCAATACGCGGTATATTACCTACATAGGATCATAATATAGCATCAGCCTTATAATCTCCCCACTGCTGCGACTCAAGCCTTTTCAGAAGATGGAGAGGCCCAACTGCAGGACTGAAGCCTACTGAGGCCCTGGCTCGGTTTCTGAAAGGAAGGTCCGACCCTGGTATGAAGGCTAAAAAGGAATGGGGTGGGTCGTTTAGTCAGTAAGAGTCTGGTACTGTTTCCCGCTACCCCTAAGGGCGGGACTTGTCATTGGATGGTTTTTCCCACCATAAAAAAGCCTGTCCAGGAGAGGGAATGTTCCGTAATCCACCACGCGGGCCCAGTGCGGGTTGGTTCCCGGTTTCCTCAAGACGTTTTCCTTCGCCGTTTTGAGAACTCTGTGGTAATGAAATAAATTACACACAGTAATTGCTGGGTGGTGTTGGGTTTGTACCTAAGACTCAGAACTCTTAAGTCGGAGACTTCGAAAAAACGACCCACCATTCCTTCTTGCCTTAATTCCTGGGCCCCGATGTTCCGCTTTCGCATCAACACTTGGCCCCAGAAGGCTTCAACCCTACTGGGCCCCTACAGTAGCTGACAACTCCTTGGGGCGCGCGGGACCTGTGCGCGCCGTCGAAGACTTGGGCTCGGTCCGGACGGTTACCGGATGGGCGGACCGCGAGCTACCCATTGCTTCAGTGGGGTTCAACTTACTTGACGCATCTTCTAAAATTATACTATAGGTTTCTTTGGTTACGTCACTCGAACTTGCGTAATTTTCGCATCGTATTCTCGTATTTGTTTTTCGCTGTTCATTCACTGGAAAAATGCGCCGAATTGACTAAATTCCTGCAAAATATGACGTTGGATCGTTGCAATCGCTCCGATATGCACAGGAAACATATTTTTAATTAATATAATCATTATTCAGTTCATTAATTTTAATTGTTCAATGTTTTTAATAACTTTAACGTTAAAAAAATATAATTAGACCTGTTTTACTTTTAATCAACATGTATGTAGAAGGTTTTAAATGCCAATAACATGTATTTTTCACGGATAAAATTATGAATGAAAAAACTACGAAGACTAAAATGTTAAATTAAATTATTATAGTGTTCAGACACCGTTACGAGGTATTAATACACAGACTGAGTAACTAAATTAACTTCTGTCTGTGGTTCGAAGATATAAAATAAAATTCCAATTCAAATGTCTGATGGTTTTGGCTTACGATCTCTATTTACTAATTAGCTTTTGCCCGTGGCTTCTCTACCCTAATTTACCTATTACTACTTTTTACTATTTTTTTTTCCCCTGACAACAAAAAAGAATTGGTAAAATTAGTCCAGGCGTTGTTGAGTTATGCGCTTAGCAACACATTTTGCGATTTATTTTTATACATAAGATAGAACGAGTAGATAGTAGCGTCAGCCTTATAATGTTCCCACTGCTGGGACTCAGGCCTCTTCTCTAGGAGAGAGGGCAGTAATCCACTACGCGGGCCCAGTGCGGGATGGTGAATGTGAACAGTGAAGGAACACATCGCGAGAAAAACGGCATGTGTAGTAGACAGTAAATGTAATCAAATAAATAGGTATATAGAAATACAGAATCTTTTATATAGGAAACTAGCTTCTACCAGCGACTTCTCCCGTGTGTAATTAAATACATGAGACGTGGCTGGAAAGACTTCATAGCGTCCTCACCTTCCACATGACGCAGGTTCTCATCGGACATGGAACCTGCATTAGTTTCGTGCGGAAGCGACGCCCGGGTGTCGCCACTGTGTGGACCGCTCGGAGGACACGATGGAATAGAGATGGACACACCTCTACCATGTACTCCATTGCGTGCTTAGGCAGAGCATCGCCATGTACTTGTGGAGGGCGATCGGCAGCGGCAATCTTTCGCAGCGGGCCTACAGTACAGTACAGGCCATGGTCCGGAGCGAGGAGGATTGGCAGGCGGTCGCCTCTTTCTGCGAAGCAGTAATGCTAGGAAAGGAGGAGGCCGACCGCCTGAGACAACGGCATTCACGCTCCAGCCGCCACCGGGATTCCGATCGTGATTTCTGGCCATCGTGGTTGATTAGTGTCTCTCTATCTTATAAAAATGAGGCTTTAGTCTTAACCTTGGGAACTTTAAAAAGTTGATTATGCTTATGGCTTACTTAGTCTGTCACTGAGCTTTTTTAATCCTGAAATGGTTCCTGCGTCATAGGCCAATTAAATGGCTCATTAATAATAAAGGAACTAGAGAATAATAGTATTCATTGATCTGGGACACGACTTTGTTAGATTGATAAAAATTAGTCACAACTCATTTGTTTTGGTTTTATCTATTTAAGCAAATTGGACGGAATATTTTTGGATGCTTAGAACAAAGATTTAAGTCCCAACGAATTTTTTTCATATGATAATTAAATAAACTCGTCCGATTATAAAATTTAGATGTCTTCTAGGCTAGTCTGAATAGGCTCTTAATAAATTAGTGCAACTCACCATTAACGATAGCGTCACTACTTGCACAGTCAAGTACTAATTTATATTAAAAAAGTAGCAAAAAAAGGAAAACAAAAATTTTGTAAACAAAACGAAACGACATTTAAAAATGTAGACTGCGGACAGAAAAAAGGATAATCAAGAGTGCTCATTTGTTTCTTCATTAATAGACAAGGAAAAACCTTTCCCACTGTCTATAAAGTCAATGAATTTTTATAGTCAATAGCCCACATTACCGGTCCCCTCCACAATGCTAATTCTCACTAATTATTGTTGACCATCCGTCGAAGTTTAACTCACCGCGATTATGACGATGATAACAACATTCCCATGCCTCCACCAAGACAGTACTCAAGAAACGCTCAATAGAATTACCATACAGATAAAATCGGAAGTATTTATTATGGTAACAGCTATACTATTTATAAATATTATCGACCATTGAGGGCACATGCGATAATCAGACTCTAACTCAATGGGAGTTGTAATCAGAAAAAGGGATATTCTGGGCAAGCTCTCTATCAGAACCAAAGCCAATGACACCGTTTGCAAAACTTCTTCCAAGAAAGAGAAGCTCTTGCCTAGCTGGTCACAGTAGCAAATTAACGTGATCCACAGCTTTGTATATATTCTTATTAAGAACGGGTCAAGTTAGTTTGGAGGCAATGTAGGATTAAGAAACGGGGTAAATAGTCGAGATTACGATGGGGCGTGGGCGGAATCGAGGCCATGACGAAACTCTGATTGATAACGTTCCACCATACGTATTCTGATAAACGTTCCTTGTTGCTATGCGAGAATACGTGGCTACAGGTTTTTTTTGTTCATTGTACTCTTATGTTAAAATAGGACACTCGAGACTGTCTATGTTGTGTGCCCACATTGCTTGTGGGTGGATCTGTTAAAACTGTTATTTTTTTTCTGGAAAATACGATGACGGCTCGCCATCACAAAGACTGCATCAGATAACAATACACATCACTAACTCATAACGAATGCTAAAAATTCTTGACCCGAAATAAAATGGAACAGAAAAAAGCTTTATTCGGATTGGGTACTATTTCATAAGAACGGAGACTAATACTTGTAATTCAATAAAAAAATATTTTATTTCTATTTCATAGGCCACGTAAATAAATTGTCATGAATGAAAAGCGGTTTCAAATCGTTCGGAACGAAGTTTTCCTAAAGTGTCAACGGCTTCCCGCCATCTATTCCTGGTACAAAATTATCTCGTCTTTTAAATAATGTGACACATATCTTCGACGGAAACGTGACGAACTAGTCAGCTGACACAGAAAACTATTAATTATATCTAAAGTAGTTAACTCTCTCATAAATGTTCCAACAAATTTAACGAATACAATTTTGTTTTAATAAATTGTCTACAATCGACTCGGCTGGGATATCTGCTATAACTTTTAAGATAAATTCTATCATATGCAGACAGAGATTGTCTGGATCTTGCGTCAACTCCAACTATAAAATATAATACCAATCATTGAACATAAAATTAGATATTCAAAATATTTCTAGACCTTTCACTGGATTCGGGGTGCACTTATTGATCCAAAAAGTTGACTAAACGCTGACTCATGCAATCTATATTAATCTTTCTTCACCCCTTCCTGGATTTATTACTGTATTCGTCACAGCGTAATGCAACCAATTTAAAATGGCAACGCATATAACCATATCGCAAAACTTTTTGTTAGTATCAATAACAATGGTTTATGGATTATTAAGTTTAATAGTTTGTGATTCGTCATCATTTTCATTTGAAACTCAAGGGTGTGGATTGAAGATGTCGTCCCAGTGACTTTCAATTTTGCATCTTCATTTTAATTGACTATTTTTGACGTGGGGTTATATTATTTTCTTTCGTTGAGTGTTGCAAATGTCTCGCTTTTATTAACATGGTCCCGAAGGACCTCATTATTGTAGACTTTTGGATCGTTGTCAACTATTGTGCATTCGATATTGAGTAACATGAGTGAAACATCACTTTGAGTGTAATCCTCTTGTGGCTTTATTATATTCTTTATGTTGATATTTCTTATTTCTTTTCTATAAATATTTGTTTTCTCTTTTTATACTTTCTCTTAATTTATTTACTGTATTTTACTTTTATACATTTTTTAACAAGCTGAAATTTTTGTTTCAGATCTAACGCGCCCAGCCGAGAGCCGAGACTCATTGTTCCATCTAGCGTTTAGTTTATATTGGTCCACCATTATATTAGACTCTTTATGTTACAATCATATTGTTAAAATTATTTAGTTCTACAATCCTATTTTCATCTGGAATATTACGAAATGTGCAGTCAACGCTCATCACCGCTCTTGTTATATTGTTTATATCCACTGTATTACGTGATAGTGCTTCACTACACTTTCGTAAATTCTTAGGAAACATTGATTTAACATTTTGTAGTCCAATATTGTTACATTAATTAAGTGTAGTAAATTTACCATACGTTATGGTAAAATCTCGGAGGAAAATGCAAAAATGCTCCCTTAGTTAATAAGTTTTATGACTTGAAACATTATTGTGATCTTTATAACGTTTTTCCGTTTTCCTCCGCGATCCTCACAGTTCACGCATTTTCGTTGTTTTATTTCTCAATTCTATGTTTTTATGTTTTGTATACGTGTTTTGAATAATATTGACTAACAAATACTAAACAATTCTAACGCATGACTCCTAATATTTTTTTTACGATATCAACTCGCGAGTGTGCATGACATTAAATAATCTAGTTCTAATATTTAATTATTTTAGTTTTATAGTCATTTTGTTATTTAATTAGACAACCTGCTGCTCTGACATGTTATAAATATGTTTTTAATTTATTTGATTGTTTAAATTTATCGATGTGTTTACTTCAACAATTTGTTAATTCAAATGGATTCAATTATCAATATGGGATCAATGTTACGTAGTCGTGAGCCCTGCTACATAAAACTTGATTTTAGGTTAAATTCTGATCACTTAAATTCGAGTTTTAGTTCTTGCATGGCAATACCCGGGGTTGCTATCTAGTTTTTTTATTTAGAAAAATTTGATTATGCAATCTATTAATTAAATGAATCAGTCAATTATACATTAAGAAAGTTATTGTTTTATTTTGTATTGATTTAATATCGGATTATAATAAACGTTTCGGCATGAATGTTGGTTTCATTGATGTTCCATGTGGCGTCTCTTCCCACAGTCATTTCGCGTGTCTTGTGAACGTTGAATGGCACGTTTGAAGGTCAGACATAAAGTCATTTTTCAATTAATCCAATGTCATCAGGACGACGCGACCTCTGCACCGAACCGGCTAAGTACCTATGTTCGGTTTACAATTCCTTTACGAAAATATACTTTATAGGTATAATATTAATGATGAATTCCCCTTCTTTACACACGAGGTTAATATAGACTTGTAGTCAATTTGTACAGTTGTTTAATAGTGAACTTTTGTGAAGACAAGTAAAATAATGAGTATGGGGATATGTTGGCGGTGCCACGGAAATACTCGTGCATTGCTCAGTAGATCAGTGGCTGAAGTATTTCTGTTCGAAATAGGTCACACTTGGTATGTCAGTAGCTCACAGCCACAGCTGATTTACTCGCTGTTTATACTTCGATAAACGAGTATTTCGTAAAATAATTCCATTGTGCTTCTATCAGAATGTTTAAATTCAGGTGGTAAATGAATTTTTGTATTTATGTATACCCTTATATCGAATAAATCTTCCATGTTTTGATAGAGTTTATGATTTATGAGTTTGACTCGTGCATTTATAGTTTTATTACTGTTATGAGATTTGAAAGAAATATAAACTGCTTAAGACTCGTTTAAATGTTTTATTTCGGGGATCAAACAAAGATTATGGGATCTTAGCACACATGCTAGCTATAATTTATTACAAATGAGGTAAAAGCATTGAATATTTCGACTAAAATAACCAAGCCGTGTTTGTTTTTAGTTTAATTACAGTAGTGATGCTAAGGTCGTTGACATAACAATAATATAACTAGATTGTCAGCAAATACTGTCACGTATTCATAAGTATTTGTTAGATTAGAAAACGTAATTAATTAAATAGTTTGATGTGCCTTTTTATCGAAAGGAAACTTCAAAATCCGCCTGTAGTTTGGATTAAAGTCAGGATGTGTGCGGTTTTACCTCATTACCACCACACCAGTTACCAGCACATGAAAAGATTTTTATTTTGTAAATAGGTTTTTTACAAACTCTTTTAAACTTCAATTTTTATTTTCGTTAGTTTAAACTAGATGATGTCTGTATTTCCTAGCTGACTACTCTGAAAAGAAACACCGAAACAAACTCAGGGTCGGCCCTGGTAGTAACCAGGGCCGAGGTAAGTGGTAAGTGTATACTTTCGCTAGAACCTCTGGATCCAGGAGGCTTAGACCCTGCTGGCCCCCTTCAATTTGCTGGCAACTCTGAGTCGCGCGGGAACAGTGCGCGTCGTCGACGACTTGTTTATTACCTTGGGTGTTTCTGTTAAAATACATAAATATGTTAATCCATATGCAAATAAGCAAATGCATACAATTCACTCCCTAGTAATAAAAAAAGAAATGAATAATACCTTGAAAAGTTGATGTGTCAGCCTTTCAAAATGAATAACAAGTATGTAGGTTGTTAAAAATGTTTGTTCAAATATGGAAACAGTGCGAAATTAGTGAAAGATTGCTTAGTAAGCACTTAACACCACATATTTCTTCTAATAGGCCTCAATAAACAATAGGACATTAACCCGAGCAAAGTTCAAAAGAATATACCCATACGAAGGACTGGAATAATTTGCCTGCTGCGGTCTTCCCAGCTGATAATAATTTAGGTGTCTTCAAGGCTAGAGGGAAACTAGCATACTTCAGCATCAACGATTGCATCATTGCTTACCATCAGGTTTGATCGCAGTCAGAATTTTGTAAACGGATCCGAAAATATTCAACTGAAGCTTGATAATTATTTTGATAATTCTTAATAATCTTGATCCTTTAGATAATTCCATAAAGTATGATTAGTTTTCTGATAGGGAAATATAAAAATTCGAAAATCAGAAAACATTTCAAAGACAGATGGTAATTGGGGAAAAATTTTAACGAAGCAGCTAATGTAACGACGAGTGAAAATTAATTTGTCCGTGTAATCGTGGATCGGATCTTATCGAGCCAATCTGCGGACGTTGACCGCGGTCTAGCTCACTCGAGAGACGAGTGGGATCTTTGAAGTCGATGACTAATCTTTAAGAGCGGCCAACCCGACGTACATTTTCATACAACCGCTCTTACGTGATTTTGATGTTACTAGCTTAATGCCAGTGGTTTCCCTTCCCGCGTGTAAGTAAGTAGGTTTCTCCGTACAAACTTTGACCCTCGTTCCATCCCCTTAGAGGGTGAATTTTAGGAAGTCCTTTCTTAGTGCTCGCTTACACCATAAAATGAAACCTTCTGCAAAATTGCACAGCCAAAACTACTGGGACTAGGTGCGTGAACCTAGTCCCAGTAGTTTTGGCTGTGCAATGATCAGTCAGTCAGTTTCTTCTTTTATATACTGAGATAGATGAGACATCTTTCTACAGATATTTTGGATATTATCTAGCCTTCTATAAAAATCAAAACATACATTTGTGTAAGAGTTACCCAGTGAAAACTTGTGAAAATCTGCTTTTTTACGTGAGCTTTGACTCCCCATAATGTACTATAATGTATTGAAAATACAAAAAAAAGTACTTCTATAGAAGCCTTGCGCATTTAATCGATATTCTAAATGATGTTAGTTATTTTTTTTAAAACCCTTCAGCGTTCAATAAAAACACGTATTTCCTGGAACAAGTTTGTGAAACATTCGAGTAAATCGTAGAATTACCGAATGCCTACAGAGTTTTCAGATGTTATCTCTCTTATTTCGCTTTACTTTTGCTTTAGACATCACTTTGGATTGCGTTAAATGAAGCAACAAGCTTTTAAACTAAGCGCGACGTTGACGATAGGCGAGTGAGGAAGGCCCACCTTAAAGCGATTTATCGCGATGTCAGAGTACATGCGTAAAGCCTTTTTATCCACTCTAAATTAAGGTGTCAAACTGAAGATATGTTAATTGAAATAATATTTAGGCAGACGTTTAAGTTTCCTTTCCTTTTTACATCGGTTACCTTTGTTGTAGATTACCGATTAGCGATCGTGCAGTTCGGTTTTTGCTCCGTGATTTGGCGATATACTGCGTCATCGACGGCACGGTTGGGGAAGTGGTTGAGTGATTGACTTCGCTGTGTGTTGTGGGTTCGATTCCCCTCACGGAACAAATATTTGTATTGTCTATATGGGTGTAGGATTGGTCTATGTGTCTTGTGTATGTGACTATACTATAAATGTTTGTGAATGTATCCATCTCAAAGGGGTAATTTTTATGTGGGTTTTTGAGTTAGGTTATCTGCAAATAGCTTCTCCTTCATTACTTTGGACGAGAGAGTCACACTATTACAGACTAAAACCAATCTGTGTTTCTTTAGTTATCCAGCTCTCTGCGACAACTATCGAACAATCCCGCAAATCTTGTTTGATCACTGATTACTCTTTTTTCCCTGTGCAATCTAAATAAACGCAGTACAATTATATCAAGAGAACGTTCCACACTACTTCTGAACAAGATTTCCTCGAGTTATCACTGACGACATCGGCAGAAAGCAGTTAAATCTTCACAGATAATGGTAAGTAAGGCAAACTAGCAGGGCAAGTACCATTGCCACTTAATAACGCAACTCTTAAGGCGACAGAACGTGAAATTGCAGGAAGTAAGACCACTAATTGCAGAACTGACTTAATAACTATTATTACATAAATATTATGACATGTCAGTAAAGACACCACACCCTCTAGAAAAGATTTCGCCAAACTGGTCGTGGACAGGACCACAGCAGTGACATTTTACACACACAGTTGCAAATGGCCGACGAAAGTTTAATGCCAATGAATAAAAGTTGTCCCGCCAGTGACTCTCATGCTTACGAAATTTGCTCACTTAATTGGGTTGCTTGTCAGTTATGGAATGTTAGGATTTTGTCCAGTGAAATGCGAGGCGATGATATGATTTTGCTATAACATGCTAGGTTATTAATTTGCACTGACATGCAGATTGGTCATACCTTAAGTCGTGATACCACAACGATGTCATTTCTATAGAAGCGCGTTGGTGCGTCGCACTTTTTTCATCACCTCCTTAACCTTTTTTCGTCCTTAGACTGGAAAGCGACCTCAAAGTAGTGGCACTTTAAGGTCGCTTTCCAGTCTAAGAGCTGAATATCTGTGTTTTATACAGAGCTCTCTCTCCAAAAAGTATTGAGTTGCCCAAGTGCAAAAGTGTTGTGTTGAGTTGTTGTTGTTGTTGTTGCTGGGTTATGCCCAGTTATTGGGCAACTCAATACTTTTTGGACAGCAGACAATTTTTTGGCAGAAATTCGGTCGGACTTTCGTAACGACTGTCAAAAATCTACGTGCGACTTTACGTGCTTTCCTAAGCACAGGGTGTCAGTCCCATTCTTGATAAGCATTAAGCCACAATCAATTCGCTTATCTTGCACAATTCATGAATTCAAGCGTTTTAAGCTGTTAGCATCTACAACTGGACACAATGAAAGCGTAATCTTTCACTTGATCGCTTCTACAGCATAGCTTCAACTACAGCACCTTCCCAATCATCGAACACAGTTCTCGGCAACCAAGTGATGTGTTTTTTCGTGAAGATAAATGTACTTACGATTTAACGATTACATTGTATTACTCAGGTCAACGTCTATATTAAGTTACTGTTGTTTTTGTTGAAAAAAAAAAAACATTCTTTATATTATTGCCTTTGTTATGAGCTGGGATGTTGAAAATGTTGAAATACTTGGTCTGAAAGCAGGTGGTAGTTGTCGTTAAGATGGAGAATGCAGCAAGCGCACTGCAGATGGACCACAGATTGCGGTGGATTTAAGAGGAATGAGGTCGACTGCATACCTAACTATATAGGAATAGGGGTTGAAATGGTTCTTCGGTTAGAGGAAGCTATTTCGACTTAATTTTGATGTGTTTGAGTACTGTGTTAGTTAAGTCGGGGTTTATGGTTGCAGCTGTTTGCAATAGTTTTACCGGCACAAGTTTTAGGTTTATTTTTGCTTGTTCTGTGTACATATATGCTGTATACATATTAATAAAATATAAAATTGCAGTCTCTATGTTTGGGATTTTTATTTTTAGAAAGTATGTTATTTAGGTATTATAACTTATAACCAAACTGCATTAAAAAAATATTCTGCCTGTCTGTCTATATGTTTGTTTCGGATAATCTCCGAATCTGCTGCTGGAGCTGATGTTGTAGGAATAAGTAACTTAGGCTACCTTTATAGAAAAAGAATTAATGATAATAAAAAATCAAAAAGATTTTAAAATAAGGGTCGTTATTTCGCAATAGTGGACCCGTGGTTATTAATCCGACTTACAAGTTATAGGTCGCGGTTTCAAGCTCAGCCAGGCCAGCCAGTAGATATTACTTTTTAAAACAAAGACAGGAAACCGGCATGTCCTAGGACCAAAAATTCGAAGACATGTGACATCTGACAACCCGTACTGAGCCTAGATGCCCTTTCTTAGAGAGGGGGCCTGAGGCCCAGCAGTGAAAACCTTATACGGCTGATTATAATTTCGCGATACGTAAATCATAAAGTGACTAGCCTCAACATAATATATGGCGCGCACTGTTCCCGCGCGCCTCAAGGAGTTGTCAGCAAACCGTAGGGACCCTGCATAAGGGTCGAAGCCAACTGGGGCCATGGGTTCGCGTCTGAAAGGAAGGCTCTGGCCCTGGTGTATATGGCAACGTTGGAATGGGGTAGGTTGTTTAGTCAGTAAGAGTCTGACACTTGTTTCTCGCTCCGCCCAAGGGTGGGACTCGTCATTGGATGATTTTTACCTACCTAAAAAAAAAAAAAAAAAAACTAGCCTCAACATATTGTAACCTGTTGATATTCAAACTATAATTTACAACTTTTCACTCTTCAAGTCTTCGTTTATCCTTCAATCAAAGTGTCAATTAAGATAAGCATTTTGGTGATGTGAACTTGTTTCTTGATTACTTCATCCCTGTTGTAAGTCTTTATTATTGGTGAAAAACGTAAACAGTACGATCTCACGAAGCGTCAATCATTTCGTCAATTTCTGACTACTTGATAATATAGATGACATACGATTTAAATATAATTCTGTATATGGCTGTTTTTAAGGTAAAATATTATGCAATGGCTTTTCTTTCCCATTCTGGGTGGAGTTGGAGGTGTTAGACTTCAAAGACAGTCAGTAGACTTTAAAGAAATGAGGTATTATCGGAAGGTTGGACGAAGAGCTTCTTGGTTAGGTCAGGGTCTCGGCGGCTGGGGCGTGAGAATGTCTGGTTTCTTGCTTGTGTTTCCATATCCTTCGCTAGCATTACTGCTTCGCAGAAGGAGGCGATGGTTTGCCATTCCTCGCTCCAGACCATGGCCTGTACCAGGAACTCACGAACTCACACGGCGGTGGTTCTGAACAGGGTTGTGGATGTAAAAGAGGTAAATGAAGGAACAGCTTTTGATCAATACAAATCTGTTACTCGTCTACCCATAAGAAGACAAGTTATTTTATGATAGCCTACCTCATAAGACAGCATCAACTTTATAATGTTCCCACTGCTGGGACTCAGACCTCTTTAGGAGAGGGAAATGGGCCGTAGTCCACAACACGGACCCAGTGCGGATTGGAATCCCGTCTCAAAAAAAAAAAACATAATCTATATATATAAAAGGAGAAACCGACTGACTGACGTATCATCGCACAGCCAAAACTACTAGGCCTAGGAAAATGAAATTTTGTACAAGGTTTCCTTTTATGACGTAGGCGAATATTAAGAAAGGGCTTTTCAAAATTAAGCTCCTAAAGGGATGTAATGGGGTCTAAAGCGTGTACGGAGAACCCTATTTTCACGCGGGCGAAGCTGCTGGCAGAATGCTAGTTCAGAATAAAGTAGAAAATAATATGTTGGAATGTATTAAAATCTACATAATTGCAGTAAAACAGTACTAGTTGATACAAAGGTCGTTATGAACTTGACACCTGTAGAGTTTCAAGCTTAAATTACGATTTGTTAGCAAATAACGTAAAACATTGAAGAAACTGCCATTGGGTAAACAATTTTGCCTTTCGTAGTAATAATCTATTGTTTAAAATGAGTTGAAGGCTACATCTATACATACTTGTGATTTACACTAAGGATTATTTTAATATCGTGCGGATTTCATCATGCATGCGGGACTACTCCGGATGCATAGCCCCCGAAAATGTTCTGTCCATAATATGGGCTGCAAGCCCCGCGTGCGGAACAATTCCGCATGCGTGATCAAAAATGCATAATATTAAAAAGTGGCCTAATATTATGAAGGCGTAAGTTTTTTAGTGTTTTAACTTGCTTACAGTAAGTTCGTTACTTCTTCACGCTCGAAACAAGTATTTGTATGCCAATAATGCGTGTCAACAATTATATAGCCTAGCTTTGATTGGAGGAAAGCCTGATAGCTCAAGTGAAGTCCTTGAAAATTGTACCTCGCATGGCGTATTTATTAAATTTTCTTTCTAACGGTACCTCATATGTCAAGTTCTGATTAGTAGATTAGGAGTTATGAGGGAACATATGAACATACATACATAGCCTGTCAAAATCATTACCCACCTTTGGCTTTGCCGCAGTCGAGTAAAAATTTAACCGGAACCGATCAATCTAAAAATGAAACAGTGTTACACATATAAAGCTCGTACTGGTTTCATAGCCTTGCAGACGTGACGCATAGCTGCAGGAGAAAGTGCAGTCACGCCGACAATGCGTGCCAACAATTATATAGCCTAGCTTCCATTGGAAGAGAGCCTGATAGCTGATCAGCTCCTATTAGTGTCAGGTATCGCAAGACAATGGTTTGGTAACTCAGCCTGAAAGTTTATGATGAAATTCTAAATGACTTAAAAAGCTCAAATGAAGCCCTTAAAAATGACACCTAACACAACGTATTTATTAAAAAAAAAATAACAAGTTACTTTTTGTCTGCTAGAGGGCGCCACATCGAGTTATGTGACACTTCATATAGCCTATGTTCAGCGGACGATTATGACGGTTCCAACGATACCTCATATGTGGAGTTCTGATTAGTAGATTAGGAGCTATGAGGGAACAGATGATTATGTCAAAATCATAACCCACCTTTAGCTTTGCCGTAGTCGGGTAAAAATTGAACTGGAACCGATCAATCTAAAACTGAAACAGTGTTACACATATTTAAGCTCGTACTGGTTTCATAGCCTTGCAGACGTGACGCATAGCTGCAGGAGAAAGTGCAGTCGCGCCGACAATGCGTGTCAACAATTATATAGCCTAGCTTGGATTGGAGGGCAGCCTGATAGCTCAAGTAAAGTCCTTCAAAATGATACCTCACACGGCGTATTAATTTTTTAACACATTAGTTTTTGTCCGGTAGAGGGCGCCTCATCGAGTTATGTGACACTTCATATAGCGTATGTTCAGTGGACGATTATGACGGTTCTAACGATATACGTCGAGTTCTGATTAGCAGATTAGGAGCTATGATGGAACAGATGAACATACTCACATACATACATAGCCTGTCAAAATCATAACCCTCTTTTGGCTTTGCCGCAGTCGGGTAAAAATTGAACCGGAACCGATCAATCTAAAAATGAAACAGTGTTACACATATTAAGCTCATACTGGTTCCATAGCCTTGCAGACGTGACGCATAGCTGCAGGAGAAAGTGCAGTCACGCCGACAATGCGTGCCAACAATTATATAGCCTAGCTTTGATTGGAGGAGAGCCTGATAGCTGATCAGATGCTATTAGTGTCAGGTATCGCAAGACAATGGTTTAGTAACTCAGCCTGAAAGTCTATGATGAAATACTGAATTAAAAATCTCCTTTTGCTAGTTCATAATTGGGATGGTGATCTGAGATCGATTAATCGAACAACCGATTTGTTATCGATGTTAAACAATGGATCGATTCTGTGAATCGATCTCGGGGACTTGAAATTGATATTTGTTTTTTTTTTTCTTTTGGAATGTAACCGTATTAATATTTAAAAATGTTCAGAATACTTGGAGCAAAGTTACTATTTATTTCAAAAAGAAATTTCTTCTGGCAGACCTGTGAAATATTTATTCTATCTGTAAAGTAAGTTTGGAACAATTTTCCAAGAATATGAATCATCCCATTGACGCAATACACTTTTCACTATCACTTTTAATTACTGTCTAAAGTTAATAACAAATAGAAAACCAATCAAGTATTTGTACACCTGTGCTAAGAACTTATCTTCACTAGTACTACAAAACTCACAGGTCACGCAAATGTTACGAAAATTTGCATTCTCTAGTAAATATGATCATTGTACTTAATTGCGCTTGTAATTAACGATAATTTATTACTGTAAGTTATTAAAAGTGTCGTGATGGCCCAGTGGTTAAGGTTTGTCTCTCATGCATGGGATTGTAAATTCGAAACCGGGCAAGTACAACAGTAAATTTTTGAACTCAAATGTGGGTACATAGGGAATGGAATTCCCTGCCAAAGTTTGTGTTTCCTGATAGCTATAACTTTGGGATCTTTAAGCCAAGAGTGAATAGGTTACTTCTAGGCAAGCGTGCTCCATCGTCGGTCACATCTTTGTTTTACCATCTGGTGAGACGCGAGCATATCTAGAATAAAAAAAAATCTGTTCCTTTGGGACGATTTTTTACTTACAGCAGTAGCTAAATTGCTAAATAAGCATTAGCTAAATTCTAAGGCCGTAGAACTGATAACAAAAACAAAAACAAAAGAAGTATGGCCCCAGACTGACATACCAGTCGGCATTTAAGCAAACCTGATTAAGGAGGTGAGGTAGACATTTCTTAGAAGTCTCAGCTCTAGACTGCTAATCCAGAATCAAGGCTAAGCCTAAATGTGAAGGCTGCGATAATTACACCGATCTAAGGTCAGGTCTGGCAATTCTTAGTAACTTATCGGTGAAGTAAGTATCATAATTAATCATATGGAGACAAGTTGTGGGTGTTTGTTACGAAAAAACTATTCTGTAAAATGCAATCGGGAACACATTCATTTTGCATACAGTTAAGGAGTGAAATTCCCTGCTGGAGTCTATTTTTCTGATAGCTGCAACTTAGCGGTAAACGCGGCAACTAGAAGTAACCTATTCACTCTTGACTTAAAGACGCCTAGGTTGTAACTATCAAGAAACACAGACTGCGGCGGGGAGTTTCACGCACAGTGCATGTGTTCCCAAAACCCTTTGTATGTATGGGTGGGATCTCCACCATGTATTGGTGGAGCAACGCTGTACGTCTGGTCGTCCGATGATGGAAGGGACTAGACTAGAATCTCAGTATTAAAAGGACTCTATGTGCTATTCATGTCTATAGTCTACACGTATGTGTATGTGGATTTAGTGCAATAAGGCATTTTCTGTCAATCAACCGCCTGGGTTAAAAACACATATACACTGTGGTATGTATGCACAATAAATAAATAATAGATATTTCCAATAGAATAAAGCAAATTAGTGCCTTTGGCGATAATGTCGACGTTGGAGAATGCATATTCTCTCAGATTTCTGTACATTAATTGTTGAATTTGGATTATTTTAATCCCGTGGAGCGTCGATCCGGTACGAGTATATGAAACACTATCGATTTGTAGAAAAAATAAAGTACTTTTTTCTAATACTGGTATTAATATACGCATGTATGAAATTAATTAATTTACGTTAACGAGTCAATGGCCTTGTGTAGTTGTCGGTCATTGTGTACTAACTACTTATAGGTCATTGAACTCGTCCAGCTGAAGTTTACTTAAAGAAATAAATTTCGTACATGCGTAAATTAATTCGTGTTGGCAAAAAAGTAATTTATTGTTTAATTTTATTTTTACATATCGATAGTGTATCATGTACCGAATCGACCTTCCAGGGGATCAAAACGATGAAAATTTAACGGTGTATAATTAATGTATTCCACGATAATGTTTACTACTCTACAAATTATAAAATAAAGTCCCTTATCGCTTCTGTCCGACTGAACAGATTTTGATGCAGTTTTCACCAATAGACAGAGTAATTAACGAGAACAGTTAAGTTGCATTATACGATCATATTAGAGAAGCTGAGAATTCTAAAGATTTCTCGTGTAAAGCTGGGGCCGTATGCTAGTAATCTAAATAAATATACAAATTTAAGCTGAGTCTTAAGAAAAAGATTTGGTTCCGACACATGACAGGATGGCTGACTCATCGACTCGTCTAAAGTACTAGGAAACTCGAAGTTTGAGGAGGACTGACCTTCATACTTCGCGGAAGATTATTTCGCGAGTGACGTCACCGAACTGCCCCTGACGTCACACTGAGGCTGCTCGGTACAATACGTCATCCATCCTTTTCTATGTTTTTTTTATGGTTGGTAATAATCATCGAATGACGAATCCCGCCCTTGGGCGGGGCGGGAAACAGTGTCAGACTCTTACTGACTAAACAACCTTCCCCGTTCCTTTCTTGCCTTAGTCCCAGAGCCCGGTGTGACGTTTTCACATCAACCCTCGGCCCCAGGAAGCTCAACCCTCGGCCCCAGGAGGTATCCTTTTTTTATGGTGGGAAAAATCATCTAATGGCAAATCTCGTCTTTGAGCGGAACGGGGAATAGTGTCAGACTCTTACTGACTAAACGATCCACCGTATTCCTTCTTAGTTTTCTTACTGGGGTCGGACTTTCCTCTCAGAAACTGTACTAAGGCTCCAGTAGGCTTCCGTCCCGCAGCTAAGACCCTACATTTTACAGACTCCTTGAGGGGAACAGACCACGCCATCGACGACTTGGCTTGGTCCGGACTGTTATGAGGCGTGCGGGAACAGAGTGCGTTGTCGATGACTTGGCTTGGTCCGGACCGTTACCAGACGACCGAACGGCGAGCTACCCATTGCTCCATCCATCCATCCTTCGACGTAGGCTTTTACGATTGTTTAACCAAGACAACTATCCATACATGCTTCAAGTTTCGTTATGCCAAGAATAGCCATCAATTGAGCGATCCGAAGCAAGTAAATGGTCTTGTTATCTGTACCGCGTATGGTAATCAATCTCGCGAGTGGCGCGATGCAGCCGGCCATTGACCCCGCCCCTCCGAAACGCTGATCAGGTGATATATCGCGAGAGTAATCGCGACTTGATGATAAGTCAGCTGATGTGATTGCAAGTTAATGTGGAATTTTGGGGTATTATTGTACTCCGAGACATGTTTATGATTATTATGATTGTTTGCGGACTTACCCACGCGCTTATTTTGGGATTGTATTGGTAATATCGTCATCAGAACGACTCGGGAATAATTGGGAAATCTCGATCTGTGAATTCGTAAACAATGAGTCCACTGGCATCTCCCGCCCTTGGGCGGTGCGGGAGATAGTGTTAGAATTTTACTGAGGAAAAAACCCATCAGATACCTTCGTTGTCTTCGTCACAGGGCTCGGGTGTATCACTTTCACATTTACGCATGGCCTAAAGAGGCTTCGACCCAACTGAGTCCCTACAGTTTGCTGAAATCTTAAGGGGCGTGTAAACAGTACGCGTCATCGACGATTTGGGCTCGGCCCAGACCGTCCAAGGGCGGAAGATGACATTTTTCGCCACCAAAAAAAAAAAAAACAAAAAAAACCTACCAACTGCTTTAAAACAAACAGTAACAGATTGCTCCAATCGCATTCAAATCACAATTCCGTTCAATCACAATCAGAACAACTCATTAATAGGAAAAAACCCATTGTCTGTCGAAGTCATGAATGAACCTGGCCAACATTCGATCACCACTCACTCCCATCGATCAACGACTGACTCACATCCATACATACTGACTATATTTACACGAACATACAGACACTGGATACGGTTAACTTTGAGCTTTTTGCACTCGTACGAGTATGGTTTGATTGACACCGCCAGATGGTGAAAACTTACCATTTTGGGAGAGACAGTTTGTAAATACGATACTATAGGTACTAACACCTTAGCAATTTTAAGCTCCTAATGTATCAAATTGTATTTAAGGTGTACCTACAATAAAGAGTATCTATTTATGTAAAAAACTGCAAGTGTGAGTTTTTTTTAAGGTGGGAAAAATCATCTAATGACGAATCCCGCCCTATGGCGCAGCGGGAAACAGTGTCAGACTCTTACTGACTAAACGACCCATCCCATTCCTTCTTAGCCCTCACACCGGGGTCGGACCTTCCTTTCAGAAACCGGACCGGGGCCTCAGTAGGTTTCCGCCCTGCAGTTGGGCCTCTACATTTGCTGACAACTCATAAGGCACGCGGGAACAGTGCGCGCTGTCGACGACTTGGCTTAGTCTGGACTGTTACCAGACGACCGGACGGCGAGCTACCTGTTGCTCGCCGTCAATATTAGTTTTTCCTATAAAACTAGAAATTTTCTTTTAATTTTATTATTTAATTTTGTAGCAGTAGCAGAAATACATACTCTGTGCATATTTCAACTCTTTACCTCTTACGGTTTATGAGATGCAGGCTGCTAACAGACGGACAGACTAGTTGTCTGTCCGTCTGTTAGCAGCCTGCATCTGGGACATGTGCCTGTCCCAGATGCAGGCTGCTAACAGTAAAAGGGTCCCGTTAGCGCCCTTTGGGTACAGAACCCTAAAAACAGTAAATTTTGTTTTGATTGTTAATGTTTTCAATGTTATGTTTACAACATTCCCATCATTTGATGAAGCTCTCAGCTCAGCATCAACTTTCTTCTCTTAAACTGAGTGTATTCCCTTGGCGGCATAAAAAGCTTTAATTATCGTACTTCTGTTCGTATTTACTAAGCTGTCTCATTAAACAAGTCTACGAGAAGACATTGTTTGTTCAACTATCAAAGATCAATATTTGTTTTCGCTGGACATCGGGAACTGAACAACATACCGTTTAAAATGGTTTAAGACGAGAAATTCGTTGGGTGACTCTTTGTTTAATGCAGCTAATGGTTGTGGTATGTATAAGTGTTATATATTTGATAAACTAATCTACCTAATGTTTATCTTAATAAACTAGTGCGCCTTACCATCAACGATTGCATCACTGCTTACCATCAGGTGGGATCAGTCAAGCACTAGTTTATTGCAATTAAAAAAAAAATGGTTTTTACATATTTATGGAAACTAGAAGATTACAAGGCGGCGGGTGATGACGGAATTACAACAGAGCTCTTGAGAGCGGGCGGTAAGCCAATACTTAAAGTCCTCCAAACGCTCTTCAATTCTGTCATCCTCGAGGGCAAAACGCCAAAGGCATGGGGCAGAAGCGATGTGATGTTGTTCTTCAAGAAGGGTGACAAAACTCTCTTGAAGAACTACAGACCCATCTCGCTTCTGAGCCATATCTATAAGTTGTTCTCTAGAGTCATTACGAATCGTCTCGCTCGCAGGTTTGACGACTTCCAACCTCCCGAACAAGCCGGGTTCCGAAAAGGCTATAGTACCATAGACCACATTCATACGCTGCGGCAAGTTATACAGAAGACCGAAGAGTACAACTTGCCACTTTGTTTAGCGTTCGTGGACTATGAGAAAGCCTTTGATTCGATTGAGACCTGGGCAGTTCTGCAGTCTCTCCAAAGGTGCCAAATAGACTACAGGTACATCGAGGTGCTAAAGTACTTATACCAAAACGCCACCATGTCGGTCCAATTACAGAACCAGAGCTCTAATCCGATACAACTACAGCGAGGCGTGAGACAAGGAGACGTTATCTCTCCGAAACTATTCACAGCTGCGTTGGAGGATATTTTCAAGCTTCTGGACTGGAAAGGACGCGGCATCAACATCAATGGCGAGTACTTAACACACCTGCGATTTGCCGATGACATAGTTCTTATGGCTGAGACCTTGGAAGACCTGAACATAATGCTCGAAGATCTCGGTAATGCTTCCAAAAGAGTGGGTCTTAAGATAGAATAGAATAGAATAGAATAGAATAGAATATATATTTATTTTCTTACCACAAATTATGTCATAATATTACAGTCTACAGAACATTTTTTCATATAAATTTGTGGAAGACTGGTGCCTAGACTAAGTTTTATAAAAACCTGTAAATCAGGTCACCAGGCCCCCAGATGAACATGGACAAGACGAAAATCATGTTAAATGCCCATGTTGCACCCGCTCCAGTTAACGTTGGGAACATTACACTCGAAGTTGTTGACCACTATGTTTACCTGGGACAGACAATCCAGTTAGGTAAGTCCAACTTCGAGAAAGAGATCTCTCGTCGAATCCAACTCGGATGGGCAGCGTTCGGGAAGCTCCGGCATATATTCGCGTCCGAAATACCTCAGTGTCTCAAGACAAAAGTCTTTGACTAGTGCGTGTTGCCAGTGATGACTTACGGTAGTGAGACGTGGTCGCTTACTATGGGTCTTTTAAGAAGGCTCAAGGTCACCCAGCGAGCAATGGAGAGAGCGATGCTTGGTATTTCCCTGCTTGATCGAATCAGGAATGATGAGATCCGCAGGAGAACGAAATCAACCGACATCGCTCGAAGGATTGCATCGCTGAAGTGGCAGTGGGCGGGACACATAGCGCGGAGAACCGATGGCCGTTGGGGCGGAAAGGTTCTCGAATGGCGACCGCGTACCGGACGACGCTCCGTGGGCAGGCCCCCTACAAGGTGGACCGACGATCTGGTGAAGGTCGCGGGAAGCCGCTGGATGCGGACAGCACAGGACCGATCGTTGTGGAGATCCTTGGGGGAGGCCTATGCCCAGCAGTGGGCGTCGCTCGGCTGACATGATGATGATGATGATGATGAGAAGATTACAACCACCTAAAAAGCGGTAATTGTACGTCTGAATACAAAAGAAAGGCATGTGCAAAGACACAATGCTTGCAAGCATGAAGTATTTTAGCAATTAGCTAAAAATTTTATAATAATATTAAAATATTACATCGGTAAAATGTTGCTTCTAGAATAATCTAACAAACAATCACTATGTTTGCTTGTATATTCTATTTTTAATCGAAAATACAGTAATAAGTGATTTTAGAGGCATATTTGGATTATGTTTTGAAAACACTTTTTAACTAGCATTTATACTGAAGAATAATATTCGTACATTTTGGGACCCTGTTTACTGTAATTAATCATTTATTTTTTCACATAATAAAACTTTTAATTACCTTCCAAAGTTCTTTTTAAATCGAAGAACAGTCCTGTAAAACTAGCAATGATTTTATTAGTAATTATTTTATTTTATTTCGCCTATACTGTTCCACGGCTGGGCAAAGGCCTCCCTTCATCCCTTCCACTGTTCTCGGTTCTCAACCACTTCTTACCAGTTTCTGAGGAAGACGTCTAAGTATTTCTACTATTTCCTTTATGTTCTGCCGCGACCCCGTTTATAATAATAAAAAAAATATATATAAATAGTAGTTAGTGTCTTATCATTGTCCTAAATGTAATTTACGGTCAATTTGACGCTCTTCCCGAAAAGGTTATCTCACTCGTTTCCATTTGTTTTCGTAACTTTGCGATTTGTATGTGACCTTGAATGTTCTACAAGTTTTTAGACTTTAGACTTCTCGTATCAGCACATTATCGTGCAGTTTATAAATGTGGTTTAGCCGTTTTGATCGCCACGTCAAAAAAGTAATAGCATGCTCTGCACCTAGCTTTGACTTCATCCTTCAATCTGTCACGTAGTCGCGACCGTGGCGTGTTCGACACATTTAATTTTTCATGCGGGTCCAACAGTGAATTTTCGTAGAGTTAAATTATTTATATTTATTTATATTGGTTTATATCAAAACTTTTATATCTTTGAGCGCACCCATGATATAGGAGAGATTCTTTTATTAAAGAAGAAATTATATTTTGACTGACTTGTCGATCTAAGGTTTGGTGGCCCTTACTGCTATCCTGGAGGTCGTAGGTTCGATTCCCCAGGACAAATGTTTGTGCGATGAGCACGATCATTTGTTCTGGGTCTGGGTGTAATTTATCTATAATGTATGTTTTTAAGCTTTAAAAATATATAAGCATGTTTATTAGTTGTCTAGTACTCATAACACGAGCTCTGCTTAGCTTAAACGTTTGAGACCCGAGCGAAAGTGAGCGTTAGTGTTCGCACACCTATTGTTCTTTAATTGTGTCTGTAATTTCGGTAG
Source organism: Mythimna loreyi (assembly GCA_029852875.1). Lineage (NCBI taxonomy): Eukaryota > Metazoa > Arthropoda > Insecta > Lepidoptera > Noctuidae > Mythimna > Mythimna loreyi. Next base: position 18,421,909 of record CM056780.1, on the reverse strand, counting down.
TGGAAAGGTTAAGACTAGATAGCGTTGTGTGATAGTTGTGGAATATAATAATCATTAAACGTTTATTAGTATTTTGAATGAGTCTGTCTTTCTTTAGTACATTCTAGCACCTTCCAGCACATCGACATCTTGGTGAATGAATGTAAAATATTCGATTAATCGTCCGTGTCGATCGAATGCTCTAATTGGGCCTCAGATCGATGCGTGTGGAAAACAATGAGTCCCGATTAGCGTACAAAATGCCGAGCTAAAGTTATGGACAGTATGAGATGGCCAGATTTCGCAGGTAATTTACACATGTATAGTAAAGCCTTTTTTATTGTCCGTGGTGAACAAGCTTTGAAACATTCAATAAATTATACTACTAGACTAGGAATCAATTACTGAAACTAATAAGATAAGCATTTGACAAGCTCTAGTCTGAAAACTGCTAAAAGTTTTGACAGTATCGTTTGACACATTATTCGACTCCATATTCTTAATACAAAAAAAAACAGTACTTTGTCTTTTCTCCACCTGGCCTCCTTAACTCGATCCATTTGACCCTGGTCCTGAACTGAATAGTTAAAAGGATGGAGGTATATAGGATGTCGAGCAATGGGCAGCTCGCCGTCCGGTCGTCTGGTAACAAACAGTCCAGACCGAGCCCAAGTTGTCGACGGCGCGCACTGTTCCCACGCGCCTCAAGGAGTTGTCAGCAAACTGTAGGGCCCCTACAGTTTGCCGACAACTCCTTGAGGCGCAGGGTCGAAGCCTCTTGGGGACCGAGGGTTGATGCGAAAGCGTTACACCGGGTCTCTGGGACTAAGGTAGGAAGGAACGGTGGGTAGTTTAGTCAGTAGAGGTCTGGATTCGTCATTCAATGATTTTTACCTAACCACAAAAAAATATATATATAGGATGCCCCAGCCTTCTTTCTCACTCATTCGCCTGTTATTCTATCACGTCATGGTAAGCCCCTGGGCGCTTGTACCTGTCATAATCTAAGCTAAAAAGAAAGTTCACTGCGTCAGTAAATCGATTGCTTGTACAGATTAGATCTTCCGGTGCCTTGTCTAGGTTACCTAGCTCTCGATATTGTATTGTCTATATCTAGATGACCTTTCAAATCCTTTCACTAAGGTGGATACAAAACACTACTGATGAAAACTATATTCACTTTGAAAAAATATTATTGACAAAAAGTGGTGTTGAAACGCAAAGAACAACTGAAAGAGCAAAGGGTGGCTCGCCGTTCGGCCGTCGGGTAAATACTGAGCTCGAGTCGCTAACGGCGCGTCTCAAAGACATGTCAATAAAATCTTAGGGGGGCCCACAGTTACCTTACTAGGCCGATAATCGTTAAGATCATTTTTCCTTTCAATTGCTGTAAACTAGTGCTTGACTGCGATCCTACCTGATGGTAAGCAGTGATGCAATCGTTGATGGTGAGGCACACTAGTTTATTAAAAGCTTATTCACTCTAGCCTTGAAGACACCCAAATTATAATCGGACGGAAAGACCATTGCCGGAAAACTTTTCCAGTCCCACCGTATACGCGGTATAAATGACTTGACAAAACACTTGGTAGTTGGGTCACGAACTATTTCTGAAAAGTAGAACTGTATTCTAGATCGCAAAGGCGACTCAAGGATGTTGGTGTCGTTTTAGTCAGTAAAAGTCTGACACATCATTCCCCTGGAACGAAAGAACCCATTTAATGATTTCCCACTTTTCGTTGTCCGCACCGCCACCAGATAATGCCATCATGTAGACAAGGAATAAATAATACCAAAAAAAATCTTATCAACAGCGGAGATCTTCAAAAACAAGTTTTATATGCACCGGCTGACTGCCTATATTCCTGAGAACGTATCTCAGAAACCGATGAACCAATCTCAATGAAACTTTCCTGCTATGACTGTACCAGATTCTAAGTACCTGTAAAAAATATATATCAAAATCGACCCAGTATTTTAATACTTAGAGTCTGATCTCCTTCTCCGAATCTAGAACCGGTTGGGTGACAGAATGCGTCAGATCTTTTGAAGCTTTTAGTCTTTAGATATGATATCTATATTGTGAAATAAAGTTTCACTTGCATTACTCATTTGTTTTCTTTATCATGGTAAATGTCATTTGTTTTTGGTTAACTAATAGCCCGCAGTGAAAGTACTGTGGGGGACTAACACTCGTATTTATAAACAAGTACAGGGACTCAAATCTATTACAATAGTGTCAGAATAGTCGATCATTGATTTCAAAATGGTTGATTTTGACAAGTTTGGTAATCTACTAACATGATGGCGTCATTATGACTTTCCAATGATCAACCAGTGACACTTCATTGAAAGATTTTTTTCATTGAATGAATATTTGCCATATGCGTTAAATTAATAAAAATTTGACAGTACCTTTAATCAGTGATTTACGATTAGAATGTTATTGTGTAGTTATTGTTTTTAATTCGTTACAAAACAGCTCGCCACAATTCTATTACGACACCACTGACCGCACAATGATCAACCATTATGAATTAACAGACTACGAACTTTTAGCAAAATGACAATGGAATCGTATTGGAATAATAATGTTTTGAAAATAGCAGACTTGGACCCCTGTACTGCCGTGCAGAGCCTAAAACGCAGTAAAAGTATTGTAAAATACGCTTTTTTACTGCGTTTTAGTGTCTGCACGGCAGTGTACGGCCGTCAAATCTTGGCGAGTCTGTAGTTAGGCTCTACGAATTTTAGCGTTTGATAACTCGTAACAAAATAAATGGTTTAAACAATAATTTCAATTTGCAGTTGTTCTTGCTGTTAAAAATTGTTATTGGCATTTTTTTTAAACGTTTATTTTTGTACGAGTTTTCAAGCGTTGAAATTCGCATAGCCTAACTCCAGACTCGCCAAGATCCAACGGGCGTACTGTAAAAAAAATACTTGCTGCTAAGTAATTTCTTATTAAGTCATTACTTAAGGGTTTTTTATGGAGGGTAAAATAATCCATTGGCAACTCCCGCCTTCGGGTGGAGCAGGAGATAGTCTGAGACTCTTACTGATTAACCTTTCAGCCCTCAAGCGAACGCCGGCGTTCGCGGGTACTACAGCGAACGCCGGCGTTCGCGGGTATTAACGGAAAACTTTTTTTTTACGTTCTTGGATAAATATCAAAATACCCTACAAAAAAAAAATGAAAAAAAAACATTATATTTTTGAAAATTCGATGACAACGGCGCGTTTCGCGAAATCATGAGCGCGAGCGCCGGCGCTCACTTGGGTGTCAAGGGGTATGACCCACCCGTCGTTACGTTGTCTTTGCACCAGGGTCAGAGCCTTCCTTTCAGACATGAACCCTTGGCCCAAGTTGGCTTCGACCTTTTTGTAGGGACCCTACGGTTTCCTAACAAATCTTTGAGGCGTGCGGGAACAGTGCGCGCCGTCGACGACTGGGCTTGGTCCGGACGATTACCAGACGATTGAACGGCGAGCTACCCATTGCTCGCCGCCTGCAAGTCGGTCATTACTTGAGGTTAGAAATCTTCATTAATAATTTAAATTTTTCTTATCTATAGCGGAAACGGGACAATTCCAAGTAGCCTAAAAATAACACCAGTTCATTTGTCCTAACAAGGAAAGACATTTTTAATTTTGAAACTTAATTAAAACAAAACATGTAACAAATTATTTTCGTTATAATTACACAATTTAATCTAGTTACTTACCCGTCCTTGTCTGTATTAAATATAATTTACTCTCTAAAATAATTTCTGCTCTACTTTTCCAAATAGTAAAACATGAATTAATTTGAGTCAGACACCTTTAACATGAATTTTGACATTTGTTGAACATTGATTTATAACCTTTAAAACGGCTTTAAATATAAATAGAGTATTGTGAAATGTCTATATTGACATTATATTTTGTTTAACTCGACTAATTGGACTGTCTGTTATCGGCAATTTGTATAATCCGGCATTCTGTAGAATATCTAAAACTTTCAGGCAATGTACGAAATGTTATATTTTGTCTAATTTGTCTAGGTATTCTATGCAATGCTGAATGCACCTTGGAATCTGGGCCCCAGTTGTATTCGGCCCTTTTGCAGAGTCCCTACGGGTTTGCTGACGACTCCTTTTACCTTTACTTGGGTTTTCTATACTTTACCGTGGCATTCTTGACCAAGGTAGGTATTATATGCTAGGTACCAAGGTAGGTATTATGTGCTAGGTACATTGCATTACCTTTAAGGAATGACTAGGCATTCCACACAGTGGTTTCAAGATGGCTAAACCAAAAAAAAATCAGTTTACTCCATTATGAATAGGTGATATTTGACATTAACGAGGCTCACAGTAGGTAACCATAACTGTTTTGCTATTTTGCTCTACTTTCGTTATTGACATTAAAAATATGTAGATACATATTCAAAGCGAACAATATGTAGAACTATTCAGTGAGAGTATATCGCCTACAGATCATTGTGGAGCCCAATGAGTCACTTTCCACAGTAACCGGTCAAGCCATGCCTCCCTGGTACCTAAGCGGCTCGCACACTGGAACCAATCGGGAATTTTGACGCTTTACAATAGTTTAATTATTTATTAGCCCAGTTATTATTATAGTTTATAAATATACTGTCGAATAAATAAAGAGAAAGTTGAGAAAATTATTTGTTTGTAATAAAAAAAGTTGGGCGTATTAAAATTTGTTGGTGTACCTATCTTCGGATGGGAGATGTTGAAGCCATTGATTGTTAGGATGACTGGACAAATTGTATCAACTAGACAGAGACAGTCTGCGCCTGGTAGCAGGAACCATCACTGGATACTGCACACTGAATAAATAGCTCTAACCTTTGCGCAATAGGCATCACAGTCCCCTGTGCAGAGGCCTATGCTTGAAGAAGGAAGAATTGAGCATATGCTCAAGGAAGAAGGAGAGGAGACTGCAGAAGGAGCACTGATACATTCAAACTCTAGGATCCCTGAATTCCTGGAAAATCTTAAGAGGCCTTTTGAGTTATTGGAGTGAGATGGGCTGGTTGTAGGTAATAAGCTCGCCAAAGGTTGGTCACCATGGCTCACGCAGAATAGTCCGCATAGGACTAAGTGCTATGATTTTAGAGGAACATTTATAAATTAGAATCTCTATAATCTGTAATTAGATTTGGGATAGGTCACCGACGAAAGTTCATTGAAAAATCTTGGCCTCCCAAACTACGCTTGAAAGAACAGTTACAGATTAATACAGTATCATTAATCAACATAAATAAAACCGGTTGCCGCAAGTGATAGCGACCAAATACATATATATATAAAAAAACTGACAGACAGAAGACCACAGCCTCGTTATGAGCAGACAGCAGGACGCTGTCCTTCCACAAGATGGCCGCCAAACCTAAGGCATTGTTCAAACTAGACGTTTTGTCGGCCGCTTACTGTGACCGAGCGCTTTTCCATATACGCATATACTATGCGTTCCAAATAAGAGTAGGATTGATTGCTAGGATGTGACGTCACGCCGTACTGTCAAATCAAAGATATTTCTACAAAGTTTAACAACAGAGATGAGTAAAATTGAAAAACTGGATTCAGATTCAACTTTTTTCGTTCACAGTTCGTAAATAAATTAAATTTTTCGTAAATAAACTGAATTTTAAAAATATCTTGCCTGGTTTTGACAGTAAATCATGACGTCACAACATGGCACGATTGCTATATTGTGACGTCATGATTAATCGATATCCTATTCTCATTTGGAACGCATTATACAATTATAGATATATTAACTTCTCGTTCACACTGTACTGACTATATGCTACTACGTAGTGCGTTGTCACTGATTTTCGATTGCCGATCATTGTATATGTGTAGAAAGCCTACTGTTTTATTCAAATCGTGGCCAGATCATAGAAACTAATCACTTCATGATATGGCCAACTAAAATTGATTTAAAAATATTATTATTATTTGATTTGATATTTTAATAATCGTTTGATCATATCATTGGTATAGGTTTTTTCTGGTTTTAAAATGTCAAAAGAAAGTAAGAAATAAGGATTCAAATATTAACGATCTGGCTAGTTTTACTTGGCCATATGATGAAGTGATACATTTCCGGCCACTACATTCACACAAGTAACGTATTTTACGCTACGTATTATCAGTATGGTGAGTATACTTTAGACTAATTCGGTGTTCATACTGGGGCAGAAATTGAGCATACTCACTGTCAGAGGCGAATAATACGTTTGGTGTGACCGATGCCTAAATGTTGTAATTGAATGATAGTCTGGTTGTGGTTTCGTTCATCGTTATTTATTGCCCCACTTCTCCAAGTGATTTATGCTCTATTTCGTGTTGGGTCTATGAAATTATAGAAAACAGAAGCGATTACAGTAATCAACCATGGTAAATATTAGTGAGTCATTCAGGAAATAGCTTTGTTGTCATATGCTTTTTATCTTTGACTGGCCTGTTGGTCTAGTAGTGATTGACCCTGACTGCTAAGTCGGAGGTCGTGGGTTCGATTCCCACCCAGGAAATGTTTGTGTGATGAGCACGATCATTTGTTCCGTGTCTGGGTGTAATTTATCTATAATATGTATGTATTTAGAAATATATAAGTATGTTTATGAGTTGTCTAGTACTCATAACACAAGCTCTGCTTAGCTTGGGACTAGACGACGTTGTGTGACAGTTGTGGAATATATTATATTATATTATATATCTTGAAGGTTCTGCACGTTTTTTGCAATTATATATATAAATTGATAAGGCAATAAATTAAACCGTTTTTTTTATGGGGCCGAAAGGTTCTGCAGTGGTGACAGACGCAGTGTTGGAAGGCCTCCCACAAGATGAATCAACGAAGTGCAGAGAGTCGCAGGAATCCGATGAATGCGAGACACACTAGACCGGTCAATACGATAACACTTGACTCGGCTGAAATGATGAAGATGATTTTGACCGTGACAATTAAAGTGTTTTTATTCTATACTCCGATAAATCAAAGCTTAACCGATTAACACCAAGCAATTCAAAGTCGATATTTACGACTAATTGGTCATAAATCTCAAACCAATCATACATAAAAAACAATAACGTGTATGATACATTAGAGACCACTAACCATTCCATTGACGTAGTAACAGTTGTGATATCGCTCCATTTTTTATAACAGGCTGACTAATAGGAAAATAACCGAGAAAGTAATATCATGTGTGTACGCCACGCCGCGTAGGTGCGCCCGCGCTGTGAAATGTGAACGAAACAAGCGCTAAAATCAATGTACAGGTTGGTTCAGAAGTACTGCTGCGAATATTTGCAATGGTTGAGACCAAATAAATCTGCTTTAACCTTTTGAATATTGTAATTAGACACATAATAGAAAGACATCAAGTTTGAAGAGCATTGTATACCGGCCGCAGGGACCAAAAGTTTACGATTTTTCGAACGAGTCAAATCAAATCAGTATATTTTATTTCACGAAGGCCTACATGGGCATTTATAAAACGTCAGAAGCTACTTACTACTATACACTTTTTAAAAAAATGTTTATAATACAATCTTTCCGTAGAACGGTTAGTCCATGAGGCCGAATGGTTCTAGAGTGGCGACCGCGCACCGGAAGACGCAGTGTTGGAAAGCCTTCCACAAGGGACCGATAACCTGGGAATTCGGTAAATGTAAGACGCATAGGATCCTTCGTTGTGGCGACACTTAGGGGAGGCCTATGACCTTTTTTATTGCTATAAACTAGTACTTGACTGCGATCCCATCTGACGGTAAGCAGTGATGCAGTCGTTGATGGTGAGGCTTTTTTTTTTTTTGAGACACCTAATAATCGGTTTCTGAAGGAAGGTCAGAAGGCAGTAAGAGTCTGACACTGTTTCCCACTTCGCTTAAGGGTGGGATTCGTCATTAGATGATTTTTCCCACCATAAAAAAAAAATTATAATCGGTGTATAAATTAAATCTGTGGAAGTCTTTCCGCTGGTAGTGAGTCTTCTGTATTCTCTTCTTGTCGCCAATAGCTAATGTGCTATTGATCAGTGGGAGGGTATTTTAACATTTTCTTGACTGACGTTAGTTGACTGTATTTACTTTATACTTCGGGGGCAACGGTCGCGTTTTGGCAGTTGTGTGATGAAGTAATCACACTGTATATTTATGTTCTAAAGACTTCATTATATTTTTGTTCATAGAAAACTATTCGTATTTATGCAATATGCTGAGTATTTTGTCCCGCATTTTTATTTAGGTTGTTACAGAAATAACATGTCTACGATATAAAGTCTGTTTTAGTCCAGGGATGACAACGGCCAACTGATGAAACACAAGTGGGTTTTAGTCTGTAAAACTCTGACATTCCCTCTCACTCCACCCACAGCAGGAGTAGTCATTTGATGATGTCTCACTTAAAAAACTAAAGGAATCTGGAAGTAATGGTATACATGCCCGAACTTGGTACGACGGACCAAACTTACACCAAGTCAAGCTCGACCCTGGTACGGATGGACCAAATCTCCTGTACCAAATTCGTGAACACAGAGCGTTAGCAGTACGATCAGTGGTTGAGCGATTGCCTACTGCATTGCGGATTGCAAGGTTCAATTGGCGCATGGAACAAATATATATATATATATATGTATGGCCTAACTATGGAGTTTCTTGCCGGTTCTTTGTAAGAAACGACCAATTTGGAACCGTGCACTAGCTTCTGATGTTTTGCGAGAGGCCATGAAAGCATCCGAATCACTACATAGTATAAAACAAAGTCGTTTTCTCTGTCCCTATGTCCCTTTGTATGCTTAAATCTTTGAAACTACGCAACGGATTTTGATGTGTTTTTTTTAATAGATAGAGTGATTCAAGAGGAAGGTTTATAGCTATAATATATCACCTTTGCACCCGTGCGAAGCTGGGGCGGGTCGCTAGTGTAAAATAAAATATTTTGACTTTGACTGAAGATAGGTGTTCCAGGTGAGTTTAGTATCTGTATGTATAAAAGGAAAAACTGACTGACTGACATATCAACGCACAGCCGAAACTACTGGGACTAGGTGAGTGAAATTTTCCACAGGGCTTCCTTTTATGGCATAGGCGAACACTAAGAAAGGGTTTTCCAAAATTCACCCCCTAAAGTTCATAAACGCACTCACTATACAGGAGTAATATAGTATGGAGCGACGTTTAAAAAAAAACTCACAGGAACTCGAAAGATTCGTAATTAAAAGAATCCAAGTAGATTTTCCAAGATCTGGACAGGAGCAAACGTAATTAAAATGAGGGTAGTACAAGAATCTTTTATATGCAGTCACAGGGGCGCCACAGTCACGATTGTTGATTTTTTCCGTCCCTTTGTGCGTCCGTAATTAGCAAGCTTATCCGATGGCTGGAGATGTCAGATACCTTCATCCATAAGGGTTCTGTGGAGCCACTTTGATCTCTTTACCATTTTACAGAAGGCTATTGTTAGGTGGAACGTTCATGTTCATTCCGGAGTCATGTCGAAATGCCGAATATTGTAACAATTTGTTTTTGGGATTTTAGAAAAAGAAAGAACTTGTACGAGTTGTAGGTGGCAGTTTCAAACCCAGCCAGGTCCATTAATTTTCCATCAGATCTTTACTTTCTTTTCCTGTGCTATGTATGCTGAAGTCCTTCAGTTTAATCATCTTTATCATCAAATTCTTGAATCATTTCCCATCAGATCTTTACTTTCCTTGCCAAGCTTCATCCCAATGTTTGGACTTGGTTTCCCTTCTTTATCAAAAGTATCTGTCGACGAGCCTCCATATAAAGAACTAGCGGCCGCCGAAATACTGCTCTCGCTCTTGAGTGGAGCGAAAGGGGGAGTCAGACTTACACTCACTAAAACCACTTTCTTGTGTCCTTTAGTGGCACTTTGCGTTCTAAGAATAGGGTTTCCTTTACTGAAATTTCACGTGCACATTCAGTCTAATTAAGTAATGAAGTAGATATCTATCTGTGAAAGAATTTTCAAAATATTATTAATTTCAGAGATAATCTTCAAGAAACTAATAAACAATTGACCTCTTTACAATAGCTATTCGACGTCTCAAAAACTCATTGTTCGCAACAAGGATTTCTAGTCAGCCATTTTGTGTTTTTCAAACCGAAAACTCAAGCAAAATGGCGGGATCTTTTAGACAGATTCGCGGTTATATCCCAATGCTAACAATTTGCTTCTTTCAAAAGAATGAAGACAGATCGTGAATGATCAAGCAATAGATAAGTCGATTCCAATTTATATAGAAGACTAGTTGATACCCACGACTTTGCCTGCGACAGATTCATAAGACAGTCACTGTTTCGAAAACTTGCAAAAGTCTCTGATTTTTGTTCTGAAATGTGTGTAGCTTAAGTTATTCCTTATTACGTTGGCTATCTACCAGTGAAAATACTGTCAAAAACAGCCTACCCGTTTTTAAGATTAGTCAAAACAAAGAGACGACGAAAAAAGTTAATTTTTTTTTTTAGGCAATTTATATACTTTCTCTATAATCAACCAGATGCGACTGAATACCCATGTTTTACATGAACATGAATGAATTGAATGTATTTTGTTTTACGCGAACCTATCCACATAAAAAAAATACTTTGGTACAAACAGACAATTCAATATATTTGTATATACAGGTAATTTCTTTGAACCACTTTAAACACACCTAAGTGTTTTAAGCTCTCTTGCTTCGTAAACATTCGTATTTTTTGTCGGGATCCGATCTAGAATTATATCGTTGTAATAAGCACGGAGTGGTGAGGTCCAACGCTCCCGATAACTTGTATTACCTATTCAAATAATAGACGATTCATCATTAACAAGAAATGGACAGCAAAAAATTTCGTAGGAACAGCCCGTGCGCAAAGTAATGGTTCCGTCAATTATTTTGAGAGGCTTTGATAGATACATTATTTTGATTATTTTTCTTAACATCAAGTATAGTATAGTTCGTTTTTTAATTCCAGACTACGATTTGACAACTCAGAATGTCACACTCTGGAAATATGATCCCAATTTTCTGGAGTTTGACATTTTAAGTTGTCAAATCGTAGTCTAGGATTAAAAAACGAACTATAGTATTATGAAGGTTTTTTTTGTGGTTGGCAAAAATCATCCAAAGACGAATGCCGCTCTTGGGCGGAGCGGGAAACAGTGTCAGACTTTTACTGATTAAGCACCCTATCTCGTTCCTTCTTTGCCTTTCGCACTGGGGCTAAGCTATCTTTTCAGGAAGGGATGAAGGTCACATTTTAGTAGCTTTAATTAGATCTCTTCTTGTCTTTGATTAAATAACTCCGAAAGTCTAAACTCCAGGTCTGTCAAGCAAGTATATTATACGAAGTTTTAAAATGACGCATTGAATTCGAAATGTCATACATGTTGCGCTCTAAAACCAGCTTAGTTTGGGCTTGCGAACGGCGAGCAATGGGTAGCTCGCCGTCTGGTCGTCTGGTAACGGTCCAGACAAAGCCAGGTCGTCGACGCCGCGCTCTGTTCCCGCACGCCTCAAGGAGTTGTCAGCAAATGTAGAGGCCTAACTGCAGGGCCGGAGGCTATTGGGGCCCCGAAGGAGAAGGAGAAAGTTAGTCAGTAAGAGTCTGACACTGTTTCCTGCTCCGCGTAAGGGCGGGATTCGTCTTTAGATGATTTTTACCAACCATAAAAAATGTAATGTAATAATTATTAACAATAATATTGTATTTACTTGACATGTATATGTTAGTCAGTACAGCCCACATAATTATGACAACAAATTTGACATTATTTATTATTATTAAAAAGTTAGGCAGACCGAGCTGCAATTAGATCTTAACTAGATTTATTCAAGGTTTAATCTGGCCACTTAAGTAAACAAGTTCAAAATCTTTTAAACTTCTGTAATTCTGAATGTGTATCACGTTTTTTTTTCGTAAAAAACAGCCAAGTCGGAACTGGCAACGGTGGCTTCTTTTTCTGTAAATTGTAAAGTCAACTAAAATGGCTTCCTCGGCGCTTGCAGGCAGAGAGCCAAACTCTAGTTTTTGCCTCCGCAGTAAAGTCTACATTTAAGACATGCACACAGACACTTTTTGCACAATTTGGTCGCGTATTTGTTTTGATAGTGAAGGAACTTGAGGAAAGCAGAGTCGGCCTTTTGAATGTTGATGAAAGTGCCAAAAAAAAGTACGCTGGGATTTTTTAAAAGATTTTTTTTACATTTGTCAGGACAGTGTCAAAATGTTGATTGAAATTATTGGCAGCCATGATGTTTTTTTTTTCTATGATTTTTAAATGTTTTTGTTTTGTCTAATTGTGTATATTGGTTTTTCGTAGTGTGTTGTATAAATATTGTAAGTGTTATCATCAATATAACACTCACAGACCTATTAAATGGCTTTTAAGTGACGAAGACTTTGAATAGGGTAAGCTTAAACAGATTTGTAAGAAATTAAAAATTTTAAAATATTTGTTGACAAATGTTTTTTTTTTCATAGATAACTGTTTTAAATAAGTTTTCATTAATATAGCTTCAGAAAAATATTATTAATGAAATATAAATCATCAAATTGGTTTTTGCGCTTGATGCGCTCAGGATGGATCAAGATAGTCAGACTTTTACAGACTAACCTCCGTCCAGGTCTACAGTGAACCTTTATAAATAATCTGAATACAACCTTACCAAAACACAAGTACTTTAACTAATACACTTATTTACGCAAAATGACAACTTCTAACAAACAAAAATTCGGAAGAATCAACAAAAAACTTCCCTCAACGGTTTCCGTTCAAACGGAACTCTAAAAAAGAAAATATAACTCAATGTATCAGTGTGGGAGTGTGGTTCCTTGAACTGTTCCAAATGACACATTCAACTGACAATATTTTAAACTCTGTGAAGTAAAAAATAAGGTTGATTTTTGCATGGCAGATGACGACCACCTGCGCGTTAGAGGCTTGCCTGGCTAATATCTGTTCCACAAGTAAAGTTTTTGAGCTAGTCATCTAGATTTTTTTTGTTTTATTATAAGATTAGATCTCCGTATCTTATTATTTTGCGCGGCGAGTTACCGCGGTGTTTCATGTATTGTTAGATTCTAAACAGTACCTAAGTCCTATTTACTAGATTGCGGTTGGAATGTCGTAATCGGTTTACATTGTTGTGGTACAAATTCTTTCGAGAAACTAACGGTTTTCCGTTTTAGTCCTAAGTTTTGTTTTGTTGAGTGAATTGAAGAGCAAGGCTCAATGGAATCTTAAGAGGCCGGTTCGGGACGATTTATCCATACAAACGTAATACCAAAATCATTTGCAAGTCGAGCATATTTCAACCATATTATGGTGATATTTGGATTTAGACAATATTTATCTAGGTTCCCAGATCTTTCTTTTTTTAAAAAGCTTTAAACAAGCTCTTTTGGTTGAAATTTGAGATTTGAAGGTTATAGAAGTAGATTTGATGTTTTTGCCTTATTAGGAATAATATACTTAATATTATTTTTTCTTTCCAAATGTACAATTATTACACAAAATATTAGGTTTAAAATAAAGCAGATGCGTTATTTTATTAAAATTGCATCCAGTTACTGAGAAACACGATACCCATTATAGAGTGATGGTCAGACTTTCTGCCGTCTGACCACCTGTTATGACTGTCAAAGATCTACGAATGACAACTGGGACCAATGGCTTTAAATGCTTTATTTATTATACTAGCCTTCTGCCAGCGGTTTCGCCGTGGCGTGAAAGTAGGGTTCTTTATAAAACTTTAGACTCCCGTTACATCCCTTTAGGAGCTGAATTTTGAAAAACCCTTTCTTAGTGTTCGCAAACGGCATAAAAGGAAACCTTGTGCAAAATTTCATGCTCCTAGTTCCAGTAGTTTTGGCTGTGCGTTGATATGTCAGTTAGTCAGTTTCTCCTTGTATATATACAGATAATAGTGGCTTGACCACTCAATACTCAATACTTTATTATATTCCATATTGTGTACACAGTTAGTATAAAGATCAATATGGACCCTGTCGGGCACAGTAAAGTTAGGAGAGAGGATGAAGGCTAAATTTCAATGCGTGGAATTTATTATTGTAACTCATCATCATTACATTCCGGTACGCGGTCGCCACTTTAGAACCTTTCGTCTCTACCGACCATCAGTTCTGCGAGCAATATGCCCTGCCCACTGCCACTTTTTCGGCCACTCCTGTACATGTTAATTATTCACCAACAAAAATCAAGTCCCACAAAATGAGCCTCACAATTTCACCCAGCCAGGTTATCTCTCAATCTAGTCCAGTTTCCAGCGTCATCGTGCCTTGTAATCGAATATGGGTGTGGCACAAGCGGTGCCTGTGGCGGTACGTCAAAATGACCCGCCGAGACGCACGGTTGCCATGCAGAGCGAAAACTTGTCTGAATGTTGTATGGGTAGAATAAGACACTGTCTGTATGTGTGTCCAATATTTTTGTACTGGTTTTAATTTTAGATCAGGCAGTAAATTGATGGAGCCCATGTTTTGATGCTTCGTCCTCTTTGGGGGTGTCCGTTAATTAGGTTCGTGGGAGTCATATCCCACCAAATTTCACGTGGATAGACCTCACGGCGTCCTCACCTTCCGCATGACGCAGGTTCTTATCGGACATGGGAAGTTCGGGAGATTCCTGCACCTGATTCGTGCGGAAGAGACGCCCGGGTGTCGCCACTGTGCGGCCAGCCCGGAGGACACGGTGGAGCACACGGTCGATGTGTGCTCCGCTTGAAAAGAGCAACGCCGTGCCCTCGTGGGGGTGGTCGGCGGTGGCGACCTCTCGCGCCGGGTCTTGGTTCAGGCTGCTCTATCCAAGGGCGGGATTCGTCATTAGATGATTTTTCTCACCATAAAAAAACTGGGTATAAGAAAATGAACAAACCTCCATTTTGCGCAACGCTAATTACTTCAGCTACGCACGTCCGTCCTGAGAAAAAAAAAATAGTTTTAGCTTCGGTTTGATATTTTTTATTAATTAATTATTTTTTTAGTATAAGATTTAGCTTTTTATACCAGATTTTATACGAATGCCATACCATTTTTTTAACTCTTGTTATTGACAAATCAAGTGCTGGGTTTTTTAGTTTTTTTTGGAATAGTGACATTTTTTCATGATTTTAACGTTTTCCGTAATAAACATGAAACAATCTTTGATAATTAGATTTTAGCTCATAAATATTGTTTTTTATTAATTTATTAGCAAAAAATTATCGTTTTTATACAACTTTAATAACCATGGAATATGTATGTTTTTGCTGAACACCTACTTCACATATTCAAGGTATCAAGTAAGGAAGTGAAACACTAAAAAATCTTAAGCCAATTAAGGAGGGTGCGCGAGTGAAATGGCGGCAAAAACTTGTATCTTTTACATTTTGTCTGCGTCATTACGGTGCGATTCTTTTACTTTTTAAATTGGAGCAGTTTTAAATTATCAAATATTTGCTCGGATCATTATTATTTGTGTGTATTTTTATCAAAAACTTAGGTAGAAAAAATGAGTAGGTGATTTGATTTTTTTAGTGTTTTTATCCTTAAATAAATAATTTTATCTATATGTATACTAATACAGACAGGATCGGCAATGGAAAATCTTTCTGTCATATAAATTAACAAACTAAAATGGGAGTTTGCCGTAGGAGAGTAAAAAGTAGCCTACTATCTTTTCTCAAACCTTATCAAAGATATACGGAAAAATAGGTCTAGCCGCTTTTTATGATTAGGGAACTTCTATAACAAACACTGTGACAGTTTTTTTTTATAATAGATAGGCTCGCGTTTGATCACAATCGATCTCACCTGATGGTAAGCGACGATGTGGTCGACGATGGAGCACGCTTGCCTAGAAGTAACACATGATTTTTATATATTTACTCTATTAAATAGATATTAAAGTTTGTTACATTATAATTACGATTCACCTTTTATTTTTTATTATTATGATTATTTTTATTGTTCTTTTAAGTACAATATTGACTGGTCTACACTGTTCTTACATAATGATATAAGTACTGTAACAACGAAGTATTGTAAGAAATCATTTTTTTAAAAGAGTAACCATGGTGTTTCTTGCCGGTTCTTCTCCATAGGAAACGACCAATTTGGAACCGTGCACTAGCTTCTGACGTTTTATAAGTGCCCTTGTAGGCCTATATGAAATAAAAACCTTTTTGATTTTGATTTTTGATAGAGGTATGATTTGTATTTTGGATTCTTTCCTTCTAGCTTCTTCTTCTGCTAGCTTCGCCCGCGTGAAAGTCGTTCAACCCCCTTAGCGGTGGAGTTTCGTAAAATCCATTCTTAGCGAACGTCTACATCCTGGCAAATTTTATGTTCGTTTCTGAGATTTCATGATTAATCAGTGAGTGATATTTCGCTTTTATATAAATACATAGATAAAAAATACATTGAAGAATATTTGTTAACGATTCATTCAACAATAATCTAAGGAAATTTCCACTTACGTCACCTAGAAACCTATAAAATTACATCAATTCCACAAACGTCAAGAAATATGAATCCTACGAATTCGCTAAAAGGCAAAACGAACGGAAACTAATATCAAAATATGGTAATGAAACAAAAATCGCAATTTTACAGGCCGCGTTTGCAATATGACACGTACCTACTTACGTACCGCCTCACAGTCGCATTGTCGAAATACTTGCCCCGGTTATTGAACCCGACCGTGGGCCTAAAAACTGGACCTGTCGCTTTTCAGAAACTTTAAGACACCCACGTCAAGTTGGCGTGTGAACTGAATCCGTTTTGTTTTTGACTGTACCTATAAGGCCACTTATGTACCTTAATTATGTACCTTTAGGACAGTTTTTAACCGAGTTCAAAAAAAGGAGGTACTCAGTATGACCTGTATGTATGTAATTAAGTATGTATGTATGTTTGGCGGCCGCGTACTGGAAGACGCAGCGTTGGTAGACCTACCACAAAATGAACTGATGACTTGGTGATGGTGGCGGGAATATAATAGATGCTATATGACGCTCAGAACCGTTCGTTGCAGAAACACTCGGGGAGACTAGAGGTCCAATAGTGGAAGTTTTTCGCCTGAAATTATGGTGAAGATGATGGTGAAAAGCTTCTGTTATTGGCAACGGCTTCGACAGCGTGAAATTAAAAAAAATATGTCTTAAAGGGACATACTCTCGGGTTATAAAGTATCAAGATCAGCAGGATCTACCCGTATGTTCATTTTCATCTTAATTCGATCATTTTCATTTGAGCGTAACGAAGTACCAAACGTATAGACATACAAAAATAATAAAGATGATAAAAATACTCTCTCTGGAGCCCTAACCATCGATAGCTTGGACCCTGCTGCCACATATATTTTTAAATGATCTTTATTTTATAAGTGTTTTAATACTTAGCAATATATAAAATATGTGTAGAAAATAATAATAATCTTTATTGGAACAATAAAGATTATTATTATTGTTCCAATAAATATGTGTAGAAAATGATTATAGGAAGATGATAATAATAATTACAAAAACCACGTGCAAATGAATAAAATAAATACCAATAGGTACTTTAGCACGATACCATATATTATTTATATTTTTCCTTCCTAGCATCACGTTCACTTTGCGGAAAACCCCTAGGTATAAACATATACCGGTATATGACCACATATTTATTATTAAAGTTATACGCAGTTTTAAGTATAACCTTAACTATTCAAAGTCAAAAGGGTCGAAGCCTACTGGGGGCCAGTGTCTCTTTCTGAAAAGACGGCTTAGCTCCAGTGTGAAGCCCCAGTCTAAGAAGGAACGAGGCGAGGTGTTTAGTCAGTAAGAGTCTGACACTGTTTCTCGCTTCGTTCAAGGGCGGGATTCGTCATTGGATGATTTTTGCCCACCTTAAAAAACACTTATCAATTTCTATGAAATTTCAATTTCAATATCTAAAAAACTATTAAAAGTAAAAAGCCGGGAAAAGCAAGTTTAAAGGGTAGCGGGCTACTTTTGTGACAATTTCTTGCTGCAATTGTAGTAGCTGATTATATCGCTCAACACAAAGCAACAATTGCAGAAATTTAGCAGTGTAGCCCGGCGATATAGCCAAGATATTTTAAACGAACGAACGAACATTTGTCTGCAAGCTAATCGCAGAATCTTGCTGGACTATATACGGAAATTTATCGCACAAAAAATTGTAGCAAGGGTTTAATTGCTATTATATAGATCCATGTTGGACTTAACTAAACTAAATGTATTTCTAAATAAATATACTTTATAAATGTCAAGTGATGGGGTGTGTTTGTGTGTTTTTTTAATGTGTGACCTTTGTTTTTTTTTTCAAATGTATTTTTATTCTATTCTAAAAATTGCCAACAAAATGCAATTTTTATAGCCCGTTTAGCTGTCTTAAAGCTATTCTATTTGCATTAGGTAATATTAGACATTTAAAGAAATATATATTATTGTCTGTTTAACCGATTTTAATTTCTATTCCTTAAGCATTGATGATATTAAAAGCAAAAAGTCTAACAGTCACAAAAGATATTAATGTTATGAGGAAAACCAAGGTAAAAAACAAAGGTCTCTTAATGAAACTTAGTCTGCCCTTTAGTCACTCTTGCAGACAGGAAACGCCTTTTTTTCCTGTCAAACTTGTATTTATTGTTATTAATCCTCATAGCCCGAAGACTCGCCAAACTTAAGTGGCAGTGGGCAGGGTACATTGCCCACAGAAGAGATGACGACGAGGTACAAAGGATACGCAGCGCTGGAAGGCCTCCCACAAAGTGGACTGATGACCTGGGGGCGTATTACGACCTTTTTAAAATCCAGTCTGTTTCCAGGCAAGTCAGTTTACGGCCGTAAACTGCCTGGTTATTTTTCGTATTATGACGTACGTTACTCTGACTGGAATCATGCTGGACGATTGTCTGTGGCTGTTTTGCACTGCCTCGAAAGATGGCGTTCGAAAACATCAAACAAAGGTTATCGATATTTACGGTTTTTACATATTGAATGTAATATTGTTTAGTGATAAACTTAAAGTAATTTTGTAACAGAATCTGAGATTAACAACGAGTTTAAAAACGAATTATGTATTATATCCATACGTACAATGTCCTAAATTTGAAAATACAGCACATCTCACAACACACATTTCTGACACACACTTCATTTCTGAACGTATCTAGGTACTGCGATAACTGCTGACCCGGCAAAAACAAAATTAAGAGTGTCAAGTGTGTGTAAACAAAACTTTTTAACAAGAATATATTTATGTGATGTGTACGTGATTTTCGATTGGTATCACAGTAAGCGACGCCGTGGAGTGCTGCGTGACGTCATGCCATCGACAGGATGGTTGTAAGCGACGGTGTTCAAGTGCTTGGGCCGCGAAACCCTAAGTTCAAACGTAAACATCCGATAACCTCTGTGCTCGAAGGAAATGGAACGTAACCAGTGATCACAAAAATATAAAACATTATTAGTGCAGTGTTTAATTGAATACCTTCATTAGAGACACAATAGAAATACAATAGGTGTGCAAACGCCGGCGTTCTTTCGCTTGGAACTTTTTCTTAAGATAGCCGTGTAATTCGACATAGTTCGTAATAGATTAGGAACAGATTGATTTCGAAATAGTTGTGTGATTCGTGTTGTCAGTTGTATTCTTTTATTTTAATAAAATACTATATTACTTAATAGGAAATCGTTTTACTTGAATAAGCAATCTGAATTTTCAATAAGAATCCTGTTAAAGTCTCGTTTATTAAAAATTATCTACTAATTAGGCAATGATGGTGTAAGTATTACCTACATTATTCATAATAATTACCAAAATTAATTGTTGCTCTTTATTTGAAACTCTAAAATACCATTTTATTAAATTATTTATTTACGTATAAATATCTCGAAGACCTTTGAATTTTTGTTTCGTTGTTCTCTTATAACGCATTACAATCAATAAATTCGAAGATTATCAACTCATAATAAATACTAAATGCTTTATTTAGTGTCCAAATAGATTAAAATGTGATAAAAAGTCAAAACAATTCACAAAAAGTTACTCGAACCCGGCGTAAACTGACTGGCTTGTTAGAGGCAATTTTTGACACTTAAGCAAGCTAAGAACTGTCAGTTTGACGGTCATAATACGTGTTTCCCAGCCAATATCCGTGCAGATGTCGGTCAAGTGTCACGTGACTGCTGACTGGCTGGCAATAAGATGTCATAATACGTATAAGCAAGGCAGTTCATTTTAAGCCGTAAATTGACTGGAATTAAGAGGTTGTAATAGGCCCCCTGGTGAGGGTCGCGGGAATCAAATGCATGCGGTCGTTATGGCGACACTTGCGAGAGGCCTATGTTTTTAAACTAGTGCTTGACTGCGATCCTACCTGATGGTAAGCAGTGATGCAATTGTTGATGGTGAGGCGCACTAGTTTATTAAGAGCCTAATCACTCTAGCCTTGAAGACACCTAAATATGTATGTCCAATAGTTTAGATGATGAATACTCAAAAAATAATGAAACAAGATTGTAATATCGTTATAAAGCGATAACTAAATTAGGTACATCTTGATAAAATCCTAGACTAACGCCCAACACAGCGATAATGGGAAAAACATTGTTAACCCAATCTTTTTAAGTATAACAAAAGCAGATCATATTAGAATCACTACTTTAAGTACACAAATTAATTCGATCCGATAAATGGAAATATGTCGCAAGGACTGACGAATGGAAAAGCAGTACTGAATAGAACTGTATCAATCTTTTGTTTATACGGCTATATAAGAGCTAAATACATGGAATGCATAATCCTGCATCCCATATATTTCGAAGACTATAATTACCATTCCGGATCAACGTATCCATATTGCGAGTACTCAAGATCTTCTCGCGGTTGTCGTTCGAGTGTCTCCGCAAGATTCTTCAATACTTTGGTCATATTGCAAAGAAAGACGGTGGAAACCTTGAAAGGTTTATGGCGAGCCCGATATAGAAGGCAGTACTTCTCGACATTGCTTTTATTGTGAGGAGGTTCCTGACTCTGGAGCCCAACCATCGGTAGCTTGGACCCTGCTCCCGACACCTGCGGACTACAATTTTTTTACATTTTTAAGTGTTATTTTTTTTACAAATTTGTTTTAAGAAATATTTAAAAATGTAAAAGATATGTGGAGAAAGAAAATAAAGAAATGTCAGTAAAACCTTGTTAGGCCAATAACCGTTAAAGCAAGAAGGAATATCAGAATAGGAAACCCTAGTTTTATTCCCCAACCAAAAAAGTGTGGTGTAATAAAAATGACAACAACGCAAATTCTGTACTTTCACAATTCAGTACTAGCCAAATAAAATTGGACAATGAACAAAATGACAACAATTTCTATAACAACTACTTGTATGACAGTTACAGACAATGCTGACAGACAATATATTTTAGTAGTACCTACATGCGTGTGTAGGTAACGATGGGATCAATGAAATCTTGGCTGGACTTGAGTTCAGCTAATTTTGTTAGAAAAAATGTGGAGACGCAAATAGATTGGTAAAGGGCTCGTCTAGACGACTCCGAATAGTTTTATTGTGGTAATGGCTCGATGAAATGACAGTTATTGAGCCAATAAACATGTTTCGGGAGTTTTCTGACATAACTGAACCGATCGTCAATTGTTTTTTTTTTTTGTAGAGGAATGCGATGCCTAGGGAAAGACGTCAGACAGATTATCGTCAGAAATGTGTCACTCATGTATCATTAGTAGACTTCCTAATTAGTATGGGGTCGGCTTTCAGGAATCTGGTGTTTTACAAGAAGCGACTGCCTATCAGACCTCTACAATCCAGTTACTGAGCAACTCGGTACTCCTTGGATAGACTGATGGTCAGACTTTTTCGTGTCTGAGTACCTGAAACGACTGTCAAAGATCTACGAATGCTCAAGCGTCACTTCTTAAATTTTCCATGCCAATATTTCCGAATAATGTCAAGATAGTCAAAATTTGTCTGCAGCTAAGCTTTGCTTTAACTGATGATTATTGCGTTTTCGCCCGTTCCATTATCGACCACTAGACGTACACCTCTATCGCTAGGATATACGTCGATGTAAACAGTGCTTAACTGCGACCTCAATTGATGGTGAGCAGTGAAGCCATCGTTGATGGTGAGGCACACTAGTTTAAGAGCCTATTCTAGCCTAGCCTTGAAGCTCTAGCCTTGAAGATACCAAAATTATAATAGGTCGGAAATACCGCAACAGACAAATTGATTCAGCTCAGTCCAATCATGAAAGGTACTGTTGTTTAATTTCATTTTGAAGACATCTAGAGAGATAGATGATTTTTTAAACTTAGTGGTCAAAGTCTCTTTTAAAGTCTTTACACAAACATGTAATGGTCAAATCATATGAGAACCAAGCATTTTGGAGTGATGGTCTTTTGAGAGTCGACCTGTCCAGTCAGTGCAAGCATTTGTCAGTACTCGTGTAGCTCAACTCAGGACTACTAAGGAGCTCATCGACTTGACGAACAATACCAAAGAAAGGACATTTGGGTAGGTCGCAAAAAGAAAATAACTATGTAGATTAATCCTAAAGGCAAGTCGATTTCCTCAGTACCAGTTGATCGCTGTCCAGGTTTTGTAATTGACTGGTTGGCAAAAGAATCGATGTTTCGACCATATTATTATTCCTAGTCAATACATATCCGTTCGTTTTGGTCACGTGACTTAAAATCGGCAACACAAGACGGTGTTTCCTGATGATTGACTGTATATTTCGGTGTTGGACAAAGAGCATCGTCCTATCTTCCCGTTCGCGTCATGTCGTTAGCTACGCGGATTAGGAAATACTTTGAGTGGGAACACTAAAACTGTGGAGCGGCTAAAAACAAAGACAGTTCTTTTTTTTTCCTTTATACTGATTATAGACTCGTGTTTGACTACTATGTTCCTGATGGAAAGCGAAGATGTGGTCGATAACAAAGCACGATTGCCTAAACCAAACCCAGTTACATTTGTATTCCTTTTGACTAATCATAGGCTCGCGCTTGGCCACTAGGTTTCTGATGGAAAGCAACGATGTGGTCGACAATGGAGTGTCAGACTCTTATTGTCTAAACGAGCCTTCCCATTCCTTCTTGCCTTAGTTCCAGGGCCCTGGTGTTCAAGGTACAGAATGGCTGCGAAAATTCTCAGAAGATTTGATTGCTTTAGATGTATAGAACATTGCTTGCTGTAGTAGGCACGTTGCTGACACGTATCGAATACAATGTATTGTGTAAATTCGTGTTCTGTTTTGTGGTTACTGATGGCCCGAAATGAATGATTTTTTGTATTCCAAATATATATGTTTTATACAAAATTGATACGACAGATGGGCTTTCCTTAAAAAGGACCATTATACACACCAATATGAAGAACTTTTACTATGAGACCTCCATAGATTTTGTCGAGTTATGTGAATATTTATAAATCTATGGAGCAGCTGGTTTTCTTTTCGTTGATAAGTTGTTCATATCGGTGTGTACAATGATCCTTTCTAAGGAAAGCCCGTCTATCTTATCAATTTTGTATATGTTTTATTCAATTAATTATCATAATTAATTATTAAATGTTGTTATTTGAAGTACACAAAGCCCACAATACAATCGTACTATTCTTACGAGTAACATTGAGATTGTTCAACCCACGCCGATGAATGAGCAAGACCTCATTAAGGAAAAAGGCCAAAGTTTAAATGTATTGCTGTTATTACGAAGGTTTTGTTAACTTTCTCTGTTACGTATTTAAATGATTTTTGGTTATAATTCAACTAAGATTACTTTAGTTATAGTCTTTTCTGTCAGCGCTGTGGGATTTTTGGAGGAATTAACACGGTCCTGGAACGCAAAGGGCTATTGAATTCATAGTTGCCTTAAAGGCCGAATCTACGTCTTACGATCAGATTCGTCCAGGACTTGTCTTACATAATAGTATGGACATTATATTGTGGGAAACTGGTGCCTAAACTAGGAACAAGGCCTGCATTTCAGTTCACCAGGACTTCTTCATTTAAATTATACAAATTAAATTATGAACTCGTCGAAAAAACTCATTGCTAAATTAATTGTATTTTTTTCACCCCCAACGCAAAAAAGAGGGGTGTTTACTGTTTAGTATTTGTGTTAATATTAGGGTAGGTATGAAATTGAGAGTGTATTGTGTGTGTGTAATGTGTGTAGATAGAGAAGTGTGAGCAGTGGTTGTGTGAGTGTTTGTGTTTGGGGATGTCTGCGTAATGTAGTTCTATCTTTAATCACCACAAATAAGTTCATATCAGACCACCTATTGTTTCCAGAACATCAAAAACAAAATCATCAAACAACAATATATCCCAAGTCGCTACTGCCAGTGGTGGTACTGACAACTAAAGTAGTAACCACCCACGGGTGGCAAGCGGGTGAAAGAACTCGCCAGTTCGTATTACACTAACTCGCGGCTCTGATCTCATCTCCAGGATTTGGACCGGCTTGAAGAAGTTGCTGAATTATCACTAGCATAAGCATTTAATCAGCCATAGATAGATCGGGCCATGCCCGGAGCGTGTCGTGTACGTTACATATATTTTGTTAGCACTCGGGCACGGGCGTTTTTCATTCTGTTCCAACTAACTCCCGGACTCGCACGGTCTAAAATAATTCATCCCAAATAATGTTCAGTCTGCCGTAGAGTGCCTTCAGAGTCTTTCTAAGAGAAAGGTCGCATTCCACTTCGTAGGTCCAGTGTGGGTTTGGAGAGTGTCTTAGAATTTTTGGTTCTAGGACGGTTTCCTCTCGAAGTTCTTTTTTTTGTAATTTAACTGCTGAACGATGAAAAAATAAGACGCCTACCTGGGTTTAAACCCATGAGCTACAACTCGTAAGTCGGGATCGTTACCACTGGGCCTCTACTCTGCCACTGTGACGTGACAATTCCATCAATGTCAAAAAGAGGTGAAGCTATTCGTCCAAACTAGCTAGTTGTAACTGTAATACATTGATGTGTTCGTAGGTGCAGGCTTGCGGACGGCGAGGAATCCCGCCATCCGAATGTCCCATCTGTAACCATCCGGATCGAGCCCAAGTCGTCGATGGCGCGCAGTGTTGCCTCAATGAGATGTCAGCAAACTGTAGGGGCCCAGTAGGGTCGAAGCCCACTGAAGCCCACCGACCATAGCTTATTGCTTCAACACCAGGAATAGATTTAGGACAGCCCTACTCCAGACCACTGTACTGTGGCCCACTGGGGCCATGGGAAATTTGAAATTTGACCCCTTGGCTCTGGAAGGTATATGAACATATAGGGTTTTAGACAGTAAAACTCTGGCCGAACAGAAAGCAGGACCCCTCCTGTTCGGCCCTTTCACACAGAAAAAACAAACGTTGATGAGATGCGCTTGGGCATAACTGTTGTATGAAGCAGTAACAGAAATATAACAGGAGACAAAATCAATACTGGAATGGCTCACCAAACATAGCGCTTGATGTTTGTTTTTTCTAAACACGAAGTGTCTGTGACCAATGACTGAATGTATCGAGACCGTTCGATTCTCGTTGCAATAAAACTTTCATTTGGCTTTCAAAGAATGTGACCTAAGGCACCCACACTCTGCATCCGGGTGTTGGCATCCAATCAGTCTTCAAGCTGAAACTAGTCTATTGCGAGCACTATCATGCGCACACACACCAATGCAAGTCAGGAAATCTATGTACATAAGTGTAAAAAAAATATATAATTCTTTTTTTTATTTTCTGAATAGTTCTTAAAAATATATATTAAAAAGAAAATTGTCCATGGGTGGCATCGCAACAGGACCAAAATTACAAGTGGTTATGGTTAATTTATAATACTGCGCCAAAAAAAAAGGAATCTGGATTAGATAGATTTGAAGAGTGGCTATGGAGTTTGTCGTACATTCATCTTCATAGGAGTCTACACTACAGTTTTAAAAGTGAAACTAAGATATCTATAATACTCTTATATTAAAGTGGAATACCACTAACTGACTAATCACGAAATCTCAGATATTTCAGGTGTTATAACACCTAAAAACTTTAAATTGGGCAGGTAGCTTGTTTGTAGGATTTAGACGTCCGCTAAGAACGCTCGCAACAAAGCTTTGATCGGCCTCAAATAATTTCTGGTTATGAAGTTTTTGAATATATTTGACATCTGAAAATCAGCGTTACATATAGGCTTGTTTTGCCATTTGACATTTTGGTTATTAATTTTTTAAAGCAGTTTGTTATAATGCCAATAAACATAAGTCATTTTCTTTCTTCTTCTTTGTTTTTTTTTTTTTAATTCAGCTTTGAAATTTACTGTATCACTTGTCAAAAAGTTACGATTTTTATTTTAATCTAGAAGTCTAGTAAATGCCCAGTATGGCCTCGCGGTACAACAGGCCAAAAGAAATATTTGCATAGCCTGTCGATAGTCTTCCATCCTGCACCACATGCCCTATTACCTGTTCACGTAGGGACTTAATGACAGCATCAGTGGACAGCATTGCCGTGGCCCAATACTGGACCAGGCAAGGAATTTAACTGGTTTTGCCATCGACACGCTAATAAGAAGTATTTCATTGCTGAGTGACTTTTGTTCGAGATCGCACCCGCAATACAGTACCAATTCCTAGTAGGTGACATTTTAACAAAAACAAAAAGAGGCTTTAATAGGAAGTCATCAATCTTGCTGTTCTACTGCGATTGTATGTATATCGACAGCCTCTTATGTTAATTAGATGATAGTCATCAGAGGGGTATTAGTGTCAATTTACACTCTAGCAGGGGCGTAGCGGAGACTAGTTTAGACTTGGGAGAAGGCGAAACAGTGAGGCTTTTTTCTTTTATAAAGTCGAATACAACACAACACAATTTCGAAAATGACTAAGGCGTTAAATCGGCCTCTGTATTTGTGTGCGTTAAGTGTTTAATAAATAAATAAACAATATTGTTATTGTCGCAACCCAGCGTTCGATCACAACGTCGCTGACTATCACGTGAAAAAGTCGTCAAAAGAACGCCTACCTAATATAAATCTATCTATTATTAGTTGTGCTTTTGGAAACAACATTGACTGATCCAAACTGTCTTCTAAACAGGTATCTGTTTTCCCTCTTACATTCATTTATTATTATATTATACTGAAATATGTAAAATTGAAAAATAAATCGTAGTTTCTTTCCGGTTCTTCTCAATACGAAACGACCAACTGAAATCATGTTATGTGACGTTTTACGTCAAAAGCTAGTGCTCCTGACGTTTTAGAAGTGCCCATGTAGCATTAAGTTAAATAAAAAGTATTTGAATTTTGAATAAAAAAATACCTCGTTGTCAAAGAAACGAGGGCTTGCGCGAGACCGCTTTGGGGGTAGGCAAGGGCCACGTCACCCACGCCTATCTATGCCACTGCATCATAGTGTAGGTTGGAACATTGTGAATTTGACTTCGATTTTTTTTTGTAGTCTATTTGAATTGTAAAGGTTGTATTGACAGTTAGTGATTTGATTTGATCTGCTTTACGAAGGAATACTTTATCACGTATTATTTGATATATTACCTCGTATTGGTCAGCTAATACAATGAGCCTATTGGACAAAGGTTTTTTTTGAGGTGGAACGAGAAATAATTAATTACTTCTCCCGCTCTGGGTGGAAAGAGATCGAGCGTCTGGACTGGAGATTCAAAGTATTTATCTATAAATCACTTACAGGCATTTTTGAATTATTAAAAACAACAATAAAAAATGTTAGATTTAAAAACTCTAAAGTCGAAGCTTAAAACTGAAAATCGCTAATGACATAAATAAAATAGTATTAATTTATTATTTTGTGAATTTTATTTAGAGGCTTTTGTATGTATTAATTATATTTTTTAAATAATTCTTAAAAATAAACATTTAAAAATGTAAAAAGAAGCCTATTGCTATCGGGAACAGGGTCCAAGCTACCGGTGGTCAGGGCTCCTGAGAGAAATCTCTTCCATCTATTGACATTATAAATAAATACCGTAAAACGGGGTGAATAGAAACAAATCGGGGGTAAATAGAAACAACATTTTGTTGTTTTTTCACGTTATTTAAAAATTGTTTGCAGCATATTACAAAAACAAAACAAAATAACAAAAAAATAAAAAAATATAAAAAAAATACATATTTTTATAAATTTAATATTAATAACAAAAATGCTTTATTAAAACAAAATATGAAATAAAACCTTTGCGTAACCAGAGAAAAAAGTTCAACTTATTCGCCGCGTACAGTACCTATATTCAAACAGGTCATAACATTACGTATGCCATCATTAGTTATAAATATTGCCTGGTAACAGTTCGCCAATCCATCTCTGTCAAGTTATTAACCTCAAATTGGCACGAACTCATAACCAGCTGATTTCATTCAACAGACATTTCTCTTTTACTCCGCCAAACATAAAAAACCACACTATAAAACTCAAATATTTGCTCTGTAATAAAAATATAATTTTAATAGTGCTTTCTCTTTTCAAAGATATTTCTTCGTTCAGCTCCTGACTCCTTGATCAGGATTTTACATTCTGTTATGCATGATTTATTTTATCACTTCACTCATCATTTATAGTAATTAATGCACGGTAATCGGCAAAAAGAGCTTTCGATCACTCCGAACGGTATTTCGAATTCACGCCAATCATGACGGATGCAAAACGGTCATTTTTTAAACGAAACGCTCAGATCTATCGTCATCTCCCTCACACATCGTATAGGATGAAAGAGAAAGGTAGATTTTTAAGAGTCGAAAGTTTTTGCTCAAAACTTGAGTACGTAAAGGCGCTGGAATGCAATATTCAGTTGAATATAAAAAATAAAGTGGGGCGAATTGTGGCGATCCTATCGGGCCGGTGCGGGCCAATTATTTGATCCGACTCTGTTGCCATGGCAACGGCCGCTTGTTCCAAACTTCCGACGCAAACGCCAATCGATTTTTCGGTTATTAAATAAGTTAGTGGCTCACTTTTTATGAAATGCTCATAAAATTGAGTTACGTGATATTTGGGGAATTTGGGCTATCAACGTTTTGATGTTATGTAACTATTTAATAGAGCTTTTGTGGAATGGAGATGTTGATTTCTTTGTTTCAATGACCCGCCTTAGCTTTGTACGGGTGGTACTATGAATATTCCAAATAATAGATAGTTAAACTTACTTCGTGATTTACTCCATCAGAAAGAAAGAAAGAAAATTATTAAATTAAATTTTATTTGCACATAATTATAGACACCCACAACGCAGAAAAACTAACATAGTATGTCACGGTTGCTCCAAATAGTTCAGCATTATTAGGTTTTCAATTCATTGATAACAGACAAACAAATATACCGCGTGAGCTTACGCAGCATGTAAGTCGAGCTGCTGGGCAAACGTTTCATTTCAATCCTTCCAGTGTTCCTGGCTTTGAACTACTTCTTGCCATTTCCTAAAGAAAACATTAAGTCATACCTATAGCTAAAAAACTGTAAGATATTGGGTGTTGTTATAACACTCAATTCATAAAAACTAATATCTTACATTTTCATACTAAAAAAGCATCAGCATGAAAATGTAAGATATTAGATCTTACATTTCATGCTACTAAAACAAATATATACAACCATCCAAAAAGCATACCATTACCAAGAAACAACATTTTTTTATACAATTCATAATCCACAGCGTGTGCACAAATTAACACAAATTGAATAGTTTCCAACACTAGTGCATAGAACTGATGAACCGAGGAGAAAGCGTGGCGGGCTGATAAAAAGCTCACCCACTATGTACAGACAGAGAAAAAACGCAAAAAATATATATTCATTACGCTGCCCCTGAGTCTGTGAGACATGCCGACCGTAGCGACAGCAGAAATGTGAAAAAAACTCTTAATTTTATTTATTTAGGAACCTAACATTATAAAGAAAAAAAAAATTACATTTATATGCAACATGCAACAATAGCTTGTCATCATCATTTCAGCCGATAGACGTCCACTGCTGGACACAAGCCTCCCCAATTGACGACATAATGAAGGAATGCACCTCGCATCTATCGGATACCCACAACCCTTGCCAGGTTATCGGACCACCTTGTAGGATGCCTCGATGGTCGGACCTTCCTTTCAGAAAATGGACTTGGGAAGCGTAGGCTTTTGCATTTGGGCCTCTACATTTGCTGAAAACTTCTTGAGATGGACAGTTGAGCGAGGATTATCAGTCTTTTGGCGCCTGAGGAAGTTGCCGCCGTAGTTATCGCCTGATCGCAGCGATGATGATGTGGATTTGGTCATGATCGCGGGGCAAATATGGCCAGATATTGCCCCAGATAGACATATATGGAGGAGAAAAGGGAGGTGATGCCATTTTACCTGAATGCCGGTAAAGTTTGTTATTTATTACTAGTTCCTTCGTGCGGCTTTCATCACACCATCATCACCATCAGCCTTTTAATGTTCCCACTGCAGGGACACAGGCCTCCTCTCTCTAGGAGAGGGAATGGGCCATAATCCATCACGCGGGCCCAGTGCGGATTGGTGGATGTCACATGTCATCGTGCGGCTTTGCCTACGAGAAATTAGAAAAAAATGGAAAGGAACATACCATATCTCTTTAGTGTTTTAGTAAGGATGAACAGCATATGTATAGTATTAGTATGGATAATAAAGACATCAGATAAGCATCGGGTAGACTGGATACTTTGTTAACAGCAATTGACTCAAGTTTGACGAGTAGCATTTTGATTGCATTTGATATTATCCTCATAGTTGTTATCAAACTAGATTAGGTTATCAGTCAATTGGCATTTCCTGTGATTGTAGCAGCACAGTCATTCATGTCTTGGTTCATTAATAAGTTTTAGTTTAAGCCTGTTGGAACTAGACTATAGTAATTCATCATTCGTAGTATTTTCGGCAACAATTTAAAATTAGAGCTGAGTTGCTTTTCTGACTAATTTTCAAAAATATTGTGTCGTAGTCTATTTATATTAATGGTATATATAATGTGTTTAAAGGAAGATAAATAACAATGCCATGGCATATCTCAAGATATATGATTCATATGAAAATATTGTTCATATTCATAAATATGAATATAAATAATATGAATAAGAAGAGATTGTTTGTAATTTTTATGATCAAAAA
Organism: Mythimna loreyi; assembly: GCA_029852875.1. NCBI lineage: Eukaryota > Metazoa > Arthropoda > Insecta > Lepidoptera > Noctuidae > Mythimna > Mythimna loreyi. The sequence continues at coordinate 18,390,744 of CM056780.1, read as the reverse complement.
CTGCAACCACAAAATGATAAAAAGCTATATATGGACTTACAAGTAAATATCTAGATGGATTTAGACAGGCTAGAAGGCCACAGAAGAGATGAAAATCCATTCACCTCCTCTTTGGCCTCCTAAGATGTATTTGTATGAGGACTGATGTGAAAGAAAAGAGAGTCAATGTTAGCGTGACGGTTGTAAAAATGGAAGAAAAAAAAATGTGTTCCGCCGACTTCTAGTAGGAACAAGAGGAAGATGATAATGGCAGACTATTGCTTGCAAGCCACTGGATACTTAACACCCTTGATATACGGGGGTTTCTACAACAAAAAAACCGAAAAACCAATTTAAAAATAACACATGATATTTTTTTTGCTATCCGTACAACTGGCCTGGCCAGTGGCCAGTCGAGCAAAGCGCGTGGCTACAGTCCTCGCAGGAAGTTGATTTTTACGTAATTATATTTTTTGTCTCCGTCAAAATACACCTTCATGAGTTTACTTATAGAACAGAGTATGTGGTAGGTCTCGGTTTTTGTGAACTACAGTGTAATATTAAAAGAAATAGAGAAAAAACGCTAATTCGTACCTCACACATATAGTAGATATAAAATAAAAAATAGATGAAGAAAAAATAGCTATAATATATATAAATAGCTATAAAAATATATAATTACAGTCTGTGCATGGCCTAAAATGCGCCTAACTCGGTATATGCTGCGATACTTACAAAGATAAATATCACAGAGGTAAAATAAAATAGGTATCGAAGCAAAATAGTAATATGATCTACCGCAGAGAAGACTTTTTTAAAATGTACGTATGAGTAAAGTCTAAAATGGGTCTCATCACCAAGAAATGGACTAACTAAATTATTGCATCAGGTACGAATGTACCAAGAACTAAGGTTACCGATATAGCCAAAAGAATCACCAAGTTAAGTGGCCGAGGGCAGGACACAGAAGACGTGATGAGGGTCACAGGAATCCGATGAATGCGAGATGCACTGGACCGGTCGTTGTGGCGGCACTTGGAAGAAGCCTATGTCTAGCAGTGCATGTTCTTCCAGCCAGAAATAATTGTGATGTGTTGAGTGATGTAGAAATTGTGACTGTTGTTGTGTTTTCAGATACTTCTTAAAAAAAAGATCTAAATTGTATAATTTTAGGAAAAGCAATATGTAAATTTTCTAGTCTACTGATAAAGATCATCATCATCATCATCTCAGCGTTAGTCCCGGTTGCTTCCTTGGCTTTCACCTCGGTGCCCGGGGTCCGCTTTCCAACTCAAAGGCCTCCACTTCGCTCGGTCTTTCGCGTCCTTTGCCGTAAGCCCATTGGCACGCATGTCGTCCCTTACGACGTCGATCCAACGCTTCTTAGGCCTTCCTCGTTTTCCAGGTCCCGGCGGAGGCGGCATGGCGAGGCATCTGTTACCAACGTAGTCTGCCGGTTTTCGTAATACGTGGCCATACCAGCGTAGGCGACCCTCCTGCAGTTTATCCGCTATGTCACGGACCTGAAGGCTGCCCCGGATGCGTCTACTGATAAAGATAAAACTGCAGATTTCAGTCCGCAACCAATAATTCCTCTTTACAATAAGGTGTGTCGCCCAAAGGCATGCAAAGAGATGATGAATCTGATTGAATTAGCTACGGACCTGACAGCTCAGGGTATGCCATTCTTACACAAGTATCGCTACCAGATCTAAAACCAAGTGTGACCTAATTAAAATATTTTTTCTCCACACAAAGAACCGTTCAGCGGCTGTCACAGGTATCTGCGGTAGTCAGTCATGTGTGAGGCTGATACCATCGAATTCTGTCAAACATCTGGTGCAGATAACATCTCATAATAATTAGACGCAGTTTCTAAGGTATAAGGACCCCGCTTTTTGTGGTACTTACAGTACAAGCAAGACATGAGCTTAAAGTTCTACTGTGGCAGCCGAAAATGCTACTACAGTAACCAAAAAGTAACTTAATGTGTTGTTAATAAAGTTTAAAATTCTTTGACTTTGATTGAGTGTACGTCAATCGGATCTGTGGATCTTGTTGTACTATATTTATGACAGTACTTTAAGTAATTTGTGCTAGTAAATTGGTCAGGTCGCGTCTGTTTCGCGCAATGGGTTCCGCACAAAATTACTTATGTAAATACTTAAGTTACGATTCCCAAATTGAGACATGATTTTTTTTCCAAATCGCAAAATTTTCCTTCGCTTGTGCCATGAGATGCTTCTTGCCAAAGTTTATGATTCTAGGTCAACGGAAAGTCTTACGTGTATAGTTTATATTCCCATCTTTTGAACATCAAAATATTATGCTCCATTAAACGGAGCATAAAAGGCTTTATCTTTAAATTTCGTAGACTTAGAAGTTTGATTATAATTTTCTCTCTTTAGGTTTGATAGACCTGGGTATTTGATGTAAATTTCATCTTGATGCCTCCACACGGGTCTTAACAGACGCACAGATAGACAACAAAGAGACCCTTTGGTTCCGATTTGCCAACCGAGCTACGGAATCCGAAAAATGGCGGATTAACTGCGTGCAATAAAAAATGGGTTGATGGAAACATTTGTTTTAATTCGCTGGAGTGATGGATTGGTATCAGATCGCACAATGGCTGATGCTAGTGCGTAGGTCAGTTTGGTTTTTATTGTACTGTTAAAAAAGCATTACTTGAATGAGCCACAGCTGTTTGAGAACTTTGAGGTGTCAATCACCTCGCAGGGCCGGTTTGGATTGAGTAAAAAAATATCTCAAGCCCTAATATATGGCCAAAGTTCGAAAAAGTTTTTATTATTGATCAGTACCCGGCTTTGCTTGGGTAAAAATTAAAATATACCAGCTACTGCCAGAGGTTTCACCTGCGTGATGGTAAAAAAATATTCCAAGGGAGTTACTCCCAGAATAAAACTATCCACTATGTGCTATTCTAAATATTGTTAAATCAATATTTTTTTAATGAGTAATCATGGAGTTTTACTTTTCCTTTATTCTTTTCCATAGGAAAAGGCCAAATAGAACTGCAATAGCTTCTGATGTTTCATAAGTGCTCATATTATATGCTTATGTGAAATAAATAATTTTTTATTCCAAGAATGGTTTTAAATGGTACTTGTGATCCAAATTTCATCGAAATCCGTTCAGCTTGAGTGTGACAAAGAAGTATCACATAGTAATATCCCTGCAAATCGGCCAGTGCTCAGCAAAAACCTGGGGTTCAACTATATTATTATTGTTTTACTCTTGAGCCCCCACGCGAACGGCGGCATTCGCACACCTATTGTCTTTCTATTATGTATCTAATTACGGTATTCAAAAGGATACATGCAAAATATCAATATCCTTCGTTAGATTTAAGAGTTACCAGACACACATACAGGCCTACCTGCTTACTTGGACTTAAATTCAAAGTTCACCTCGCGTCAATGGCCAAGTCGTGCGTTTACCATTGATTTTCAATCGCACCGAATTCGTTACCATCACAATCAGGCCGAGAATCCACTTGTATCTAGTGATTGACCTAATGAGAACACAAATCGTGATTTCGCATTTTAAGCCTTCCAGGATATGAACTTGGAAACAGTGTAAGGTTAAGTAGCGTTGAAGAGACGTGATGGGTTAATCTCTGAACGCAATACAAAACAAAAAAATATTCAAGAAACTACATTTTTAGGGTTCCGTAGGTACTTCAAATGGAAAACAACAGAACCCTTGTAGGATCACTTTGTTGTTCCCTCTATATGCGTGTCTGTCAAGACTCTTTTTTTCAGGAACGCGTAGAGGTATTAAGTTGAAATTTAAATCGTATATTCAAGTCTGCGGTCCCTTGAAGCTGTGAAAAAATCAAACTTCTAAGTTATCAGACAAAAAAAAGGTATGGACGTTTTTGATGCAAAAACGTACATTTCGACTCAAAATTCACTTGTACTTTCCGTTGACATAGAACCCTGGCATGAAGTACAATACGGCAGTCGGATCTTCGCGTGTCTGAAGTTAGACTCTACGAATTTTAGCGCTTGAAAACTCGTACAAAAATAAAGATTAAAAATAATTATTGCCAATAACAGTTTTTAACAGCAATAACAACTGCAAATTTGCATTTATTTGTTTAAACCATTTATTTTGTAAACCATCAATTTGTGTTGCATATGCCATGGTGTTTTCAACAAACATTTTTCTACTTACTTTCCATATTACAATTTGTGATATCATTAGCATATTTCTAATGAGTTTCACGCATGATTGGCATGGGGAGGCGCACTCCTTAGTTCCTTACACCATGGAAACGTCGGAATAGGCCTCATTATGCAAAACAACGCTATTTGTTTAAAGAGAAACAGACAGAGACGGCGTGAAGCAAAGTTTAATTACTTTTCTTGATTGTATGCTTATACGTATTTATAAACGTCATTGGTAGATCTTCGACAGGCGTGAAGGGTTGTCTGAAGTAAGAAAATCCGAGGATACGTGTGTTTAGACCGGCCTCATCTAGTATCAAAAAACGAAAAAAAAAAAAATTGACATGTAAAAGAGTTTGTAAAAACCTATTTACAAAATAAAAATCATTTATCATTTAGAGTCACAGGACAGTTTCCAGCTATTGTGGCCGTGGGTTTCTGAACGATGAGCAATCTGTAGCTCGCTGTCCATCCATCTGCTAAGGACTAAGTTCGATTCAACGGTGCATAGTGTTCTACGCGCTTCAAAGAGATGTCAGGAAAACTGAAGTGGCTCAGAAAGACCGATACCTGCAGGGGTTCTGGATTGTTTGAAGGAGTAAACTTGAACGCGACGGACTACTGAAGGAGACAAATGGGTCTCAGTTAATAAAATTCTGGCATGCTCTTTCGCTCCATCTGCGATTTCCCACCTCGAAAAAAAGCTCATCTACAAAAGAAGAGTTGGAAAAAAAGAAATGTAGACACCGTGGGCAAGAATAAAAAGAAAGAAATACAAAAAAAGAAATAGTTAATATTAAATATTATTTTATAAGGCAGAATAACCTTTAACGGGGCAGCTAATTAAACTATATAGGAGACACTAACCCAGAACATAGTTCATTAACGTAAGCATAATCGTTAATTAAGACTTTTTTCATAGGTCTGCAAACTAACGTTACAGACACAGAACACGGTAATTTCGTGAGAATTTTTTCATAATATTTTAAGTATGCAATAACGAAAATACATTCGTTTAAAAAAACCGACGCCATAACACTTGTAACCTTTGCAGTCGCCGGGTGCTTACTGACTATGAAATTAAAATGCTAAAGTATGGTAACCAGGGTGCGGAATTACCATACGGATTAGCTCACAGGAAATCGTATGTTAAAGACACGCTACAAACTTCTCTGGATAAGCAGACCCTTTTTAGAGTTCCGTGGCCTGAGGTTAAAAACAAGACCGTAGTATATCGGGCCGGTATTAGCAACTCCACGTCTAAAGCGCGTATTTTGCGTACGGTAAAACAAGACCTAGTACTAGGACTATCTACGGTCCTGACTAACCGTTTTGTCTCGTCGTTTATACCACGCACATCGAGGGACTGGAACAGTTTGCCGGCTGCAGTCTTTCCATCCGATTATAATTTAGGTGTCTTCAAGGCTAGAGTGAATAGGCTCTTAATAAACTAGTGCGCCTCACCATCAACTATTGCATCACTGCTTACCATCAGGTGGGATCGCAGTCAAGCCCTAGTTTATAGCAATAAAAAAAGTAATCCATTCTCCATCGTGAAAGCTAGACAGTTAAAATTTTCACTGATTATGTGTTTCTGTTCCCACTATAATAAAATAAATATTTAAGTGGAGAACCCATACAACAATCATGAAACATTTGTAATTTTTCGCTCGATATTAATAACAGTAACAGGCAGACATTTAAATTGTTACGTAGTTTAATAGTATATTCATATGATTGTAATGTTGTTTAGATAATGGTACGAAACCCTTAATACAAGAATCCGATTCTCACTTTGCCAGTTTTTTTTTCGCTAGACCCTCCACAGCAAGACTAGTAGATGTCAATTGGGCAATGAAGCGCAAAGAAACGATATATTGACGTGAATGCCATTGGATTAAAAACTTATGTAAATGGGATAATCGACACACTTGATAGGAGATCCGGTAAAATGGCGGTTTTTAGTAGGTTTATGGTTTATTTATACATTTAACAAACACGCAGGATTGCTCTGTATGCGTGAAAATTTAACTGAAATATTTTACCACCTTCTAATGTAGGCACTAAGTACCTATTAGTTGGCGAGCAATGGGTCCATCTGGCAATCGTCCGGACTGAGCCTAAGTCGTCGAAGGCGCGCACTGTTCCTACGCGCCTCAAAGAGCTGTCAGCAACTGAAGGGGCCTAGCAGGGTCGAAGCCTTCTGAAGCCAAGGGTTGACGCGAAAGCGGAACACCGGGGCCCTAGTCCGGACCAAGCCAAGTCGTCGCCTGGTCAGCAAAAGTAGAGGCCTAACGGCTGGGCCGAAGCCTACCGGGATTCCGGTCCGGTTTCCGAAAGGAAGGTCCGACCCCGGTATGAGGGCTAAGAAAGAATGGGATTGGTCGTTTAGTCTGTAAGAGTCTGACACTATTTTCCGCTCGCCCAAAGGCGAGATTCTTCATTAGATCATTTTTCCCACCATAAAAAAACCTTATGTGGGGAACAAAGTAACAAAAATCATCAACATCTTCCTCCCTACTAGGCCCGTTTTCGGTCGGCGCAACACGTTTTTTTCTTCCATTCATTTCTGTCACCCGTCACGCTATCACTAACTCCTCTTTCTTTCATATCAATTTTCTTCAAAGTAACAAAAATATTAAGTAATACATTTTCTTGTCACCTCGCCTTCGAATATTATTAGGCATTGAATAGGTACCCCGATTAGTCGCGCTTTTCCGCATCGAATCTAAGATTTGCCTAAAGGTAAGGCTTTTAAAATCCAATTTATATGCAAATTTCGTCCAAATCCTGCTTCCCTCGAATAAAACGAGTTTCGTTTGTCCTACTTTGACGGATTCTGTGAAATATTTATTTAATGGGTACCTTGAGGACAATGCGTGAAGATGTTACATAAAATAGTTAATGTTGAAACTTTGAAGTTTTAACGATGTGTTGGAGATATTTCGCACCTTCTAATCCTACAAAGCTCAACACTAGGACGTTTTCAGTTAAATAAAGGATTGTCAAGATACAAAAAATACAAAGTATTTGAAAAGATTTGGTGACAAAAAGCAATCATTACATCAATATAAATATAATATCATACAAACAAACTCCTTTTGACGTGAATTATCTAATAAAAATGCTTCTACTATAGAAGCATAGTGAGTTACGAGTGAGTTGCAAGCGTGAGTTTGCGGACGGCGAGCAATGGGTAGCCCGCCGTCCGGTCGTCCGGACCAAGCCACAGTCGTCGACGGCGCGCACTGTTGCCGTGCGCCCCAAATTTTGTCAGCAAACTGTAGGTTAAAGTGTCGAAGCCTCCTGGGGCCAAGGATAGATGCAAAAGCGTAACACCAGGACTCTGGGACTAAGGCAAGGAAGGAACGGGGTAGATTGTTTAGTCAGTAACAGTCTAACACTGTTTCCTACTCCGCCCAAGGGCGGGATTCGTCATTGGATGATTATTACCTACTAAAAAAGCCTAAACATTCTAATTGTACTAAGTGATCCAACCAACTCAACTTAGTCAGACTATATCGCCTCCGGTAGTTCACCGAAGTCCAAAAGGATCATCCATCAGCCACCTGCTCATGGCTACTCCCAGGTATTCTGTTGTAGCATTAAATCAAACTAAATTAATAATGCTTGAGAGAGATCTAAATACACCGCTTTCAACTCTATTAATCAATACTTGTCTTAGATTGACGAAATGTTTAAGGAGCATTACCAACCATGATGACGAAGCAGTTGATGAGGACTGTAAGCCAATAAAATTATGGTTGATTTTACCGTGTTAGAGTTCAGTTGTTTTTTTCCCTGTGAAAGGCAGTGCTGATCAAAAAGATATGAATATTGTAAAGATTCTAGACAGACCGTTAGTAATTCTAGAACAGGTTTGCTTCGATCGGAATCTGCCAAGCTTTGGATCCGGAAACAAATTCCTTGAGCGAAAAATTAATTGTGAAGCATTGTTAGACGGGTTTTGAATGGTTTGTTGTTAGTTTTTAGTTGTTACTAACTATCGCCTGTGTAATTATTGAAAATTGCCCCAAAGGAATATTCTCTGGGAATAAGGCAAGGAAGGAATGGGGTAGGTTTTTTGGGGTAGTTTCAGTAAGAGTCTGACACTGTTTCCCACTCCGCCCAAGAGCGGGTTTGGTCATTTAATGATTTTCACCTACCATAAAAAAACCCTATAATATACTCGTATGTGCTATTCTAAGATATGGTCTTTTTTTTCGGTGAGGAAAATCATCCAATGACATCTCCCTACCTTGTTGGTAGCCGGAGATAGTGTCAGATTTTTAGTGACTAAAAATCCTACCCCTTTCCTTCGTCTTCCATACCAGGGCCGGCCCTTCCTTTTAGAATTATCAACCCTTGTGCTGAAAATCCATGCTTTAGCGAATATACTCCCGGGATAAAAAATAGTTACCCTATGTGCTATTCCAGGACTAGGTTTCCGTAATCCATTGAGACGTTCAAGCTTAAAGAAGTAACAAATTTAAACATACACTTTTGTCTTTATTGTTGCTGATACCCCTTGTTGCTAAGGCACAAAGTACATTTTGATACAAGTGCAGAAAGTTTGTCATTGCGAGCGAGGTGTAATTCGCCCGAGTCGTATGAGAGTGTGTTATGGTGCCGAGGGCTGCAATGACAAAATGGCAAGCTTTCTTTTCTGTAAAAAATTAAAACGATTGTAATGGGACTTCCATGATATTACGTCACGTCCAAAAATCACAAAATTCATGTCACGATGTTTCCGGATGGGCCGTCAGCTTGGTTCCGTATATCAAAATAAAGCTGGTGTCATACAAAAACGATTTATGTAGGTGATCCAATTGAGGAAAAACATTAACCAAATGACATGTTACAAAAATCAATACATACGCGTTACATAATCATCCTAGAGTGTGCTTTTACATTGAGAGTTCTTATTGCAACATGAAATTCTCAGTAACAGCACATTTTGGAAACCTCTGGTTTATAAGTTCATAGAATTATAGTTACGACATTATACCTAACTAGTATCTATATGTCAATCAAATACTGTTCAAACTCAGAGACGGCTCGACCAATTTTAATTCTAGTAAATTTATCTATACTATTTGTTATAATGCAGGGGTAGTACATCATCATCATCATCTTCCTGCCCTTGTCCCGTTTTATTTGGGGTCGGCGCAATATGTTTTTTTCTTCCATTCTACCCTGTCACCCGTCACGCTATCACTAACTCCTCTGTCTTTCATATCACTTCTCACACAATCTATCCATATTTTCTTTGGTCTCCCTCTCCCTCTCCATCCATCCACATTTATACTCATGGCCTTTTTCACATCTATTATATAAGTATAATTAATAAATATAGAAAACAATTAAAAAACTAAAAGATTCAAAATTGATAATTTTGTATACATCTTAAAGGAGGGAAGTACTAATTTCACGGTGGCATACTATATATAGGATTAACTATATATAGGCTAAAAAAGAACGGAATGGGTCGTTTAGTCAGTAAGAGTCTAACACTGTTCCGGGATTAGTCATTAGATGATTTTACCCACCATAAAAAAATAATACTATATATGTGATTATATGCTATTCCAAAACCTAGTTTTTGTGAGAAAGAGTAACAAACATTTATGTATACAAACTTTTGCGTTTATTAGTAACTAGCGACCCGCCGCAGCTTCGCACGGGTACTGATATTGAATATATTATGCATGTATTATACACATAAACCTTCCTCTTGAATCACTCTGTCTATTAAAATAAACCGCATCAAAATCCGTTGCGTACTTTTAAAGATCTAAGCATACATAGGGAGGAAGTGACTTTGTTTTATACTGTGTAATGATATAATATTAGTAGAATTTGCAACTGTATCGGAAACTGAAATATTGTTCTTATATCCGTTATCATATCCAAAATTTCACATCCCATATTTAAAATTGCAAACCAAAAGTGCACGATGTATGCAGTACATTTATCAACAGTAAATCATCTCCACGCATCATTATCTCCCCGAAAAGCAATTCATAAATCCAGAACACCGACATTTTTCATGTTTTTCTGCTTTCACAGTAATTTCAAAACAAACTGTAACTCTTAATTACCTTTCAACCTCTTCGGCCACAGATATAGATATTACTAGATAACGCAAGCATTACGAAACTAAGCGTGCCATTTTTTGACTACCTATTATGGCGTCACAAGCACTATTTGTGATGAGAAAATCAAATCGATTCAAAGCGCCGCTGCGTACGGCGTCCCCATCGCTTCAACCCCACCTTGCCAGCACAATTAACCATTTTATATTTTAACTGATGTATTTTAACGACTAGCGCTGTACACCGATGCAAACTGACCGCAAAAGTGACCACTTACGATTTTTGTACGTAAGCTAGACACGCGAAGTAGTTGCTCTTGCGTTATCTAGGTATAACTATATCTGTGTCCTCGGCTCTTCGGAGAGCTTATTAGCAAATTATAGTTCACAGTTTAAACTTGTATCTCTGTTAGCATTACCGATGGCGGATCATTCAAAGAGTTTTTTCGCTCCGATATTTTTTTCTGACAAAAAGCCTGGACAGCTTTTTCGTCCGACGAGATAATATGGGACTAATGGAGTACCTGCGGCCGGTAGGGGGCAGTTCACAGCACTGATGTGTTACTTCGATTAAAATATTATGACAGTTCATCTTGGCCGGTATTTTTGATAATTTTGTATGTTGTATGTTGCGCTTTTATTGCAAATATCAAGGTTTTAGACAGGTATTTTTATAACAACATCTTGGGGACTATAAACCTATATAATGTAGCCATGTAGGATATACTTTTAGTATATCTTCACTGTATATTTTAAGTTAAAAGATAGGTACAAAAACTAAAACCAAATAAACCATTAATCATCTCAGCTTTATACCAATAAAAGAACATAATAACAAAAGTGTGGTCAGCAATTATTTAACAACACACCGCAACAAAATCTGCCATTAAAATTAATACATAACGACTATTCAATTATAAATTAACAGCCAAAAACGGACGTAAACCGCAGTCATCACACGCCGACCGCAAACAAAACGGAACCAACGAAAATAGAGAACGAAATAACTAAACCAATACCTAAATAACTTAATTGGTCAATCGTGTAAAGTGCATAACTGTTGTATAGTAAAAAATGATCATAATATGGTGCATGTGAACACCGTGGTCCGTGGCAACTCTTTATTACAGGGCACAAGGAGCAAAAAGATACCTTCGGGCCGAAGCGAAGTCATTAAGCTAATATAAACGAAACGACGGCCGAATGCCGCCAAGCTTCGGGGAACTGCAACACATCCACAGAGCAGAGGGAAGCAGTGAGATGAAGCGATCTGGACTGGACCCGGTGGTGCGGAAATCAGGGGTATTGATTGGGACTTACGTGCAAACTTGAAAGAGACTCCTGTCCAGCCCTGTATATCTAGTACCTTAGGTAGCAAATACTAGGCTCACTTAGAGAATTGGTTTGTGAGTTCAATTACGAAATGGAAGTTCCGTTTCGTAAGTCCTAAATCTTACTACAAATTTTGAAATAAGCATTTGTAAATAGTTTGGTATGTTCTGCAAAATCTCACCGAAAATTTAACTTGTCATTCTGTTCCACCTACACTGTGACACTGTCCCACTACGGTGGTACTCCAGATTTATAACCCGACAAAATTAAATCAACTTATAACGTATGTTGTGGCCATATCTCTATTGACCAACGCGTTTCGGCGGCGAACAAATTGACAAGTTTATCCGGATATACTGAGAGGACATTGAAAACACTGCCGGTGAAATACGACCGAGGATTTTTGATTTATTCGGGCTATAAACTTGAATGCGTTTTTAGGGTCCCACATTGACAGGAATCCGGAAATATAGGGAGTGATTTAGTTACATCATTTTTATGGAGCTAACAATTTTTCCACCACCGGTACATGGTGGACATCCCTCATATACGTACAAAACGTTTTGGCAACACTTTTCTCACAGCCAAGGAGTGGAATTCCTTGCCGGAGTCTGTATTTCTTATAGCTACAATACGGGAATCTTTAAGCAAGAGTGAATAGGTTATCTAGGTAAGCGCGCTCCATCGTTGACCGCATCGTCGCTTTCCATCAAATGACATAGCGGTCAAGCGCGAACCTATAATTAATAAAAAAAATCAGAATGCGGATTTGAGATACAGATTTTAAAACAACCATGGTCGCTGATAAAGGAGCGAAACGATTATAATTAGCCTATAATATTCCCACAGTTGGGACTCAGGGGCTACTTCTCTAGAAGAGGGAATGGGTCTTACTTTAACCATGCGGGCCCAGTGCAGGTTAATGGATGTCACATGTCTTTGATTATTTGGCTCTAAGACATGGCGGTATCTTTATCATGTTTTTCTTCACATTCTGAGAGATTATGAAATAGCCTAAACTGCTGGCCATCACAGCTCACAAACGATTACAAATTTTCAATAAACAATGAACTATGAGAGAAGTTAAACAACACAAGCGGCTGGTTAGTACTATATTTTATAGTTTGACTGAGCTCTCATGGGAAAAACAGAATGAATGTTGTAAAACATTTACACTCATAGCGTTGGACACAACCAGTATTAAACTTGAGAATTTTACGACGAATATGACCCCTCAACCTGAAGACAAAGGCAAGCATAAAATCTATGTCCTTTCCCACGGAACCCTGGGACACAGCTCGGTCTTGGCAGTTCCTTAACGATTTCCATCATTGGACAAGTCGGTGATCCAATTAATAATAATAATGGTGAGGGCAAAAACAACGTTACGATGTGCGATTTTGGAGCCGAAATCAGCCCAAATACCACAGCCTCCGGCAACTGAGGTCAACGCTCGGGAACTGGTTCAGAATTATTTGCCCAAAAAAGCCCTTGATCGTGGGACGGCAGGGTTAGGCTGTGCAGCCAGATTTTTGCAAGTTCCTTAACATTTTTGGTTTATACTTTCTGATAGTATATGTCGACCTGTTGCGTTCCGAGAACTCTGAGCTGCTCTTGATTTTGCTGGTGATGTGGTATTCGAATGCCCTTAAGGAGAAAGGAATTATTTAATACAGTTCACTTACAATTTACTTTTAAATTGCCTAAATGAGGCGGGCGTGTTTAATCACCGCATGCGCACAATAAACGCTTCGGACCGCGTCGGTATGTCTGGTTGTATTAATATCAGAAATTAATAACCTGCTTGTGGTTAGCTTTTATAAAAGTTTTTAGTGATTAATTATTTTTATTAAGATTACCGATTTGGTGCATTAATTACTTGTTTTGGAATTCTACCTGTAGGGACTTGGTTTGTTGTTCCACTAAAATTTTATATGCCCATTTTGCACGATGATAAGCATCTGACGATTAATAAATACAAACTTATTTTTGGTATATTATGCGAAACCCGAAATACGGGTCTAATATTTTATTGCAACGAATCTATGGGCAAAATTTCATAACCGTAACATGAAAAATTTCAGACTGAAAAGCTTGTTATGTGGTCACCGCGTCATCTGGGTGACTGAGGGGTTGTTTTGCTCCCGCAACTATCTGTTCGCTGGTTGCTAATAAATTACCCTTGTGGGTGCCAGTCTGGAACTGGGTGAACTGAAGGAACATGAGTGGGATTTAGGCAGTAAAGTCTGACACTTCCACTAGCCTATTCCGGAGTTTTGTAGAGGGTTATATTATACCACCCAAGACAAACGTTTATGTAACTGAGTATAAGTGATATCATGTTCGAGGGACAAACTTGGCCAGAGATTGGCGTAGACAGAAATCTTTAGAAGGAGAAAAGGAAGACCTTTGCCCAGCAGTGGGATACAAAATAGGCTATTAAAAAAAACAACTCTTATGTGTAATTTTCCTTACATTCTTACTTATTACCAACGTCAGCCACCGAAGTACCACCCAAAGCGTTTCCCAAATTGTTCAGTTGCCATCAACGGAGATAAAATATGATATAATTATGACTTAAACATTAAAACGTCGTGAAGAAACCCGTAACGTGTTATAACGTGGTTTTATTGCGGGAGGGAGGAACCCGGAGGTGAACGAAATTTTTATACTGTGATGATCGGAATTCTTCGCATAAGTTGCACTTTATTTACATGACAACATTAGTTAGGACCGTTAATGGGTGATTTTTTGAAATTGAGAGGGTATCCCGTATAAAAAACCGCGGGGATCTCGCAGAAGGGTCAAATTCTACTAGAACCAAAGAGCCAATTCCCTGCTGGAGTTTGTTTCCTGATAGTTACAACCTAGAGGTCTTTAAATGAAGAGTGAATTATTGAATTGTAGGCAAGCGTGCTCCATCGTCAGCCATACACTGCTCGCCATCGAGTGAGATATTAAAATATGTAAACTAAGCTAAAAAAATGCTTGCTGTACATTTAAATTACAAAATTTAAATGTACATTAACATTTTTTTTAATTTAATTTAAAAAAAAAAATTACAAAATTAGTTCATAACGTTTCTTTTTAAAATTTTTCAAAAACTGTTCATCCTATCAAGTTCAAAACAATTTTCTTAGAAAGGGTTTATAAAGTTCTACTTTTGAGAAGTTTTTTTTTATAATTTTTTTATCCTTATGGTTCAAAAGTTAGAGGGGGTTACGCATTGTTTTTTGCTTTTGGAGCGATTATTTCCGAAAATATTTATATTATCAAAAAACTATTTTACGGGAGCCATAATCATTTTTAAATACCTATCCAACAATATATCACACGTTATGGTCAAAAAAAAAACACTCACAACTTTACTTGTGGGGGAAAACATTTTTGGCCACTATTTGTTTTTCCACTTTGTCGGCGTAGTTGATATACATATTGATACAATTCCGATTTCAGCTTTCTAGTGCTAACGGTCGCTGAAATTATCCGCGGACTGACAGACAGACAGACTTGGCGTAACTATAATGGGTTCCTTATTGACTACGGAACCCTGAAAAAGTCCTTGTCCAGCGTCAAAGTTCTCTAGATAAAGTTGTTTGCTAGAATTTTACGACAGTTGGGTACTGCGCAACTCGGTGCTTAGCGGACATTATTGCAACTAGGTATGGAAGCCAAGTACCTAGTTAAATGTCAACTTTACAATGTATTTTAGGGCTCATACTAAGAAACTGGGAATTACAAGTTTGAAAAGTTTATGAAGCCGAACGATCAATAATGAAATCATGTTTTTTTACAAGCCTTATATTAGTTTCAATAATAATAATCTTGCTGATTAAATTTCATCCACTTCCCGGTTACCGATTGAGCTGAAATTTTGAATGCATGTGTAAATCGCGTGACAATGCAATAATATGATGTCATGGAGCTGATCTGATGAAGAAGCTGGAAGGTGGCCATAGGAACTTGGCAATAAAACAATACAAACCCTTCGAGTTTGGGTTCTGTTCATTTGTACTAACGAGTTCTTTGATGCTAAATGGTAACCAGGGTCTGAAGCGGCGTTGGAAGATGGCCATAGGAACTCAGTATTAATCGAAATAGCCGAATTTTTGTTCGTATGCTTCGTATTGCCAAGTACTTTGGTGCTAAATGGTAAACAGATCTGATCTGCAGCTGAAGGATCGCCATAGAAATTCGGTAATAAGGAATTAATTTGATGACTATTCATTATATAGTAAGTATATACCGTGATATTAAAGCTTGCTATGAAAAATATATTTTCATTGAATATTTGTTTTCACTAACGATTTTGGTAGAGATCTTTGTTTATCGTCTTTTTTAATTATTATGGACTAGCTTTTGTCAACGGCTTCGCCTTCGTACATAAAATATAGCCTATGTCACAAAGGAGTAAAGCAGCTTTCTATTGTTGCTAAATTTTTTTCAATCGGACCAGCATTTCCAGAGATTACCTCCTACAAACAAAAAAAATAAAAAAAAAACTTTACCTCTTTATTATATTAGTGTAGATGTAGATTATATGGAGTATGCCCCATTCTCCCTTTTATAGTGAGGGACTGTGACCCAGCAGTAGTAACATTGAAATGGCTGATGATGATGAATCTAATGCGTAGTGCATGTACATCGATGGTGTCGATGCTCAAGACTTTGAAGCTTCGACTTGACACTGTACCAATGACCTTCTTGGGTCGTTTTTTCATATATTTTCCTTGAGCTAATGGTTCTAGGTTCATAGGGGAGGCCCACAATCTGGTTTGGATCGTCTGCGGGCTGTCAAGTTCCATGCTGGTCGGATAATAAACTATGGAGGTATAAGGAAACGCTTGGATTCATATTTATGGAAATTAGCCACACTTTTAGCAGGGGGAAAAGTTTTTACCGTATACTGTCCGACATTTTACGTGAAAATGTTAAAGTGTAGTAATACGGGTTCCTGTTTCTCTTATATTTTTTATTCATTCAAGTTTTTCTTCCAGACACTGATTAGGAGCAAAATTAGGTGTCTCAGGTACTTCAAATGCTAGCATCTATGTAAATCAAATATGAAGAAAGAAAGAAAAACTTTTTATTTGCGGGACGCATTCTTAACAATAATTTACAAGTAATAAATAAAAATCTACAAAAAAAGAAGGAAAAAGGAATTTAAAATAGACAAGGAAAAAAAAAGTTAAAAATCATAAACAATATCTTAAAATTAAAACTAGTGTGCGCACTAGAGTTCTAATTTTAAGATATTGCAATCCGCGCAAAACGGCCCGCCACTCAGCATAAAGCCGAGGACACACATAGTGCGACGAGTCCACGGCGCTGGTTTTCAGGGTGGATCGACAATATTTTCTATTTATCTCAAATCAGGTTTTTACCTTGAGGGTGAATACTGAACTGTATGTTCGCCTAACTCAAAAGTCAAATGTGTTGAAGTCGCAATTTTTTTTCATGATTTCTGTTCCCACTCCTGGGACTCAGGATCTCTTAAGATGAGTCCTCGTAATTAAACAATTTTTTTACGTTAATTTTAATTTAAGAATACTTGTTTGAATATATATTTTTTTTTATATGTGTTTGTTGACTATATCACCTCCATTAATCCGAAGACAAAAATATAAAACAAGTAACTTTCCTCGATAGAAAAAAAATCCGAACTTACCTCTAAAAATAACATTTTATGAAGTAGTCATGTACTTTCTGTCACATTAAAATAATGAAAAATGTAGATAATATCTTATTAAACATTAATCAGAAATCAGTTTTTAAAGAAACATGAAATTGAATTTTTAATACATTTTTATTTAGTATGGCGCTTACGTTATTTTTTTCGAGCAGGTTGCATGTTTCCTCTCTCTATCTATTTACGTTGCTATCGCATAGTTCTATCACTTTCAACCGCCGCCCACTTTTTGTCATTTTCGCAACAAGGTATCGTTTTAACTTCGAATTTTTATATGCCTAGCTGGGTTTAAACCAGCGACCTACAACTGGTATGTCTGTTTAAAAAAAAAGTCCGCTAGTTTAAATAATTAAAAAAAAACTGATATAGTCCGTGCGCTACGAAAAGTGTCAAATGACAGTTTGTTTATACCCTCGCTATATACTATATAGTATCGGCTATTTACTGATAAATCGAGTGGATTGCATGGCGTGCGGCCGCAAACCGCAGCTAGCTAGCTGTACGCGTGAGAACCGCCCGTTGTGTACGCGCAGCCTGCGTCGCATGGTGATATGATAGCGTTTCCTCATTGTTCTATATTGTTTTGATATGTCCGTAGAATTGCTTCCTCTAACGTCGTATCTTCTAGTCGATGGAACAGAGAATCCATCGACCTGTATCCTTAAGATAGACAAGCACGTTCATAGAAACTTTTTTATTTTTTTTATTGCAATAAACTAGTGCTTGACTGCGATCCCACCTGATGGTAAGCAGTGATGCAATCGTTGATGGTAAACCGCACTAATTTATTTGACATAATACTGAAAAGTTAATACAAAAGTCCGCTGCAGAGCTTCGTAGGCATTGTCGTCTATCAAAACTTTTATAACTTACAGCGCTGATACGTCAAAGCTGCACTAATGTCATCAATGTAAAAGTGTATGGCTTGCAGATCAGTTAAGTGAAGTAAAGTTACTGTATGCTAAATATTCAACCCTTGCTAAGCGAATTTATCCGTATTAAAAAGTCCTTAATAAGTATGATACAATTATTACATTAGGTACATAAAAAAAAACAAAGTCGCTTTTCCCTGTCCCTATGTATACTTAGATCTATAAAACTAAGCAACGGATTTCGATGCGATTTTTTTAATAGATAGAGTGATTCAAGAGGAAGGTTTATGTGTATTATACATGCTAAATATATTTAATATCAGCATTGCACCCGTGTGAAGCTAATATTAAAATAGAATAAACTTCTTATCGCAACGATATTTACCAGACAATCATTGGATGGACTGTTAGAACTTAAATAAAGGGGGTAATTAATAGTGTAACGCAAATTACAATGATTATCGCTAAACCCTGTAGTTTTATGATATATACTTACGTTGAGCCGTTTCATTTGTAGAAACAGACTCGTTACGAAATGATTATAACTTAACTACGGGGCCGGGTTCTTTAGGACAGCGACTTGGAAGTCGATATCCACTGTGACTGGTGTATGTTTTGCAGTATATCAATTTCTGTTATTGTACCCTGAAGATACAGAAAAGGTCGCAAACAAAGAGACAAATAAAAGTGGAAACATAAAAGACACTTATGAAGTAATTTCGACGAAATGGTTTTTGAAATGGCCCATTTTATTAAAATTTACGGTGAAATATTGAAATGTTATTATAATTTATAACACCGTTAAATTCAAGCAACAACAGCAAACATTAAATACCTTATTTACAGCGCTAAATTCACGTTTATGAGTTCTTTGAATCGTGTAAAGTGACATGTCGAAAATCATGTAATCGAAAAATTGGAAAAGTCAAACGAAAAGCAATAATAGTTTCAGAAATCACAGTAACTTACGTACGTTATTGTGCAAAACGATCAACATCTTATCTGAATGCAATCCTTAGGTATTGAAAAGTCGCACAAATTGCAATATACGTGGCAAGAAACCATAACTTCGATACAAAATCAAAATTTCGATATCGAAATTCGACAGCCCTGAATATATAAAATAAAATTCGGTATTAAAATTTCACCTGTCTCCGTGAGGAGGGGTAATGAGTAGGTATGTGTTCATAAGGTATCGGTTTCTGAACCAGTTCTTGATTTTGCGTCAATGAGCGGCTTCGGCGCGAGGAGCAGTTCACTGCATCGCCACTGATTTCGAACGTAAATTTCTTTTGCATTAAACACGTTATTAAAAAGCAATGTAAGCACAGAGTAGTTTGGGACAGAGGCGGACATAAAATGTTGACAACCTTTCGGCTTCAAGTGTTTAAACATTGTTGCAAATTTGTTTTTCGTGTCACTACGGAATAATAAATACGTTCATTATGCGTGCAGCTATGGAATGGAATTCCCTGCCGTCCGCTCCGCCTTTATGTCAAGAGTGAATAGGTTACTTTTAACCGAGCGGTCTACACCATCGACCACAACATCATTTACCATGAGGTGAGATAGTGGTCAAACGAGAGCCTATCAATAATGATTAAGTCCACCACATTCATGAGCATTTCAGTATAAAGCTGCAGGATTCTACCAAAGAATCAATGGGTTTTAATTAGTAAAAGAGTGACACTCTCTCAAGAACCAATCAGAGTGGCAGTTATTTATTGATTTTTCCTGCCCAAAAAAAGTGTTCCAATTTTGACATAACATATTAATATTAAACTTAATATATTAATCCATGATTGATGTTCTTTTGTCCCACAAAGCATAAAAAATCATTTTTAAAACTGCAGCATTGCAGACTTCTCTAAATCACGCCGCATCTGTCCCCCCCTACTCTGCTGCCCTGAGGAGGATCTCATTTGATCTGGAGCGTGTCTTGTTCTTTTTGCAGAGCCTCGTGCATGTTTCGGCAGTCACTTACAGCGGGGGTCGAGTCGCCGAGGACGAAGATACACCAAGTGTAGAAGTGATATGTGTTTATGTTGATGGAAGGTTTCAAAAACTGCCGCAGTTTGAGTTAGAATTAATGAATGATTTAAAAAAAAAACTTTTTCTTGTTCATAGGTTCCCGCTTGACCACTATGCGGTCGCGATGCAGTCGACGATGGATAACGCTTACCTAGAAGTAACCTATTCACTCTTGACTTAAAGATTCCCGGATTGTAGCCATCAGGAAACACAGACTCCGGCAGGTTATCCTAATTCCAACAACGAGACCGTCTGCAGCTTCCCTCGTTGATAGCTGATTTTTTTCTAAGGGTACACGCTCCTAGGGTAAAGAGTATCCTATTTACTATTCCAGGATTCTACCCGTGTGCTCAATAATACATAGTGGGTGGTAGCAACCAGGGTTATCGACATAGCCTGAAGAATCATCAAACTTAAGTGGCTGTGGGCTGGGCACATTGTTGGCAAAACAGGTCGATGAAGCCGAAAGGTTTTGGAGTAAGGAACGTGTACTGGAAGACGCAGTGTTGGAAAGCCTCCCTCAAGACGCGCCGAAGACCTGGGAATCGTGGGAACCTGATGGATGTGAGAAACACAGGACAGGTCGTTCTGGCTGGGAAACCTATCCAACTGTGGATACGTTTAAGCCGAAATGATGATGGTGATATTGTTTAATCTACGCACGGTCAAGGTATGATCACAGTGTGGTAGGTTGTAAGTAATCAGCACAAAAGCAATTGATGATGATTTGTAAGCAATTTCTGCCGTATAAAATAATGAGACAAAAAGAAAGAAACAGACACAAAGATGATGCCTATTTCTGAAGCAATTCCAGCAGACTTGCCTGCGAAAGGAGAGCTGACAGTTACTTCTAAAGCAATTTTTGCTGATATGGAAATACATTCATTATGCGTACAGCTAAGGAATGGAATTCCCTGCCGGAGTCTGTTTTTCCTGATGGCTATAACCCGGGAATCTTTAAGTTTAAAGTGGTTACTTCTAGGTGTGAGCGCTCCATTGTCGACCGCACCGTCGCTTTCGAAAGGTGAGATAGCGGTCAAATGCGAACCTATATATAAAACTAGGTTTCTGCCAGCGGCTTTGGACAAACAGCACAAACTTTGGACACGTGTCTATATATATATAAAGAGAAACTGACTGACTGACATATCAATGCACAGCCTAAAT
Organism: Mythimna loreyi; assembly: GCA_029852875.1. Lineage (NCBI taxonomy): Eukaryota > Metazoa > Arthropoda > Insecta > Lepidoptera > Noctuidae > Mythimna > Mythimna loreyi. Next base: position 18,369,387 of record CM056780.1, on the reverse strand, counting down.
TACTGGGCCTAGGAGCGTGACATTTTGCAAAAGGCTTCTTTTTATGACGTAGGCAAACAGTAAGAAAGGATTTTTCAAAATTCAGCTCCTAAAGGCGTGTAATGGGGGTCTAAAGTTAGTATGGAGAACCCTACTTTCACGCGGGCGAAGCCTCTGGCAGAAGGCTAGTATATAACAATTTAAAACAACAGTTCAGGCTGACACATCCAGTTCCCCAGGTCCGTGTGGCCGCCACCTACATTATACACTTCGCAATTTTGTGGTGCACGTAATTGCATAGCGTTTTCGACTCAAATTTTTATGTTAAGTAGTTAATGTTTTCTTAAAATAATGAGTAGTTCGTCGTAATTGGACGACGGGGGTGGAGGCGCGGGTGGAGGGGAAATCGGCCGATTTTTATCGCCAAGCTTACGCTTTGGTATGTGGGATCTTTACGTACTGTTATTACGTTGATTTTTCCAGAAATCTGCAGTGTATTGGTTTTAAAGGTTATATCTTTATAGGGGACGTTTACCCTGTCCGTGTCAGGGTGGTATGCGAAGAAAGGATGTGGGTAGTGGTACTTTGTGGGTGCTACTAGGCCGCTTCAGGTTTGTGACGTCCCTTTGAAGCGGGTACCACTACTAATTTTGATTTTCAATATTCTTAGACTGTAGACTAATAAAAAAATTTAATTCGATTGTGTTTGTTACCTCATAACTCCATTATTTATGTGCGATTTACACCCAATTTCTAATTTTAGCACCTGACGTTGAGTATTTTTCAAACTCTAGTCTGAAAACCGGTAAAAATTTGGCATTTAAATTTGTGTTTATAATTTTATTTGTCTTCAAATCGGTTAATAATAAAATATTGCCAGCGGCTTCGCCCGCGTAGAAGCAGAAGATATACAATTATACATACCTAAGTCTCTAATACCTTAAAGACTACATAAGTTGCACTCCACTACTGAAAAAAAAATGAAAACCAGTCCAGAAGTTTAGTTTTCAGTTAACAAACAAAACAGTAATCGTCATTCAATAATTATAGTTTTAATTATATCAATTTATTAATGCATTTCAATAATTTACAATAATTTTATCAATGTTTCAACAATTTATTTAATTCCAATGTATTTAATTTCATTCATTCATTGTAGGTACCATAACAATTTAATATAATTCAATAATATTATAATAGTGCCTATGTCGTTAATGCGTAAAATAAACGATAAATAAATAAAGTCCTTTATAGAACTTTTACGAATAAAATTATTAACCAAACGGACCATATTGTTGTCCGATACAAAAAAAAAACAAATCTTTGTATAGATAACTGGATTTATTCAGTCTAGTTTCCCACCAAAATTACTAGCAATCAATTTGATTAACAAGTAAAGTAAATTTCTTCCGCCCAATCATGGATAATCGACAAAAAACTCTCGATAAACGTTAATGTATTCTTGTGATATTTAAAGCACTAATTAATATAGCAAATAAATCTCCTTAATCGAGTTGAAAAAGTCGATTCGGACAGCTTTGTCCGATTACAGAGTGAACTGGAATGCGATACGTTTTATTTTTTTTATTTAATTAGCACAGGTCGTTGGCAAATTCGAAACTCTTTTTTAAACGGTATTTGTTTTATGTATCAAAGTTGTTTATTTTTAGAACAGATGTTAGTGTTTTTTCTTTAAAGTAAGAATTATGTAATAGCTTCTCATAGTTCTCTCGCTCTAGGGTCTCCACCCTAGAGCATGAGAGCATGTCAGATGTCAGATTATTACTGAGTTTGTTTCGGAAACATCGGACTCATCTAGTTTAAACTGACAAAAAGAAAAAAAAATGACGTGTAAAAGTGTTCTTTTAAAACCTATTTACGAAATAAATATCATTTATCCTTTACTGACTAAAACCACTAAGACTAAAACCAGTTGAATAATTCATGGAGCGACTGCTAATCAGACCTTCTTATCCTTGGTACTGACCAACACGATACTCCTTGGATATATTTATGGTCTGCCTTTCTGGCGTCTGGTTGGTTACCTGTAACCACTGTCCAAGATCTACGAATGACAACCATGAACAAAGGCTTTAGGTGCTTTCCGAGGCACGAGGCGTCAGATCTCGGCGAGTCTGAACTTCTGAAGAAGAAGAAGTCTGAAGAAGGCTCTGCGAATTTTAGCGCTTGAAAACTTATTAAAAAAAAAAAAAACAAAAAATGGTTGCCTGTAAAGTCGGTTTTACGGGCGAAGATTTTACGTGACAACGTCTTTTTCTCGGTAGAATATTTATTGCGCCGATTCAATGCGCCTAATTCTCTAGTGCTGCGCGCGCGGCAGACCGATCATAGTTGAGTGGGAGAGAGACGCAAGGCATTCGGCGGGCCTCTCTCTCGTTCGGTGACTCATCGTAACGTTACCGAGCGTTACACTTTTTCATAAGTGACTCCCAGCCGCAACCTAATTTAAGACGTTGTCACGTCAAAAAAAAAATGTTTTAAAGAAATAAGTGCGATTTGCAATTGGCATTGCTGTGGAAACTTCTATTGGCATTTATTTATCTGTACGGACCGTACTTTGCCCATTACTGATTTAGGACATTGCAGTACGGCCATCTGATCTAAGCGAGACTGAAGTTAGACTCTACGAATTTTAGCGCTTGAATACTCGTACAAAAATAAATGCCAATAACAGTTTTTAACAGTAATAACAACTGCAAACTGCATTTATTTGTTTAAACCAGTGATTCCCAAAGTGGTCCAGGTGGACCCCCTGGGGTCCACGGGAGTCTTGCTGGGGGTCTACGTAGGCGTGAATAAAAAATGGGGCTGCATAAGATGTTAATAGGGGTCCACGTTAATTTATCTGCTTTTGATAGTAAAGAGCAAAAATGTAAGCACCTATCTAGGCAGATAATATTTTAATAAGGCAACTGACTGTTACCTGTCCAAACTTGCGTATTTGATATTACGTACAATATCATGTACAAACTTGCAAAGTGCTATCCGCCCGAAAATGCTTAGCGCTTGTTCAGACATGAATTGATTACCACTATAATAATACTTGATGCTTTTTCGACTCCCCATACAAAATGACCAAGTTACGTGATCGACTTTGTATAAAGGTTGAAATTTTTTTAAAGCCACAAATGTTGTTCAGAATGGTTAGTAAAACACGTGGTTGAGGGGATGTAAATGTTCACAGATACACCCTGTATAGGGACAAAACTCAGAAGCGACACAATTTTTATTTTTTGGCGACTTTAAGAATGTGGTAGAAATGTAGCAGCAGGGGGGTCCACCGAAACCAGTAAAATTTTGAAAATGGTCCAAGAGAAAAATAAGTTTGGGAACTACTGGTTTAAACCATTTATTTTTCACGAGTTTTCAAGCGCTAACATTCGCAGAACCTAACTTTAAACTCGCCAAGATTCGACGGCCGTACTGTACTTCGTGATTATGTTGTACACACGCACACGTCTAAAATGGCAGGGCTTTTGAATAAAAGTTAAATTGTAATTTTTAACATATGTGCAAGTCTGTTATGCTCTTAATGACATTTCAATATAAAATGCATTCTTTATTCAATCATTACATAGTATAAAACAAAGTCGCTTCGTCCCTATGTATGCTTAAATCTTTAAAACTACGCACTGGATTTTGATGCGGCTTTTTTTAATAGATAGAGTAAAAAATAGAGTAAATTGTAATTTTTAACATATGTGCAAGTCTGTTATGCTCTTAATGACATTTCAATATAAAATGCATTTTTTATTCAATCATTACATAGTATAAATCAAAGTCGCTTCGTCCCTATGTATGCTTAAATCTTTAAAACTACGCACTGGATTTTGATGCGGCTTTTTTTAATAGATAGAGTGATTCAAGAGGAAGGTTTATAAGTACTTATATTTAATATCAGCATTGCACCCGTGCGAAGCTGGGGCGGGTCGCTAGTTTTTTACATATCAGACGTCGAACTTTCTGGCCACCCATTAAAAAACTTTACCCTGCTCTGTTCTAGATCAACTTAGAAAAGTATATATGATTTGAAAATGTTAAGTTATTTTCATATTATTATTAGTAGCCTGGGGCACAGCTCATTAATATTGCCTACACTAACTTGTGATCTAAATATCGTTGCACAGACTACTGCCTACTACCTACCCACATTAACTATGCGCTACTCATTATTACAATTATCAATGTCCTCCCATGAACCTCAGCGAATAAATCATTGACTCCTAATCTGATTAAAAATAACTTGTTACGTAAGTAAAAAGATTTTAAAATCAACTATCAAGTATTTATAGAAGTCGGTAACCTCTAGAAAAAGTGGCATTCGGACATCGAATTCTAAGATTAAAATTAGGTATGATAATATTTTTCTTTTTCTTTTTCTTTTTCTTTTTCTTTTTCTTTTTCTTTTTCTTTTTCTTTTTCTTTTTCTTTTTCTTTTTCTTTTTCTTTTTCTTTTTCTTTTTCTTTTTCTTTTTCTTTTTCTTTTTCTCTTTCTTTTTCTTTTTCTTTTTTTTTCTTTATTTCTTTTTTTACTAGTTAACGAAGCCCGTATACAGGCATGACGTGTCATCTCATTAATTCCCACTATAATAAAAAAGCTACAAAACATAAAAACAAATCCACTTAAATCAAGCTTTTTAAGGAGTGTCAAAATATTGGAGGAAATGCCCTTTCCGTGTTTCGTTACAATCCGAGGGGCAATAACTGGCAACCACTAGGGCATTGCCTCGGATAATTGCCCGCCATCAAAAATACCGTATACAGTTCCATTTCCTTAATTTTTCAAGTAATTTGCACTTACACAAAAGTGTCGATTAAGCAATTTAAAATTCAATTATGCTGATTTTTATAATAATATATAAAAATGACTTGTAATTTACATGTCAGATGTCAATCATTTGTCGAATTTATGCAGTTTTGATGTCAATTATTATCTGGTTTACGTGGGAAGTTGTATGTATGTGAATCTACAAATTAATATTCATACATATAAATAAAATTAAAGTGTCTGTTTGTAATATCCGAATATTTTTTCTCTCTTTAATACATACGAATATATACACCATACCTAACACAAAAATGTTTTTTTTTATCTGTCTGTTTTATCTAGAAAATCTCTAAAACGGCTGGCTGATTTTGGCAGGACTTTCATTAATAGATAGCTGATTTTATAACGAGTAACGTAGGCTACTTTTATTTTATAAAAAGAGTTAGGGTTCCGCACCAAAGAAAACTTCTTGATATTGTGACCAAATGATATGGTGTTGTTTTTTATTTATAATGCGGACGAACTCGCGGACACCAACAAGTATTTCAACATTTATCATCAAATCTTCTTTGTCAATTATCCAATGAATTATTATAAACTTTCACGTTTTCACTTTTGAAGGAATTTTAAAAATTCGTTTACAAATTGAGAATGACCCATGGGGAACGTTCGCAAAGAAACTCGCGGTCCTAGAACACAAAGGGCAACTAAAGCTTTGGTTTTGGTAAAGGCTGGTACGGCAGTTTATCTTCGAGACTTTATTCGGGAATTAACCTTTCAACTAATGTAATTACAGACACATTTAAAAGACGATAGGTATGCGGACACTGGGGTCCTCTTGGTGCTTAATTAATACGGATCCCTCAAGGTGCAAGTCCGATTTTGTTACGCCTTATGTAACTTGCCCTGCCCATTGCCACTTAAGTTTGGCAAATAGGTTATTTATTTTTTTAGTTGCAAGAAAATTAGTGCTTCACTACGATCCCACCAGATGGTAAGCAGTGATGCAATCGTTGATGGTGAGGCGCACTTGTTTTTTTAAGAGCCTATTCACTCTAGTCTTGAAGACACCTAAATTATAATTGGACGGAAAGACTGCAGCCGGCAAACTGTTCCAGTCCTCGATGTATGATGTATAATTTTCCGGAATGTCCGATGATAAAATTGAGATGGCGGAATCAAATCGTGCATTTACTGCCCACACTCTCCAAAATGCTATCGATGACTTAGGTTTTTTTACGGATATATTCATTCCCGATCAATTTATCTACACTTACAGGTAATTTAAATTGCCAATAGACTAACCGCCATAAAGAACAGTAAATAAGAAAGTGAGATGAGATTAGGATGCCGCACACAGCACGCCATTGCGTCAACGGGGACCACAGCTGAATGATAATCATATTATAATTGGTACATTTAAATAGGAATGCGTAATCGGTCTCATCATCATGAAATTCTTTGGTTTTCCTCCATTGCTTTTACTAAGATAGGTAGCGTTATTTTCCTGTAGATTAAAGTTTAATAATGTTATCTAAGAAGTTTAAGAACCTTATTTATTATCTACTAGCTTTTGCCCGCGACTTCGCCCGCATGGTATTGGGGTTGGGGTTGGGGTTATAGGATAAAAAGTAGCCTATGTCCTATTCCGGAGTGTATCCTATGCCTGTGCCAAATTTCATCCAGATCCGTCGAGCCGTTTTGGCGTAATTGAGTAACAAACATCCAAACATCGTAATTTTCGCATTTATAATATTAGTAAGACTAGCGACCCGCCCCAGCTTCGCACGGGTACTGATATTGACTATATTATGCACATAAACCTTCCTCTTGAATCACTATATCTATTAAAAAAACCGCATCAAAATCTGTTCCGTAGTTTTAAAGATCTAAGCATACATAGGGAGTAAGCAACTTTGTTTTATACTATGTAATGACTAGCTATTGGTCTATTGGGATTAGCCTGTTGGTCTAGTGGTTAGTGAAACTGACTGCTATGCCGGAGGTCGTGGATTCGATTCCCACCCAGGACCTATGGAACGTGAAAAAATAACAAAGCATATACTCAAAATATCCGCCTTTATCATATTAGGGTTCTCATTAGATAATTGCAAACGCGGTCAGTTTATAATAAATCGCGTAACATTGTAAACTCGAAAAAAAAAAAATATTTTTTCTAGTTCCGGAAATCATCACCTAACTTCTCCTGCTCGCCGTCTGAGTGGACTGGGGGTGTCAGACTTTTACTAACTAAAAACTATGTTAAAAACCCAGACGCGTCCTTTCACTTGGAACAAGCTTTCAGCCTTATGTTGAAGTACCCTAGAATATGGGATATATTGGAATCATTTTATGCTTTGTTCTGACACACGAAGACTTGGCTGACGAAACAGTTAACTGAGCCCATTTTTCAAGCGGTTGCGTGGCCATTTTGGTTCACAGGTGGTCACTGCCCTTTCTTTGACATAATCCCCTAATCATCACTTACGACACCCACCGGCTAGGAGCGACGACAACTGTCATGGCTATGAATAGAGCTCTTTTTCTATTCCAAGAAACAGAAATATCTATTCATAGTCAAGACCACCATGATGTAGGATAGAAACTTTTTGCAGCGCACCAAACAGAATAGAATCTCATTAATCTATAGGTAATATATATTCGACAACTATCACACAACGCCGTCTAGACTAAAGCTAAGCACAGCTTGTGTTATGAGTACTAGACAACTGATAAACATACTTATATATTTCTAAATACATACATACTATAGATAAATTACACCCAGACACAGAACAAATGATCGTGCTCATTATACAAACATTTGTCCTGGGTGGGAATCGAACCCACAACCTCTGGCATAGCAGTCAGGGTCACTAACTACTAGGCTGACAGGCCAGAAATATCTATTCATAGTCAAGACCACCATGATGTAGGATAGAAACTTTTTGCAGCGCACCAAAGAGAATAGAATCTCATTAATCTATGACGTCATTCGAAATTCAAAATTACTGTTTATTAGCGGCCAGTTTTTTTTTGTTCCATATTTAACTGTAACGCATAACTATTCGCTTTGACAGATTAGCGACGAACGCCCCCGAGCTAAACGTGAGCGAAGACACGTGATTTAGACGAAACTAATTATGCAGTTAAATATAGACTTTATATGTATCATAATAGGGTCTATTATCTTTTGTTTAAACTATCTTGGTCGAACTTTCCAGTTGAAAAAGGTCTCTAATTTCGAAGGCCGGTAAAAGGGATGGGGTTCAAGTTAGTCAGGTGATGGTAAGTGATAATGTTCGCCCATCCCTAAATCGGATGTTCTTAATCACGTTGGTTTTGTTTTACGATCGGTCGTGAACCGTCGCGACTTGCGACTAATCGCATTGTACAAGTTTCTTAGTGGGTGTGTGATTATATATAATTACTAGCTTTTGTCAGCGGCTTCGCCCGCGTACATAAAATATAGCCTATGTCACTCAGGAGTAAAGCAGCTTACTATTGTTGCTAAATTTTTTCCAATCGGACCAGTAGTTCCAGAGATTACCTCCTACAAACAAAAAAACAAACTTTACTTCTTTATTATTTTAGTGTAGATGAAAATTATTGTTATTACGGTACAATAGAATATAATAAACTTGATTGTACATCGAAATAGTAAGATAACTGATACATAAAGTTAAAGCTCATGAGTACAATGGCGGTCTTATCGCTGACAGCGATATCTACCTGACACTAAGGTATTGTCTTAGAAAGAAATATTCGGAAACAAAAGAAATGATACCTTAAATAAATTTTAGGTTTCAAAATCCTTTATCATTACATAGTATAAAACAAAGTTGCTTACCGCTGTCCCTATGTACATATACTTAGATCTTTAAAAGTACGCAACGGATTTTAATGTGGTTTTTTTAAATAGATATAGTGATTAAAGAGAAAGGTTTATGTATAAAACATGCATAATATATTCAATATCAGTACCCGTGCGAAGCTGGGGCGGGTTGCTAGTTAATAATAAAAAATCTTCTAAGACAATCCCATAGGCCCACATTCAGTCTGCCCATTTGCCAATAGTGTACACTAGCTTTTGCCCGCGGCTTCCCCGCGTTGTGTTGGGGTTGGGGTTTCCGGGATAAAAAGTAGCCTATGTCCTATTCCGTAGTGTATCCTATGCCTGTGCCAAATTTCATCTAGATCCGTCCAGCCGTTTTGGCGTGATTGAGTAACAAACATCCAAACATCGTAACTTTCGCATTTATAATATTAGTAAGATGAAGTTTAATTAAATTATTATAGTTAAAATTTCATAGTCAATTATTCTGAGAACGGGGTTGGCAAAATATGAGAAAAAGAAAATATAGTTTAACTTTCTATTTTTCTAATTTTTTTTCTCTTATTTTTGTATAGAAATATTTCATAATGTCAGTGTAAGTAAGCACTCACTCAATGTCATATTACAATGTATGCTCGTCTACCTCGACCTTCCGTATCAGGATCTTGGCACGCTGGGTCACAGCAATTACCTTCTGGGCCTTTAGTGAAAGTATCAGACTTATCAATTCAGATTATCGCTATTTTTCAGTATTGGCAATCAACCTACATTTTATGTCGCATCAAAAGCATAATGTAGCTGTAGAATGAATACTGTAGGGACCCCACAGGATCGAAGCCTCCTGGAGCCGAGGGTTGGTGCGAAAGCGTTAGTAAAAAAAAACCCTATAGTTCGTTTTTTCAGTCAAACTTTAGAAATATGTTCCCAATTTTCTGGAGTTTGACATTCTAAGTTGTCAAATCGTAGTCTAGGATTAAAAAACGAACTATAGTTGTTAATTCCCATCGTCTTCGTCTTCAACTTAGAATGTCAACTCAACAGTCGTCAACGGCGTGCACCGGTCCCGCGCGCCTGAAGGAGTTGTCAGCAAACTGTAGGGGCCCTTCAGGGTCGAAGCCTTCTGGAGCCGAGGGTTGGTGCGAAAATGTTACCGCGGCTCTGGGAATAACGGAAGGAAGGAATGGGGTAGGTTTTTTAGTCAGCAGGAGCCTGAAACTGTCTCCCGCTCCGCCCAAGATCAGGTTTCGTCATTGGATGATTTTCACCTACCATAAAAAAAAAATCATCACTCAACAGTAGGTAAACTTCTGGCAATCCTAACACCATACTAGTTAATAAAGATGACGTCACGATGTTGCCATTTCTAAGAAATAGGCGAACTGATGCCAATTGGCAGCTGACATGAATACGTTGACCACTTTCTATGGTTGCTACCTCACGCACCGGCGGCGACCTGCGGGCAACGGTTGCTTAACCACGTCACGCAGTATTTATAGTGGTTCAACACCCAGATTTGATAGTTATGGAAAAGTTTTTAAAACTTCACTACTGTTTTCATAAGAAGCTTTATATAGGGTCGTAAAATTTGTGACCGATACTTAAACACGTGATTGTAACAGACAAACCTGAAATGGCGAAAAAAAAATGTTTAAATTTTTTATTAGTTTAGTAAAAACAGCCAGGTTGAAGTGGGAGTGGGCTGGCCACGTCACACGAATGCACTCGGACAGATGGGCGAAGATTGTCACTCACTGGACACCCGAGGGAGGTCGACGCCGTCCAGGTCGACCGCGGCTTAGGTGGAGTGACGATCTCATCATGTTCGCGGGGCAAACGTGGCCGGAGGTCGCCTTAGACAGTGAGGTTTGGAAGGAAAAAGGGGAGGCCTTTGCCCAGCAGTACAATAGGCTATAAAAAAAATAATAGTTTAATAGTGTTTCGTTGACTACTTTCGTCACATCTCTACCGCTGACACATTCCTAGTAATTCCAAATACGCGGCCTATAAGTTGAAGCAATATAGCGATAAACTTTCAATGCGCAGTAACAAATTTTTAGGTCTCAATCGAAGGAGCGTAACCAAAGAAATGGTAGATTATGGCCCATTCCCTCTCCTAAAGAGAAGGCCTGTGTCCCTGTAGTGGGAACATTAAAAAGGCTGATGATGATGATGATGATGAACCAAAGAAACGACGTTTATTTAAGATCAAGATATTTGCCGCGTACTATATACTCAAATACTACTACTGTACTACTACTGTACTAGTACTGTAGTAGTAGTTCTGTGTGAGGGCTGCTTTAAACGCCGCAGTCACTCTCAATAAATGCAAGGATGATGTAGTAACAAGGCCGAAGTCCGCCATTGCCTCGTTAGGCCGGTGTTGCTTGGTAAACTAGTCAATATCGCAATTATTCTTCAACGAACTATGAACCGATAACGAGTTAAATTTAACTGGTGAGCAGAGGCAGAAGGTTAACTGCTTTAAAAACAAGTTAATTTTTGATATAAAGAGTTTTTTTTTTATTATAAGTTTTCGCTTGACCGCTATCTCACCTGATGGAAAACGACGTTGCGGTCGACGATGGAGCGCGCTTACCTAGAAGTAACCTATTTACTTTTGACTTAAAGATTCCCGGATTGTAGCTATCAGGAAACACAGACTCTGGCAAGGAATTTCACTCCTTGGCTGTACGCACAATTAAAGTGTTGCTTGTTCACTTGACAGTTTATAAAATCTAGTTAATCTAGATCCTGTAGTACCTATGTTTTATAGGAGCTCGTCTATCAGTCTTATCTTAAGCAGAATCAAATTTCTGAAGCATAGCATTATATCTAACGCATGCCATCTTACTGATGAGCCATAGCCTCTCTTCAAATTTTTTTTTTATGGTGGGAAAAATCATCTAACGACTAATCCCGCCCTTAAGCGGTGCGGGAAACACTGTCCCGCCCCATTCCTTTTTAGCCCTCATACCGGGATCGGACCTTCCTTTCAGAAATTGGACCGGGGCCCCAGTAGGCTTAGGCCCTGCAGTTGGGCTTCTACATTTGCTGACAACTCCTTAAGTACACGGAAGGTCATCGATTGTGGCGTAGAGTTACAACGCTGCGTCTTCCGATGCGCGGTCGCCCCTCCAAAACTATTCGATCCTATCGTCCTTAACTTTTCTGACTTTTACTTTCTTGCTCGCTGACAGACATACAAACAGACAATTTTATAAAGATTATCTCTCAGTTTGCCGGCTGCAGTCTTTCCGTCCGAATATAATTTAGGTATCTTCAAGGCTAGAGTGAATAGGCTCTTAATAAACTAGTGCGCCTTACCATCAACGATTGCACTGGTTTATTGCAATAAAAAAGAGATGGTTTTGGTCAAAGTAGACATTCTGTTTCAACCTTCTATGGTGTCCATGGAGGTAGACTTAGGACCTCAATCAGTCCGATCCAGTCGACCACGTCGCTTCGTTTCGTTGTCGACATCGCCTCTCGGTGCTGACAGTTTTGATATCTTAGTGTTTCATAAGCATACTTAGTGTTTAATGCACTAGATCTTGTACTTTGGGACTTAATGAGATATTGTTTTAGTATTTCTTAAGTTGTTGTTTGTTGTCAGACAGAAGGCTGTGGAAAAATAGTACACTTGGGGATGTGGTTATTCGAAGACATGTGACATCCACCAACCCGCACTGGGCCCGCGTAGTGGATTACGGCCCATTCCCTCTCCTAGAGAAGAGGCCTGTGTCCCAGTAGTGGAAACATTAAAAAGGCTGATGATGATGGGGATGTGGGTTAATGTGAAAGCGTAACACCATGAATAGAATAGAGTATAATTAAAAAGTTATATAATCTAAAGCAGGGACCATACAACCCCGAATATAAGTTAATTCTTTCGAAAGGGTTACAGCATGTACGCCTACAGCAACGGAAAATGTTACCTCTTGGAAGTGTTAGCCCGTTCATAACCCTAACGTTAGGGTAACCCTTTCAATAAGTTAACTAGTACAAGATGTTACCGGTTCTTCTATGATTTACAATTGAAGCGATAACCCCTTTGAAAGGGTTTGTCAGGGTAATCAAAGGGTTTTAAATCAAATAATTTTAAATTACGTTGAAGTAGAAGAATAGGTTTTGTCCTTGAAAGTTAGCAATCATATAAAATTGTTCATTCGTGTTTCTTGCTTGGTTTGATAGGACGGTGGTATTTTTACCCGCCTTCAAAAAAGGAGGAGGTTCTTCAATTCCAATTCAAAACATTTGGTGATTTTGGTATTTTCATCTAGAACTTTAGCACTTAAAGTAAAAAAAAAAAAAACATTTGATGAAGTGGAACTGATGAAGAAGACCAGAAATGGTCAATTGAACATTATACTCATAGATATCACAAAAACGTTACAATACAAATAAATAAATGGTTATGAGTAGTTATGTTGAAAAAGGTATCATCGAAGTGACCTGATGATGATGATGGAACCTGAAGATAGGCACCGGAACTCCGTAATTAATCAATGTATCCTACTAGCCGTGTTTGGGCTCATTAAATTTGTCATGAGATGCACTTTGGGTTCAAGGTACTATCAAACTCATCTTGATGGAGTCGTAAGGTAGAAGGGAGACATAAAGACGTCATAATGAAACTATGTATCCTACCAGCTGCCACGACAAGTCGAGGCATGGCGGACAGAGCTCCAGCAGAATCTCATGGCGAAATGGCGACAGCGACTGTCGCAATCCAGCGCTGGGCACACCATGATCTCGGCTGTAAGTCCCCTCTTTGAGGCGTGGCTGGAAAGAACCTCACGGCGTCCTCACCATCCACATGACGCTGGTTCTCACCGGACATGATAAGATCGGGAGGTTCCTGCACCGCATTCGTGAGGAAGCAATGCCCGGGTGTCGCCACTGTGTGGCCCGCCCGGAGGACACGGTGCGCGGTGGAGCACACGCTTGAAGTGTGCCCCGCTTAGAAAGAGCATTGCCGTGTCCTCGTGGGGGAGATATGCGGCGGAGACCTCTTGCGCCGGGGTTCAGGCCATGGTCCGCAGCGAGGAGGAGTAGCAGGCGGTCGCCTCCTCCTGCAAAGCAATAATGCTAGCCAAGGAGGAGGCTGATCGCATAAGGCAAAGACAACGGTGCTCTTGCCGTAGCCGTCGCTGCAGCAATTCGGTTCCCGATTTCCGGCCACCGTATGCGCGGGCTTGCGGTCGGCGAGCAATTGGTAGCCCGCCATCCAGTCGTCTATAACTGTCCGGACCAAGTCCAAGCGTTGACGGTGCGCACTTTTCCAGCGCGCCTCAAGGAGTTGTCAGCAAACTGTAGGGGCCCAGCAAGGTCGAAACCTCCTGGGACCAAGGGTTAATGCGAAAGCGTGTTACCAGGGCCCTGGGGTCAAGGCAAGGAAGGAACGGGGTAGGTTGTTTAGTCAGTAAGAGTCTGACAAATATCTCGCTCCGCCCAAGAAGGGGATTCGTGATTGGATGATTTTTACTAGAGATGCGCCGAATAGTTCGTTTTATATTCAGTGTATTCGGCAGATTTTGAGATATTAGGTTAGGCCGAATAATTCGGTTGAAATACTGAATATATTCGGTTTAATAGATCATTATAAATCAGTCTTTAGGGCAAAATAAAGTAACGTATCTACGTTTTGCACTTGTATCTTTAATAATCCACTTTATAAGAAATTAATACTGCAATTTTGATTGCACAGTTGAAATCGATGATGACCCAGCCAGGTGCGGAAACCATATTCCCTGTGCTAATACTACTAGACGATGGTTAAAATGACTTTCATGCTTCAGCATTATACGATTATTCATTCATAGCACTTGAACAAGTCTTTGCCTATTGGGCAGAGCCAGCTCACAAAACTGAAGACTACAGATGGCAGAGTCATACCCACCAAATCGGAGCCTCTGGCTAGATCAAGGCTTTTTATGAATAGTTGTATACGTCAGTTACCAAACCTATTGTGAATTTAGCAAACGACCCGAGAGTTAGTTTACCCCGACACTATATCGAAAATATCCTGGACGTCAGCCTGTACGAGTATAAGAAGGCTCTGACGCAAATTAAAAACAACACATCGCCCGGTGATTACGGAATTACGGCCGAACTGCGTAATTCCAGAGGAAAACCAATCAAAGAGCTGCTCAAGTTGTTTTCCAGAGTCATCCCGAAATGTCTCGCTCACAGGATTGGCGACGTCCAGCCTCCCGAATAAGCCGGATTTTAAAAATGGTCCAGTACCATGTATCACATTAATAAGCTACGGCCTGCCGTATAACCTGTTTTACAGAAGACCGAGGAGTATAATCTGCCTCTCTACTTAGCGTTTGTGGACTACAACAAAATCTTTGATTCGAGGCCTCATTTGTCCGAAACTGTTTACAGCAGGTTGTGGATTGCACATTAACGTCAATGGCGAGTGCATCATTCGCCTTCAGTTTGCCGATGATATAGTAGTCATGACTGGGTTTACGGAAAAGGTCAGCACAATTCTCAGTGACCTCGCTAGTTAGAGCTACTGAAAGGGTGGGTCTTAAAATGATCCTGGACAAAACCAAAGTCATGATAAACACCTATGTAGAACCCACTCCTATCAAAATCGGAGACTCTCCACTCGAGGTTGTGAAAGATTACGTTTACTTCGGACAGTCAATCCAGTTGGGTAGATCTAATTTCGAGAAAGAGGTATGCTGCGCGGTGTCTTGTCGTCCAACATACCACGTCTCAAGACGAAAGTCTATGACCAGTGTGTATAGCCAGTGATGATATTTGGCTCCGAAACGTGGTCGCTCACTGTGGGCCTCTTTAGAAGGTTTAATTAAAGTCACGCGAAAGTGAATGAAAAGGACTAAGCTCGGAGTTTCTTTGTGTGATCGTATTAGAAATCAAGATAGCTCGAAGAATCGTCAAACTTAAGTGGCAGTGTACAAGGTGGACCGATGACATGACAAGGGTTGGAGAATGCACAGGACCGTTAATTGTGATGACACTTAAGGGAGGCCAATGTCCAACAGTGGACGTCTTTCGAATGAAATGATGATGATGACTTGAAGAAGTTTCCTTCCACCTAGCGCCTCCACGAGAAAACGCTGCGTTGCACATCGTACATCATTTTTATTATAATTTTTTATTTCTTTGAAGATCTCCCACAAACGCGATTTTGTTCGATTCTTAGCATCTTTCAAAACCAAGACAGCAAAATTCAAGAACTGCACTAAAATTTGGCATCCATATTGTGTTTTCGTACGCAATGACAGTTTCGGGGTGCAGCTAGAAACGGAGGCAAGGTATGACTCACTCCTTGCGGCACTTGAAAAAGTGAGTAGAGAGTAGAAGAGTACCCGGAAAATAAGTTGGACCCGTTGCCATTGTTACGCTTCGATTGAGATTCCAAAATGTGTTACTCATTATTGACCGTCAAGATGGTTCAACTTGTAGGTATGCCGCATATTCTGTAAACTTGTTTGCACGGCAAAACTGTAGATTGGGTTACCGAATTATTCGGCGGTATACCTATTCGGTTTGGTACGAACTTAACCCAATATTATTCGGTTATTCGGTTGAACCACTATTCGGCGCATCTCTAATTTTCACCTACTATTATACAAAAAAAAAACAATGTTTGGGTTTATTGAAATTGTCATGAGGAATAGCACTCTGGTTATAGGTGTATCGCAACTAAAAAGGGTGAAATAAAAAACTTTTTACAAAAAAATATAGGTACCGACTTCACTAAAAATATGAAAATAACTTCAATTTCGGAAGAATACTGAGAAATACTCGTATACGATTTCATATGAAACAATCCCGACTATTCCAGAAAAAACATACATTTAACTTTAAAATCACTGCAATAATGACCATAATCGTATGTGTATTGTCTGTGGAGTCGCTAGGTCCTAGACTGCGTGTTGCGACTTGACGCGTACACCCGCCGAATGCATGCAGTTTTGTACTTTAAAGTAAGGTACGAGAAATAAAATTACAATATTGGTAGTTCGAATGGGTAACTCTGTTATAGTCGTTGAAGGGGTAACCCATTGAAAACGTCTTACTATTAAAAAGTATAACCACCAAGAATGGGTTATTAAATATACGGGTAAACAAATCGAAGGGGTTTGGAAGAGGTTATCCACTGATGAGGGTTTTCGTAAAAGATGGTAATCAATATGAAATGGGTTTTAAAACAACACTTTGTCAAAACCCTATCAAAAACCCGTTCAATGGGTAACCAAAATGGTCCCTGATCTAAAGGTACATAAATCTTCTCCCTTGGAACTTTGGGATTCGACGTAAGATGAATTTTCCCACCATAAAAAAGCTAAGCAGTGGAATTCCCTGCCGGAGTATGTGTTTCCTGATGGCTACAAGCTGAGAATCTTAAAGTTAAGAGTGGCCTTCGCATGGTAGTAAGATTTTTTGGGATTCTCGGCTTTTTCTATACGTACAGACGGGAAGACCGCAGCATACCTATTGACATCTAATTTAAATTCCTGAGGTCACGCCACAACGTAAACAAAACAAAACTATACCCAAACAATAACAAAATAATAATCAATAAGTTCGAAAGGGCGTATCAAAAAAAAACATTTGATAAACGATCCCACGCCGAGCTCAAATTGAGTTTTTACTGGTGATATATTGAATAATTAATCCAACACCGGTGATTAAGTGCGATGGTGATTAATTATTTGACGGTCATTGACACGTGGTTAAGGAATAACAACCTTTGAACAAGGTTAAGCATGGTTTACCGCGGTGAGATGAGCATAAGTTGTTTTCTGAAGGGAAAGCTTGTCCTGGAACGCAAAGGGTAAAGAAACAAAGGTGCCGCCCATCCGGTGACCGTCCGGTCATCAAGCCCAAGTCGTCGACGGCGACGGAAAGAAAAGAAAGAAAGAAATAACATTTATTGGCACAGTCACAGGGCATAACACAACAAACAACAAGTTAAATTAGTAGTATTAGTAGTATTGTAGTTATTATTTGTAGGTACAATAATAATAATTTGTTGTTTGCCCCACGGCTGCTCCAAACAGGCCCAGTTCAGCATAAATGTCAGGCAGCTAAGTGCCTGACGCTGGTTTTCAACTGGACCTGGTTGAGAGGTGTGTACGCCGAACCAGTTATGTGGTTGTGTGTATAGGAAATATTAGTACTAAAATATGTATAAATAGATAGATAATTTATGTGTATATATTAAGGAACACACTGTTCCCGCACGCTTCAAGGAGTTGTCAGCAACTGTAGGGGCCCAGCAGGCTCCAAGCCTTCTAGAGCCAAGGGTTGATGCAAAAGCGGAACACCGGGGAACTAAGGTAAGAAGGAACGGAGTAGGTTGTTTAGTCAGTAAGAGTCTAAGAGTGGGATTCGTCATTATGATTTTTACCGACCATAAAAAAAAAAAACTATGACATGACAATTTCCAAAAACACAAGTTTAATTTTAACCAGTATCTCTAAACTACTTCAATATTAAATAAAACTGAATTTTCTCCTACGCAAATTCATACAGACGACGTGACGATTCTTGCTTCATAATTGAAAAAAAATTAAAATGTCTCGACCCAGGAACAGTATGGCGACAACCCCGTTCTTAATAGCTTTTATGTATGCAAATAGGTGTTTCACGTTACACGATAATTATAGCTTTCACATACTAGTCAGTATATACCAGTAAAGTGAAACGCTCATACAGTTTCTACATACGACGTGATAATAAATTATTAAAGCTAGAACTACATTAGACTTACGCACACATAGACAACTCCTGCTCCACAAGCAAAGTTACGACCGTTTCGTTCGCGTCGAACGCCTCGAGTATGCCATGCCTTCGATTTGTTTGTTTTGACTTTATCTCAACGCTTAGTTACATGGTTAGAATCAAAGCAATCTTAGGCGTACGGTACGCTTTGTCCTTTTTGTGTTTTTTTGGTAATCCGCGGTCTCGTGGCCTGGTAACATTCCGGACCGAGCGCGCCTCAAGGAGTTGTCAGCAAACTGTAGGAGCCCAGCAGGGTCGAAACTTCCTGCGACCAAGGGTTGATGGGAAAGCACCCTGGGAACAAGGCAAGGAAGGAACGGGGTAGGTTGTATGAGTTTATCGCCGTTCGTCGGGTTGTCCGATGGCAGAAATCGCGATCAACCGGTTTCCCTGCTCTGCCCTGTAACACAGCGGACGCGACTATCATACTAGACTGAGAAACAGTTTATAAATTTAATGTTGACAGTTTTCTTCCGTGAGTGTGGAAATGTTGACGACAGCTTGAGATTAACACCTTTATTCCAAAACTGGCCACTATCCTGATGAATGAGAAACGGAACTGAATTTAAGTGAGACTGATGTGAGGATAAATAAATAAATCATCATCAACAATTCAACCGAAAGAGTCCACGTCTGAACATATGTCTCCCCCAGTGTCGATATAATGACTATTCCAGTGCGTCTCGCATTCATCAAATTCCCTCACCAGGTCATCGGTCCACCTTATGGGAGGCCTTCCAACGCTGTCTTTTACGTTCTTCTATCTTTACTCACCGTAATTGAATTAGTCACCTACTCGTATTAAATTTGGTAGACATCTATGACTAAAATAACATCTTGCTGATCTAAATGGAATACCAAAAGAAAGTCGTGTGGCATTTATAACGTTTTTTGGCGATTCTAAAGTTAGTTTTGGCTCAAAAACGAGACGAGACCACCGGAGTATAAAGAGTTTAAATCTGAATTTATGACTAACCTTAAATACTAATATGAATGACGCAATAACATTTAAAATCATCAACACTGTCACCGTTTATCATTCTGTTAGAGTCGACTAAGAATTTTAGATTAATGTAAATAAATTGTGTTGTGCGTTTGTCATATTTACGCTACTTTATCATCATCATTTTAACCGAAAGACGTCGAGTGCTGGACATAGGCCTCTCCTAAGTGTCTCCTCAATGACTGGGCCTGTTTCTTTTTTAAGGTGAGAAAAATCATCTTTGCCTTAGTTCCAGAGCGCTGGAGTTTCACTTTTGTTTTAATCCATGGCCCCAGGCATCAACCTATGGCCCACGCATCAACCCATGGCACCATACATCAACCCATGGCACAAGCATCAACCCATGGCCCAATGATCGGTCCTGTGCAAATCGTATCCATTGGATCCCTGCGGGCCTCACCAGGTCCTCGGTCCACCTTGTGGGAGGCCTATCAATGCTTCGCCTTCTTGTCTTGTACTGATGGGGCTGGGATTTTCGCCGAGTCGCAGGTAGAACAGAAAAAATCTGTTCTACTATGCGGAAGCGGCGCACAATTCACATCACTGGTAAGCAGGGTCCGGGCAAGCGCCAATGGTATCCTGAGGTTATTCGCGCAGAGGTGTGATTGTAAGTACGTACCTGAACCATTGCTCTACGTGGTCTTTGAAACTATATCTGCTATATAGGGTGAAAACGTGATTGTCGTCATGATAACAAACAACTTTTCCTATGGGACCAAAACTGAAATTGCGAAAAAAAATCAAGTTCATTTTGTCCTGTTAGGCGAACATAAATGTACTGACCAGCAGATTTCTTTTCGTGATTTCAGTTCTGTGCGCTGTAATCAGGTGTTTAAATATCGATCACTCACTAATTACCAGTCACCCTATATGTTTTTGTTGTTATTTTGTTAAGTGTTTATGATGATCTTTTATTAGTACGAAATAAATGTATTATTATAGATTCTATCGACCATATTCGTTCTGCCGCGTCTTCTTGTAGCATGCTTGTCTGAAAATAATTTTAGTATTACCAATTTTTACCGTAAACGTGAAACATACGAGTAACAATGACTTCTTCAAAATGAACTCTCAACAAACAAATAAAAAACAAGAATACTAAACAAAAAAAGTGTTAAACACTTGGAAAGTCTCTGTATCTATTTAGACAGCACAACATTAGCTTTCGCCACAATTTTAAACCGAGCGAAGTCACCGACTTTTCTAATCTCGCTGGGTCACTGACCTGAAAATGGAAAAAGAACTATTTGGCATCCGTTTGAGTCGATGTTACGTGACGTTCCTTTCATGTTGCTTTTAGGGTTCCGTGGGGAAAGTTAGCGTTTTAATGAGAACCGTTATTAAATGACAATGTAAGAGCATTACTGAAAGTTATGTTTTAGTAATTGAATGTTCTATTGTTGTGAATATTCACGACCTCTAAAACATTCGCTTTTACTACATAGACCGTAATATTGTCGAGAGTCAGGTGTAAATCAAAAGTCCGAAGTGTACTGATGGTTCAAAAGATCGAATTCGTGCTAATTCATAATTTCTTAAACACAATTACTGGAAGAGAAAGTACGGATTTGATTTAGTACCAAACTTGGCAGCAATACCTGTGAAATGTGGCTATTGACTGGTCTGTTGGTCTAGTGGTCAGTGACTGTGACTGTAATATCGGAGGTAATTGGTTCGATGGTTCGATTCTCTTCTGGGACAAATGTTTGTGTGATGAGCACGATCATTTGTTCTATGTCTGAGTGTAATTTATTATTAACTAGCGACTCACACCAGCTTAGCACGGATGCAATGTTTTTTTTCTATATTAAATATATTATCCATCTATTTTACATATAAACCTTTCTCTTGAATCACTAAATCTATTAATAACTAAAATATTAAAAAAACCATCGAAATCTGTTGCGTAGTTTTATAGATCTCAGCGTATATAGGGACAGACAGCGGGAAGTGACTTTGTTTTATACTATATAATGATAAGTATGTAAAAATATATTATCAGTTGTCTAATACACTTACCACAAACTCTGCTTAGATGTGCAGTGTGAAAGTTGTAAGATATATGTATTATTAGTAATATTCATCTACGGAACTCATTAGATGAATAGACAGCTCACACTTGTCCATTTATTTTTACGTTCAAACTGGATGTTGGATGTGATATTTGAGAATGTTGGCAGCCTGATTGATCGTAGACATTTTGAAATAAAATATTCTCTATATACCCACCGTTTTATGAATGAAAACTATCAACGATTTAGTTTTTAAAAAACTCTTTTTCTCAGCCTAGAAATCTGAGAAGTTGGTCACACGTTATTAGGTATGCCTAATTTAGTTTTTGTACTATGTTTACAGTTTTTAAGAAAAAAGTTTTCTGTGAAAAACTTGTGGAGCGAAACTGTAAGATAATTGCGAAGTTTTGTGGTTCACAGAATTTTTTAGACGCTAATTGGTTAATTCCAACTTCTAAGAGTCAAGCCAGGTGGGTTGCAGTCACCACTTAGTCTGAAGAATGTAGGTACTACTAAATAATATAATAATATATTCCACAACTGTCACACAACGTCCGTCGTCTAGTCCCAAGCTAAGCAGAGCTTGTGTTATGAGTACTAGACAACTGATAAACATACTTATATATTTCTAAATAAATACATAGTAGTAGTGTAGTTAACTAAATACATATTATAGGTAAATTACAACTAGTCACAGAACACATGATTGAGTTCATTACACAAAAATTTTCGATTTCCACCCAGGGTAAATTCCTGAGTGGGAATCGAACCCACGACCTCTGGGATAACAGTCAGGGCCACTAATCACTAGACTAACAGGCCAGTTTAATTCCTATACTTGGGCTGTAAGAACTTGCTACTTGCCAAATTTATAGGTCAACGGAAAGTGCCCTAGAGAATGTAAAAATATACGGTATTTTGCGACGTAAACGGCTGTATCTTTTTAGACTGGAACTTAGAAGTTTAATTTTTTCTCAGCTAGACTCAAGTGTATGGTTTTAGTTACATCTTGATACCTCCACAAGTTCTCGAGATAAAGGCGCTTGACAGACAGACTGAGAGCAAAGTGATCCTATAAAGGTTCCTTTTTTATTCTTATTTTCTTTATTGTATACAGAAATATTGACAAATTACAAAATACAGAAGAGGTGATGTACACAGGCGAGCTTAACCCACAATCGGTCTTTTTCCTTTTAAGATACAGAACCCAAAAAACAATTAAAAATCATCGATAGGACGAAGAAAACGCCTAACTCTTGTTAGTCGTCTTCTAAAAATAGTCAAGATTTTGTTCGTATGGCGTGACGAAATTTTTTGCAGACATCCTCATATAATTATCGCCTCAATTATCTTACGCAATACCTTAACACACGTCATTTGAGTTAGCAGACCTAGAGTGACGCTTGACGGGCCAATACCCTCTTCTTGTGGTTCGGTACATGGGGTTAATAGCCTACTTCTTTTTCAAGGCCTTGTTAGTTTGCTCTTTCTTTCAATCCATCATGTGTGAGCTGGTTATGGTCGCCACCAGATGGATGGATGGATTTGGTGGCCCAATTCCTAAAATTAGCTTTCTTAGTCTTACTTTCACATCTCATTTCCACGCTTAGAATCCTTAGTGTCTTTCCTCATTCAATGTCCATTCAAAACCTTTCTTCTCATAATTTTCGACTTTCTGTTCTCAGTACATTTCTTGAATTTTAGTCAGCTGAACCCATAAAAAAATGGACCCAAAATGGACCCGCGGGATCTTTCAACCTAATCATATTTTGAACAGTACACTGGATCGACTGTCCAATTACAGTACAAGTTCAGACACGTAGTGTGGGGAGTGAGTGATCCTACGGGTTCATTTCGTGTGGGTCCAGATGACTAAAGACTCGCGTTGTTCTGTCATGTAAATTTTTATCAGAAAAATGGGGATGAAGATAGAAGGGTAAATGATTACCTACAATCGATTCTCATACCAACAAAATATTCGCATTTTTTAAACTAAATCTAGCCATTAGTGGTTAGTAATACGGGCGGACCAAATAATAATAAAAATGTTTATTCATCTCCACAAATTACACATTTATGTATGAGGACAATCTTAGAGTTAAAAGTACAAGTTGACAGTTACGTAAATGTAATTTGTAGGAGATCTGGAGTCTAAACTAAGACTAGGCCTGTACTATAGAACTCCAGGCCCCCCATCACATATTTTTTTATGGTAAATTATAGGTCAGCGAGTAGGTACATGTTAAATGTGTGTATGGTGTATGTGGTGTATGATGGTGTTTGTATGTTTGAGAATGTTTCAATATACGTGCTATGCATGCTATATTTATATATATATATATATATAGATATATATATATTATACAAACATAAAACTACCTTGCCACTTCAATAATTTTTTCAGTTTCGTAATAATTTAATCCTAATAGCCATTTTTTAATTTTATTTTTACATTCATTTTTATTGCAATTAGATATAGAGATTATCTTATTTAGTTTATTAAATAGCATATTTCCTCTGTAAGGGAAAAATCTTTGTGCAAAATGAGTATTTACATGGATTGACTCACATATAGCATAGTTTCTTCTTGTGGTGGCTATGCGTTGTTTTCTTTCCCCCGATATGTTAGGAAGTTTAAGTAGAACAGTAAGTAGTATGTAGAGCTGTCGTACTGAAAGCACTTGCGATTCTTCGTATAGTTTAGAGGTAGGGTATAAACGAGGCTTAGATAAGCTTACTTTTAAAATAAGTCATAAATAATAATGTAGGCTTAATTCGAGCGGTAAAATTGTCCTAAAAGAGTCACTCCCAGCCTGGAATGCACACTTTCCATATACAGTATTCCTTAACTCTTCACAATTAAAACAAATATTCGCACTGATGCAAAATAATACAAACATTTGTCTCGAAGTGCGAATGCGAAACTGCTGACTGACTAAAGAAACGTCAAACCTTTATTCGCACACATTCCGAAATCAACAACTCTGTTCCAAGAATTTTCACTCAAACGCAAAATACTCACTGTGGTCTGACAGTGAGTATTTATTTATTTTTAAGGCACTGGGTATCCCTTAATACGCTTTTTTCAACACTCATTTTCATATAAATATTTATTAATTTGCAAACAAATTGCACTTGTTCTTGTATCAGAAAAACAAAAAATATTATGATAAATTAATTATATTTATTAATACTGATTACTGATTTGAGACCAAACAATCTTAAATTTTACACTAAGAACTAATTCCATTGTCTATGGTTGAAAAATTTACTGTTAGGTACTTTTATCTCCCGCGTAGTAGATTATGGCCTATTCCCTCTCCTAGAGAGGAGGCCTGTGTCCCAGCATTGGGAGCATTAAAAAGGCTGATAATGATGATGATGAGCTACTTTTTTCTCCATCATCATCATTATTTAAGCCACTAGACGTTTTCGAGTCGAGAAATCATTTCAAAATGTCTTTTAGGATTTTTTTTGTTTTTTTTTTTTAAAATAAAGTTGTCACGTAGATTTCTTTTAACTTGATTGTTGAAAAAATATTGTTTATTATTTAATTTAAATCATTTTAAATTGCTTATTTTAAGTATTATCTTGTAAGTTACACAGTGCCTTAAAAGAAACTTCAAAACCCATGTTTGTAAGTGGTGTAACGAAATGTTCGAGAGATTGCAGCTCACGGGCCGGTCGGCAAATGAGGCCCATTCATTATACGGATAGACAGTCTTAGTTTTATTTGCCACAATTAAGTGAGAAGGAATAGCATCCTGTGCAGGATGCGACAGCAAATTAAGTGTGCGATTAATTTGTCGCATCTTTGTAATTGATTTATTGCGTGTCTTAAGTTTATGTACGGTTTACTTAGTGGCTTACTGGTAGCATAACAATTAAGTTTTTATAAATGTTTAGAAAATAATTAATTATGATCCTACGTCTAATGGTTTATTTATAACTAGCAACCTGCCACAGCTTTGCACGGGTGCAATGGTGATATTAAATATATTATGTGCTTGTATTATACTTACAAACCTTTCTCTTGAATCACTCAGTCTATTAACCGTATCAAAATACGTTGCGTAGTTTTAAAGATCTACATACATGTATACAGACAGCGGGAAGCGACTGTATAATGGAAGTCTGGACTAATGTTTTGATTAGTAAAATTGTTTTTTTTTTTTATTGGTTACTAGTTTTAGCTAGCGCTGACGTAAGTTTAAAAATATAATATAGCCTATGTCAATCAGTCATAAAGTAGCATTCCTCTAGTGAAAGAATTTTTAAAATCAGTCCAGAAATTTTAGAATTTATTCATTACAATAAAATAGAAAAAAAAAATACAAATATTTTTCATTATAATATTAGTACAGATAAGTATTCTTTAGCTCTGACCGTGGGTATAAAAATCTTGTAGATAATTATCGGTTATTATCCCAAAAAAAAAACGCGGTTTTATAGCAAACAAAACTCAAGAAAACACAGTTTTAAGATAAATCAGGACGCTACCGTAACACTGTCTACATCTTAAATTCTAAAAAATCATTAAAAACAACGTTTTTCTTTCAGGAAAATATCAACAAAACATAAAAAAGAAAAGCATTTTGTCAGTTTGCCTAGTGTGTCAGGAATGCATTATTTTCTATGACAAGACGAATAATATTTTTAGCCACTGTCTTCAGAAGTTTGTTGTCTTAAATATTTAGGTTAAACGACTCATTTTGAAATGTAGTCAACAATACAAATCAAAATTCATTTCCCCTTGCATCTTTATTATTTATTTGTTTGTTTATTTGACGTTTCTTTTATAAACTTTTCCTGATGTTGCAAGATAGTTGGCAATATTATAGTCACTCATTATAGAGCTTTTAATATTGTATTGTATGCCAATTTCGCGTTATAGTGGGACTAATGTGTCATTTGATCTAAGGAAGACCACCAGCGTGTTATCGAACATTTCGTTGAGGGTACTTGGACTCTGCAAGAGAACCATAGTTGCCGATATAGCGAAAAGAATCGCCAAACTTAAGTGGCAATGGGCAGGACACGTTGCACGCAGACAGATGGCCGCTGGGGCCGAAAGGTTTTGGAGTGACGACCACGTCCCGGAAGACTCAGCGTTGGAAGGCCTCCCACAAGGTGGACCGATGAACTGGACAGCACAGCTGGATGCAAAACGCACAGGATCAATCTTTGTGGCGGCGCTTGGGGGAGGCCTATTTCCAACAATAGATGTCTTTCAGCTGAAATGATGATGATGATGATGATGACTTGGATTCAAGAAGTACTTTGCCCTGCATCCAGAACCCACTGGGCAGCATCTAGGTAGAGCGCAAGAAAGTTCTGTGTGAAAATAAAAAAATACATAGCCTATATCACTCGGTGACAAATCAGCGTTCCACGAGTGAAAGATTTTTTAAATCGGTTCATTAGTTTTTGAGTTTATTCGTAACAAACAAAAATACAAATTCTCTTTTTAATATTAGTATAGACATAAATCTTGTATGCTGACGGTCCTCAGTGGTAATGTGTGGGAAAGCAGGCGGGCGTCATCGCTAATTTAGTGCAAACATGCAGATGCGCATGCATCGTTTTGTTGCCTCGTCCTGTTTGTTTCGGTGGTACATTGTCGTTCCTGCGAGTACGTGGGCCATTCTGCTACTACTTTGCTACGGAAAAACTTGTTCTGTGTTAAAGGAATAATTTTCCTGTCTTGCAGCACCAAGAACCGGTGACATGGCAGGCCCAAAAGGAGAAAAGCTGTTACAGATATTACATTAAAAAAAAATTTAGGCTTCACCTAAACTTTTTTTTGTGTAACATCTTTTAATGTGGGATGACGATGACATGACGATTTGGACTTTTAACGTAAGGATTGGCCAAAAGTATCTAACGACAGAGAAGGGTGGAAGAATGTAGACTCCCTCCAAAAGGAGGGAGTCTACATCCCCTCCTAGATTTATCTCTATACTAATATTAAAAAGAGAAAACATTTGTATTTTTGTTTCTTACGAATAAACTCAAAAACTAATGAACCGTTTTAAAAAAATTCTTTCATTCGTAGAACGTTACTTTACCACTGAGTGACATAAGCAGTTAAGTGGTGATTTTTCAACAGCCAGGTAACTTTTAACTATAGCATTAAAATGGCGTTTCGACATTGTTTTCTTCTAGCTAGTAATATACTTTCGGGTCAAAAAGAAACATATATGCTATTACAGGACATGGTCTACCCGTGAGTCAAATTTCATCCAAAACGTAACAAACATGCTTAAATTATATACAATCACACAAACTGTCAGTTTAATAATATTACTGTAATATGCAAAGATTATGTCAATCTGTTTTGTTTACTGTAGATATATTAAAGTTATCTGATGATTACAAAACTCAATTATGTCATTGATGAATATATAAAATACGAGGAAATTAGTTAATTAATGTAATAAACGGATTTGCTTAGAAAACAGCTTGTTTAGTGTAATAAATAGATTACGTGGTTCTTCTTTATTAATGTTGTAATTTCTTAGTACTTGCAGATTGTGTGTTTGTAGTAGAATGACCCACATTGCAAGTTATGCAATCATCCGGTGCAAGTGTATCTTAATTGTTTGACTAATGAATTGTATGTTTTTGTTTGAAATAATATTTCTTTTTTTTTTGTTTGAAAATTGTTTTTTGATAATGACTATTAAATATTGGATTAATTAATAGATTTTACGCAAGTTGAGTGATGATTGATTCTGATAGTGTAGGTTTATTTAGGGTTTAATTTCAAGAAACCAGCTCCAGCCTTTTTTGAGTTGAAAAATAGAAAATATTCTACATAAACGCGGGTGAAGTCGCTAACAGCAGCTAGTTATGTAATAAATAAATAAACTTTGTTTATGTTAGACATATTATTATTTCCTTTTTTTTAATCTTTTTCTAATGGTTTAATAAGTTTGGTTTAGTATAGTAGGAGGGGACTTGAGACCCAGCAGTGGAAACATTAAAAGACTGATTATGCTTATGCTAAGCTTAATGGACCAAGAATGCGGCAAATAAGTTGACCCAAAATGGACGTCGTTGCTATGCTTACGGTTGGTTCAAATTATACGCCGCGTATTGTAGGTATTCAAATTGATTTAAGTCCTTTAACTTTCAAATCCTTCTCAAACACTCATTTACTAATTACCTACGTACTTATGGCCCTGCAGCGTAGCTTACTCATTCAATTACGACAATTTCTGTTCTACGAACCCCACGAGACGTCTTATTTCCATCCCGCAACTTCCGTATTAAATCTCCGAAAATCACAAGGTAAACGCAAATACATGAAACTTTAACTTAACAATCTCTCGGAAGACTCGACCGTTGTTCAAGTATCACTTTACTTAGCTCCAACTTGTGCTGGACCATAGACCTTCGAAACTTCTTGCTGGGCAACACTATTGCCCGAATTTCGCCCATGGCGGTCATCAGACCACTAGACGAATGGCAATGCGGCACCCAAAATATATGTGTTCAATTTCTTCCCTGCCAGAGTCTTTGTTTCCTGAAAGCTAAAACCTAAGGATTTTTAAACCAAGAATAAATAGGCTACTGCTGGGCAAGCGTATTCCACCGTGAAACCATCACCACTTATCATCAGGTGGATGGCGCAACGGAGCAAAGTCAGCAACGTGGGAAATATTGTAGTGCACAGGTTCATACACTCTCCTTCGCTCATAGTGTGAAGGATATTCGGCAATCCAACATGACTGGAGAGAGATAGTCTATGGTGAAACGAGCGAGCCCATTATTGGCTCAGTCTTGATTTGAAGGTTAACAACAGAAGGTTTCGTACACAATGTGACTGTGCGCATAATTTTTTTTACTACCTACCTTAGCGAGTTTCAGGTACCTATTTTTTGATTACCTAACTTAGCGACTTTCAGATATTTGTAACTGACAACCATCATCGTGGAATATGAGATGCACAAGAGCGTTCGTTGTGGCGATACTTGGGGCAGGCCTATGTCCAGTCCATAATTTTTTATTTTTACTGTCGCACCACTTCGTCCAGTCCCAAGCTGAGCAGAACTTGTGTTATGGGTAAACAACTGATAAACATACTTATATATTTCTAAATACATACATATTATAGATAAGTTACACCCACAGGACAAATCATTGAGCTCATCACACAAACATTTGTCCTGGGTGGAAATCGAACCCACGACCTCTGGCATAGCAGTCAGGGCCACTAACCACTAGACAAACAGGCCTGTCGACGATGGACGACTTTCGGCGTAAAAGATAGTGTTTAGCCACAGAACAGTAGGTACTTATAGTAATGTCATGTCTAATGGTTCCGTGCTCTCTAAGCTAGACGGTACAAATAAGTTATTTAGCTACACAAAGCTGCCGCGCTGCCGTTCAGTTAGTTCACTATTGTGTTAGTTTGTCAATTAAAATTTGTATTGTTGCTCATTCAGACGGTTCGTCTGGGACGGCTTTACGGAGAAAAATTGATTTACATAAGATTCTGACATGTATTTTGAAAAATACGTCAGTTTTGGAAACGCAGTTTAGGGGTTACTTGATTTACAGAATTGTGAATGATCATTATTATCTATTAATATCTGTTTTTCCAAGGGAGGAAATCAGCCTATAACTTCCCCCACATACCTCTAAGGCGGAACGGGAAAGTCAGAATTTTGTGGACTTTCTGTCTGTCCGAAACGTCCTTTTTTGGTCCATTGCACTCCAAAGTCACTAGTTTCTCTTTTGGAAGTAAAGATTTTTTTATAGTAGGAAAAATACGCGCCTGAAGGAATTGTCAGCAAATGTAGATGCCCAACTACAGGGCCGAAGCCTACTGGGGCCCCGGTCCGGTTTCTGAAAGGAAGGTCCGACCCCCACCCCGGTAAGAAGGCTAAGAAGGAATGGGGTGGATTGTTTAGTCAGTAAGAGTCTGGCACTGTTTCCCGCTCCGCTCAAAAGCGGGATTCGTCATTAAATGATTTTTACCTACCATAAAAAAAGATCTAAAAAAAAAATTACGATATGATAGTAAATACAAATTCAGAAATCAGTATCTTGAGAATCGGATTTTAAATCGATTCCTACTATTTTTAAAATAGATTATTTTTTATCATAAAATAATCATGTATTATTTTAAGTTAAATCATTATTTTGATAAATCTTGATCGAGTCACTAGCGAGTTTGTGTGTGTGTAAATGATAACACTTTTACACGTCATTTTTTTGGTGAGTTTAAACTAGATGAGTCCGGTATTTCCTAGCTGACTACCCTGAGAAGAAACACCGAAACAAACTCAGGGGTCAAAGTCTCTTTTAAAGTCCATACAGCCAACATGTAATAGTCAAACCGTGTGTAAGCGCAGATAGCCAGTAATTTTAATGTGGTATTTTTCGCGGCTAAGTTGATCTAAAATAGCTGTCGTTTGAGACCCAAAAATCTGTTACTACGCCTTGAAAGTTGTTCACATTTTTTTTTAAATTAATATATGCCACAAATTATTATAAATACATCAAATCAAAATGCTACTTGCGGATTTTTCGTAAATAATGTAATTGTTGCGATTGGAGTTTCTCATGAACCATCATTGATGGCGTTATAGGTTACTAAACTTTTTTACGTAAAATTAAGACGTATGTTCCGTAGTTTTCTTTCTGAAATTATTACAAAAAAAAAGAAATATTAAAACTACAGTAACGCCGTCGGATTTTGGTGAGTCTGAAGTTAGACTCTGCGAAATTTAGCACTTGAAAACTCGTAAAAAATTAAGTGGTTAAACAAATAAATGTAATTTGCAGTTGTGATTGTTGTTAAAAACTGTTATTTGCAATTTTTTTTTTTACTTTTATGTTTGTACGTACTGTACATTACGGAGCTTTTCAGTCTAAATAAACAGGATGTCTGAATAGACAGAAATAAAAAAAAAATCAGCCCATCACTTCAACCGTTAACCAAGCGAATCTCAAACTTGGAACGAACTAAAAATCTCCGCCATCAACCGTTCTATATTTAAAAGGGTTCGATCTTAAAAGGTAAGATAATAAATCAAATTTTCTACTCCCGCCATTCCTCGGGGAGACCGGTGCAACGGTCCTGCGTCACGCATTGCGTGTGCGGCGTCCTTTACTCTGTTTACTACTTGACATAAATAGGGATGGGAAAAACTATCGATTGTTTCATTAAAAAAATAACACTTAAATCTTAATAAATACAGACCATGTCCTCTAAACCTCTACGGGCTTGACCAAGCGTTTCGCCTTATCGTTCATACCGTCAAAATCGAAAGACTAGAACAATTTATCTGCTGCGGTCTTCCCCTTCGTGGGTATAAGTGACAGTGATTTACTCGTATGTCACTGTGTTGAGCGACAACATGAAACTGATGACTGAAAAAAGTATAAGTAGGAGGAGTTTTGAACTTAGATTAATATGTACCACTACATATAAAAAAAAATGAATTAATTAACTTGCTGTTAATTTATGAATAATTATATTTGAATTTTATTAAGTTCATCAAT
Source organism: Mythimna loreyi (assembly GCA_029852875.1). Taxonomy (NCBI): domain Eukaryota; kingdom Metazoa; phylum Arthropoda; class Insecta; order Lepidoptera; family Noctuidae; genus Mythimna; species Mythimna loreyi. The sequence continues at coordinate 18,337,486 of CM056780.1, read as the reverse complement.
TATTGTATTATATACATGTATTTCTTTTGTAAAATAAGTTTTAAATAATATTTGTAATGGATGGATATTTAATTAATAAAGGTAATTTGAATTAGAACATATCAGTCATGAAACGAACATATCATATCGATATTAACTTTAAAATTGCTATCACATCCCTAGCTATAAAACCCTGTGACATTACGTCGTAGTACGTACGTACGTTCATGTAAGGGGTGTTTAACACGGGATGATGGTACAAAACGCTTGGATATTAGTACATTTGAATCAAACTGGTCGACGCACGCGACACCTGGCGTTTAATGAGCGCAATAGTCATGAAAACTATGGTAATAGTACTTGACATTTATACTTATATATATGGAGTATAGGCCTTTTGGCACAATGATTTTATTACATTTGGTGTATAAAGTTTTTTTTTTTTTATAATGTGTGACATGCAATTTTCTTTCAAATTTAATGTAATGTTAAATCTACATCTACACTAATGTAATAAAGAGGTAAAGTTTGTTTTTTTTATTTTTTTTGTTTTTTTGTTTGTAGGAGGTAATCTCTGGAACTACTGGTCCGATTGGAAAAAATTTAGCAACAATAGAAAGCTGGTTTACTCCTGAGTGACATAGGCTATATTTTATGTACGCGGGCGAAGCCGCGGACAAAAGCTAGTGTTAAATAAATTACAATTTACTCGGAGTTTTATGACGCCATATTTTTTTCGCCGGAGTTTTACAGCTTGGCCTTTATAAAAATACAGTTTTAATAAGTTGGGTGTTATATTTTTCTTGTTTATGTACCAACTATATAGAAAAGGTAAGCACATTTTATAAAAATACTTTAAAATTACAAAAGTCGTGTTGTAAATATTTAAAATGATAAAATTATACACCTTATTCCTAAAGTGGAAAAAAAAAATTGAACCAATATATTTGTTACTCGAACCGTATGTAAAGTATGAAGATTGTTTGAAAAAAAAAGTATTAAAAAACACGCTTATCTTCAACACATCACTGATCTACAACTTTACGATATAGAATATACACAGAAAATATATTTTTAGTTATAGAATAAAAAAAGAAAAACTTAACTCTGATAGGAAGATGGCGAGCAATGGGTAGCTCGCTGTCCGCCCATCCGGTAACCGTCCGAACCGAGCCCAAGTCTTCGACGGCGAGCACTGTTCCCGCGCGCTTCAAGAAGTTGTCAACAAACGGTAGGGGCCCAGCAGTGTCGAAGCCTCCTGGGGCCAAGGGTTGATGCGAAAGTGGGCACCGGGACACCAGGGCCCTGGAACGAAGGCAAGAAGGAACGGTGGGTTATTTAGTCAGATGTCTGACACTGGGGTTTAGACAAAGTCACATTCTCACTAACGATAACGAAATTCGAAACTCCGAAATGTATGGAACTGACACATGCCTTCGAAAAGTCACGTGGTCAAACGTTTTCGATTCGCTAATTGTTAGTAGTTGTTTATACGTCAAATTTGAAGTTTTAATTCGATAACCATAGTCAAGAAGTTGTTATTTTATCGAACCAACACTTCGACTTATCGATATGTTAGTCGATGTCACTTTGTCTACCATTTTGTGGTCGATATCGTTAAGGCGAAATCGAACTTAGAAATGGATTCAACACGGAGCGATTGCCACTTGTCTAGGGCCCACTGTCTCCCGCTCCACCCAAGATGATTTTTCCCACCATAAAAAGAAACTCTGATTAGGGACCACAAACCACAAGGTTATCCGTTCTCACAACGATTCGCAGTTCGCAGATAAACACGCTCTATGATCTGTTGTTTATCTCCTACTTTTTGCGCACAAACCAGAAAGCCACATTGTTATATAATTTTAAATGTAGGGTGACCAACTCTTTATTTACCTCTTTTTCTCCTCCATAGGAAACGACAAATTTGGAACCGAGGACTAGCTTCTGACGTTTTATAAGTGCCTATGTAAAATAAAAATATTTTGACTTTGTCTTTCATTATAGTAAACGGGTTCGACAAACTGAAAGATTTGCGGTAATAATTTTAATAATTACTAGCTTTTGTCAGCGGCTTCGCCCGCGTACATAAAATATAGCCTATGTCACTCAGGAGTAAAGCAGCTTTCTATTGTTGCTTAATTTTTTCCAATCGGACCAGTAGTTCCAGAGATTACCCCCTAAAACAAAAAAACAAACTTTACCTCTTTATTATATTAGTGTAGATAATTCTGTAAATGTGTTCTTTACTGACCTCTAAATTGCAGAAAATTTACGATCTGAATTTGGTCTCACCAAGCCAAATAAAAATAAGCCTGACTAAATTAAAAAATTTAAATGGTTTTCGTTGGTTTATAAGAGAAGACTTTGAGCACTGCATTGCTTTTAAAATATTTTTTTAGGAGTTATCAAAAGTCAAAGAAATATCATTTTACAATGTAATGAAATGTCATTAAATACCTTTGGTGCCCATAACACCCGCCGCTTTGCCTCGCTGCATAGCGATGGCCATCCTTAGCACCAAGAAGGACTTGGAACACTTGACACCCGTAGCCTCCCCGACCCTACGGCCCAAATCTGCCACCTACAGTCAATCTTGTAAAATATATGTCTCCATTTTATACAAAATTATGTACACCCGAATAGGCCACCCTGTATTTATTTACAGTCATAATTGCTATGTTGATACGGGTTATCACCGTGTTGTCGAGGTCATGATTCAGGAAACACTCCACTTATCTCTAATTATTACGCCTAATTTAATTTTGACACTTTTTCGGCTCTTTTCTTTTAATATGGACATTAAGCAGAGATTTAGGAGGTGCTTGTCACGAAATAGCAGTAATGGGTTCATTAAATGGCATTTCCTTGGTCATATTTTTAGCTCTAATCATAGATTCGTTACTTAGCTAATAACAGTTGTAAATTGAAGCTAAAAGCCATTTAATTCTGACTGAATTTTATTTAATACTAGTGACCCGCCCCAGCTTCGCACGGGTACTGATATTGAATATATTATGCACTAGATTTTGTCAGCGGCTTCGCCCGCATACATAAAATATAGCCTATGTCACTCAGGAGTAGAGCACCTTTCTATTGTTGCTAAAATTTTAGCAATCGAACCAGTAGTTCCAGAGATTACCTCCTACAAACAAAAAAACAAACTTTACCTCTTTATTATATTAGTGTAGATGTATTATACACATAAACCTTCCTCTTGAATCACTCTATATATTAAAAAAAACCGCATCAAAATCCATAGCGTACTTTTAAAGATATAAACATACATAGGGCATAGCAACTTTGTTTTATACTATCTAATGATTGACTGGCCTATTAGTCTAGTGGTTAGTGGACCTGACTGCTATGCCAGAGGTCGTGGGTCCGATTCCCACCCAGGACAAATGTTCGTGTGATGAGCTTTAATCATTTGTCCTGTGTCTGGGTGTAATTTACCTATAATATTATGTGTGTATTTAGAAATATATAAGTACCTATATTTATCAGTTGTCTAGTACTCATAACACAAGCTCTGCTTAGGTTGGGACTAGACGGCGTTGTGTGATAGTTGTATATATATGTATAATTCTAACGCCCCGAAGACACCCTGGGCTGGGTTCTAAAATAACCAAAGTAGTGTGGAGTTACACCCAGAGTCTTTTATGACTTTCTTACTTGGAGTTACACCCAGAGTCTTTTATGACGGTCTTTTATGACTCGGGTAGCGACCCTAGAGTTAACCCAAGTAACTCCGCAGGGACCCTGCAGAAGGGTCGAAGCCAATCAGGGCCACGGGTTTGCGTCTGAAAAGGAAGGCTCTGGCCCTGGTATGTATGGCGATGTAGGAACAGGGTAGGTTGTTTAGTCAGTAAGAGTCTGACACTTGTTTTTCCGCTCCGCCCAAGAGCGGGACTCGTCATTGGATGAATTTTTACCTTCCATAAAAAAAACCCAAGTAACTCTAACTTCGAGCAGGGTCGGGTTTTTTTTTTTTTATGGTATGTGAAAATCATCCAATGACGAAACCCGCTCTTGGGCGGAGCGGGAGACCAGTGTCAGACTCTTACTGACTAAAAAACCTACCCCGTACCTTCCTTGCCTTATTCCTGGAGTCGAGGTAACAGTTTTCCACCACCCTCTAGGCTCCAGGAGGCTTCGACCCTGAAGGGCCCCTGCAGTTTGCTGACAACTCCTTGAGGCGCGCGGGAACGGTGCGCGCCGTTGACGACTTGGCCTCGGTCTTACCAGACGACCGAACGGCGAGCTACCCACTGCTCACCGAGCAGGGTCGGTTGGAATACGCCATTGACAATAGAACTTGACGTTTGCGTACCTCAAATTTAAACGCAGCCCTGGACGTCATAATTCACAGAGCGATTCTTGATCACCATAGGTGCGGGCTTGCGGACAGTGAGCAATACGTAGTTCACCGTCCTTTAAGGACGACACCTCTAAGGGATGTCAGTAAGATTGCCATTTGTTTATTTAAACTTCATGTAGGATAGTGGTACATAGGCGGACTTAATGCTACAAGGCATTCTCTACCAGTCAACCTTTGGGATCAAAAAGACAACACTGTGGTAGGTGTGCACAATATTTATTGTACACATATTTTAAATAGAATGTAGTATTATCAATAAGTTCATCAGTGGGACAAAAAAGCAACTGAAGGAACTCAAGTGGGATTTAATTAGCAAAAGTCCACTCTCTCTCGTTCTACTTAGAGTGGGAGTCATTTACTGATTTTATCAGCAAAAAAAAAACAATGCTAGATTATGTATAATGTGGCAGTCAGCTGATGATCAATACCCACGCATTTTTATATTTCAACAACTCCGCCTAAATATATAACCGTTTTTTTTCCTTTCCCACACTCTCTATTTTAATTTAACTATTATAATAATACAAAGTAGGTACGAATTTATTTATGTATGTAGGTACTACTATATTTACATTGTAATACCTTCCTTCTGTGCTTTCATTTCACACACATAACTAATCCTAAACTAGTTTATTCACTTCTTCTCATTATATAAATATAGACATAACATCCACTAAAGAAAAACCTACCTTATGTTCTTAACCCTAAAGTTGATAATACAATGGCTAAAAGAATTATCTAGTGAATCTTATCATGAAACTGTGATTAACCTACTTTACTATATGTGGGTATAATGTTTAGCAAATATTTGTGAAGGAATCACTCAAAACTGAAATTCTGTGCCGAGCTTTTGTTTTGTGTAAACTTTTCATAGTTCCGTTGCGAAATGGTTGAGTAAGAGTTTAAGCTAATATTTTTTATGTTTAAACTTTATACATGAACTAGCTTCTGCTAGCGGCTTCGGCCGTAAGAAAATAGGTTTCTCCACACAAACTTTAGTCCCTCGTTTCATTCACTTAGGGGGCGAATTTTAGAAAAACCTTTCTTATTATCCTTTCCGTGAAAACCAGCGCTGGGTGTCTGACATCCAGCAATTAATGTTGAGGTAATCGCTCTTTCGATGCAGGCACGCTCTGTGCATTCTGCACTTTAATCTTTTTTTCTTTCGCTAGGGTAGGAAATCATGTAATGATTTCTCTAGAGTGCAGTAGACGTCAGACTTTTATTGACTAAAACGAAACCTATGTTCGTTATTTGCCTTTCTGCCTTTCCGCCCTTTCTGGACCCTACACTAATACACTTCACGCCATCGATAACTCGGACTCAGTCCGGATGGTTACCAAACAGCTGGACGACGAGACACCCGTTGCTCGCCGTCCATAAGCTCACGCCTACCGTGACTGGAAGTCGGGGTCGGGAAGGTTATTCGAACTTATAGTTCCCTTATAATTTACTTACTTCTACTAAAATCTCTAGGCGAGATTGTTACACATCAACTGGAGGGCCGAAGCCTGCTGGGACCTTAGTCCAGTTTCTGAAAGGAAGGTCCTACCCCGGTATGAAGGCTAAGAAGGAACGGGATGGGCCGTTTAGTCAGTTAGAGTCTTAAGGCAGATTTATATTGAGTAAGTAACTGACGTCAGTCCACTGACGAGTCAGTGCTGACCTGGCACTGCCATAGTGTAAATTGATTTCAAGTCAGCACAGCACTGTCACGTCAGTACTGACTTCAATATTCGCGCTGCAATATTTTCGGCGTCAGTCCACTCCCCCGCCACCCGCGCCAGCGCTACTGAGAACGTGTAAATTGCCCAAGTCAGTTGCTGCCGCTCTGTTGTACGGTGACCACGATTCGTCGCACCGGATCACAAAATGACGCGAAAATTGAGCGACACGGAAAACTTAAAACTTGTACAACTTTACCGTGATAATTAATCTGTTATTTATTTATTCTGCACACCTACCACAGTGTTGTCTTTTTTAACCCAAAGGTTGACTGGTAGAGAATGCCTTGTAGCATTAAGTCCGCCTATGTACCACTACTGTACATGAAGTTTAAATAAATAAATAAAATTATAGAAATAAAGAAATGCGTGCAACAGCATTGCAGAATATTGCACAAAATTCTTTGATTCTTTGCTGTTTTTGAGAAATTATTTTCCCGCACTGACTTTACGAACGTGTGTACACCAAAAGAAATATTCTCGACTACTGACTGCTTGTAAATAGTACGCGTCAGTTTTCGGCGCCAGCACTGACGACAGCCACTGACTCAATGTAAATCCGGCTTTACACTATTTCCCGCTCTGCCCAAGGGCGGGATTAGTTGATTTTTCCCACCTTCAAAAAAAACATTAAACCAGCGTAGCAATTATGTAATATTTGTACATATATTGATTTAAAATAAAAACACAAGTTTATCAGGCCATATGACTGATATCTTGGAAACAATTGTAGTTCTTCCTTCATTTAGCAAGGCCAGCGATATTGTATCAGATATGATACATCAGCTTACTATAGCCAAGGTTCTCATAATCCCATACTGGAACGAAGGTTTTTTCTGTATCGAACTGTTTATTTAAAAGGTGTTACATTTTTTTTTTCAAGTGAAAAATTTGGTACTTCTACTTGTCTTAAATTCCTCTCAAACTTCGAAGGGTGGGGAAAGGGTGTACCTATTGTATACTACCGACCCGTCCCAGCTTTGCATAGGTACAATATTGATATTAAATATATTATGCATGTATGTATATATAAACCTTCTTCCTGAATCACTCTATCTATTACAAAAAACCGTATTGAAATCCGTTGCTTAGTTTTAAAGATGTAATACATACATAGCATGCATACATAGGGACAGACAGCGGGAGTTTATTTTATACTATGTAATAATAATATGTAAATACGAGTAGTACACTATGAACTACCTACGTATCTCTTTTTTTCCTTCTTTATCAATTCCATCCAAAGGTTGTTTTTAAAAATCGCTTTTAGCGATAAGACCGCCCATTGTGACACCCTATTAATTTTAAGTTCCTATTGTTATTCTATTTTTGACGTGCAATAATGATCTATCTATGTAAAAAAGGGCAAATAATATGACGATTATTTTTTATTTTGAGATATCTTAATTAGAACGTTTTGATTTTTGTCATAATATTTTGTAGTTTAATGTTTTTAGTAAATTATTTTTTTTATTATTATATTTTGTTTATTATTTACATAATTTTAAGGATCATATTTCAAATAATAGTTATTTATTGTAAACGTCTAATTTAAAAAAATATACAAAAAATAACATTTATTTTAGAGTCTATAAATAACAATAATAAGCTAATGAGCTAAATATGTTTAATATATTATTTATTTTGACATAAACGACTAGTTTACTAAGATATTTACTGAAACCTTAGTCATACTGTTAATGTAACGTTTAATTGTTGTAAATAAATTATAGATAATTAAATTCAAAATAGATCTAATTTAATTTAATTGTTTTCTCGATAAGACCTTTGTTTTAACTAGTTATTTACACATGTAACGTATTTTAACATAAATTCACGCCTTATTGATATTACTCGTATTTTATTTTCCATTATTTTTATTAATAATTAATAGATAGTTACACACATTTTTATTTTAATGTATATTTTTAGTATTGTCAAGTTATGCAAGGCATAAATAAACATGTCTTTTTTTTTCTGAAAACTCTGAAAACTGAATTAATGAAGTGAAAAAGTAACACCATGTATTAATTTTACTTATTTCAATTATAATTGTAAAGTCAGCAAACGGTTTAAAAGTATCACTAAATGTAGAATTAATATTATAAAAACTGACTAAAGATAATATTTTTATATGATTTCAAATACCTATTACGCAACGTGTCGGCGGCGCAGTAGCAAAAGATAAATAAATCAGCTGGTAATAAAATATAATAATGTTTATATTACATTATAAAAATGTCACATTATGTATGTTTACACAACAATAATAGATAGGCGATGAGCTTCGTTTAATTTAATTATTTTTATGATATTAGAGTATAGATTTGCGTACACATCTATTACTGTTAATCTGGGCCTCCGAAGGCCTCCAAATGACCTTTTCAATAAATCCTCAAATGATATTATAATAACTAAGATTGGAACCAGGAACTCAGTTCATCATCTTCTTTTTGAATCCATGGTTTTTCTCCCCTCCAACATATTTGGATTCTTTAGGTAACTATGTATATAGCGACATCAGTGGTATTTTAAGGTCCTCCAAAGTGCAGAAATACTATGGATACTTTGAGCACTCTAGTAAGTGGTTCATCGTCTGATCAGGAGTTCGCACTCGCACTGTCAGAGTAATCTATTATAGATACCCCATTTTGCCAGGTTGTGTTGTTGTTGGTCGATGCGTACTTACTACCTACGGTCATTGGACCCGCTCAGCTGTTCTTTACTTAAAGATATGAATTTCGTATACGCGTAAATTAATTCTATTTTTAGAAAAAAAGTACTTTCCTTTTTAATTTTATCTTTACAAATAGATTCAAGTACCGGATCAACCCTCCACGGGATTAAAATGACCAAAATTTAATGATGTATTTTTACGCTAAATGAGCAACGTTATGGAAAATACTCCATTGTTTTTTTACGCTGACACCATATCAGTCAGTATTTTACTACTGAAAGGCATCAGAGACAAAAACCAGCTCTGACAACCAAAATACACTTCCGCTTACAATTCCACGTAAATATTTACATCAGAATTCACTCAATTTCATTACAGATGTTTGTTCGAGATGTCGATGTGGCAGGATTTAGAAATACCTTCACATTGAAGGAACACACATCAATTGGCAAATCAGAAATCAATCTCAGGTCCACTTCTAGTTAAAAGGAAGCAGCAGGCTGTATATGTACTGTTTTAGTTGTTACAGGACTCAAAATTGGTGCAGTTTGTCTGATTTCTGGCTATTTTCAAAAATTATTAAAACAGCAGAAAAACGTCCACTGCTAGATAAAAGTCTCCCGGGGAGGTCTATATCCAGCAGTAAAATAATAATAAATTCTGACCAACGATACTGCGCACCGATTCTTAATAGGTCATCGTTTTATTTTGTGGGACAATGTCAATGACTCTGTCTTCCCGAATGCGATCATCTCTTCACAAACATTCGACCTCTTAAGTTTAGCGTTTCTTCGGGCGTTGTCAACAACCTTGGTGCTCCTGCGGATATCTTTATTCTTGTATCGATTATTCAAGAAAACACTAAGAATATCTTCTATATTACCCTTTGGTAGCTTCCTTAGCAACTGTTAAACTTTTGAAGAAAGATTTGCCTTTAGCCTAACAGCTTGTAGGGTTTCCCAGCACCTCTGTACCCCAGTAACTGAGATACAAGATACTATATAGTTTATCACATTTACACACATCACTATATTTACCATAAACAAGGTAAAGTACCTTACTCCGGGTTTTTCCGTGTTCCACAGGTGTGACAGCCCTAGCTCCCACGCTGATATCATCAATAAATAGCTCTATATAATAAGTACATTGAATTTCAATGAGATATCACTATCCCAGTGGATTAGCAAATATTTGGCTTATCAGTTACATTGGCGCCGTGTTTCTTTGACAAAATCGCTTTAACGTAATCAAATTCTTTTGGGTTGGCTATGTTCATATTTTTATTTTATCTATCTTCCATATAATAATATATCAAAGTAGTGTACTGACTGGCTTACATATCAACGCACAGCCGAAACTACTGGGACTAGGAGCGTAAAAGTTTGCACAAGGCATCCTTTTATGAAGTATTCGAGTACTAACAGAGGATTTTCGAAAATGTACCCCTAATAGGCTGAAATGGGGGTGAAAGTAGAACTCCACACTATGAAAGTGCGGAGTTCTACTTTCACGAGAGTGAAGCCGCTGGTAAAAGCTAGCATTCGCTTAAAAATCGCGCTCAAAAGAAAATGAGATTTAAGTGAAAAAGGGTATTTGAAAAATGAGCTTATAATATTGAGTCTGAAAGTTAAACTTACAAGTTTTATGGCTTCAAACCCAGGCAAGATCTTTACTTGTTGTACTTTTCAAAACGGTGTGATATTCACCACCAACACGCACCACCCACGTGATAGATTCGATAAGGCCATTCTTTCTCTTAGAGGGGAGGCCAGAGTCCCAGCGGTGGGAAAATAATTAAGCTGATTACGCTTATTGAATAATAAGATTTAGAAACCCTGATTTTGTCAATAGATATCTTTTTAATTGACCTTTTTCAGGTGGGAAATCATTTAATGACTTCTCCCACCCCAAGGCGGAGTCGGAGATCAAGTCAGATTTGTACAGACTAAAACCCACTCCTATTTTCCCTCTTTGCCTTCTCCTGTCCTGGTCCTGGGGTTCTCTTTCGCACAACCCATTGCCCCAATAGCTTTCGACCTTGCTGAGTCCCTTCGGTTGGGTGACATCTGCTCAAGACTCATTCGGATTTGGTCCGGAAGGTTACCGGACGTCCCTGGCCGGGGACTTCCCTTTTTGAAAAATGACATCAATCCCTTCAGCTCGCCACGATTGCAAATATTGCTATAAATAACGAAGACTAATGATTTAATGATGTATTATACGTAATACAGCAAAAAAATCATCGGGATTACCGCGTAAATGATTGTTATCAGCCACTGCGCAGGCGCCGTCGAGCCGCGTACCTTATCGTGATTTCCTAGATACGAACACGTGCTGCGGCGATCGCTTATCGCTGAGATGTGCCTGTGTGCGTAAGAATGCAATTATTTTGGTTTATAGTCAGGAGTATGAAAGAAAGAAAGAAAAATATTTTATTTGATACATATAGACACACACAATGCAGAAACCACATCCATACTAATATTATAAATGCGAAAGTAACTCTGTCTGTCTGTTACGCTTTCCCGCTTAAACCTCTCAAACGATTTTGATGAAATATGGCACAGCCAATCTTTAGACCCTGAGAAAGGACATAGGCTACATTTTATTGCGAAAAACAGGGATGAAGAGGTTGAAATAGGGGTTGAAAGTTTGTATAGATTTTTTTAGTTTTAAAAGGACGCAGACGAAATCGCGGTTACCAGCTAGTGTAGACATATATGATTGGCACTCAACGCTCTGTTTGAAGCCAATCCAGGATTAGATCTGTTCGCTAATGAATGGAAGGAGATACTGACTGAATATCTGGTGATTTGCGAGAACACTGAGTGAGTAGTAACTTAACGAAATTCTCTGTCGTAGACTATGTTTCCTGATAACTAACCCATAGAGATCTTTAAGTCAAGAGTGAATAGGTTACTTCTTGGCAAGCATGCTCCATTGTCGACCATATCATCACTTCCGTGTGAGATAGTGGTTTTTTTTTTTATGGTAGGTGAAAATCATCCAATGACGAAACCCGCTCTTGGGCGGAGCGGGAGACTAGTGTCAGACTCTTACTGACTAAAAAACCTACCCCGTACCTTCCTTGCCTTATTTCTGGAGTCGAGGTAACAGTTTTCCACCACCTTCTAGGCTCCAGGAGGCTTCGACCCTGAAGGGCCCCTGCAGTTTGCTGACAACTCCTTGAGGCGCGCGGGAACGGTGCGCGCCGTTGACGACTTGGACTTGGTCTTACCAGACGACCGGACGGCGAGCTACCCATTGCTCACCGTCCGCGAGCCAGTGTCTACGGTGGCCGGATATCGGCAGGATCGCGGCGGCGACGGCTACGGCGAGTACGCTGTTGCCTTTGCCTTATGCGGTCGACCTCCTCCTTTACGAGCATTACTGCTTCGCAGAAGGAGGCGACCGCCTGCCATTCCTCTTCGCTGCGGACCATGGCCTGAACCAGGGCCCGGCGCGAGAGGTCGCCGCCGTGTGAGATAGTGGTGAAGCGCGAATCTATTAATAGTAAAAAGTACCTCCCGGTCTTATGCAATCTCCAGCCAAGTGTGACCCGGGACCGTAAGAGATCGCCACTCTAATTGTATTAGTTAATTACTCCACTCAATTAGTCCGGCGCTTAAAAGCACTTATCAACTAATAAAAAAACTTCTCAGAGTACAACTTTGTAATAAAATAACGCATCAATGGATCACTTAGACCCATCTTGTAATTGTTACAATGTCGCATTTACATTGTATGAAACCTGAAGAATGGACTGATTGATCTCTTTATAGGCATGAGGAATATAAAGAAAAGTATGAGAGAAATATAGTGATTGAGCGTGTACCTTTTTATGTTTGGTAACCGTACAAACCAAGCTTAATCGTCGACGGCGCGCACCGATCCCGCGCGCCTCAAGGAGTAGTCAACAAACCGTAGGGACCCTGCAGAAGGGTCGAAGCCAACTGGGGACAAGGGATCGCGTCTGAAAGGAAGGCTCTAGCCCTGGTATATATGGCAAAGCAAGAATGGGGCAGGTTGTTTATTCAGTAAGAGTCTGATACTATTTCCCGCTCCGCCCAAGAGCCGGATTCCTCATTGGATCATTTCACCTAACATAAAAAATCGTGAGAATTCAAACTCGTCAAAAATTAAGTAAGTTGGAAAAAATTGCATTTTTTATGATTTTTTTTAGATTTTGTTTTAGAGTTATTTACTGATTAATTAAAAATTAAAATATTGTACAAAGGAAAGTGTCAAATTTTGGGTATAGGATCAGTCCATTCTCTCAGTCAATGTACAAAACTACTGTTTGTCGCCAACATAACCAGAGGAAGTCGACAATAATCCTTTATTTGCTCAAGCATTAAAACCCGACATGTATATTCAAACCATTTAGATAAAAAAAATCCGGCCAAGTGCGAGTTGTGCTCGCGTACGAAGGGATCCGTAGTAACCAACACAATATATTACAATCATTAAAAGAACACGCAAGCCCCATTTCAATATTTTTTTTTAGTTATAGCGCAGTTATCTAGCACAGTTTATGAGATAGTCTGATGACAGACAAACAATGGCGTCTTAGGCCTACTGTAAGCGTAGGTATGACTGCGTGAAGCTTAGACGGAACATACCTCCATTCCTAAACTGTTCTCTAGACTTACTACTACTGACTAGAGGGATCTTACTCTAGTAAGGGCCCTCGCCTACGGGTAGTTTTTGTAGCAATACTGTAGCGCTTTCGCATCGATACAGGCGTGATGCTGTAGCGCGTTGCAAATCCGACTGTTGGGTGGGTTTGAACTCGCGACTTACAACCAAGTAATAAGAAAGTCGAGGCCTTTACCACTCGGCCACCACTGCTCTACTAGGGGCCTAAGCATTCAACAATCTTACTAATATTATAAATGCGAAAGTTACGATGTTTGGATGTTGCTTTCCCGCTTAAACCTCTCAAACGATTTTGATGAAATATGGCACAGCCAATCTTTAGACCCTGAGAAAGGACATAGGCTACATTTTATTGCGAAAAACAGGGATGAAGAGGTTGAAATAGGGGTTGAAAGTTTGTATAGATTTTTTTAGTTTTAAAAGGACGCACACGAAGTCGCGGTTACCAGCTAGTGTAGACATATATGATTGGCACTCAACGCTCTGCTTGAAGCCAATCCAGGATTAGATCTGTTCGCTAATGAATGGAAGGAGATACTGACTGAATATCTGGTGATTTGCGAGAACACTGAGTGAGTAGTAACTTAACGAAATTCTCTGTCGTAGACTATATTTCCTGATAACTAATACCAAAAACCATAGGGATCTTTAAGTCAAGAGTGAATAGGTTACTTCTAGGCAAGCATGCTCCATCGTCGACCACATCATCACTTCCGTGTGAGATAGTGGTGAAGCGCGAACCTATTAATAGTAAAAAGTACCTCCCGGTCTTATGCAATCTCCAGCCAAGTGTGACCCGTGACCGTAAGAGACCGCCACTCTAATTGTATTAGTTAATTACTTCACTCCATTAGTCCGGCGCTTAAAAGCACTTATCAACTAATAAAAAAACTTCTCAGAGTACAACTTTGTAGCAAAATAACGCATCAATGGATCACTTAGACCCATCTTGTAAATGTTGCAATGTCGGTTTTACATTGTATGAAACCTGAAGAATGGACTGAACGTTCTCTTTACAGGTCTGAGAAAAATGGAAAGAAAAGTGCTAGGGAGATATAGTGATTGAACGTGTATCTTTTTATGTTTGGTAACCGTACAGACCAAGCTTAATCGTCGACGGCGGGCGCCGTTCCCGCACGCCTCAAGGAGTAGTCAACAAACCGTAGGGACCCTACAGAAGGGTCGAAGCCAACTGGGGACAAGGGATCGCGTCTGAAAGGAAGGCTCTAGCCCTAGTATATATGGCAAAGCAGGAATGGGGCAGGTTGTTTATTCAGTAAGAGTGTGATACTATTTCCCGCTCTGCCCAAGAGCCGGATTCCTCATTGGATCAATTCACCTAACATAAAAAATCGTGAGAATTCAAACTCGTCAAAAATTAAGTAAGTTGGAAAAAATTGCATTTTTTATGATTTTTTTTAGATTTTGTTTTAGAGTTATTTACTGATTAATTAAAAATTAAAATATTGTACAAAGGAAAGTGTCAAATTTTGGGTATAGGATCAGTCCATTCTCTCAGTCAATGTACAAAACTACTGTTTGTCACCAACATAACCAGAGGAAGTCGACAATAATCCTTTATTTGCTCAAGCATTAAAACCCGACATGTATATTCAAACCATTTAGATAAAAAAAAACCGGCCAAGTGCGAGTTGTGCTCGCGTACGAAGGGATCCGTAGTAACCAACACAATATATTACAATCATTAAAAGAACACGCAAGCCCCATTTAATTTTTTTTTTTTAGTTATAGCGCAGTTATCTAGCACAGTTCATGAGATACAGACAAACAATGGCGTCTTAGGCCTACTGTAAGCGTAGGTATGACTGCGTGAAGCTTAGACGGAACATACCTCCATTCCTAAACTGTTATCTAGACTTACTACTACTGACTAGAGGGATCTTACTCTAGTAAGGGCCCTCGCCTACGGCTAGTTTTTGTAGCAATACTGTAGCGCTTTCGCATCGATACAGGCGTGATGCTGTAGCGCGTTGCAAATCCGACTGTTGGGTGGGTTTGAACTCGGGACTAACAACCAAGTAATAAGAAAGTCGAGGCCTTTACCACTCGACCACCACTGCTCTACTAGGGGCCTAAGCATTCAACAATCTTACTAATATTATAAATGCGAAAGTTACGATGTTTGGATGTTTGTTACTCAATCACGCCAAAACGGCTGGACGGATCTTAATGAAATTTGGCACAGGCATAGGATACACTCCGAAATAAGACATAAGCTTTTTATCCCGGAACCCAACCCCAATACCACGCGGGCGAAGCCGCGGGCAAAAGCTAGTTGCTCATAATTAGAAGAGGTAAATCTAGGATAGACACAGAATTAGGGGTCCATTTTTACTCTTTAAATACAGAACCCTAAAAAACTAACATTTTCCGTCTTTATTTAAACTAGTTATAAATAGTACAGAACGAAGGCTAAAACATTTTCAATGTCAAGAAGTACTAAGTAACGTAAACGATAATATTATAATTAGTTTGTAATCTTTAATTTATGTTTATTAGTGTTATAGTTTGGAATTGGCGCCGCTCCAAATTGTTCGGCGCAATCTGTGGGTACACGACGGAAATCATGAATTACTAACCAACCACCGTATGTTGACAGGTTGCGGAATGTAAAATGAACTTATAAGTTAGATTTCCTACAAAAATGGTTATAATAATAATAATCCTTTATTATCTATCAGGCAACGAAGGCCCGTAAACTTACAAAAAACTAGCTTCTGTCAGCGGCTTCACCCGCGTACATAAAATATAGACTAGGTCACTCAGGAGTAAAGCAGCTTTCTATTGTTGCTAATTTTTTTCCAATCGAACCAGTAGTTCCACAGATTACCTCCTACAAACAAAAAAACAAAGAAACAAAAAAACAAACTTTACCTCTTTATTATATTAGTGTAGATAAACTAATAAATAAAAAAGAGTACTAATTAACTATGAACTATTGCACACGAAGTGATGGCGTCGTGTTCCGCTGCGGGGTCGGTATTCTACCACGAAATCGTCGATATACGACACCTTTCGGTCAAAACTCTCCTTTGAGGAAGGTCTCTAAATGTTGAGTCGATGCCCGCACCACAAACGACTTTTATAACTTATAAGTACTAAGATATTACAGAAAATATTAAACAAAAAGAAACCTCATTATCATCATCATCAGCCTTTTAATGTTCCCACTGCAGGGACACAGGCCTCCTCTCTCTAGGAGAGGGAATGGGCCATAATCCACCACGCGGGCCCAGTGCGGATTGGTGGATGTCACATGTCTTCTAAAAGAAACCTATAAGTACGTAATTTCGTAAAAACCGGCCAAGAGCGTGTCGGATCACGCTCAGTGTAGGGTACCGTAGTTTCTCGTCGGTCACAAATTTTTCACAATGTAACAGAACCCTCAAACTACGATATAACAGCGCAAAGTAGGCCATGTATATACGGTTAAATTACAATTTTAGTTCGGAAATTATTAAAAAAAAAAAATATATTCAAAAACTGTTTATCTTATCAAGTTCAAAATTATTTTTTTAGTAAAGCTTTATAAAATTAGTTCTACTATTGAGATTTGTTTCATATTTTCTTAACATACGGTTCAAAAGTTAGAGAGGACCGACATATTTGACATTAGCTGTAATTTTTCGATGATTTTGGATATTTTTTATTTCATATTTTTTACATGTTTTTTTTTTCGATATTTTAATATTTATTCTGTTATTCGAGGCGAAGACCAATCCAACAAAGCATAGATCATTAAAATCGGTCCACTCGTATACATAGAGTCAACTAACACAACTCTCTTTATATAGATGTAGTGAATTTGACACTACATCGACAATACCCTTTCCAACTAGCGCCGTCTTATAACTCGCAAGATTTGGCGCCATCAAATTAGCCGCAAAGCGCCACGCGGCCGCGGTTGCATCGCTGGCGCCGAGCATCGTCACTAGTCGACCGAGATACTGACGCGCGGCCGCAGCGCGGATGTAGTGCAAAAGTCGCGCGTTTTTATTTATATAAAATAACAAAACAGCGCGGCGCCTATTCCAATGCTTCCAGGATGTGATTTGACCAATACATATTTTCTGTATGGACTTTAAAAGAGACTTTGACCCCTGAGTTTGTTTCGGTGTTTCTTCTCAGGGTAGTCCGCTAGGAAACACCGGACTCATCTAGCATAAAAAAAAAATGACGTGTAGAAGTGTTTTTTAAACCTACTTGCAAAATAAAGATCATTTATTTATCATTCATTTATTTATCACTAGCGACCCGCCCCAGCTTCGCACGGGTGCAATGGTGATATTAAATATATTATGCATGTAATTTACACATACACCTTCCTCTTGAATCACTCTATCTATTAAAAAAGAAACCATCAAAATCCGCTATTTATAGGCACGCTCTTGCCGCACCGGGCGGTAGGCCGGTACCGCCGCAAACGCTACATCCCGCAATTTTTAAATCTGTAATATCTTCAAAAATATTCACTTAAATCATACGGTGTAAAGGGCCATATAGATCTATATTAAATGAACAATGTATTCAAGGTATTTAATTGGTTAAGGATTAATGCTGTATTGGTTAAAATCGCTTCGAAAATTAGCCATTATTTGTCGTAAAAAGTAAATGACAAAAAAAAGTTATTGTGGATTATCCATAAGAGATAAACATATACCATCGCGGACTTTTCTGTAGACCTTTTCAATGTGTACAATACTTAGTACATTATTTTGATAAAACTCGTAGGGTTCAGCCTGCGTTTGCAATGTAAGCGGAAAAAATGTAATTATTTACGACATCACATTAGAAACCTCAAAAATAACAGTACTTTTCCACTATTTAATGGATATTATTATACATATAAACCTTCCTCTTGAATCACTTTATATATTAAAAAAAACCGCATCAAAATCCGTTGCGTAGTTTCAAAGATTTATGCATTCAATGGGACATAGGGACAGAGAAAGCGACTTTGTTTTATACTATGTAGTGATTTGATGTTTGTGGTTACTTGTGTATATTTTGGTGTTATACTTGGGAAATCGATATTATGGCGATCTCATGTCCAAATTGTATGGGATTAGCTAATTATCTTTATTCCTATATTACTCTACCTGGAAACTGTAGGGGCCCTACAGGGTCGAAGCCTCCTGGGCCAAGGGTTGATGCGAAAGCGTAACACCAGGGCCTGGGAATAAAGCAAGGAAGGAATGGGGTAGGTTTTTTAGTTAGTAAGAGTCTAACACTGTTTCCCGCTCCACCCAAGGGCGGGATTCGTCATTCGATGATTTTTACCAACCATAAAAAAAAACCTGGAAACTTGATCCTTAGCTCTAGAAATCTATAAATTTCGTCTGATGTGTGTTGACTATTATACAAACGAAATAACAAAAACACATTCGAAGAAACCTATACAACTACCCATTCATATTAAAAGCTGTATAAACAGGCAAACAACTTACCTGGCGCCAACACTATGAAGGAAAACCTACATAGAAAATAACACACCTATCGCAATTCCGCATAACATTATCTATCAAATCGCGAATCGATAAAAACAGCAATTATATCGAGCATTCAGTATTCACAGAATTATATGTAGCGTCTTGTTGTTGCAATTCGGTTTTATCGTTCTCGGAATATCGTCGGCAAACAGTATGCATCGCGATTTTCTGTTGACAGTCACAACACTAGTGACGTCAATTTACTTTTAATTTGCAGTTTGAATTTAGAATGTTTCTTTGTTAATGTTTTGACTTGGATACTAAGTCTTTTAAGCTATGTTTTGATATTTATAGCTACTTTCTTTACCGTTTGAATATGGATGTATACAATTTGTTTTTTAGTATTTGGCCAACCTTCTCAGAAAACTTCATTGAAGTAGTCAACACTACAGCAAAACTGTCAGTTACATTTTACAGAGAATGTTAAGTGATTCCAGTTGTCCAGTTACGCAGATACTTAAGATACAAAACTATATTATCTTTCCATCATAATATCCACTAGGAGTCCATTAGCTAATAATTAAAACAGCCACTGAATTTCACTTGAAGCAGTCCCATCAAAAACTCTCCATTATTATACACTAGCTTTTGCCCGCGGCTTCGCCCGCGTGGTATTTGGGGTTGGGGTTTCCGGGATAAAAAGTAGCCTATGTCCTATTCCGGAATGTATCCTATGCCTGTGCCAAATTTCATCTAGATCCGTCCAGCCGTTTTGGCGTGATTGAGTAACAAACATCCAAACTTTCGCATTTATAATATTAGTAAGATTGCTTTCCGAAGTTGGTCCATGTTTAGCTTAAAGCACTTTGAGCCAATGATTCCAACTATCATTTATAAATCTTTGGGTTTGAACCCGCGAACTACGACTCGTAAGTCGGGACGGTTTCCACTGCGTCTGGTAGATAGTAAGAGGTGATGTCCTTAGCCCAGAATACTAAGTAATGCCATTAGTTGCAGTTTTTAGATAAGAGTTAGCAGGTGATGTTATAATTATTATCGTGGCGATAAAATTGATATGCCTAGCTTAACCAACAATTTATATGGGTAGGTCTGAAATTAACTACACAAATAAAGTCCTTGTAACTGTATTTTTAACAATCTACAGATATTTACTCAAGGGAGAGATTTAACATTATCTATCAAATCGCGAATCGATAAAAACAGCAATTATATCGAGCATTCAGAATTCACAGAATTAAATATAGGGGGATAGAACTTTTCTGCTTTTTGTTAAAGTGGAAAATCGCCTAATGAGAAACGCCTTGCCCCCACTCCAACCTAGAGGGAGAGAACTTGCTCTAGGTTAGAGCGAGGGAGGGAATGTCAGACTTTTACTAACTAAAATCTCACCTATATACGTCCTTTAGTTGCCTTTCGTGTTCCTGGACCATGGGTTGCCTTTTCAGAAGTCATTCCAATTGTCTCAGCAGGCATCTTCGCTGCTAGAACTCTACAGTTTTACTGACACTTCTTTGAACGTGGAATACTACGCGTCATCGACGACTTGGGCACAGTCCAAACGTTTACTGTATGATCAGACAGCGAACTACCGGAACCCTGCACCTAGCGGGTTTTATGCTGATCCTTAGTCGAACCGTGTCTCCTCACCATGTCTTAAAATCCGACCATATTTTCCCCAATGTCTTTACTTAGAAATGCTCCAAAACGCTGGCTAGACCATTGTCCAGTCAAAAAACCAACCTTCCTTTTGCAGCCATTCATCAACAACCGTTCATGGCTCCATAATACATTTGACATTTATCGTCTAAAACAAGAGTCCCTTATTCCGGACAGGGCGAACTATTCTTGGCCCTGTCTCCGTCTGCTATACATCAGTATAGCTGGTCTGGTATTGTCTGATGATCGTTTGGCAGCTGTTGTATCCGCATGCGTGTGACGCCCTACAGACACGCTACTTCAGGCCGTTAAACCCAAGAGCTATTTATTGTTAGAGTTTTTTTTTTGGACGTTTGACACGATGTCTTTTAGGCACTTGTATGGATAGAGTTGTTGTTTTAGATTGTTATCGTAATGTCTAATTAAATTTAGTTTTACTTTTAGAAATAAAATACACTTGTACTAGTTGTAAGTCGCGAGTTTAAACCTACGGGCATTACTTTGTGTAATTCATTTCATCGCCACTGCTCTCAATACGGTCAAAAAAAAACATCGTGAGAAAACCGGCATGTCAAAAATTAAAAAACACGAATCCGCACTGGGCCCGTGTAGAGGATTATGGCCATTCCCTCTCTTAGAGAGGAGGCCTGAGTCCTAGCACTGGAAATAATATAAAGCTGATGTAAAGCAATGCTCTCAATACGGTATCTATCAACCAACAAATCGAAGACTTGTAACTTCCACCAGTACGCGCTAGGCCCGCATGATGGATTACAGCCCTATCCCGATGAATGACGAAGGGATCCGGAGGCGCCCGAACACCTCTCCTAAAGAAGAGGTCACTCAAGCCTTCTTTCAAGAAGAGGGACCCAGCAGTGAAAACATTACAAAGCCGATTGTGCTTTGAAGTAAAATAACTAGTACGCACGATAATCGGGTCATGTTTTAATCACTATCTTACCTGATGGTAAGCAGGGATACAATCGGTGATGTTGAAACCTACCCACTCTAATCTTGAAGACAAACAATATTCGGACGGGAAGACCGCAGCAGGCAAATTGGTCCAGTCCTTCACTAAAGAGTTCGCTAAAATGTACTTTTATTTTTGACAATAACAAAGGTAAATATAACATAAGAAACATCAAAATAGCATGAAACAAAAGGATATTTGAACTAAGGCAAACACCGCCGATAAAACGCGCGTTTTATAGGCGTGTCGTAAAAATAATTTTCCTGGAACGATTTTGGCGAACGGCGGTTCGTCTGTAGATATACCTATGTGATATTTTTAATTCATGAATCAAAAGACTGACTGTATGCGTCGGCTGCACCCGTTTTTAAAGTGAGTGAAAAAAAACGCGTTTCCGGACAGTTAACAAATTTTTTGCAGCAAATACGTGATGAGAATGACAAACAGATTTATTTTGCGTAAGTTTTAAGTTTGTTGCCCCTCTGCCTCATCAGATACTGGCAGAAAGGTTTTTAATTCAGAATTGCGCACACGTTCTTAGTAAGGGTTAACAAACGAAGTAACCCTTGCGATTCTTTCGTACTTTTAAAGAAATTAATTAAATTCTTAATGTATTTATTATACACCGTTAAATTTTAGTCGTTTTAATCCCGAAGAGGGTCGATCCAGTACATGAAACACTATCGATTTGTGTAGATAAAATAAAAAAATAAAGTACTTTTTTTCTAAATCTCTTATTGATTTACGCATTTACGAAATTAATTTCTTTTAATTAAACGAGTCATTGACCTTGTAGGTAGTTGTCGATCGTTGCGTACTAACTACCTACAGGTCATTGAACTCGCCCAGCTGACGTTTACTTAAAGAAATCAATTTAGAACATGCGTAAATTAATTCGAGTTTTAAAAAAAAGTACTTTGTTTTTTCATTCTAACTTTACCAATCGATAGTGTTTCATGTACTGAATCGATCCTCCAAGGGATTAAAACGACTAAAATTTAACGGTGTATATCCTTTAGATAAACTACTACTGGTATTTACTTATACAAAGTTAATACGACAGATGGGCTTTCCTTATACCTACTACTAAATAAACTTAGGGTTTTTTTTAATACAAATTGCCTAATGTTAAAAATTAAAATAGTTATAAAACTGTGCAGTGCAGCACTGATTCCAATGTGATGCCATATTCAAAATAACGATATAAAATAAATAAAAATCTTTGAAAGTAATACCCACACTCGTAATTTTACGTAACTACACTAAAAGTACAAATCAGTCGTAAATAATAATAATAATATTATTATTATTAATAATATTATTCGGGCTTTCTCTGGAGCCCTGACCACCGGTAGCTTTGACCCTGTTCCCGGTACCGGTGGGACACTATTTTTATATTTTTAAATGTTTTTTTTTATATTTATTTTTTAAGAAAATTTTTAAAAATATGTATAAAAATGAATAAATGGAATAATAAAAATAATATGCGCAACTTCACCACCGCCATAAAGCCACAAGGCTAAGCTGTAAGCGTCCCCCACGAGTCGTCGGATAGCCTCCGTATATTTCTTAATAATACATTGAAAAACATCACCCTTTTGACAGTAGAGTTAACTGAACTGGGAGATTCTTTTACCCAACATTAGCTGAACAAACGAAAATTAAAACTGAATTAATATTGAAGCATAGTTTACAGAAATTTAATCCGCTTGCAAAACTCGATAAATCGCTTCACACTCATCAATTTTCCTACTACCGATATGGGTTTTTTCCTTAGAAGTTTTTATCGAAATATCTTCAGCAAGGTGTGTTCATAATATCAACAAACTTATCGGCTTATGTAAAATAACCATTAGATTTCGCAATATTTTACACTCCGCACCTACTACTCGATTTGTATTGAGAATTCAAGATTCGATCGATTACAAATTTTTAAACAAAATAAAACATTTTGATACAAATACAGAAAGTTTTTCATTGCAACCGTGACGGATTTGCCTGAACCGTAGCCGAGGATGCAGCCGAAAATGTATGTGTATTCAACACACTTACGACTACTTAAAAAAACAAGGATGCGGGGCAAGAATCGCGGGGGTCGTTTAGCGCCTAGCCTAATACTATGAATTTATTTAATGGTAACGTGAGCGCTGAGCTCACGCACTTTACCGCACGAGTGCGGAAAACAGTCAATTGAATCCCTAAAAGATAAGAGCGAGTTTTCTAATTAACGCATGTTAGTAGTATAGTATATCGGGCTGGTGTCCGCAATTCCACGTCTAAAGCGCGTATTTTGCGTAAAACGTATGTTAAATATTTTTTTGCAATATTTTCTGTAACAAAGTTTAAATTCCATTACAGCCAGTGGTCTTGAGACATGTAAAAAAATATAAGTTGCCCTTATAAATTAACTTAGTAAAATATAAATTTTGAGTCAAAACAAACACAAAAGTATGAACACAGATTCTGACAAATTCTATTTTTTATTTCATTTTAAATCTGGCCTACAATCCTTATCAATATTAGGCCATTCGTCTTACAATGAGTTGTCGAACTAAACGAGTATATTTGGAAAAATTGTCCGTCATCGGTGTCATTTGTCATCACAGTTACCTGCGTCAATGACGACTGTACGTAGAATTTTTAACGCAAAAAAACAACTTTACTGCCCACTGGAGAGTTTATTAAATTCCTAAATTTATACGCTAATTCGTAAAAAAATCTAATCTGTTACGCACTACTTAAGCTGATTAATAATTTTATCTATAATTTTATTTTAAATTAATTTTATTATATAATATGTGCAAAATCAAATCAGAGATTTCTATGAACAAGACTTATAAAGCCATTTAGCCAAGAACTAGGGCAAAATAAAAAAATAAAGCCTCAGAATACTTAACTTTCTATCCCTTGTGGATAATTAGAGTAAATGTACTCCTATACTTAAAATAAGGGTCCAATAAACAAAGAAAGAAGAGATAACAAAGGGAAACTGTATGGTCAAGTTATAAATACAACGGACTGCGAATATCAATGCACAAGTTCGAATCTTAGGCTGATTAACCTTTTAAATACTATAATTAGATACATAATAGAAATACTATATGTGAGCTCAAGAGTTTAATACTTTTCTAATAACATTTAAAACAGTTAATGTGGCCTTAAAATCCAAAGAACAAGTTGAAGATCATAATGGGGTTCAGACAGAAAAAACTTGATACACCCACTCTCCCTGCCAAAGAGAATTCATTCAATTATTTTTTCTCCGAAAAGAAAGCGATAGAAGATTAAATAGACAACGTGGACCATATGTTGCAAATCATGATGACAACTCACAACACAGCACTAGGCAACTAAACATAAATACAAACTTTTTATATCGTAAAGATCTACATCACATGATAAACAAATTATAGTAAACACCACTACAGACGGTCATTGACTGTTAATATTGATAAAACAATTTTCTAGACTTTCCCCAGATAACAGATATACCTATCACAAATCCAGTCCAAAATCAGGCCTATCTAATCACAAACAATTTAGAGACAGAATAACTTAGAATCGCAGAATCGTAGAGTTCATTGCTCTTAGAAAAGATGTTTGAAGGGATCGAAAGGTTCTGAAGTGCCGACCATATACTGAAAGACGTAACGTCTGAAGGCTTCTCACAAGGTGGACCGGAGACTTGGTGAGGATTGCAGGAATCTGATGAAAGCGAGACGCGCAGCGTAGGACCAGTCGTTGAAGATGATGATAACATAGCGCTAAAAAATTAGGAGCTCATACTACTTGTTTCTATAGACCCTTTGTTAGATTACGGACAGAGTCAGAAGCTAAGAATTTGACACCAGTCTTGCTAAGGGATATTGTATTATCAAGATACTGGGTTATGGCTCATGTGGATGTGGTGCATCCACATGAGGAGAGAGGCTAAGCAGATTTGATAAACTTTGACTAGGAGACAGATGGATCTCAACTGAAAGAACAGCGCTTTTTACTAACAGTTGCGACCGTGACAAGTCAAGATATACTAGGCACGCTATATGTGCCACATTTTTGCGTATAATCTCAGATTCTGTCAAATCTGTATCAGAATGTGTCATAGAACCGATCACACTAATCCGATCTCTCGATGATAAAGATTTAAGGACTATTGATATCGGCTCTAATGTCAATAGGAGTTAAATACTTAACGACGGAAAATATTTTATACCTTTGAATTTAAGAGTGTTTTTCCGCATGTGGTAGTGAAACTTCTCTGTTCAACACCAATTAGATGGTTTACTTGCTACTTCTTAAATGGTGAAGGCAAACATCGTGAGGGAACCGCCAAGTCTTAAAACCAAAAGTTTGAAGACATATAGAAAGAAAAAAACAAACGACGACGACGATGATATTTAAGAACCCACTCTGAGTTAGACGTGGTGGATTTCCATTCCTTTTCCTAGAGAGAAGACCTGAGTTGCAGCAGTGGTAATGATGCTATGCTTAAAACTTGCTTTAACCTTGCCCCAGTCCTATTAGGATCTGTAACTTCCTTGCAAATTTTTCACCAACAGCTGGTACAATTCAAAGTCCTTCAAAAAAATCTTCCACCACAACTCAAGAATCGTCGATAACAATATAAGAACACCGATTACATCTTATATCGAGAAATCATTGTCCAGATTTGGACATTGCGAATGCTTTGTAACAATGCCTGATCGAATATTCATGGGTAGGAGATGGCGGATTTCCTCCTGATTCACGTCCTGCCTCGGCGGGCATCTGTGGTGCAATGACATGTACTACGTGATCTGGTCGAATAAAACTAATGGGTGTTTTTTTTTTATAGTGATGTGTGTATTATTTCGGTTAGGTTGGTTAACTTTGGGGTAGAGTATTGTTTTGATGATAATTTGTTTTTGGAGGTTTGATGCGCTTTTTATTCTAAGATCCGCAAGCGACAAAATTGACCTTGTTTTCTTTGTCCAAAAATCGTTCAGGTGGTTCAAAATCACCCTAAAGTCGACTAATAGAAAATGCCTTTAATTCATTAAGCTCTAAGAGGACACCGGTGTCCGTATACATATTGTCTTTATTGTGTCTGTAATTACAATAGTCGAATAGACGACTTTGTACATTTTTTTAATAGTGTAAAAAGTTTTAATATATAAACGAAATATTAAATAGCCTCCAGAAATAGTAACTCGAACTATTTTTTTTTATTCAAGATAATTATCTTCAAGATAAACTTGTAAGTGAAATTGTGTAAACAAAAATAAAATATCAATGTAGTTTATATTTAAAAGACTACACTTTCATTAACAATCAATTTAATCATCGTTTTTACTTGATTGTATCTACCAGAAAGAGGGTAATGTTTTTCACTTAAAAACTTGAATGAAATAAAACAGTTTCTGTGTTTATCTTCAACATTAAGTTGAAAGCTCTTCGTATCAGGGATTACTTCACTCCATTACCTGATAAAAAAGGAAATTGCCTTTTACAACCACCTATAGAACTTCTCGCAAAATTCCTGTTTCACTGTAAATGTCTTCGGATAGCTTTGACATGATACTTTTGTGGAGGCGATAATACGTGTAACTCCTTCTACGGGATATATCCGCTGCATACCGAAGGAATGGTGGTATGGACTGTTGTCGGTCTAGCAAGAATCTCTAGCGATATTATTATTTATTTATTTAACAATTTGTTTAGAAACTAACATAAACGAAGAATAAAACAGAAGAATAGACAATATCCTTTTTATTATTATTTAGAATTGGACATTTATGATATTTTTTTTTTAACTTGACATTGATGACTTTTTTTACTTTAAATTACAATTTGTTAAGTGTTACTTTATTGTAGGGACCCTGCAGAAGGATCGAAGCCAATTAGGGCCAAGGTTTTGCGTCTGAAAAGGAAGGCTCTGGCCCTGGTATGTATGGCGATGTAGAAACGGGGTAGGTTGTTTAGTCAGTAAGAGTCTGACACTTGTTTTCCGCTCCGCCCAAGGGCGGGACTCGTCATTGGATGATTTTTACCTAACATAAAAAAGTGTTACTTTATTTGCAAATTTTGTTTTATGATTGTGAACGTCGACTATGTGCACTAACTACTGCAATTAATGTAGTTTCAAACAATTTCAGCAATTTGCTATTAACTGAAAAAAAAAAAAACTATAGCTGTAGGTACTATCAATAAATAATACTCATAGTTTTAATAATTGCGGTTTAGTTGAATTTTCCGTTGTATCGTGATGATTCAATAGATTTTTGTATGTACTATACATAATTATTTTGATACTAGCTGAATTGATGGACGTTGATCTGTCAAAATCTTTAAATAGTTTACAGTAAGAATTGACAGTTGACCTTATTATTGACAGCTAAGTACAGTTTGCATAAAATAAGACAATATTTTTGCAATACACTCACTCGAAAAGCTCTTATTCCTACTGGATTTAGCCACGCAACTACTGCGGAAAAATGTGCAAACCCGCCTCCGCTACAATTTATCAGCTACCGCCCAGTAAGCGACGACCCCCACGAGTTAGCTAGGGCCACGGGTATTGTCTGAAGGGAAAACCCGATCCTATACCACAAAGGGCAACTGAGGGACACAGGTGTGGTTTCAATAAATAAAAGTGTCCGACTATTACTGACTAGAAACACTTGTAAATTATTTATCACATAAAAAAACAGGTTAAATAAAAAACAAACTGCATTACATAAAGCATGCATTTCTTTTTTATAATTTTTATACATTCATCAAACAAATTAAGAATAATACAAACAATAATTAGAACACTATACAAGAACTAATCGGTATCATTGTTATAAATTCAATATAGAATTATAATTAAAATTTTATTATCAGCTAAGATGACAACGGGTGATAACGAAGGAAGGTGAAGAGTACGGAGTGACTCAGAGGTAAAAAATATCTATCTATGTATTTAAAAGGAGAAACTGACTGACTCACATATCAACGCACAGCCGAAACTGCTGGGACTAGGAGCGTAAAATTTTGCACAGGGCTTCCTTTTATCACGTAGGCGCACACTAAGAAAGCGTTTCTCAAAATTCAGTTCCTTAAGGAATGAAATTGGGGTCTGAAATTTGTAATTTCACGGGAGCCAGCGGCTTTCGCTGGCTAAAGGCTAGTATAATATACTAAGCGAAATACTTCTCACTGATTAAACTATTGAATACCGTAATTAGAGTGAGTGAGAGTGGAGATCAAGAGTTTAATCTTCAGGATTAAACTCTTGATCTCCACTCTCACTCACTTGGAACTACAACACCTACAAACTTGAAATTTGGCAGGTAGGTTCCTTATAGGTGTAAATATCTGCTAAGAACGGATTTTATGAAACTTCATACCTGAGGAGGTAAAACGAAGGTTGAAAGTTTATATGGAGAAACCGACTTTTACGCGGGCGAATCCGCTGGCAAAAACTAGTATTATATAAATTTGGGAATTAGAATACAGTTTTAAGAAACAGAAATTAAATGTGCGAAAGTGAGAGAGCATGATCATCATCATTTCAGCCGAAAGACGTCCACTGCTGGACATAGGCCTCCCCCAAGCGCCGCCACAAGGACCAGGTCAACGATCCACCTTGTGGGAGGCCTTTCAACGCTGCGTCTTTAGGTACGCGGTCGCCACTCCAGAACCTTCCGACCCCATCGGTCAATTGCAGTGAGAGCATGATAAGGAAAATATAATGGTAATACGATGAACGTATGCTAAAAAAATAATACAAACTTACCTACTCATTCGACATTTCTCAAGCATCGATATTTAACTTAAAAATAATCGCGTGCCAGTAACAAGAATCTTTACCCGACTCCCTTAAAAACAATACCCATGGTTTGTGTCACCACTAAACAGGGCAATACAGAAGAACCAGGGATAAATAGATATAGGATACTTTGACGTAAACCAAAATAGAGGGAAAAAAGCGAAGTAGAGTGCCAAATTTCATGATGATCCTACGATATGGACAGACCTCATTAGACCGTTTAAGTAATACACCTTAGTCTAATTATCTCATGAGTTTTTAAATGACTAAGATCAAGCAAGCTAGGATGTCAGACTTTTACAGAATCGAACCAAACAAACAAACAAAAACAAAGGTGATATTGTCGCTGATGGCAATATAAAGAGTTTAGTGAAAATTAACCACATAAATCCCAAAAAATTATCATCTCAAGAAGAAATATAATTATTCGTACATCAACGCAATACATATGTGCATAAATATTTATTGCATATAACAAATGAAATTAATGGTCTCCTTTCAGAACCGAATATAGAAATGTTTAAATATGGTTCTTGAATGGAATTGTCAAAAATCGACCATCTAACACTTTACTTGTCCCAGCAGGGTCGAAGCCTTCTGGGCCCAAGGGTTGATACGAAAGCGGAACACCGGGCCCCGGAACTAAAACAGGAAGGAACGGTGGGTCGTTTAGTCAGTAAAAGTATGACACTGTCTCCTGCTCCGCTCATAGGATTCGTCATTCGATGATTTTTCCCCACCAAAAAAAAAATACCACTCTACTTGAAGGTATGTACCTACAATGTTGTCAAGAATTATACTATTTTGTTTACTACTATTTTAACCTGATAGTAATCAAAGATGTAGTCGAAGATTAAGCACGTTTACCTTGAAGCAGTCCATTCTCTCTTGACTTAAAACCATCAGGTCATAAGCCACGTTGGCATTTCTGCCTTCTCCTTTTATGTGGTTCTACCGCATTGGCGATGAGGTGCGAATTTCGCACAAATTATTTAAAACTCCTCATTATGGCACCAACGTGTTTTTGTTTAATATTACCATAGTACCCGGTACTGTAATCATGGGAAACGAAGGAATCCTTGAACACACCGATTTTGGAACTTGTGAACTTTTTAAAATTACACTTTTAACTTTCCATCAAATTAAAAACGACAGAAGAATTTCAAGTGTCATTATCGAAAGGCAAATTGTGTCTAAATTGACACATCAACAATCTTCATCAACTAATTGAACATCATCAACTAATTATATAAAAAAAAAGACAACTAATTGATTACATCAACTTGTATCCTAACGATAAGCAAGTATGTTCATAGAAACTATTTGCCAAAACACTGAAAAGTTAATACAAAAGTCCGCTGCAGTGCTTCATTGGCAATATCGTCTAATAAAACTTTAAAAACTTACAGCGCTCTTACACTGCGTGAATGTCAAAACTGCACTAATATAAAAGCCGTACAGCCTGCAGATCACCTAAGTCAAGTAAAGTTTCTATACGGTACGCCTAATCTAATGCGCAATAGATATATATTATATAGATGGTACAATAAATCTTTAGATACACCCTGATATATCCAGAAATAGGAACATAGCATCTTTGGAAGCCCTTCCATAAGGTGGGCCGATGACCTGGTGACGGTTACCGTATTTCGCGGGACGCACTTGACTAGTCAATATGGCGACACTTGAGAGAAGGCCTAAATCCAACAGTGGACGACTTTCAACTGGAATAATGATGATAAGTGAGAAAAACTTTCAATAAAGACATAGTATTGCCAGTGATTTCTTTTCAAATCCCACGAGGAAACTACAAAACAAAAGCTTTGTCGTAAAAGACAAGTGTATAAAGTTTCGATCAGTCATCGGAATGCCATATTAGATCCAATGAGAGAATAAGTATGATAAAGCAGTTTTAATCGATTTACGAAATGAAACAGCAGCACAGAGCTCAGAGGCTACTAGAGATGGCATTGTCGAAACTTCACATCGAGTTTCAGTGTTTATGAATGGGAAATGTTCCACCGAAGATGTGCGGGAAAGCTTGGCAGCAAGGATACATAGCGTAGCTGGGTTAGTGTAACTGAACGATACAAGGATGCGTAGTGAACTGGTTCCTAGCACACATTTCTGCGTACTCGCAAAAATGGAGAAATGTGTGCTAGGCACCAGTTATCTAGCTTCATTCTTTTTACTAAAAGAATGAAGCTAGGAAGCTCTGTTAGCCCTTTTTCACTGCTACCACTAAGATATAGACGCTTCCAAGATCTAATTTGGGTACCACATTTTTTTTCCATGAATGACAGACTTTTACTAGCCAGTAAAAGTCTGTCATTCATGGAAAAAAAAATGTCAAAGGATCAAAGAAGGAAGGAAGGATCATCTTAGCGACTTACGAGTCATTGTAACCCTTTTGAACAATCGCCAAGTCATAAATAATCATTTAATGTTAAATACGAGTAGGGAGTTAAAAAAATTATTGTAACAATGATTTCAATAAAATTATATATTTGGTGAATATTTTTCCTCGCACACTATTTTGCTGTTTCCCAAATCTTTACTGGAAAAGCATTGTAACTCATAGCAGGTTTTGACAGTTCTGATTATGACTATGCTATACTATATCCAAAATTTATGCTCAGAGAATATACATTAATACTGGCTTCACAAAAAAAAAGAATGAGAATGTTTTTTTCTTGGTATAGTAATATAGAAGAGAAAGGATGAGACGCATGTTACTAAAATAATATGTGGATAGTTGGAGAAAAAAGAGAGGTCAATGAAAAGATAAATGGATATGAAAGAAAAAGGATTTAGTGATTTTGTAAAAAGTGATAGCGTGACGGTTGACAGGATGAAATGGAAGCAAATAAAAGTGTTGCTCCAACCCTGAATACTCGTAACATGGAAATAGGGCAAGGAAATGACTATTAATACTGGCATCACCGGTACTGCCGCGTCTTTGCGATTCTGTGGTCTATGCCCACAGACCATTTACTGAAGTGATGATCTGTAAAGTTTCGCTGAACACGTCGTCGCTGTCTCCTTCACAAGAAATAAAACGCTGCTCCTAACAGTGAACTGCGCTAGAAACATAAACTTTTATTCAGACTTCAGACGTATTGTGTTTTAAACTTCCAATATGCAACAAATATTTCTAGTAATCGGTTTTGTATTACGAAAAACTAACGACAAGAAACATTACAATCATTTCGTAAATGTACAGCATCCATTGCGTGGTATCTTGAACACAAGCGCTTAATCATCTTGAAGGGGCAATAGAAAAAACGCAACGGAACGAAAAGTTTTCAGACGATGATGAGTTGCACGTTCGCTAGTTATAATTAAACTATTTGAAATGACAACTATATAAGAGAACAATAAAAGCGACAGCTTCCTTTCTCTCCGTGTTCTCAACATACAGATGTACATATAGCAAGTAATATTACTATTCTAATTTGAGCACATCCGTGTCTGACTACATATTGGTGTTACTTATTCATGTCAATACTGTCTGAAAGCAGTATATACAGAAGATTTAAACTAGATTTTCTATTAGTTCCAATCTCCATAATTGGGTCACCTTTCAATCCTTGATGCAATGCAATCTAAGCATACTGTTGCAGTGACTTTCTAAATTACTCATTTGATCATGATATGTTTTTTAAACTTAGGACTAATCTATTTTTTTTTTTACTTTTAACTCTGTAGCGATTCTAGATTTAAGATCCGCAAGAGAAACAACATTACCTTGTCCCGATTGTCAAACTTGTATACCAGAGAGCAGGATACTTTAGCAAGGTCGGTGCCTGCTAAGGTCATGGGGACAAAGTATGAAAGGGATGGTCGTGCTCCTTGAACATGAGAATCAACTGAATGAACATAGGTCAGGTTTATGAGTCAGTTACGCCCTCCCGTTCCACCCTGGAGCAGTAAAAGTCCATTAAATGGTTTTGATTTTTTTTTGTTTATTATTATATTATTATTATTTTTGTTTCTTGTAGACTGGTGACTGTGTACCAGACCACGCAATGCTGGTAAGGCTCTTACAAGACAGACTGATGACATGGTGAGAGTCACAGGAATTCGCTGGGTGGACACACGGAACGAAATAGCAACTCTTGAGAGTTATATTATCTGCAGTAAACGTCTTTCGGCGACAAAAAACTCCTATAATTCTTCTTCTATCTGTATTTTCTTTATCTATCTCATTTCTATCTTCTTAATTTTTTGTTTCTTCTTTTTCTATTTGACTTTAGTAGTACCAGTATTTTTTAGTTTTAACAGCTTTCTTTATATTCATTTCGGTTATGTACATATTTCATAATATGTCTATTGTAGCTTGTACAATGGTTGTACGTAAATCTATATTAATTTCTCAATCGACAATTAAAACATTTGTTGGTTTTCATGATCATCTTTC
This sequence comes from Mythimna loreyi, assembly GCA_029852875.1. Lineage (NCBI taxonomy): Eukaryota > Metazoa > Arthropoda > Insecta > Lepidoptera > Noctuidae > Mythimna > Mythimna loreyi. The sequence goes on along the minus strand of CM056780.1, from coordinate 18,303,757 downwards.
AGCTGTGACCTTAACGATATTTGGTTTGCCATTTGCGTAATTTTGAATGTTGACTGATGAATGAATCATAATGCTGAATGATGCCAGTGGTAACGTATAGATCAACTTAAACCCGGGTTTTGAGCTCAAATGGTGGTACTAGACCTATGATACTGGCAGGCTTATTTCTTTAAATCATGTTTGTCTTTCTTTCTTAAAAAAAAAAACCAAAGACTAGATTGAAACCAACGTGACAGTCAGTTTTTAAGAGTATGACATTTTTTTTATGGTAGGTAAAAATAATCCAATGACGAAGCCAAGAGTATGATATTTACGAAACGTTACTTTTGAACCCTTCGTATATATTAGAAACCAAATTATTCGTATTTACCAGAGGGTAGACTATTTTTGGGAGCGAAAAATCCATTCTAAGATCATTGGCTGCCATTCCATACCAAACCTGCACTAATACTAAACGAATAATAATAAACTAAATCCTAATTTGACACTAAACATTATAAGTAGCACGTTGACCCTTTGTTAGAAGATATTACAATTAGGAGACCTGAGGCCCTACCACAAGTTTGAGAAACAACTTTTAATAAATCTGATTTCGAAAAAAATTTGCAAGTTCAGTACATTTTGACCATTTAGGTTGTCATCATCATCAGCCTTTTAATGTTCCCACTGCGGGGACACAGGCCTCCTCTCTCTAGGAGAGGGAATGGGCTATAATCCACCACGCGGGCCCAGTGCGGACTTCCTACCATTTTAACGGTAGGAGTTCAATATAGACTGGTCTGCACTGTCCTTACATAATTTATGTGCTGTAATATGGAAATATTGTAAAGATAACAATTTTTTTAAAAGAGTAACCATGGAGTTTCTTGCCGGTTCTTCTCCATAGGAAACGACCAATTTGGAACCGTGCACTAGCATCTGACGTTTTATAAGTGCCCATGAAGGCCCATGTGAAATAAAAAAAAATTTTGACTTTGACTTTGATTGGTGGATGTCACATGTCTTCGAATGCCACCACTTAGGTTAGGCAAACATAAATGATGTACTGACTTGCAGATTTTTTTTCGTGATATCATATTTGGTCCCATTGTAAAAGTTGATTGTTATCATGACTACAATCACATGTCGTATCGGTCACTAATTACCAGTCACCCTTTATAGATCCATCCATTTAACATTTCAGTTTAGGTCGTAATAAGGATCGTGGTAAGAGCTCGTAGTAGGGCCTCTAACTTTACGTTGATCGTAAATTGAATATCAATAATCGTTGTGCGGACACATTTTAAGTGTACAGTCCGCTTAAAGACTAATTTGAAATGATATTCTTTGTACTGTATGTTTTTGATTTTTTGCTGAACTTAGATTAGATGATGATGGAAGCGAAATATGTATGTTTTTAAGACGTTTTTCGTGTCGATTCCCTATTTTTTCTAAATTTTAATATTAAGTAATTTTGTTTGTGTAATATTATAAATAATATTAAAACTCTAAATAGTAACTTATTTTGTCACTTTCTATATTTTTTTTTTTTTGTTACTTTCTCCACTCTCAAAATGTAAGGTGTAAATGGATGAAGTTTCTAGCTCCTAAAATACAGGCACCAAACCTAGTTCAGGAGTCAGGATTTCATTTATTAGTAACCCAGTGTTGCACTAATATTTTTTTAACCATTTTTTTTTAATGAAATAATACTACATAGTGCTTGATTGCGATTCCACCAGACAGTAAGCATTGATGCAATCGTTGATGGTGAAGTATACTAGTTTTTTAAGAGCCTATTCAGTCTAGATTTGCGGACACCTAAATTATAATCGGACGGATAAGTTGATTTTATAAAATGTACTACAGTAGAGTGTACAAAAAATCATAGCGATTATCATCGTTTAAGGATTTGCGATTATTATTTTTATTTTATTGCAAAAAAAAACTGCTGAAGAAGCATTTTGGTGTATTTCTTGCAAAGTAAATATTGCTATCGATTGTCAGCTATCTACCGAATGATAGGCATTAGTTATACAGTTATAATATTACGCTGTCAGTTCATGGTCACCATGGCGCTACCTAATCCTGATAAAGAGCGTATCGATACTGATTACGATATTATTAATAACTGCTATTACTAAGCAAGGGAGTTTGTAATAATAATTTTATTAGGTGTTTCATGTTCTTGAATCTTACATGCCTGATAATGGAATTACTTCCTTGATTTCTTTGCAAAAAATACATATAATCTACTTAAATCTTTAAGTCAAAAGAGGATAGGTCTTCGACGGCTCAAGGAGTTGTCAGCAAACTGTAGAGGCCCTGCAGAAGGGTCGAAGCCAACTGGGGCCAAGGGTTCGTGTCTGGAAGAAAGGCTCGACCTTGGTATATATGGCAACGTAGGAACGAGGTAGGTTGTTTAGGCAGTAAGACTCTGACACTGTTCCCCGCTCCGCCCAAGGACGATTCGTCATTGGAAGCTTTTTACTCACCATAAAAAAAGAGTGGATAGGCTACTTCTAGGCAAGCATACTCCATCGTCAACTGCACACTTGCTTTTAGTCAAACGTGAAGAAGGAGTTGTCAGCAAATGTTGAGGCCCAACTGCAGCCTAGTGGGCCATGGTCCGGTTTCTGCAAAGATGGTCCGACCCCGGTATGAGGGCTAAGAAGGAATGGGGTGGGTCGTTTAGTAAGAAAAAGTCTGATAGTGTTTCTCGCTCCGCCCAAGGGCAGATTTTGTCATTAGATATTTTTTCCCACCAAAGAAAAAAAAAGAAGGAAGAAACATACAAACAAACTTTCGCCTTTATAATATTGTATTTTATTCATCTCGTAACTTAATCGACAATTAGGCTTATCAAATAAACGTCTTTACGCATTATACATTAAAATGTTAAGCATTAAAATGAAAAGATATAATTTAGCAAAATTATTACTTTCACAAAGGAACAGGTTTTTGTTCATCAAAAAGTAGAATGACCTGAAAACCATATTTTTTTGCAAAATACCGTTTCTTTTTTCAATTACGTTTCGCTTCCTTTTTGTTTATTGATTATAGGTTCACGCTTGACGGCTATCTCACCTGATGGAAAGTGACGATGCGGTCGACGATGAAGTTTTTGGTTTTAAGTTCTTTAATATTTGAAGTCTTATCCACTGCTTTCAATTCTAAGATTTTGAACATTTGACGCCTATTTAGATAAAGTAAAGCCTTAAAAACAATTTAAATTCGTTTGCGTTTATTAACAATTTGGTAGTGACAATAAAAAAGGTCTTAACACTCCTAACTGATCGAATCGTCACCAAATTGTTGGCAGTCAATACTTCGGGCGTATTTTATTAATTTTTTACGATATGCCTTCTGTTATTACGGTTTTACTTCGAATAAAGTAAGTTGCAGGTAGCCTAAAGTGAACACATACAAAAATTCGTAACTATAGGGTAAGTACGTCATTGGATGTTTTTGTTTAATTCATTTTCTTACTAGCTTCTGCATCATTTTATGACATGTCCCGTCCTAGACCGGAGCGGGAGATAATGTCAGACTGTTACTGAAAAAAATCACCGTGGAAGGAAGGGAATAGAGCCTAAGCCTTCCTTCAGGGTTGGGCAGGTAGTTCACTGTCATATTAGCCATGGCCCCAGGAGGCTTCTACCCTGCTGGGCAACTATATTTATTTATTATTTATTTATTTAATCTTCATGTACAGTAATGGTACATAGGCGGACTTAATGCAACAAGGCATTCTCTGGTTGCAGGTTGGTTGCAGGTCTAGTTGTAGTTGTAGGCATTTTCTAGTTTGCTGACAACTCCTTGAAGCTCGTGATAACTTACTGAGGCCAAGGGGTGACTTCTGTTGAAAGAATAGTAAAGGTCCATTCCCGGTCCGCCATAGAGTGGAAAAAAATGATCTCCCACATAAAACAAAAACAATAAAACATATTGTACAATAAAGCATTAAAGAATTGATGTTTGAAAATCTAAATGTAATAAATATCTAACATTAAAAATAGCAAAAAAGACACCTAGTCATTACTAGTTTTTGAACCGAATACGTAGTACAATCATTTTATTGTTCAAATCAAACAATAATAGTTGTATTTCTTCAGCCAAATCTCAGTTAGGCGCAAAAACAATATGTTTTAGGCGATTCCCATGCGTAGGCGCCACCAGATCCCACGGCCTCTCTCGAAGGCTGGACCAAGTGACATACTGTCTCTGTTGGTTAATGAGGGTCATAACCGCTTAGCAGGTCAGGTTTTGTCGAAGATTTCATGGGTGGGAACCTGGATTGATTTGTTTAGTAGAGATTTTTTTTCTAAATATTAGGGGGCAGATATACGATTTTTGATGATATTAAATCAAACGTCATGTCTAAACCACTATTTCGTATGTTTTGAAAAAAAAAATGGGTTAAACTAGACTATTTGATTAATAATATACCCAATGCCTTCAATAGGCATTTGTATATTATTAGTACACATTTTTTTTGGATACACAATTTTAACTAAACTGTATTTTCCTTTTTTTGTTTCGTAACTATTGAGTGTCTTATGTAACAAATAAATTCATTTTCTTTCTAATGTTAGTTAAATTCTACAATTTATTGCCCTAACTCTTTTTAAGTCATTCTCGGTGTTTATAGGTCTACGCCATACGATTGTTTCTTCAATTTTCCTCTGTCAGCCGTCACCTGATTATTAACTTCATTCTTTTCAACAAGTACTCTTTGAAGAATACTATTAAACAATTGAACAGTTACTTTAGCCTTATTAGTACCAAAGACAATGCATTAGATTTTGAACGAAGCCACAAACGTCACGTATTTGATTACCCCAACGTTGCTAGTAACAAAAAAACAAACAACGATGTAAGACATCATCGCCATTCAAATGCAAAAACGATTGCTTATTATAATATCAATGATCATGAAATTAATTAGATACTAGTAACGGGTCTTCCCACAGAATGATGTGACTGGAACAATTTTTTTTGTATATTAAATAGCATACGTTCACTTGGTTTTCCATTATGATGTTGAAGGAGAGATAGCTAAAAGAAAATGGATAGATTGTGTGATGAGAGTGATATGAAAGACAAGAGAATCGGTGATAGCCCGAGTGCTGACAGGATAGAATAGAATAAAAAACATTGTAAAAATAGAATAAACAAAGTTAGGAAGATGATGATGAATATCTCCGTAAGACTTCAATAAGTCCTAAAGAAGAGGAGCATTGATTGTCTTTCTGCCAATTCTTGATTTTAAAACTGAGGGGAAAACGTAGATAGAAAATGAATCCTAGATTAAACTAAAGCTTCCAACATGACTACATTTTACAAACAACACCTATTACTGTAATTTTACTTGTACAAACTTAGTCGATTTCCCAGAATATCCTTTCCAAGTGAATCTATTACATGCCGGTGTCAAGGAAGTCCAAATTATAATAATGGCGCCCTTTAATTGCGATGACGTCACGCGAGGTGACATAATTGTCGCTCTGCCAGGGATGGCAGTAATTGCACCAATTAAATAAACTGGTCGTATCCTAAACTTGTGTCCCTGTGAGGTCCCGGTGCCAATAACCTATATCCTTCGGTGTTTGAGTATGGTGGACTCAGCAACAAGTTTTTTATATAGTATGTTAACCTCTTTGCTGGTAGGTACGTTTTACGATTTAATTCTTTTTTTTTCTGGTTGACGTATTTTGTCATTTAAACTGTCAAATGAAAAATATAACATTTTGGCGGGATTGTTTTCAGTGAAGTTCAGTGAGTGTTTTAATTTATTATTTATTAGTAGATATTGTGATGTGAAATCGTTGCAGTTTTATATCTCAAGTGTCAACACAACTGAGTCATTAAAACAGGTAAGATCTTAATAAATAGTGCAGAATTTACATCTTTTGCGATGATGACAACTGCAAAAACATTAGAATGTTTAACATTCGCTGTCTTATAATACTGGTTAAATACAAAAATCGTGTAAAGCAAAAAGAAATAAAAATGAATTGATTGGGTGTGTTGTTACATTCCTTCTGATTTTAATTAATATTATGCAGCGGATTTCGGAAATAACCTCCTGAACAACAAACACACTTCAAAAACCAATTAGAAAAGAGAATGATAGATGGTTGCTTGTGGAACAAAATTAAATTATAACTTTCTCTGCCTTGATTGACTTATTTCGTCTATAAATCTGTGTCTTTGAGAAACCATTTAAATATCAGCTGCAATAAGGCTGTTGTAATTTTGCTTACATAGAAGGATAAAGGATTCTTAGGATTTGCAAAGGTCGTAACATAAAAACTTTAGATACACATCCTTATTATCTATCTGACCTATGACTCAACGAAATACACCAGAAGATACAAAGAGATATGATCTCTTAGAACATGATACCAACTTACTTAAAACCTAAATAATAAATGGAAAATTTTCAAGTCCAATCTCCTTAGTAACAACCAAATCTAAAACTAACAATGACGATCTCTAAATTACGTAACATACTGTATTGTGTACACACAAATTCTCCACACCAGCTGCCCAATCAATCCCAAAAGCTGTTAATCTTCTGAACGAGACCTCCCACAAACCAGACCAAGAAATGGTAGCTATTATAACAGAAAAATCCGTAGTTGTAACCAAATTTCCATCTATAGACAAAATTTGTTGGAGTGTTAACTGTGCTGCGACTCTATGGTTCGAAGACGCTAATAAGAAATGTCAACAAGCGTAGGAACAGCCTTCTTAGTGACCTCGTCGTCAGAAGATGCCATCAGATGGTCCATGGCTGTTTGTCTATCGATGAACTTGAGTGTTATTATCTCAGTAGCTCGTGCTAATGTATTTGCTGCCATTCTTGTAGTGTCAATAGGAAGTTTTGTGTCGTTTCTTCCGCTTACATGCTCGTTTTTTATCTTGATGGAAAAGTTTTAAGAGCTCTTAACAGTTTTAAATTTGGTTTTCTTTTTGGGTTTACTCTCATCTAGCATTATTTTTAATTTGGTATTTTAGCCACCATTTAACTTGAGGGACTGCCTCGTCGGCTTCGTGTTCGCAAGCGTTGCTGCTTAACTTGATATCCTGGTTTAAATTCCTCGATTTCTCATTTTTCTTTTCTTTCTCTGTGTTCTGGAGTCTAGATTTGCTTAGGTTAAGTTTTTCTGGAGGGCAGTAAACCTTATATTTATCTAATAAAATTTCTTCCGGCTGTTACTGACTAAAACCCACCGTTGTTCCTACAATTTTCTATTGCATTCAAGATCCAGGATAACTCTTCCGAAGAATCCCGCTACCTGTGTGTGTAGGATCGTCTCTACTTAACTCTTCAGGGCGTGCACTCATGTTGTTATGTTATGTAGGTCAAGTACCTTCAACATTTTCATCGACAACTAAAAGACCCATGATTTCAATTAGCAGTTACTTGAAAACTCAACTGCTACCTTCCTAATCATCAAATGTTTCACATACATCTTACATGTATACTTACTTACTAGTAACAACAATAGTAGTAGTAAAATTACTGTCGTTTTCCCGCTATCTAACACCTGTACTGATAGCTTTGACATCGTAACGATCAAATCTTATCTGATTGCCTTGTTCTTACCGAAAAAAGGAAGTAGCAGACTACTACTCCCACATATTTAACTAGTTATCCACTTTTATCATGATTGGACTGAATGTCAGCTCATATCAGCTGCCACCTAGAATTTTCTTAATGGGTGCTATGCTGAGTACCTAAGTACTAAATCAACTGTGATGTATTTTAAGCAGAATTTGAATTAATTCTGAATTCATGGTCTTAAACACTATGATGACGATTCTTATTCTTTATTGCATTAAAAACATACATAACTGCAGTAGATATCTTGCAGTGTGAAGTGTTACTAACATCCTCTAAATCTAACTAACAAAAAGTTGTATTAACTTTATATATTATGTTAGTCTTTACAATCTATCAAGATGCCAAATAAAAAATGCAAAAACGAAAGGATAATTGATTCGGTAGGGTGAACTTAACCCAGAATTTGATCACGATGTAGCAGTAGATATAATTGGCAATACAATAATCACAATCCTAAAACCATAACAGAACAAACACAACACACATAGTTAGAACTTAGAATTTAGAATATGATTATGTACGAAAAACAAAAACAAAATAAGCACACGAAGCTTTAAATAAGTCCAAAGAAAACATATACAAAACAACAAAAACAGTTTAAATTGAAAAATCTGGACCGTAAAAAGACAAATGAATATATTCGTGGTAACAAATGCTACATTTACATAATCGCGATAGGTGCGAGAGGCCGGTGTCTGTCTGTTTGTACAGCAGTCGGCTCGTTACACAATCTTGTGCGTGAACCATCGTGATATTTAAAATGATTCACAACTTTTATTAGAGTTTATTGTGAGTACTATTGTGTTAAATTATCCTTGGAATTTATGATAGCTCTTTTGACAAAATCGTTTAGTTCTTCATCATTATCTTCATAGCCTTTTCCTCAACTACCTTGAGGTCGGCTTCCAGACTATGTATGCCTACCCAGTTACTGGGCAACACCACACTGTTTAGACTTTCTAGCTTCTGATTATGATGGACATTATTATCATTAGTTTTACCAAACAACGTCCACAGCTGGACATAGGCATCTCTTAAAAGTTGTCTCATGATAGAATAGTTAGGACAACCATAAGATGTTCTCCCGTGGACAAAAGTATCGTCTAGTGTAGGGCTGATACCAGTGGAATTTTTCAAAAGAATCACAGCAACACTTAAACGCAAAGAGCAACTGAGAAAACATGGGTAGATTTCAGTCAGTAAAAGTTTAATATACCCTCTATTTTACTCAGAACAGGAGAAGTTATTTCGTGATTTCCCACTTTCACAAAATGTCTTCGTCTACCGTCTTCAGATAATTGTATTTAGCACAACTTTAAGATTTTTCTTTTTCTATTCATTTATAATATCGTTTTTGCCATCGTCTACATTTATCTCTTGTACTTTGATCGATGATTGTACTCATAAATTCATTATTATTCACAAACACACAGTTTATTATGACTGGCTTCCTAAAAGTGATATCCAGACAATTTTATGGCCCATATGACGCCGGTCCATTCATGGGACCCATAAAATGCATGTATTCACTCAGTTATGCGACAAATAAGTTCATTCACTTGATATTTAAAAGCAGACATTGCCGAAAGCACTTCCTTTACGTGTTTAGAATTGAACCGATTGTCCAAATGTTCAGATGATGTCCAGAATTGTGATGCTACTCGAATCGAGCCGTCTGTGACCTGGGTTTTGGAATTTGTGTCGCTTTTAGGGTTAACAGTTCCATCTTTAGTTTCATATATTCCGTTTTGTTTTTAGTTGCGAAATCACCAAATAACTCCTTCTGTTCTGGAAAGAGTGAGAAGGAGTTATTCGTCAGTTGCCCTTTGGCCACGATGATTCTGTGAAATAATCCCGCAATTCTTATATTCTGTTCTGAGTGGATTAGTTGTTAGGTAGTTGTTATCTTCAACCATTAAATTTACATGTAAATGGCCTTTGAATTTAAAACTTAAGGAATGTTAATCGTTTCTATTCACACTACTTGGTGTTTTTAATGGTTTCATCTTTATTCAATTTCAATAAGATGGCACTTCATTAGATTCCATTTTTTTTTTCCAGGTTTATAAAGCTGTCTAAAGTGATCAAAACCACAAAAATGTTGGACTAATGCAATTCTCCTACAATCCTATGATGTATCAATTTATATTGTTTGAATCAAATCAACTCACATCTACCAGTCTAAATGTATAGTACCCGTGTAAATATAATAATCTCCAACGCCAATTTCTTCAGCTCAAAAAGTCCCCTAGTTCTGCCAAAACTAACGTTCAGTAGTAAAACCATTATTTATTTAGTACAAGATACCATTCTTTATCAGTACAATTTGACAAGCGTACGCAGTGACGTTGTCTCAAGGCAATTCGTATTTGATAGCAAAAACGACAACTCTGAGATGATTCAGAATTGCCTGCTTTTTAGCATTAGGTTTCTTGATAAGAGATGTTCTTGTTATTTGATACATGTTGGGAATCCCAATTCTCAGTCTTTAAGAGATTTTGTGTTTCTATTTTACATTCAAGTCTTTAAATTTTTCCATAGCTCTTAACTTTTGGATCAATTAATACAGTTTATTTGAACAAATTTTTTTCAGGGTCTCATTTGCAGCTGTATTTTCAATGCCATTTCTTGTCATCGCTGAATGAATTAACCTACTGTAAAAATACAAGGTCATCTGCTTGATAATGTAATCAAAAGCAAATACCACATCTTTTCCTTCATCAAAATTCTTTGTTACATCATCCAGTTTGATTAAACAGTTAAAAATTATAATTGCCAAGGAGACTTCATAAAAAAGAACCAATACAATTTCATCGCCAAGCAAATCGTCTCCATTGACATTAAATCAATCTGCCATTGTCAATCTAAATTATCTTGATAAGTGACATCCCCACTTCGTCACTCATACCTTACTAACCCAATTCCGCTCAGCTGATGAACACTGGCGTTAAAGATAAAAAGATAAGAGGTTGATACACTCTGTTTGCTTTAGATTCCTAGATCAATAAGTGGAAGATAACATAATTGTTACTAATTGGCTGGCGAGTTGACTGGAGCATCATTAATATCGTTCTTGATACTAGCAGCTTCGTTTATAGAAATTTTAGTAGGATTAACAGAATCTTTGGCAACTTTAAAGATTTTTTGCAAGCTTTTATTTAGTTTGTAATCAAATTTTTTAAATTAAATTTGATCCATTTCTCGGATACCGATTAAGCAGTTTTGCATGCATATGTCAATCAGATGACAATGCAAAATTATTATGTTGTGGAGTTGATCTCGGTTGGAACCGAAACGTGGCCATAAGAGCTCTATAATTAAACGACACAATCCCATCGAGTTTCGGCTCGTGTGATTTGTCTTGACGAGTTTTAAATATATATCCGGCGCTATAAAAGCTTGTTATGAAAAAAATATTTTAATTGAAAACTTTTTTTACAGGTACGGTTTCTTTGTCTGACATTTCTCTATGTACCTTTATCTGAATTTACTGGCTGGCACACAAATCTTCTTTCACTTAACTCATGTTTACATTGTCTGTCTTAAATATTGAACTCATAATTATTATTTTACTAGGTTTATATTTATTCCCATAAGCTTCTAAGTACATTTAGTTTTTTGATAGACCATTGGGGGCCCTCTCTAATCATTATTAATCTGATAACTTCTCCACGTGTATCAGTTTATCAATGGTCGACGCCATAGCGCTCACGTAAAACTAAGATCTTTTATACAATTTTTTTTATTGCCACTATCAACCGAGATAAGTACAAGGTAATAGTTCTCTAACAGTTCGTTTTTATCGGAGACAAAGTGATATACTATCTTCAGTCTACAATTAGATAATAATTTATTAGTCGCTACTGTAGGACCTAATCAATTTGCGACCTAATTCTGTCGTTGTCGCAATAATACAGTGACCTATATCTTCAAACTCGATGTTAAATCTCATTTTAAGTGCACAGACATCTATTCTGATACAATTAACCCTTTTTATTGCGAATAAAGTGGATTTAACGAGTTGTGTCACATTTGTTTTTTCTGAGATAAATTTTCGTCGTAACACGATAGTTCAGAAAAAAGCCCAGCCATCATAATAGTCACGGCATACTATTTTGAAATGGTGCAAGAAACTGACCTATTTTCGCGCCAGCCCTGGTCGCTCGAAAATGGCGGAAAGGGCGTTCGAAAATGGCGCTTACGTTCGTCTGGGCAACGTCTGCGCCGCGCGTATTCCGTGCGCATCCAGCCTTTCCGCCGGCGGCGCAATGTCAACAAACTCGCGAGTCAGCTCGAGCACAGGAATGCAACGACCACGCCGCCACTACCGTGAAATGAGAACAGAAGGTCCATGGAAACGTCGAGAAATAAATAAAAAAACGTCGTTCACTCACGCATAGATAGGCTGAATACTTATTGTTCTATTTAGTAGGTTAATCATAATTTCAGCCGAAAGAAGTCCACTGCTAGATATAGGCCTCACTCAAGTGCTGCCACAACTGATTGTCTGATTCTTGCAACTCTCACCAAATCATCAGTCCACTTATGGGGCTTACCAACGCTGATTTTAGAGCTTTAATCTGTCTATATCTAATTAAGCAGATGCTCAATTCTATAATACTCAATTGCTGACGCTAGATAATTTTGCGAAAAAATTCAAAACAATTTTTTTTAAGACGTGAATTTATTAAACTTTAAAAAGGCAAAAGTTTGCATACATATTTAACAATTGCATAATTAACATTGCCGTTTGGCGATAACTTAAGCAAATTTCAAGTGGAGTCACCCTTCTTAGCACATTAAATTTATCACGATAATTATCGCGTTGTAGTGGGCAATGCCGTTAGACGTTAGTGATCATGAGGACGAAACCGCTACCGGATTTAGTGCTAAATTGAATACAGCTAGAAACCAATACATTTCATCTTCATATACTTAAATCTATTTACATGAATACTTACCTTGTTCAAAAAGCTTGTCTTCTGTATATTCTTACATACTGTATAAAGACGGTGCATTGTGCGCCTGCGCTTGTCACGGTATAAAATATGGAATATGAATAGGATGTACCCTTTTAAGTAGTTCCTTTAATTACGTCATTACAGATTTGATTGCCATCAGTTTGTATTGAAACTTCCTACATGACGTATAAGATTGACTGATGATATTGTCAAGCAAATGTGACTTCAGGCTTGAGACAATATTTGTGGTCTAACACTTATCGATTGAAGGTGTCAGAAATGGTCATGATGTTGCTGTCTTTGTGGCTCGTGCTTATTTGAAGATGTTATTTAATCTGTGTATATTCTAAAGTTGGTTTTATACCAATGTCTGGCCTGTTGGTCTAGTAGTCAGTAGCCCTGACTGCTATTTCGCAGGTCGTGGGTTCGATTTCTACCCAGGACAAATATTCGTGTGATGAGCACGTATGTTCTGTGTCTGGGTGTAATTAATATATAATATCTATGTATTTAGAAATATATAATTATGTTTATTAGTTGTCTAGTACCCATAACACAAGCTCTGCTTAGCTTGGGACTAGACGACGTTGTGTGATAGTTGCGAAATAAAAAATTTGTGGAATATTTGTAAAAGTTACTGAAGCAATCGCAAAACGGGAGAAGTAATTTGATGATTTCTCAAACAAAAAAGGTTTTTCATAATTTTTACTTGAAATACTAAGTATATTTTATAGGATTCTACTAGACAGGTGTCCTAATTACAATTTACTGACGAGATACTCTGTTGACTAAAAGCTTTTTGCTGTCAATGTAAAATTACATATTTTTGCACTGTTCCCATAAAATTATTCCAATAAAGATGAAAGAATTTTTTACAAGTCATCTATAATCTACTACTGCTAGAATTCATTTCAAATTAATGCAATTAAGTCATAAAATATAAAGTTTAATATTAAATCATAAAAATGTCTAAATAGAAAAAAATACACATGCAACCACATAAATTAGGCAGCATAAAAACTATTCAGTTTAAAATGGCTCGAGTTAGATTGTTTAAAAAGAAGTGGAACTATAAAAATTTTATCGGGTTGTTCAACTAATAATAATATTTTTTAAATGGTAGGTAACTCAACAGTATCCGTATTAAAAATAGAAATGATGTGCAAGCCAGACGTGAAAGTTGTGAGATGCAATAATTTTGAGTTTTTTAAAGTTGCAGATACTTAATCAGTCAATGAATCAATCAAATAAATCAGTTACCAATCAGCCTTTCACGGTCTCAGCCAATCAAATCCTTTCTCGACTTTGCCTGTAATATTTAGACCGTTATGCTACTGTGCACTGAATACCAAATGGATATTGTTGTTCCATTTTCAAATATTCGTTGGTTCTTTTTTGCCTAGATTATGTGGTGTCCTGCTGGGCAAAGTTTTATTATTGCTCACTTCTAGGTCAATGGCGGCAAAGATGGCGCGACGATCTGATCATTTTTGCGGGACAAAGTTGGCCAACGATTGCGCAAGATAGAGAGGTTTTTAGGTATTGACCTTAGAAATTCTCGTATTTTAAGCGGGCTAGATAGATAAATAGATAATGCTTTAGTGTTTTTCTCATAACGATTCTATCTATTTTTGGGACCACAGTACAGCCCATTGTAACACCGTAGTAATTTTAATTTCCTAATGTACCAAGTTATGTTTATGGTGTACCTACAATAAAGAGTATATCTATCTTATATTTTATAATGTAATGTATTTTTTTATGGTGGGACAAATCGTCTAATGACCAGACCCGGGAAACAGTGTCAGACTCTTACTGGCTAAACGACCCACCCTTTTTAGCCTTCATACCAGGGTCGGACCTTCCTTTCAGAAACCGGACCGATTTATAATGTGATTACTATTTATGTAATTAGTGTTACTATTGCCTTAATATACTTGTATAACACGATTATAATTTCGTCGTTAACTTATACCAAATATTACTAAGCAAAGACTAACTAGCAACCATGTAACCCACATAAAAAAGAATAAAAATTTAACCGTCTACCAGACACTACACAATATCTAAATCAAATATTTGAACTGATCAATATCACACTCACACTTGATCAAACATTATTTGAACAGTGCGTAAATCATTAATTCTTTTTCACACCACCTTTTCGAAAACGTCAAATTATACGGCTTGAATAGAAGAAAGAATTTGAAAACACTTTTATTTGGGTCAGACACAAGATAAAAACAAAAACGTCTTCAAATATAATATAAAGAATTTTACTACCCAAAGTTGCCCCCTTCAATCATGCAAAAAATATTTTTGTTGAAAATAAACTTTGTTCCATATTCTAAGCAATAAAAGAACATTTTTTTTTTTCAGTAGCCCTTACTGTCCCACTGCTGGGCAAAGGCCTTCCCCAAGTCTTTCCAAGTCTTCTTTTCCTGTGCCATCTCGGACCAGTCCTCTTGGTACGCGTCTAGGTCATCCCGCTACCTCTTTCTAGGTCGGCCTCGACGACGCTTCTTCCTGCAGGTGCTCGCTGTGTGGCGATGCATGCCCAACGGTCTCCTTGCATGTGACTAACGTGTCCCGCGCAATCCCATTTAAGCCTGGCAGACTTTTTGCCCACGTCTATTATGCCCGTCATGGAGCGCAGCATGTATAATATTTAAAAAAGAATTTTCCTTTTTCATAATAAACAAAACAAATTATAATATCTACGCATTTTTTCTGTAGTTTGCTCCCAGTGCAATGTTTGATAACGTTATCTCGAAGTAGGTATTGTAAACGCTTATCAATGCATCGATAAATGATAAGGTACATACATAAGAAAATTTATCGGTGTTACGTTTAGACAGATTCAGACGAACGGATGAACGATGGTTGTAGAATTTAGGTCAAACGTGCCAATTTTTGTTTCAACTCTGGCAGTCTAAAATACTGAAATTAGGAACACTGTTTTTAAGAGTGTTCGTCAATCGTCATACTAATAATATAAAGACGAAAGTTTGTATGTATATACCGTAATTAGAGACATAACAGAAAGACAACAGGTGTGCGAACGCATTCGCGCGGGGCGCAAGAGTTTAAATATATAAAAGGAGAAACTGACTGACTGACATATCAACGCACAGCCGAAATTAGTGAGATTAGGAGCGTTAGACTTCCTCTTATGACGTAGATGAGCGGTCAGAGTTGATTTTCCAAAATTCATCCCGTAAAGGGATAAAACGGGGTCCAAAGTTTGTATAGGAAAAAAAACTTTCACGCCAGTCAAGATGCTGGCAGAAACTAGTATATGTGGGTGTTTGTTACCTTCATGCTCAAACGGCTGATCGGATTTGGATGAAACTTTACAATAACTATAGCTTATACATAACAATAAAATAAAAAGGATGTAATTTGTACAGAGCGAAACACTACGTATGCGACGACAAGTGTCCAGTCCTCTCATTGTTATTAGTAGTACAGTAGTATCAATAGTACACCTGTACAATCTGCGTATCAACATCGAAAGATTGGAACAATTTGCCTGCTGTGATCTTCCCATCCGATTATAATATAGGAGCGTCTTCAATTCTAGAGTATTTGATGGTGAGGCTCAACTAATGCGCCTCACCATCAACGATTGCATCACTAAAGTACTTTTAATACTTTATGTAATAAAAAAAGAAATACTAATTCCATGCACGTGTTCTCGCTGACAGATGCTAATTTAAATGAAAAACAAATATTTTGTTTTAGTTATTTGTAAACAAAGATATTTTGCACCCATAGATTTAGATAGATAGTGAGATTTTTGGTGTAGAATAAAGTTTTATTCTATTGTATTATATTGTATAATTCTTTTTGCTGCCTTTTTTTAAAGGAAAATTAAAAAAGAAACTGGCTTAGCTTAGCTTCATAAATCCGGTTAAAAACATAGCCTCAATTGATTCAAGTTATCATAGTTGGGAGCTAACTACAAAAGCACGCGCCACAGTTGGCATTGTCTTCTAAAATCAGTTAACACGAAGTCGGTAATGACATTAGAACTGTCAGAAATCGCATCCGTTGCACGCTTTTCGAATTTCGAATTTTGACATTTCGAATGGGGAACGCAAGAAAATATTTAAATATTCAAACGTAAAATTCAGTACGTAATGTTATTTGATTTGATCGTTTTCCGAATACACAGTGCTTTCATTTCTTTTTTTTTTACTTATTTTTGAGCGTTTTAGTTATTTAAAAACATGGAATTATTAAGTACTCAAATATTTATTTTTTTAGCTTTAAATGAGTAAGCCTCTAAATACTCTAGGTATTCTGTAGTTTCTAAAGTATCTTCATACTGAATACTGGTGTATTTCACCTGCATTATTTCAGATCAAAGGCATCCACTGCTGCGGTCATGTGCATCTCATGTCACCCTCAACCTCAACCTCACCAGGTCATAGGTCAACGTTGAGGCAAACCTTCTAACTCTGCGTCTTCCTTTTACGCTTCGTCACTGCAAAATCTTTCCGCCCCATGAACCAATCTGTTGTGGAGCAATGTGCCCTGTCCTCATAGTTTGAAGACACTTCTCAGAGGTTACCAACATAGTTATGTCGGTAACCTTCAGACATATGGAACCTCCTTACCACATTATGTTAATTATTTCTTAATTTCGACAGCAGGAAGAATTTATCCTTATTTACGACACATAAAATAAGCATAATAAGGTAAAAGTTAGTTGCTAGCTATCCAGATTGTTCACGTATATCATTTCTTTGTGTATCTTCTGTTATAATCTTAATTAAGCCTCGGTCACGGTGTAATAATACGATTAATGATAACTTCCACATTTCTGAGCGGTTTGTTGGCTCGTTGGTTTTGAACAGTTGGCGCCACTGTCGCGCCATAAGGCTGAGGCATAGAGAATGATCGCAAGTGGAACCATAAATAATGTCAATTAAAACTTAGCCCTTGTATGCTGTAATCATTACATAGTATAAAACAAAGTCGCCCTGTCCCTATGTATGTTTAGATCTATAAAACTAAGCAACGGATTTCGTTGCAGTTTTTTTCATTAGTTAGAGTGATTCGACAGGAAGGTTTGTATGTATAATACATGTATAATATCAACATTGCACCCGTGCGAAGCTGGGGCGGGTCGCTAGTTACATATATAATCGAAAGATAATAGGTGTGCGAACGCCGGTGTTCGATCATATTGCCAAAGAAAAGTGTGACGAAGAAATACCTTATTAAAAATGTTGCAAAAAATGTTAAAACTAAGAAATTATTATTGACCCCTAGTTTTATTCTGTGATATTAGTTTTATTAGATAGAAAACACCTGCAACAAAAAAAAATAAAAAAAGATAGACGTGTAAAAGTAACTAAATATTTTTTAATAAACATCATTTATTACAAAAATATACTCAATATAACAGCCACATGTACAAGCCTGCTTCCAATGTACACCGGCCCCAACCCGAGTGCAATGCGCGGGCGCACGCGATCCGACAATATTGAAACATCAAGACCTGCCCTTCGGAACAGTCGTTACTAGATATTTATATTTACTTCAGGCTCAGTACACTCAACCACCATCCGTTAAACTGCACAAATCAGCCATTATTTTGGTGAGAGGTTAAAGGTTTCGCCAACTTATACTTTCTTGAAGACGGACACCGGTGTCCGCATACCTCATCATCTTCCTGCCCTTGTCCCGTTTAATTTGGGGTCGGCCCAATATGTTTTCTTCTTCCATTCTGTCCTGAAACCTGTCACGCTATCACTAACTCCCCTTTTTTTTCACTTCAATCACTTTTCACACAATCCATCCATATTTTCTTTGGTCTCCCTCTCCCTCTCCATCCATCCACATTTATACTCATTGTCTTTTAATTGTGTCTGTATTCAAGGTATTGGAAAGCCTTCCTTTGTTGAGGCTAGGCGAAATTTCGCTTAGTTTTTCTATACTTAGCTTACTACAGGATCAGTCTTTTAATATTCCCATTGCTGGAACTCAGGCCTCCTCTCTAAGAGAGCGAATTGGTCATAATCCACGACGAGGGCCCAGTGCGGTTTGATGGATGTCACATGTCTTCGAATTTTTGGTTTCCTCATGATGTTTTCCTTCACCGTTTTAAGAGCAGTAGTGATCAAATAAATTACACAAAGTAATGCACCTGGCTGGGTTAGATCGCGACCTACAACTCGAAAAGTGGACGTCTTTCGACTAAAATGATAATGATATAAACTAGTGCTTGACTGCGATCCCACCTGATAATAAGCAGTGATGCAATCGTTGATGATGAGGCGCACTAGTTTATTAAGAGCTTATTCACTCTAGCCTTGAAGACACCTATAGGTGTTATAAGTAGACGGGAAGACCGCAGCAGGCAAATGGTTCCAGTCCTTCGATGTATGTGGAATAAACAATAAGGCGTAACATTTATTCATTCATAGTCAACCGCATTGTCGCTATCCACACTAGTGCACAAAAAATTGAAAATTACATGCCTAAAAGCAGTCTAGATTTTTACATTTATCATGCAGTTGACTGTACTAAGCTTCGTTAAGTTGACATTAGCTGCATAAATCATTATCATTAGCAAGCTATAGATCATTTAGCGCAGTTTTTATTGCTGTCTCTTGCTGATTGTAATACTTACAAAAGCTTACAGTCATCAGCTAAACTCGAACTCGAACTATTTTGATGACCTAAACTGAAACGTTAAGCCCACTTTCTCGCTCGAACGTCTAATATATTAATAAGTCGTGGTAAGTTTTCTGGCTTACTTGAGTTGATTGCTCCAGGACAACCCGTTAAATAAAAAAGTATTTTTTTCATTTGCAATTTACAGTCCAGTATACGAAAGTAAAGTAAAAAAAAATTGTATTTACGGCAAAAACAGGCATGTATTATTAATTATTTATTTAACATAAACAGAACGGCTGAAGCCGATACGATTACACCATTTAAACACAGACCGAAGTATACAGAAAGCAAAACAATAAAATATATTAAAGAGCAATGAAATTAAAAATAGGCAAGTTACAAGTCGAATTAAAACCACTAACCTAACTCAAAAAAAGAAACATTTTAATATAAACTTAACGTTTCTTCACTTTGTAGGGAAGGATTAAGTATTTTTTTTAAATATTCCCAAAAGTAAAAAGTAATTTCTCACTGTGGAAACGCTTAACAATAGGAATTTAAAATATTTAAACATTGGTAAATGCCATAGACTATGGCAGAGAGCGAAGGAAATTAAACGTGACAATAGGGAAATTCATTTATTTTAGCTCCAAATCTTGTATTGTAAATATTGTAATGTCACAAAAACACAAAAAGGCAAAATTAACAACGAAGTAAACAAACGGTTCTAATAACAACAAAATTAAATATGGCGTCCATAACTCCCGCTAATGCATTCCAAATTCAAACGTATCAGTTTATGCTCCCGTCATAACTGTATCACAGATCTGTCAAAACAATCTATGTATCCATACCTTTATTACGAAACAATTAGGCAGGTCAGCTCACCGCCCTATTTTCATAAACTAGGAAACGTTTAACGACTATTACACAATCCTGAACAGACAAAACAATCGGAACTTCTATAATTAGATCGCGATGGCGTAAAAATTCCACTGTTATATCTCTCTTTACGATATACACTGGTGATTTTGTATGGTTTGAAAATTTTATCTTGTGTCCTGTCTACGCAATGGATGGTGTGTTCAGCGAAGATTTCTGCGTTGTGGTAGACGGTATTAAAGACATTATGGCCTAGTTGGCACCGTGTCCACGCCTACATATCGTCGCGCGGGATCACAGAAATTTTGTATTTTGTCGCCTCAGAAATATACTAGTGCTATTAAAGTTTATACGTTATGCCGGAATTGCAAATAACAGTATTTTTTTCTTGTTGAATTTATGCGTGAAAATGCAGAGAAAAGAATTACTTGATACACGTGTTACGTACTCGTTAGAGGCGGATAAATGTTATGTATTAAACAACAGACGATCGTTTAGATAATGGGAGATAATAATAAAAACACGGATTGGAATTCGGAAAACTGGGTCGAAAGTTTTCGTTGGCTTTTTAAAGTAAACTAAAATGACCTCAGACAACATCATTGATCATTATCATCATTAGTCGAAGGACGTCCACTGCTGGACATAAGCTTCCCTCAAAGTATCATCGGTCCACCTTATGAAAAACCTTCCAATGCTGCGTCTTGGCCGCCAATGTTTCAGCTCAATTCACCATCTGTCCTACGAATAAACAGACAACAACAATATTTATTACACACCTCTCGCACATTGCTCCTAAATCTAGAACTATATGTGCTCAGAGATCCAAGAAGATTGAAGAAACCTACTTTCAGCGAGCAAAACCTCCGGCAGAATCTAGTTACCTTCATCATCATTCCAGCCAAAAGACGTCCACTGTTGGATATTGCCTAACCCAAGTGTCACCACAACGAACGATCCTGTACGTCTCGCATCCATCAGATTTTCACGACTCTCACCAGCTCATCGGTCCACCTTGTAGGAGGCCTACCAACTGGTTTATTTCAACACAAAAAAAAAATTTTAGTGAATATAATATACGTTGAGTCACACTCACATTTACCCACACAGACTCAATTAATCATCATTACGATTAGTAAGTAGGTAAATATAATTAATATTTACTAATTGAAACTTGAAGATAAAGAAATACGTTGAAAATTCCAGGGCTTTGGGTCCTCATTATCGTCATAATTATCTTGGCTTATCAAATTTTCTTTGACGTGGGAAATACCTTTGATGTGCGCAGTTGTGAGTTAGTTACTGTCTTAGTTAGGGACCATTCATTTATTACATAAGACGATTTAAGGGCAATAGTGGTCGAGTGGTAGGGGTGCATATGGGGCCCCATTACGACCTTCGGGGCCCAAGTCAACCTCCCCTGCAAGTTGGGGCACCTGCCGATCAGCGGATGAGGCTCTGGCGCTGGCTTTCCCTCTTAGGGTTGGGAGGTCGGACGGCAGTCGCTCCCGTAAAGGCCACAAATAGCCAATAAACATGGACGGTTTAAGAAAGTTTGTTGCCACGGATAGGGCGCCGCCGCAAAACGGCGCGCAGGAGATTCGCCCGACTCCTGTGGCAAGTGGGCAAGGGCTACCGTGTCTGGGGCGAACACGGATAAAGACGCGAGCCCCAACCCGGAAACTCCGCTTCGCCAGCCTGAACATTGGCACGCTGACCGGACGCGCGAGGGAGTTAGCCGACTTACTTCTCAGGCGAAGGGTGGCCGTGGCATTCCTGCAGGAGACTCGGTGGAAAGGCCGCAGGTCCCGGCTGATCGGGAATGGCTACAAATTAATCTACACGGGTGCAGCCGGTGGGGAGAACGGGGTGGCCGTTGTACTCTCCGAGGAGTTTCAAGACGCAGTCCTGGAGGTGAAACGCTACAGCGACCGGCTTATGGTCGTAGGTGTGCTTATCGACGGGGTTATAACCCACTTGATAAGTGCCTACGCGCCTCAGGTCGGTTGCAGCGACGCTGAAAAGGCTGCGTTCTGGGATCAACTCGGTGGGGTGCTTCGTGGCATCCCGCTGTCACAGGGAATCGTTCTGGGTGGTGATCTGAACGGTCATGTGGGTGACAGGTGCAAGGACTTTGAGCATGTTCACGGTGGCTTTGGATACGGTAGCCGTAACGCTGAAGGGGAGACTATCCTCCAAACGTGTGCGGCTGCCGGCCTTGCCATCGTGAACACGTATTTCAAAAAGAAATCCGAACACCTGATTACCTACGGGAGCGGGGGGTACGCTACCCAAATCGATTTCTTACTCACACGGAGGCACCTTATCAGTAGGGTGGCCAACTGCAAGGTCATACCCGGCGAGAGTCTCACTGCACAACATCGTCTCCTTGTCATGGACTTGCGCGTCAAACCTAGGGTCAAGTTTGATGAGCGCCAACAACGCCGAATACGGTGGTGGCGACTGGATGCAGCCACGTCCCAGTCGTTCGCGTCGGCCATCGGCGATAAGTGCGATGGTACCGATGGCGAACCTGTGCAAAGCCACTGGGACAGGATTCAGGCTGCCATCACCGAGGCGGCAAAGTCGGTGCTCGGCTTGTCCAGGGGCGGCCGCAAGTGTGACAAGGAAACTTGGTGGTGGGATGACACAGTCCAGAGGGAGATCAGAGAGAAGAAAGCTCTCTTCAAAACGTGGCAAGCTTCCAAATCTCCCGAAGACCGCGACGCATACAGAGCTGCTAAACGTGCCGCCAAGAGGGCCGTAGCCAGAGCCAGACGAGACCACTTACAGCCACTTTATGATAAGTTGGAATCGTCTGAGGGGCAGAAGCTCATTTATAAGTTGGCACGTTCCAGGGTCAAAGCGGCACTGGATATCACTAAGTGCCGCTGTGTAAGAGACCCTGACGGCAATCTGATATGCGAAGACCTCGCGGTGAAGGAGAGATGGCGCTCGTACTTCCACGAGCTGCTGAACAAGCAGCACAAAGAGGTGCTGTCTCCGGTTCTCCCTCCAAATCAGGGACTTGTACCCCTGGTTACGCCTGAAGAAGTACATGTGGCTCTTCGCCGCATGAAGAACCGGAAAGCTGTCGGTGCCGATGGAGTCCCCATTGAAGCCTGGAAGGCGATGGGTCCTCGTGGTGTGGGCATCTTAACCCACCTATTTAACCGCATGCTCCTCACCGGAAAGATCCCGAGTCAATGGAGACTGAGTATTATCACTCCAGTCTTCAAAGGCAAGGGATCAGTGCAGGAGTGTGGCGACTACCGGGGGATTAAGGTTATGTCCCACACCATGAAGCTCTTCGAGCGGGTGATTGACTCTCGGATCCGACAGGAGTGCACCGTCTCGGGGTGTCAATATGGGTTTCGACCAGGCCATGGCGCCATGGATCCCATCTTTGCCCTAAGGGTTACCATGGAGGGATACAGATCAAAGAATACGCCTCTGCACCTCTTGTTCCTTGACATGCAGAAGGCCTTCGACTGTGTCCCCCGTGAGGTGATCTGGTGGGCGCTGAGATCCAAAGGAGTGCCCGAGACCTATGTTGACATCATCCGAGATATGTACCGAGACTCCGGTTCTGTGGTTCGGACCGCTGTTGGCGATACGAAACCCTTCCCCATCACCGTCGGAGTTCACCAGGGTTCTGTCCTTAGTCCGTTTCTGTTCAGTGTGGTGCTGGACGTCCTGTCCTCCAACATCAGGGACTTACACGAGCAGCCGCCATGGCTGCTCATGTATGCAGACGACATCGCGCTGGCGGACTCGGACAGTGGGCGCTTGGTTCGACGTGTGACAGCGTGGAAGGAATCGCTGGAAAACGGCGGTCTGAAAATTAATGCGGCGAAGACCGAGTACTTGGCCTGTAACACAACAAACGCTGCTCCTGTTCGCATTGGCGAAGACACAGTCGAGCGCACGGAACAGGTCAGGTACTTGGGATCGGTGCTCCACGAGTCCGGGGACGTCGATTGCGACGTCGAGTCACGTATCTCGGCGGCCTGGGCGAAATGGCGTGAGGTGGCGGGGGTTATCTGTGACCCCAAAATGCCGGTTAGGCTCAAAGGACAGGTCTATAAGACCATCATTAGGCCTGTCCTTTTGTATGGCAGTGAAGCGTGGCCTGTACTTGAGCGGCACAAGCAGAGCCTGCGTGTCACGGAAATGAATATGCTGCGCTGGATGTCGGGAGTGTCGCGGAAAGACCGCATTAAAAACTCCCGCATCCGGGGCAGCCTTCAGGTCCGTGACATAGCGGATAAACTGCAGGAGGGTCGCCTACGCTGGTATGGCCACGTTTTACGAAAACCGGCAGACTACGTGGGTAACAGATGCCTCGCCATGCCGCCTCCGCCGGGACCCGGAAAACGAGGAAGGCCTAAGAGGCGTTGGATCGACGTCGTAAGAGACGATATGCGTGTCAATGGGCTTACGGCAAAGGACGCGAAAGACCGAGCAAAGTGGAGGAGTTTGAGTTGGAAAGCGGACCCCGGGCACCGAGGTGAAAGCCAAGGAAGCAACCGGGACTAACGCTGAGATGATGATGATGATGAGTGGTCGAGTGGTAATGGCCCCGACCTACGAGTTGTAAGCCACGGGTCCAAACCCAGGCGCATAACTTTGTATAATTCATTACATCACGACTGCTCTCAAACGAGTGAAGGAAAACATCGTGAAAAAACCGGCAAGTCCTAGAACCAAAAATTCGAAGACATGTGGCATCCACCAACTTTTACTAGGCCCGCGTGGTGGCTGTGGCCCTATCCCTCTACTGCAGAAGAGGTCTGAGTCCCAGCAGCGGAAAGATTATAAGGCTGATGATATGCTATGCCATTTAGGAGCTTCGGAGGATAGGGTGGAGGTAGGTTTAAGGTAAAAATCGTCTTACGTAATGAGTTAACGGGCCCTTAGATACATAATTGTTTTACTAAGTGGTTTGTCATAAATTATTTCGTATGTTTTCAACACAGTAGTAGAAACTTTCAGTCAACAAAAAGATAGATTTTCGTTTTACAAATGTCCATGTAGGCTTACGAGTATGTTAAATAAAAAGATTTTGACTTTGACTTTCTCTTAATACGAGTATAATAGTGAAACTGGCAGCTTGACATTTTAACATATAGCCTAAACTACAGGGACTAAGAAGGTGCAATAATGCGCAAGGCACAGAAGAGTGTCGACCAAAAACGATAATTTTGTAATATCATTAATTAGTAATATTGCCCATTTAGTGGCACTCATTACATTACCAAACACTTTTGTTAAAATGCGGATAATTTAGCCGCATTACTGTTACCATTTCAATTTATTTATTAGTAAGATTTAATTAATTAGTAAGCACTTTATATTGAAAGATTAAAAAAGAGAAAAAAAGACATTGCATAGAACAAACAATTATAATTATTTTTAAACTAAACTATAAAAATTATAGTTAGTTTAGTTTATTTATAGTATAAATATCTTGAAATACATAATGTAACATTAAAAACAAAAAAAATACTTATCAAAAATAGACCTGTGCAATAAGACGAAAAGGCTCATAATCTCAGCATATGCTGTGATATTGAAGCATAAAAGTAATATAAATAGTCTTTATTCATTCTAAATTAAAAAAAAAACAACACTCAATCTTTTGACTAAACTGTCACCCTGTAAGTCCGTATACTTATACCCAAAAAGCCACTCCCACAAATTTTCCACGACAATAAAGCTCAGTTTCCCTCAGCACGAGCTCACAGACTCCCATCAATAATTTATCTCATCTATTCCTGTTCTACCAGCGATCGATGCGGCACTAATGCACTTGTCGATCTGTTTGGTGACTATTAGTCAGTCTCTCGCACTTTGGGTAACACCAAGTAATTTAGAGATAGTGGTAGTTAGGTGATGTGGTTAAAATGGCACCCCCCTTTTCAACCATTATCACTATTGAGGTGAGAAGAACGTATCGAACCGATATTATAAAAAAAAAATCAGTAAAAAAATTGAAAATACTTATACGAAATTAAAATAAAAAAAAAAACATAAAGAAAATCTTATTAGTCAACATAGAACTTCACACAGAACTAAAAAAAAATTAATTATGCGACTACCCTCGCGTTTTCGCCCTCAAGGAACTCCTTTCCTTTTTGTATACAATAGGAAACCGTACCTTCATATCCTCCTGTAAGATACATAATTACATACATAGTCTTATAATATTCCCACTGCTTGGACAGGAACACAGGCCGTAATCCACCACGCGGGCCCAGTGCGGGATAGTTTTTTTTTTATGGTAGGTGAAAATCATCGAATGACGAAACCCGCTCTTGGGCGGAGCGGGAGAGCAGTGTCAGACTCTTACTGACTAAAAAACCTACCCCGTACCTTCCTTGCCTTATTCCTAGAGCCGCGGTAAGATGTCACATGCCATCAAATTTTTGGTTCAAAGACATGCCGTTTTCCCCACGATATTTTCCTTCACCGTTTTGAGAGCAGTGAATAAGATTCCTGCATGATAATAATATCATAAGCTTTTGTCTGAATGGACTACGTTAACTAAATAGTGTCAAAGCAAAGCTTTCATCCTGAAAACCCGTCGCTTACACGAGAAAATTATTCTAAACGCGTCGCAAATAATCTTGCATTCCTGTTGCCAGTGGTATCACAAAGCAGATGCATGCGGAAGCAATGAACGAATGAGTGAACGAATGAACGAGTGAATGAATGAAGGAACATAACCTAGTTCTTAAGGCAACTGCGTCAACAGCATACCTTTAATAAAGACGTGTGTCTGTACCTTTAACGTCATAAAGAAATGGACTTTGAGGACATAGATCAGGTGGAAGATCAGAAAAACATACTGATCTTGACTTGGAATGGAATAAAAGTTTTGCAGACAGTACCCATGTCCAGCTTTCGAAGCATGAAAGAGCGTGCAGATCATTTGCTTGTAAATCGAAGAGGGAATTAAGGCAAAAGCTTGTGAAGTCTAAAGTAGTATTACAAAGAAGTATTCTGTATTATAATAGGTCTTTTTTTTTTAAATACGGGTTTCTTTAACAGACCATGAAAAAGAACCTTTGGGAAAATTTGGTATATTGTATAGGTACTAACATTTCCAAAGAAGTAGAGAAGAGTGTCCGAGGACCATCCGCGCTTAGATTTCTGAGCGCGGATGATCTCGCGTGTAATGCACATGATTTTTTCTTTTTTGCTGACTAACTTCTTTACAGTTCAAAAGTGTTTATAAAAGGTTTATTTGAAAATAAGACAGTTTTGGTTTTATTTCTGATAAATTGTGAACTTTCCGTATACTCTCGAAAGAAGATAATTTTCCAGAGAGTAGATACGTAAAACAAATATTTAGTTCCAAAGATCTAGACTTACATGTAGTGTCTATTAGTGCCATATCAAAGTAAACAAAACATAATATCTATGACAACTCGTCTACATATTTCCTTAATCTATGGTTCACATAACCCTTAGTGTACACAAGTGGACACTACGCAAATGTTTGTTATCTGCCCGCTAGAGAATCAACAGAGTTTTATTTGGGCAATGCTAGTGTATTCTTGTCCTTAATGTATTATCAAAATGTTGCGCCATGACATTTATGCATGTGTTTTGATGAAGCTTGTCTTAAGGGTACGTTCTACTCATTTTGAACTTTTTCAAACTTCTGGAAATCTGCTAATATAAAAGAGAATGCCATGAAAAATCATCATCATCAGTTGCAGCATTTTTAATGTTCCGTCTGCTGGGACAGAGGCCACCTCTCTAGGAGAGTGAATGGTTAATATAATCAACCACGTGGGCCCAGTACGTTTGGTGGATGTCACACGTCTTCGGTTTTTAGCTCTAAGACATGCCGGTTTCCTCACGATGTTTTCCTTCACCTTTTTACCTACAACCCATAGGTCGGGCTCGTTACCACTCGGTCACCTTCACTCTTTTCACATTTTATCAAAATTGACTATGTGAACCAAATGCCAATTGATTGGCTCGATAAAAAAAACTCGCGAATTTAACCATAATTTACGATTTCAAACGTTACCAACGACGAGTTTACGTGACGGAATATTTGAAAGTTACAAAAAAGCTTATTTTTTTAAAACGCCTTGCAAAAACAAAAATTTTGAATACTTATTTGACTGTTTTTTTTTATTATAAAAATAAAACCGCTGTTATAGGGCTGCAGAGTCGACACAGACTGGCCCTTAAGTGGGTGATAATTACTTAATGTTTGGTTTGACCCCTTGACACCCAAGCGAGCGCCGGCGCTCGCGCTCATGATTTCGCGAAACGCGCCGTTGTCATCGAATTTTCAAAAATATAATGTTTTTTTTAATTTTTTTTTTGTAGGGTATTTTGATATTTATCCAAGAACGTAAAAAAAAAGTTTTTATAGACAAATAACTTTCCGTTAATACCCGCGAACGCCGGCGTTCGCTGTAGTACCCGCAAACGCCGGCGTTCGCTTGAGGATTTGTTGTGGTCAAATCAGTAAACTATGACGAAATGTGGTCTCAATGACCAAGCAGTTTATCAAACTGTAATTTCTATTTCAATTCACTTCCTCGAAAAACCTATTCTTATCTCTACCTGTTATAAGCACGCAATTCATTGTTTTCCTCACTCGTGAGGAAATAAGTGCTGGCCCTGTGCGCTAAGCGACCCACATGAGCCCCACTTCAATCCCCGTTTGATTATATATTTTTATGTATTTACGCCGTTTGATACACAAGACCATCGGCATCATAACAAGACCAGCTCAATTCCGCCTCGGTTGCAATGACAAACTCTCTACTCGCAGACTTCAGAATGAGCAAGAAATTTATATTGCGGAATTGAATATTTAAAAAAAATGTATATAAAATAAAAAATTAATTCAAGCAAAAACGCCGAGAAATCGTAACGTAAGTTAATTTTACTTTGAAGGATTAGAAAACCCGCAAAAATGTACTTTTTTTTAATTTGACGGGAGAACCTATTTTTGTAAGCTTTTCATTAGGTACATTGATAATAAACCATTTTCCTCAATATTCAGATAGAATTTAATTTAATGCCTACCTACGCCAACCTTTCATCAGCAAGTTCAACTCGCGCTTGGCAAATTTTTCCTTAACCAAACATGTACAAGATCATTTAAATTTAAAAAAATATCCAAATCAGTTCAGCAACTTGAAAATAGTCTGTGGATTTGTGGTGCTGATGTCAATTACATATACCTTAAGAAAACAAGTCAATGACAGACAAATACCTACTTGTCGGTCGTTGCGTACTAATTACCTACAGGTCATTGAACTCGTCCAACTAATGTTTACTTAAAGAAATTAATTTCGTACATGCGTAACTTAATTCGAATTATAAATGAACTTTATTTTTTAATTTTATCTTTACAAATCGATAGTGTTTCATGTCACCGAATCGACCTTTCACGGGATTAAAACGATCAAAATTTAGCGGTATATATTTTAATGGTGCTGACGTCAATTATATACAAACATGTCATGGCGACTGGCAGCTTATTTCCCTTTATAATTGGGCCAGATAGATAAGCTACTGATATCTTTTTTAATTCGAAGAAAAGACAAGATATCATAAATCAGCCTTTAAATTAGGCGGCAAGGAAACTTTGACTTACTTTGTAATTATAGTTAGAAAAACCAATAGTTACCAATTATTTCAATTATAATTACAATACGTTACGAAAATTGGAACGATATAAGGCTGCGACCTGATTAGAAAAAAAATCGCAGTACGCACCATCACATTTCTTGCTACAACGACATTTGCGAGAGACTTAGCCTAAATCCTAATTCCTTTATAAAAAAAAAACGGAAAATTTCTTCAAAAAGCCACCTTATCGTATAATAGTCGCTGCTATCTTGCTTAACCCAATTACCTATAAATTACAAGTATTATTTTATCAACAATAAATTATCGATATGAAATATTCTGGAATTGGGCCGACTTATCGTGCGCCATATGATTGAACATATAAAAATGTTTCGTTGATAAACACTAGTATACGAAGATAGTCGTCAAGGAAATACTTTAGTATCTGAAGATAGCGAATGACGGAACGGTCTAATCCTTTACTTGAATATGTATCATGCGACTTTTTTAGCAATCAGGGTCTACCCTTAGTTACGAGTCATGAAAACTTGTACAAAAATAAAGATTTAAAAAATTCCAATAACAGTTTTTAAAGAAAAGAAGACTTGGAAGGAATTGGGGGAGGCCTTTGCCCAAATGTGGGACAGTAAAGTCTACTGGAAAAAAAAAACAGTTTTTTACAGTAATAACTGCAAATAGTTTAAACCATTTTTTTACTAGTTTTCAAGCGCTAAAATTCGCAGACTCGCAGTGCGCGATCCAATTCACAACCTAAATTGAACTATTAAAGAAATGAAGCTATACAGGGGGATTTCTCCGTCCTTCTTTCTCGCTCGCTCGCTTGACATTTGAACACGTCATGGTGAGGCTTCTAGGCTCATATTTTTAAATGGTTATGAATATTTACCTTGCCAAATATTATGTTTTGCATTTATTTGAATAATTTTTGTAACTGAATATAATTACTTGTACCTACCACTGTTATCTTTTTGACATGAGTCATATTTTCCTTCAAGTTTTTTTTAGGCCAGACTTGAAATGTTTTAGGCTGCTAAAATAAAGTAACATTAATTGATATTTCTGAACTCTTGAAATAAATTTTATCATGGATATTTTAATGAGCTTGTTTAGAAAAAACCTAAAATCTTCAATCCATAATAGTAGTATTATTGATCGAAGCCTAAAATAAGACAAGAGAAACACCTAAAATGAGAAAAACTCTAAAATAAGAGATCGTCGAACCTTTACGCAAACGGCTGAGTACCAATGGATAAAGTTTGGCACACGGCAGAGAGGTTACCCTCCCATAGGATATCACCCCACGGATATCTTAGGAGTACTCATATTTCTTGAAAAAATAGATCAACGCCTATCAGGGTCATGGATTGTGCGAAAAAGAACCCCGGGACGTTGGAACTTAGGCAAATAAGGAACAAGAAAGGGTTTTAGTCTGTAAAAGTCTGACATGCTCTTCCCCTTCGCCTAAGAATGTCGCTTATAATATTTAAAACTACGAAAACAAACATAGGAGTTCTTTTTGTTCTTTTTTGTACAATTGACGTAATTCGTGTAACGGTTGTAGTGTGACGTATGACATTACGTAAGGATGTGTCATTTGAGTGCATGTAATCTGGGATACCGCTCCTTATCTATGGAATTTTGCGAACTGCCAAAAATTCGTGTTGGTAAGTCAAAGTCAAAGTCAAATCATTTTTATTCCAAATAAACCATTTACAGGCACTTTTGAAACGTCAAGTCTGTCTGTCCTAAATAATGATGCTAATTGCACATTCCAAATCGTAGATCTCTATGGAGAAGAATGTGCAAGTAACTCCATGGACACTCTTTTCAATTATGGTAAGTATTACAAATAATTCGGTTACATGTTTCTTGTCGATACTAGTATGTGAGAACAATGTAAATAATAACTAAAAAGAAACAATTCTAAATATAGATATTATATTAAAATAAACTACTGACAGCTAAGAGATGACCAATCTCAACTGACAGCGCCCGTTCACGGACAGGACGCATACATCAGCACTACTCAGCTCAACCATTTTATAGGGAACCGAATAATCCAATACACGCGCCACCGTCAGTGAGACATTTGAGTGAGCATGACAAACTCTCAGCTGCCGAGCTCATTTACGTCAAATCAAACAAGTCCTAAAGTAACCTAAAACCATAAATTGTTCCATGGTACTCACATTTACAAACTTTGAAAAAAAAAAATGAATTTACATTATACAATACTATTATAAAATAAATGACCAACTTTAAAACACAAGAAAAAAGTTATTTTAATGCCAATCCATTTGTACGAACTACGGGTAGTGGAGCTGGACCAGCATTAAGCCAAGCATTTTTATCTTGAACGTAATTCTCCAACTTATAATATGCCTGCCTGCATAGTGTGCGTTTAATGCAAGATTTAAATTTCGTTTCATTAAGTTCCAATATATGGGAAGGTATTTTATTATAACATTTTAAACAGTACCCCATGAAAGAAGAGGCCACTTTAGCCAGTCTGAAGCCTGGTTGAACTAATTGATCCCTATTTCTTGTAACATAATTATGTCTATCGCCTCTTTTGCTAAAAAGATGAAGATTTTTTCTAACATACATGATGTTTTCATAAATATATTGACATGCCACCGTCATGATATTAATATTCTTAAACAGCTCCCTTAGGGAATCGCACCGCCGGAGATTATAAATGGCTCTAATTGCTCTTTTCTGTAGTATAAAAATTGAGTCAATGTCTGCAGCCCGTCCCCATAGTAAGATACCGTATGACATAATACTATGGAAATAACTAAAATAGACTAGTCTAGCGGTATCAACATCCGTTAATTGACGGATTTTTCTAACAGCATATGCAGCTGAGCTAAGTCGTCCTGCAAGAGATGTTAAATGAGGACCCCATTGCAGTTTTAAGTCAAGCGTAATCCCTAAGAAAACCGTTTTATCTACAAATTCTAGTTTCTCATTGTTTAATATTATGTCACAAACACTAGATTATTAGCAGTGCACCAATTATGGACCTGTAGTAGGGCGTTATTTACGTCGTCAAAATTAGTAGCCCTTCTATTTATCTTAAATATCAAAGACGTATCATCGGCAAACAATACCATATTAAGTTTGTTTTGCAATAAATGGGGTAAATCATTAATATATACTAAAAATAAAAAAGGACCTAAAATTGAGCCTTGGGGTACCCCCATTTTTACATTTAACCCCGAAGAATTCACACCGTTTATCTGAACTAATTGCTGTCTATCATTTAAATAAGATCTTAATAAGCTTAACGATTTTTGACCTAGTCCGTAATGCTCAAGTTTCAAAAGTAATGTTTCATGAACCACACAATCAAATGCTTTAGACAGGTCGCAAAAAATACCAATAGCATCCTGCGCCTCCTCCCACGCATCAAAAATGTGTTTCAGTAAGGAGACACCAGCGTCAGTCGTACAACGTCCTTTGGTGAAACCAAACTGTTTATTGTGCAAGAGATTATTCGAGTTAAAATGAATCAGCATTTGATCCAACATCACCTTTTCAAATATCTTGCTGAAAACTGGCAACACAGATACTGGTCTATAATTATTTGTATCTTTACTGTCCCCGGATTTAAAAAGTGGTATCACTTTACTAAATTTCATTAGATCCGGAAAGATTCCTTGATCTACACACAATGTATGATGGCAAGATGACAAGGTATGATGCTATGTTCCATTATTTTAAAATAACTTCCATTTTGATTTAGTTTTGCATAATTAACTTTATATTTTTATTTGATTGTTTACTTAATTGCGTTAAACATTAAACTAAATAAAAACAAAATAATTTTAAACTTAATTGATACGTATATAAATAAAATCAAGTGCTTAAATTCGCAGACCCTAACTCCCTCCTAACCCCCTAACGGATGGCCGCTGGGGCCGAAAGGTTCTGGAGTGGCGACCGCGTACCGGAAGACGTAGCGTTGGAAGGCCTCCCACAAGGTGGACCGATGACCTGGTCAGGGTTGCTGGAAGCCGATGGATGCAAGACGCACAGGACCGGTCTTTGTGGCGGCGCTTGGGGGAGGCCTATGTCCAGCAGTGGACGTCTTTCGGCTGAAATGATGATGATGATGATGAACTTCAGACTCGCCAAGATCCGACGACCTAACTTAATGCGCGAGTCCGGTTCGAAATTGACTGATTTTTAGTAATAAACTTTAAAGAATATGCGATTTTAATATTATTTTTCGAGGAGACACGAGAAAAAGAAACTATGTGAAAGGAGAGCTTGGCCCCAGTAAGAAAAGCAAATAACGACCCGAGTGGGCTGTTTAGTCAGTAAGAGTCTGACACTGTTTCCCGATCCGCCCAAGGGCGTGATTCGTCATTGGATGATTTTTACCTACCATAAAAAAACTTAATTTAGTTAGACTAAATATCGACAAAAAAACTACCATGGCAAGAACAGCTCATTAAAGATACAATACAGTTATATTCATATGATCTAAAAACAATAATAATTAATTGGTATGAAGTTATCTATGTACCACTACCAATAAAACTTACTTATCTGCTCAGTAGGTAGAACCTCGGGCCTGTTTGGGCACGCCTTCGATTTCCGGCTTAAGCAAATATTGTATGCCTTATCGATCATGTTAGTGAAGCAGTAGATAGTTTAAACTAATAGTTAATAGTTACACAAGTGACATACCTAGTTTTACAAACAGGTTCCCTGATTATATGAGGATAACATCATAATATTTTTTGACTAAATTCAGCCCGCGGCTTCGCTCGCGTTTATGTCAAAAATTATCCCAAGGGAACATATTCCTGAGATAAAAAGTATGCCATGACCTATTCCAGAATATGATCTACGCCTGTGCCAAGTTTCATCTAAATCCGTTCAGCCGTTTTAGCGTAAAGGGGTAACAAACATACACACTTACGTTCGCTTTTAGTATGGCGAGATGATGCCCCGAATAACAAATTATTTGCTAATGTTTGTATCTATCTATATCTGCAATCAAAACTAATACATATTTTAAAGTGATATCACTTGTTGGTTTGTTTGTTGAAGGTAATTTCTGGAACTTTTGCTCGTAATCTGAAAACCATTAAATCGATGTAAAATAACTTATCTTGCTAAGTAACAATGATATACTTTTTACCTGGAAAAATGCACAATTCCTATTTCCATTTAAGCATCATACGAAGTAGTGGTAATGTTATAGATATTTTTTCTTATATTTTCTTCTTTCTTGTCTTATTTATTTATTTATTTTTATTATCACCACAATTGTTTTGACAGGTAAACCTAATGTAACAAATGTAGTCATAAATAGCCATTCCCAGCTGACAGCCATCAGGGAAATACAGACTTCGGTAGGGAATTCGGATCTTAGCATACAATATATAGCGTATTCTCAAAACGCGAACCTAGTAGCTCTGAATAACCTCTTAATAATTTTATTATTAGTGCGCTTCTCCATCAACGATTGCATCATTGCTTACTATCAGGTGGGAGCGCAGTCAAGCATTAATTTAATATCAATTCAACATCATCATCATTTCAGCCGAAAGACGTTCAATGTTGAACAATAGGCCTCCCCCAAGCGCCGGTAAGAAAATTAAAAAAATACTATATATTAATTGATGTTTTAATCAAAACAATGTAGTTAGTTAGATATTAAATAATAATAAACATATTTACCTTTTGACCGATCCTTTAGGTAATAAATTACCCATAAATAATCTTATAACCGATGATAGAATCGCTCGGAAAATTGTTGTTGTTGAATTTTCCTCAAGATAATATAATACAAAATAAGAAAGTTATAATATTTCCCCGTTATCGTAATATAAAAACCAGTAATATATTAATGTCTTATTTGAAAAGTGGTAGCCGAGTGTAAAGGCCCCGACTTATGAGTAGAAAGCGGGTTCAAACCCATCCAGGCGCATTACTTTGTGTAATTTATTTAAACACCTGCCACTGCTCTCAAAACGGTGAAGGAAAACATCGGGAGGAAACCAGCAAATCATAGGACAAAAAATTCGAAGACGTGACATCCACCAAACCGCACTGGGCTCGCGTACGGCTCATTCCGTATCCTATAGAGGAGGCCTGTGTCCCAGCAGTGGGAACATTAAAAAGGCTGATGATGATGATGATGAAATCGCGAAGTATTATTATTTCATTTATCATTTTATGACTGGCCTGTTGGTCTAGTAGTTAGTGGTCCTGACTGCCACGCCGGAGATCGTGGGTTTGATTCCCACCCAGCACAAATGTTTGTGTGAAGGGCTCAATCATTTGTTCTGCGTCTGGGTGTAATTTATCTATAATATGTATGTATTTAGAAATATATAAGTATGTTTATCAGTTGTCTAGTACCCATAACACAAGCTCTGCTTAGCTTGGGACTAGACGGCGTTGTGTGATAGTTGTGGAATATATTATTATTATTAAGGGAGAGGGAGACCAAAGAAGATATGGATGGATTGTGTGAGAAGTGATATGGAAGACAGAGGAGTTAGTGATAGCGTGACGGGTGACTGGACAGAATGGAAGAAAAAAACATATTGCGCCGACCCCAAATAAAACGGGACAAGGGCAGGAAGATGATGAGATGATGATATTATTATTAATTATAACAGTTGCACTGTACAAAAATACTGAGCAAAAGTAGACAGGCATTTTATACCAATTGACATTATTTTATCAATGAGAGATTCATATTAGCTTGGTCCTAAGATAACGTGGGTTTTTTTGCGCGAAATCGATTAACCTTAATACATAGTCTGCAGAATTATGAATTAATCCGTTAATTATAAATATTATTAGATAAAGTGTTTAAGACAAATTGTATCTTATTAAGTTAGCTTTAAGTTTCAAGGAGAATATTGTAAAAAAATATTTCTGCGATCTATATTACGGTAGCTTCTGCCAGCGGCTTTGCCTGCGTGAAAGTCGGTTTACCCCCTTAAGAAAGGGAAGGAAGGGAAGAGTTTCCTAAAATCCGTTCATAACAAACCTCTTAACAAACTTCTGCACATTTAAGAAAAAAATTGGAGTAGTAATTTAGCAGGTGGGATACCAGCCAAATTTTAAGTTTGTTTGTATTATAGTTTTTTAGTATATTGCTTTTATGTACAGATAGATTTAAGATTCGTGATAAAAATCAATGAAATAAATAAGGGTCGACATTTACCTAAATAACTAAATATAGCTAGGATTTTTTTCGAATCAAGTTCAAAGACCTACTGAAGGCACATGGTGGCCAATATTACTCTTCTCGCTGCATCCAGAGAGAAAGTCGTTACTTCATCATCATCATCAGCCTTTCAATGTTCCCACTGCTGGGACACAGGCTCTCTAGGAGAGGGAATGGGCCATAATCCACCACGCGGGCCCAGTGCGGATTGGTGGATGTCACATGTTTTCGAATTTTTGGTTCTAGGACATGCCGGTTTCCTCACGATGTTTTCCTTCACCGTTTTGAGAGCAGTGGTGATGAAATAAATTACACAAAGTAATGCGCCTGGCTGGGTTCGAACCCGCGACCTACAACTCGTAAGTCGGGGCCATTACCACTCGGCCACCACTGCTCTGTAAATTCAATGAATTCTCATCTCATTACACAATAAAAAGAAAATCTTATTAAAAAGCCATTTATATTTAATTGGTATGTTTCTACGGGCAAACGGAAACACGATAGTCTGATAGTACAATACGCGGTTTATAACTTGATCTAAAATAGCAACAGATTTTCGGGTCACACTAGGAGTGTGGCACTGCATAGCAATGACCGACAATATAATTCATCTTATTTGCCGGCTACTGTAACAGATTTTCAGGTCTCAATTGAAGCTGGGACTGCGCGTAATCACAACAACTGGTTCAACTTATGTGCCGGGTAAGATAGTAACTAGTAGGTATAAATGCCGACTACATTACGTGCATTATTATAATAAATAAGTTTTTGTTATAAAGTATGTATTAGTGTCTAGAATATTTAAGATAATATTATGTATTTTTTTTCTATGGGCCTCCGTTGCCTGAAAATAAATAAATTGATTGATTGATAAATGGAAAAATACTATATACTATGTAAAAGATATCAGGGATGGCAACTTCATTCATAAAACAAGATGTCATTGTCAAACCGATGACGTTTGACGCGTATCGTGTAAAAATGGGTGTAGTCCAGATAAGGGCGGAAACACACAAGGCCGGAGGGCCGTATCGTGCCCGTCAGTGAGATCAAGGCCTTGCGAACAATCCTATTTTCCTGGTTACATGACCTCTGGTTAAATATGGAATTTATAATTTTTTAGTAAACCAAATTGCTTTATTATTATTATTTTTTTTACCACGCACCTCTAGTTGTTAGCAAACCGTAGGGACCCTGCAGAAGGGTCGAAGCCAACTGGGGCCAAGGGTTCGCGTTAGAAAGGAAGGTTTTGGCCCTGGTATATATGGCAACGTAGGAATAGGGTAGGTTGTTTAGTCAGTAACAGCCTGACACTATTTCCCGCTCCGCCCTAGATAAAAAAAAAACTTCGAGGACTAAGAACATGAAATTTTGAACAACTGTCACTGAGACAGGATTTTCCAAAATTTTCCCCCTAAAGGGATGTCCAAATTGGGTGTCCAAAGTTTTGTATTGACAAACCTACTTTCACACGGACGAGTAGATACTAACTTTTAGTCTTTAACCTTTTTAACTCCATTGACAACTTAAGTTGCCAAACGGTTGCCTGCCACGCAACCGACAACTAAAGATGTCCAAATTTTGCTATTTTATAAACAACTAACGACCTGCTCCAGATTCGCCTGGGTGCAATGCTGATATTAAACATAATTATACATGTCTTATACACATAAACCTTCCTTTTGAATCACGCTATCTATTTAAGCAGCACATCAAAATCCGTTGCGCAGTTTTAAAGATCTAAACATACATGGGGACAGACAGCGGGAAGCGACTTTGTTTTATACTATGTAATGATGATACTTTTGTCATTAAGAGTTGAAGTTAAAGTTGATGATACTTTTGCTTAAGACTCCTGGTTAGATTCAAAGAAATGCCTATGACAGTAAATTTTTATTAGGCTTGACGTCGAAGTTTAAGTAAGGTAAAATGGAATTAGCGTTCAAATGGTTAAGCAAAATATTTAACTTATCATCATTATGTTACTTAACTAATTAACAATGTGAGTAAATCATGGTGCTTAGCTAATGAATAGATAATTAA
The DNA here is from genome assembly GCA_029852875.1 of Mythimna loreyi. Lineage (NCBI taxonomy): Eukaryota > Metazoa > Arthropoda > Insecta > Lepidoptera > Noctuidae > Mythimna > Mythimna loreyi. The sequence continues at coordinate 18,264,798 of CM056780.1, read as the reverse complement.
ACAATAATATTAATATTGTCATTTTACAATGAGGTTCAATTAAGTTTACTTTCCTTTCGTTACTAACGCTGTTCTTAGAAAGTAATAATTATAATATCAATAAATGGAAAGGGAGAGCTTACTCTTTTCTTTAAGTACCCGATAATTTTGGTTGTTTATTTTATGCTAGGTACAGGACGGCGGTAGGATCTTTGCGAGTTTGAAGTTAGAATTTGTGAATTTTAACGCTTGAAAACTCGAATAAAATTAAATGGTCTAAACAAATAAATGCAATTCGCAGCTGTTATTGGCATTTATTTTTTGTAACCTTTATTTTTGTACGAGTTTTCAAGTGCTAAAATTCGTAGGGCCTCACTTCAGACTCGCCAAGATCCGACTGCCGTACTGCACTACCTGCGGTTTCACTCAATTAAAGAAAGATCTGTGTATTGTCAGGGCAACATAATGTTAATTAAAGTATACTAAGATAAAATTAATTATATGACTGCATTGTCTATTTTATAACTGTTGGCCTAAAGAAAAAATATGCAAACATTTTAGCGTAAATTAACAATTAGTCACTAATTTTAACTATCGGTTGAGATAACTAAGCTATTTACTAACAAGCATTTATTATTCGTTCAGAAATATTTTTGACTTCTTATTCTATGACAGTATGTGGGAGTATTACAGCTGTGGTTCGGTAAAAAAAATAAAAACGGATGTGGGAGCTATGCTCCCATGGTTTGATTAAGGGTTAATTATCAAAACAACTTATCAAATTGTGTCATAAAGGCTAGAAGTACAATTTTATGGTATTAAAAACAAGTGTTCAATGAAAATTTTTTTTATAGCAAGTTTCTATAGCGCGGTAGGTATATAGTATATACCTATTTAATTAATCATCAAAACCAAAAAAATCGTCAAAACGAATGACACTAGCCCAAACTCAATGAGGTGTCAACTTGTGACGTCCAATTACCGAGTTCCTAACGCCATCTTCCGTTTCTATCATCAAATCAGCTTCATGTCATAATAATTTTGTATTGTCATAATTTTGTGTTGATTTAAACATGCATTCTAAATTTTAGCTCAATCGGTAGCCGGGAATGAGCCTAATTTAATTTACAAAATTTTTAATATTAACAAACATCGGGATAGGTGGAACTAAATAAAAGCTTGCAATAAAAATACAGTTTTGCCGCCATAATGTCTGTCATTTCTTTCTTGTCGTCTGTCATTTTTTTTTCTACCATAGACAGTTTTAATGAGCCAATTTTTTTTCTAATCAATTTTATTTCGCTATATTTTATTGTTTCAATTTATTTAGGGCTTCATAAAAAAATTATGGCCAGCTATTAAGAAACAAAAGTTAACGTCGGCAGATAGTTGTACGGGTCTTCAATTATATTTTATTATGTTTAAATATATTTCTAGAAATACTCAGACAATAGGCTAGACAACAAATGTTTTGCTTATCTGTGTATTCTGTGATTCATAGGTTCAAGAAAAAGGTATGGGGACCCGGTGGGGATACTTACTTTCCAGTTATTATTTTTAAACCCCAACTCGCCAAGATCTGACGGCCGTACTGTAATATTTTTTTTTAATTACATTAAACTAGTGCTTGACTGTGATCCCACATGATGGTAAGCAGTGATGCAATCGTTGATGGTAAGGCGCACTATAATAAATATGAGTGCTTGGCGGATATATCTGAAAAGACGATTAAAAAAATTAAAAGTATAATATGAACAAAATTCTTAGCTTTAATTTCATTATTGTATGTGTATTTCGGGCTTAGTATTTGGTATCCGCAACTCCACGACTAAAACGCGTTTAATTTCATTAAGTCAATTAACAGAGAAAAATTGTTATCAACCAAATTTCCTGTTCACGCATTATTATTGACTTAAAATAATATAACACACGCATTTGCAAAGTTTTAATTACGCTCGACGGAATCTCGGTAACAATATCGAAATACATTTTCCCTAACGACAATATCTCGGTAGCTACGGGTATTTTTATCAACTCATTGTTTTCCGTAAAGTTCTGAAACGTTAATTAACGCCTATAACTTGTTTTTTTAGGTAAAAACATAATCTTAACGTTCTTATCCCGTTTTTCCTTTTATTTGGAGTCGACGCAATACGTTTTTTTTTTTTCATATCATTTCTCACACAATCCACCTTTTCTTTGGCTTACATCTTCCTTTCTATCTATCCAAATGTATACTCAAACTTCTTAGTACATTACGACTGTCGGATCTTGGTGAGTCTGAAGTAACGCTCTGCGAACTTTAGCACTTGAAAATACAAACAAAAATAAAGATTTAAAAAAAGCCAATGACAGTTTTTAACAGTAATAACAACTGCAAATTGCATTTATTTGTTTAAACCATTAACCGCTAAAATTTGCAGAGCTTAACTTAACTTCAGACTCGCCAAGATCCGACCGTACTGTAACATACGTTTAATCCTCTTTACATGCCCATATCGACAAACGATTCCCTTTCAACTTTTCAGTCACTGGCGCCACTTTCAAACTTCCTCTACTATGCTCATTTTATCCATTCTCGTCACACCACACATCCATCTCAACATTCTCATCTCCGCTACATGCAATCTTTTTTACATCCGCCTTTTTCACAGCTCACCATTCTGATCCATGCAGTATACAGGCCTTATCACTGGCTAGTAGATTTTACCCTTCAACTTGATGTAAATACCTTTTTAATCTTTTACGAAAGATTTGAAAAAAGATAAGTTTTCTCGGTAAGGGTAAGGTGTTAGTTAAGCTAGGCCATAGAAATGCGAGTACAAAAAACAATACAATTTTTTTTCTCGCCTCTTTTGGCATGGGGTTTTTTCTCTGACGCTTAAATTTCGAATACTTTATGGTATTGTAAGTACAGATCGCCAGGAAAGTACAAAAAATAGTACAAAAGTGACTTAAGCCGTAGAGATGGTTAAATTTTTTGTGTTCGGGTAAAGCTGAGATAGTTTTTGCGAAGGCTCGTTTTACGATGCTGTTATATAACAAAAAAAGAAAAAAGCTCAGTACCTAAACAATAACAAAATTCCACAATTACAATTCTCGTATTAAAAAACGTACAAATTCAAACGCCATGAAATTATCTTCAAAATCAAATACTTCTAAATTGTCATCATAGCGCCAATCAATATAAAAAAAAATACTTATACAACTGTAAGAAATCCACGCTAATAACATAAAGGCGAAAGTTGGTATGTGTATGTTTGTTATTAATTGCTTCACGCTCGAACGACTGAACAGATTTGGATAAAAATTAGCATAAGTGCACATCATTTTATTCCGGCAATATATTCCCTTGGAATAATGTTGTACTTTTACGCAGACACTGGCAACAGTTAAGTAGTTAAAGACATTCGTACATATATATATTTAAAAAGATTATGTTAATATCATAGACAGAAAGAAGGATTTTTTGTATTTTTATGTTTGCGATGCGGCGCTTTCTTTAAAAATACCATGTTGTTACCATGACAATATCATTTTTTTCATTGCTTTAAACTAGTGCTTGACTGCGATCCCCCCTGATGGTAAGCAGTGATTCAAAAGTTGATGGTGAAGAAAACATACATGCATGATCTGCATGGTTTTTTTTTAAACCATTATTATTACGTTACTTAATAAGTGAGTAATATAACTTCCTATTCACGCTACATATCACTAATAAATCCAAGAATTAACCTATCATTATTATCATCGTTTGATAAAGATAAGCTAATTCAATTAAATAATCATCTGATAGTATATAATTAGTAATTTTCTAAACCTTGCCTCGCCCCTTAACGAGCCTAGAACCGATAAGGTAATGAACAACATTTAATTATTTGACTTATTTTTATTACTATTCCGTTACATTTTTTTTTTTATTGGTTATAATGTTTTGCGCTTGACCGCTATCTCACCTGATGGAAAGCGACGATGCGGTCGACGATGGAGCATTTAAAAAAAATTGTTTTCATGACATTTAATAATTACTTAAACATTTTCTTTTTTTTAATAATATTATGAGTGCTCTCTCCTAATTTTGCTGTGCCCGACGGGGTCCATATTGATCTTGTGAAATTTTATACCATCTGTGTAAATAATAAGGAATGCAATAAAGTATTGAGTATTGAGGTTATTAAATTCGTTGAATATCGTCATTAGAGGTATAATAGAAAGACAATAGGTGTTCGAACGCCGCTGTTAGCTCGCTTGGGGCTTGTAGCTGCAATATTATATTGTATTTAGCTAAAATTGCAATTCTATGTATTTTTACTGCCCGTAAACGCCTTTTCAATGTTATCAGTTTTTATTTAAAGAAACAATGTGTTCGCCATCTTTTCTTCCAACATTCATTGTCTTATTTAGTAAAATTCCGGGAATAGTCAGGTACCCACCCTAATTACTTTAACAATACAAGAATAGTTTCAAAGGAATATTTAAAAAAAATCATAAGTCATAACCGTCAGTCCCTTAGTTTGCCGCCATATTGTTTTTTTTTTTATGGCTTCGCGCGGTTTGTGCATTCTGCCAATGGTCAAGTTTGGAAAGTATTTATTTAGTTTTTGGTACAACATTTACAGTCTCTTGGTTTTTACAATAGGCAACTATTTGGTGGCAAGCGTATCGAATCAATTTGCACTGAAGTAGGTAATCTAATCTGTAGATATCTAATAACTAATAATATCAAAAACCTGAAGAGTTTTGATAGTTTGATGGCGTTAATCTTAGGAACTGGTTCGATATGAAAAAGTCTTCCAGTGTTAAAAAGGCCATTTATTGAAGAAGGTATTACGCTATAGGCTTCATAACAGTACAAAGTATACCTAATAAAATTCTTGGTTTATTTTACTCAGATTGCGATTGTTTCAATATTTTTAATTTTTTACATACTGTTCAGTTATGTAGATACAAAAAATACACCAATTATGACATTACAATATCCACTGACATCCACCAATCCGCACTGGGCCCGCGTGGTGGATTATGGCCCATTCCCTCTCCTAGAGAGAGGAGGCCTGTGTCCCTGCAGTGGGAACATTAAAAGGCTGATGATGATGAATATCCACTGAGAATCGATTTGCGAACAATTAAAAAGTCATTGAAACTTTTCTTGAAAAACTCCCGCCAAAAACACCCGCCTAAAGTCTTGAAACAACGCAGCATGTTCCAATTTCAAAACAGTGAAAATAAATATTTTAATTTACATTGCCAGTATTACACTAGCAAGTGCAGATTTGAACAGCCTAATGTACAGTACGGCCGTCGAATCTTAGCGCTTGAAAACTCGTACAAAAATTAAAGCTTTAAAAAAAAATGCCAATAACGGTTTTTAACAGCAATAACAACTGCAAATTGCATTTATTTGTATAAAACCATTTGTTTTTTTACGAATTATCAAACGCTAAAATTCGTAGAGCCTAACTCCAAACACGCCATGATTCGACGGCCGTACTGTACATGTGGATAAATACTCTTTTATTGTAAAAGCAATGTTATTTTTTTTATATAATTTACCTGATTGTACAGAAATTGCAGCTGCGAACATCCGAGTCGTTTACAAAAGCACCGATATTTGTAATTTAAGATATCTATCCTGTGACAGTGTTATCGTGGGAATATGCGCAAGGTGTATTTTGTGCGTCCCAAAACTTGAAGGGTTTAAAACGGAAATATTGATTTAATATTCTTACAAATAACACGTTTGAAAGTACGGTTTATCTACCTGTAAAAACTAGGTGGTATACCTATACCATTGTATTGAAAAAGCTTTTTGAAATTGGACATTACTCATTTAAATGAAACCATTTGTTAAGCTATTATTTATACTTAAAGCAATAATGTTTTTTATGGTAGGTATAAACCACCCAATGATGAATCCCGTCCTTGGGCGGATCGGGAAACAGTGTCGGACTCGTACTGACTAAACAACCTACCCCGTTCCTACATTGCCCTATACACTAGGTCCAGAGCCTTCCTTTCAGAAACCTTGGCCCTAGTTGGCTTCGACCCTTCAGCAGGGTTTCTACGGTTGTATTTGCTAAATTCACTTTATAAGTAGCTATTACCCGACTTGGTATTTTTTATTGCAGATAGGTTACATAATATTTTTTTTCGAGCTTAATTCAAGTGTGCTCATAAAGATACAAACTACATTGTTTCTGCATAAAAATAAATATTCTACCAATAAATTGACATTCATCTTTATCACAATAACAATCATAATTATGCATGTTTACATTTTATTATTATCGGTCAATCGTAAACCGTAAACAAAACTTCCCACTTACGGTTGAGCGATGGCTGCACATCACGAATATGCATTAGGGATAATGTTTAACCAAATAAAAAGGGGATTAACGACACTTTCTAACATAATGAGGATAATCTCTCTTCCTGTTGTGACAAATAGCCCGGTGCCACCCTGCGCATACGCACCACGCATGAAACCGTTTATTAGGGATGACATTTCTATTGTATTAAAGATTTTGTATTTTTAATGACGTGTGACAAGAAGGAATCATTTTGTTTAACTTTTTTCACACCCTTGGTTTTTTTTTTTTTTGACTAATTCCTATCGACATGAATATGTTTAAGTATTTTTTAATAAATTCGATAATAATTAACAACGTAGTACTAATTACATATCTTATGCAGTACCTACACCGATTTTTCATGCTGTGTAATTAAAATAACTAATAGGTATGTATCGCTAACCATCATTAGTATAATATTATTTTTTATTTTACATTAGGTACCTACTATTGATAAAACTAGGTAGGTACTTACTTAATGCAAAGTTATTAATAATTAAGTAATTCTCTTTAATAGGCACTCATTTTAAATGAGCGAACGAGTACATTTTTACTAAATGAGTTTCGTATTAAAATCTAATTTTTAATACGAATTTAACAAAAACATTACGTTTATAGCTCATTATTCATAAGTACTATTTTATTAAAACAACACGATAAGCGTAATCGAGTCCAACCCTAACGTGTTCACAAATAACTTGCTGCAAGTTAATAAAACATCTGAATCTAACCTGCCGTACACTTTGATCGTCGGTACTGTCTCACTTGTCAAAATAATGAAGTGACATGTCGTAAAAACGTGACAGTTACCGACCGTAGACAAATGAGTTTGACTGAGGCCCGGATTATATCGGGTTTTGATGTTACCCCTTTCAAATTCCGCATTCAAAGGGTTAAAAAAGTTAAAATCTATTCCGACGACTACAGAGCGCAAATTTGAATATTTCTTTTTTCATTTACGAGAGGGAAATTGTAAAATTGTGGGTTAAGTGGCATTGTTTGACAACCCTAGCTTACGTTCGGAAGTACACGCTCTGTACTTCCTGCTTGTCTATTTTTTACACGAAAGGGATGACTGAATGTGAAATTAATTGAAGGGATGTACGTGTAAAGGGTTACAGTTATTGGGGCGCGCTTGATCTATTTTTTTTTCTTTTTTTAATCCAAAAATTTATTCAAGAAGTCATTGAAATCAAAGTTAATATTCTCTTCGTAACGGTGGCCTTATCTGTATGCAGTTCGCGTTCAAGATCAAGATACTACGATAAATATAATTAATATTTACAAAACTGTAATTACAAAAAGCTACATTCAATAAATATCACACATAACAAGCTCTTATAATTAATTTTCAATCAATTTATTAATTATACAACCGTTAACTTTAGTAATGTATATAATTTATAGTTAAACGTGTATAGGTATAAAATATTGAGTTCTACAATATCTGAGTGATGGATGAGCCGATAGAGAAATGGCTATAAAAGCCCACGAAATTAAAATGCCCGCATTTTATAGTGTACCTAATTCATAAACGAAAGAGAAAGAATGACTTTTATTAGTCGTAAGAATTGCAAAGTCGATGCGGATTTTATTTGTACGGGAATGCAACGCCAGGAATTCGGGGTCGTTGAACTCCGTTGCGGGAACAAGGGGTTGGTTCTGCGGGATTACCTATTTGTTCCTAACCTTACGTATAACAACAATGCGAATAACAGAACGTATTCACGACCCTTGTTAGTGGAACGGTACCCTAAAATTATTTTAAAATATGAATTTTCGTACGTTGGCCATTTTGCCAAGCGCTGTGACAATACCCATTTTGTTGCTATGTAAGAAAATGCTAATTGCCATTAAATGTTTATTCCGTGTATTCAGGTGATATGATTAAATTGGCACCACTGTGCCAATTACACAATTGAATTTTATATAAGTAACTCTGAACGTTTTTCCTGGTACACATACTTACTTAATATGTTCCTGTATTAAATAATTACCAAAACTTATTCATGTAGTACTAGGTAGGTATAACACTTAATTAATTAACGCTAGGATCGGTACCTACTTGTATTCGAGTAGCACTTCAGTTATTAAAAGCTAGGTACTGTCATACATTTGTCTGGTAAATATATTTCTACAGGTAAGCTAGTTTTCCTACACAAAATCGTGTTCTAGATTTTATTGCAATGTCTGCATACCTACAGGATCATAATATAAGGTATAAATGTTATTTATACTTTCGCAGAATAATAACTACAAACGAAACCTATAAAAATGCTCGTTATCCAGCGACCTGGACCCCAGACTGGGGTTAAGGCCTTCATCTCGCTTGAGCTACACCTGTATTACAGCTGCGGACCTCACAAACGCTAATTGTTTGCTGTGTAGACGTCCAGTAAATAATACGCGGCAATTCATCAGAATCGCTCAGGTATTTCTGCTTCGCGCCATAATCCGCCGCCTCTGGAATGTTGACCGTCTGGCTTCGATATCTGCAGCTGCTAAAAAACAAAGCGACACAATCTCCCCGTAGCAAGGCCGGCAGGCGAATGAGCCGTGAGGACCGAGTGAGGTAGAGGTAGCGTATCTAGCCGGTGTTGTTTCGCCTTCTCGATATTCAACTCGACGCGCCAAGCACACATTCGCAAAACTGCCACACACACATCCCTACTTTCGTGTTCTTTGAATGCCGCTGCGCTGATTTCCTTCTTCGAGCGACCCCTCCACCCTCCACCCCTCGAGACAATCGCGGTTACCAAAATTCTTCTGCAAAGTTCGACATCAAATTCAACGCATTCGTCCAGGAATAGTTGTCACCTCTACTCTTCAGTAAGTTAAGCCTGCGTTTAGTTAATTTCCAGCTAGGATATGTGCGTATTTTCAGAGAATTTCGTGAATGACATCGAATTAGCCGGGACGCGGCGGAGCGCGGGGGGCGCCGCGTCACCGCGCCGCTCCGAACGCCGGCGACCGGCGTCGACCGCTAGTCGCTACTCGCCGCGCGCTTCGTACAATACGTTCATCTAGCTTGTAGTCGTGTCCACGGCGCCCATCGAATCGCACGCGCGGCTCTCCTTAGCACCGGCCGGCTCCCGAATAATGTTTCAGTGTTTGACAAACTCAATCGGAGGTCTCGGAAGAAGTATCGTATTTAATAATTTACACTGTATAACCGATCGCATATTCTCAGTGAGTGTTACGCAGTGTGTACGGAAAAAACTTTGTCGAAGATTCTGAAGAATCTTGTGTAAAATTGTGTAATACACCGGCCGCTGCCGGATTGCGTTTTGCACAAAACTTTTTGGTGAGTGTTTGATTGAATATAATAATTATGATAGTTCGTCTAGTGTGCAGTGTTAGATTAAATTTTGGATATAATAAGTGTGGGTACTAAATACTTGCGCGCGGGGCGTTGCCGGTTGCCGGCTAACTCCGACCTATACTATAGGTTTAATGAGTTTTTCTGCGAATTGGCAGCGCCCAAATTCTTTACCTTATTGTTGAGGCTAAGTCACTTTCAATAAGATCGCAGCAATACGCTAGGAGTGTTTTATAATTTTCGAAGAACCTTTTTTGTGTGAACTTAAAAAAAGTAAATATACCATGTAGGTAGGTTTGCACTTCATCTGTGCGAAAAAAAATAGTTTTTATTAATTTTATTAACGTTGCTTTTGGTAATTCTGATATTAAAAGCCTTAACTTTTTTTTGTTTTAGAGTAATTAAATATATTATTTTTATTAAATCGAAATATCAAAATTGTACTTTTGAACGAAGATAAAAATGTTAAGTGTTATTACATCTACCTACATAATACTTATAATAGTGTACTTAGATAACACTTATATTCTGTTGTATTGATAATACATTTTGTCAGATTGCTTTAATTGTGCAATATTTATGAAATTGTATTTACAAACATTTATCAAGTATTTCACAACTGCATTTACAAAGAAATTAGGTTTTGATTTTTTTGCGATAATTATCTAAGATCTTAATTATTAATAATAGCAAATATAATGCACATAGGTTTTTTTTAGTAAATAAGTAATGACCGAAGCCGCACAATTCTGTAAGTACGTAGGTAAAAATATTTTTAATTACTTATCAATTTTGCCAAGTTACTAGAACTTATTACAAAACCTACCCACTTGTCAAATTATTACAAAAAGTTAGGAATTTGATTTTTTCTGTTTCACATATACTGGACACGGTATTTCAATGTCAAATCAAAAAGTAATGCAGATATACATTTTATTAAATTGTCCTCAATGTAAGTAAAATTATGTTATCGCTATTATGCTGTAATTGAAAATAAAACTATTTTCGACTTACAGCATATTTTAAGAAGTAGGCACGTAAGTACTTAATATACATCATGTTCAAAAATGTGTAACTTAGAAATAAAATTATTGTAACGCTTGTACTAAAATAACGCTAAATTATGTCGCGCATTGCACTGGCGGCGTAAATTAGCGGGAAAAAGATTCGTTCATTTGCATTATTATTAGTAAACACTCATTTCGCGCCATTCTGCGCTTGTAAACAAAAACAGTTTTACGGAAATCTTTACCTGGTTCTACGATGCAAAAACTTGGCGGGATGCGCCCGCTCTATTTCAGGTAAAGAGATCCCGGGGAAAAAAAGTCGCGGGGGAGGTAGTCAGGACAATGACTAATTGTATTTCTTTAAAGTGGGATAGGGCCCAAGGCCAATGTACTCTTTAAAATTGTCCGGTCTCGTATCCAGAGTTCAGTCTGGTTTCTGGCACCGTAGTGGACACTTCCTTCTTGTCGACAGTTAGCTTGTGTCGTGTGCAGTATCGGTTCGCGATTGTTTGTAAATAATAGGGGTTAATACCCTAAAGTGTTTAATATTTTTTCAAATTATTTTATTTTTATAAAATAATTATTTTTCGAACTTTGCGATAAATACAGTGAAATAGTTTGGTGATTTGTGGACTTGTGCAAATTTTTCGGAATACAATACATACATACAACAACATCGATATTTTAAATTATGAGGTACCTATCTATTAATATATGGGGATTAAACGTGAAATATCTTACATAATAATTGTAATTAGTTACATTATTATTTTATAAAGCGATCATATTTTAGGACTTAGTTGAATTAAAACTTTTTGCACACTTGCAAATTTCTTTTTAGTTACGCGTCGTCTTCAATTAATTTGAAGTCGTTTGAATTTGAAGTCAAACCTATGGTTACCAATTACTACTACTAGTTATTTTTAATATATTGATACTAGTTTATTTTTCATTGTTGCAGACTGCGTGCGTTGTACCCATCGCGCGCATCTTCCCTGTGATAAGAGGGTCCTGTGATATCGACGAGTTCGACTTAGCTTTAAAACTAGTTAGTCTTTAGGAATATAGAATTAAAAATGTCGCCACCGTTCGATGCATTCGTTCAGTTTGACATGTGGGAAGCCTTGGACGAAGACTCCCTGAGGTTGACACAAACGTCCGAATTTTGGACTCAAGTTCAATATGAAGCAGATAGATTGGATCTAGTCCCACCCGCCAACTTTTCGGACCCACTGCAGGACAGTGATGAAGACTGGAGAATAGCTGAATCACCTGAGGAGCCACACAAAGAAAACATCGTACACCATGATTGTATGTGGGCAGGCTCTTGTGTGGATTCAGTGCATCCAGGCAACACATTTGTCCCGACCGATCCAACAACAACACCGACAACACCCGGACAGAGTCTGCTTCGACGAGACATGTCACCATCAAGACCAGAGACTCCACCATCAATAGACGGCGATGAACCGCCTCAGTTCCGTCACTCGGTCGATGTCGCTGGAACAGCTCTTCGCCTCCTGCGAGACTCTGCCGTGGTAGCAGCCGACCATTCGTACACACTGGCCAGGCGGCACTTAGACTACCTCGGCGTGCAAACACCCTCTGACTCATGTGAATCAGGTCAGTACCTAATCTTTCTTATCTGTAATTTATAGTACGTATGTACGAATTATTTTACCATTTTCGCCACTTCTAAGCTACAAGAAATTAATGCTGATTTTCGGGAAAGCCGTAAATCTAAATTGTCAGTGTTGAAGTTAAGTTTCAACACGATCGTTTAAATATTTTCGTAAAGTGTTGTCGCTTTGATTTGAAATTCAAATGGATGATATAAGGGCCTCTTTGGCTTATTCGAAAGCCGCTGATACCGGTGACGATCCGTGACCTTAATCATGAATTCAAAGTGGTAATTTTTTTATTTCTTACATTTACTATACAAAGAATTTGTATTTTTTTTTTATTCACATTGCGAATTTAAATTACTCCAACCAATAAGTACCTGCATATAGCTGTTCATTGAATTTCATCAAAGGTTCAACGTACCTTATGAAAAATAAATACAGCGTACTTAATAAAATTATTTTGCGCGCGTCAGATTTAGGTCTCAAAGGTTCGGCTTATTGCTTAGTCATAAGATGTTTCTCTAAGTATTCATCAAGTGGGGTTGACCGGGAATGTCGTGAGGACGCAGGCGCAGACTGGAGCGCGGGAAACTGCGCATATCGACCGCCATCCCGCGTCCCCCGCCGCGTCTAGACGCACCCGCTTTTCCGCTCTTCCGGAACCTTCGCCTATTGCGACCTTGAACGCCTCAACCTTCCTTAATGTCAGATTGCGCAACGTTAGTACCAGGCTTCTCATCTCTCGAGATTGACATGGTTAATTAGAATGCGAATTAAAGTTGTATGCAAACTAAGTAAAAGGTCTCGCCGCGTGTCACGGGCTTAGACGGAACTAAGGTCATAAGTACATCGACCGAGACGTTCCGACCTTGATGCATCCTCCAATTGCAACCGGCGCTTCCCGCCGCCGGCGGCAGGGTTATCATCCTCTCGTATTCATTGAAATGATGAATTCGGTCTACGAAATTCATCCAAGTAGGTATGTTTTTTATTAAAGAACCACTGCGTTATTGCTCTTCTAGAATCGAGGTTTAGTCTGAACTGGATTATAGATAGAGAAGACCTACTTGAAACGGTACTTTCACTTAGAAAAGTTTAGATCCGTTTACAATTAAGTAGGTGTTTTATATTAGACATTGCTCTGATTTGAATGTTATCGTTGTTATGAAAATGCTAGACTTGTGACTTGCCATAAAGCTTGTACCGTGACTATGACATGGCGTGTGACCTCAAATAGACACCACCGATTATACGCAGCTAGGTACAATGTTTATTATACGTAGTAGCAATTTAGTTATCGTCGATTGCAGTGGGTAAGGTCGCGATGAGCAAGTGTTTGATTCGAGTAGCCAAGATCGTTTGTTTATATGTTCTTACTTGTTGCGCAGCTTTCAGATCAAAATAAATATATAGTTGGAAATTGTAATCTAATTAAAAACTAGCGAAGTACAAAATAAATTGAGCGAGCTAGACGGCTGCCTCGCACTCGGCACTCTCGTGTTTAGCCCGTTACTTGTGTAAGAATGCAGTGGAATGAAATGGAATCTCATTGAAGTGGAGCTTGCTCGGCCCGCTGGACCGGTTTGAAACGCGGAGCTCCCATGTCCAGCTTGGCCGGATGACAATTTGATAGACAGCGCCTCAATAATCGTGATCGACGGCAAGCGCCTCCATCTGATAAATGACATATTTGAGTACTCTACTTAATTGCAATTACTGCTCACCGACGAAAAAAAAAAAATTAAGTCATTTTGCATTCGTATCTTGATAGCCGACAAAAACACTGCAAGTAGGTACTATGTCACATCACTAGTGAGCGCGGTGGATGCAAAGAATTTACGACGCATGCGCGGTTTTATCGCTTCGTACAGTCCGTACGCCACGCAGCTAACCGTACGCCGCGCCGTAGTTGTCACATTTTCGCGCCAATTTAGTTCGTAACAACGTTTACAATAATTTTATTTTAAAATACGTTCTATTTTTAAACACCTGCAACATGCCTGATGATTTATTTCTTTGTACTGCTTTCAATCCTGAAAAAGCTATGTAAATCTAAATAGCTTTTTGCACATATCTGCCTATATCTGTCTAGCTTTATCTATTTTGATTCTTCTCGAGATAGCAAAGTTTAAATAGTACATACTATGTTTTTAACCTGATGATACTATCTTGACAGATTGCAGTCTTGATTAAAAGTAGATATTTACTCAAATGTAGGCCATTGGTTCAGCTATTAATTGTAAGTTCCTTTAAAGAGTAATTTAGGGCATAAAGATCCGGTTTGTTAGGTGCCCTAAACATTTTAGTATCAATCAGTGAGCCAAGGCTACGTACTAGTTTCTAAGAGGCAATGTATGTGTGTACATAAATGTATTTTATAACGAGTTATACATACGTATAATGTCACAACTTGAGAGCAACTGTGACTGAATGTTTAGAATAAAAGAAATCGCAAGGTAGATATGACTTTTAATTCGTACTCGTTTTGCATCAGCCTGTATATTGTAAACTTTTTTGTAGATAGTGATGGCCGCCATTTCAAAGATCCGTCATAATTTCGCGCCATTTTATTTCAAGTCAGTCATTCATTCTTATCGGAAATTCGCGTGGAATATTGAGTTACCATCTTTTTCCATAGACTTATAAGAAACATTAATCGTGTCGTCAAGCGTGATAATAATAATTCAAAAGGCCTCGAACGCGTAGTAAAGCAATTTGCGCGGTTAATACTATATACATATATGTTTAAGACACAGTTATATAGCTACCTTCACGTTCTTCACGCTGTTGTCATGGGTCGGGATCTGCAACTGTACCTGGAGACAGACAATCAGTTTATTTAATTAATCCAAGACCGAAAGCATCCGCTTGACAACCAAGTCATCATATCATTGAATAGTTTGAAATAGGAATTTGCGCGCGAATCTACATTCTCCTCAGACGAACCAAAGACAAATTCTAAATATGAATGCAAACTTTTAAACGAACGATCTAATTCTCGGCATGTCTACAGACTTTACCAAAGTGATAGTTGACACGTTGTCCTAAATAGTGTGGCCGGTAGTTTAGCAGATATTTAGACTAACCTAGCCTTGCACCGCCTAGTCACCGGGCCTGGCCCACATTCGATCTCAATAACTTTACTAAGTACTTGCTCGTATGATTTATATACAGTACTAAAGGCTAAATCAAATGCTGTGACAGTCAGCATGTACTTTACTACAAGAATGGCATAATTAATTTATGTTTCATTAGTAATACGAAATCGAAAGCGGCGTACGCAACTATAACAACATGTATAATAGGTACTCATAATAAGAGATTTAGATACTCAAGTTCAAGCTACTTCAATTAAAAGTACATTAACAAGTATATAATAAGGTAAACAAACAAATCGAGTGACAGTCTCGTCAGCTATCACAAAAGATAGAGAAAGTTTTTGTTTGTAAATAATATTACTGTGCGAATCGCAACACTAGGCTAGTAGGGCAGTGTAACGAAAAAATATTAAATAGCGCTTTATCAAGCAACGATAAAGTAATTTCATTGGTTGATCGGCTTGCAGTACATGTATAGTGGAAAGGACCTTGGGCCTTATCGCCACAGAATATGCACTTAGATATTTAAACAATCGTATGAATGTGTTGATACGCTCACATCGCGATCGCGCGCCATCTTGGCCTCCGCGCGACCGCCGCATTATCAATGCCGATAACAATAGTACTTATTACAACGTGACACCCTAACATACATTTGTATTGTCTTATCACGAAATAAAACTAAAGCCACGCTGACGGCTGATAAACGACATCGCAACAAGATAGCGTTTTTTTATTACTGTTTGATCTCGTAACATCGCAAAATATTTAAATGAGGAATGTTGTATGTACTTATATTTGCTTGGCGTATAAAGTCCGGTCCCAAATGACACGCGCTACAGGTTCAAGTCGACATCACAGAATCGCGAGCGGTTATCAAAATGCGAAAATGACCCCTAAAATTTGGTTGATAACACGTGACATTCTTCGCAACACACGTGATAACATACGCTATCAATTGAAAAAGAATTCTCATGTTTCATTAAGATTCTGTAGCGCGCAATAATCAAGGTATAATTGCGTACTTAATGGCTCGCGGTTTGCCAAATTCGTTTCAATCTCGATTACAAAGTCTCGACCTTAATATGGATGCTATAGTCATTGCATACCTACTTTTGAAGGGTCTCTCTAGACTATGGCAAAGTAAATGTAGTATTTTTTTTTCTATGTGATGAATCTAGACCGTTGACGTACCTAGTTAGAATCAAAGAGGCCCCGTATATAAAAAAAAAACAAGTGATGCGTGCTATAAAATTGTAACTTCCAATCATATAGTCATTATTTATTCACACGAGTTAAGAATTTTGCACTTATCGAGGCCCCTACAGCGGGGCCCCGTATTATGATACGGCGCGTAAGTAGCTACGCCACTTAGACAACGAGGAATCCGAGTTCACGTGACAAAACTACTAATACCACAGCTGAGACCGGAATCCGTGTGACTTCTCAGACATATCTAGTAATAATTATCCGGTTTTCTTACTCCGTCGCTCTATGGGCGTGGTAGCACCCAGCAACACAGACTACTCGAAGTGACGTAATAAACTGCCCATTTGAATGTTCTACACTAAGGAAGTGTCATCTATGTATATCATTTGACATATTGTTAGTAGGATTTGTTATGACATCTTTTATGCGTATTTAGATCATAAAATTGAGTGAAGTATTGTAGGTGGTCTGACAAGCCAGATTGTCGGTTAGTTGTTTTATTATATTCCTGTTTTATTCCTATTACAGTTAAATATAATGATCTCTAGAGATACTAATCTTATGTTGCGTATATGCAACTATGTTGCACAGGGACACACCTAGAATCAAAACAGTATAAAACGTTTCCGTCATAGAAAGTTCTAACTTAGCTACTAATCACAGTTTCACGCCCATAGTTCAATTTAATTCGCTCAGGAATTCGCGTGTTTAATGTTAATGAGTCTCCATAGTCCATACACAGTATGTCTCATTAATGGGATAATAAAAAAATGGTTGCGTCACATTTTTGTAAGCATATGTACCGTCCGTGAACTTCCGTCGGTGCGAACACGGCCCAAGGTCACTCGACGATATGGTGGATCGATGCGCCATACGATAAATTACGGCCCGTCTATTTTAACCGACCAGTTACGCAATGAGAAAAGTCGGTCATCTGGTAGATGACCGACTTTTCTCATTGCGTAACACTACAGAAATACTCAACTATCTGTCTATATATTGATGAATACGCGCGATTATTTCATACCCACGCAGTATCGGCTTATCAGTGATAGTGGCGTACGATTTTTTGTTTCGTAGGTAGGTACGTCGTATTTGTTAATGTGTTATTTTTGTTTGTGATTTTCCCGCGTTTTGTGGAAATGGTAGCGTCATTATTTTGTTTTTGATAAGCGAGTTTTTTTAGTCAGAGATAGCATTACTTACTACTTAATTGCATCTACTAATGCCTTCATGAAATTGCCAACTCTAGGAATATCACTTTAAATAAAGTAAATAGATATATTTATGTTAACGCCTCTCTAATCGAAATACGCGACTACGAAACCGCGATACAAAAAAAAAAGAAAAGTATTTCAAAAGTCCATCGCGTTCCATGAAAAAAGGTTTTATTTATTTTTTAATTAGGCCGGCATTACGGCCAAGCAGTATTATAAGATGGCGTGCGGCGAGTGCGCGTCACGATAATTTTTAATTATCGTGCTCAAATGCCAGTGAACTTGGCCTCAAGTCGTGGCCAGCGGAGCGTGGCCCCTCACCAGGTCATACTTGACGACACCATTGTGGATTGCATTCCGTTTTCAAACGTACACATAGACACTTGTTTGTTTTGACATCTGTCAAAAATAAACCGTTTGAAACTTTTTCCAATTTAGAACTTTAAATTCTAAAAGCTAGTGTTTTAATTATCTGTCAACATTTCGTATTTACCGTTATTAAGTCACCACAATTTCTCCAATAAATCAAACAGATGTTTTCCTTTGCTTGTTATATCACTTTGATCACAGCAATTATATAATTGAGAATTAACTTTAATACCGACAAGAAACGTGAAGCTGACAAAGTTAAAGGGAAAATGCTTCGAACGTTTTATGGTCGGGGAAATGTTGTACCGGTTTAACATAACTGTCTACAAAGATCGCCGGCGATTAATAAGTTAAGTCTGTTAAGTCTCCGGATCTATGACTCATTGTTTTCTCACGGTAAGGCTTAGCCTACCTAGAAATTGTGACTAATCAGGCGCGCTGCAAGTATCATAGCATAACTAACAATGCTTACTCATTGTTTACCATCGATAATAAAAATTAAAAAAAGTTTTTATTAAAGCCCCAAGTCTGGCCGTATCTAGACTTGGAAACATATGCTATAAGAGAGAGCTGGCGATTTTTTACCCCTCCACTCGTATACCGGTCGCTCGAACAATAAAAAGCGGATTATCTCTGGTATAAAATTGGAACGACGGCGGATCTGAGAATCGCGTCTCGAGTGATGGAGATATAATAGATATGCACTAGACCGGATCCGGCGGGCGGCGCACCGCGACAATACCGGCGGATCGCCTTACACGCGGACCTGAAACAAATACTCTCTCGGCGACCGTTAATCGTGTTGGCGCCACGGAGAAAATCGTCACGTGAAAATTGACTCCGGCACAATGCCGCCCACGCCTCCTGTCTACGCTATGTTTTACGCCTCTCACCCTGCGGTGTAGCCTCTCGATTACACACTCTAATCTGTATTTTGTTACACTCGCTAATTTTGTCACTTAAGTAGGGTCTACGATATTTTATACGTATCATTCGGAATTTATCGTCCGTTAAATGCGATTAACACCTTTCTGGAACAGCCCCCAAAACTGTCCCCAAATATGGAAATAGAAGCCGTAGTGCTAGTATACTAATAGGCAGGGTGTGTCTACGTGGCTCGATATAGCGCCAGCAGTCTTACCCACGCCTAGATTTAGACGTAAGCGAAGCGTGTTTGACGACAGGCGCCGATCCTCGAATTAGATCGACGCGTAAGCGATAAGCGAGCGCGTAACTATGCGGAAATGTAGTAAAAAGATCGCGTTCGTGTATAAATTTATCGTCGCGCTGTTCGATAAATGTGTCTGATGCGCATTTTTTTTTTCGCGCAAAACTGCGCAATCTAATGAACCTATTTAGCCGCGTCCCTGACTCGCTGTTTCGTAATCGAATCGGCCAGCTGCCCACGTAAATTGTTTCTATTTCTAGTGCTTAAGCACTGGAGATTTAAACGGAAACTCTCGTCCTTGTTGGGGACGTAAATAGCACTGCAAGCAACACGTTTAGCGCGGAGCCGGTAACCTTTAATCACAATGAACCGCTGACATAATTATTTGTTGGTGTAACCGGATAGTACGGCGAACGGATTCCGCGAAACATGCTCTACGGCGTAAACACGAGACGGACAATCGTCCACATCCGCACTTAGTGCAATGCGATCGTGAAATGGACGCCCGCAGCCCGCACCTACATAGCTCATTCATAGAAGTCGACAATGCACTCTCAGCACGAGTAGCGCTGCATAGCTGCACCGGACGGAATTTAGGCCGTTTCCGCAACCGCATTAATCGTACCTCAATAACTTTACGTATAGCCAAGTTAACTTAGTCATACTTTTGACTTCTAAAATAGGGTTTTCCTGTTCATTTGGGAGCCGTATTGCCCTATGGTGGCGGTTCTAGAAAAGACAGGTACATTAAATCAGAGACGATCCGTGTTGAGGCTGTCTGGATAGACGCTATGCAACCCCGTACGTCTCTTACATTACAAATACCAAACGCAATGCAACGTGATCGATAGTGCGGGTTTAGCTCGCGCGTGAACCGGTCCGGCTGGTATGTCAGCTAGGAGCGTGTAAGCCGACCGGCGTCGTTATCGTGCAACTCTCACGTGACAGTTAATTTCGATCGATGCTTTGTTAAATGGTAGCGGCGGAGGCCGGAAAGCGTGTCCACCGCGCGGTAATCCGGACTCCATTGAGTGCGGACGTTGCGGCAGCGCGCCGCGCACGCGCTCTCGTTTTGGCGCGAATGGCGCGCCGTGACGTCAGGCGTCTGGATCGATGGCGGCAGACGCTGCGGTAGTACGCCGGGGTCGACGCCCTCCGCCCCGCGCGCCCGCCCCACACCCGCGCACCTGACCACTGCAGTCGCATCTCCCCGACTAGATCTAGCCCCCTGCGATCGTATACAGACGTGGCTACGACAATCGACGCCCGCCTTTTATGGTGATGTGAGCTTAATGAACGGTATGAATGAAAGTATGCGAGCAATGAAACGGTAAATGCGGGCGGGACTCTGATAGACGATTCTTCTGATGTTTTTTTTTTAATTATGCGACATTATATTAAATTGGTTTCTCCGTTGTTGCAGAGGAGGAAATCGATGTGGTGTCAGTGGGCACGCAACAGCCCCTGCCGGCGACGCAGACTCACGTCCGCACGGAGTCGCTGCCGCGCGCGCCGTCGGCGCAGGAGCGCCAGCACATCCAGCGCACCGTGGAGACCGCCATCACGCCGCGCTCGCCGCGCCCCATCGCGCGCAAGCGGCTCGTGCCGCCGCCCAGCATCGCGGCCGCGTCGTCGCGCCGGCGCGCGCGCGGGCCCGGCCGCCGCGGCCGCCGCTCCAACACCGACACTGACTCCGAGGCCGAGTCGCCTGAGATAGAACGCCGCTCCATACACAACGACATGGAGAGACTCCGGCGCATAGGTCTCAAAAACCTCTTTGATGAGCTCAAAAAGCAAATCCCCGCTACGAGAGACAAGGAGCGTGCGCCCAAAGTAGTGATCCTAAGAGAAGCGGCCACGCTCTGCAGAAAGCTTAACCAAGAAGAACTCGAGAGGGAGAAGCTGAAGAAGAAGCAACACCAACTTGTGACGAAGTTGAAAAAGCTCCGCACGATGCTGTCGGCGCGCTACCGCTCGTACTGAGCGCGCCGCACTACCTGACTGGTAATCGATTTGTTCCGACCGAGGAACTGTGGGTCTACTCGACTGGACACTTATGGACTGGTAACTTTTTATGTAAGTCGCTTCTAAACGCTCTAGTGAACGTTAGAACCGTTTATTGTTGACGCGGTGGCGCAGTGAAGCCGTCGTCCTCCCTCGCCGTTTTGATTGCAAAATTTTAAGCGATGTCTTCAGTCGAGTCGGCCGTCGGGAGTTTGTTATATTTCAATGAAAATTCAGCTTTTACGGCTTACTCTGCTTCTGGCAATGTCTCGAGAGTAATATAGTTATGAACAGTAACCGCAGGTTTGTCTTGCTCAAACGATATTTTGCAGTGCCAAAGTGAGCCATAAAACTGTTGTTAACGACAAATCCTAGGTCTTCAGTAAAATATCTTAATAGTTACAGACTGCTTTGTGAACTAGTAGACTGGTTAAACCTCTAAAATGTTTTTTGAATTTATCATAAAATTATACATAGTTGAAATAGCACATTACAGATTTACTCCGTGTTAACAGATCGGAAATGATATGACATTTGTTAAAATATTGTTTCGAGACGTTAATGTGAAGATTTTTTACTGGACCTTCCATTTTAAATATTTAAGTATTGCGATTTGCGATGTCGCGTTTTTTAAAGGAGCAAGAATTTGTCAGGGTTGTAAATATAAAGAGGGTGCAGGTAGTGAAGGCTTTGTCGGAGGTGGTCAGCGCTTTGAGCAGACTGGAGATGTATGGCCACTATATATGTTTTCGGCCCGATTTGCAGGATTTTTCAATTGTAACCTTTGACTCGCGAGAGTGGGGTTAGTGAAGTGATACATTTTACTATTACTTTTAATTGCTTTAAGTAAACTATTATTTTAACTGCTTTAAGTAAATTGCATTTTAGGATAGCGCGCTTGTTTCATTAGTTTATTTTTTTTGTTATTTTGTAAATTTTTAACACTTATTGTTTTTTTTTACATTAGAGAAGCCCAATAAACTCGGTACCAATTCTCGATAATTTGGAATCGTTGATAGATTTTGGGTTAGTTTGAATCGATCTAGTTTTATACAATAATAAAATGATTCACATACAGCTTCCATATGAGATGGTGATTCATAACGATTTTATGATTAATGTGTATGTAATTTTATCATGTGAAACTCCTCTTTAACTACGATCAGCATGCGTTTGTGATAACATCTTTGTACATAGTGTCTAGAAATTTTATACATTTTAAATTAGACGGACTCCGTTTTTCTTTTCATCGAAGACTAGGGCTCATACGAATGATTGTGTTTGTCCACAACTTTTTAAACAACGGTACGTTTCAATGTTTGGACAACAACTCGACAAACATTTATTTTAAATATTTTACTTGTAATTTGTTAAAATTTTTGTGGACAAATTAGTACGTGTGAACTTAGTCGCAAGCGCATGCTAACCGAAGGCCTCGGCGTTCCCTTCATTTTACGATCATCGTACCTTATAATAATTGTAAACATTATTTTTTAATGTTAAGTCGTCTAGAATAATTCACATGTTGGGATTACAATGGAAACATACAATTTTCATAAATGATTTACGACATTAAGGTAAACAGAATTTTTGATGTAAATTATATAATCTCAGTTACAGTCAACGATTCGTTAGAAAATAAATAGACTGTGTATTTTGATAATAACATCAAGTCTTATGATATACCATATATGATGGTCCGGAAAAATGGACCGATATAAAAAAAAATACCAAGTCATAGTTCCTCATAGTACCTACTAATAGTAAATTTTGCATTTTTTTCTTTATAATATTTTTTTTTATTAATGCAGTAAGTTAGTAAAGTACTCGCAATAGTTGGTGTTAATTGAATCGGAACCTGGTCAGTAAATGGGGACAGAAATAGTTGGTAGGAAGCCGGGCCGGTGTTGCGTGTTTGGGAGAGCCGTGAGGGAGCCGCTTCATTCCTGGCCAGGTTCCCGAAGGTTGATGTTTTATCAAGCACATGGTCATCATTTCGTGAGTTTGAAGGCTTTAATTGTGTGAGGAATGTGCCTTGCTAAGTTCATGTACATTTATTATGTATATTAGGTTTATACTCGAATTAGTTGCAAGACATATTTTTTGTGAAGAATGTCTACGATTAGATTAGCGCTGTTCTAGGTATTGTACATACACAGACAAGAAAAGTTAAATGATATTAAAGATGTTTATAATATCTTATCTTCCACTAGGTGTTTAATTGTACATACAGTTGTAACGGTAATACTAAGGATATTATTACTTTGATCAATCTTTTTTACTAACGATTTTTTTTTCTCCTAGTAATTGTTTAGTTTTTTTTTTTTAACTGGAGAGTTATGGATCCTCGAATGTTGTACCTGCATTTATTTTTTTTGTTATTCATATCTTGACATAAATAAATAAAGTTAATAAATGGTTTTAGTTATCCAAAATGTAATCGGTTGCTTTGGTGATAATGACCAGTGTAATTAGACACATAAGAAACAGTCAGTAGTTAAATGTATAATCGTAAGCAATGACAGCTTTATAAAAAAAAAAAATCGGAGACAGGAAGTGAATATTTGAAAGGTGTAGCGAAGCACATAAATATAACGACTTTTGTGACAAGGCACATTTCCACCACTGCCAAAATGGGAAGGAATTAATGATAATAAGTTTTAAGTTGAACTGTATATAGTTAAGGTCGGGTTATAAAATTATAAGTCCTGTTATATATAAAAGATTTCCTTTTATTCTTTGTATAGTATCCGTATTGTAACATCTAGCTGTGTGGGGGGTGGTGGGTGGTGTACACCCGCCCGGCAGCGTACGCGCCGCTACAGAGAGTGCAGGGCGCAACATGAATTCCGCCTAATATTAATTTGCCCTCTGCAATCTTTGAAGCGGTGCTCTTATGTCTAAGGACCTTTGTACTTATGTAACTAAGTTTTTGGGATACTATTGTAACACAGAGATAGATTTTTTTTTGGTTTTGTTCCTCTATGTGTATAGATACACTGATACATTGTATTGCATTGACTATACATATTAAACGCTTACGTCGGAACCGGACAGAGCTTGGGAACAGACGGCTAATTAATGTGATTTTTATACCTACTTATTCGCTGTAATTTGGGATAAATAAAATCATTGTATTGTATAGTATAGATTCTGTGATTATGTACCTGTGGGGTACGTTTGGGTTTCCACAGCCCTATCTGGTCTGACTTAAAAAAAATACTTAATTGAGTTTTGATTTTTAGTCCACTTTATACCTAAACCACAGGAATTTAAATAAATAATGGAGCTATTTATTTAGGTATCTGTGACTCAACCCCTTTTGAATCATCGAACGATTTCTGAATCACCTAAATATTTTATTTAATATTTAACTGAGGCCAAAAACCTCAAAATAAAGAAACAGCTGATTAATCAGGTGATTATTTACACATTTATAAACACTTAAAAAACAAATTGCTTGCAAAGTATTCTTATTCAATACACAACACACACACACACACACACTTGGTGAAACAAACAATTCGGCAAAATATTTTGGTATAGACACCGGGGCCTTTGAAGTCCCTAATAAAAAAAAAAGATATGATGAGGAAGATTCTTACCTCTTTATTCAAAAAGAATTTGAATTTAGAAACTGCTGACGAGTTATAAAAAAAAAAGCTGCAAGAGATACAGGCTGGAACGAAAAATTGGAGTTATTGAGGAATACTATTTGGGTAAGGCAGAATTCAATTACGAATTCAATTAAAAACTAAAGTAAGTAAAAGTAGATGTGTCGTCCAGAGATTTTGCCTGGCAACATTCACAACAGAACCTTATAATGAATATTCAAAGTGTAATAGGAAATGTCGTAATATCTAAAGGGTAATACTGAAAACAAAGTATAATTTGAACAAGGTTTTTAGGTGCACAGAACTGCAAGGATATACGGCTTCCAAATCCGAAAAAACGTGAGATGAAAGAAATATTTATAAACCTTGTATAAATAATAGGAACACAATATTCAATATCTAATTAATTTTCTTTAAATCCAATTGTGTGGAGTGAAACAACGTGGAAAAAAAATGATCAAAGACAACCGTTCGATTACCACACATCCCAAGTTTCTATATCAATTCATAGTTGAAATGTAATGGATCACACGATTATCGCCACGGGAGGTGCCGCTGTCTGGTCAAACACACGGACATACCTACCTACTTAACTCGAGATTAATTGAGGCGATGTACACATTCAACGTATTCTCTTCTATCTACACAGAGTTTTATGCTATCATCGGTGCCCATTTCTCACATATTTTATAACTAATTACTTTAAAAAATGTTAGTAGGTAGGTTGGTACATATTGTATCGTAATTCTTGTTAGAAATTGCCTACCTACCTACAAAGTTTGAACTTTGTAGACCCTATGGCAGTTTCGCTAAATCCTCAGGATAGAAGCTCAGAGAACCCAAACTATTTAAAGGAATTACGGTTAATAAACCTCTGTTAAAACGGTTAAAACCGAACTGGAACTGTTCCCGATAAATGACGATAATTATTCTGCTAAATGCCGTCAGCGACGATGCCGGCGATTGACGTCAAAGCCCTTACATCGACATTGTTGAACTATAGGTTACCTATCACCAAACTGTATAAACATACACTAGAAAGAAGAAAGTCCAGATTGAGCGATAAATCAAATACATTATTGCAACATGTTTTCAAAACAACCCGCCTATATCTACATTTATTTACATTGGCGCGTTTTCTCAACATTGTTATTCATTAGAAGAAAACATAATATATAAATAGAAAGGTAAATAAATAATGCTAACTGTAATAACTTTCTGAATGTAAATAGATATTTCTATAAATAGCAATAATTATCACGTTGCCTGTAAATATTATTCCTTTGCCTCAAACGAAGCGAAGCGAGAAGTTGTCAGATGTCAAAATAATAGTGAAGTTCGCGCGAGCCGCTGGTACGATGGCTCTCCGTGCAGTGATGTCTTCAAAAGTTCCTATGGTGATAATTTTAGGTGCTACAGGTACAGGAAAGACAAAGTTAGGTGTTGAGTTAGCACAAAAGTTCGCGACGGAGATCATCAGCGCAGATTCTATGCAGGTTTGTTATTGAACTTTGTCGGATTATAACCTCAAAATTTTTGGCACAAAAGGAGACTTTTCATACCAATTGCACATTAGGCAAGTATATAATTGCATTTAGCTATGAAAGACCCCCATAAAAAACATGCAAAACAAATAATTTTCTTGAATTTGGTAACTTTACTCAGTCTTTTACAATGAAATAAATCCTAACCTCAAATCAATATTTTGATGCGCATAGCTCTGTTTAAATCACTGATTCATTCTTTTTTTGAAATGAAAATATAAAGATGTCCATGTATGGTGCTGAATTCAAAGGGTACCTATAATTTTTAATGTGATTTTGAGTGTTTTATGATATTCTAATTGAAGCAATGCTCAAACAAATTTACTTTATATTTTTTTAAACTTCCGAGTATACTCAAAGGAAAATTTTTATAATTCTAAATATTCTTGATAAGAGCAATACAGTATAATATATCTTAGATCTATCCAAGTGAAAAAGACCTACATTTTGCAAGGCGCATTGAAATCATGACCCGTTGAGTTCTTTAAAATATGTTTCTTTAAAATTCAATATTTGAACAAACTATATTAATTGTACTATTATAACATTATTTGTGACACTGTCATGAAATTTGACAAATAAGATGTTTCATCAGTGGTCTTCCAGTAAGATCCATGTTAAGCAAGATTTTAAGTAAAGATTTTAACTTGTATACCTAGAAAATTGCTGTTCCTACCACACCTAGTACTAAAACCTTCATTCATGTAACTGAAGGTGTGACAGTTTTGAGAAAGTTTATCAGATAAGTTGGTTCAACTTAATGCCAATTGATTTTCTTATTAGTGTATTAGTATTTTGGCCTGTACTTATTTACTTCTATTCTTTTATAATAACTAATTCTTTTCCAAGTAGAAACTAAGCATTTTTTTTAATTTTTCTTTGAAATGCATTCAGTTCTTAACTTTTCAAATACCGTAATTAGAGACGTAATAGGAGGACAATAGGTGTGTGAATGCTGGCATTCGCTCGGGGCTCAAGAGTTTAAATTATAAGTAATGTATTGCGATTAACCAATAATGTATGTTATTGCGATTGGTGTTTGTTAATTTTAGAAAATATTTACTTGAATCGGACTGTCAACGAGTGACTGGAGATTACTGCTCTCATACGGGAGCACATCTAACTGGCAGCCATGTTAGACCAGCATGGCAGGGACTGGCTTCCCTCGAGGACAACGGACCCCTATATTTACTTGATGATTTCTGTTGTATTGGACTAGAATGCTTGTTGTGGAAATACTTACTGGTGGCCTATGACCATAATCAGCCTTATATTGTTCTTTGCTGAGACTCAGGCATCCAGTCTAGCAGAGAGAACTGACTGTAATCTAACATATGCGTCCAGTGCAGGTTGGTGCGTGAATGGTGATGATAAAGTGAAGTATTAAAGAGAATGTCTTGTTGGAATATAATACTTATCAGATTCAGCTGCCAATAAGGGAAAGTGAAATCTTGGTTATAACAGATTCCAATAATCTCAATAATGACTTAATTACCTATTTACCAATGAAATTAGAGTGCAGAAAATGACCAAATATAATAAATTATACGAATTTAACTTAGCCGTTTACTATGCCATTTTTTTCGTAGGATTGGGACTGCTGTGAGACAAAACAACAAAGTTGGTGCCCTGTACGGTACGGCCATCGGATTTTGGCATTGGAAAATATATTGGCTTGGGAAAAAATAAATCGCGACAATAGTTTTTGACAGTCAGAAATAACTGCAAATTGTATTTATTTGTTTAAATTATTCATTTTTGTACGAGTTTTCCAGTGCTAAAATTTGCAGATCACGGATCTTGGCAACTTCATGGATGCACACATTGTAATGTTTTTTTAAGTAATATTTTGCAGCGAATGTCAACCTTCTCTACAAACTTCGCTGAGGGTAGTTAAAACTACAGTAAAATTCTTTTTCATTTTACGACAACACGCCTGTTTCAATGATTCCACATATTGTCCAGTTTCGCTGACAATGGATACAAAACTAAACCAATTTTGTGCAGACAGAACTTCACTCGAAGAAATCCCGCCAAAAACTGTACCCGTATACCGTTATTTTTAATTATTTGAAAGCTATCAAAGTTATTTATATTTTTTTGGCTGGCCTACTAAGTCCTTTAAGCCGTGTCTTCGTGTATATAGTAAATACCTAGTCGCTTTATTTTCCTATAAGAATACAGGTGTGATTCTAATGCGTTTTCAATATTTGGCAGTTTTCTTGAGTCAATCTTCTTGGTAAGCTTCGCTGAGGTCAGTCAATCATCATCATCATTTAAGCCGAAAGACGTCCACTGTTGGACATCTAATAGGCCTTCCCCAAGCGCCGCCACAACGACCGGTCCTACGCGTCTTGTAATACTCTCTACCGAGATCGCCTCCGTTTAAATGGTTTCACATATTGTTCAGTTATTCGACCATTAATTTTACATCACAATATCCTAGAAAGTCTAGAATTTTTTTAACTTTGCGAATAATTATAACAGTCACTGAATTTTCACTCAAAAAATCCTCCCAAAAACTATCTTCGTATAATTCATAAATGATTTTTATTATGTAAATAGGTTTTTTACAAACTCTTTTAAACGAAATTTTTTTTTCGTCCGTTGAAACTAGATGAGGCTGGGTGTTTCCTAGCTGACTACACTGAGAAGAAACACTGAAACAAACTCAGGGGTCTTAATTAACTTGGTTTAGTAATACACTAGAGGACATTACATAATCAAACGCACTAGAGATGGGCTAACAATTAAGGAATGCGGTTTACGAAGCCACATTCGTAGTCTGCGTCTACCCGCTGACGTGTCGGCTATTTGAGCGCCGACAAATCGTCTAGTTGATCGGAACCCGAAACGCATATTTAAATTAAACATCAGTACACGAGAGTGTGTGAAAGAACTAGCGGTTCTGTCAGTTTTAGACTAGCTTAGGTTAGGTTACCGCCATCGTCGACTACTTACCTAATAAGATTGTCTAAAGTGAGCCTAACAAAAATATCCACCCACCCTTGACCTATCATCAGGGTGGGAGCCATATAAACTTCTCAAAACGGTTCTTAGTATATTTTTACTTATCTGTCTAAATTGATATGACGTATAATGTAGTGTTCACGTACTGAAAAATACAAGAAAAAGCCGATCAAAACAACTCCTAAGCTCTTCCAAATGAAATAAGCAATTTCAAAAAGAGAACACTTCGCATCTTTTAAAACGATTTTTTTTAATTAAAAAAAAATAAAATTATTATTTTTTTAGCCTAAGACGACACACTGACCCACGCCCTTTTTGAATTGCATATTTTATTTAACACTTGAACTTTCACTAAGAAAAACAATACAAAAAGTATTTCGTGTGACTTCAAAGTTGTTTCAAAATTGCATGTAATTATTTCGGTTTATTTTTTTGTTTTGGCTTCGCAAACTTATTTCAGTCCAGTTATTTATGCTGGCTTAGAACAAATGATAGAGTAAAAAAAGTTAGTCGAACAATGGGGCGTAGCCTGTGAATCATTCAGCGGTCACTATCCTCCTATTATAATGTTGCTATTAATAAAAAAAGAAATGATTTTGATTTGTGGACAGATGTGGAATTGTTTGCCTGAGGCTGTATTAATTTGCAAATGGTCGATTGATGGCAGCCGGACGCAAACTTAGTTGGCGGTTGGCAACACTGCAAATTTCTTTTTTATCTAACTGAAATAGCGTTTGCTACATCCGGTATCTTATTGGACAAAATGTCTTTTAAGGGTTTCCAATTGATAAATTAAACAGGTAATTAGAATTTTAGAAATCCCAGAACTAAAGGAATTTCATTGTTGAAGGACTACTCTTAAGACCTCTTTTTGTCGGTGGGAAAATCATCCAATAACATTTCTCGCCCTTGCGGCCCTGGGGTTAGCGGAAGTGAGTGTCGGACTTTTACTGACTAAAAACCTAGTCCTTTACCTTCGTTGCCATTCATACCAGGACAAAGTCTTCCTTTCAGAAGCAGTTCCTTGGCCCGTGTAGGCTTTGACCTTGCGGGGCTCCTATAACGGTTTCTTGACAACCTCTTGAGGAACCTCCCTAACTGAAAGAACTCTTAAAAAAAACACCAGTCAGTTAAACCTTAAACCAATTAAAATATCAAAACATGAACACAGCAGAGATTTCATTCTAATGTCTGCTGTAGCCATTAAAAAAATATTAAAGATTCCTATTGGATTTTTGGAAGTAAAGAAACGAAGATACAAATCAGCAGTGCCCTTGTAAGTTATAAGATAAAACCTAAACCAGAAGATATGGCCGCATTACATCTATTTTTACTCCCCCATTTTAATTTCAGGCTTCATTAACTCATAAACTTGTTAAATTATTGCCAAAGCTTCTCTGTAGTCGGCAATTTCGTTTTCTAAGAATTTCTTAATGTCTCTTCTGTTTAATCGCTAATTGTTATAGAACATTGGGTTTAATTAAACACGAAATCAAATTTAATAAGATTTAATAACTTTGCAATGATTTTTTGATAAAGTTATGATGAACGGTGAAGGAAAACATCGTGAGGAAACCGGCATGTCCTAGAACCAAAAATTCGTAGATATGTGACATCCGCACTGGGCCCGCGTGATGAATTATGGCCCATTCCTTCTCCTAGAGAGGAGGCCTGTGTCCCAGCAGTGGGAACATTAATAAGGCTGATGATGATGATGAAGTTATGAAATACTGAAGAAGTATGCTGTATACCTTTCCAATACCGTAATTAGAGACATACTAGAAAGACAATCGGTGTGCGAACGCCGGCGTTCATCTGAGGATCAAGAATTTAATTGGGGATGATCAAGAAGTTTAGAATACTTTAATAGTTTATTTCTTAGCAGAGAGTACCACCGTCGTTTTTTTCCGCATAGGATGTTTTTCCTATAAGAGGTCGATGTGTTATAGACCCCTTATAGGAAAAACATCCTATGCGACGAAGTTCGCATTTTTTTTTTGCAAGAACTGGTTTTTCAATTCTTTCCAACAATGACGATTCTTTGCCTGGATGACACAAGAGTCCTAAGAAGTGCAATGAGAAACTTTCGAATGGTCGTAGTTTTTTATTCATAATTTTTTGAACTGTTAAATTCTACGATCTGACCGTGACATATAGATGACAATATACAGGCAAAAATTAAAACGATCGCTTTAAATGTTCTTCCATTTCCTTTTATTAAATAAATAAAAAATTTATATTTTAGCTTACAGGTGACACCCTTGATAAACGCGCAATAACATCTAATAAAATAAACATATATTTATTTTTAATGTATCATCAGGGTTACCTTAAAAAAAAACCCTGAAATAAACTTAGATCAAAATCTACTGAGACAAAAAAAAAACTATGAGACATAGGCTAAAGAACCAACCATATAACGAACGGGTCCTCTTTCCCAATAATGTTCATTATCCCACAAAGACCGCATACATATTCCCATTAAATACCTAAATTATGATAAATGAGCCCTATCTGAGAAGAGTGGGTTTGATCACAATGGGTCAATGGGCTTGAATGGGAATCGACCTGGGAGGAACAATCTGCACCCTCCATTTGGGCCATTGTGACCCCTGCATTCATACCGCAGACGTTTCATTCCTGGGTTTAATAACGATCAAATATAATTCGAATTTATTTTATGTGAGGTAATTAACAGTTACCTCTGGTGCAGCTGAAAATGTAGTACAAGGAAAGTTTGGAGATTTTAATATTTTGATGTTGGACTAAATAAAATTCTTGACCAAATTTAAGAATAAGAAAAAAAACAGGGCATATAAAATTACGAGCCCGGGATACTGTAGAGCAAAGGCCTTCCTTCCGTTTTTTCTGACTTTAGCCACTTCTGGCCAATCCTTAAGGTAGGGGTCCAATTAGTCACTATAAGGACTATTTTTTTCAATCAGGAGATATTAAAAAGAAAGTTATAAAGTACTAGCGACCGTAAAACTATGCCCTTCGTTATTCTCCTCATGGTTAATAATCCATTAAGAAGAATCTTTGAAAAATAGCTTACATTGGTTGTCAATACCAGTTATTACCACAGAAGACACAGGATGAGTGACCCCAGATGATATCAAATAATTATCCATTAAATAATAATATTTCGATGCTGAATTCGGCAAGTCACGCTGAGAGTTCATGACGTTTATAACTAAACAACTTACTATATAAACAATAAAGAATCTTGCGTAACATATTGCAAGTCCAAACTCAACTAACAGGAAAGCGATTTCAAGGTCCAAAGCCTATTTTTTCTTTTTTAGTCATACACGTAAACTAGTGCTTAAATGCGATTTCATCTGATGGTAAGCAGTGATGCAATCGTTTGCCGATCGTGTCCAGAGATATCGTTATTCAGCTGCAATTTCGGTTAGATTAGAGCTTATTTATATTTGAGAAAGGCTGAAAAGCAGTTTCGTAGTTTATGCAAAGGATACCATCCCATCCAAACGCAAAAAACCGTTTTGGAAGCACATTCTTGGTGTACAAAGGCACGGAGTGGAATTCCTTGCCGAAGTCTGTTTCCTGATAGCTAAAACTTAGTCAATAGTTTACTTCAAGGCAAGGGCGTTCCATCTTCGACCAAATCGTAACAAACCATTTTTTGTTAAAGAGTAACTATGGAGTTTCTTGCCGGTTCTTCTCTGTAGGAAACGACCAATTTGAAACCGTGCACTAGCTTCTGACGTTTTATAAGTGCCCATGTAGGCCTGTGTGAAATAAAAACCATTTTGATCTTGATTGATTTTTGAAATCGTTGCATTCCATCAGGTCAAATAGTTTCCAAGCGCGAGCCCATCAACAATAAAAAAGATATTTAAGTCAAAATCTCAAGATGTATGTATGACCTAAGATTTTGTAGGTGCAAGTGAACAGGACTGCCCGCATAGCATTAGTTCTCAGGTTTATACGCCAAGTTATATAACCAGACCGTGTTTAGCCTTCGGTCAGGTCGCTGGCGCGTAGTATATGCTAAGATTTCAGATAAATGACGTAGTGGACCTGAGACCTGCGTTGCATACGGATTTGTGGTCATTGAGTTATGACTTCATTTGGTAACCTTGACGCAGGTCGATGGCTTTTGTAGTATATGTAAAGATTTCAGATGACTTTTTTAATATATTTTTTTTAAGCGATTACTGCTGCGATCCTACCTGGTATGCGGTGATGTAATCTAAATATGTAATAATCAAATAATTTATTTTAATTTTGCTTGTGTTAATCCCATGCAGAGTCGATCCGATACATGAAACACTATCGATTTGTAAAAATAAAATTAAAAAATAAACTACTTTTTTAACTCGAATTAATTTACGCATGTACGAAATTAATTTCTTTAAGTCAGTCGACCGAGTCCAATGACCTGTAGGTAATCGGTCGCTGCGTACTAATTACTTACAGGTTACTGGCATACGAAACTTTAGTTTTAATTTATCTTTACAAATCGATAGTGTTTCATGTACTGGATCGACCCTCCACGGAATTAAAACTATTAAAATTTAGCGGTGTATAAGTTTTTATACTAATATTATAAATGCGAAAGTTACGATGTTTGTTACTCAATCACGCCAAAACGGCTGGACGGATCTAGATGAAATTTGGCACAGGCATAGGACACTCTGGAACAGGACATACGCTACTTTTTATCCCGGAAACCCCAACCCCCAACCCCAATACCACGCGGGCGAAGGCAAAAGCTAGTTATTTTATAAAAGTTAAGGTCAGGTGGGGTAAGAGAAACATAGTTTACTGGTTTTTGAACATTATGACTTCCAGCTAGTATATATATGTATGTATTCTAATAGCAATACAAACAAAGTTTCGGTAACGAACCATGCTAACTATTATTTTAACACAGAAATTGATTCTTCCAGCAATGACGGCACAATCGGAAATCAAAGCCAGATCTTTTAATTGTTTCTCTTTCCCGAAATTTGGGGTAAGAGAAACACTTTGATTTGTACAAGTAAAACCACGTATTTTTATATGTATCTCTAGAAATTTGAGAACTGCCTTTCGGCCTAATGGAAATGAAACCATGCCATAGTTAAAATATGGTTTAATTTAGCTTTACCGAAGAATAAAGTAAATTTGGGGTAAGAGGAACATATAAGTAAGGTCAGGGGTGGTAAACTACGAATATTAAAAACATTTAAACACGGTTTTTAATAAAAAAAAATAAGAAAAACAAACGATGAATGTCTTTAAGTATTTATTTATTATTAATATAAGTATCTAAATCACTTTCCAACTTCAACTGAATAAGAACGAATACAGATAATTGTGAAAATCTTTGACTCATCACAAAGGTGACTTTACACCTTTACGATCATAAAACCGATTGATTGAGTATAGTTGCTCTTGGTATTCCATAATGTTTTGAGTCTGCATAACCCGACCACCAATTTTAACAGCTGCAAATGCTTCTAATAATTTTTCTTTTGGGTAAGAGTTCCGTTCCGTTTTTCTTATATAATTTCGAGGCATTTTACTTTTTCTGTAACAAATAAATATATATACCCACATCCAATACGACAAAAATTGCACTGCCACACAAATTAAAGCTGTATAATAAATACAGGCTCATGCACACATAGCTCCGAACACCGAGTTAAATTATCTATACCTACCTAATTTAAATAGGTAATATTTCAACTTGCAAAATGTTTGTTACTCCTAAAACCGGGAAAGAGGAACATGATGTTTCTCTTACCCTGGTATGATAGTTCCTCTTTCCCAGCTTGGTGTTTTGTACGTTATGTTTTTGATGACATCGAAAAAACACTAAAAACACATGCTACAAGCAACATAACATGCGCAAAATAAAGATTCAACATTAAAATTATACTTACCAACAGAATTTGCCCTATTACAGATGTTTTTCATCCTTAAAATATCGCACAAAAAAAACGCCGCTAGGTCACTATTTTATAGTTTGTCAACTGATTATTTTCTTTCTCTTTTACTCACGTACTGAGTGTGTTGTAGCGTCATTTATACAAAAATATTGAAACTATACCTGATACTGTTTTATCGACGTAGTAACCATAGAGCTAGGCTTTATAGTTTTCTATTTATGGGTTACTGTTCCTCTTTACCCAGCGTCCCTCTTACCCCACTTGACCTTACCTACTTTTTTTTTCTACTCGTTTTTTATTCTTTCTTTCCTTCCAATTAACACATTCGTGTAAATATTACATATCAAAACTGGTAACACTTCTTCAAATTTATATGCTAACATAATTTGAAAAACAGTAACCAGTTTTGATACTTGCGATAAATTTACTAAGTTATTTTCATATGCTCATTATGATAGTAGTTAGTTACTACTGTAGTACATATTATATACGATTTTCCTGTAGATATAGTTAAGAATGATCGTAAAAAAGTTATTGCTTTTAATAAGGAAATCGTATTACGATTATATTTTATTTATGGGTCGACCCACGGCAATGTTGTCTTTTATTTATACCATTCTCTCAAAAAGAAAAAGTTATTTTAATATTATAAAGCTAAAGAGATTGTTTAAAGGCGCTTCTTCTTCTTCTTCTTATCGTATGGTTGATGAACAACCTGGTGTCAGAATTTAAACCGCCCGTAGGCCTCTGACATGGCTTCACACACCGTTGAAAAAATCTCTCAGGTGTGCTGGTTTCCTCACGATGTTTTAAAGGCGCTAATCTCAGGAATCGAAATTAAAAATTATGTTAGAGTTGGTTGCATGGTCCCATTGCCCCGGTTGTCTTCGTAGTACCAGTAGGTCTAACCATTAGTCTATCTAAAGAGTATCGTGTGGCCCAGTAACCGGGTTGTGAAGGTCTGACGTGACATCAGGTCTGCATGGGTATTCAGCCACATCTGGTTAGACTAGAAGTTGACACCAGGCTAATTGAGAAAAGGTTAAGGAGATAATGATGGTCCAATTATTGAGGACTGTCATAGGCAGTATTACGATAAGCTTTGATCCACGGGGGTGGAGCACTGTCTAATCAAAAACACAGGTGAAACCGATAGAGATAACTAGTCTTATACGTTATAGTTTTGTTACACATTTTTTTAAATAACTCATTTTCTCTAATTTTTCAATTAATCACAAAAATCAACATAAACAATCTTGATACTTACGTGTTTTTACTAAAAAAAAAAACGTTTAGAACACATGCAAAGATTATTAAAATTCAGTTAATTACCGAACATTGGTTTAGGTAAATAGCTAATTGTAAAAAAATACAACTTTTAGATTAAAGACATGTTTACATAGTAATCAATGGCATTTTATAAGATTTTAAAGACAAAGAAAACAGACTAATCATTCTCGATTCAAGGTGCATCACTAAACGTTCCTCATATTCGGGGACAATAACTTCGTGAGACAATGTTTGTACAACGGTGGATTACTTACCAATTTACGTCTAGGTACAAAGTTGTCATATTAGCGTTATCTCGCCACTTTTCTGTAACTACGGTAGTCAATTTTATAGCATTGACCACACGGATGGAATCTAGCTACTCGACAGAGGTAGGGTTTTTTTATGGTGGGTAAATTAATCCAATGACAAATCCTGCTATTGGGCGGAGCTGGAAATAGTGTCAGATTCTTACTGACTAAACAATCCACCGCGTTCCTATGTTGCCTTTATGCCAGGGCCAGAGCCTTCCTTTCAGACGCGTACCCTTGGCCCCAGTAGGCTTCGACTCTTCTGCAGCGTCCCAACAGAGGTACGGTTACCATGTCTCGGGTTGGTGCCCTGAATTTACAGGATTTTTGGACTCTTTTTAAGATTGCGGCTAGATTTTTTGAATCTCATTAAATCTTAGGTTTTTTTTTTATATAAACTAGTGCTTGACTGCAATCCCACCTGATGGTAAGCAGTGATGCAATCGTTGTTGGTGAGGTGCAGTAGTTTGTTTTACAAAAAAAAACCGCTAACTTATTTGATAAAAAGTTCAACAAGCAATTAAACTTCGTTTTTAAAAGAGGGGAGAGACAGCGGTACCCTCGTTTTCCGAGTGCGATATGCAATACGTGAGCGAGATCCTCAATGCATAAAACCAATAATATTACGATTTTTTGAAAATGCTCAAGCTGCTGATAAATCCTGAGATTTCATCTCAGGATTTTTCAATGGAAGCCAGGTCTCTAAACATTGATAATGGCATTTCACCAACGATATATCAACAAAATGAGTACTATCCCGCGGTCTACTGGCACGAGTTATTTTGTTTTCCTGTCTTATTATTCAGTTTTAAAACAACATTGTAAGTATTATCAGATCATATCTGAGTTCACTAACTCATTCGGCTTCAGAATTCTTATAATTTCAATTATACCCCTCTAATTTGAAACTCACATAATTTAAAGTGAAAATATTTGCAGTTTTTTGCAACAAAAGTGATTATTTTTAATAAGGGTTCGCCGTAATCCGGGGATTATCATCATTTGCACGCATTCTGCTCTCCCCTCATGATACTTTGAATTAAAAACCTGGTTTAAGTATCCGGAAATATTTATGGGTCTAATTACATTGCCTTTGCTATAGTATTCTTTGTCTTGGTTAATGAAGAAAGCATTGAATGCCTTCAATGTAATGTTATTGCAATCGCAGTATTGTTCATCATCATTATGGTCATCTCAGCTGAAGGGCTTCGACTGTTGGACATGAGCCTATCCTACGAACGATCCTGAAGCTGATCGTTTTATATCCTTCGGGTTTTCGCGTCTGTCACCAGGTCATCTTTCCACTATGTGGGAGGCCTTGGCCTTGTGACTTCCAGTGCGCAGTCGCCACTCAAGAACCTTTTGTCCCTATCGTCTATATTTTCTGCGAGCTATGTGGTCTGCCCCAGTCATCCTTAATTGGTTATTTGCTTGTGCCCATTTTTGTACAAAATTTTATGCTAATCACTGTAAAGAAGTCACTTTCAGAAAACAGCTACATTGGTTATTAAGCGAAGCAGCAATTAGAAGAGTGGTGGCGTGGTGGGAATATCTCGTTATCTCTTTTGAGCACACGCAGCTTAATGGCGATGACGTCAAATTTCAGCATGTATCCTTTTACTGTTATTTGACAGGGGAAACTTAGGTTCTAACAGATTTTAAAGGTTTTTGATTAGATTAATATTTACCGATTCCATTTATTTTCTACTTGCGATTTTGGATAAAGCTGCTAGCAAAAAAGATTGAGTCAAGTACTCAATTAGTCCAGAGGCTTGCTGTGTGGTAGAATTATTTCAAGCAACTTCAGAGTGATCTCACTGATTTGTCAATGGTATTTTTAGGTCATATCGATATCAATTCACATAATTTGGCAGCCGCAAGAGTTCTAACTAAAGGGTTCTGTGCTAATTATTTTATGGCAGCTACACCAATTTCAACAATTAACGATCTCATTTGAACTAGATCTACGGAAAGTGAAAATTCTTGTATGTTTCGTGTAATATATTTTCTGGGTGATTAACAGAATGAATCAGAGTTTCGTTTATACAACGAGTTTTAATATTCGACTCAAGGACAACGGTTTTATGGTGAATCTAATCGTGGAAACAATTTAATAGTCGAATTATTATTAGATCCTTCGACAACTGCTCAGTAAGATAATTCTGCCGACTACGCCTTAAGTAAAAAAGTTAACTAATAGAAATTGTAAAAAAAAAGAAGAAATTGTAAAGCTTAAAATATATCTCTGTAAAAAGCGACAAATAAATAAAAACGTTCATAGTATAGTACGATGTAGACGGCAGACTTCTCTAACTGCAAACATAAACTGAAATGACATAACGTCCGTCTTTAACCCAATTCCGAAACGCAAACAAAAACATCAAAAATTTGTTCGAACCGTTCACACCTTCGCTTAGCTCGAGACAAGTTACATCTGCGAATTCGCCACATACACACAATTTTCGGCAAGACGTTCGCCTGTTCGTGTTTGCATTCCGCACTGAGTTCGACGTCTCGTTCAAGGCCACTGGCGAGGTATTTTCCGCCACCCTGCGGTGCCTCCATAGACCTACCAAGTTAGGAACTGACCATTTGGGCGAAT
The DNA here is from genome assembly GCA_029852875.1 of Mythimna loreyi. Lineage (NCBI taxonomy): Eukaryota > Metazoa > Arthropoda > Insecta > Lepidoptera > Noctuidae > Mythimna > Mythimna loreyi. The sequence goes on along the minus strand of CM056780.1, from coordinate 18,225,243 downwards.
CCTGCCAAACCTTCAGACCCTTTTCTATAAATAGAAGACACTCTTGTAGAAGAAAAGGCTGAAAAAAAAGCAGTGCAAAAAAATTGCGCCGAAATTATGCAAATATCAGACCTATTCTATTTATGATTTTATAGTATTACCAGTCCTAAATAGTTTACATTGACGTCAAAGACAATTACGTTTATGCTAAAAATCCTGTTCCTAAAGATACTATAGATAATTGTGCCGTAGCAGAGCACACAGCGAAAGTCCTGAATTTGGAGCACTTCCAATGAAACATTCCTTTAACCGGAGCCACCCTCAATTTCTTCCTGTGTTCCAGACAGCTGTAAAATGTACAATGTGTATCTCAACATAGTTTATGTTGCGTTGTTCGCTCGCATTAAATAACCTGCGTAGCGTACTCCCAAGGTATTCTATTTTTGATGTTGTATTTAGTTTATTTTACCCGTTTTCGAGTCTGTACTACAGACAGTATCGGATTGCAAATAGATTTTCTGCGAGAGGATCTTGGCGAAGTTTTTAGTTTATAGCATATGTGTGACAATCATATAAACAGACGTTATCATCGACATATGTGGTTTGCCAACGTGCCTCCTAGCGACCTTGGGAGGTTTAATGCGTATGGGTACCTTTGAAGGTGTTGACCTTCGTATCAACTCGGGCTTTTTATGAATGACCGTGCCTCGGTAAGAATGTTTTTCTCAGTGTTCTTAAATAAAAATCTATTTATTAAGCGTGTCATTTTAATTGCCCTTTTTGCTCGCACGTGATTTCCGCTTCGGTTAAATAACCGTTTTCATCACGAAAGCTCAGGAAAAAGTTCGTTTTCCAGAAGGTACTTTAATTATGTAAGTTCTTGATATAGCTGAAACGGATTAAAATATTTTTTTATTGTTTATAGGTTTGCGCTTGAACGCTTTGTCAGCTGATGGAAAGTGACGATGACCTATTTAATACGCATTCCTTCAATTTCATAGTATCCTTGGAATTATCGTGCCAAGATTTTTAATGCATATTTTGGGTTTTATACATTCAGCTTTTGGACCACGAAAAGGCCGTAGAAAGAATAACGAAACAAGATAAATGGTTATGCCTAAGCTCGATCTAAAAATAAACATTCATAAAAATTCAGGATGGAAGAGACTAAGAAAACAGCTGTTCAAACAAGAAAATCTGTTCTTAGGAACCTATTGAAGCGCTATTGCGGATATTTTTACGAGATTACGTTTTTGACGCCACAGCTTGAATCCTTAACCTTATACATATATGCAAATGATCAGTCACTTCAATCTGCGTAGAATTTTTGAGAGCAGCGTAGAACTGCTTTGCCGTTCCATTTGTTCAGAGTTTCGTCGTGACATCATGCGTACGCCCATGCTTGACTGATCCAGTCTCGTGATTCATCTCATCTGTGTATTCAATGTACTGCACTTAGCAATTATATTTATGAAATGTAACAGCTGTAGTGTGAATTACAATGATTGGACATGATTCATAGTGACCATGACTGTAATAGAGAAAAGTAGACATTTGTTTCTGTGCAAATGAGATTCAGATGTCGCGTTTTCATTTGTGAATTATAAAAGCGTCGATTGGATATAATTTTTTGATTAACCGTTTGTTTGACTTTATGATTTATCATTGTTCGTTTGAACTTGGGGAATTGGAAGCGGCGACGATTCTTTACGTGTCATTTTCTGACATCGAGGACCAATTTAATCGATGTGCCGTAAGCTGTAAGCTTGCTTTTGTTTCAGGCGTCTGTTTTATTTAAATTTCATAATCCTTCTGCAGAGCTGAATTTCAAATTTCAATTTCGTTAAGATCAATGCAGCGTATCTCCTTTTCTGTATCATACTTGCAGTCATTTCAGTTGTAAATTTTTCCCTGCTATATTTCTTTCGCTACCTTTTAACCTATCCTTTTTTTATAAGGTGGAAAATCATCAAATAACTCCTGCCGTTCTGGGTGGTGTGAGAGAAAGTATCCATTCATTTGCTTTTTTCGTTCCAGGGTCATGGTTAAAATAGCTGACTCGGTAGACAGACTCGTAATTCATTCTAGTTTGCTGTGTTTCTACAGATCAAATATTAACTTAAACAATGAACTGATCGGACATCAGTGAGTTTATCTATATCTATTTAAGTCTTAAATAAACGTCCAATGTTTGTAGTGTCTGGTTATAATTGTACAATGGCAAAGAGTGGGCAATTATGATCTTTGCCAAATGTTTCTTTGTCCAAAAACGAGGGTATACTTTCTTATTCACTTTATACTTCTATTAATAGTTGGTAATGTTTGTAAACATTCTGGGTTATCAGATATTACGCATCTATTTTATTTATAAACTAGTGCAGGGTAAGCAGTGATGCAGTCGTTGATGGTGAGGCGTATTGGTTTATTAGGAGCCTATACACTCTGTCTTTGAAGAGAACTAAATTTTAATCGGATGGGAAGGCTGCAGCAGGCAAATTGTTCTAGTCCTTCGATGACGTAGTGTAAACGACCTAGCGAAACATTTTGTTCGGTCCGGACCGCAGAGGTTAACAATGTAAGGGTGGATACTTGCCATACATCGGGTTGTCTAATGGCAGAAAGGAAATGGTGGAATCACCAAAATGCGTCTTGTATATACATAGTAAAAACAATTTCCATTTCCAATGCTCTTTCCCTTAAAGATTTCTCTAGCTTCAAGGCCTGGAAAAAGTGCCTTAGCTCAGGATAGCTTTATCCTTCATCATTATACAGCTAACGGTCGCTAAATGTCAACATTGGAATGTTTGTTTGTTGGAGCTCCAGCTCCATTATAAATCCAGGTGTCTCTTACCATCATCAGTATGTTATACCTGTCTAAATTATCATGCCATGTAAGAAAATCTAGAAAACTGTTGGCATCCGATGGAGGCAAGTTGACACGACTCGACTTGCTAATTATATGGAAACACGTGACTTTTGTAGACAGACACATTATTTTACACCATTGTCGCTGTTCTATGTTCAATGTTCTATTTTTGTAATTTTACGAATCATTGTATTTTTGTAGTGTCTGTTATGTATTTTTTTATCAATTATTTAATTTCTTTTTGCGATGGGAAATCGTACAATTATTTCTTCCCCTCTAGCATGATCTTTTACTGACTAAATTCCTCCTGTATCTTTCAGTTGCGTTCTAACTTCTAGGGATACGGTCACCCTTTTAAACGTTCTCACAGTCCTGGTAGGCATCTGTCCTACTACTACTACTTTCAGTATCGTTAATACTTAAAGCTCAGCCTTTCAGTATTAACGATACTGAAATTAGTAGGCTTTATTTTTTTAGTACTTTGTAGACACTATTATTATTTTAAAGTAGGTTTTTGTTCGGTTACGTGCTTGTCTAGGGTGAGCTCGGGAAGTTTTGATCTTAAATTAAACTAAATAGTTTTATTTTATATATTTATTTGTTTTATATTTATAGTTTGATTAATTGGCTAGTAGTACATCGCAGAGTACCCCTGTATTATTTTTAGTTCGTACACTCCATCTGGTAAATATCGCTGTCAGCGATAAGACCGCTATTGTACCCATAGATTTAAGTTTTGTATAAGTTCTTTTACTTTTTTGTATGCAATAAAGTGTAATCTATCTATCTTTCTAAATATTTCACTGGTAGGAAGCTACATTACCGTCGCGACTCAAATTAAAGTGTACATATTTTTTTCCACACTGGAAAAATATGAACTTAAGTTGGAATAGGCCATTAAATTGACTTCCATTGAGTTTCATTGTCAATCATTGTTCGCTGTAGATAATGATAAAGCGTGAACTTATAATAAGTAAGAACAAAAAACTGCTGAACAAAATTAGTTACAAATATTGAGCATTACAAATCGCTAGTGCGATTATAGGAACTAAATGTTCAGAGGTTGGCAATGGGTCGTTGAGTGCTTTGATATGCCTATTGCCAACCAATTTGGTACACCTTTGAATTCAAGATTGAATTGCAAATAGCTTAATTTTATGAGTCGCTGAATAACTTCAAGTTTTCAATTTCTAGGTTTTAACTTGTTTGATGCTATTCTTGGTTAATAATAGATTTTATATGTATATGAATTCTGTAAAATATTTCGTTTCTTTATTTATAAAATGTCAAAGAATATTTAAGTTTAACTTAATATTTACTTAAGTGTCAAGTTATTTTATATTTACGACTGAATTCTAATCGATTAGAGTTTGGTCTTGTTTTTATTTTTACCATTTTATTATTAGTTTTATGTTTAGTGGTCACTTTAAAATATTTAGAGTTAAAATTCTATGATTATGTTAATATAAGAGCTTGAAATACGGTAAAACTTGGGTTTTATTTTTACGACAAGTTAGGTAATGTAAATATTAAGAAAAAGAAAAAAAAATAACTTTTACCATTAGAAAATAGTATGTGCTAAGTGTTGCCAGATGTGGTTATTTTTGGTATTTTATATTTTTTTGCATATGACTTCGATGTTTATGGACATTTACCGTGTATTAGAAGCAAATCTTAAGATTACACTGGTAAATGGCGGTAAATGCGCGGAATAAACGATGATTTCAAAACTTTTCGGACGTTTATCATAATTGCAAATGTAATAAAGATAAACACACCTTTAACACATAAATCATCATTACATAGTATAAAACAAGGTTACTTACTGTTGTCCCCATGTATGCTTAGATCTTTAAAAATATGCAACGGATTTTGAAGATTTAATAGATAGAGTGATATAAGAGGAAGGTTTATGTGTATAATGCATGCATAATATTTATATTCAATATCCGTACCCGTGCGAAGTTGGGGCGGTCACTAGTTTAATATAACTCCAATATTCAAAAAGTATGACGCCGTTAAAAAGGCGCGTAATTCTCTTTTCGAATGTCAAAGACACTAGTGCGGGGCTGATACGTGACGACAGTAGGGATGCGCTCGTCCATCGACTTTTAGTCTAACAGTTTAGTTTATAAATCTTAGTTTTTCAGTAAATCTTAGGGGCAAAGCTTCCTGGAGCCAAGGGCTGATGCGAAAGCGTTACACCAGGGCTCTGGGAGAAAGGCAAGGAAGGAACGGGGTAGATTGTTTAGTCAGCAAGAGTCTGACACTGTTTCCCCGCTCCACCCAAGTGCGGGATTCGTTATTCGATGATTTTTACCTTGGTACCATAAAAAAAACAGCAAATCTTAGGATTTACCGTAGCTCGAGCTGTTACAGTAACATGTACGTTTTCGCTTAGGTTACTCATTGTTAAAGCAGGGCAAAAAATCGCATGTTAGTTACCAAGCGACTTAATTGTCAGTAATGATCTCAAGTGTAGATAAAAAGAAATCGTCTGACGTACGTATGCTAAGGTTTATTGTGTTTGTGTCAACACAGTGAAGTGTCAAAGAACTGTCTGTGTGGCGCTGATTCATTTTACAAAGATACGCTGATTCTTCAGCTGTTTTAACGTTTTCATTTGTTTTATATGTTCTGAAAAGAGGTGTATTTCCCTATATATATAAAAGGAGAAACTGACTGAATGACATATCAACGCACAGCCGAAACTGCTGGGACTAGGAGCGTGAAATTTTGCACAAGGCTTCTTTTTATGACGTAGGCGAATACTAAGAAAGGATTTTCCGAAATTCACCCCCTAAAGGGATGACACGCGTGTCCAAAGTTTATGCGAAAACCTATTTTCACGAAGGGCGAAGCCGCTGTTTCTGCCAGCGGCTTCGCCCGCGTGGAAATAGGTTTTCGCTAGTCGATATATATGTAGGTAATACGCATGAGATTAGGCGTGCCGTACAGTCACTTTATTTGACTTAGGTGATCTGCAGGCCGTACACCTTTACATTGATGACGTTAGTGCAGTTTTGACGTTCACGCAATGTGAGAGCGCTGTAAGTCTTAAAAGTTTTGATTGACGACATAATACCAATGAAGCGCTGCAGCGGAGTTTTGTATTAACTTTTTAGTATTTTGACAAATAGTTTCTGTGAACGTGCTTGTCTATTGCGTGGATATACCTATGCCGATGCGTGTTTCACTGAAGTTTTTAAAGTAACAAAGATAGAGAGAGCAATCATGGATTTTGTTTTAAACGATTGTAAATATACGTATTATGTAATTGAGTTAGATCATTAAAGAAGTTAAGTATATTTTTTCGATTTCGATAAAAGTTTTGCTATTCTGAATCAAAATTTGATCGACATCGAACGGGGGACTGACTAGGGATGACGTCTGCAAGGATTCTTTTTTTGAAGTTTTAAATCGTCAAATGAGCGAAAATTCGTTTAACTTTTACTGCTCAAAGTCTAGCTGTGACAGTTGCCATTTGGGGTCGGGAATGGGACCCCAAACGGCAACTGTCACAGCACGGGGGTCACGTTATCTTTTTGATATCACATATCCATGGGAATACAATCAAATGATTGTTCTATTTATTCGTGGTTTATTAGAATAATGGCTTAATAATTTTTAAATCTATTTATAACTTTACCAATTCCACGTACAATTAAGGCCGGACGTCTACTGTTGTATGATTCACGTGCTGTTAATTTTATAATTTTCAGTAACTTTATGTAATTATAAATTCAATTAATTATTTTATATTAGCGTATAACTCATTATAAATTCTATTATTTCATTTTTGTGACGTGTATATTTGTATAATTTTTAATTCAAACTTTATTATTTGAACTAGCTTTTGTCAGCGGCTTCGCTCGCGTAGGTACATAAAATATAGCCTATGTCACTCAGGAGTAAATCAGCTTTCTGTTGTTGCTAAAATTTTTCCAATCGGACCAGTAGTTCCAGAGATTACCCCCTACAAACAAAAAAACAAACTAACAAAAAAACAAACTTTACCTCTTTATTATATTAGTGTAGATTTAATTTACGTAATTGTATGATCCAATGCTGATTGATATGACTTGTAATACTACACTAGTCTCTCACAAAGTTAATTCCTTGTTTGTGCTCCACTGTAAAATTAGCTTTACACAACTTGTGTAGAGAAATGTCGTTTACACACATATATATAGTGACCAGATCATAGAAATTGACCACTTCATGCTATGGCCTACTAAAATTGGCCAGATCGTTGAAACGCTAACATTTGACGATATTTTAATGACCACATCATTGATGTAAAATTTATATGGTATTAAAATGTCTAAAGAAAATAGGCCAAACGAGGATTCAAATAACATCAAACTTTAACGTTTAAAACGATCTGGCAAATTTTACTTGGCCATATCATTAAGTGATCTATTTTTGCAATCAGGCCACGAGATATGCATCTTGGCTTCTTAAGACCTATTAGTCTATTACTTAGATAGTAGGTACCTATCATCATCAGCCTTTTTAATGTTCCCACTGCAGGGACACAGGCCTCCTCTCTAGGAGAAGGAATGGGCCGTAATCCACCACGCGGGCCCAGTGCGATCAAGTGATCTAATATGGCTAATATTATAGCCTATCTTTGCTAAGTGCGTGCACAGTGTGGACAAGTCAAAATACCATCATTGTATAGGTATTGGGTGTTGGACCTATACTATAGTTATAATATGTCAAGATGCATATGTATATCTGTCTGTATCAGCCACAGTACCACAACATAGAGTAACTTCTATAAATAACTTGTCAAATGTATGCGTGCGACAAGTATCTGTTCATAGAATTGCCTTGCTGTCATCCTTAATAGAGATATGTTCGAGATTGCGACTATGCAGAGAATCATGACGTATGCTTGGGGGACTGTATGTTGTTCTACTATTGTTATTAATGTGAGGGTCTGTGTGTTTGGTTATCAATCAACGACTTAAAAAAAAAGTTAATAAAAAAAGTTGTGCCGTCCAAATCCGATTTTAGGAGGTTTTAATACTAGTTTCGCCTAGACCAATACCTGTTCTCTTTGCTCGGATTAAAATGAATTGTAGAGCACCCTGACTCGGACAGGGTAGGTTAGAAAGTTAAGGTGGGAGCGGAGCACAGCGTGTTTTTTTTTGTTATGACTACCCAAAAATATGGTGGTTAATCAGTTTTGGTCGGTAACATAGATAATAATTTACTAATGACCCGCTTCAGTTTCGCACGATTGTTAGAAGTCTTTGAAAATCTTTATATTTCTGTACTGTATATTAATATTATATGCGTATGCACTTAAGCCTTTTCCAACATGAAGTTCTCTTTATAGATGAACACTGCATGAAAGTCGGTTAAGTAGTTTTTATAAATACAAAAACTACTTAACCGAGCATGCAAGTGAAGCCGCTGGCACAAACCAGGTACCTTTTAGATTAAAGGTGTTAGTCATCGCTATATTAAATAAATGATAACTGATTTAAATCGATAGCCATTGATTTAAGGTTAGGAATTTCCATATGTATCGACTGTGCAATTCCTAATGATGTAATATTTTAAAAGTTATTGCCAATTTATATACCAGCATGTGCGCAGGAATTGCACGATTTGATTCCGCCATCCCAATTTTACCATCGGACATCCCGGCGTACGGCAAATACCCACCCTTACGTTGTTGAGACACCTGCGGCCCGGTCTAAGCGTTTTGCCTCGTCGTTTATACTGCGTACATCGAGGGACTGGAACAGTTTGCCGGCTACAGTCTTTCCGTCCGATTATAATTTAGGTATCTTCAAGGATAGAGTGAATAGGCTCTTAATAAACAAGTGCGCCTTATTATCAACGATTGCATCACTGCTTACCGTCAGGTGGGATCGCAGTCAAGCACTAGTTTATTGTAATAAAAAAAAAAAACTAACCTGTGGAACATTTACACACACTAAATAGCTTATAATGTTAACTACGATATCAAGGGACCTTCGGCATATTTGTCGACCACATGACCATAGGTCTTGGGCAAGGAGTAGCAGCGACACGCTTCTGGGCGTGGTGTTGGAAAGAGTGAGAACCAAATCCTGATGCAGTGGTTTCTTATGCATGTCCAAAAGAATAGTTAGGTATTTTCAATTTTACATGCGTTTACTAGCCCGAAGTTTCTGGGGCCGATAGTTTCTGGAGTGATGATCGTATACCGGAAGAATCCTTGGTAGAATGCCTTCCACTAGGTGGATCGGTGATCTGGTGAAGGTCGCAAAATGTAATGGATCCGAGATGCATAGCACCGGTTTGTTATGGCGACACTTACTAATTTAATATGAACTTGTATCAATATGAGAGTTCTAAAGAGGATAATACATATACAGCTTCCCCATGTATGAGTGGGGATTTCCAAGGAGTAAGTACATTTGCAATTGTACTGTCTAGATTGGATAAATGGCATTGATTTAAGGAATGGTATTCCCGTGAATACGTGAGGAACGGGAAACAGTGTCAGACTCTTATCGACTAAACGACCCACCCCGTTCCTTCTTGCCTTAGTTCAGGACCCTTATGTTCTGCTTTCGCATTAACCCATGGCCTTCGGAGGCTTCGATCCTTGAGGCGCGCGGGAACAATGCACGCCGTCGACGACTTGAGTTCGGTCCGGACGTTTACCGGATAGTTCGATGGCGAGCCAACCATTGCTCGTCGTCGTCCCTCGAGCTTCAACAACAACTGCAGCAACAAGCTACAACTTATTGCTGTATCTATTTGAATGACAACACAGTTTTTTGACGGGAGTTTTTCGAGTGAAGTTCAGTGACTGTTATAGTTATTCGCAAGTTGGTTCATAGTGGGCGTCGTTTTTTTTGTATCTCAAGTATCTACACAACTACCTAGATGGTAAAATGATGCTGCGATTTTTTTTCTTAGCTAGAAGCTAGCGGCTTCGTCAGCGTAAAATTCGGTTTCTCCAAACAAACTTCTATCTCTCGTTTTTTCCCTTTAAAAAAATCATCTAATGACAAATCCTGCCCTTTTTTATGATGGGCAAAAATCATCCAATGACGAATCCCGCTCTTGGGCGGAGCTAGACACCCCACCCCGTTCCTTCTTTGCCCTTCGCACTGGGAACAAGCCTTCCTTTCAGAAAGAGACCCTGGGCCACAATAGGCTTCGATCCTTTTGCAGAGTCTTTACGAATCCTGCCCTTGGGCAAAAGTGGAGATAGTGTCAAAACAACCCACCCCGTTCCTATGTTGCCTTTATATTAGGGCCTAGCCTACCTTTCAGATGCAAACCCTTAGCCCAGAAAGTTTCAACCTTTCTACAGAAGGGTGCACTTCACCATTAAGCAAAAACGTAAGGACCCTACAGGGTCCTTACGTTTTTGCTTAATGGTGAAGTTCGCAAAATCCGTTTTTAGTGGACGTTTACACTCTACTTTTTTTTTTTATGGTAGGTGAAAATCATCCAATGACGAAACCCGCTCTTGGACGGAGCGGGAGACCAGTGTAAGACTCTTACTGACTAAAAAACCTACCCCGTACCTTCCTTGCCTTATTCCTGGAGTCGAGGTAAACAGTTTTCCACCACCCTCTAGGCTGCGGAAGAGACGCCCGGGTGTCGCCACTGTGTGGACCGCCCGGAGGATACGGTGGAGCACACGGTCGAGGTTTGCCCCGCTTGGGTAGAGCATCGCCGTGTCCTCGTGGGGGCGATCGGCGGCGGCGATCTCTCGCGCCGGGCCTTGGTCGAGGCCATGGTCCGGAGCGAAGAGGAGTGGCAGGCGGTCGCCTCCTTTTGCGAAGCAGTAATGCTAGCAAAGGAGGAAGCCGACCGCCTACGACAACGGCGCTCACGCCCGAGACGCCGACGAGATTCCGATCCCGATTTCCGGCCACCGTAGGCGCGGGCTTGTGGATGGCGAGCAATGGGTAGCTCGCCGTTCAATCGTCTGGTAACCGTCCGGACCAAGCCCAGTCGTCGACGGCGCGCACTGTTCCCGCGCGCCTCAAAGAGTTGTCAGCAAACCGTAGGGACCCTGCAAAAGGGTCGAAGCCAACTGGGGCCATGGGTTCGCGTCTGAAAGGAAGGCTCTGGCCCTGGTGTATATGGCAACGTTGGAATGGGGTAGGTTGTTTAGTCAGTAAGAGTCTGACACTTGTTTCCCGCTCCGCCCAAGGGTGGGACTCGTCATTGGATGATTTTTACCTACCTAAAAAAAAAAAAAAAACCACCCTCTAGGCTCCAGGAGGCTTCGACCCTGAAGGGCCCCTGCAGTTTGCTGACAACTCCTTGAGGCGCGCGGGAACGGTGCGCGCCGTTGACGACTTGGACTCGGTCTTACCAGACGACCAGACGGCGAGCTACCCATTGCTCACCGTCCGCGAGCCAGTGTCTACGGTGGCCGGATATCGGCAGGATCGCGTAAGGGACCTAACTGCAAAATTTTAAATTTTTTGGTGTTACAGTTTCTATAACTATAACAGTATAATAATAATACTAGCGATCCACCCCAGCTTTGCACGATTGTAATGGTGATAATTAAAATATAAAGCATGTATTTTATATAAAAACCTTCCTCTTGAATCACTCGTAGTTTTAAAGATCTCACACAGACAAAGCGACAGACAGCGGGTAGCGACTTTGTTTTATACTATGATATACTTGTATAGATTGACTATTTCAGCGACGATTGCCGAGACGGTCAACTCGATATATTTACTGCCTAATACTGTAAAAGCATTAGAATGTGTCACATCCGCATTCAAATAGAAAACAAATTGACTATAATATTCTACTTTCTAAACTTACTACAGTTTGATTGGCTAAATGTTTTTGCGAAGCCACAAAGACAATAACATTTTTTTTCGTACCTAATATTGCCACTTTACTATTGCAATTTATTATGCATCGTGGTTGCGTTTACTAATATGTAATTTCACATATATAATACTAGCGACCCGCCCCAGCTTCGCACGTGTACTGATATTGAATATATTATGCATGTATTATGCACATAAACCTTCCTCTTGAATCACTCTATCTATTAAAAAAAAACCACATCAAAATACGTTGCGTACTATTAAAGATATAAGCAACTTTGTTTTACACTATGTACCTAATGATAATTATAATGATTCCCAAACCTAGACTATCTGTAGACCATACAAATATTTATACCGTGCGGGAACCAAACCCGCAACACTCAACGCAGCAACCAATCACTTAACTACTGCGTCAACCGTACAATCGAATATTGACACAGCAAAATTTTTATCTAATTGGTGATTTTTTAAAGCTTGTTCTACAGAATACCGCAGTTGATACAATATGTCTATGTTTTTTTTTGCGCTTTTTCCTCACCGTCCATCGTAGTGTTTGTTGAGGTTAGTTGCTAATCACTTTAAAGTACTCTTGAGAGTCTATTGATCCTCTTTCTAGGAATCGGAGAAATCCATTAATCGACGTTGAAGTGGGTAGACCTAGATCATTCCTCCTTTATTACGCTCCATAATGTATGGTCATACTAGCTTTCTGCCAGCGGCTTCATCTGCTTATAAATAGGTTTCTCCATACAAACTTTACACCTCTTTTTCATCCCCTTAGGGGGTAAATTTTGAAAAATCCTTTCTTAGTGCTCGCCCTCGCCATAAAAGGAAGCCTTGTGCAAAATTTCACGTTCTAGTCCAGTGCAAATAGCATCGTTAACGATAAAAAGTGGACTTAAATAGTAGTAGAATGAAACCCTTTGGAAAAGGAACAAAATATGGCAAAAATTTAAGGAAAAATAAATTACGGTCGATCTGAGGTCGGGAAGTGGATGGGTGTGCGGTTTTAAGGGTAAAAAATGGTTTATCTCTAATTCCGGCAAAACTACCGGTTCTATGGAAACAAGTCTAATGGCAAACTTGTAGGTTATAAAAAGATCTACGACTTTTATATTTTAACTTTTATACATAACCTCAAAATCTATGTGAAAAGTCCAAAAAACCGAGTTTTTGAATTTAATTTTTATCTCCTTTAAAAATTACTTTTTTTTCACAAAATTTGGTGAAAAGTTTCCTTTTTATGTCCCAAACTTACTATAATTTTTTTTATTTAAAATATTCACAGTTACTCTTTATTTCGACTTAATATCGAAAAAACAGCCTCTTTTTCAATCGAAAAATCTCACGTAAAAATATGTGATTTTTTTAAAACGTTTGCTGGCTTCTTATTCGTCGAAATTTTTACTTTTTGATGGTGTAAAAAAATATATACATTAGTATAGTAAATTTTCTCAGAAAATGCGAAAAACTAAAAAAACTCGAATTAGAAATTTCTTTTGTTTAATCATTATTAGCGACCCGCTCCAGCTTCGCAGGGGTGCAAAGGTGATATATTATACCTATAAACCTTCCTCTGAAATCATTCTATCTATTTAAAAAAACCGCATCAAAATCCGTTGCGAACTTTTAAAGATCTAAGCATACACAGGGATAAGCAACTTTGTTTTATACTATGTAATAATGTACTGAGGTGTTTATTAAATTTTTTATAAGATTTAAAGGGGATTTCATGTTGGAAATATGGCTGCTGCAATTGCGTATGCTTACATAATGCTCCAATGTGGAAGAACAAACCTACGAGGAAGTTAATGATTCAGATGATGAATTTCATCATCTGAATCATAAGTAAGTAAGTTTTTCGAATTTAACCATGAAGAAATGCTATCAAAGAGACAGAAACTAATGGTAAAAACTAATAAATGATTAGAAAGTAAGATAAAATATATGAGGCAAGATTATATTATTTAAACATATGTAATGAATATAAATAACGTTGACTGATTAAACGAAGCTAAAATTTAATAAGACAACGTTTTTACTGCATAAAATTGCAGCAATCACATTTCCTACATGAAATACCCTTTAAATCTTTTATAAAAAATTAATAAATACCTCAGTACATCATTGCATAGTATAAAACAAAGTTGCTTATCCATGTGCATGCTTAGATCTTTAAAAGCAAAAAAAATCGCAACGGATTTTGATGCGGTTTTTTTTAATAGATAGAATGATTTCAGAGGAAGGTTTATAGGTATAATATATCACCTTTGCACCCGCGCGAAGCTGGAGCGGGTCGCTAATAATGATTAAACAAAAGTAATTTCTGATTCGAGGTTTTTTAGTTTTTTGCATTTTCTGAAAAAACTTACTATGTTTAATGTATACTTTTTTTACACCATCAAAAAGTAAAGATTCCAATGAATAAGAAGCCAATAAAGTTTTTTAGAAAATCACATATTTTTACGTGAGATTTTTCAATTGAAAAATAGGCTGTTTTTTCGATGTTAAGTCAAAATAAAGAGCAACTGTGAATATTTTTAATCAAAAAAATTATGGCAAGTTTGGGACATGAAAAGGAAACTTCTCACCAAAGTTTGTGAAAAAAAAGTAATTTTTAAAGGAGATAAAAATTAAATTCAGAAACTCGGTTTTCTGGACTTTTCACATAGATTTTGAGGCTATGTGAAAAAGTGTAAATACAAAAGTGGTAGATCTTTCTATGACCTACAAGTTTGCTATTAGACATTTTTCCATAAAACCAGTAGTTTTGCCGGAATTAGACATAAACCATTTTTTCCCCTTAAAAGCGCACACCCATCCACTTCCCGACCTCAGATCGACCGTAATTTATTTTTCCTTAAATTTTTGCTATATTATCTTCCTTTTCCAATGGGTTTCATTCTACTACTATTTAAGTCCCTTTCAAAAGCTATTTGCACTGGTCTATTCCTAGTACCAGTCGTTTCGACTGTGTGTTGATATGTCAGTCAGTCAGTTTCTCCTTATATAGATAAGTTGGACCCTTCGCCACGGCCGCGCAGCCCATTATAACTGTTGATTATAACCCTATAATCTTCGTCACACAAGTTGAACCATCATGGCTTCTCCCCCCAGTGCTCGCCTATGTTATAAAAGGAAGCCAAGTACAAATTTCATTTTCTTAAGCTCAGTATTTTTGGCTGTGCGTTGATATATCAGTCAATCAATTGCTTCTTTTAACTCAAGCAATTGATTGTGTGCCGAGTAAATTGGGGCAACTTTGACCCTGGGGTATAACTTTTGCACAAGCTAATTATCCAATAGTAATACAGTAAACCCCTCAACAGTTAGTTCCTTCTCCTAGAGAGGAGACCTGTATCCCAGCAGTCATTAAAAAGGCTGATCATGAACACAGTAAAGACAGTTTCTCATGTTCCTATTGGTTGATAAGTTTGTCGTAAATTTTAAACCCAGGGTCAAAGTAACCCTACTTTACACTAACTATACAGATACCTTAATGTTTGTTTTTGTCCAATTAGAATAAAAATCATTCTGCTTGAATTTCGATTCATGAAACAGTTACAATAAAAAGCTACCGTTAAAAAACGGTTTGTCATAAAATAAAAATTTGCACTTTCGTCACTTGTAGCATTTATACCGTTAGTTTGTTTGCGTATGTTGTTTTATTCGTCTAAATTGTTGTTATTGCTGTCAGGTTTCCCACTAGGTGGACCAATGACCTGGTCCTCAAGTTTCCTATTAGTATAGTGTCAGAATGATCTGTCTTTGATTTCATAATCGCTGATTTTGACAAGTTTGGTAATCTACTAAAATAATGCCGTCATTATGACTTTCCAGTGATCAATCTCTGACACTCCATTGAAAGAAATGGCATAGAATTATAATCTCGTAAGTACATAATGACCAAATAATCAATTTATTTATAACTTTATTGCACACCTTAGCTTATCTCAGGACAAAAATTAATAAAAAATAAGTCTACAATACGCGGTCTTATGGCGCAGGGCTATTTCTCCCAGACAATCTTTGGATGGACTAATCGAAAGAAAAATATTTAGGGTTTAGGGTCTGTCCGAAATATGCGGTAGTAGAATTTTTACAGGTCCATTGATCAGTGACCTACCATTAGAACATCATTGTACAGTCATTACTTTTAATTCGTTACAAGACAGATCGTTACGAGACCACTGACCAACCGTGGTCAGCCATTATGAATTAACAGGTTACAAATTTTAACAAAATGGCAATGGGATGGGATCGTGTTGGAATAATAAGTTTAAAAAAAAAATCCTTGGATTACTTTGGACACCTAATCCATCATCATCATCATCATCAGCCTTTTTAATGTTCCCACTGCAGGGACACAGGCCTCCTCTCTCTAGGAGAGGGAATGGGCCATAATCCACCACGCGGGCCCAGTGCGGATTGGTGGATGTCACATGTCTTCGAATTTTTGGTTCTAGGACATGCCGGTTTCCTCACGATGTTTTCCTTCACCGTTTTGAGAGCAGTGGTGATGAAATGAATTACACAAAGTAATGCGCCTGGCTGGGTTTGAACCGGCGACCTACGACTCGTAAGTCGGGGCCGTTACCACTCGGCCACCACTGCCCCTAATCCAAAGCAAAGTAATCTAAGCATAATTTGAGCAAAACTTGTAAAGTTTAAAAATCATCTGTTACTTTTGTTTTACATAGTTCATTCAGGCTTATAACTTTTCCAATTAAGTATGTTTACGTCTATTGTGAACTTTTCCCAAGTTTCCTGATTAATTGAAAGCCTTTGTTAATCTGTCACGTGTTTATAATGTTAAACAAAGGATCCGAATGGGTAATAATGTTATAAAGTTGCGCCATATTTGATTCGCCTTGGAACTTTAGACCTCTAAACTTAATTGTTAGTACTGGGAAACAATTGGTTACGGTCGCTAATGATGTAATGTCAATATTTTGGTTTGATTCGATTATATCACGCGATTTTGTAGAACATAGCTGAATCTCGCACCTTTGTGTTGCCGTCCGGTAACCTAACCGGTCCGAGTCCGAGTCGGGGATGACGCGTAGTGTTCCTTTCGCGATTTGAAGACGTCAGTAAAAACGTAAGCACCCAGCTTATCCAGCATAGGACGATTTCTGTAAAGGAAACCCGTGGTAACTGAAGATATTCATAGGTGTGGATTTAGTTACTAAAAGTCTGACACGTTCGACACATAAGTTATTTGATGATTTCCCACCTTAAAAAATACAAACATATGATATCTACCAAGACTACCAACACATAATGTATTCAAGTAGTGGATGACCAAGCTATCCTAAAATTAGAAGGCTGATTCATCATTATCATCAGCCCTTTTACAGTTCCCACTGCTGGGACATAGGCCCACTCTCTAGGAGAGGGAAAGGGCCATAATTCACCACGAGGGCCCAGTGCGGATTGGTGGAATTTTTGGTTCCTTCGTCGGTCCTTCATCGTTTTGAGAGCAGTAGTGATGAAATAAATTTTACAAACCCAGGTCGCGGGTTCAAACTCAGTCAGGTGCATTACGTGCCTGACTGGGTTTGAACCTGCAACTCGCAAGTCGAAGCCGTTACCACTCGGCCATCACTGCTCTGAAGGCTGATTATGCTATGCTAATTTATTTCCTCAGATACCTTTGTAAATCTTAACTCGTGTGACCTGCATGTTTTTCAGTTCAGTTCTAGCTATTTCTTCTCAAAGATTTCATGATATGATTCTGTTATTTCCATTCATGGTCTTGGCCCCTGTTAGTTTAGGTCGGTGCATTTCATCTTCTTCCATTTGCCTGTCAACCATGATACTATCGTTCATTCCTTTATTTTTATCTAATAAAATATGTGTATGTCTGTTACTCCTTCAAGCTCCAACAGCCGAAAGGACGACATTTCGAATACCTTTACGTAATTAGAGACATATTAGGAAGACAATAGGTGTGCGGACGCTGGTGTGGTGTTTGGGACTCAAGAGTAAGAATCATGTCCATAACATAAAATAGGTACTTAATTCACATTGCATGTTGGTAGAATCCGGAAATCATATATGTGACACAGCTGTTCATCTGTTTTTTACGTCAAGGAGAATAGTGAATATTTTTGTGGAGAAAAATATTCCATATCTGTACGATGGTGGTAATCAAAGAATTTAAGCACTTATAATGCTCATCATCAACCGCGTGGTTAACAACCCAATAATTACTGTTGCGCAGCGTACCTACTGCTGCAATTGCTTGTAAGCGAAAATATTTCACTGATGTCAAATAAATCAGTGAAATATTCTTACAAACAAGCAATTGTTGCGGCCCGTGCATAGCACGCAACGTGCAAATTTCAAATCACGTTACTAAAACTCACTTCAGGAAAAAAATATTAATCAGAACGAAAAAGAAATAAAAATGTCTAACATGTGAGGAAATAGCAACTCCTTAACTGTAAAATCTTTTCGTTTTAATTTTAAGATTAGGTTAAGAATTGTGTTAAACTGTGTTTTAATGGAAATAAACAGCTTTTTTATTATTATTATTATGTTTCTAATACGGCCGTGCAATGGGTAGGCTCCTTTACCAACTCATTTTCTGCAACCACTGTAAAAATAATAGTTTAAATGTAACAAAACAAATGGAAACAAAGACTGAAGGAAAATACCCAATTCTTGGCATACATTTAAATAAAATTACGTAGAAAACCGTATACGAAGTTAATTACATTTTAATATATTTCATTAAACGTCAGATTGTATTGTCATGCAAGTGTTGTACGCAATATAGTTGATTTACAAGTTGTAGCATCTTAAGACAATAGAAACTTCGATAATGTTATACGATATAAGGTCTCCTAGTAAGCTGTAGATTATCATAATTGGGTGCCCATATTCGCCGACACAATTTGATTAATAGTCTTTTTATTTGGTTAATGGCGCCTACTTTTAATCGATGGCTGTTTTGAGCAAGTAATTAAGATCGACAGTATTTGGCGCGAACTTACAATGGTTAATTTTGGATAATTATAAAGATTAGTTACTGAATAATCGACATTATTTTGGTATGAACTTGAGAACGGTTACTTTTGGATAATTATGAAGATTATTTACTGAATAAGTTTGTTAGTAGTAAAAAGGTTTGTTTGCTACTTTTTTTGACACTTACTTCAGCCAAAATAAGTCTACTGCTGGATATGGATCTCCCTCAAATGTTTTCACAATGACAGGTCCTGTGCGTTTTGTATCCAACAGATTTCCGTCATTACCAGTTAATCAGTCCACCGTGTGGGTTTCTGCGTTTTCCAGTATGCGATCGTCATTCCAGACCCGTCGAACCCCATAGACTATTTGTTCTGCGAGCAATGTGCCTTGCCCACTGCTTGCTATGTCGGTAACTTCTATTCTGTTGTGGATATCTTTGTTTGTTATTCGATCATGCAAATAAACTCAAGAAGCATAGGCCTTTGTATTGCCCTTTAGACGATCTTTAGACTTATAAAATCGCTAGTTGCGCCCGCTCCAGCTTCACCGTTTTTTTCTGTACTTTATTCATGTTACCGAGTAGATATCGCTTAAAATTACCTCTTCTAGTATCTGTCTGTCCTAGGGTAGGGCCTAGCTGGCCTTAAGACACATCCGCCTCTGGGTTATAAGATATATATATACTTGATTGTATCGCGTTTATACTTAATAGCCAGCAACTATTTTTTATTTACTGTTTTATGACTGCCTGTTGGTCTAGTATTTAGTGGCCCTGACTACCATGCCGGAGGTCGTAAGTTTGGTTCCCAGCCAGGACAAATGTTTGCAACCCGCATTCATCGTCTTAGCATAGTACGATCATTTGTTCTGTGTCTAATAGGTAAATTATGTTTATATTTAGAAATATATAAGTAAGTTTATCACTTGCCTAGTACTCATACCACAAGCTCTCTTTAGTGTAGGACTAGACGACGTTGTGTGATAGTTTTAGAATATATTATTGTTGTTTTATTATATTTTTAATAATAAATTTGTTTTTTTAGCGGCCATAGAAACACATGTTCCATGAAAATTTCATATGTCTATATGATATGGTTGATGAGATACAGCCCGATATAAAACGTACGAACGAACGGACAGTGAAGACTTTTTTAATTGGACTCCGTCGGTTACCCTTCGGATACGGAACCATAAAAATTAATAACTACTGCGATTTGCATGCCTAATTTTGGAGTAAACTCGGTCTCACACGCCCAAAACTGGTAATATGAGATTTGATCAAATTCATTGTATCGTCCTGTTGTACGCGACCTTCAACATTCACAACAGACTGTTTAACTTCAAACACTAGACGAAGACTGCGCAAAAACGTGGTACGCGGGCGAAGTAAAACACACCACGTACAGGTGAGTCCGAAGGCCCCCCGAATCAGTCTCTAGGCGGAATGTTTCGCGCTATGACATCATGTGCCACTGACCTACCGAGGCCGCGCTTCTATTCGACTATTCAACGTCGCCGTCGCCGCGTCGCGCTCGCCCGCTGCCATTGATCTAGCCATGTTAACCACTTTTAGTGAACTTGCATTTCAATTGGGCGATCACGTCTTTTTTTTTTGGCTAATAAACAAATACGTAGTCTGTCTCGCCGCTTTATGATGGAATGCCTGGGAAATAAGCAATCGATTACCTACAGAAATAGTTTTGGATGTATTTGTAGTTATAAATTCAGCTGTCGATGTTGTTTTGTTTTTAGATTTTTTCTTTTGTTTTATTGTTGATAGGCTCGCGTTTGGCCACTATCTCACCTGATGGACAGCAATGATGATAGATTACTTAGAAGTAACCTATTTAGTCTTTATTTAAAGATCTCTAGATTTTAACACAGATTTTGGCATGGGATTCCAATCTTTAGCTGTACGCATAATGGATGTGTATCCAAAACTTTGCGTTTACAGCACCCCCAAAATGACTCGCAACGATCAATCTACGTGATGCTGCCTGGGACACAGGACAACGTTGCAGGTTTGCAGCTTCACATACTTGCTCTCCAAAATTATAAGATGCTTCCTAGTGACACGGTATATGCTGTTAAACAATTTAACAGCGTTGCACGTTTTGTTGGAGGACTTCTGTCAGCATCGATGCAATAACGGATGAATGATATTGAGTTTTCCGAAAGTTTTTACAGTTGTGAATTCTTTTAAACAATTCGAGTTCCGTCATTCCATTAGCTTTTATTTTATTGTTCAATACGAACACGTAATCTCGCTACAACTTTTTCAAAGTACAAATATACTCGTACATGCCAAAGTTAATCTTGTTCCGTAATCCTGATTAAATATTGAAATAAATAAATAAATTCCATCTTACGACTTTAGGAAAATCAATAAATTGCGTGGCGTTAGTTGTTTATTAGTGTTTGTGTCTCCATTCCCACATTAACTGAATGTAGATATTCGTTTGAATGAGGTATCATAAACAAAACATAATCCCACGAGACGTTGATTTGGCTAATTGTGCTTGTGGAATTACTGAGATACGTAAATAATTTAGTCACTTCTTCTATTATTACTTTTCCTACGTTATTATCCATCGGTATAACGCCATTTCGACTTAACAAGGAGAAATTAATTATGATATCTTGATGGGTTTCTCAGGGGACCATGTTTGGACCGTAATTACTTTTAGCAATTTATTGTTTTATTTAGTTTTACGGTACTTACAACTTATAACATGGCGTTACATGTAATCGCTATTGATCATTAAAGCTAATATACTCAATATGGATCTATGTTCGAATCAATTTTAAATTATCAAATATTGTGTGTCCACACTGTCCATATATGTGCTGCAATATTAAATAAGGGTAGTGAGTGCCCCATTATTATTAAATTATGTTTGGTGGATTGGTACATATAAATATATATAATTGTGCATAGACGATCAGATACAGAGCATTAAGTAAGAGAAATACATCTCTCGCAATATGAAGAAAAAAATATACGTTGTAGTCTATCTTGATTCGTTGTAGTCATTCTTGAATATTCTACTACGCTTCTTAATACAAAATTCACAACTTCCCTTTATTTACTTTCTAGTATATTTAGGAATTATATATTAAAGATTCTGATTAGACAAAAAATACTAGAAGAGTCTCGAAGAATAAACATGTCTGCATAGTAATGACCGAATGATACATGTGCATACATTATCCCATAATAATAAGATCTTGTTGTCATTATTGATTTTGCTTCGGTACAGATTGAAAAAATTGAATGAACGTACATACATAAAGTACTTCATGCATATGATCACGTTTTTCCTACAGTGTGTCTGTATGTTTTTACTCCTATAAATATTTAAATGGTACACACGTCTGTTTGTTGGAAATACTTTAGGACGAATCTTAACGTAGTATTGCGAACACGCGGAACATTTTTGTCCTTCAACGTCTCTATTTTGTCAAATATTTGTGTTTCATCTTTATTTGAAGGGGTTCTTATAAAAAATTCAACAGCCGACGAGTGTTCAAGTATACATAGATTACATTTAGAATCTGTTTATAGATCGTATAGCTTGTCAATTTGATATGCTAAGGTGCGTAAAAAGTACCCAAAATATTTGACCAATTCTGCTTCCTAAATACATTGACAAACAAAAATGTTAACAACATTTTAACTGAATTCAGACCGCGAACGTGTCAGATCGAAAAAGCCAATTCATTGCTAATGTAATAACGGCCCAGCACCGATTCCAGCAAGTTTTTCATCCGACAATGAATACATTAAATCGCTAACATCTTTGAAATTAACTTCAGATGCACCTGGACGAGAGTTTTTTTCGCGACCCGACACAGAACGATGAAATTCTAGTCCAAATCTTTGTTACTTTGTTTTTAATCTTCATTTTCACAGTTAGATACTTCAGTAAGTTTTTCCTTGTTTTCAAACGTACTATTTTATTTATGGACACAGTTTTTGCCAACGATAGGACGTCGACATTTTGAGGTCATTCGCGTACTCGGCGTCTGTTTAGACACGTGTAGAATTTATTTCCAATTGCCTATTTTTTGCCTCTTTCGAATGAGTAAACCCGGAAGATCCTCTATCCCTTTGTTCTTAGAATAAACTAAGAAGGTATCTTTTAATTGACTACCGTCGTCGTGGTCTTCAAGTTCAGAAATAATACTGTGTAATTTATTCGTTGATTGTGGGGTGTCATCTGCTATTTTCTGTTGTTCACGGCCATCGAAATCATTATGCAATTAGTTGTATTCAATTAAGAAATGTATAATCTTGATTAAACTAGTACCTACTATACCTAAGGGTACTTATATCGTTTCAGTTTCGTAAATTTATATTAAAGTAACTAATGTAATGCGTATAATGTATAATTAAGAACAATAGCTTGAGTAAATATATTCAGTTTATAAATCATTTTAATTGCTCGAATCCATCTTTAGCGTAATATTTAGTTTTTCGATTGCACATGTGAAGTTAATTAGTTTTTTAGCTTGGGAACGGTCTCATAGATGCAGTTGGTGTAGGTAATGAGATGGGAATGACATTGTACGTTACGGATATAAGTAGTTTCATAATATTGTTGTTATTCAAGATCGAGAAAGAAATACCGATTCAGAATTTGGCTACAATCATCTGTAGAGCCATTCTCCTCATTTCTTGGCTTTGCTTCCAGTCTGACTGGACGCAACCTTTAATGTCCGTGAAGTGATTGCCTAACTGACTTTTACAACCAAGTAATTAGGTAACACAATATCCTTTGGAAAGACTGATTTTAGATTTCCTGGTACACACAGTCCAAGATTTATAAATGACAATTATGTCTAATGGCTTTTCGTGCATTTTCAGAGAAATCTCGATTTGTTAATATCGTCACTCATACATGTACTGACCTCGGCATGCGTTGCTTAACCTTGAACGGAAGCTGTTTTTATTAAGAAAGAAGAATATAATAAGTTGGACTTACAAGTTATACTGAAACCTGATCTAGTAAAACTTTCACTTCTCCGATCCTGTAGTCAAATAATCTTGCGAAACAGACGAATTTACTAATATTTGGAATTCACTCCTTTGAATAAAACATACCCATACGTTAAACACTAGATGTATATAAATTTATACAGAAGCATCTCCTAACAAAATTACAGGACCACTCTAATCTTTAATATTAAAACTTTCGCGAACAACATAATATTTTTTCTAACTTATAAATATGTAAAACGCACGTTCACCAATAAAAAACATTGTAACTTGATGTCCCGGCAAATTGTCCGAAATCTTTGGGCATTTTTCCTTATAGCCCCTTTTTCGGGTAGTATTGGTTTTTATCTGCGGTCCTCGGAATGTGTATGATCAGTTTTCCAAGGCGTGTTTAAGATGACAAACATAAAGTTCCTAAGATCGTGGGAAGTCTAGTAATATCTGATTTATATTTGCTATATGTGGTTCATGTGGAAATATTCGGTTAAGTTCGGTCTTGATTTTATTTGCGCACCGATTTACGGCGTTTGTGCTAATATTTTGGTAGTTAAATATTGCTTTTAATGTTAAATTTAACGTTTTGTTAAGTGGATTATATTCAGTATTCTTACATTAATGTATCATAGCTAAGGTATCTTCTTTAAAATATTCTGTCACAATAACCATAATAATGCTTTTATCCTTTAGCAAATTCTCATCTTTCCTTCCATATAACGTAACCCATATATTAAATCTTACGCTAGGAATTTCAATCCTTTCCATTCATTAATTTTCTTCTTAAGACTAATGACTCGCGTCCTGTTTCAAAATTTAAGCGAGACCCAGATCCGGGGCATCTGTGACACAATATATAAATTTAGAAATATGATATTCAGTTTTCATAACTTTGTAGGGTATATGTTGTGTAGACGATGCTTTTCACTTAGTTTATCTTTAAGCTTTTGTAGGGTATAAAACCTAAAAAGGTAGTCTTAAGTACATTACGAATCGTGGAGAGATTTCCCTATAATGTCAAAGCTTCTAAATTTCTCATGGTCACAAACGACGGTCACAAGGAAATCTGTTCTAAATTCTAAAATCGTTCGCTAGTCGCTACCATAATAGGCTGGTCCGCTTATACACTTTAAACTGGAATTCTACGCTCAGTTACAACTATGTAGGTATTTGTATGAAAGTGAGAATGTTCGACTTCCCCGACCTGCTATTGTGATGGCTGGGCCGTGACACGACGGCCTTGATAGGTCATCGTTTCTCACATGGGGATTGTAAACAAAATTATGGTGTTTGTGTGGGTGTCTCGTATTTGGACCATTGTTTCGTGTTTTTAGGACATTATGGTTGGCTGGACAGTTCGGTGAGTTGTTGGTGTTAGCAGGTTTTACAGGGTGTTGGATATGTAGAAATTTGTAGATTGGTTGGATTGTCGATTGTGTTTGCATCACTTTATCAGATATTGAGTGTTTTCTTCCAAGATTGAAACTCTATTTCTTATTAGTTTTCAAGCCATATTCAATCTGTGTGCCTAATCTTTTTCTACAGTTGGTTTTCGTATATCGCTTGGAAATCGATACTTATATTCCATAATGAGCGCTATCTTTATTGTATCTTTTATATCTGATCTATTCTCAATGAAAACTACTGAAACTATTGCATCATTCGGTGTCGTCTGATATTCACGTCTTTAAATATTCTCGAATACTGTGACAATAAAATTAATATGTTGTAGTGCTAATCAATTTGACAATAAGGAAATAAACCTTCTTGTTTTACTGCGTAGTAACATTTCGTTTCGTTAATCAGACCTGTTTTTTTTATTGATTTACATACATAGCTATAACATTTAAAATTCAATCGCCTTATCGGTCTGTTCGTGTTTGGATTCTCTTGGAGGGTGAAGACGGCGGTTGATTAGTTGTCGACTTGAAATAAATTTATTAAATCATTGGGTTTCTTTCTTGTTTTGACTTTAAAGGCGGGAGAAATGTGAGATTTATCTTAAGAGAATTATGCTTCATTAATCATCATTTTGAGCCTAAAGGTCGTCCATTGCAGGACATAGGATTCCTTAAAAGTTGTCACAACTACCGGTCATGTTACTCTCGCATCTATTGCATCCCAGACTCTCAAAAAGGTGTTTCATAAATTATACATATTTATTTATGTAAAGATTTAAAAAGACACGTTTACCTATACGTCCAACAGAAACAAATATTTTGAAATGCTATAGATGAATACGGTGTTTCACAAAAGAACTCAAAATGTCTGAGGTCTCAGTTTGTTTTAAGTCTAAACATTACTTTGGTCAAATTAATGAATACGAGTATTATTAAGCTTGAGAAGATATGAATAAGGTTAAAAATCAGTTGCCATTTGTATAACCTATTCGCAGAAAATAAGGGTAGTTCTAGTATCTGTTGCTCGGTTGTATAAAAACTATTAATAGAAATGACCCGATTCCTGTTCTAGTAATTTTTAACAGATTTTTTAACAAGTTAAACTTTACCATCTTTTATTTTATCAGCATTAAATTTCTTCAAATACTATTTATATATTTGAGACAAAGACCAGTTTTCAGATTTGCATAGCAATAAAATATAGAATTACAGTAGATTTCACCGTATGTTATATATTAAGTCAATGAATAACCTTTCTGGGGTCAAGATTATTTTGGGAATTATGATGGAATTTTCCATTACCCATTTAGGAATTTTGAAAGGGTTTGTGGGGGACCAGTCAATTCTTAACCAATTTTGTTAAAAGTATTTCAAAATATAATCTTATTATTTTCTACTTTATTACTATAATAATATTCAATGGTAAAGTCGACACTTTTCGTGGAATATTGCCCATTGTCATCATAATTTTAGTCTAAAGATTTCTGCGGCCTTAGTATTCCTAAGTAGATCTCCTTCAGCCATCTTAAAGATTTCAGCGATTCTCTTCAGGTATAGGTCCACTTTTCCTGGATCGCAGTCGATAACGAAACAAAGCGTTTGGATTCTCATAAGCAAGTATTCCCATAGTATTTGTCTGTCCAATTCCTTGCACATTCGTCCATTTACAGAAATGACTACCAACTTCAAATACAAATTATTTAATGATCATAACCAATTATATTTAATCACTGGTCCAGTATTATACGGGTTTGTCAGTCTTCCGCGCGTTCCCTGATGCGAGTTATATGTACAAATTAATGGGGACAATAGGAGGTTCCCTGACTTCTGACGAGGTACATTCCCTATGGGATGGACATCAGTTGAAAGTTTAAATGCCATACAAATACACACAAAGGTCTTATGAAGTACGAATGTTTTGAAGTTACGCAATAATTTCTAAATATTGTGTAAATTTGAGATTTTTGTACTGGTTCTTTGTGAGAACTATTGTAACAGGAAAAAAATATCTTTGCTTTCTGGTAATTGGAATAAAAAATGTATAGGCTTTCCTGCTTCTTCGTGCAACTCCTTTAAGATGACTCAGTCTTCATTATTCATTACTGCTATAGCTTGGTGAATGAGACGTCAGACCTTAAATATTCGGTACAATCTTAGCTAAACTGGATAAGACTGGAAAAAAACGACCGTATGTGACTTGACATGGTTTTCATAAGTTTCTCTCATCTTTAACGGTTCAAACACTTTTGATTTCGAATATCTGCAATTATAGACACAGTGGTCAATTTTGCCGTTCGTCAAAAGCGTCTATTGCCGGAATGAATCAAATAACTGACGAATCATTCAAAGCTGATGTATGAGTCAACAAAACCCCATTTGACATTTAACTAGGAAAGTAAGAAACTGATATAGAACATAAACTTTATCTTTACGCTCTCTCTGCCACGGTGTCAGCTGAGAAGACGAAGCGGAACTAACTGCAGCATGTAAAGATAGACACAAAGATTTAATTACTAATAATTGACATGTTGCTAGTCCATCAACGATAGGGTAACAAGACATATTTTAGAATTGTAAAAAAAAAATATAAATATTGAACTGGAGGTAACTATTAAGATGACTGCAAATGTGTATATGCATGAATAAACTATTTACATATTTGTTATACCAATAGCAAACGACTGCAAATCCCTGCCAGAGTTAGTGTTTCTAGATAGCTACAACCTAGGGGTTCTGTCTGTCTGGTCATAAGTGAAAAGGTTACTTCTAGGCAAGTGTGGCAGTGGCATATCAATCTATCTGGTAAGATAGTATTCAATCGTAAGCCCTTCACTAATTTAGTAATTAGAAAACACTGCTCCGACCTTCTAACCAATAGGGATATGCGCAGAAGAGTGATGTCAGGAATTAAAGCGATGTCTTTCTTATACCGATTGAACACTTAAAGAACGAAGACCGGTACAAACATATAGCTATAACGATTATACATTCCGAAACTGCTTTTAACATTGAAAACGAATACAAACTTGAACTTGAACTATCGCAATGCCACACAACTTAGATAAGTATTTCATTACCAACAGAATGTTACAGATAGACCTATTGGATCGTACTTTCAACCACCACATAGGCTTCCCACCACCTGAACCAACCTTGAAATCGAAAAAAAAAGTCGGTACCGCGTCACAACAGCTTTAATAAAACTTCTATGGCGTCGTAAACGGCTTGGCCTTGTCGGGTCGTTGCCACAACCTAGGTCTTGACGTCAGCCGATTACACGCTAAGCAACTGGGCTCGGCACGCTTGAAAATTTCAAGGTTGACCGTTACAATTTAGGACAATGTTTCCCGAAACTTTGCGTACTGAAATTGGAGCTGGTATAAGGTTTCCACTGTTGAGACTGAATGGTAGAAGCTGGGGTGTTGATTTAGTATTTGTTTGTAGTGTTGCGAAATTTGGTTTGGTTTGAAAGCCAGTGTGAACAGGAGTGATTGTGAATCTACAAACTGGTCCATAGTCTTTTATCTTGTTTTGGCAATGATAGCTTTGTCGATGAATTTAAAATTTATATTCTTTTATTTGCGTCCACAATGTCGGTAAGATGCTAACAGACAGGTTTAGAGCTTTGTAGGTACACGGAGGGCACAGCAACGTACTTGTAGATATTGAAATCAATTAAAAACACACAATACATTCTACATTATACATACAATTTAATTTGAAACGGATGCAAAAAATGTATATATCCAAACCGCAATATTAATTAAGTCACTTCTTTAATTTGACTGGTCATTGGTATTTTAAATACAACTTTTCTGTAGCTATTTTAATCAATATTAATGCCATCGACACCAAAAATCGACGTAAAAGAAGCAATTTCTTATTCATTATGTCTGTACACTTTAACTTCCCATCAGTCATAACTAAAGCGATACCTTCTTGCTATACCTTCCAAGCCCTACACTTCACTGATGACCTATGTGTAGAAGAAAGCACCTATATCGCCTTCGGGGATAGCCAGTGAAGCCACATTCCTTGTTTTATTATCTTCCCATATAAGGCTGCATATCTTCACCAACTATATTTACTTCATACACATATTTAGATTCGCAGTGTGTGGTGAAAGGTAATTTTACGATTCTGTCACTGTATTTCTTAAAACCTACTGCATCGAATTGAATGGGATTTTTTTGCGAATTTAAATAACTGCTTGTTGTATCAATGTCAACCAGTAGGGGTCCTAGTTGATTTGATCTATGAAAGGTGTGTTGTTCTTTTTGTGAGGTTCTTAAAAGGAGGTTGTCTACGTTTGTAGGTTTGCTGGTTACTGTCACAGACTAAGGCGTAGATTAATTGGGTTATACCTTGTGGGCAGTGGTCAGATAATTTTGAGTAGGTAGCCTTTTAGTATTCGTGCCTTTTAAAGGGGTTTAATAAATTATTTGAAGTGGATGAGCATCGCATCCTGTCTTTGTGATTATCTTAAATTAAAAACTGTTTTGTATTAGATAGTTTCCAGAGGAGTGGTTATAAAAATTCTTTTAGTGTTTAGAAAGCTTTTTGTATGTAGTTTAGTTGCTTTCTTTTTGCTATGGAAAAATACGATACATTTCAATTTTAAATTCATTTCAACAACCTGTCTTGAATTATTTATTGTTACATTTGCTATTTTTTTTTTGTTTTCTTATTCTATGCCTAAATCGTAAAATGATGGCGGATTGTTTTCCGTATTTACATTTGGCAACCTCAATAAGTCTGTCTGGTTCATCTGAGGTTGATCTGAAGGTTGCCCCCCCGGAAGTCTGGCGAAAACCGACGGTTGCTACGTTAAATAGTTTAATAGACAAAGAAGAATATGGTAATGGCAGCCGGTTTTTAAGGAGGAAGGGGCGTTGAGAAGTTTTAAATGAAGAATGATTTTTTGGCCTTTGTGTGGTTTCGAAGTAAGCAAGAATTCAAGACAACTTATTCTGTTTCCAGATTTTTGTTTATAATTAACTATGAGTCTCACTTTTTTATCATGGGAAAAATCATCCAGTGAAAAGTTCCGCCCTTCGGCGAAGTGGGAAATAGTGTCAGCCTTTTACTGACTGAACGACCCAACCCGTTACTTCTTTACTTTGGTTCCGGGGCCCTGGTTTCGCATCAACATGGCACTTAGGCTTGTCTTCTGATCTAAGTCAATATCTGTATTTTGGAGTTGTAAGAACTTATTTTTATTTAGACTTTTTTTTGCACTATCAAGCTCGCATTCTACCACACTTTGTTATCGATACTTAGAGTATTACATATTTTTTAATTTAATATGTGCTGGACATTTTGTTCGTCTGTTTAAACGCGCTTATCTCAGGAACTACCGGTTCAAATTGAAGAAATATTTTAGTGTTTGATAGCACATTTATCAAGGAAGGCTATAGGCTAAATACCATCACGCTGTGATCAACAGGATAGGAACAGTAACTAAAGATGCAGCTGATTTCGCAGGACACAGCTAGTGTAGTATGAAACTATTTTTAGAATTTAATTATTTTTATTAGAAGTCCGGGCTTGTTTGTCTTTTTAGCTATTAATCTAGGTCGTTGGCTTGTTTTAGTTTTCTTTTTCTATTTATGCAAATTTGTCCTCTGCACTATTGTGGGGGCTATTCATTGGTCGATTAGTCGACCATTACGAATATTTAATTATTTATCGTTTTATAAGACACTACTAAAACACTAATTAGCAAAGGGTAGTGAAGCCAAAGCCAATTTATTCAGTAAAAGTCTGTAAACCGTTCTCGATGTACCCAGAGCTGGAGACGTGATTTGACGTATTTGGAACATATTTTTTTTTTACAATTTTACAGTAAGTAGTGTCAGCTGTTAGGACGTTATAATGACGCTGAAATAAATAAATAAATAAAGTTTCATAATCACTATCACTTTGGACGAAAGACCACATATGTTAGACATCGTGTCCATACAACGAATTATCCTGTGCGTTTCGCAGCTATCGGTTCTCCACGACCCTCACCAGGTCATTCGTTTACCTTGCAGCAGTGGCGGGCTTGTGGATGGCGAGCAATGGGTAACTCGCTGTCCCACCATCCGGTAACCGTCCGGACCGTGCTCAAGTCGTCGACGGCGGGTATTGTTCCGCGCGCATCAAACTGTAGGGGCCCTGCAAGTTCGAAGCCTCCTGGGGCTATAGGTAAACATGAAAGTGAACACTAGGTCCCAGGAGCTGAGGCAAAGAAAGAACGGGGCAGGTTTTTCGCTCCGTCCAAGGACGGGAAATCATTACATAATTTTGACTACCTAAAAAAAACCTTGTAGCCAACGCTCTCAATCTGTTTTATAAGCAACACATGTATTTCACACACGTGTAGGTTCAATACAATAAAAAAAGAATCGCTGCGTGCTATCGACAAGTGTACTATCAGCCTATTATTTTATATTATTGCTGGCCTGTCAGCCTAGTAGTTAGTGACCCTGACTGCTATGCCGGAGGTCGTGGGTTCGATTCCCACCCAGGACAAATGTTTGTGTGATGAGCACGATCATTTGTTCTGTGTCTGGGTGTAATTTATCTATAATATTTAGAAATATGTAAGTATATTTATCAGTTGTCTAGTACTCATAACTCAAGCTGTGCTTAGCTTGAGACTAGACGGCGTTGTCTGATAGTTGTTGAGTATATATACACCGTTAAATTTTAGTCGTTTTAATCCCAAAGAGGGTCAATCCAGTACATGAAACACTATCGATTTGTGTAGATAAAAAAAAATAATTAAGTACTTTTTTTCTAAATCTCTTATTGATATACTCATAACACAAGCTCTGCTTAGCTTGAGACTAGACAGCGTCGTGTGATGGTCGTCGAATATTATATTATATTATTTCACACACGTGTAGGTAGAATGCAATAAAAAAGAATCGCTGCGTGCTATCGACAAGTGTACTATCAGCCTATTCTACCGAGATTAGGTTGATGTCCTCATTATGCAGATCGTAAAGCTGCCTGCTTATATTTGTATCTCGCTACTGATCTGTAGATTCGACCACCATTAGATTACGTGCTTACCATTATAAATACTTATTTGCATCTTAATAACACAATTAGTGACTTCTTATTTAATTTGAAACTTTATTCACTAACTAGCTTCTGAGAGCAGCTTCGACGGCGTGAAAGTAGTTTTCTTTACTCACTTTTGACCCCCATTTCATCGCTTTAGGGGGGGAATTTTGGAAAATTCCCTCTTATTGCTCGCCTACGTCATAAAAGAAAACCATGTGTAAAATTTCATTTGAAAAGGCAACGCGAAAAAAGAGATTTAACGCCTGAAAACTCCGTTGGCATTAGGTGATTCCGTGATTTTTGCGAGTATTTCATATTTGTTTCAGAAAATACTGTTTTTTTTTAAACACTTAATAATATTTGAGAAAACTGGTCGTCATTCCAATCTCAATTAAACGTGTCAGTTTCTATGGGTGTACTTTTTTATTTTTTTTTAATGTATGAAGACATTATGTAAGGCCAAAGTTCACGTAAACGGAGCTTTAGACCCTAAGTTGTAGCTATCAGAAAACATAGACTGTGGTAGCGAATGCTACTCCTTTGCTGTACGCACATTAAACGAATAATCCCAAAAATTATTGAATCGATTTTAAAAATTCTTTCACTGGTAGAATCCTACTTTAATCACTGAGTTCTATAGAGACGGGTGAAGCCACTAGCAGAAGCTAGTCTATTAATAAAATCATGTAATTTTTCAATTTCCTTCGTTTGCAGAGGTCATTAAAATACTTAATTATTATGTAATTAAATGAAGTGATTGTTAACGGTCATGTAGTGTATTCTTTGAGATTTTATCTTTTAATTCAATTAAGAATACAACTTCTTTGAAAACCACAGAGTAAAGAAACTGCTTGGGGGACTTTTTCAGATTAGATTAAAAATATTAAAAAATACTCACAAATACATTTAATTAAAGAAAAAAGAAATCAAGATAAGTTAATACTTTATATAAAGCTAAAACCTACTTTATAGTTTGACAATCAAACTTACAATAATACTCGTAGTAATGTATAGAAATATCAAAACTTTTGTTTTCTAAGGTTTTTTTTTTATGGTAGGTAAAAATTATCCAATGACGAGTCCCGCTTTTGGGCGGACCGGGAAACAAGTGTCAGACTCTTACTGACTAAACAACCTACCTCGTTCCTACATCGCCATACATACCAGGGCCTGAGTCTTCCTTTCAGACATAAACCCTTGGCCCTAATTGGCTTCGACCTTTCTGCAGGGTCCCTACGGTTGCTGACAACTGCTTGAGGCGTGCGGGAACAATGCGCTCCGTTGACGACTGGGCTTGGTCCGGACTAATACCAGACGACCGGACGGCGAGCTACCCATTGCTCGCCGTCTGCATTGATTTCTAAGGTTTAAAATCATCAAATCTCTTCCGCTCTTGTGTGTAACGAGATTACGTGCGTGACTTTTACTGACTAAAATGACCCTATTTCCGCGAGCTTATTTTGCGTTTTAGAGCTATGGTCATTCTTTCAAACGTTCCCGCGGCCCAAGAAGGCATCAGTATTATTATTACCTTTTATTTCGTTGACATATCTTCGAGGTATGCGTAGAGCCTAATGCACTGTCAACTCGTACCTGATCCTTACGGGACATGCGGACGACGAACTACCCGTTGCTCATAGTCCGTGTCCGTCGTTCAGGATTATTCGAAACACAGGTGGGTTTTAATCAATGCAAGTCTGGAATTCCCTTTTTTTATTTTACTTTTTTCATTATTATGCTTCTTCCTCAACAAAAATGGTTACTAGACTACGGGCTCTTCCGATTCCTAGTTCTGTGATATAAACAAATGCACCCTGCTTTAATTGAAAGTGGCAATAAGCTTGCAATTATTACACTATCCTCGTTTATTATATTAATTTTATAACTAGCAATTGTTTAGAATTAATTGAATTACATGGACTTCAACAAAAGACCATAGATGGTCTTTTGTTTTTACCACCTTATCAGCAGATAGGCAGATACGGTGGTTGTACATGAGTAGGAATTTGTTTTAGAATATAGCCTTTATGACGTTTCAATAAGGTCGATATTCGCAGCGTTGTTGGCTAATTGTTAGCTGACTGTACTTAGATTGTATAATCGTTTTTATTGGTCGTATTTTTTCCATTGTCTTTGTTTTTAATTTATTAGTAAAAGTGACTGTTTCTCTTGTAATTACACGATAGAGAGTGGCTGAGGAATTAATTGTATGACTTATTTATTTATTATACACTTTTTTGTCTTTATTACTGGAGTAATAAACAAGGATAGAAAATTTATGTAATTATAAAAAAAAAAACATACAATGGGCAGCCTTATCGGATTCACATTCATCTCAGAAACTATAACTTGCCTACTAACTACCTACGGTCATTGTACCCGTTCAGCTGTTCTTTACTTAAAAGAATGAATTATGTATACGCGTAAATTAATTTTAGTTTTAGGAAAAAAAATCTTTATTTTTTAATGTTATCTTTACAAATCGATAGTTTTTCATGTAACGGATCAACTCTCAACGAGATTTTTTTATGGTGGGCAAAAATCATCCAATGACGAAACCTGCTCTTGCGCGGAGCGGGAAACAGTGTCATACTCTTATTGACTAAACACCCCAGCCCGTTCCTTCTTTGCCTTTCGCACTGGGGCCAAGCCTTTCTTTCAGAGAGAGACACTGGGCCCCTGTTGGCTTCCACCCTTTTTCAGAAAGAGACCCTAGGCCCTAGTAGGCTTCGACCCTTACTCTCCACAGGATTACGGGTGAAATAAAAACCATTTTGATTTTTGATACGATTTTGATTCATCATGTCAGCTGAGCGACGCCCATTGCTGGGCATAGGCCTCCCCCAAGGATCTCCACAACGATCGGTCCTGTGCTGTCCGCATCCAGCGGCTTCCCGCGACCTTCACCAGATCGTCGATCTTGATTAAAACGACAAAAATTTAAGGGTGTGTATATTTAAAAGTGTGCATATAATGTATTGTTATGATTTATGGAACTTTGTGACAAAACTAACCGTTTGCATGTATTTCACGTGCTTACTTAGTAGTTAAGGATGTCCCCGAATGCATTTTCCGGCCGCCATAACATTCGGTGTTCGGACGCACTTGGGCAGAATTTAAGTAGGTAATATAATGTTATATGTTATCAAAATTGCAAGTATGTTAGCTAATAAAATAATGCATCTGTTGTTTGTATTGTATGATAATGTTTTGTGTTATTATTGCCTCGTAAAGGTTTAAGAATGGTCATGATTGAAATGTGTTATTACTTTGTAGTTGGGATGTTTTTTGTAATGTCCCTCAATAGCCTTCTCAAACATATAAGCTGTACTAATATTTTTATTATTTAACTAGCTTTTGTCAGCGGCTTCGCCCGCGTACATAATATATATAGCCTATGCCACTCAGGAGTAAAGCAGCTTTCTATTGTTGCTAATTTTATTCCAATCGGACCAGTAGTTCCAAAGATTACCCCCTACAAACAAAAAAACAAACTACCTCTGTAGAAGTGTAGATTAATTCCTTTATTTCTTCTTCGTCTTTAGTAGACAGTCCATTAAAATAAAATACATTTAATATGTTTTGTTGTTGTTGTGGTGTGTGTGTACATTAATAAACAATAGTATATAAATAAAATATCTAAATATCTAGAATAAATGATAAAATCAAATTAAATATATATTTGGTGTGAGCGGGAATAGAACCCGTGACACATAACGCCGCTGTTAAACGTTCAACCATTGTGCTAATCGTACCGTCTTTTGTATGTTAGAAAAGTATCTTAAAACGTTATCCTGTTTCCTCCCTTAAATGGAATATATAGAACCTCAAGACTCACAGTACGAAACATAGAGCAAGGAGGGTTAAAAAATAAAATTCTATTTTTTAAAACGGTTTTTTTTTTGCTACGGAACTACTTAACCCTTCCGTTTGCCGACCGCATTATTGACCCCAGCGGTTAAAAAAAAGTTTGCATGTTTACGATTTTACGGACCACCCCTAATACCCAGGAAATAAGGCGCATTTGACCCCCTCCGACAAAAAGGGAACCGGTTACGATAATATTCTAAACTCCAACATGATTATTTTTTCCTGGTATAAAAAGTAATGTGTTTTAGCAACACGCCTATCCATTCAAAATTGAAACTTTAGTCTTAAAACATAAAGTCGATTTTTAATTGGTGGGTGGACAAATTAGAATCTGTTACACCATAGGATAGGGGCTTTTTGCAAATATTTAAAGGGCCATTTTTGTTTGTGTGCGTTTAATAAAAATATACGCGAATGTTGCCAATTAACGTGACGATGTGTTCGCGGAAGTCGAGATAACGTTATCACAACTGGGATTAACTGGCAACTCAGAAATAAAAGGTTTCCGAAAATGAAACATTTGATGGTGTCATAGCCTTTTTAAAATCACTTCTGAAAAGAGTCGTTAAGTTAAAGTGCCCTAAAACGATCAGCTGCCATGAGTATAGCGTTTTCCTCATTTTGGTTCTGCAATTGAAACGTTTTAAAATATCCATTTAGTTAAAAGAATCAATTAAAGTTATTGCTGACATATTCATATATTAGGACTTAAGAATATTAGATGAAAAAACTGGGCAATCGCGAGTCCGACTCGCGGGGTTCCGTACAATCGTCCATAGAATTGAGTTTCGAAGATTCGGAAAAGCGATCACAATGGAGTCTTTTTTTTTAATTTACAGTTTTCAGATCTTTTCCGTGCAATGAAACCTTGCTTCGCACCAAACTTCAAAATTCTAAGTCCCTATGAATTTTTATTCTTTTGGGAGTGTCGAAATATAGGTACGTATTTTGCGACATAAATGGCCGACCACTTCGTCACCACTGGTCTTATTTAATCATATATAGTTAAATAATGTTTTACCTCACGAAGGCCACATCTAAACACATTTCATCACAAAAAATAACCCCAACATCTCACAAAACGAACAGTTCTAGTCACAACTTGTACTACGAGGCGCAAGTTCGCAGGAAACGCTTTTCACTCGCTCTCTGTTAAAACGGATCGCGGAATAAACGGCCGCGAAATAAAAAGGTTTGCTGACGTGCCACGGAAAAATTGAAGATTCCAACCACATTTAAGAGATGTAGTCCTCTTAAACCTTAAGCAAGGCTCTCAATAAACTAGTGCGCCTCACCATCAACGGTTTTTTATTATTTTTTTTTTATGTTGGGCAAAAATCATCCAATGACGAATCCCGCTCTTGGGCGCAGCGGGAAACATGATCAGACTTGTACTGACTAAACACCCTACCCCGTTCCTTCTCTGCTTGCACTAGGGCCAAGTTTTCCTTTCAGAAAGAGACCCTGGGCCCCAGTAGGCTTCGACCCTTTTGCAGAGTCCCTACGACCATCAACGATTGCATCATTGCTTACCATCAGGTGGCATCGAAGTCAACCGTTAGTTTACATCAAATAAAAAAAAATGACCTAAGACAGCTTTTAGGAACTTCACTGCTTGACAGAGTCATATTCAATCGTCTTTCACAATTTGAACTCAAAAAGTTTCCGTTCGATAAAATACCTCTCACAAGACCCACTAAGCAATGATTGTTTACCATCAGGTGGGGTCGCAATCAAGCATAAGTTTACATCAAATAAAAAAAAAAACCCAGTCTCTTTCAGACTACATACAAAAGAAAGAGACGCGCAAAAGCAAATGCTTGCAAATATAAAGCATTTTAGCGATTTACTGGTTTTAAATCGACAAAAGTAATTTTTAAAAGCATCTCCGTGATTTTATTTAAATGCACTTAATTAACTGTATTATATTTTAACATACTATTTATCTAGTATTTATCCTAAAGAATAACATTTATTTTTTTTAAATTAATTTACTGCAGTGGATCGTAGATGAATGGAGAGGAAGAGGGAGGCCGAAGAAGAGATGGATGGATTGTGTGAGTAATATGGAATAAGGGTAGGATGATGATGATGTTTACTGCAGTGGATCATACACTTTTGAGCATGATAAATGTTGCGATTTGCTCCTGTAGTCCTCTTAAGGGTTACGTTCAATATTGTGTAATTTTGGCAGGGAAGCACGCGTGCACGCTATGTTTAGTTACATGGTGGTCAATGGACTGATTTTTATGACAGCCAGAAACTTAATAGATAGGTTCGGGAACTGTGATCTGCTTAAATGGAGTTACGAGTTTAAAAGCTGCTTAAATGGAGTTAAAAGTGGGAATGTGATTTTCGAAGTCACGTTTAATCGCCCTTACCTATAATGTTTCCTTGGCTGAGACTCAGGCACGTAGCGGACTCAGACCTCCACTCTAAGAGAGGGAATGGGCCGTAATCTTCCACATGGGTTCTGTGCCGGTGGATTGATGGCTGAATTTTTTTTTTTATGGGAAATTATCCAATGACTTCTCACGATCTCGGGCGGATCCTGAGGGCTTATCAGACTTTTACTGACAAAAACCCGTTCTTTTCCTCTTTGCTTTTGTTCCAGGGCCCCGAGCTTGCACAACCCATGGTTGAAGTGATGGTTGTCATAAAATTCGCGACAGAATTTTGACAAAAAAACAATAACAATGGCGTTTTTCTAAGCGCCAACCGTGACGATTTTTGACAAACAGACCAAAGGGTCAATTCGTGATTTACACTATTTATATCGTGAAGAGCTTTAACACCATAAAATACTCCTATAAAAAGCGAATAAACTCAAAAACTTGACCACCCGAGGCGAAATTCTTGAATGTGTTTTTTAGACAATCATAAGTTTCCCAAATCACTCAAAATAGACAGACATCTTTATTCTTAAACACAGTACAAACAAGATTACAATCAACTAATTTGCGGTCATAACAACATAAATCATGTTTATAAATAAACTATTACTTTATAAGTTCTTTGATTTTGAGATGAGCGCACGATCAAGAGGATAGGAACAATCATCTAGGCAAACGTACTTCATTGATGACCATTGCACTGTTTAACATCAGGTGAAATAGTGATCCAATGCGAGCCTATGAATTTAAACAAAATCTATTTTATTTTAATTCGGCACTGCGTCTTATACGTATGTTAAAAGGTCTCCTATCAGGTTACATTGACGACCTCATCATCGCTTACCATAAATAGTAGTCAATCGCGTACCTAACATTAATAAAAAAAAATGACGCCACGTTGGGAGGAGTGTGTGTTTAAGCAACTGGCTGCTGTGCTTGGTGCCGTTAATTCGGTTTCCGTACGGAACAAATATTTGCAAGTATAGCACGTGTCTTGTGCCTGTGAATGTGATTTCATTGAGAGCAAACTTTCACGATGAATAATCTGTTTGTTAGTGTGGGGTGACCGTTAAAAACAAATGTAAATAATGTAGATAGGTACTAGAAATAAACTAGAAATATATTAACATGTGTGAAAATATATTACAAGAGTTTTTCATCAGCTTAGAAAGAAAAATCGTAAGAGAGCTCTCAGAAACTTTTACTGCTTTACAGAGCCATGTATAGTCTATCACACTTTCAAAATCAAAAAGTCACCGTTCGATAAAAGACCGATCATAAGACACAACCCTACTGATATATTACATATATGTAAGCAAGCACTCTCAAGAGAAAACTCCAAGACAAATTCTAGCTACGTCCCACTCATTCAGTCCTGTAGGGCGCCGAATCGAATTAGTATCAAATGGGGTGAATATAATACAATTACACCGGGTAAATAAACGAGATTGCTCCATATTACTTTTCTTTACGAAAATTCTTGTACTCCACACATAAAAGGTGTTTGTGCTTTAATCTTGAACGAATGAATGAATGGATCTTGATACGGCTTCGTTCTTTTTAACGTGGTTTGAATCTGTGGGCGGTGTGTTTTCGTTCATTCAAGAATGAAAGCTTCTCATCCATCATTTTTAGAGTGGGAAGATTTGGACGTTCTACTCGACATAATATTCGGTTAAAGTTTTTCTGAGAGGCGGTGTCTAATTTCAGTTTCAGTGTTCAGTGGTAAAGCAAGTTTCGAAAGCTAATTTGGAAGTTTTCCTCTGTCTCTATTTCTGTCGGTTTAATATGGCTGCTTTCTTGTGGGAGCACATTTAACGTGCGTACAGCTAAGGAGTGGAATTTTCTGCCAAAGTCTGTGGTTATTGATAGTTACAATCCGTCTTTAGACTCCTAGTTTCTAGCGGTTGAAATTCGGGGAGTGTGTGTTAAAGTTCCATTATTTAATTTCAACAAGTTCGTTCCATCATCGAGCTACCAGAGGTACGGCAGTATGCTACCGATACATGAGTCCTTTTTTTTTAGGGACACCATCATTGTGCGTGCTTTTAAGGAGTGGAATTTCCTGCCGGAGTCTATGTTTCCTGATAGCTGTAATGCTACAATCTAGGGATCTTAAAGGCAAGAGTGAATAGGTCTCTTGTCCATTTTCGACCACATGGTCGCTTTGCATCAAGTAAGATAGTGGATAAGCGTGGGTCAATCAACAATAAAACAAAAGTTTAAAATCAAAACCACATCGACAGTTGCCCAAGTCGTCGAAGGCGCGTACTGCTCCCGCGCTTCTCAAGGAATTGTCAGAAAACTGTAGGGGCTCAGTAGGGTCGAAGCTTCCTAGGGCCATGGGTAAAAGTGGAGGTATACACCAAGGCCCTGGAACTAACGCAAAGAAGGAACAGGGTGGGTTTTTAGTCGGTAAAAGTCTGACACTGTCTTCCGCTCAGCCCAAAGGTCGGAGATAGTGTCATTGATTTTTACCATTCAAAAAAAAAATGCTGAATAATCTAATATTTTTTCTTCAAAATCAAAGTGTAAATAAAACATTGGTTTTAGCAACATCCAGAAGTACATTTCCACTTAAACACAATCATACAAAATAATGTTAATCATTACTTTTGTTTTAGGGTCATTACCG
This sequence comes from Mythimna loreyi, assembly GCA_029852875.1. Classification (NCBI taxonomy): domain Eukaryota; kingdom Metazoa; phylum Arthropoda; class Insecta; order Lepidoptera; family Noctuidae; genus Mythimna; species Mythimna loreyi. The sequence continues at coordinate 18,184,248 of CM056780.1, read as the reverse complement.
TAGACTGGGGCCATTGTGAATATTTCACAATGCCGTGGAGGTATCATCAAGTTCGTCAATGAACTGTCACCTTGACATGTGTCAACTACCTAATTCTTGTAACTGCGGGTCTGTGGGACATGTCACGTTCCATACCGTTCTATACATTGTGGTTTTTTGGCGGGATTCTATCGAGTGAAGTTCAGTGGCTGTTTTGAGTTATATTATTCGCAAATTGATTCCTAGTCGATACTTTGTTTTGTCTGTCTGTCCGTCCGCGGATAATATCAGCGACCGTTAGCACTAGAAAACTGAAATTTGGTATCAATATCTATATCAACTGACTTTGACTGGCCTGTCAGTCTAGTAGTTAGTGACCCTGACTGCTATGCGGGAGGTCGTGGGTTCGATTCCCACCCAGGACAAATGTTTGTGTGATGAGCACGATCAATTTTTCTGTGTCTGGGTGTAATTTATCTATAATATGTATGTATTTAGAAATATATAAGTATGTTTATCAGTTGTCTAATACCCATAACACAAGCTCTGCTTAGCTTGGGAATAAATGGCGTTGTGTGATAGTTAAAAAAAAAAACTACGCAGACAAGGCGCAAAAACAAAAAGTGGTAAAAAAAATTATCCTACACGTAAAGTGGGAAGTGATTTTTTTTTTCATTTCTTTCATGACGTGTTATATATTGTTCGATAGGTATTTAAAAATGATAAAGAGTCCCTTAAAATATTTTTTTAATGATGTAAATATTTTCGGAAATAATCGCTCCAAAAGTAGAAAAACAAGGCGTCCCCCCTTCTCTCTAACTTTTGAACCATAACTTTAGAAAATGTGAAAAAATCTTAAAAGTAGAACTTTAAATAGACTTTCTAGGAAAATTAATTTGGACTTGATGTTTTTGAAAAATTAAAAAAAAAAAACGTTCTGAACTAATTTTGACCAACAAAAATTGCATCACTTCTTACCATCAGGTGGAATTGCAGTCAAGTACTAGTTTATATCAACTTGTCTAGTAATTAGTGACGTATTAGGAAGGCAAAAGGAGTGCGAACGGGTACGCTCAAGAGTTCTACCCGTGTGTTAAGTTCCATTGAAATCCATTAAGCCGTTCGAGCGTGAAGATGTAACAAACACACACACATACAAACTTTTACAATATTACTGTACTACTGATTTAAGGGGATAGGAATGAAACCAAAAATTGTATTATGAGAAAATGTTAGTGGAGCAGTTATTAGATTTGGTTTAAATTATAGTGTCGATGGGAAGGGCCCGTAGGTTATACCAAGGTCTTATTCTATTATAAACGAATAGGGTTTTGCAATAGTAGCGACAATTTGTACTTAACTAGAGCCTAGTGTACTTTCAATGAGTCAGTGGGAGGAGGGGGAGGTATAGAGTAATTTGTATACATGCTTTTGTCAGCGTTTTCAGGGTATTGTGTTGACAATTGGGTATAAGAGCACACTATGAGCTATCCCTGGTTACCTTACCTACCTTGTTACCTTGGTCTCGTGGAAGGAAGGTGCATTGCTTCTATGACTTCTTATATTCTATATATATTATATACAAATTAGATGCGACATATGGGCTCTCCTTAAAAAGGATCATTGTACACACTTTTTTATTATGAGATCAACCCAAAAATCACAAAAAAAAACCCGCTGATCCATACCTACATTTTGTCGAGTTATGTGAATACTAGTTCTCTGCCAGCAGCTTCACCTGCGTATAAGTTGCTTCTTCATACAAACTTTTAACCCGCGCTTCATCCCCTTAGAGGATGAAGTTTGGGAAATCTTGGTCTCACAGTAAAAGTCGTTCATATTGGTGTATAAAAACCCATCTGTCGTATCTACGTACTTTGTTTATATATATTGTTTGTATTATATGTATTTTATTAGTTATGTATTGTATGTATGTAAATATTACACCATGAACTACATAAGTATCTTTATTTCCTTCAATGTCAAATCCATCCAAAGGTTGTCTTTAAAAAATCGCTTTTAGCGATAAGACCGCCAATTGTGACACCCTATTAATTTTAAGTTACTATTGTTATTTTATTTTTGGTGTGTAACAATGAATATATCTATATATCTACCCAGAGAGCAGTGGTGGCCGAGTAGTAAAGGCTAGACTTACGGATTTGTAGGTCGCGGGTTCAAACCAAGCCAGGCGATTTACTTTGTGTAATTTATTTCTCTGCCCTACTGTCACTTTAGTTAAACGATTCTTCGGACATAGTATCACGCAAGGAAAAAAAAAGATATTAAAATGTTTATTTTAGATTTTGCCTCTTAGATTTTCATTACATGAATGATACAGCCCCAGTAAGTGGTTAATAACATTTGTGTCGGGGTTGTCTCGCAACAAAAAAACAATATATCATCATATGATTTTCTTAAAATTTATGAATGTATATTTTTTTTTAATTAATTAATGTTTCGTGATTCTTAGGGCCATATCTTCATTTCTAATGCGATCACGCAATGAAAGATAGAATATCCGAGCACAGATAGTCTTTTAAAAAACATGCATCTAGGTATGTATCTACATCTCGTAAGTAAAACGATTCGATTCACGATATATGAACCCGGAATCTCGCCACATACCTAGTTAAACTTATAGACCCATCGGCGAGCTAGATACCAATAATAAACTTGACGGGTTTCTAGCAAAAAGCAATACACCATTAGACAGAATCGAATACTTACACTACACATGTTTTATACATTTCCCCTTTAGTTTACACATTATTAAAATACCGAAGTCTTTACTTAACCGTAAAGACTTAAGTCAAACATTTACTAAAGAAAAACCAACCATTTCTAATAAAAAATAAAGTTGCATTTTCTCTGTTGCAACGCCAAGACTTACCTTGTATAGGAAAGTAGGTTTTATGTTATCAGAAATAAGAGTTGTTTTATTTTTGCCGTATACAGGATGTACTATTATCACGTGCAGTAACATGAAGCACACACTGTATAATTGATTTTCTTTTGATAAAAAATCGAAGTGAACTCGCATAGCATTCATATTTAACGTTTATAATTTGATTATTTCGCACCTGACGATATGGAATTATGTAGTTTCATGCTAAAAAGGTGTAAGCGGTGTTGCAAGCTGCAAAACATGGATGAATATTGTTATATCTGTTGCCTTTTTTGGGTTCCGTACTAGAGAGTAGAGAGGACCCTATCCAAAGCGCGGAATATTTGAGAGAACGCTTTGGAGAGCCAAAAAATAGCCTAAATTGTCCAATGATAATTTTTCCATGTTTTCTTTATTTTTGCTACAGTAATATCACTGTAGCAAAAATAAAGAAACGAAAAAAAAAGAGACGCACAGGACCGGTTTTTGTGGCGGCGTTTAAGGGAGTCCTGTGTCCAGCAGTGGACGTCTTTCGACTGAAATGATGATGAATATGGAGAGATAGTATACAAATAAAATTGGTAATTCATTATCATCACCATCATTTCATCTCAAAAACTGTTGGACATACGCCTGCAATAAGTGTCACCACAATAAACGGTCCTATGCGTTTCGCATCCATCGGATTGCCGTAACGCTTATCAGCTCTTTGGTCCACCTTGTAGGAGGCTTTCTAACACTGCGTCTTTCGGTACGTGGTCAGAAGACGTAGCGTGTGCAGGTGACTGATAATATATCTATATTATATTTTCAACATTTGGGTTTGGGCCATAAGTTACTGAACTCAACCCTTTAATAGTTTTTAAAGGGGGGGTTTTGCGAACTGTAATAGATAGACAATTAAAAACCGTATTGGGTGCTTTTTCCAAAATTACCTATAAAATAGAAAAAAATATTTAAAAATTCACGGAACCCTTCGCGTGCGTGTCAAACTGGCACTGGTCAAGTGTAATGTCGTATTTTTTCTTGTTAATATACAGAATGTGGGTGTTTTTCACTGTGTTCATTATTAAATCTCATAAAACATGTTTTCATTTTAATTGAGAATATAGGGGAAGTTGTTTAGAATACGACAATAGATAAGTGAGAATTAAGTGTAATAGGAGACATTAGACAGTGGCGTCAGTGATTAAAAAGTAGGAAGGAAATTTTGGTATGTTTTTTTTATGGTAGGTACAAATCATCCAATGACAAATCCTGCCCTTGGGCGGAGTGGGAGACAGTGTCAGACTTCTATTGACTAAACGACCCACCGTTCCTTTTTCCTTAGTTGCAGGGCCCTGGTTTTCCGCTTTCGCATCAACCCTTACTTCTTCTGCTTTGCATTCTAGGGCCGCGGTATCTCTTTCTAACATTCCCGCAAACCAAATGCCCTACTAATAAAAACCTAATAAAACAACAATTTGTTTACCGATTTATTTTATCTATATATATAAAAGGAGAAACTGATTGACTGACATATCACCGCACAGCCGAAACTACTGGGACTAGGAGAGTGAAATTTTGCACAAGGCTTGATTTTATGACGTAGGCGAGCACTAAGAAAGGATTTGTCGAAATTTACCTCCAAAGGGGCCAAACGAGGGTCAAAAGTTTGTATGGAATAACCGGCTTACTGGCGGGTGAAGCCGCTGACAGAAAGCTAGTCTTTCTATATGCAAAAATTAAACATAAACATTCTAGAAGAGTTAATCAACCTCTAGCAATTTCTCTCACAAGAAAATAATGGCAGCAGGTGAAAATTTCAAAAATTATGTGGAATTGTGGATGTTAAAGTTCTTGTTAGTAAATGGATTTGTTTTTGCAAGATTATTGAAGCTCTAAGGATTGTTTCTTATGTAAAATAGAACTTGCATTATGTAAATATTAACTTCGAACATTTTTCAAGTCTTCTATATTTTTTATTACGTATCTGATGTGGATTTAGCATTATAAGTAACACCTCTACGGTCCTGACCACGGAGTAAATATAAAGGTCCTGACTAAGCGTATCGCCTCAATTTGCTTTTTGCGGTCTTCCTGTCCGATTATAATTTAGGTGTATTTAAGACTTGACTGTTTACCTGTTCACGTAAGGACCTTTTTTATGCTAGGTAAAAAGCATCCAAAGACGAATCCCGCTCTTGGGCGGAGCGGGAAACAGTGTCAGACTCTTACTGACGTAAGCAACCTACCCCGTTCCTCCCTTGTCTTATTCCCAGAGCCCCGATGTAACGCTTTCACACCAACCCTCGGCTCCAGGAGGCTTCGACCCTGTAGAAGGGACCTAATGACAGCGTTGCCGTGGCCGAACCCTGGGTCTCAGGCATGGGATTTAACTGGTTTTGCCATCGACACGCTAAGAAGAAGGCTTGACTACATTAGGTTCGTAATGAACTAGTGCGCTTCACCATCAACGATTGCATCACTGCACCATCAGTTGGGATCGCAGTCAAGCACTAGTTATTTAAAAAAAAAACAGTCACGAACATATTATTCTCTGTCTAAAAACGTTAAAGAAAACTTATTACTGTTTACATTTGCACAATAAAAGAAATATCCAACATGTGCGTTGAATTGAAAAACACCTCCCCGTTGGGTATTTTGGAAATCGGATAATAAAAAAGAATGTGCGCCTTAACGGTTCTGAAAACAACTCTTAACGAAATCAAAGAGCATTGAAGAAGAAAAAAAACAATTCAGCTATATGGAAAAGAAAAAAAAGGCATGTGTTTTAGTGCTAAGCCGTTTCAAGTTCATACTTTTTGCTTGTGAACGTTTTTGTGAAACTAAAAGCATATTGAACTCATCACATAACGTTTTGAACCACTTAGAACTGGTTCCTGGGTCAGCAAACTTTTTGATTACTCTGGTGATGTTTTTTTTTTATGGTAGGTAAAAATCATGACGAATCCCGCCCTTGGGCGGAGCGGGTAACAGTGTCAGACTCTTACTGACTAAACAACCTACCCTATTCCTACGTTGGCATATATACCAGGGTCAGAGCCTTCCTTTCAGACGCGAACCCTTGGCCCCAGTTGGCTTCGACCCTTCTGCAGGGTACTCTGATCATATTGGGCATCCTCAACATGTTGACTGTTCCTTGGTGAGGGCTATCTGATTCTTCTGGTATATACAGAGAATTGAAGGATCTGTAGATGTTTATGTTCTTTGAATATTGAAAGTGGTGATTAGACTGGTGAGGTCGAATAAGATATGCTAAAAAAATGATGAATAAATATGAGACTTTGATAAAAATTATTTAATTTTGGAATTTAATCATTTGATTTTTATAAAAAAATATCACTTTTTTTTATAAAAATCATTTCATTCAGTTAGTCAATCAGCGAACTGTATTTTTTTGGAATAGTTTCTTGATATCCTCTTTTGAAACATGCTTATAAAAAAAAAATACAATAATTCCGTTTGTTTCTTTTTTTAATTTCTTGATAAGTTTGATAGGTTTCGATATAATATAGGCGAAATTATTTACGTAAATATTTGTATTTATTTTTCTCCTTCACGTCCAAATGCCTAAACGGATTCAGATGTTATTGCACACTGATAAACCATGTCCTGGAATCCTGGAATAGCACAAAGGATAATCTTTATCCTTGCGGTACTCCCTTGGGATAACTTCCTACTTTAACGCAACCAAAGCCACTGGCAGTAGCTAGTAATTTTTTATTCGCTTGTTTTTAATTTCCGCATCCAGTTTACCTGTTTCATGAAACATGACCGTTCATCTCACACGTTAATATTTCAATTATTTGTGTATTGTCGGGGGTAATGTTTAATTATGTAACTCCCTCCTCCTTCTTGCCGTTCCCGAATGCCAGGGGACTCACATTTCTGATGTTTTTACGTCAAAGGATGGGGGAGCACTTGTGCGGGTAATGCAGGGTACGGGATATCTATTTTCCTATTTTCTATGTAGAGATTTGAATGGTGTATTGTTGTTTATCACTGTTCCGTGGAAGTTTTGGAATATTTTATAGTGCTGGAGATTAGAGTTGAGTGGCGATTGCAGTTTCTTTTGTTGATTCGTTATCATCGATCAGGGTAATGGTTATTGTAAAAAGGTAAAGGAATTTTGACTGCAAAGTGCAGCTCCACTCAGATCTGTGTGGTTCTTTCCTCAAAAGACCATTTGAGACTGTCTCAAATAACTTACGTCAGATTACTGAATCTGCATGGTTCTCGTATGTTTTGACCATTACATGTTTACTGTATGGACTCTAAGAGAGACTTTAACCCCTGACCCCTTTTTGCCGCCTTAATCATGTATACGTGATAAAAAAAATGTGTCCAGCACGCCGTAGTCACGACTACGTGACAGATTAAAAGTTAAAATCGTAGTTTACCACCGAAAGCATGTATTTTTTTTGGAATTTGAAATATTTGCATCCGCATCGTAGTCGCAATCTGTCAATATAGTTTCCTTACATTTTGACAAGTTTTTGACATTAATTGAGACAGATTATATTGAGACTTGAATTTGAACCTAAAATTAGCCGTTAGATCATCGCTTACCGTCAAACGAGATAGCGATCAAACGCGAGCATATCAATAATAACAAAAAAAAACTTAACAAGGAGTGGCTAACATGAAAAAAAAAATCTACAACAGTATTCTAGATTCCTATAAAGATGATCAGATTAAACCCCGCGGCGAGGCACCAGGTTTCTGATTTATTTGTAAACAAAACCTAGGAGGTGAGTAATCAGTCAGGTCCAAAAATGCCTGATCATCCAACTAGGATCGTTCTTAGAAGGCGGCTTCGTTTGACAATCGTCACGCCTCCATCGATCGGCTATAACTGCACTAGTGCAGAAGGCTAACTTTATAAGATGCAGTTTTGCAAGCATGATCTTAAGGAACGAATCTTCGTTATGCGCTAACATCGCAATCGGAAAACTTTGAGTCGACTCACACATCTTTACTATTTGTAGTCTCTGATAGACAAGGACAGAGATAATGCCGCAGAATGTGTATAATCGTCGTGGCCGATGTGAAATCGTGCTTATTCGCACAATTTTTGCGTTCAACGCCCCAGAGGCGAGTCACATATCTTCCGCTGTTTAGATTTAACATAGTCTGTAAGCCCATTTTCTGAAAAAAAAAGCGATTGCAAGAAAATATCCAAAAAGATCCAAAGAAGTCACTTTTCAATCAGTTTGATGCAGTTACTGAGATTGATTTTAGTTTAAGTTTAAACTGTTGAGCCCCAAGCGAACGCCGGTGTTCGTACATCTATTGTAATTCTATAGTGTCTCTAATTACAGTATACGAATATAGATAACCCACATGAAGTAAAAAAAAATTAAACGTGTTTGTTAGCCAACTTTCAATCCTGGGTCAGTTTTTTTACGTTATAGATCTTAAACTATGAATCATTTTTAAAGATGATCCAAGATAATCAAATTTATTCTAAGTTTTTTGCATTTTGCAGGTCAGTGTTGATTAAAATTGATTGGCGGCCGTATCATTTATTTATTTACGGAATTATATTCACTAAAATCATCAATACTATCCTCTCACTTCGTCTGACACTATTGATTGACTATTTTGTGAAAAAATCATTCAATAAGGTTAGCTAACCATTGTCTAAATGAATACGTGTTACGGCCGCCAATCATATTTTAATCAACATGTAGTACGCGGAAAATAAGTAGACCTATTTTCTATGGTCACACGCAAAGGACTGCGCGTCACTTTTGCAAATGGTCCAGCTTATTTACGGGTACTATACCCACATCTTGACATTTGACATGAAAAATGCAAAAACTTAAGAAAGTTTATTTCTTAAACCGCGGAAATATCCGAGGAACATGCGTTTATCCATCAGGGTCGCACATCTGAGTATCTGGTCTCCATCTCATAAATAAATAAAAAATAAAATCTCGTCAGCGTTTCTGTCATTTGTAGGGATTGTAGAGCTAAACGAGATAGAGAACCTAGTTTTTTTTGTGGTAGGTAATGACGAATCTCGCCCTTGGGCGGAGCGGAGGCGACCTCCTGCCGCTCCTCCTCACTCCAGACCATGGCTTCTACCAAGGCCCGGCACGAGAGATCGCCGCCGATAGAGTACCTAGTCGCAAACACACGACCCTGGCACATAGAACGCGAAACTAATAGAAATACAAGTTGTCAATTTAACCTTGAAAACCAGCAAACTAACATAAATTCACTTTTCCACTAAAATTACAAGTGTAGATTTCTGCCAAGCTTACCAACAACCGCCACGCCGTTCTAAAATATAATCTCAAACAGACAGAATCGATTGTACGCCCTTTCACGGTGTTTTTGTTACTTACCCTTCAATCCTGTTTGTAACCCTAGGGTTTGAAAAAGGGCTTTATAAGTGACGCAGAGATTATATCATAGGCAGCATCTTATTGTGATTGAAAAGCTAACTATGATCTCTCAAATCTCTTTGCTAAGTTTGATAAACTTGTGGCTATAGAATTACTTATCTATATCCCGTCTTTACTCATTGAGACTATTTATAAGAAGACTAGCTTGAACCCGCGGATCTCTCGCGTGAAAGTGGAATGCTCCATACAAACTTTCGACCCTAACCTAGGTGGTCCTCCTTATTCGTTCACTCTTGACAGAGTGGTCGTGGTTGATCATGTTGTATTTTCGTTGGCTAGTGAGGCTCCCGCGATGCGTCTCCACTTGCCACAGTTTTACGGCGTTTCGGGAACTCTGGACCATGGAGGTTTGTGTTGCAGCTCTAATGAGGTCTGTCCAACGCGTAGGTGAGCGCCCACAAGACCGCTTCTCTTCTTGTCCCTGGACAACGAGTTGCTCCATGGAGTGTTCGTTGCGAACAACGTGACCGAAATATTTAAAGATAGGACATAGATGGTTAATTTTGCAAAATTCTTTCTTAGTGCTCGTCTATGTCGACAACGTTGATATGTCAGTCAATCCGTTTCTACTTTTATATATATAGATTTAGGACCAATGTCACAGTCTTCTTATTTTAATATATCTCAGGTATCATTTTGTCTGGAAATTAGAATAGAATAAACTTTATTGTATACTAAAATAGTTAGATAACTTTTATACTTAAACTTAAATCTGTGAGTACAAAAGCTCTTTTATCTCACAGCGATATCTACCAGACAACCCTTGGATATACTGACTGAACTTAATATAAAGAGAGGTAGTCTGCGGTTTACTTATTGCTTGCTTAATCTATACTTATTAATATTTTATAACTGATGACTCAGAGACACCTGTTTCAAATAAAAAAATATATATTTAATGTTATAATAAATAACTCATTTATCACGGAAGGCTGTAATGTCACCAACTAAGGACGCGAGTGTAACCGCGGGCGGTAGCTAGTCAATAAAAAATAAACATAATTATGAAAAAGTCTCCTATTGTTTGTAATCTAAATTTATTTACAATAAATAATAAATCTTAAACAAGGCGTTATTACATATTTGTCTATCAGTATGTTTTTGTGATCTAATTTTGTATTTTTATTCCCAAGTACCTACTTTATGTATGAGATTTAATCTCAAACTATAATATACCTATTATTTATATAATCTGCGAGTAACCCCCTCTAAGGTCCATACCTCTCTAGACTGGATATGCTAAATATGGAAATTTACCAAAAAGAAAAAAGGTAAAATGCCGAGAAATATAACTCAGCATGCTAAATATAAATAAAAAGGCAAAGAATAAGATTCACAGAAAACTAGAAAATATACACGAAATCACTCTACAACATCTAACAATGTAGTGGAAATGGACCGGGCATGTTACATGTCTACAAGATCACAGGTGGAAGAAAAATGTAACGGCATTAGGTCCCCAGGAAAACGCAAGAAAGACCCTATCCTAGATGAGACTGAAGACAACAATAAAAACATTGCCGGAATAAACCGGATGTAGGTACATTAAAAATACATAAACACGAAATTCGATGTTTAAACTTGAAATTTTCAGTGGCCAACCAAGAGACCATCGTCTTGGTTGGCCACGCTTTCTAGCCAACCATTTTGTTAGTTGAAGAAGTATCCAGATGCTTCTTACAATTTTATTAACAAAATAGTCATGTTATATAATAACATCGTATAAAGTGGTATTTCTGACCAACTGTTTCGTAGTCATAATCAGCACAGGTGAATGATCTGTCCGAATTGAAGGCCGAGAATCGTTTGGTCAGTTTTTTTTTTATAATATTATTAGTACTTACTTATTGCTTCTACGTGTGTTTGCTAGGGCAACGATCCGAGACAAAAAAAAATTACGTATGTAGTTCGACTATTAGAATTTTTATACGGTCCGTTTTGGGGCCTTTTTAGGTAAAGTATTGCATTATGTTATGTAAAGATATTTCTGTGGGAAAAGTGAAGGTATTTTTAGAAGTCGGTTAGGAGGGATCTGTTTTTGAACTGCTCTATGTCTTGGTGGGGTTTAATGTTTGATCTATTTGTTTTAACTATTGTTTGTCTGTCTCTGTTTTTTCATTGCTCTATTTATTTGGGTGTCCATTGTAATCATTAGTTAGTACATTTTGAAAGTACGTTGCTTAGTTATGTGAGTATTTTTCAGTCTCATATTGTCAAGGTGAAAGTTTGTATGTATGTGTGTATGTTTGATTGTTACTTCTTCAAATGGATTTGGATACACTGGTATTCCATATCCTGGAATAGGCTGTAGCATACTTTTTATCCTGGGAGTCCTTTGGGTTAATTTTCGACTTACTGAATTCGCGAAGTAGGCGGCTGACGCTGGCAGAATTACGTACGACATCATATCTTTTAAGCTTTTTTCGTCTTAGTGAGAAGTGGCAACGATTAACACAAAGTAAGATATTGAATTTAAATGTGACTAAATATCACAGACGCAAATGTTGTGTTAAGTCTGCTTTAGCATCTGTCTTTATTTTTGTAGTTTAAATAAATAAAGCCTTAAAAAAAGAATAGAATAAACTTTATTGTACACCAGAACGAGAACAGTTTCACAGAAATTTAAATCTATGGATACAAAGGCGATCCTGTCGCTGTCAGCTACATCTACCAGACAACTTTAGGATTAGGATGAGTCTCGCACGCCTCAAGGAGTTGTCAGCAAATGGAGAGGTCCAACTACAGGGCCGAAGCCTACTGGGGCCCCGGTCCGGTTTCTGAAAGGAAAGTCCGACCCCGGTATTCAGAAGGCTAAGAAGGAATAGGGTAGTCGTTCACTCAGTAAGGGTCTAACTCTGTTTACCCGCTCAGCCCAAGGGCATCATCACATGATTTTCCCCAGCAAAAAAAATAAATAAATTGACAAAGTGTTTTTTTCCAATTGTTTAATATAAAAGATAAAGAAGCAGGTGATAGGTACTCATTACCAACACCATCAGTAAGCAATTGATCAAATACCTCGAAATTAGTCACTGCCATTTTTCGGTTCATTCGCTTTTCGGAAAACGGTATTGCGATAGCGGACATCCCCAAAAGGAGGAATTTCCTCGCCCCACAAGAATCCGCATATTACGAGTAGAACTGAATACGAAATAGGGTGGAACTACCCTCTGAATTTCAATCGTATTGCACGTTTGACGTTTGTATATTAATGTTTTCCCGCGTTTTTATTGTCGTAACAGGTGGCCATGATGAAATTTTAGTTTTGTTTTTTTGTGAAGGTTGGTTGTGTTCGAAATTTGAATGTTTGAAGTCCGAATTAAGGGCTTGGGTACACGATTGATTTTTATTTACACAACAAAGATTAAGCACAGCGGCAAGGAGGATTCTTTTCGTCGTTGAATGTTTTTGAATATCACCTAATTTTTTTGTTTTTTTTTTTTTTATGTAGAATTTTGATACAAGTGGAGAAAGTTTACCATCGCGACTGAGACAACTGGTGTTGACTAGTGATTCGTGGGAGTCGCTTAGTGCCCTACTTTATACGATGAAACAATAAATACTGACTTGCCTATTTTTCCGGCACTAGTGCGGAAAACAGTAGGTAAATTGCATACCTAAAAGCGGTAGGCTAGTAGTGGGTATCAGACATTTGATGGAGTGTTATATATTTATTTTAATTAGCGTAACAGCTTAATAGAACTATTATGATTTAATGATCAACGTTTTAGTTTTTGTTTACCACTGTATCTTTATTATTATTTTTGAAATAGACGCAACAAGATTGTTTATATGTTAAAAGCTTATCTTAATTTATGTATTTACGTTCTAATCTTTATCTGATTAGTAGATTTTATCTACTTCTCTAAGATACTGAAATCTTATAGAGATAATATTTTTATTAGAAATAGATTCAAAATAACTTACAAAGCTATATTAGAGCTAGTTTGATCTTATGTGTATCAACAAGCTATTCAAAGAGATTGAACTTTCTCTTTTATTGTGTATTGGTTCACGCTTGACCGCTACTCACCTGATGGTCAGCGACGGTGTGCAAATACAGACTTCGGCAGGATATTCCACTCCTTACTTATACGCACAATTAATTTGTGTCCAAAACGTTTTGTGCGTATAGATTGGAGGTTCACTATGTACCGTTGGCTATACGCCTGGTAGTCCGATGAAGGAATGAGTTTTTTGTTGATTTCCCACTATATCCAGAAGTCATCATCATCATCAGCCTTCTTGATGTTCCCACTGCTGGGACACTGGCCTTCTCTCTAGGAGAGAGAATGCATAATCCACCACGTGGGCCCAGTGCGGATTGGTGGATGTCACATGCCTTCGAATTTTTTATTCTAGGACATGCATTCCTCACGAGGTTTTCCTTCACCGTTTTGAGAAGTGCTCTGGCGCCTTTGGCTCAACGCGCGCCTCAAGGTATCAACAAACTGTCTGAGCCTGGCAGGGTTGAAGCCTACTGGGGCCATGGGTAATGTGAAAATGTACCTCAGGGCCTGGAATGAAGGAAAAGAAGGAACAGGACACTATTTCGCGTTCCGCCTAAGGGCGCGGAGATGACATTGATTTTCCCACCAAAAAATGACCCAGAAGTGCTTTAATGCTACTGCCCTTGAAAAAAATAATTTAGTTATAATTACTCCAATAAGTACCTAGTTTAAAAAACAATAAAGTTTATATGTTTGTGCGTGTAATCGCACTACGAAATTCAGATCACGATTGTCGATGAATTAAATCTAATTGCGATGAAAAAGTCGTGCGTGCGATTAACGCGCGCTTTTTTGGGCATCTCCTTTCAAGGCGGTTAAGGTTTGGTTCGCAGGGTACGACTATTGCTAATTGGTTGTTTAATAAAGCTATTAATAGTTTAATTTTAATTATTTAATCGTAATTGTTGAAGCTACTGGCTGGTTATTACAAACTTTTATTTAGGCCGGCTGCAGTCTTTTCGTCCGATTATAATTAAGTGTTTTTAAGGCTAGAATAGGCTCTTAATAAACTTGTACGCCTCACCATTAAGCACTAGTTTATAGCAATACAAAAAATCACCTGTTTCGATGTTTGTGACCAAATCTTCTAAATTAAATTTGATCCTCTTTCCGGTTACGGATTGAGCTGAAATCAGATGACAATGCAAAATTGTTAAGTCGTGGAGTTGATCTGATGATGGAACCGCAAGGTGGCCATAGGAACTGTGTAATTAAACGACACAACACCCTACAATTTAAGTTAAGTAAAATTTATGGGAATTAAAAGTGCAAACTCACTCGGAACTTTTTCCGAATCGTAATCGAACCACAGAAACATCTCTACTAACAGTTGAAATAGTTTCTAATAGGTATAGTTACTGCTAAAATCTTAAGAAAATCATACAATGAGTGAAAATTAGATATAGCTAGTATTTAAGTTCAATTTACGATTTTTATTGTAGCTTACAAATATATAAACGGTTAAGTAATTGAAATTTACCGCAATTAATCGCTATAAATTCTTTAAGACAATAGAAAGCTGTTATGTGATAGACTGGCTTGTCGGAATTTCTGAAGATTTTAACCCGTTAATTTTGTTTTGTACTAGAGTCTGCGGTTTTGTCTACGGGACGGTAAATGTTCCTAAGATAGAAAAATCTCTGTGGGATTCTTCGAAAGAGTTTCTGAAACACATCAAACGAATGATGCTGAATGTTTGCTCATGTTTGACAAAGTAACATCAATGAATTACTTAAAATCTGCGGTATTTTTTTACGGTAAATCACAAGATTTACCGCGAAACATTAAGATAGATAGATAGATAAACCATTTATTTGTTACAACACAAAGCATACACGAAAGCACAATTAAACTTTAAAACTAAGCACCCATATAAATACAGTCAACATTAACAAGAGAAACAAGAAATAACACGAAAAAAAAAAACAAAGATGAGAACCATAGTGCGGTGTGTATCTCAGTGCTGCACCAATTGGGAAAGGAAGGTTAGGGAAGGAAGATAGATGGGTTTTAGTCAAGCCCTGATACTCACTCTCAGTCCACCTAGAGCGTAGCCCGCCGTCCGGTCGTTGCGTCCGGTTGTTCCCGCGCGCCTCAAGGTGCTGTCAGCAAACTGTAGCCCTGCAGGGTCGAAGCCTCTGGGACTAAGGCGTAGGAGAAACGGGGTTGGTTGTTTAGTCAGTAAGAGTCTGACACTGTTTCTGGTTCGTCATTCGATGATACTTATCACTACATAGTATAAAACAAAGTCGCTTTCTCTGTCCCTATGTCCCTTTGTATGCTTAAATCTTTGAAACTACGCAACGGATTTTGATGCGGTTTTTTTTAATAGATAGAGTGATTCAAGAGGAAGGTTTATGTGTATAATGCATGCATAATATATTCAATATTATGCCCCCGGGCGAAGCTGGGGCGGGTCGCTAGTCTACCATAAAAAAAAAACTTCCACGCAGAGCCACAGAAGAGCCAGACATTTTGGTGAGCTTCAGCGTTATAATGTTCCCACTGCTGGGATTCAGGCCTCTTCTCCAGGACAGGGAATTGGCTGTCATACACCACGCGGGTCTCAGACATGACGGTTTCCTCGCGATGTTTTCTCACCGTTTTGTGAGCTATCGGCGGCGGCGACCTCTCGCGCCGGGCTCTGGTTCAGGCCATGGTCCGCAGCGAAGAGGAATGGCAGGCGGTCGCCTCCTTCTGCGAAGCAGTAGTGCTCGTAAAGGAGGAGGCCGACCGCATAAGGCAAAGGCAACAGCGCCCTCGCCGTAGCCGTCGCCGCCGCGATTCTGCCGATATCCGGCCACCGTAGACACTGGCTCGCGGACGGTGAGCAATGGGTAGCTCGCCGTCCGGTCGTCTGGTAACTGTCCAGACCGAGTCCAAGTCGTCAACGGCGCGCACCGTTCCCGCGCGCCTCAAGGAGTTGTCAGCAAACTGCAGGGGCCCTTCAGGGTCGAAGCCTCCTGCTGTGGAGGTGGTGCAAACTGTTACCTCGACTCTAGGAATAAGGCAAGGAAGGTACGGGGTAGGATTTTTAGTCAGTAAGAGTCTGACACTGGTCTCCCGCTCCGCCCAAGAGCGGGTTTCGTCATTCGATGATTTTCACCTACCATAAAAAACAAACCGTTTTGTGAGCTGTGGTGATGAAATAAATTACACAAAGTAATGCACCTGACTACTATTGAACCTGCAATCCACAACTCGTAAGTCCACTACTGCTCTCAAGACAGAGAGACATATATACTATGTGGATAAATAATTATATAATATAAAAAAGTCTATACTATGTAATAGTATAAAAAAGTCGCTTCCCGATGTCTGTCCTTATGTATGCTTTGATCTTTAATACTACGCAACGGATTTTGATGCGGTTTGTTTTAATAGATAGAGTGATTCCAGAGAAAGGTTTGTATGTAAAATACATGCTTGTATTTACCATTGCACCCGTGCGAAGCTGAGGCGGGTCGCTAGTATTATATAAAAGTCCCTTCTAAAATATCTTAAAGCTAAAATATAAATACCAACTTAAGGAAATATAAAAAAAGAAGACATTATCTATCACTGTGTCCACAGCTCTAAGTGTTTGGTAACATGCCTCGTATTTTGCATCTATAGACAATGAAAATTGTTCATGAAAAGTAGAATGTGAGATTATTTGATCTCGGTTGCATTTATACTCATTGTTAGCTGTTGTTTATTTGGTCAATGGAACATTTTGACAAAAATAGAAAATTTCCTATGAAACGAGGACATTTCCGACCAAGTGTTTTAGTAGAATTTTTGAATTTGTGGCAGAAATAGATACGTTCATTCATCCAATGTTAGACAAAGGTCTCCTGAAACATCGCCAAAAAGACCGATCTTAGATGTCTCACATCCATCGAATTCCTGTGACATTCACCAGGTCATCAGTCCACTTTGTAGCAGGCTTTCCAATGCTGCGTACTTATACGTGGTCGCCACTTCAGAACCTTTCGGACTCATCGAAAATCTGTCCGACTAGCTATGTGCCTACTGCCACTAATTTTGACGATTCTTCGGGCTATGCCAACGTTGATCTCGGTTGAATGTAATGATGGAAACAAATTTTTCTTATATATTAAAATAAATCTTGGGCGGAGCGGGAAACAGTGTCAGACTCTTACTGATTATACACCCCTCCTGTTCCTAATTCGCCTTTCGCACTGGGGCCAAGCCTTCCTTTCAGAAAGAAACCCTGAGCCCCATAAAAACAAACAAAACAAATCTAAGAAACTCCTAGAGAATTTAAAAATAGAATTGTTTTTTTTTTCCTAATAGTTTTCGGCCTCGAAAAGCCTCGAATCAGTTGACAGTATTAATTTACTCGTTAACTTTTATTGGTTCTAGTAATCTGTTAAATATGTAAAATTGTCTGATCTATGTGTAGGATGATCGATTTATTTCTTATGGCGTTTCTAAGCGGATTTAATTTGACGTAATTATCGATTGATTAGTAATCGATTCTTTGGATTTGGTGTTTTTGCAGGTGTCGACAAATTTTAAATTAAACATATTTGTTTTTTTAAAGTTCTGTTTCGCAAAGTGTGAGCCACGGCTCGTTTGTGTAAGTACCGTGGTGATGAGTGCTCACCAAATTAATTTGATCTACTATACAGTCTTTACTAATTATGGGTAGTTAGACGCCAGAAAGTCTGATTTGATGATCAGACTGATAAAAAGATATCCAAGCGGTATTGTAAGTCATCGACGGCGCATACTGTTCTCGCGCGCCTCAAGGAGTTGTCAGAAAGATAAAGAGCAGGGTCGAAGCCTCTTGGGGTCAAGGGTTGATGCGAAAGTTTATTACCAGGGCCCTGGGAAAAAGTCAAAGAAGGAACGGGGCAGGTTGTCCACTCGATAAGTGTCTGACGCTGTTTGCAGCTTCGCCCAAGGGTGGGATTCGTCATTGGATGATTTTTACCTACCATAAAATAGGGGGTATTGTGTGTGGCCCAGTGTTTGTAACTGGATTATAGATGTCTGATAGGCAGCTTGGTCAGTCGGCTTTGCCACAGCTTTTGGACGAGTTAACTTAGCCATTCATGCCGGTCCAGAAAGAGGTGGTGACATGATTCAGATGGTTTCCCCGAGCACGGGTTTATCTCGCGGGTAGCATCTGTGAAAGGAGTTGAAGGAGGCCTTCGTTTTGAGTAAGGAAATAAAGTTCTCATAGCTGTAACACATTTTTCAAGCTCCAATAGCTAATGAACTTTTCGCTGTCTTTTGGGTACATCCAAAGTTCACAAAGTTCAGTCGCATAAAAATTAAAAAAATTGCAAGCAAGGGACATAGAATATTGCAGGAACCCCATATTTTTTATTTGTATATAAATATACTAGTCATTTGCCATCCTATTTTTATGAAATACTAGCTTTTGTCAGCGGCTTCGCCCGCGTACATAAAATATATATAGCCTATGTTGCTCAGGAGTAAAGCAGCTTTCTGTTGTTGCTAAATTTTTTCTAATCGGACCAGTAGTTCCAGAGATTACCCCCTACAAACAAAAAAAAACAAACTAACAAAAAAACAAACTTTACCTCTTTATTATATTAGTGTAGATTTCATACTGAACGACAAACTAAATTTAAAAAAGCAATTTTTTCGAAAATAGCGTCAAAATTGATTTTTAAATGAATTTTAGGAGGTGTGGTTTCTTTGTAATTATGTCGTCACATTTCGATGTGTGCATCCTTATTCTGTTACTTGAAAGGTTTCCATTCTACCAGGTTTGCAAGGTTTATAACTTGATTTTGACCAGATTTTGTTTTTTTTTTAAATAACGATTATGGATGAAGTTATTTTTTGAAACAGCCTAACCTAACCTAATTAATTTAAACTATTCAATTTGTTTCAGGTAAGATCCGATTTCAAAACGAATTTAAAGAGTAGAGAACCCATACTTGACGAAGCTAGGTATTCGAAACTACCACATCAATCGAAACTGTTACCATCAAACGAAGTTTACCGCAACAATTTCGGGCCACATTCCTAACAAACCCTACCTGTGCTGACAAACTGATTTTACAATGATCTCCGCGAGAAGGCAACACCAACCAACATGTTATACAAACATAATATTGTACGAAACCCAAATAGGATTCCCCAAGCGGAAACAGCTCATATTAGCATAACGTGAGCATAGAATGGGGACAACTGAAATGAAAAGTTGTTTTCAGACATGGCATTTAATTTTAGACGTTTTTAGAAGCCGGTTTGGCAAGGTAAATAAAAAAATTGAATTGTGTTTGGACAGATGTCGCATAACCTGCTGGTGTAGAGGAGTTTTTAAAATGTGAAACATTCAATCTCAATTTTACCATCGGATATCCCGGCTAATATCCACCCTTACGTTGTTAAGACACCTGTGGCCCGGACTAAGCGTTTGGCCTCGTCGTTTATACCGCGTACATCGAGAGACCTGAAACAGTTTGCCGGCTGCAGTCTTTCCGTCCGATTATAATTTAGGTGTCTTCAAGGCTAGAGTGAATAGGCTCTTAATAAACTAGTGCGCCTTGCCATCAACGATTGCATCACTGCTTACCATCACGTGGGATCGCAGTCAAGCACTAGTTTATTGCAATAAAAAAAATTGTGTAAGGTAATTTTGGTTTTGAGCTTGTAAGACCTATTTCGTTTTGGTTTATGTTAAGTTCAGAAGCTCATACCTAATTGTTCGACTGCACAAGTGCACATCAAATATTGTAGTCGACGGTTTAAGTACTGCAAAAACTAATTAACTGATAAATACAAGGCTATAAATAAAGCCACTTTTAGTGACTAAAGGTGGGTTTATTCAAAGTATTTGTCAGTTAATGAGTTCGTGCAGTAAGCTAAGGATATTTTAATATAAGTATAGTTTAATGAAACTATGCTACCGCGGCGCTGCAACGCGGTTAAGTGTTTCGGCCCTAAAAGTAAGTAGGATAGCCTCCTAAAAGTAAAAGTTTGGTTACTTAAGAGGCCGGTTCGGGACGATTTATCCATACAAACGTAAGTAAAGTCGACCATATTTCAACCATAATATGGTTGAAATACGAGTACCTATGCTCGACTTGCAAATGATTTTGGTATTACGTTTGTATGGATAAATCGTCCCGAACCGGCCTCTTAAAGGCAAGCGTATTCCTCGTCGATTAAAATAAAGGTCAAGCGTGAGTTTATCAGCGCGAGTTTAATATTAATTAAAAAAAAACACGAAATAACTGCAGGAAGATCGAAGACGAGGACAGTAATGAATAACATCGAGTGGAAAAACCTTTGTCAAAACTGGGCAAACAGTCCTGCTAGGGGGGCAGGTCTGTTTGCCCGATCACAATCGTTTCGTTTAGAGTTAGCGCTTGTAGATAGCCATACATACCTAATTCATTTATTGGGATGACAACCGAACAAGGGAGTTTGGGGCGGGGCCAACTACAAGCGATAAATTTAAACGATACGATTGTAACTTGGCTAGGGGGGTAGGTTGTTAATGTAGACTCAATAAATTGAGTCAATAAATTGAGTCAACTGAATGAATTGTCAAAAAAAAGTGTTTAATAGATTTGGTTTGAATAAAGGCTTTTATTATTTATTAAAAAAAATTAAGACTATCTTTCCGCGAAAATGTCACAGACAGTATATTAAATTATAGTCGTAAACATAATAAAAACGACCTAATTAACTGGGTTGGATTAATTTAAGATCACAAACTAACTATTGCGTTATCATTACATAGTATAAAACAAACTTGCTTATCCCTATGTATGCTTAGATCTTTAAAAGTACGCAACGGATTTTGATGCGGTTTTTTTTTAATAGATAGAGTGATTCAAGAGGACGGTTTATGTGTGTTATACATGCATAATAAATTCAATATCAGTACCCGTGCGAAGCTGGGGCCGGTCGCTAGTAGCCTATAAAATAAATTATTACCTATTGAAATTAATTTTATGGTCTAAAACTGTCATCAGTGCGTTACCGAAGATTCTAATTCTTTAAACTTACTCTATAGGTCAATAATAGATAAAATCGGATTATCTTTTCCCATCTTTGGTGGGAAATTCTCCCATAAAAGATAAGGTTTGGTTTCTATAGTCCGTTAAAAATAACATTACACATTTAACAACAACTTTTTACTGTGCATTCAACCGATTTTGAGTTTTATTACATTGGTGGTATTTCTTTTTTGTGGTGGGCAAATATCATCCAATGACGAATCCCGCCCTTGGGTGGAGCGGGAATAGTGTCAGACTCTTACTGACTAAACAACCTACCCCGTTCGTCGTTTATAATACATCGCCATACGTACCAGAGCCAGAGCCTGCGTTTCAGACACAAACCCTTGGCCCTAATTGGCTTCGACCCTTCTGCAGAGTCCCTACGGTTGCTGACAACTCCTTGAGGAGTGCGCGCCATCGACGACTGGGCTTGGTCCGGACGATTACCAGACGACCGGACGGCGAGCTACCCAATGCTCGCCGTCCGCAAACCCGCGCCTACGGTGATCGGAAGTCGGGATCGGAATTCCGGCGGCGTCTGGAGCGCAAGCGCCGTTGCCTTATGCGGTCGGCCTCCTCCTTTGCTACCACTCTTCCGCTTTGCTGCCACTATTTCTCACTGCAAACCATGGCTTATACATTGGCGTTATGACAAGTGGCGGGTGCAGTAAATAGTTGGTTTTTTTAACAACTATTTGCTTTTAATGCCATCCTTATGCTCAAGGAATAAAAGTTAATATCGGTTGTACAGACAGTAAAGAGGTTTGTTTTAATGTATAAGCTTAACGCGAGTGGAGTATAGGCTTATCGTCGTTGTCAAATGCGATTAGAATCTTAAAATATTTTGTAATGTTTTCAGTTTATCGTATTTGTTTATAGCCTATAGCCTATAGTTTATAGCGTATTTGTTTATAAATAAGTAATAAACTTTAATACAATTCAAAACGTAATCGTTTTGAATTGTGTTAAAGTTTATTACTTATTTATATTCTTAGATGTGTTTTTTTATATTTTTACTATTTTCGCTTGCTTTGATTACTGCTCCGCTCCCGTCGGTCGTAGCTTGATGTTATAGAGCCTAAAGCAACCTATAACGCTTAAAGATTTTTTTAATTTGAACCGATAAAAATATAGTACCCATTTGGAGTTAAGAACGAGCCATAAACGATTGCATCACTGCTTACCATCAGGTGAGATTGCAGTCAAGATTTGTATCTATCAATTAAAAAAACGCAGTCAAACTATACTTCATGTTTTCAGATAGAAATAGTATTTGATAAATATTGAAACTATAAATCTTACCTAGTGAGTACATAAGTAAATATTTATTTATTTTAACATAGTGAATACTTACCTTTTGGTGTTTTTTTTTTTATGGTAGGTAAAAATCATCGAATGACGAATCCCACTCTTGGGCGGAGCGGGAAACAGTGTCAGACTCTTACTGACTAAAGAACCTACCCCGTGCCTTCCTTGCCTTATTCCCAGAGCCCCGGTGTAACGCTTTCGCATCAACCCTCAGCTCCGGGAGGCTTCGACCCTGTAGGGCCCCTACGGTTACCTTTTCGTGTACAATAAAGTTTCTTTCTATCTACAGTACCTACGGCAGTCAGATCTTGGCGAGTCTGAATTTAGGTTCTGCGAATTTTAGCGCTTGAAAACTCAATAAAAAAAAAGGTTTTAAAAAAATGCCAATAACAGTTTTTAACAGCAATAACAACTACAAATTGCATTTATTTATTTAAACTTTTAATTTTTTTTATTTCATCACCACTGCTCTCAAAACGGTGAAGGAAAACATCGTGAGGAAACCGGCATGTCCTAGAACCAAAAATTCGAAGACATGTGACATCCACCAATCCGCACTGGGCCCGCGTGGTGGATTATGGCCCATTCCCTCTCCTAGAGAGAGGAGGCCTGTGTCCTTGCAGTGGGAACATTAAAAGGCTGATGATGATGATGATGATGATTAATTTTTTTTACGAGTACACAAGCGCTAAAATTCGCAAAGCTAACTTCAGAGTCGCCAAGATCTAGGGCCGTACTGTATCTTTGATACATAGCATAGCATGTAAGATAATTACAAAATAAGTACAAGTTCTAACATGTTAATTCAAAATATGTAAGTAATACATTATTAGTATTTTAAAATTGTAATGGGTGTATTTAACCTAAAATAAATTATGAATTATTATTATTATAAATAAAATCTAATAATCTTTTTGGTGTACAATAAAGTTTAATCTATCTATCTATCTATCGCATAAATAAAATAAGTTCAGTCGCATTAACAAAACCACACCTTAACCAAGTGCAAATTGACACACAACACTAGTTAAGGAGTGAGCTCAGCACATGGATCTATTTAAGATGGACACCACATGAACAATGAGTTGTAATTCGCTCAATTATGCCAACGATTGTAATCGGATGTTGACCCTTGGAGGAAGATGTGATGGTGCTATTTATAGCAGGATGATGAGTATGTGGAATTATAGAGGAGGAGAAGTAGTTCGCTAAATACTTTGAAGGTTTTATGTTATAATAGGTTTTTACAGTGGCTTTACTCACGTCAAAATAAGTTTTCCCTATGAACTTTTTATTTTATTTAGGTGGGTTAAAATCCTCCAATGACGTCTCCGCGCCCATGGCTGGGGTGGGAGATAGTGAGTGAAAAACCTGCTTCGTTCCATATGAACTTTGGATCTCCTAATAATCCCTTAAGGTCTAAATATCGTGTGGATTTGCTCCGCATGCGCAACCTCCGCAAATGTCCTTTTCATACAAGTATAATAATTTTGGTGTCTTGAAGGCTGAGTGAATAGGATTTGAATAAACTAGTGCGCCTTACCATCAACGATAGCATCACTGCTTACCATCAGGTGGGATCGCAGTCAAGCATTAGTTTATAGCAAACAAGCGACCCGCCCCAACTTCGCACGGGTACTGATATTGAATATATTATACATGTATTATACATCATAAACCTTCCTTTTGAATCAGTCTACCTATTTAAAAAAAAAAATACCGCATCAAAATCCGTTGCGTAGTTTTAAAGATTTAAGCATACATAGGGATAGACGCGAAGCGACTTTGTTTTATACTATGTAATGATGGTGATTAAAATATGATTAGCGGCCGTAACATGTATTTATTTATGGAATTATAACCATTAATTCATCAATACAACCCAGTCAGTTCGTCTTACCCTAAAAAGGCAATTTTATATAAAAAAAAAATATAAAAGAAAATTTGAATACCACTTGGCCACTTTGGCACTTTTACCTTAATAGCGGAAAATTTAGGTTAATACGATAATGATCTCTTCCTCGTGTCGTTCAAAACGAGTTTTTTCGTCAACGTTTCACATGACCCCTGTTACAACATGAATCATCTATTGTCACATGACCACGCGGTCACTACAGCTCATTTTCAGTCACTTTGACCCCAACTGTTTCTCGGAAGTTTTCCACGATTAAGAGCGCCCAACCCGACCTACATTACCATATTAATGTTCGTACGTGTTAATAACGTATTTGTAACTTTTTTTCTCTAAATATTTTGGTGATACCTTGTGCATGTTGTGTAGGTTTTTAAAGAAATTAAAACATAAAGGGGAAAACTAATCTAGCAAAGACAAAATTTTCTTTCTGTATTGTGTGGACTTTATGTAAATTTAAAATAATCTTAAATAACTATAAAATGCAAAAGTATATCTATAAAAATCTGGAACATTTGATCAAAATTGTGAATGCCAATTACGAAAAAAAAAATAGTTTTTGTGACTTTTTTCTCTAAATAGTTTTGGTGATACATATATTATGTGCATGTTGTCTAGGTATTTTAGAGACATCCAAACATAAAGCGAGAGAGGGTAGGGACCTCTCTTCAATTTTTCTCATTTTTATCTTATTTATGTCTACATATGGTTTCAGCATTGTGTATATCTATATGTGTCAAATAAAATATTTTTCATTTTTCGACTAGCCTGTCAGTCTAGTAGTTAGAGACCCTGACTGCTAAGCGGGAGGTCGTGGGTTCGATTCCCACCAGGACAAATGTTTGTGTGATGAGCACGATCATTTGTTCTGTGTCTGGGTGTAATTTATCTATAATATGTATGTATTTAGAAATATATAAGTATGTTTATCAGTTGTCCAGTATCCATAACACTAGCTCTGCTTAGCTTGGGACTAGATGGCGTTGTGTGATAGTTGTGTACATATATTATATTATATATATATTTTTATTTCTTTCTTTTAGATCACGTTCACGTTGCCAATAGAAGGCTCATGTAAGGGCCCTCTTAACACAACTATCGATATAATTAACTGCTCACCTAAAGCTTACACACTAAGTTTATCAATAAACCCAAAGGTTTAACTACCTTAATGGAGGTAGAGTCAGCAACTAAAGTGACTGCGAGCTATTTGTACCGTGATAATGTGCTTTTACGAGCAGCGGGGGCTCAGTGGTAAAGGCTCAGACTTATGAATTGTAAGTTGTGGGTTCAATAACTTATGGCACCGTTGTTCTGAAAACTGTGAAGAAAAACATTGTGAGCAACAGAGAACAGAGACATGTGACATCCACCAACCCGTACCGGTCTAATTTTAGGAAAAAAATCATACAACGACTTCTACTCTCCCTTGGATTGGGCGGAAGATTTTTTTTATGGTAGATAAAAATCATCCAATGAAGAATCCTGCCATAGGCGGAGCGGGAAACAGTGTCAGACTCTTACTGACTAAACAACCTACCCGTTTCTTCCTTGCCTTGATCCCAGGGCTCCGGTATTATTATTAAAATCTAAAGAGTACTTTAGATTTTAATATAATTTTTCTTCTAGTACAAAAAAAATACTCATCTTTTTCTGAATTTAAAAATTAACTTTCCAATAAATTATTTATACCAATTAAGTTTATCATCCAATAAAAACAAAAAAAAAATCTTTTAAAGACTTTTTTCCTATCGCTACCAGGGTCACAGACTTTGTAAGGTAAAGGACGACGAAAACGTCCGCTGAATCTATAAGGGATCGATGTACACATGTATATACAATATACATACACAATATACATGTATATATACGTATATATATCCACTACCGGTTGCGTAACATCCGGTCCTGGTTAGTACACAAGTCTGATATGAATTTATATTCGATATTTTTCCTTTCGATTTTTTGCAACGGCCATTTTGGTTGCACAAATTGTGCTTGTTGTTTTTATTATGTGTTTTTGATGCGTCATTGGTTTTTGGTGGTTTTAATTGAATATGAGGAAAAATAATAGTTGCATGATTGTTTTTGTTGACAATCAATTGTATTTTTACACTACTGAACTATAATATATATAACTTTCTTGCTACTAACCGCGGGCGGGTCCTGGTGACCTGTAATACAGAATGTTGCACATACCTACAAATTTAGTACTAAATTGTTTAACCTAGCATAAGGAAAATGTGTGAAGGGAAAATATATATATATTTTTTTATATTATTATTTTAATGAATAGAGATATGATAGTGGTTGTTATTTATTAAAACTAATAACATTACCGTTATAGGATAGAGTTCAGTAAGGTCGGTATTTGTTGTAACAGACAATCTAATCCTCTGTTGCACCTCTTGCAGACAGCGTGCAATGGGTAGCTCGCTGTCCGGTAAGGGAAGAGGCCGAGCCTATGAAATCGAATATATAATAAACTGTAGGGCCGATACCTCTGGCTACGAGGAGTTTTTGAAACGAAAACATGTTCTCGTTCAGTTAAGTCTGACACGCCTTTTTTCTCACTGGATGAATTTTCACCAAAAAAGAAAAATTGATAAAACTGCAATGCAATGTAATATGTAATCAGTGATGCAATCGTTGATGGTGAAGCGCGCTAAGTTTATTAAGAATCTATATAGTCTAGCTTTGAAGGCACCTAAAATATGATTGGACAGGAATACCGCAGTAGGCAAACTTCCAGTTTCAGTCCTTCAATGTACGCGGTATTAACGACGACACACGACGCATCCTTTATAATTTGAGGCGTAAATTATAATCAAACGCTAAAACGTCGTACGCAAGTTACTATATTAAAATAAAATTTAGCTTCACAATGAATTCTTACAAAATCCTGAGAATCTTATCACCATAGCAACTTAGTTTATCCCCATTCGTTTCGCATGATAAGCATTAGTTTCACTGCACCTATGTTTCTTTCCTTCGCCAATCGCCGTGGAAATTGCAATCATTAACACGTTGTTGCATACCTTTTTCCAATCATAGATTGTGAGTGCCAAGGTTCTTGAGATCTATGTTATTTTTTAATCGCTTATGTTTCACTTAATATACATACTCACTCACTTTATATCTGCGATTTAATTCAATTAAAAATTTATATTATCGGTGTATTATGCAAATATCACACAGCGCCATCTAGTCGCTAACTATGAAGAGCTTTTGCTATATAGAGTACTAGCTTTTGTCAGCGGCTTCGCTCGCGTACATAAAATATAGTCTATATCACTCAGGAGTAAAGCAGCTTCCTATTATTGCTAAAAATTTTCCAATCGGACCAGTAGTTCCAGAGATTACCTCCTACAAACAAAAAAACAAACTTTACCTCTTTATTATATTAGTGTAGATGTAGATTAAACAAGTGATGAACATATATATTCTCGTATATTTCTTAATACATAATTGTTTTTTTCCGGATCGCACATCATCCAATGGCATCTGCGAAAGATAGTGGCATAGTCTTACTGACTAAAAACACACTACTGTTCCGTTTTTGCCTTCGATCCAGGGCCCCGGGTTTTCCTTGCAGAAGCGAAATTTGCCCCAGTTGTTGGCTTCGACTCTGTTGGGTCCTTACGGTTTTACTGACATATTGTGGCGCGTGTGGAATTCTACGCGCCGCCGACGACTTGGGCTCGGTCTGGACCTACGAATCAGAAGCTAGTATTCGATTCTAAGATTGTCCTGTCAGTCTAGTAGTTAGTGACCCTGACTGCTGTGCCGGAGGTCATGGGTTTGATTCCCACTCAAGATAAATGTTTGTGGGTCATTTGTTCTGTGTCTGGGTGTATGTATATGTATACATTTAGAAATATATAAGTATGTTTATCAGTTGTCTAGTACTCATAACACAAGCTCTGCTTAGCTTGAGACTAGACGGCGTTGTGTGATAGTTGTCGAATATTTAAAAAAAAAATGTTGTTATGTTTCACTCTCTCTCTCCTTGAGATAAGGCCTGAATCGCAGCTCTGCCAATAATATAATCGTAGAACTTCAATCTATGTCGAAACCCAAACCATCAAACGTTCATTGCCAATCATGGGTCTTTAATTGCCATTTCTGATCAAAACTAATTTCGATAAGATTAGTTGCTATTATTAGTCTCGTTTGCTATCAGCTAGGCTGTTTCTATAGATAATGAGATCTTTGAAGGCACATCTAGATTTGATTTAAAGGTTCGATCAATTCTCCTACATTGATCAAATATGCGCGTCATATATTTTTTCTATCTTTTAATATCACTCGCTATTAAACTTATAGCACACTGACATATACGTGATGATATCGTACACCACATATTAAGTATCTATATAATTATTAATGCTAGTCTCAGTTTTGGGGTTCCTCTAAAGTAGTTCGAAATACGTTTAGAACCTTTCATTTGTTTAGTTCGTGTTACGAGGTAGAAAGTGAGCTAGTGTCTTGTCAAATGAGTGTTTTTTTTTAAACACAAATATTTTAATCATCAAATATTCCTTACCAGACAACCTTTGGGTTAAATAAAAAAAAACTTTTTACAAAAAAAAAACCGCCTTCAAAAAAAGCCAAACGATAAAAGTTCCTACACTAAAAAATTGAAAATAAAAATTTGAATTGCTGTAAAGAAACTTAATTTATAGGTAAACTTATTTGACATTAATATTTTGCAAATATTCAAAATTTATTACTTCTTTTTGGAGTCGGTGCCAGCCAAGGCAAGGAATTACGAATGAGCAACAATCCCAATCTATCCTTTCAAGTACAAAAAAAATTTTGCAAATCCACCCATAAACAACGGGGTACTGAGGTAACAAAAAAAAACAGTCGAATTGAGAACCTCCTCCTTTTTTTGAAGTCGGTTAAAAAGACAACACAGTGGTAGGTGTGCACAATAAATAAATAACAGATATCTCCTAAAAAAAATAGCAATTAATATTTCCTTCCTCTAGGTGGTGCAGTAGTGAGCGTCAGTATTTTCCCGATTAAAACCCCTCTGTCTGTATTTCTTCAGTTACCCTTTGCGTTCCAGGGTTGTGCTTTCTTACGATCACCCATCCTGGAATGAGATATGTCTATAAATTAAATTATTTCAGTGAGTTAGGGAAGTTCCAAATCCTATTTTAATGAAAAAGTTTGGCAGGTTTCTATGCTCAATTTAATTTGAAAAAAAAATCCTCAAATAATTAAATTTCATATTCAGAAATTAGGTAGGTGTATACCTAACTAAATACGCATCAAAATGAAAAATCATGCAGAAATTAAAATTTATTCCGTTCTGATACGGAACTCGCGGAGCACCAATAAAATTCGCACTGGCCACTTTTTTTACAGCTACCAATCTAATTCTTACAGTTTATCTTTTAATCAGTTTCAACTTTCAAATTATGAGAAGCAATAGTATTGCTGTTAGTGGTTAGAGAAAAAACAACCGTTAGTACGAGTTCGAACCCGGACCTGCGAAACTTCTCAATAGAATGTCTGTTTATACCTATTATATGTTGAGAGCGTCGTTGGCCTAGTGCTCCTAAAGCGCACGATCCGGTTTGATTCCTGTGTTGGACAGTGTTCTTATATTCTTTATTGCACATAAATTACACAATTAACAAAAAAAATGATGTACACAGGCGAGCTTAACCCATAGTTGGGATTTCTTATAGCAAACCTTTAAAAACATATTGAAATTTTAAAACACGAGGACAATCCATCAAAAGAACTTTACTCCAAACATAAATTGTCATCATCATCTTCCTGCCCTTGTCCCGTTTTATTTTTGGTCGGCGCAATATGTCTTTTTCTTCCACTCTGTCCTGTAAATAAATAATAAATTGTATTAAACTTAAAACTAAAATAAACTATACAAATACATACTATGTACAATAAATAAAACTGTTGTTAATAAAAGTGTTGTTACGTTTTTCTATTAGAAATTAGGGTTCATCATCATCACCATAATTTCAGCCGAAAGACGTCCACTCTTGGATAATGACCTCCCCGTTCTGTTTTTATTTTAATTCCAGGGCCTTGGGAAAGCATGTATTGGATCATGCGGTTCTCATCAAAATAGAGCGGTGCTGATATACGAGTCAGTTTTTCAAGAAAATGGCCCGCAACTGACTCAAACCAAGGATCTTATATATCCTCAGACTGACAAAAACTGGTTGTCTCTTAATTGCAAGTAATTTATTTTAATATCTTAAAAAAATGTACCTTTCCTAAATGTCTTTTCAAATGTAATGTGTTAATGTTTGTCAAATATGTTTTCCTTTTAACTTTTTTTTTTTAACTTTTAAAGGAGGAAAAAAAAAGCCAATAACAGTTTGTAACAGCAATAACAACTGTAAATTGCATTTATTTGTTTATACTATTCATTTTTGTACGAGTTATCAAGCGCTAAAATTCGCAGAGTACCGACTCGCCAAGATCCGACGGCCGTACTGTAATAAATACGAGTGCTTGTCGGAATTATCTGATATAGGCGATTAAAAAATATAAGATATGAACAAAATTCTTATCTTTAATCTCATTATTGTATTTGAATTTCAAGCTGGTATCCGCAACTCCACGACTAAAGCGCGTTTAATTTCATTAAGTCAATTAACAAAGAAAAATGTTATCAGACAAGTTTCCTGTTCACGCATTATTATTGACTTAAAATAATATATCACGCATTTGCAAAGTTTTAATTAGGTACTTTAGACTCGCCAAGATCCAACAGCCGTTCAGTGCCCTAATTCACGTAAAATCAAACAATTGCAATTCCATTGCCGTTAGATCGTAGTCCTATCCAAAATCTGTATTCACGTGTTTCTTGACGGGGATTCGATAGAACGACACTCGAACGACTTCTAAACGACCTCTCTTCGATCGAACGAGTTCAAAATCGGTGTCGTTAAAACTCGATTGATGGATGGGAATACGAAAATGTCAAAGTCGCTACGATATCGCTACGGTTTTCATTACAAGAATTAGGCTACTGTACGCTGCTCCTTTAATGAAGTTCCATTTCAATCATCATCATCATCATCATCACAGCGTTAGTCCCGGTTGCTTCCTTGGCTTTCACCTCGGTGCCCGGGGTCCGCTTTCCGACTTAAACGCCTCCACTTCGCTCGGTCTTTCGCGTCCTTTGCCGTAAGCCCATTGGCACGCATATCGTCCCTTACGACGTCGATCCAACGCCTCTTAGGCCTTCCTCGTTTTCCGGGTCCCGGCGGAGGCGGCATGGCGAGGCATCTGTTACCAACGTAGTCTGCCGGTTTTCGTAATACGTGGCCATACCAGCGTAGGCGACCCTCCTGCAGTTTATCCGCTATGTCACGGACCTGAAGGCTGCCCCGGATGCGGGAGTTTTTAATGCGGTCTTTCCGCGAAACTCCCGACATCCAGCGCAGCATGTTCATTTCCGTGACACGCAGGCTCTGCTTGTGCCGCTCAAGTACAGGCCACGCTTCACTGCCATACAAAAGGACAGGCCTAATGATGGTCTTATAGACCTGTCCTTTGAGCTTAACCGGCATTTTGGGGTCACAGATAACCCCCGCCACCTCACGCCATTTCGCCCAGGCCGCCGAGATACGTGACTCGACGTCGCAATCGACATCCCCGGACTCGTGGAGCACCGATCCCAAGTACCTGACCTGTTCCGTGCGCTCGACTGTGTCTTCGCCAATGCGAACAGGAGCAGCGTTTGTTGTGTTACAGGCCAAGTACTCGGTCTTCGCCGCATTAATTTTCAGACCGCCGTTTTCCAGCGATTCCTTCCACGCTGTCACACGTCGAACCAAGCGCCCACTGTCCGAGTCCGCCAGCGCGATGTCGTCTGCATACATGAGCAGCCATGGCGGCTGCTCATGTAAGTCCCTGATGGTGGAGGACAGCACGTCCAGCACCACGCTGAACAGAAACGGACTAAGGACAGAGCCCTGGTGAACTCCGACGGTGATGAGGAAGGGTTTCGTATCGCCAACAGCGGTCCGAACCACAGAACCGGAGTCTCGGTACATATCTCGGATGATGTCAACATAGGTCTCGGGCACTCCTTTGGATCTCAGCGCCCACCAGATCACATCACGGGGGACACAGTCGAAGGCCTTCTGCATGTCTAGGAACAAGAGGTGCAGAGGCGTATTCTTCGATCTGTATCCCTCCATGGTAACCCTTAGGGCAAAGATGGGATCCATGGCGCCATGGCCTGGTCTAAACCCATATTGACATCCCGAGACGGTGCACTCCTGTCGGATCCGAGAGTCAATCACCCGCTCGAAGAGCTTCATGGTGTGGGACATAACCTTAATCCCACGGTAGTCGCCACACTCCTGCACCGTTCCCTTGCCTTTGAAGACTGGAGTGATAATACTCAGTCTCCATTGACTCGGGATCTTTCCGGTGAGGAGCATGCGGTTAAATAGGTGGGTTAAGATGCCCACACCACGAGGACCCATCGCCTTCCAGGCTTCAATGGGGACTCCATCGGCACCGACAGCTTTCCGGTTCTTCATGCGGCGAAGGGCCACATGCACTTCTTCAGGCGTAACCGGGGGCACAAGTCCCTGATTTGGAGGGAGAACCGGAGACAGCACCTCTTTGTGCTGCTTGTTCAGCAGCTCGTGGAAATACGAGCGCCATCTCTCCTTCACCGCGAGGTCCTCGCATAACAGATTGCCGTCAGGGTCTCTTACACAGCGGCACTTAGAGATATCCAGTGCCGCTTTGACCCTGGAACGTGCCAACTTATAAATGAGCTTTTGCCCCTCAGACGATTCCAACTTATCATAAAGTGGCTGTAAGTGGTCTCGTCTGGCTCTGGCTACGGCCCTCTTGGCGGCACGTTTTGCGGTTCTGTATGCGTCGCGGTCTTCGGGAGATTTGGAAGCTTGCCACGTTTTGAAGAGGGCTTTCTTCTCTCTGATCTCCCTCTGGACTGTGTCATCCCACCACCAAGTCTCCTTGTCACACTTGCGGCCGCCCCTGGACAAGCCGAGCACCGACTTTGCCGCTTCAGTGATGGCAACCTGAATCCTGTCCCAGTGGCTTTGCACAGGTTCGCCATCGGTACCATCGCACTTATCGCCGATGGCCGACGCGAACGACTGGGACGTGGCTTCATTCAGTCGCCACCACCGTATACGGCGTTGTTGGCGCTCAACAACCTTGACCCTAGGCTTGACGCGCAAGTCCATGACAAGGAGACGGTGTTGTGCAGTGAGACTCTCACCGGGTATGACCTTGCAGTTGGCCACCCTACTGATATGGTGCCTCCGTGTGAGTAAGAAATCGATTTGGGTAGCGTACCTCCCGCTCTTGTAGGTAATCAGGTGTTCGGATTTCTTTTTGAAATACGTGTTCACGATGGCAAGGCCGGCAGCCGCACACGTTTGGAGGATAGTCTCCCCTTCAGCGTTACGGCTACCGTATCCAAAGCCACCGTGAACATGCTCAAAGTCCTTGCACCTGTCACCCACATGACCGTTCAGATCACCACCCAAAACGATTCCCTGCGACAACGGGATGCCACGAAGCACCCCACCGAGTTGATCCCAGAACGCAGCCTTTTCAGCGTCGCTGCAACCGACCTGAGGCGCGTAGGCACTTATCAAGTGGGTTATAACCCCATCAATAAGCACACCTACGACCATAAGCCGATCACTGTAGCGTTTCACCTCCAGGACTGCGTCGTGAAACTCCTCGGAGAGTACAACGGCCACCCCGTTCTCCCCACCGGCTGCACCCGTATAGATCAGTTTGTAGCCATTCCCGATGAGTCGGGACCTGCGGCCTTTCCACCGAGTCTCCTGCAGGAATGCCACGGCCACCCTTCGCCTAAGCAGTACATCGGCCAACTCTCTCGCGCGTCCGGTCAGCGTGCCAATGTTCAGGCTGGCGAAGCGGAGCTTCCGGGTTGGGGCTCGCGTCTTTAACCGTGCTCGCCCCGTACACGGTAGCCCTCGCCCACTTGCCACAGGAGTCGGGCGAATCTCCTGCGCGCCGTTTTGCGGCGGCGCCCTATCCGTGGCAATTATCTTTTCTGACCTATCCATGGTAATTTGACTTTTGTGGCCTTTACGGGAGCGACTGCCGTCTGACCTCCCCACCCTAAAAGGGAAAGCCAGCGCCAGAGCCTCGTCCGTTGTTCGGCAGGTGCCCCAACTTGCAGGGGAGGTTGACTTGGGCCCCGAAGATCGTGGTGGGG
The DNA here is from genome assembly GCA_029852875.1 of Mythimna loreyi. Classification (NCBI taxonomy): domain Eukaryota; kingdom Metazoa; phylum Arthropoda; class Insecta; order Lepidoptera; family Noctuidae; genus Mythimna; species Mythimna loreyi. Next base: position 18,149,505 of record CM056780.1, on the reverse strand, counting down.
CCCCATATGCACCCAAAAAGTTCCATTTCAATGCAGCCGGTGAAATTGGCGCCAATATACTCGTACAAGTATGGCCGTTAAAATTGGCGGCAAAATGATATCAATGGAGTAACACAGGAAAATGCATGAACACGGTCGTATTAATAGCGAACAGTAAACTAATTGATTTAATTGTTTATTTACAATTATTCCCTCTGTTAGGATCGCGTGCTGTTTCCTTGTTTATAAATTGTCTAATGGATTTGTCACATGTATAATTATAATTACTTCATTAGTCTAGTACAACATTAATCGTTTGTCTAGCTTGTGGTGCAGTTTATTGATTTGATTTATTATGATCTTTCCTGTAGTAGTAGATAAATACTGCCTATAATGTTCCTACTACTGGGACTCAAGGCTCGTCTCTAAGAGAGGGAATGGCCTACCCCATTAAGTGGGCCCAGTGTGAGTTGGTGGATGTCACATGTCTTCGATTTTTTGCTTCTAGGACATGCATTTGCGTGTAGAAATAATTAAAAAAGTAATGTGCCTGGCTGAGTTTGAATCCGCGACCTACAATTCGTTAGTCGGAGCTGTTACCACCCGGCGACCACTGCTCTATTTTACTCCACCATTATTTAAATGCCATCGGACTCAGCGAACTTCGTACTGCTTAAACTTTCGACTACCGTAATTACAGATACAATTAAAAACAATAGGTGTGCGGACAAGGATGTCCTCTTGGACTGCCCAAGAGTCCAGAAACAGCATAATGCATTTTTAAATGACATTTTAATTAAAAAAGGCGTTGCATTCGATTTTTATTTCGTGATTTTTTTCCAAATTTTTTCACCGTGTAAACCTTTCATTATCGAATTTAATTATATAATAATTAATATGGTAAAAAAAAAAAGGTTGGACAGTTCACGACAACACTACCTGCATGTGTTTAGATTAAACCAAAACAACAAAATGAAAGTTTATTGATTTCACTCTCACATTCCAACGGTCAAATGCATCTTTTCACCTCTTTAATCTCCCGGCTCGACTCCAATAAGCCTCTAATATTGATTACTCACTAACTAAAGAACAGTTATCCTAAAAATTCCTCACTTGGAGCCCTTTCCATACAAATCGCAGTTACCTTTAAATTCCTCAGCTCAAGGCATGTGGTCGCACATAATTGCATAATGAGTGTGTACTCGGTTAAGGACGGACTCGTTTGGGTACGGACTCGTATGGGTACGGGCTCGTACTTATTTGGGTACATCTGCGTACCGCCGAAGTGGCTGATTAAGACGGATTAGCGCGTGTTAGTGGTCATGTTTTGTTTGGCAATCGGACAGGTTTCATCATAATTAGTGTTGTTTTTTTTTTCGTTTAATTAGTTCGATGATTTGATTTCCTATGTAAACGGATCTAGAATAGATACGTATTAAATTACTTAAGAATTTTTTGTATTGTGTATGCTACGTTATATTGGACAGATATTTAGGGTTCCTTTTTAGACTTCGCTTTTCGTTCGTCCGTCTGTCCACTAAAGGGCTATATCTCATGAACCGTGATAGCTATAAAGTTGAAATCTTCATACATGATGTATTTTTATACCCTCTATAATAACAAATGTTAAAATCAGAATTTTAAAAAACTAGTCCCATGCGACAAACGTGACTTTTTGCCTTTCGTGCGCGAGTCCAACTCGCACTTAGCCAATTTGTTCTAACTAAATTTGGATTTCTAATAATCTTTAACTCTTGAGCCCCAAGCAAACGCCGGCGTTCGCACACCTATTGTATTTCTATTATGTCTCTAATTACAGTAGCGATTCAAAAGGATAAACCAATTAATCTGATGTAGACTATAGAAAATCTACGGTCTAAGTATCTAATTCTGTTTGTTTTTAATTTCAACCAAGAAAATAAACAAATTAAAATTGCACCATCTACCAAGACAACAGCACTTCACCTTCAAAACACAAACAGAGTTATCCTCTCTCTCACATTCGCGGCGACTGTCGTAACAGCGGTCAACGACTCTAACCTTGGCATTGAATACGAAACACAAATCTAAAACCGAACGTACACTCCCCAACTTACAGCGACACACGGCGAAAAATGGAACTAAAATTCAAATTCAAATCTGACGTTCCATTTGACAGTTCCTTCACAAGCAGCGCCATCTTGACAACTCAAGTTATACTGGTCGTGTACTTCGAATGAAATTGAACAATTATATTAGGAATATGTTATTATGTCTGTCAATTTATTGCCGTGGGATACTTATTTTATTTGTTTTTGATTGATTTCAAAGGTGTTATTGTTTTTTTTTGGCGGCTAAGTGGCTGATATTAACGTTGGCTCGGGTACTGGTTAGAAAATTACATACATTGCGGCTTTTGTTTTGGAATATCTAAGTTGGTTAGTGGTAGACGAGTAATGGATATGGTTCTGTATAAATTAAGTGCGATGCATCAGCTGATTGTAATCACACGCATGTTTTTAAGGCATTTAATGGGAAATTGAAGTGATGGATGATGGGTTTTGTTAAGTGATAGCAGGGCTGTGGACTTCCAGGTCGTTAACCCAGACCTAGGTTAGTGAAGTAGGTGTTTAGTTTAGCATACCTTTCGTAACGCAGATCTACGCAAGACACAATAACTTTTTAATTGTGTCTAATTACGGCTTACGAGAGGTCAAGGGTCGTACATAGGGAATGTTCGAAAGGGTCACCGTGGCCCTATAATACAAAAAGTAACTGAAGGGATATTGGGCTATAGTTAGTGAAGGACTGAATCTGTCTCTCGCTCCAAACAGAGCGGGAGAAGTTATTTGACGATTTCACACAAAGGGAACATCTACATACATAAACCCGTTTCGAACTATCCCAATTATGTAAGTATTTGAACGGAGATTCAATCCGAAAGATCGATCGAAAGTTCCGTTTGATTTTCCATCTTCGATTCCGATTTTGCCTCCGATAATTAATAATTCGAAATTATATCGGAAGTACAGGTCCTCCCTTCTCATGCCTACTGTCTTTTTCTGTTTTATTTGTTTTTTTGTTGCGTATTTGACATCTTGTGAGTTCATGCTTCGTTAGTGACCTAGACTGCTATGCCGGACGTCGTGGATTTGATTCCCACCCAGGACAAATGTTTTTTTTTTTTTTTTTTACTTGCAATAAACTAGTGCTTGACTGCGATCCCACCTGATGGTAAGCAGTGATGCAATCGTTGATGGTAAGGCGCACTAGTTTATTAAGAGCCTATTCCGTTTTTGTAATGATGAGCATGATCATTTGTTCTGTGTCTGGGTGTAATTTATCTATGATGTGTATGTATTTAGCAATATATAAGTATGTTTATCAGTTGTCTAGTACTCATAACACAAGCTCTGCTTAGCTTGCGATTAGACGGCGATGTGTGATAGTTGTTGATTATTTTATTTCATTTGACGTGTCTGTCAAATGAAATGCTACCTCCGTTCCGATTTCAGTTCCTTTTCCAATCCGGGTTCCGATTCCGATAAAGCAAATCTAAAAACACCTTTTTTATTGCTATAAATTAATGCTTGACTGCGATCCCACCTGATGGTAAGCAGTGATGTAATTGTTCCGCTTCTAAATTCGGTTCCGAAATAAGAATTTCCGTTACATTCCTAATTTGAAGATACGGAGTTGATCAAGAGATGGGCTGTCGATCAATGTCGGCAGTTCAGCTCTACCACTGATCGATTGCCGTGGTAACAAGCTTGAGCAATCTTTTAAGATGAAAAGAAACATAAGACAGCATTAAAAACCATCCTTTATAGTTAGCGGCAAATGTGTTGAACTAAAATGGCCGTTGTTGCTACAATACCGCTCTTGGGCGGAACGGGAAATAATGTCAGACTTTTACTGACTTAACAACCCACCCTGTTCCTTCTTTGCCTTTAGCAGTGGGGCCAAGTTTTCTTTTCAGAAAAAGACCCTGGGTACTAGTTGGCTTAGAACTTTTTGCAGAGTCTGTAAAATTACTGGTAAAGTCCGGGGCTGAGCTATATGTTGTGCTGTCTGAATTGAATAAATGTTTTTCTATTCTATTCTATCCTTTCAGACGCGAACTGTTGGCCTCAAGTAAGGTTTCAACACTTCTGGAGGGTTCCTACGGTTGCTGTGGTCTTAAAAAACGGAAGAGGTTCTCAATTCATCATAGTATTTTATTTGTTGCCTGATCACTCGAAGACGTCTGGACCTATTTAAAAAAATCTGTTTTTGTTTAAAAGGGTTTCCTTCTGCTGATAGCATCTTGAAGAAATCGATGGAAATCTTCAAATTTATAGGCACATTCTTGTAATGTTTATTTTCTAAACGTATCTACTGAAGTTGCTCACTATTTCAGTTCCCCAATTGAAAAAAAAAATAAGAAAAAATTTAACCAACTTTAATACAAAAAAAAACAATTCTTTATTTTATATTGTAGTTAGTCGGTTCTTTTTAGGGTTCCACACCTCAAAAGGCAAACATGGAACCCTTATAGGATCATAACGGCGCGCTCTGTTCTCGTGCGCTTCAAGAAGTTGTCAGCAAGGGGGGCGTTCAAGTATTACGTAACGCGATTTGGGGGGGAGGGGGTGTCTCGTAAAACGTTACGATGCGTTACAGGGACGGGGGGGGGTCTTTCTTACTACACGTTACGTAACATTGTTTTTTATTTAAATAAAAAATTCCGAAATCAAAACTCCCAAAATGGCAACCTTTTTCATTTACGTAGTACTCATTTAGGGATCCCTCGATTGTATTAGTCTGGTCTTAGACAACGGCTAAAAAAAGCTGAAAAATAAAGAAAAGTTTAGGTAAAAATTCGAATGTTACGTAACGTTTAGAGAGGGGGAGGGGGGGTACAGAAAAAAGTTACGGTGCGTTACAAGGGGGGAGGGGGGGTCAAAAATCTTCTAAAATTGCGTTACGTAATACTTGAACGCTCCCAAGGTCTTAGGGACTCTGCAAAAGGGTCAAAACCTACTGGGGCTCAGGGTCATTTTCTGAAAGGAAGGCTTGGCCCAAGTGCGAAGGGCAAAGAAGTAACGGGTCAGGGTGTTTAGTCAGTAACAGTTTGACACTTTGACACCGTCCAAGAGCGGGATTCGTCATTGGATGATTTTTGCCAACCATAAAAATCTACCTATGAAATTAATTCAATTCCCGAATCGGGTCTCAAGAATGATTGAATCGTGAAAAGTTTTTTTTTTTGGTGACGTAACACCAAATTTTCAGGTTTCATATTATTTTCTATATTTGTGCTATTTAGCAAAGCTTCTTTTTTGTATGGAACCCTCAATACGCGAGTTGGACTGGAACTTAGCCAATTTTTTATACATAAAAATCCTTCTAAATACCTAGTGCATAAAAATTTGAGTCACTTGTCATCCTTGGAGTCTCTTATTATTATTATTTTTTTATTATTATTATTATATTCACGCACTTTGCATACATTAAAGTAATTACTACAATGAGACATTAGAATTATCATAATACCATTAAGTACACATTTATTTTTATTATGTGTGAATAATCTAAGTTTTTTGTACCATTGGAATCTACTGAGGTTGTTGAACTTTGCTTTTTTATTGCGTAGTACTGGGTAATGTTTGAGGGGTCAAGGTTTGCGGACGGCGAGTAATGGGTAGCTCGCCGTTCAGTAAGGATAGAGCCCGTGTTGACGGTGTGGTGTGTTCCACATACGCCTCAAAGAGATAAGCTAGCCTTAGTCTTAGAATGCAACTAAAGGACACCCTGGAGCGAGATAAGTATAGATTTCTTTGTTTATTCACGTCCAAAAAAAAGTGTGAAGGGGTCTCCTATAAGGGTTTGCCAGTTTTTCGGGATTATCCGAACTACTGTGGCTGGAAGTCGGGATCAAAATCACGGCGGCGTATAGGGCGTGAGCGTCATTGCCTTATCCGCCGAGAGAGAAAAGGTCCTTGATAGAGGTCAAAGGTTTTTTGTTATATTTAAGTTGTGAATAGTGTAGTACATTTACGCTTCTGGCTACATAGGTAGGTACTCAAGAAATCAATCGAATAATCTGTCAAGTTGAGAGGACCTCGACTGATAAATTACTCGAGTAACGATTTTAATGATTGTCAAAAAAATTATAAGTAAGTACTTGAAATGACATGCGCTACCGACAGGATACATCATCAACAACGTGAGATATGAGTTAGTGACTGTCACATATTTTTGATTTTTTTGGTTCTAGAAAATGTCGGTTTCCTCACTACGTTCCTTTATCATTTTGAACGCTGTGGTGTTGAAACAAATTATATAGAGCAACGCTCCTGGATGCTAACTGGATGGGTTTGAACCCTCGACCTACTACTCGTAAGTCAGGACCAACCAACGTTATCACTTCTCCTAAATTCAGTATTTGCTGCTAAATATAGCATAACCATTAATCATCATTACACAATCATTACGTAGTATAAAACAAAGTTGCTTTGTCCCTATGTATGCTTAGATCTTTAAAACTACGCAACGGATTTTGATGCGGTTTTTTTAATAGATAGAGTAATTTGAGAGGAAGGTTTATGTGTATAATAGATGCATAATGTATCCAATATCAGTAGGTACCCGTGCAAAGCAGGGGCGGGTCGCAAGTACAGTATAACCTTTAATATGGTAATCAAAGTGACAGTATTACAAGTATGTACCAAAAACTAAATACTTTCTAAACTTGCTATTTAGCTGAATACACGAACCGTGTAAAACCAAACAAAAAAAAAACTTTGACAGGCGTACTTTTGATGGGTTGTCACTTTCCCTTGAGTTTTCATTCACGACACTGCCGTCACCACATGACGCTGGCTGAATGGACTTCGGGTCACTTGCCAAAGAAGGAAAAAACTGGCTAAGTCCGAGTCGGACTCGTGCAGGAAGGGTTCCGTACCGTTAGTAACAAAAAATCTGCAAAAAAAAAATTGGTGCAAACGTTTGTTGAATGAGAGTCACACTATATTCATTCTATTCTATTTTTAGGATTTCTTATTAAAGCGGGAATATTTATTTATCATAAATAAACGGCCTAACCTTCTTTGTACCCATTCATATAAGTTTCTGTGAAATTGTTGCTTTTTTGGTGTACAATAAAGAATTATTCTGTTCTATTTTACTGTACATTGCATAAACAAAAAATACAGGACAAATATAATTAAAAATAAGTGTACCTACCTACACTTATTTATGGACAGTCTTATCGCACAGGGCAATTACTTACTGAAACCTCTAAGAGAGAAAAAGAAAGAAATACATTATCTATCCTTTATCTTTAAGCTTTTACTACTGTATTTTTTTATGGTGTACATTTGTACAATGAAGAGTATATTTACTTATGTATCATTTGTGCTCAACTATAGTTCGTTTTTAATCCCAAACTACGATTTGACATCTTAAAATGTCAAACTCCAGAAAATTGGGAACATTTTTCTAGAGCGTGGCATTCTGAGTTGTCAAATCGTAGTCTAGTATTAAAAAACGAACTATATAAGCCACGATGGCTCATGAGGTACAGCCGGTGACAGACGTACAGTGAAGTCTTAGTAAGAGTGACCGCTGGGTTTTTACCCTTTTTGTAGGGAATCCTGAAAGAAAACATTTCTTTAGTATCCCTCATCGTAATTCGTTCTTATTTCAAACTTTTTTGTCTTAAGCAAGATGCTTACTTTGTTGAGTTAGTAAAAATAGGTACTATTTTACAACTTGTCTTAAAGTAAGAAGATTTTATTGTAAGTTAGTTGTACTTTTTACTTTGTAGTTTCCTAAGGGTTTGTTTTAAATTGTTGCCTCTATTGTAGAACAGTTTTGAACATTGTTTACAAAGAAATTTTGTTGATATTTTTTTAAACTACATTAGAGAGTTTAATACAACAAAGCTTTTGTGTACCTATTCCCATTTAGTGCAGAGAAATTTACGTTTTCTGGTTTTAGTAATTAAAACTGTTAACTTGATAAGACTAGATAGAAATATAGATAGTAATTTACTCTTTATTGTATATAAAAATACACAATAAAAAATACAGTTGGAATTGTATTTAAAATTAATAGGGTGTAACAATGGGGGGTCTAGCAGTTAAGTGTCAAACTTTTTGTAGAAATTAATTAAGTGCTTAAAAAAATAAAAATAAATGACAAAAAAAAACGAGGTTTGAGATAACGAATAAAATAAAAATAATAAAATATGAATATTTTATTTAAGTTTGAAATTTCTGAGTTTCTGTTTTGTTTTTGTGTGAAATTATAATTTAAAAAAAATATGGTCTTTATTTGGTCAAATCAACATAAATTCTAGACTTTAAACGGCTGGTTAAAAAACCCCCTGGTCCATAACCTCACTAGAAATATTACCTAATAGCATCGATTTATATCCTAGCGATAGACAGCGTTCATAGAAAATATTTGTCAAAATACTGAAGTTAATACAAAAGTCTGCTGCAGCGCTTCATTGGCATTATATCGTCGAAAAAAAAAAAATAACTTACAGCGCTCTTATACAGCACTTTTACACTGCGTGAATCTCAAAACTGCACTAATGTCATCAATGTAAAGGTGTATGGCCTGCAGATCACCTAAGTCAAGTAAACTGTCTGTACGGTTGTAATCTAGTGCGTAGTACATGTATATCGATGCCTAACCGTATGTCTGACCCCGGTATGAGGGAAAAGAAGGAAAGGGTTGGGTCGTTTAGTCAGTAAGAGTCTGACACTGTTTCCCGTTCCGCCCAAGGGAGGCATTCGTCACTAGATGATTTTTCTCACCATAAAAAAACGTATTTTAGAAAAATTAATTGTGTTACTGCTTTCCTAAATTAGGTAAAAATAATAAAAGTGAGCTGTCATATTGGAAGGTTTTCTTTATAAAATTGGTGGACTTGTCGAACTCGTATCGCCGGACGTTCGATGATCTTTATCAATCATCCTCCGTCCTTGGACAATTAACATTATAAATTAAATAATTTATGTTAATTTAACACTCATTTTATTTGCATACTTGTCTTTTTAGTTGTTCTTTTTATGGCTTTACGCTTCTCTCCTTAATGGACGCGGTTGACATTTTTATGTATGTCATGTCAATTATTATAACATACCATTATCATGTTCCTACTACCGAGACACATGCCATGATCACACGTACCGAGTAGAGAAGCAAGACAGTAAAATGTTTCTTGACAGAGATAGTGATGTAAACAAGTTATAGAGATCAGCACTGGGCGCTAAGTTCATACGTGTACCTAGTATTCGACCGCACATTTGTTCGGTACCTGTGATCATCATTAGGCCACCTCTCTACGACAGAGAATAGCCAGTAAAGCCATGGTTACACATAATCTAATGGGTGAGGTAGTCTGTCATTCGACTTCCGAATTATTTTTCATAAATTAAACAATTGGTGTATTTGCCCTAAACCTTCCCTGGAGTATTATAGATATTTCAAGACCAAAATTTCCAAATCGGTTCAGCTGTTCTCGATTTTTTGCGAGACTAACGAACAGCTATTCAATTTTATTTTTTATGTATAAGAAGGAGATGAATACAGGTGACCGGAATATTTTTAGTGTAATAGACAATACAAAATGCAGTTGATATGGCATTATTTTCAATAAGTTTGTTTCCAAAAAAATCTGAGATCCGCTTTAGAAAGAACTAGAAGAAATATTTTATATATTTGCATACTTGTCTTAAAGACACCAAACTTGTTTGCTAATAAAACAAGAGGTTTTAAAACTGTAAAAAAATCTAGGAATTTACTTTAGTCACTAACTACTAACTACCAACGAATTTAGTAGGCGTGAATATGTAGGTATATTATCCCAAGGGAATAAAATCGAATGTCTCTAGATAAACTATGTATAATCTGAAAATTGGTATTTTTTCTGTTACTATGTTTATAAAAAGTAGCCAGTTTAAAATAAAAAATAGTTTAGTCTAATGATTCTTAACTTTACATGTGACCACGTTTAAAATAGCTTACATTCACAGGCGGAGATTTCAGAAGAGATTTTAAAACAGACAAGAATTATTAAAATAAGAAAATGACCATTTAAAGACTAATGCCCTGACATAAATTACTCTTAAAATTAAATTATATTTAGCTTAATATTAAAAAATTACATTAAATTATTAAAATATTATTCAGTAACATTTTTGTCATCTATTTTGTTACTGAATTAAATAAAAATATTGTAATTTAAATATAAAGATCGAAATAATTTGGCTGTTAATATTATTTTGAGTCACAAATTCTTATTCAATCATTCTCTCCAAAAATATAATTCATAAAATCTAATTCAATTTTCTTTTCCATTACTCTCTCCAAAAATATAATTCATAATATCTAATTCGATTTTCATTTCCATTATTTTCTGTAAAAATATAATTCATAATATCTAATTCAGTTTTCCTTTCCATCACTCTCTCTAAAAATATAATTCATAATATCTAATTCAGTTTTCCTTTCCATCACTCTCTCTAAAAATATAGTTCATAATATCTAATTCAATTTTCTTTTTTTCCAGGTACACCGGATTTCAAAATTCGAACGCAGCAGAATGCCGTCCACGTGCGCGTTACCACACTTCACGTAATATGATGAGCGCACGTTGGTTCTGTCGGCAAAATTGTTCACAACAACAGTTAATAATTATATTGAAATTGTATTGTAGGCAAAATTCCAACTTGTAAACAAACACTGGTGAAATTCTTAGTCTACATTTTTTTTGTTGTTTTTTTTTCTAAGCATATAGATTTATTAGCTTTTTATATTTTCTGCTTATCAATGTGTTTTTATAGTAAGGGTGTGTTTACGTGGAAATCAATGCCATTCATTTTTGGGATGGGAAAACATCAAATAACTCCATCCGCTCTGAGTTTAGCAAGAGTGAGTGTCAGACTGAAATCCACCTTTTTAAAAAAAAAAAAAAAATATTTAAAATAAACCAATTACCTGAGCTTTTGAATTGTCAAGAAGTCAGAAAACTGATACTAATTTTACATTCTAGAGCGTAGATCTCCGGAAAAGAATATGAATGAAACTGCATGAATACTCTTTAAAATAATGTTACTTATAAATTAACTATCTTACTCAGAAGGCAAAGGTCAGCTGGACGAACATAGGTATGGATTTAGTTAGTAAACGTCTTTTTTTAAGATGGGAAAAATCATCTAATGACGAAACCCGCACTTGGCCGGACCGGGAAACAGTGTCAGATTCTTACTGACTTAACGACTCACCCCATTCCTTCTTAGCCCTCATACCGGGGTCGGACCTTCCTTCCAAACCGGAACCGGACTGTGGTCCCAGGTCGAAGGTCTTCCCGTCCGATTAAAATCTAGGTGCATTCAAAGCTAGAGTGACTATACTTTTATTAATAAACTAGTTCGCCGCACCATCAACGATTACATCACTGCTTACCATCAGGTGGAAGCGCAATCATGCGCTAGTTTATATCAAATAAAAAAAAAGATTAATTGGTAGATCATATCACTCATGGTTGCCACAAGATCCTTATTATTTTTAATTGTTGCATCCCATAATACATGTGATAGATGATATAAGACAAATTTAATGAAAATATATGATGCAGAAACGCCATAAAAGTTCACAATTAATGGTGTATGTATTGTTACAGTTTTACGACTTGAAATAACGCCATATGCAAGTGTAGTCATTTACGATACGATGTTCAGACTATGTAAATTATATTATTGTGAACTAGCGACCCGCCCCGGCTTCGCACGGGTACTAATATTGAATATATTATGCATGTGTTATGCACATAAATCTTCCTCTTGAATTACTCTATCTATAAAAAAAACCGCATGAAAATCTGTTGCGTATTTTTAAAGATCTAAGCATACATAAGGACAGACAGCGACTTTGTTTTATACCCGCCCCAGCTTTGAACGGGTGCAATGCTGATATTAAATATATTATGCATGTATTATACATATATTGTATATCATCATATATTGAGTCATATATTGAGGACGTAAAGGCTTGGGATTGACCTGCTCCAGTACTCACTTTATAACGTTTTCTTTGTTTTTATTATTATTATCTTCTCTCGATTTGACATTAATGTTTATTTATAAAAATTTTACATTTGTAAACTATATATATTATTTTTGTGAACATGAGGACTATGTGGATTATGCTATATGTATTTTCTTTTTTGTTTCTGTCTCTTTAGTAAATTTAGCGTATGTCTGGCAATTTGAGTATTTGACGACCTACTCAAATGTCCTTTCCTTGGTATTGTTCGTCGGGTCGTGTTGAGCTCCTTAGTAGTCCTGAGTTGAGCTTTGCGAATACTGACAAATGCTTGCACTGACTGGACAGGTCTACTCAAATTTGTATGGATCTTTCTTCAAAAGACCATCTCAGACAAATCTGCATGGTTCTTATGTGATTTGACCAATACATATTTTCTGTATGGACTTTAAAAGAGACTTTGACCCCTGAGTTTGTTTCGGTGTTTCTTCTCAGGGTAGTCCGCTAGGAAACACCGGACTCATCTAGCATAAAAAAAAATGACGTGTAAAAGTGTTTTTTAAACCTACTTGCAAAATAAAGATCATTTATCATTTATAAACCTTCCTCTTGAATCACTCTATCTGTCAAAAAAGCCACATTAAAATCCGTTGCGTGGTTTTAAAGATTTAAGCATACATAGGGAGGAAGCGAATTTGTTTTATACTATGTGACTCAAAGCTTACCATTTGTTGACTTCTCTGTTTCAGAGTCTTTTCCGAAGTCGTAGAACACCACGTAAAAAGTAGTATGAATATGGTTTTAGTCAGTAAAGTCTGACACGTCCTCACACACTATCCTGAAGTGGCAGAAGTTAAAAAAGACCAAATAAAAAACAGTTTTCTTAAAAAACCTGTATTTAGTCACTTGGTAGTTGTATCTTTATAATGCGTTGAAGAAAACGGTGAAGGAAAACATCGTGAGGAAACTGGCATGTCCTACAACCAAAAATTCAAAGACGTGTGACATTCACCAACCGGCACTGTGCCCGCGTGGTGGATTACAGTCCATTCCTTCTCTTAGAGAGGAGCCTTGAGTCCCAGTATTTGGCACCAGAAAAAGGCTGATGCTATGCTATTAAATTAATTTAGTAAACAATGCCTGCATTAGCTTATTTTAACTTATTTTTTCATAACAAATTAGATGTCATTGTACTTTGGCCTTAATTGTAAATATTTCTAAACAAAATCTGCCGACTCATCGGCAGGGGCTGATTGCTTGACAATGTCGTTACCGAGGTCGTTGTTCTGATGAGCAGGCTCAAATTGTGTACAAGGAATTTATATTATAGTGCGTGGCGAGTAAGTTGAACCATTTGCTGTGGTTGCTCCCGGACTCCCACTTCAATTAAGACCCGAAATTAGATTACTGCGCATTCGAGGTCGTCCACAATAATAGTTCAACTTGTATGACGAGGACTATAACTCATTGGGTCTCGGTCAAGGTGCTAAAAATAACTAAAAAAAAACTAAAATTAAATACTACAACACCTCTAATTATTATTTTACTGTTTCTTTCAGTTTCGTTCTGATTTACATTCTAGTCTTTGTGAAATACGGGCCTTTTGTTTGTTTTCAATAGATTTACTCGAAAACCCGCTCTTCTAGGCTGAACTGTTTTTTGCACTAGTGCGGAAAACATGTTTTGTATTTATTTTACTGATTTCTGAAATGTTCTTCCCTTTTTACTTGGATTTACTTTTTAACTTGAATGTTTAAAACTTAACACGGTAGTGGATTTTTCACGAATCGGGTTCCTAATTGAGACGTAAACAATTTTATTGAGGTGATGTCTTAATATCTCTAAAAATTTTAAGTTTTAAGCTTGATTGGGTAGTAAACTAGCTTAGCATAATCTTTTCCGTGTGTCGATAATAGTCTGAGAATACATTTGAGACACCCAGACGTACTTTTACGTCTAAATAGTTATCTATATCGCATCAGGAATGAAGATAAGCAAAAGAGAACTAAGATTACCGACTAGACCACACACACTGACACCACCAGACACTGCTTACCATCAGGTGGGATCGCAGTCAAGCACTAGTTTATTGTAAGTAAAAAAAAAAGACTTAGTCTAAAGAAACGTCAAAATTTAAGTTGGGGCTTAAACGTTCTGGAGTAGCGACCGCGTACGGGAAGATTTAGCGTTAGAAGGACTGCCGCTGGGTGGGCCGATGACCTGGGTACAGTCTCGTAAATCCGATAGATGCGAGACGCACAGGACCAGTCGTTGTGGCGATACTTGGGGGAGCCGTATGTTCAACAGTGTGTCCAAAACTCCTAACCGAAAGCATTTTTTGGTAATAAAAATTAAGAATCCCAGTACAGTGTTACCTACAGGGTCTAATTTTATTTTCATCAGACCCACAGCTCTAATCGATCAAGCCGTTTAAAAAGAGTTAAGTGACAAATATACGCACAAGAAATTGTATGTATAAAGATAATAGATGAAATTTGGTTTTAAACTTTTTCTGGTCACACAGTCTTTTTGGCCGGAAGACGTAGCGTTGGAAGGCCTCCCACAAGGTGGACCGATGACCTGGTCAGCGTTGCTGGAAGCCGATGTATGCAAGATCCAGCAGTAGACGTCTTTCGGCTGAAATGATGATGGTGAGTCTTTTTGCTAATTATTAGGTAAACTGATGATTCAGCTGTCACTATAAATAATATTTAATTATTATCCTCAAATGTGAAGTCACCGAGGTCAGCACCCACTGAAGCTCTATCAAAATATTTAATTACAGTTTTTTTTGCCGATGTTGATACTATGAGTCGATTTAGATTAGCTCGTTGACGCCTTGTGGTCACAACTCTGATATGCAATCGGTTTAATTGGTACTGCTTTGTATTTGCAATGGTTCTGTATACATAATGTTAGGAATTGTCTAAGAACTCCTCCTAAGACCTCCACCGACATGCTCAACTGTCTCTTACGGGTGGTCCGCACAATGGTGACACCCCGTAGGGTCGAAGCCTACTGCAAAAGGGTCGAAGCCTACTGGGGCCCAGGGATTCTTTCTAAAAGGAAGGCTTGGTCCCAGTGCGAAGGGCATAGAAAGAATGGGGTGGAGTGTTTAGTCAGTAAGAGGCGGACACTGTTTCTCGCTTTGCCCAAGAGCATGATTCGTCATTGGATGATTTTTGCCCACCATAAAAAAAATGGTGACACCATTTTTTTCCCTTTTTGGAGGTGGTAGTTACTTTTGCATTGTTATGCTCATGTATTATGTAGCAAGAGCGAACTAACAGCTCCAAAACTCAAGTCCTGACTTCTATCAAAGAAACTGATAGAAAAAACCCACGTTCCATGCTGAGAAAAAGCATTAGCGACCACTGGTTAAGTTAACGAGTTGTATTATTTCCTAAACTTTTCTACACATAATTGTAATACTAAACTGTGAAAAATTGAATCGAATTTACTTACGTGTGCCGTTCCAGTTCTGTGGAACTCTGCAAGACATTTCATGCGCCTTGTTGCCAGCCGGATCTAGTCTCTTTATATCGTAGATAGCGTACAGGTCAAACGCAGAATTGAGATTTCGATGCCTATCAGAATCACGCCTATTGACGCATTAAGATTAAAAAAATATTGCTTGACTTTGAGATTGGCTGAGAACCGCGGTGTATTTTTGTGGAATTCCTTTTTTTTTACTAGCTGACCTGACAACCATTGTCCTGTCTGGGCTATGAACTGTCAAACGTGCGAAGGTTAAATACTATACAACTGCCAACTAGCCTTCTGCCAGCGGCTTCGCCCGCGATAAATTAGGGTTCTCCATACTAACTTTAGACCCCCATTATATCAGCTGAATTAAAAAAATCCCTGTCTTAGTCTTCGCCTACGTCATAAAAGGAAACCTTGTGAAAATTTTCACGCTCCTAGGCCCCAGTAGTTTAGGCTGTGCGTTGATATGTCAGTCAGTAAATTTTTCCTTTTATATATATAGATTATGCTATGCCTGTTGGCACTTAGATTTAAAAAAATCAAGCTGTGTTTGGCTATGAGGCTGTGTAATTTAAACTAAACAAAATTACTCAAAAATCAGTCCCTGAGCGATGGATATGAGATGTCTAGGATCGGTCGTTGGGGCGATAATTGGAGGAGGCTTGTGTACAGTTGGCGACGTCTTTCGGCTAAAATTATGATGATAAACCCCTAAGCGATCCATACTAGCTCTGCTGGTAGCAACAGTAAGTAAAAATAGAAACACATTGGCATTGTCGCGTGTATAAACTTACGCAATAATAAATAATTCGCACATCTTTGTCACGGCGTTCCACGGCTATATTGCATGCCTAGCGATAATTGTAATTTTTTGCCAGGTCGAACATGGCGCCGGTTATATTATAAATTATAATAATATAGTTACTGACCTACATGTGTGATCATTTATTTTCAGGGACGTCTCTTATCTGAGTAAGTTTCTAGAATAAAAAATTAAGTCAAATAGGATCAAAATAATGTCAAAAGGAAATAAAAAAACTTTGTGTGTTTACATTGAAACTTAATATTTTTAGAAAAAAAAAATTAAAAGTATAAAATAGTCTGATTTAGACGCATATGTTACGTACATATCACCATCATCATCAGCCTTTTAATGTTCCCACTGCTGGGACACAGGCCTCCTCTATAGGAGAGGGAATGGGCCATGATCCACCACGCGGGCCCAGTGCGGGTTGGTGGACGTCACATGTCTTACGTACATATATTTATATCAATATATTAAAAAAAAAAAGAATAAAAAAAAGGATCGTGTTTAATATATAACCTTTAAAGTTACTGCTACTCAATTTCGCTTTGTAATTTTTGCCTTTTACTCGTAAACTTTTGAATACAGTAATTAGAGACATAATATTATTATGTGCAATTACATAATATATCGCCGGCGATCGCTCGGGGCTCAAAAGTTTATAGTCGATATGTAGCATAAACCTTAAAAACTATTACTGTTTTACCAATTTGCGAGTTAATAAAATCAATACTAGCACGCGATTCAACATCACACTATATTTATTCTTCAATCCTTTACAGCCACAACAGATTGGCAATTGGCGTCTCTACAATCTACTTTTGTATTTTTTCCTCAGGCAAAATACAAGCAATGTTCTTTCCTCAATGCCCTGGTCAGTGCTCCTTGCTTCCTAGTCGAGAGATAAGTATCTTGATCTGACCGTTACCATTGACACGAGATCCACTACAATAAGTTGATAGTCCCCCGTCTTATCGGACCCCATGGTGGTTCTAAGAAATCTTTTATACAAGCTAGACTAGTAATTTAGATCGGTGTTCACCACTATTGATTTCCTTTTTGCTTTATTTTGAGGAGAATTTTATTTAACTTGTTAGGATCTAGTTTTTCTGTTGAATGGTACTAGACGTAGTCAATTAAGGCTGCTGCAGACAGTTTGATTCAATGAAAAAAAATAACACTTTTTCTTAGAAATTGTTTAAAACTCTTAAACCCCGAGCAAACGCCGGCTTTCGCAAACGTATTGTCTTTCTATTATTATGTCTCTAATAACGGTACTCGAAACGGTAAGGGCAGATATACGCCAGCGACCTTGAGCGAATGAAATAGGAGTTAGCGTCAATCGCCGTGCATCAAGATTATCCGAAAAATATTTTTTCCTTCATTTATTAGACACAATATGAATAAAAGCCGCATGTCGAAAGATTGGTAATTAAACTATTTTTTAGTTTGTGAAACTTGCATAAACATACACCTAATGGTTTTTGCGGGATCCCTTCTTTTCGCATAATGTTTTTTGTCCCAATATACTTCGGCATAACGATTTTGGCACAATTTGTTTTGGCATAATAATACTTTGGCATATTTTTTTTAGGCATACATTTTATATTGGCATAATCATGTTAAAGACTAATTCGTTTTGGCATAAATTTGATTCGCATAACGTTAGTAGGCCTAATGACTATTAGCATAGCGTTAGTAGGCCTAAAGACTTTTAGCATAACGTTAGTAAGCCTAATGACTATTAGCATAATAATATTTAGGCATACAATTAATATAAATAACAAAAACAATGTTCATAAAGAACCGAATTGCTGCAAAACCGACTTCACGTAGTCTTGTTTGTCCTACCCCTAGAGTGTTATTTAAAATCGCGTAGGCGCGTAGGGGCGAGGCGGCCCGCGGGCTGAGGAGCAGGCGGCTGCGACGATAAGCACGCGTGGGGCCGCCGGAGGGCCGCAGCGCCGGAGCCGTCACAGAAACCCTGCCTGCTGCATGCTGCTTGCTTGCATGCTGCAAGCTTGCTTGCATGCTGCATTCTTGCTTGCATGCAAAAATATGTTTTAATATTTTTATGCGTTATTTATGCTTAATTTTTATGCTTTAGGATATTATGCTTAAAAAAGTTATGCTTTAGAACTTTATGCTTAAAAAAGTTATGCTTTAGAACTTTATGCTTAATAAGTTTATGCTTTAAAATATTATGCCTAATCATTATTATGGTTACAGACATTATGCTTAAAAAAATTATGCATGAGCTGTTATGCGTAATTATATTATGCGAAAATATAATTATGCCAAACAACATTTCCATGCCGGAGTTTGTGTTTCCTTATAGCTAAAACCTAGTGAATAGGTTACTTCTAGACAAGTGTGCTTCATCGTCAGCCACATTATTGCTTACCATCAGGTGAGATAGTGGCCAGACGCAAGCCTATCAATGAATATGACTTGCTCCACATGCAAATAATTTCAAAGGGCAAAAAAAAAACGCGACCCGCGTTCGTATTGCATGCATTTTAATAAATCAATATGTATAAAAATCAATGTCACTTTTTGTTGTAATTTTATTCCTCAAGAACGGGCTTAGCTATCTAAACTAAATGTTTAGGGTTTGTTCGGACTAGATGATTTACGTGAAATTTGCACAAAATCGGTCGAGCAGCTTTATTTATTCGGGAGTGTAGCTGCGGGCAAAAGCTTGTACTTGTATGAATTTTTCGTAGGATACGCATGCGGACCAGATCCGCATGCGCGATGAAATCGCACGATATTAAGAAGTGTTTTTATGTATTTGCAAGTTTTTATTTTGATTCATACCTATTATTGTAGATAAAAACAATGTTGCTCAATTGAGATAACATTTTTTTAACCAAGTATTTAAAAGTATACTCTAAAATGTTTATCTCAACATGGCAACACAGAGTTTGATTCGCAGAATATTTCGGTCAAGCGTGTATCGGAGCAGAGGTTAATTACTTGAACCGTTCCGGTTGAGATACAGTATCGGTAACATTCGCGACCAGTGTATCTTTTTTTATCTTTCTTTCTTTACCTTTAATTAACGATGACACAGGGTCCCAAGTTTAACTTGAAGAATGCTGCTGAAAGTCTTTTTAAGATGCCGGTTTTTGATACAAGTGTTGTATAGCATGTCGTTTGAAATATGGCGGCCATATTGGATTTGTGTTTCTCGAATGTGTAGATAACAGGATATGATGCGCAAGAGTGAAAGGATTTTTCAATATATTTGTATGTAAAATATTTAAATGTGTTGATATGCACTTTAAGATAACTAATGCTCAGTTTCCTGTTTTATGAAAATATTTATTGTTTCTTTTTTTTTTACACTGAATATGCTATACTGGTTGTTGTCGGCGACTTCGCTCGCGTGATAGTAGAAAATTATTCGAAGGGAACATACTTTCGGGATAAAAAGTGTCCTATGTGCTATGCTAGAACATGGACTACCCGTATAGTAACTCGAAATTCTAAAGAAGAGGAAATGAGTATTTACAAATTTGGTTTGGTTACTTTTAGGCAAGCATGCCCCCATCGTCGACCACATCATTGCTTACCATCAGGCCATATAGTACTCAGACTCAACCCTATCAATAATAATGAAAAAATATAACAATATTATCTTCCATATATCTAAATATGAGTTCAATCTGACGCATCTATTGGCGCCATATGAAATTTGACTCATATACGATAAAGCTAAATGGTACCTCCAGTACCAAGTACCAACATTTGCTCATAATTAATTCAATACCTAAATCAGATGAATCACGTAATAACTACGCTAAAAGCATTATCTGTTTACAATACAACTCACGCGCATGAGAAATGTCACTTCGCGATTCAAATTTAGAATTCGTAATTCGTCATCTGTCGGAGAATTCGGAAATGGAACACATTTTTCAGTTTCTAAATTTAAATGTTTGTTTGTCGGTATGTCTGTTAGTGCAACCGTTTAGTCATGGTTTGTTTTTAGAAGTTTTCAGCAACTGGAAATGGTTTTGAGTGATGGGTTTGCCAACCTTACGATTTGAAGGAGAGAAATTTGATAGCGGTCACACCCCATTTGACCGCCCAGTAAAAGCTTTCTACGCATTTCATAACACTTTCTGAAAATAAGTGTCTATGGAATCTTGTTTATATTTGGCTGACCAGGGTTTTAATGGTAGAAAAAGCTTGGAAACCGTCTCTTGAAAATGCTAAGGAATGAATACTATTCATCAGTGGTAATTAATTATTTGTAGATTTCATTCATATCATTGAGAGCAGTAGTGGCCCAGTAGTGACGGCCCTTGACTAACGAGTAACTAGTAAGTCGTGGGTTCAAACCCAGTTCCACACCTGCCTCGACGAAATGTCAGTAAACCGTAGGAGTCCAGGAGAACTGATGCTTGCTAAGGCCTACATTATTGTCACGTTAAGTAATCTTACTAATATTATATAGTTACGATGTTTGGATATTTGCTACTTAATCACACCAAAACGGCTGGACGGATCTGGATGAAATTTGGCACAGTTATAGGATACACTCCGGAATAGGACATAGGCTACTTTTTATCCCGGAAACCCCAACCCCAACTCCAATGCCACGCGGGCGAAGCCGCGGGTAAAAGCTAGTATAAAATGTACGAAGGATTTAGTGTAAAAAATCTTTCTAAAAGATTAACGAGATTTTAAAATAGAAAATAAAACATTACAATAAGAAGATAAAAATTAATTAATCGTCATCCTAATTCACCGTAAACGTTTCACTTAAAATCACACAATAATTATTATTGTAAGTAGTGTTTTTACTCACAATAGACTGGGTACCCGAGTAGGCCGCTGCAAGCAATTATAGACCCCTCCGACACCGTGTGCGAGTGTGGTGCTCCTGACCACACAATGACCGACCTACTAGAGACCTAAAATGTCCCATCAAATGCACTCTGGAGGACATAAAAACGCCACTGACGCTGCTATAAACGTGGTAACCTACTAGGCCCAAAAACATTGAGGGAAGCGGAATCCGTCGATCCCAGAAGAAGAAGTGACAATTGTTACTTATTTGTACAAATCCAGAAAAAATAGAGCAGAAAGAAGAAATAGAGCAGTGGTGGCCGAGTGGTAACGGCCCCGACTTACGAGTCGTAGGTCGCGGGTTCAAACCCAGCCAGGCGCATTACTTTGTGTAATTTATTTCATCACCACTGCTCTCAAAACGGTGAAGGAAAACATCGTGAGGAAACCGGCATGTCCTAGAACCAAAAATTCGAAGACATGTGACATCCACCAATCCGCACTGGGCCCGCGTGGTGGATCATGGCCCATTCCCTCTCCTAGAGAGAGGAGGTCTGTGTCCCTGCAGTGGGAACATTAAAAGGCTGATGATGATGATGATGATGATGTACAAATCCAGGATAAACACTACCCTCACACCATCCAAGAGCAACACAAATCACTAGACAACTTTCCACCCAACAAAAAAACACTATCCACGTAAACTCACATTTTCTTCCTCGCCCACCTACTTTGAAGGAAACAGTATTTGTTTACACCACAAGGTTAACTACTCTGGTGTAAAACAAACAGTTATTCCGCAGTTTTATTGTCCATACACCATAGGTTTACTATCATTTTATTTAACCGTACGACGCGCGCGACCTTTTTATAGATTTATCTGTAGCTCGTGATCTGGAATAAGGCTGGTACTGCCTGAATTTATTTAGTAGCACCTGTCTTGTTATGATCATAGTTTACCTAAGGTCGGCTGGTAGAAAATGCTTAAGAAGGCCCTTCCCGGTTTTATCGAACATGATATTTTGAATCTCATGTTCACAACAGAAAATCCGGGCATTTTATTCCAAATAAATCATTTACACGATTTTTGCCGACATAGTGAAAAGAATCGCTAAACTTAAGTGGCAAAGCCGCTGGGGCCGAAAGGTTCTGGAGTGGCGACCGCTTACCGGATGACGCAGCTTTGGAAGGCCTCCCAAAAGTTGGACCGATGACCTGGTCAGGGTTGCTGGAATCCGATGGATGCAAGACGCACAGGACCAGTCTTTGTGGCGTCGCCGGCGGTGGACGTCTTTCGGTTGAAATGATGATGATGATGAGGTACTTTTTAAGAGCAAGAATTCAGTTTGTCAGAAATGTGACCATAGTTTAAAAATTTATTGTTTCGTTGAGTGCAATTTTTGATGTAAGTAATGTGATAAAAGAGAGATGATGCTTAGAACAAAAATGTGTTTTGATTTCAATTCAAACCTAGATAATAATATTCACAAGATGGAGTTTCCATAATATCTATCTAGAAAAAGATTTGTAATAACACCGTAATCACATTAAATCATTAAGGCCGAAGAAGACACCGGTGTCACACCCATAGTCTTCGAAAGCGGAACACCGGGACCCTGGAACAAAGGCAGGAAGGAACGGTGTGTCGTTTAGTCAGTAGAAGTCTGACACTGTCTCCCGCTCCGCCCAAGTCCGGGATTCGCCATTCGATGATTTTTCCCACCATAAAAAAGACACCTATTGTTTTTTAATCGTGTTACAGACACAATTAAAAGACAACATAAATTACGGTTGTCGAAAGGTAGTGGTTGCACGAAAATGTATTCCGGGTTTGTCGCTCTTAAGGCATCAAATTATGTCCATCTATGTGTAGTACTATTTATGGTAGTGCATAAAGTATTTACAAATGAATAAACTATTATTACTAGAGTGAAAGTGAAAATGTAAAGCGTATGTTACCCAATGATAAAGTAGCATTCTACAGTCGGTGAAATATTTTTTAAAATCGGTCCAGTTTTTTTTTTTTTTTTAATTGCAATAAACTAGTGCTTGACTGCGATCCCACCTGATGGTAAGCAGTTGGGATACAGTAAGTTGTTTTCGAATTTATTTATTAGATACTAGCGACCCACCCCAGCTTCGCACGGGTACTGATATTGAATATATTATGCATGTATTATACATATAAACCTTCCTTTTAAATCACTCTATCTATTAAAAAAAAAACCGCATCAAAATCCGTTTGAATTTTAAAGATCTAAGCACACATAGGGACAGCGGTAAGCTACTTTGTTTATACTATGTAATGATTTATAAGTTTTTTTATAAGCTTACTGAAACTGAAAACCCTAGTAAGAACAAAAGTGAAATGAATTCGACAGAAAAATATTTTGTACTAAATTTATTTTCAAATACTTATTGTTATGATTTATTGTAATGCGGGTGTTTTACTTGTTCCGAATTAAAGTACAACAACAACAACTGGACTGGCTGGATAAAATAATTATTATTAATTAATTATTCGATGACCATTACTCTCAAAAACATCGCGAGAAAACCGGCATGTCCTAGAACTGAAAATTCGAAGACATGTGACATCCACCAACCCGCATTGGCCTTGCTTGGTGGGTTACGGCCCATTCCCTCTCCTAGAGAGCAGGCTTGAGTCCCAGCAGTGGAAATAATACTAGGCTGATTTTGTGGTTTTTCCTCTATCAGTATGTCATCATCATCATCTCAGCGCTAGTCCCGGTTGCTTCCTTGGCTTTCACCTCGGTGCCCGGGGTCCGCTTTCCAACTCAAACGCCTCCACTTCGCTCGGTCTTTCGCGTCCTTTGCCGTAAGCCCATTGGCACGCATGTCGTCCCTTACGACGTCGATCCAACGCCTCTTAGGCCTTCCTCGTTTTCCGGGTCCCGGCGGAGGTGGCATGGCGAGGCATCTGTTACCCACGTAGTCTGCCGGTTTTCGTAATACGTGGCCATACCAGCGTAGGCGACCCTCCTGCAGTTTATCCGCTATGTCACGGACCTGAAGGCTGCCCCGTATGTATAGGTCCTCTATCAGTATGTATAGGTAGGTAAATTGCCTATATTCGTTAATGGTTCTTAATTTGATAGTGTTAATTAATAGCTAAAAATATGCCTATAAATAAATTATTTGCAAGATTGTGAGTCTTGACGCCAATTGTGAATTTCCTTTAATTAACCGTTGTTTTGAGTTGTTAAGGAAAAATCAAGGAAGTCGCTAATGGCGGTGGTATGGAGAATTTTGTTTTTATAGGCATTTATTCAATCCTTGTTTCTGATAAATAATATTTTCTAGCTCATGTAGGTAATATCTAAAATTAGATTTTCCCTACAATAAAACCCATAAATTCTAGAAACTGTTACAATAATAAAAATATTATTATTCGAACTTGTATTTTATTAATTAACTAAAATAGGCAAATTAAGATTGAAAAGACAATTATATTTTTTTCTTGACTCTTGACTACTAGACTTGATGGTAAGCGATGGTGTGATCCAAGATGGAGCACGCTTTCCTAGAAGTAGCCTATTCACTCTTGATTCGATGACTCTAGAAACACAAACAATTTTTTCAGTAGAAAATTTCATTCCTTAGCTTTGTGCATAATTAAATTATTCCCTAAGCGTTTTGTCTGTAGGTAATTTTTTCATCATTCTGCTGGGACACAGGCCTCCTTTCAAGAAGAGGGAATGGGCCATGATCGACCACGCAGGCTCAGTGCGAATTGGTGGATGTCACATGTTTTCTAATTTTTGGTTCTAGGACATGCTTTCCTCACGATGTTTTCCTTCACCGTTTTTAGAGCAGTAGTGATAAAATTAATTACACTAATACCTGGCTGGGTTTGAAGTTTTACCACTCGGCCACCACTGCTCTCATCATCATGCTCTCACATTTCATTGTATAGGCTAGGAATTGAAAACATTATTTATTATAAACTTTATTGTACACCTCATAATGTGGACAGGATATACATTTGCAAAAACTAAGTGTACAATAGGTGGTCTTATCGCACAGGGCAATTTCTTGCAGACAACCTTTAAAAACAAACAAAATTTATTGTTAGGGTACAAAATTAATCTGGTGCTAATGACTGTTAGTGAACAGCTAAAACATTTTAATTCCATTACCAATTACGTTTTCTAATGCACGGCATATTTTCAAAGCGATCGATCTCAGCGAACTTATTAATCATACAAACTAGAATCAACATGATCGATAAAAACTCGGTTTCACTTGACACTTTGCCCTCGTTGCACCAGTCATACTGTAGAACAGACAGTGGACAATTACATGTTCAGAAGGTGAGGACGATTTATTAGTAAAACGCCTACTTCTTCAAATGATTTTTTACAGTATAGTAAACCAATATAGGCAGTATGGTAAACCAATTTTTTAGAAAAAAGAAGCAAACCTATATCATTACATAGTATAAAACAAAGTCGCTTCCTGTCCCTATGTATGCTTAAATCTTTAACGCAATGGATTTTGATGCGACTTTTTTAACAGATAGAGTGATTCAAAAGGAAGGTTTATGTGTATAATACGTGCATAATATATTCAATATCAGTACCCGTGCGAAGCTGCGGCGGGTCGCTAGTAATTATATAAAAAATAAAGTCGTATTAATTACACTGTTTAGAACGGCTGAACCGATTTGGCTGAAAATTAGTAGGGAGGTAGCTAAGAACCAGGAGAAAGACATAGGGTATTAATGATAAAAAAAAAAAAAAAAAAAAACTGCTCATTTATCGTCACGAAAGCGGTACAAAGTTTGCGGAATCAGCTAGTATGAGTTGAGTTAAAGATGAAAAAGTATTCCCCAAAAACCAAAAACATTAAATGTAAAAAAGCCAAGTCTCCCTACGCAATTCTTTCATCGTAAAAAGTTTTGAGATCGCATAGGAGCCAAGTCCTGTTCAACTTGATTTGTAATAATAAATCAATATTTTGTGACTATATCAATAGTTTTGTTTACATTATAATAATAGTGACTCAGCATAATTATTTCTAAGAAATAAATATATATATTTAGCACAAAGAACACTAAATAAAGAAACAAATAGATTTAAGTAGGTACTTGCGTAGACTTAAATTTAAAAAAATAATTTAAAAAACAACATTCTAGATGATCAATTGATTCGTCGAATTGTATGATGTATCTATGAGTCAGTCTGTCTTTACCAAAATATGTTCATATGAGTTGGATGTGCATTTCCTGATCATATGGCAATGGGCGAGAAATATACAGTCATAGACGAAGAATATGGTTTAATCCCAGATTCCCCGAAAAAGAAATACCAAATTAAGCTAGAATTTCGTTAGACTGACAGTGTTTTTTTTTAATAAATTAAATTTGTTTATTCTTCATGTACAGTAGTGGCACATAGGCGGACTTAATGCAACAAGGCATTCTCTACCAGTCAACCTTAGGGTTTTATGGTGGGAAAATCAATTAATAACGAATCACGCCCTTGGGCGGAGCGGGAAAATGTGTCAAATTCTTACCGGGAAAACGACCCACCCCGTTCCTTCTTAGCCTTCAGGAGTGGGTTTTTTAGTCAGTAAAAGTCTGACATTGTCTCCCACCTCACCTAAAGGCGCGAAAAAAAACCTAAAGGCGCGGAGATGTCATTCGATGACTTTACCCGCCAAAAAAAGGACCCAGAATTGCAAAAACTATCTGTATTTAGGCCATACACATATTAGTTCCATGCGTGAATCGAACTCATGACATGCAACGCAGCAGCCAATCACTCAGCAACTGCGCCAACCAACCATGCCGTTCATCATCATCATTTCAGCCGATAGACGTCCACTGCTGGACATATACCTCCTCCAAGCGCCGCCACAAAGACCGGTCCAGGCGTCTTGCAACCATCAGATTCCAGCAACCCTGACCAGGTCATCGGTCCATCTTGTGGGAGGCCTTCCAACCATGCCGTTTACCAAAACAAATTATTTAATTTCCGTAACTTTTCGAACTTGACCTTCTGACTATTTCTTTCCTTCATACGTATGTATGTTGCAACGTATTATATCTACGTCCGGTGTGTAGTTGCATTACCACCTTTTGATTTGTTTACAATACGTACATACATACGAACATATCTATGTATATAAATGTTATGTATCCATACTAATATTATAAATGAGAAAGCAGCTATGTCTGTTTGTTTGTCAGTCTTTCACAGGACAACGAATCGACTAATTGACGTTATTTTTTTAAGTGGAGATAGAATAGCAAAAAACTCGTGCATAATGTTTTTTCGAAATCTGCCCTCAATCCCTTAAAAGAGGGGGTGAATTTTATATGGGACTTTTCGCAGTTTTCAAGTTAGGAAGCTAAAATCGGTACACAGACTTTGTTACCAACGAAAAATACCTGTCTAATATTTTTTGGAAATCTTCCCCAACCCCTAAAATAAGGTATAGAAATTTGTGTGAAACTGAGATAATATTCTGGTCCGAGTTTTCTTCCGTGTTCTAAATCAGGAACGGGAAACTATGTTACTACAAATTTAACGTGAGCGAAGTTGCGGGCAAAAGCTAGTATGTATATAAACGCCTGTGTGTGTTTACGATGCGATAATTTGAGTAAACTTTAATTTTATTGTTCGCATGCATTTTTGTTTGTGGGTTGTTATTTGTTTATGAAAATTCATTTAGCGTTTTAAGCGTTCATACACACACATACGTACAAACTTTTGCTCTTACATTACTAGCTACTGCCTGCGGCTTCGCTCGCGTGAGCCTTCGCTTCCGAAATCCAAGGAAATATACTCCCGTGGTAAAATGGATCCTATATGCCAGCTCAAGACATGGCATATGGACCTGTATCCATGTGTACTTATACCATTGATATACGTTTACCCCTATATACACCGTGAAATTTAAATGGTTGAAAAAAATAAGAAGTTTTTTTTTTTATAAATAATTTTTAAAAATATTCATCAACTCAAAAAAGCAAAAACAATAGTAACATTAGACGTAATTTGTAGGTACTACTAGAGTCGCATGCGCAGCACGCCGTCAAAGGAAACCGATTCATTAAATATTTAAACCAAAATAAGCTCTCGCATGTTGTGATACGTCATAATAAGCTTGCACTGTACAGGTCCATTTTTTTATTTTATTGTTGTATTACCAAGACACAACCATTTCGCTGAGGGAAAACAACACACAACATTAAAATTTCACGGTGTATATGTTACGGGTAAAGCTAGAAGGTGGAGTAAACCTAGGTTTACCCGGGTTAACTTAGTATTACCCAAGCTTCTTGGGTAAAGTCCGAATAATAAGTAAAATAAATTTTAATTCGGGGTTTACCCATGCTCACCTAGGTCTACCCAACTCTGGCTGGGTAATGTTAGGTGTTGCATAATTTTGGAGCCGTAATGCAGAGCTGCAATGGTAATTCCATGGAATTATAATACTCTCGAACGTCTACCCAACTCTGGCTGGGTAATGTTAAAAATTTACATAATTAATTAGTAAAATGAAAATCCAAGGACATTTTTAGGCGAACGTAATCGCTAGAAGAGCAAAATCCGTTCATTTGCAAGCTCTCGTAAGCTTTTTTTCGGTGATATATTTTAGATATCAATCAGTTTATCATGACACTTAGAAACTGATTCCTTGAGAATATTTCCTCAGTAGTAAAAACTCCATTTCTTCTTAATTTATTTCTTGTAATACTTGCCTTTCACCTTCTTTTGTATTTAAAACTTCTGTTTCTATTTCCTTTCCCATCTCCTTGTTCTGAAAGTGGTAATTCATAATTCCATGAAATCACCATTGCAGCTCTGCATTACGGCTCCAAAATTACGCAACACCTAACATTACCCAGCCAGAGTTGGGTAGACCTAGGTGAGCATGGGTAAACCCCGAATTAAAATTTATTTTACTTATTATTCGGACTTTACCCAAGAAGCTTGGGTAATACTAAGTTAACCCGGGTAAACCTAGGTTTACTCCACCTTCTAGCTTTACCCGTAACATATACACCGTTGAATTTTGGTCATTTTAATCCCATGGTAGGTCGAGCCGGTACATGAAACACCATCGATTTCTAAAGATAAAATTAAAATTTTCTAAAACAAAAATTAATTTACGCGTATACTAAATTCATGTCGTTAGGTAAAGAACAGCTGAGCGGTTTCGATGGCCGTAGCTACGAGTATTTAGTACGCGTCGACCGACAACTTGAACCCTTTGTCTTACGGGGCTCAAAAGTTTAAAAAGGACTTTGACCCCTGAGTTTATTTCGGTATTACTTCTCAGGGTAGTAAGTTAGGAAACACTGGCCTCAACTAGTTGAAATTGTCAAAAAAACTGACGAGTAAGAGTTTTTTCAAAAACCTATTCGCAAAGTAAATAACATTTATCATTTGAACTCGGTAAATCCGCACTCGAACTCAAGTTGAAACAAATGGCCGCTATCGTTCATACGCTGAAGGCTCTCTCGTCTCGTCAGATCTACGTCACGAATTGGCGATGACGTCATTGCTACGTATTTCTGAACGCCCACGATATTGTGAGGCCGAACGACGGAATGAATAGGCTGTGCTTTTCATTATCTATTTGGTTTTTTCGTAACGGTTTAGGTAATTATTTATGGACAATAAACATGTTTTTAGTGTGATAGGTGAAAATCATCTAGTGACATCTCCCGCCCTTGGAAGGAGCGGGAGATAGTGTTTGACTTTTACTGACTGAAAAACTCTCCCCATTCCTTTATAGCCTTTCATACCGGAGTCGGACCTTCCTTCCACTAGTAAATACGATGCAGTTGGCGAAGTGGTTAAACAATTGGCTGTATCGCAGTGTGTCGCGGCTTCGAATCATGATTAAAATCCTTTTGCGTATGAGTGTCTTTTGTATGTGAGGTCATATGTTTGTTAACACACTAACGACAATGAATTATTCACCAGTGTGGGGCAAAAATTTAGAGATCTTCTGTAGTCCATTTCAGTACCAAAGACAAACGATTCCCTTTGAACAAACAAAATAGGTAACATGCAGAGGGGTTTTTTTTTTTTATGGTAGGTGAAAATCATCCAATGACGAAACCCGCTCTTGGGCGGAGCGGGAGACCAGTGTCAGACTCTTACTGACTAAAAAACCTACCCCGTACCTTCCTTGCCTTATTCCTGGAGTCGAGGTAACAGTTTTCCACCACCCTCTAGGCTCCAGGAGGCTTCGACCCTGAAGGGCCCCTGCAGTTTGCTGACAACTCCTTGAGGCGCGCGGGAACGGTGCGCGCCGTTGACGACTTGGACTCGGTCTTACCAGACGACCGGACGGCGAGCTACCCATTGCTCACCGTCCGCGAGCCAGTGTCTACGGTGGCCGGATATCGGCAGGATCGCGGAGGCGACGGCTACGGCGAGTACGCCTTTGCCTTATGCGGTCGGCCTCCTCCTTTACGAGCATTACTGCTTCGCAGAAGGAGGCGACCGCCTGCAACATGCAGAGGGGTGAAAGAAACTTATCATAAATAACTATCAATACACACCAAACAGTTCACCACACTCCGATAGTAAATAATAATAGATTAAAAAAATAATCTACTCAAACACAAAATCTTTTCTCGAAGTGTGTAAAATTTCGGTGCATCATAACGTTTATTTCTATCTACCCGCGTATTATTTTTAAGAAAATACATCCGCCATATTTATAACTAGCTTCTGCCCACGACTTCGTCCGCGGAAAATTTGTGAGACAAAAGTTGTGATAGCTCGGTTAATATCCATGTTATATAAATAATTTATGTAATAGCGTATGTCACTCAGGAGTAAAGCAGCTTTCTATTATAGCTTCAATTTTTCCAATCGAACCATTAGTTCCAGAGATTACCTCCTACAAACAAAAAAACAAAAAAAAACAAACTTTACCTCTTTATTATATTAGTGTAGATAATCATCATCATCATCTCAGCGTTAGTCCCGGTTGCTTCCTTGGCTTTCACCTCGGTGCCCGGGGTCCGCTTTCCAACTCAAACTCCTCCACTTCGCTCGGTCTTTCGCGTCCTTTGCCGTAAGCCCATTGACACGCATATCGTCTCTTACGACGTCGATCCAACGCCTCTTAGGCCTTCCTCGTTTTCCGGGTCCCGGCGGAGGCGGCATGGCGAGGCATCTGTTACCCACGTAGTCTGCCGGTTTTCGTAAAACGTGGCCATACCAGCGTAGGCGACCCTCCTGCAGTTTATCCGCTATGTCACGGACCTGAAGGCTGCCCCGGATGCGGGAGTTTTTAATGCGGTCTTTCCGCGACACTCCCGACATCCAGCGCAGCATATTCATTTCCGTGACACGCAGGCTCTGCTTGTGCCGCTCAAGTACAGGCCACGCTTCACTGCCATACAAAAGGACAGGCCTAATGATGGTCTTATAGACCTGTCCTTTGAGCCTAACCGGCATTTTGGGGTCACAGATAACCCCCGCCACCTCACGCCATTTCGCCCAGGCCGCCGAGATACGTGACTCGACGTCGCAATCGACGTCCCCGGACTCGTGGAGCACCGATCCCAAGTACCTGACCTGTTCCGTGCGCTCGACTGTGTCTTCGCCAATGCGAACAGGAGCAGCGTTTGTTGTGTTACAGGCCAAGTACTCGGTCTTCGCCGCATTAATTTTCAGACCGCCGTTTTCCAGCGATTCCTTCCACGCTGTCACACGTCGAACCAAGCGCCCACTGTCCGAGTCCGCCAGCGCGATGTCGTCTGCATACATGAGCAGCCATGGCGGCTGCTCGTGTAAGTCCCTGATGTTGGAGGACAGGACGTCCAGCACCACACTGAACAGAAACGGACTAAGGACAGAACCCTGGTGAACTCCGACGGTGATGGGGAAGGGTTTCGTATCGCCAACAGCGGTCCGAACCACAGAACCGGAGTCTCGGTACATATCTCGGATGATGTCAACATAGGTCTCGGGCACTCCTTTGGATCTCAGCGCCCACCAGATCACCTCACGGGGGACACAGTCGAAGGCCTTCTGCATGTCAAGGAACAAGAGGTGCAGAGGCGTATTCTTTGATCTGTATCCCTCCATGGTAACCCTTAGGGCAAAGATGGGATCCATGGCGCCATGGCCTGGTCGAAACCCATATTGACACCCCGAGACGGTGCACTCCTGTCGGATCCGAGAGTCAATCACCCACTCGAAGAGCTTCATGGTGTGGGACATAACCTTAATCCCCCGGTAGTCGCCACACTCCTGCACTGATCCCTTGCCTTTGAAGACTGGAGTGATAATACTCAGTCTCCATTGACTCGGGATCTTTCCGGTGAGGAGCATGCGGTTAAATAGGTGGGTTAAGATGCCCACACCACGAGGACCCATCGCCTTCCAGGCTTCAATGGGGACTCCATCGGCACCGACAGCTTTCCGGTTCTTCATGCGGCGAAGAGCCACATGTACTTCTTCAGGCGTAACCAGGGGTACAAGTCCCTGATTTGGAGGGAGAACCGGAGACAGCACCTCTTTGTGCTGCTTGTTCAGCAGCTCGTGGAAGTACGAGCGCCATCTCTCCTTCACCGCGAGGTCTTCGCATATCAGATTGCCGTCAGGGTCTCTTACACAGCGGCACTTAGTGATATCCAGTGCCGCTTTGACCCTGGAACGTGCCAACTTATAAATGAGCTTCTGCCCCTCAGACGATTCCAACTTATCATAAAGTGGCTGTAAGTGGTCTCGTCTGGCTCTGGCTACGGCCCTCTTGGCGGCACGTTTAGCAGCTCTGTATGCGTCGCGGTCTTCGGGAGATTTGGAAGCTTGCCACGTTTTGAAGAGAGCTTTCTTCTCTCTGATCTCCCTCTGGACTGTGTCATCCCACCACCAAGTTTCCTTGTCACACTTGCGGCCGCCCCTGGACAAGCCGAGCACCGACTTTGCCGCCTCGGTGATGGCAGCCTGAATCCTGTCCCAGTGGCTTTGCACAGGTTCGCCATCGGTACCATCGCACTTATCGCCGATGGCCGACGCGAACGACTGGGACGTGGCTGCATCCAGTCGCCACCACCGTATTCGGCGTTGTTGGCGCTCATCAAACTTGACCCTAGGTTTGACGCGCAAGTCCATGACAAGGAGACGATGTTGTGCAGTGAGACTCTCGCCGGGTATGACCTTGCAGTTGGCCACCCTACTGATAAGGTGCCTCCGTGTGAGTAAGAAATCGATTTGGGTAGCGTACCCCCCGCTCCTGTAGGTAATCAGGTGTTCGGATTTCTTTTTGAAATACGTGTTCACGATGGCAAGGCCGGCAGCCGCACACGTTTGGAGGATAGTCTCCCCTTCAGCGTTACGGCTACCGTATCCAAAGCCACCGTGAACATGCTCAAAGTCCTTGCACCTGTCACCCACATGACCGTTCAGATCACCACCCAGAACGATTCCCTGTGACAGCGGGATGCCACGAAGCACCCCACCGAGTTGATCCCAGAACGCAGCCTTTTCAGCGTCGCTGCAACCGACCTGAGGCGCGTAGGCACTTATCAAGTGGGTTATAACCCCGTCGATAAGCACACCTACGACCATAAGCCGGTCGCTGTAGCGTTTCACCTCCAGGACTGCGTCTTGAAACTCCTCGGAGAGTACAACGGCCACCCCGTTCTCCCCACCGGCTGCACCCGTGTAGATTAATTTGTAGCCATTCCCGATGAGCCGGGACCTGCGGCCTTTCCACCGAGTCTCCTGCAGGAATGCCACGGCCACCCTTCGCCTGAGAAGTAAGTCGGCTAACTCCCTCGCGCGTCCGGTCAGCGTGCCAATGTTCAGGCTGGCGAAGCGGAGTTTCCGGGTTGGGGCTCGCGTCTTTATCCGTGTTCGCCCCAGACACGGTAGCCCTTGCCCACTTGCCACAGGAGTCGGGCGAATCTCCTGCGCGCCGTTTTGCGGCGGCGCCCTATCCGTGGCAACAAACTTTCTTAAACCGTCCATGTTTATTGGCTATTTGTGGCCTTTACGGGAGCGACTGCCGTCCGACCTCCCAACCCTAAGAGGGAAAGCCAGCGCCAGAGCCTCATCCGCTGATCGGCAGGTGCCCCAACTTGCAGGGGAGGTTGACTTGGGCCCCGAAGGTCGTAATGGGGCCCCATATGCACCCAAGTGTTTAGTGTATTAGTGTAGATAATAATAGATTCAAAATATAATCTACTCAAACACACAATCTTTTCTCAAAGTGTGTAAAATTTTGGTGCATCATAACGTTTATTTCTATCTACCCGCGTATTCTTTTTAAAAAAAAATACTTATTTCCGCCATATTTATAACAAAGAGTTCGAAATACGAACGCGTACAGCCAGTACTAGCAATTTTGTGTGGAAATCATAACATTATACGGTACGGCGCTATAGGGTCCCGAGAAAAATATTAGCTTTGGAACCGAGCGAGTTTATAGAGATCGTTTCGGAAATTTGTGATATTGTAAAACAAGGTTTTATTCGCTTGAAAAGCTGTTCTTTACGCGCTTTCATGTGGAACTGTAGAATTGTTGGTGGTAAAGGGGTGAAAAAGTAAAAAAATGTTTGACACACGAGATAATCTGTGAATTGACGGTGTTGGATGGAACGATGTTCTGATTTCGGAAACCTGTTATACGCGTATTGTAAACATTTACTTTTGGTACTATCACCACTGGGCAAAAGCCAGGGAAAGCCCGACCCCTGTATGAGGGCTAAGAAGGAATAGGGTGAGTCATTAAGCCAGTAAAAGTCTGACATTGTGTCCCGCTCCGCCCAAGGGCAGATTCGTCGTTACACGATTTTTACCACCATACAAAAAAAAAAATACTGGGCAAAAGCTCCTTCCTACCTTATGGATTCCTGAAGATGAAAGGCGTCGAGGCTTGCTTAAAAAGAGTTTATTTGAGGATGCGTTCCACGAGGTCTTGTTCGAGACGGTACAAGAGAATATCATTTAAAAGGCCACGGCCTTTCAGATGTCCTTCTTGAGCCAGTGTATCAGAAAAATTATGCTAAATGCACATTTCAAAGCTCTCTACGGAATAACATGTGCAAGAAACTCTGGACACATTTCTAAAAGCTTGTGCTAGTAGATACTTTAGAATTTGACGTCTCTAAATTAACGCAGTTTCTGAATATTGTAATATTTTGAAAATAAATGAGTATTGGTCATCCTCACCATTTTAACCTAAAAACTGTAGTACTATCTACACCGTCATTTTTCAATTATAAAAAAGTTCTAACAACATGCAAATCCTACAATCAGGACCCTGAGATGAAGTGTTTCTTCTCAGGGTAGTCAACTCGGAGAAAAAACACTTTTTCTCTGGTAGTCGGCTTGTTTCTTTTTTTAATGATAAGTAAAAATCTTCGAATGACGAAACCTGCCCTTGGGCGCTGCGGGAAACAGTGTCAGACTCTTACTGACTAAACAACCTAACCTCCTTCCTTGTCTTAGTCCAAGAGCCCCGGTGCCTTAGTCTCAGAGCCCTGGTGATGGTAGTCAGCTAGGAAACACCCGCGTCATCTAGTTTAAATTGACGAAAAAAAAATCCTATTAAAGTGTTTTTTTAGAACCTATTTACAGGATAAACTATCATTTAATCAACATAGCTACCTTAGCGGAGAGCTAAAAATAATCTGATTCTAAGTAAATAGTGAGATAAAATACCCGATAACATACTGAATCACGATTTGAATCGAACAAGTGCATAATCAATACAATTATGACACTACCCGTCAATTCCGTGTAGCTACGGTTCCTGATAAGTTGTATAATTATTATGTCGCAGGGTGATTGGGAAAATTGGTATTTGTGAGTGGGTTCCTTAGAGTTTTTTTACAAAGGAAAACCGAGAAAGATTTTCTTAATAATTTAGGGTTTTAGCACAAAAATTGGCAAAAACCAACTTCATTATTTTCGACGACTACGATGTGTGTTTTGTGGTTGCATTCATCGGATTACCAGGACTCTCACTAGGTCATCGGTCCACCGTGTGGGAAAGCCAAACCAAGTTAAATGCAAGGAACGTCATTAAGCACTGTGTATCTTGGGTTTACGAACGGCGAGCATTGGGTTGCTCGCCGTCCGGTCGTCGTTAATCTTCCGGACCAAGCCCAGTTGTCGACTGGGCGCACAGTTCCTGCGCGCCTCAAGGTGTTGTTAGCAAATGTAGAGGCCCAACTGCTGGGCTTGAAGCCTACTGGGGCCCCGGTTCGGTTTCTGAAAGGAAGGTCCGACCCCACTATGAAGGCTAAGAAGGAATGGGGTGAGTCGTTTAGTCAGTAAGAGTCTGACACTGTTTCCTGCTCCGCCCAAGGGCAGGATTCGTCATTAGATGATTTTTCCCACTGTAAAAAAACCACCGTGTATATAGGTACGCCAATGGACTAATGTTGGACTCATTTAAGTTTTGCAATGACAGATGATTTTCTATTCGAGCCGCTAGGCTAGAGCTATCTAATCAACCAGAATGAGGCTCGCATTTGACTACTATCACACCTGATGAAAATCGACGATGGTACGCGCTTGCCTAGAAGTTTCCTATTGACTCTTGATTTAATTTTAAAATCTCCTACAATGTAGCTATCAGGGAACACGGATTCCGGTAGAAAATTCCACTTATTGGAAGTACGCACAATGAATGTTTTGTGCGTATAGGGATGCCAAAGTACCCTGTGGCCTAGGCAGAGTTAGGCTTTACAATTCTGACGCACACGCCCCGAAAGGCAACTAATAGAAACCGGTTGCTAAAATCCTAGAATTTTCGCTAAGAAACGATTTTTTCAATCACCCTGCGACTCATATACAGAGTATTTTGCATACTACTGGGGAAATCCGAACAAATAACCGGTTCTGCGAATAATATGGTGAATTATGTTGATTTGAACATTTTCTGTTCCTGCAGTCGGTACTGCTTGATAATAATGTTTCGATTTGCATAAAATATGTTAAGTGATAAGTGGGAACCGTGGTGTTCGCGGGTGGTGGTGGTAGGTGGGATGATGATAAATCGTCGTTATTTACGGTGGTGGAGATGACGGCAGGAGTGTGTGGCCGTGGGTTTATGAATGCCTCGTCTGCACAGATATTTATATATTAGTCCTGTAGGCGACGCGTCTATTGGAATATTTGTATAGACGTTTCAATATGAATTCTAACTTGAAGGAAAGTAGGAAATTCTCAAGTTATTTGATTATATATCGTTGATATTATAATCTGTCATATTTTTT
The DNA here is from genome assembly GCA_029852875.1 of Mythimna loreyi. NCBI lineage: Eukaryota > Metazoa > Arthropoda > Insecta > Lepidoptera > Noctuidae > Mythimna > Mythimna loreyi. The sequence goes on along the minus strand of CM056780.1, from coordinate 18,112,183 downwards.
TTCACTTTATACATATGGAAGCACATTCGACGACCATTAAAGAAAAACATTCTTTTTTCTGTCTTTCTGGTAGTTCCGGCTAATATCCGAATCAGGTGGATCAATTTTAACTGGAGTCAGACTTCGATCATCAATGTACGAGTCAGATCAACTCCACACGTCATAATACTTGTAATTTTGCTTTCAAAGAGACTTTGACCCTTGAGTTTATTTCGGTGTTTCTTCTCAGGGTAGTCAGATAGCAAACACCGGACTCATCTAGTTCAAACTGACAAAAATAAACTGACGTGTAAAAGTGTTGTGCAAAACCTATTTGCAAAAATATTTCTTCGATCCTAAATGTGGCCTTGGACGACCGAGCTTGGCAGCAAGCTACGCTTCCTATCCGGCTAGGTGGCCTCGGTGTCCGCAAAATTTCAAGTATAAGTTTACCAGCTTTCCTCTCCTTGGTGCACAGTACTGAAACTTTAACCAGGAATATCCTATCTTCCTCACTGGTTAATGTTGAGGTACCGTGTTTGTCCGATGCGTTGATTGCTTGGAAAATGGCTTGTCCCAACACGGATTTGCCTGACAACCTGTCCTCGCAGAGACAGTGGGATGTGCCGCTCTGCAGTGCTACACGTAATAATTTTATAAACTCGTCGTCAAGTACTGCGGAGCGTGCGCGTCTGCTGGCGGTGGGAGAATGGGAGTCGGGTTTATGGCTTCAGGCGCTACCGTCATCCACCGTAGGCACTATGATGGATGACGCCTCGTTTCGACTCGCAACCTGCTTACGCTTAGGCGCTCCTTGTGTTGCTCCACATCGGTGCCACTGTGGTGAAGCTGACGGCGGCCTCGGACACCATGGCTTGTCCTGTTGCAGGAGCGCAGGCCGCATATCACGGCACGCTAGCATCAACGACATTATTCGTCGAGCTCTAGTCACCGCCGGCGTACCTGCCGTATTAGAACCTAGTGGCTTGGTACGTGACGATGGGAAGAGACCAGATGGTATGACGTTAGTGCCATGGAAGGTGGGTAGGCCTCTGGTGTGGGACGCAACCTGTGTCGACACCCTTGCGCCATCCCATGTTCTTAGTTCCGCGGGCTGTGCTGGCGCTGCCGCTGCGGCTGCCGAGACCCTCAAACGGCGCAAATACAGTAACCTTATTGGTAATTACAGTTTTGAGCCGTTTGGGGTCGAAACGCTTGGGTCATGGGGTCCGAGTGCGCGTCACCTTTTTAAAGAAATATCTCGCCGTTTAATCGATACTTTGCGTGACCAGAGGGCTGGCTCTTTCTTTGCCCAAAGAATTAGCATTGCCATCCAACGTGGCAATGCTGCCAGTCTTCTGGGCACGTTTCCAGATGACAGCGATGTGGAGGAATATTTCGACGCTTGAGTATTGTGTTTTTGTATTATATGTACATAGTTAGGTTTGGTGTAAATATTTATTTTAGTTAAGTTTATATTTGCAAAAATAAATATCATTTGCATTGTCATCTGATTGAAAGATACATGCAAATATTTCAGCTCAATTGGTAACCGGGCAGTGTAACAAATTTCATTAACAAGATTCGACCACAAACATCGAGACAGTTAAAGAAGCAAAATAAAAGCTTGTAACAAGATCCTCAAAAAACAATAAAACATAACCTTACTAAAAGACCCACGCCACAACTACCTCATTCGCCAAACGAATCGAAAAGGCAAAAGTTGGCCTTTGGTCTCGACCGGTCGCTTCCGGCCGTCCGGACACCGGACATTCCTGACATAGCCTCTACCGGTCGACGAACCATAGATTCATGGTAAAAAATATTGCACCTCCTTACAAAAACCGGTGTCGATTGCAATTTTTGGTCTTCGATGAGGAAAAAATTTGATTATATTATTGACATTTTTTAATTTTGTTTTCGCACTTTTTGCACCACGGACAAGTTTAGGAAAATACAGTTCTCAGTTGCTTTAAGTTACTTTGAGCTCCATTAGAACGCGGATAGATAGATAGATTAAAACTTTATTGTACACCAAAAAGTCACATAACTTATACAAAACTTAAAACTATGGGTCTGACGGTCTTATCGCTGACAGCGATATCTACCAGACAACCTTAGGATGGATCGTAAGAACAAAAAATAATACAGGGGGTAGTGGGCGGTGCACTTGCGGATGTAACACATTCTAATATTTTTGCAGTATTTGGCAGCACCAGGTACAAGCTGCCAGGTCAGGTCAGCAGCTGTCAGGTCAGCCTTCTCAGTAAGCTTCATGCCGGCCATACACGGTTGTTATTCTATGTCAATAAAGACTTGTGACTGCCGCGCTACGCTATTTATTTATCTTATTCTGAGACTAATTGGCAGTGGTGGCCGAGTGGTAAAGGTCCCGATTTACAAGTTGTAGGTCGCAGGTACAAACAGAGCCAGGAGCATTACTTTGTGTAATTTATTTCATCACCACTGCTCTCAAAACGGTGAAGGAAAACATCGTGAGGTAACCGGCATGTCCTAGAACCAAAATTTCAAAGACATGTGACATCTACCAATTCTATTGGGTCCGCGTGGTGGATTATGGCCCATCCCCTCTCCTAGAGAGGAGGCCTGTGTCCCAGCAGTGGGAACATTAATAAGGCTGATCCTAATTTGAAGGCGCCTTTTTAAACCAGTTTTTATGTGAGCGATAGTTCCTTTGAAAAGTTATAAGTTGTAGTGAAATTTATACTTACGTTAACTTTGAGAAAATCGTTTACTGTTATGAAGTTCTTTTAGAAGAATTTCTTTAAGTTATAGTTTAAGGTGAAATATATTCCCTTTGTGGTAAATTCTCCAAGATAGCCTAAGAATTTCAGATTTTCGCTTTACTTAGATTTTTCTTTAAGTTAAAGAGTTATGAAGATAGTTTTAATGAGTGTTGATAAATAATTACATACATGTCGTTATAGCAATAGGTATAATTTTTGTTACCTTACTTATATACTTACCAAATTGCGAAAAACTTTAGAGAATTAAAGAGAAAAGAACACATGTAGAATGTGATTTTTGTGAACTATTTATTCTGACTGATAAAATGAACTGAGGTATTATACATCAGTTCTTCTCGCCATCTCTTTCGTGGTCTGCCGCGGCACCGCGTTGCTGTGTTTGGGCTCCAAAACTGTGTTTTACAAGCTCATAAACAAAAATAAAGATGATTCCGCAAAAAATATATTTAAGAAATCACTTAGACGAACCCTAACATTATTTCCTAACAGAGCTAGATATTTCAGAAAATATCAAGACCAAAAACGGAGTTCAAAATAATTTATTGTGAAAATACTATCAGACAGATGGTAGACACAATTTTATAATCAGACGGTAAAATTGCCTGAGGCACAGAGAATCCTTAGAGCGAATAAATTGCTCTAATTTTTTCTCTCTATTAAGCTCATTACAAAAATGTTCTGGCGCCGACATCTGGAATAACGTTACAAATAATATAACGTAACCCTGCTCACAATATTTAACAAATAAAAGCTAAGTATGATAACGTTTCGCAGAACTAACTAGCGTGGTGTTTTTTGCCCTTCCAAGATAAAAAGTGTTCGGGAACCGTATGTTTTTCTCCTATTATCGAAAACATAATTAACCGCAAATACAAAAAAAACCGTTTGTTTTTTTTATTGTTTGGTATAAACTAGTGCTTTGATCCCACGTGATGGTAAGTACTGTAGGGGCCCAACAGGGTCTGTAGGGGCCCAACAGGGTCGAAACCTCCTGAGACCAAGGATAGATGCGAAAAAATATTACCTGGGCCCTGGGATCAAGGCAAGGAAGGAACAGGGTAGGTAGTTTTGTCAGAAAGACTGACGCTGTTTCCCGCTCCACACAAGGGCTGGTTTTCTTCATTTGATGATTCTTCGTTTTCGTTTTTACGTTGCCAAACATACTACGGCCAGAGCCTTCCTCTCAGACACGAACCCTTGGCCTTAGTTGGCTTCGACCCTTCTGCAGGGTCCCTACGCTTGCTGACAACTCCTTGAAGACAACAAGTTGGGTTTTATAATCAGTAAGAATCTGATACTATCTCCAGCTCCACCCAAGAGCGGCAGATGATTTTTACCCAGCGCAAAAAACGACACTAATTTTACACCCCAATATCCACTAGCTAGCAAAAAATTCTTTCAGCGAGTTTTATAAATAAGGCTGAACTTTTTTATTTCATTTTCCCTAATCGAACAGTGAAAATTGTAGAACAATGAAAAATAGTACCTAAAATAGCGATATTTTACCAGATTTTATATCTACTAAATAAAAAAAAAGACTAAGTAAAATCATGAGTTTTTTTTTAAACCAAACTGTGTTATACAAACGGCACGTGTAAACCTTAGTCTAACATTTTTTTTTTACAAATAGCACGTGCTTAGTCCTTGAACCGGTTAAAACAAGCATTGATGGGCAAATCTGGTTAAACCGGTCTCTAAACATCTTTTTTTTTGGTAGGTAAAAATCATCCAATGACGAGTCCCGCCCTTGGGCGGAGCGGCAAACGGTGTCAGACTCTTACTGACTAAACAACCTACCCCGTTCCTACATCGCCATACATACCAGGGCCAGAGCCTTCCTTTCAGACACAAACCCTTGGCCCTTGGCTTCGACCCTTCTGCAGGGTCCCTGCGGTCTCTAAACATCTTCGTATTTTAGTACCCACCCGTTTACCCTCGGGAGCTATCGCGTGTGGTCTAAATATATACAAAATATTATGCAAGGAAGCCGACAACGGAAGGAAGGACGCATAAGGACTCGTTCACATCCACGCTGCATTCGACTAACGCGACGAACTAAGGGCGCCTTCAAATTAGTCGCAACGTTCCGCGCGACAGCAGTGCGGTTGCAGTGCTGCTTTGTTGTCAATATAAAAATCAATGCCACTATTCGTTGCAATTTTATAATTCAAGAACGGCCTCGCCTATCCAAACCAAATATTTAGGCTTTGTTTGGACTAATTAGTAGATGGTTTATGTGAAATTTGCACAAAATCGATCGAGCGGTTGTTCATTTATCAATTTTTTTTTCGCCGGGAGCAAAGCCGCGGGCAAAAGTTAGTTCCATATAAATAAAACCGTGTGACTGCCGCGACACTACCGCGCTGCGGCCGCGCGTCATTTATTCATAACTAGCTCGTACCCGCGACTTCATCTGCGTCTTGCGAAAAAATCGCCAGGGTCTAAAGATTGTCTGTGCCAAATTTCATCAAAATCGTTTGAGATGTTTAAGCGGGAAAGCGTAACAGACAGACAGAGTTACTTTAGCATTTATAATATTAGTATGGATGAAAAAACAATGTAGCGCGTCAGCTTTGGCACTTGGCGGCTAATTTGTAGGCGCCCTAAGACCTGCATCATATCCGGATACTTACTATCGAATCACTTAGCACTTACGAATACCTAAGCATCTATTCATAGAAAAAAGAACAGGAAAACCACTCTATGTTAATTGGATTTGTGACATAAACACTCTTAAACCACCCACGAGTGACCAGAAGTGGAATTTCTGCTGGATTCTGTGTTTCCTGATAGATACAACCTAGGGCTCTTGAAGTCAAAAGTGAATAGGTTACTTCTAAGCAAGCGTGCTCCATCGTCAACCATCAGGTAGCATCAGGTGAGGTAGGTCTATTATAGGTTCGCGCTTGACCGCTATCTCACCTGATGGAAAGCGACGATGCAGTCGACGATGGAGCGCGCTTACTTAGACGTAACCTATTCACTCTTGACTTAAAGATTCCCGGATTGTAGCCATCAGGAAACACGGACTCCGGCAAGGAATTCCATTCACAATTGTCGGACTGATGCGAAACAAGCGCTTAAAGGGCTAATTACTTTCCAGAACTGATTCCAAAAATCTGTGTTCACAGAAATCTAGAACATTTTGTGATAACATTAAAATTAGATTAGGGAGATACATACCTACGTCATGAATGATGCCAATTTCTTGCTCAGTCATCAAACATTAGTCAAAGAATTCGTCCCCTTCTTCCATTGTAAACTGACCCTCTCTCCGCAATAAACCTATCCATCAGAAAGGTCAATATATCTTCACAATTTCTTCGCAATGCCGCAGTTTGTAACTCAAGTCACGAATGCGTTCAAAATAAAGATTCGATTGTTGACTCATCGACGTCAGAATCGAAACGTTTTCCCGCGTAAAGTCCGCAAACTGCAAACTTTTTCTAACACTCTGATAAGTAAAACATTAGGCTTTAAACAACCTTATTTCTATCGGACTAAGGGTCAATTTAAAAGGTTCGGTGTTGAACTCGATAGCAAATAGATTGTCAATGTATAAATAGTGCAACGGTGCGTTCCGCGAATTCGCTGCGTTCATTTTCCTCGTCGAATGGAATGCGCCTCCTGACGTCATTTGGAGCGCACCTACAAATAACACGGCCAAATTAAATTGTCTTCATTCTATGTTTAAATTAGAATTGAAAGCGGGCCCTAGGAATAAGTAGGATGTTATAAACCTGACATTTTGAAAAGTCAGTTGTTGTGTGTGGTTTGCTTAAGGTGCACGACTGTTTAATTTTGTCGGTTATCAGGATAACGGTTATTACAGGTCATTCGAATGACCGATAGGAATGTTTTTATTAGTTTAAAAAAATAAGTTGTTTTTATAGCTTATCGCATGGGATTTACGCTTATGGTGTATTTAGACAGGTGATGCGTAAACAGGTTACTTGTTCATTATGGAGTTGATATTATTTCAGAAATGTGCCTTTTCTTTCTTAATTGCGCTTAAATCTTACTTAATAGTCGATAAGGTGGTCAGAAAATCGCTGTTGACATGTTTGACAGTTAAAAATCAGCCATTTGAATGCCGTTTAAAGGGTGCGGCATACTTGTAACACCCTACGCGGGTTCATCGGACAATTAAGGAAATGTTGCCCCATGATTTAAAGTGCTTTATTTTTGGGGTCGGTTATCTTTATTCGGTCTGGTTAATACTAATCATGGTCGTTTATTACATCGATTAGTGAGAGGGACATGCTCAGTCAATGACACTCAATTTTTTTATTCCCGATAACCATATACCGGGTCTTCTTAGGGTGCCGTGTCTTGAAAGGAGATACGGTACTCTTATTGAATCACTTTGTTGTCTGTCAAAAGCAGTGGTGGCCGAGTGGTAAAGGGGGGGACTTACGAGTTGTAGGCCGCGGATTCAAACCCAGCAGGTGTATTACTTTGTGTAATTTATTTCATCAACACTGCTTCCAAAACGGCGAAGGAAAATATCGTGAGAAAACCGGTACGTCCTAAAACCAAAAATTCGAAGACATGTGACATCCACCAATCCGCACTGGGCCAGCGTGGTGGATTACGGCCCATTCCCTATCCTAGAGAGAAGAGGCGTGAGACCCAGGAGTGGGAACATTATAAGGCTAAAGTATAGCAGAGTGATTCATGAGGAAGGTTTATGTGTATTATAAATACATGCATATCACCAATGCAATGCAATGCATTGCATTGCAATGTTAATAATTTTGATGTAATTTAATGTAGGTATTTTAATGTTTCATTTTAATTTAATTAATTTGGACATATTTGTATTTAATTTATTAATTTAATTTATTGACATTTGTATTTGTATTAGAACATAATGAGTCCATGGTTGCTTGAATCAACAAATTAATTATTATTCCGTTTATTTATAATTGTAACATATTCCATACATTTTTAAATATTTTCTTAAAATATAAATAATAAAAAAAAAAACATTTAAAAATATAAAAAATAGTGTCCCACCGGTATCGGGAACAGGGTCCAAGCTACCGGCGGTCAGGGCTCCAGAGAAAGGAACCTCCTAACTATACGTCCAGGAGTACCACTTTCTGAATCAAGCCCTTGATCCAGCCGCATAACGAGAGCCTCCTAAGGTGTTGGTCGAGGCTCTTGGCTATTAAGCCATTAGCTGACACGACTATCGGTACAATGATTGCCAAATCCACATCCCACATGTCGACAACCTCGCGAGCCAAGTCAATATACTTGACTTGTTTATCTTTCTCGGCTTTCACGAGGTTCTCGTCATGAGGGACGGATATGTCAACAATCATTGCACGCCTCTCGCTTCGGTCTACCACCACTATATCAGGCTTGTTGGCTAAAATAGTCCTGTCAGTGATGATAGACCGATCCCAGTACAGGGTGATATGACCATTATCAAGAACTGGGTCGGGCTCATACCTGTAGTACGGCACTTCCGATTCCACAAGAGAGTATTTCAGAGCAAGTTGCTGATGGATAATCCTGGCTACGAGGTTGTGCCTGTGCAAGTACTCGCCGTTAGCTAGACGAGAACAACCAGAGATTATGTGACGAATTATTATTATTATTATTGCACCTGTGCGAGCTGGGGCGTGTCCCTAGTATAACATAAAATAATACGCAACTAAAGCTCACTAGGAATCCTACAAATATTATAAACGTGAAAGTTTGTATGCCTGGATGTTTATTACTCTTTCACGCAAAAATTACTGAACGGATTTTCATGAAACTTGGTATACAGGTAGACTATGCCCTGTAGCACCGTAAAATAATAAATATAATATTTCGTCCGTTCCATGGTTTTAAAGATCTAAGCATACATAAGGACAGACAGCAAGAAACAACTTTGTTTTATACTATGCAATGATTATAATTATACCAGTTTGTCTCACCTCAAGCATGTCAATCAAAACAAAACTGCGATTGACTTGAAACGGTAAAACAATTAAAACATTATTTATCTACAAAAAAAAAGCGTAGTTATACCAGACAATAATCCTCACAATAACCCGAAACAAAACGTTAAGCAAAGAAATATCTGACATATTTGACTGACTGACTGACATATCTGAAATATTTGACTAGCCTGTCAGTCTAGTAGTAAGTGACTCTGACTGCTATGCAGGAGATTGTGGGTTCGATTCCCACCCAGGACAAATGTTTGTGTGATGAGCACGGTCATTTGTTCTGTGTCTGGGTGTAATTTATCTATAATATGTATGTATTTAGAAATATATAAGTATGTTTATCAGTTGTCTAGTACCCATAACACAAGCTCTGCTTAGCTTAGGACTAGACGATGTTGTGTGATAGTTGTGGACATATTATATATTATTATTATATGTATATCTCCAAATCGTTTGTCCGTCGTCATAAACTAAGGAATAGGCAATAATTAGCCGCCATTTTGTTAAGCCAACAATGCATTGTGAAACTGAAACAGGTGCTACAGGACATAGTCTAACTGTATACCAAGTTTCATGAAAATCCGTGCAGTAGTTATTGCTTGAAAGAGTAATAAACATCCAGACATATAAACCTTCACTTTTATGATATTTGTAGGAATCCCAGTACGGTTTATTTGCGTCTTTATGTTATGCTAGGGACACGTCCCAGCTTCGCACGGGGGCAATGGTGATATACATGTATTATACTAGGTACATACAAACCTTCCTCATGAATCACTCTATGTATTTAAAAAACCGCATCAAAATCCGTTGTGTAGTTTTAAAGATCTAAGCATACATAAGGACAGACAGCGAGAAATAACTTTGTTTAATACTGGTCGTCTGGTAAGACCGAGTCCAAGTCGTCAACGGCGCGCACCGTTCCCGCGCGCCTCAAGGAGTTGTCAGCAAACTGCAGGGGCCCTTCAGGGTCGAAGCCTCCTGGAGCCTAGAGGGTGGTGAAAACTGTTACCTCGACTCCAGGAATAAGGCAAGGAAGGTACGGGGTAGGTTTTTTAGTCAGTAAGAGTCTAACACTGGTCTCCCGCTCCGCCCAAGAGCGGGTTTCGTCATTGGATGATTTTCACCTACCATAAAAAAAAAAACCTATGTAGTGAGTTTATCCCAGCCTCAAGTCAATGCTAATTCAAACAAAACTGCGATTGACTTGAAACGGTAAAACAATTTAAACATTATTTATGTACAAAAGAAAGCGTAGTTATCCTCACAATAACCCGAGACAAAACGTTAAGCAAAGAAATATCTCCAAATCGTTTGTCCGTCGTAATAAACTAACGAATAGGCAATAATTAGCCGCCATTTTGTTAAGCCAACAATGCATTGTGAAACTGAAACTTTCCTATTTAAAATGTATTTTGAAATTGCAATGCAACATCTGCTGTTTAATTCTTAAAAGTCATTTGATTTTGAACCTTATTTCTTGAGTTATAAAAACTATGGGTGTTGTTGTAAAAGCAAATTAAATTGTCGTGTAAAATTATCATTTGGCGGCCATAGAATCAGGTTCGACATATAGCTAACGGTGATGTAAGTAATTGTCTGTGTTTGTATGTTTGCAGTTTAGTCACAATGGGATGAAAGGTAATGAGGAAGGATTGTCAATCATTTTTATATATTTACTAGCTGACTAGCTGTCCCTCACTAATTCCCTTGCATCTAGGGTTATCAAATGAATAAATCAAATAAAGTCCGAAGAAAAGCCATGATTTTAATTGGAAAATTCTTGAAACTTAAAATACTGTCTCAAAATACTTAATAATTTTAAAAAGTCGATATTTTTTCGATATAACTGTGAATCTCAGACGAATGCTGTGTTCATTATTATATTATGTATTGTTCTTATTCAGTTTATTTATAAGATACAAATGAATTATTTTTTAAATATTTCAATAAAAAATACAAAAAATGGTTTCCCACCGGTGTCGGGAACAGGGTCCAAGCTACAGGCAACATTATTTTTATTTTATAAATCTATAATTAAAGAAGAATTGATTAATATGATTGGTAAGAATGATAAAATGTTTAAAGGAAGTACGTGCTTTTGAATACCGTAAATAGAGACATAATAGAAAGACACAGGTGTGCGACCGGCGTTTGCCTGAGGCTTAAGAGTTAAAAAAAATCTATAGATTTCTTGGGAAAATTCCAAGAAATCCCAGCTGTAATTCTGAGACGAGTCCAAAAGTCCTGAAATCTCAGGACAAATCCTGCGATATAGTAACCTTACGGCGACTTTGGTTATTGCTCCTACCCTGATAGGACTATCGGTCATAGCGTGATGCTCATCATCATCAGCCTAGCGTATGTCCCGGTTGCTACCTTGGCTTTCACCTCGGTGCCCGGGGTCCGCTTTCCTTCCTAGTCGTCTCCACTTCGCTCGGTCTTTTGCGTCCTCTGCCTTAAGCCCATTTGCACGCATATCGTCCCTTACGACGTCGATCCAACGCCTCTTAGGCCTACCTCGTTTACCGGGTCCCGGCGGAGGCGGCATGGCGAGGCATCTGTTACCCACGTAGTCTGCCGGTTTTCGTAAAACGTGGCCATACCAGCGTAAGCGACCCTCCTGCAGTTTATCCGCTATGTCACGGACCTGAAGGCTGCCCCGGATGCGGGAGTTCTTAATGCGGTCTTTCCGCGAAACTCCAGACATCCAGCGCAGCATATTCATTTCCGTGACACGCAGGCTTTGCTTATGTCGCTCAAGTACAGGCCACGTTTCACTGCCATACAAAAGGACAGTCCTAATGATGGTCTTATAGACCTGTCCTTTGAGCCTAACCGGCATTTTGGGGTCACAGATAACCCCCGCCACCTCACGCCACTTCGCCCAGGCCGCCGAGATACGTGACTCGACGTCGCAATCGACTTCCCCGGACTCGTGGAGCACCGATCCCAAGTACTTGACCTGTTCCGAGCGCTCAACTGTGTCTTCGCCAATGCGAACAGGAGCAGCGTTAGTTGTGTTACAGGCCAAGTACTCGGTCTTCGCCGCATTAATCTTCAGACCGCCGTTCTCCAGCGATTCCTTCCACGCTGCCACACGTTGAACCAAGCGCCCACTGTCCGAGTCCGCCAGCGCGATGTCGTCTGCATACATGAGCAGCCATGGCGGCTGCTCATGTAAGTCCCTGATGGTGGAGGACAGCACGTCAAGCACCACGCTGAACAGAAACGGACTAAGGACAGAGCCCTGATGAACTCCGACGGTGATGGGGAAGGGTTTCGTATCGCCAACAGCGGTCCGAACCACAGAACCGGAGTCTCGGTACATATCTCGGACGATGTCAACATAGGTCTCGGGCACTCCTTTAGATCTCAGCGCCCACCAGATCACATCACGGGGGACACAGTCGAAGGCTTTCTGCATGTCTAGGAACAAGAGATGCAGAGGCGTATTCTTCGATCTGTATCCCTCCATGGTAACCCTTAGGGCAAAGATGGGATCCATGGCGCCATGGCCTGGTCGAAACCCATATTGACATCCCGAGACGGTGCACTCCTGTCGGATCCGAGAGTCAATCACCCGCTCGAAGAGCTTCATGGTGTGGGACATAACCTTAATCCCACGGTAGTCGCCACACTCCTGCACCGATCCCTTGCCTTTGAAGACTGGAGTGATAATACTCAGTCTCCATTGACTCGGGATCCTTCCGGTGAGGAGCATGCGGTTAAATAGGTGGGTTAAGATGCCCACACCACGAGGACCCATCGCCTTCCAGGCTTCAATGGGGACTCCATCGGCACCGACAGCTTTCCGGTTCTTCATGCGGCGAAGAGCGTGATGCTACATGCTTGAAAACCTTACTAGGCTATCCAACATTTTCAGAATTTCAACTCATCGGAATTTAAAGCCCATTCAAACAAACAAACTCTTTATATGTCCTAATAAATTTACTGAACCTTTGTTACAGGAGTTGCCTTAAAATTATCGTAAATATAGTCATCATCATATTTTTAAATGTTAACACTGCGGGGACACAGGCCTCCTCTCTAGAAGAAGGAGTGGCCCATAATCCACCACGCTGACCCAGTGCGGATTGGCGGATGTCACATGTCTTCGAATTTTTGGTTCTAGGACATGCCGGTTTCCTCACGATGTTTTCCTTCACCGTTTTGAGAGCAGTGGTGATGAAATAAATTACACAAAGTAATGCGCCTGGCGGGGTTTGAACCCGCGACCTACAATTCGTAAGTCCGGACCTTTACCACTCGGCCAACACTGCTCTTAATATAGTACTAGTAACTATTAACAGATTTTTGGTATAAAATAAACGGTGGTCACCAAATTCGGCAAAGCCTGTATCTTGGGGACCGATTTATATTTTTTGCCACTGTAGTTAGTTACCAAACAAAAATTACTATTAAGTCATGAGAAAACAAATAGAATGAATATAATAAATTAATAAGCAATGAGATCAAAGCGTCTTAAAACTAGTTATTGCCTATTTATTTATTTTTTAAACAATAACAATACAACAAACAAACAAAATAAATGTATAATGTCATATGCATTTTATATGACTTTTATTATAGGAACAGTGTTTTCTTCATTTTAGTGACGAAGTTGGAAATCTCATTGTTTAGTTTACATATAACAATAGTACCCAGACTGAGAGGTAACGGACCTCTACTAATGGCTCATTACCTCTTCGTAGGTATTACGGATTTTGTACAAAACCAACTTTATACCTATACGCCTCTTTCGCAACCTGTAGACTGAATGCGGATAGTTTTTAGGTCTTGAAACCTGTACGAAAGTTGCGAACGGCGAGCAATGGGTAGCTCACCGTGCGGCCGTCTGGGTAGGACTAAGCCTGGATGGACGACTTGAGTTCCACGCTCGCCATAAAGATATGTTAGCAAAACCATAGGGGCCCACTACGGCCGATACGGCTTAAGACGCGCGTGGAGCATTGCTCGCTGTCGAAGACTTGGAGTCAGTCTAGACGCTAACCGGACGAACTTGACTATGCTGCCAGTCTTCTGGACACGTTACCAGATTACAGCGATGGGGTAGACGTTTTGGAGTATAGTTTACCATCTTGCGATATCGCTACATAGTATAAAACAAAGTCGCTACCTGTCCCTATGTATGCTTAAATCTTTAAAACTACGCAATGGATTTTGATGCGGCTTTTTTTATAGATAAATTGATTCAAGAGGAAGGTTTATGTGTATAATAGATGCATACCTAATATATTCAATACCAGTACCCGTACGAAGCTGGGGCGGATCGCTAGTATATTATAATGTAACGGTATTTACAATTTTGAGATGGAGGTTCTCAACCTAGATAGAGAGATATTTTTAAGTCAAGAGTGAATAGGTTACTTACTCCTAGGCAAGCATGCTTCATCTTCGGCCACTTTATCGCAGGTGAGATCAAAACGCGAGAATATTGCCGAATAAAAATAAATTCAGATAATTGTAATAAACAACATGATGTAATGTAGTGTCCATGGAAATTCCATACACATTCTTCTCCATAACGATCTACATTTTAAAATGTGTAATTAGTATCATTTTCCTGATCGACTGCATGTAAAGGATTTAATCATCCATACTAATATTATAAATGCGAAAGTAACTCTGTCTGTCTGTCTGTTACGCTTTCCCGCTTAAACCGCTCAAACGATTTTGATGAAATTTGGCACAGACAATCTTTAGACCCTGAGAAAGCACATAGGCTAAATTTTATTGCGAAAAAAAGAAGCAGACGAAGTCGCGGGTACCAGCTAGTTACAGTATAAAATAAAGTCCCTTCTTGCTTTCTGCCCCTATGTATGCTTAGAGCTTTAAAACTACACAACGGATTTTGTTGCGGTTTTTGTTAATAGATAGAGCAATTGAAGAGGAAGGTTTATATGTATAATACACATATTAAATATCACATTGTACCCGTGCGAAGCAGAGGCGGGTCATTTGTTTAAAATAAATGCTAGGTATATTGGTTTTGACTGTGTTTTCTGAAAGCTGAACATGAGAATGTTCAAGTTTCTGTTCAAGAAGTTTCCTCTATTTGCAGCAGTATGCCATCATTACTAGCAGCGCTTTTCAAGCTGTCGTCGAGAAAGAGTCCTATAATGTCACTCTGTTTGAGGGGAACTGATTTTGAGTTCAGTACTGAAGTACTATATCATGAAACTGCATCTTATCGCATTACACTAAGTCATGACCTCGAAATGGGACCCCGTAGTCATGATACGTAACGTAAAGAAGGAACAAAAAAAAGGAACGTAAAAGCCTGACGCTCCTTCCCTTTCGGCTCTACAGTAGAAGATCGAGAGGGAATCCGTGGTCCTGAAAAATAAAAGGCAAAGATTCGTTCTTAAACTTTTTGCCATAGATGTGGTTTTATTTAGTATAATAATCAGACGCGCCTTGTCGCTGAACCATATAACAGGAGAAGTATTGAAATGATTTCCCACCTTGAAAAAAATCGCATACCATTTAAAACGTTTCTAAGGTGTGCCATAACACCTTGATACCTGGTAATCCGTTAATCCCATAAAGATGACTCACCACTTATAATAATAATCATGTAAAGAAGACAAGTTCCAATATCTGACGGGCCGTTTGAAAGTCCGCCAGTGGATTATTCCACACATTAAATGCGTTCCGGTTCTTCTTTCGCAACTTTCGATACTTTAGGGTACCGCGAATTGGAAACGGTAGCATCTAAGATCTTGACAAAAGGAAAAGATCAAGGGGCAGGAGTCCAATACGCTGGTCAGACCAAATCCGTAGTACTCTGGAGACCACAGTCTGCGACGCTATCCACATCGTCGAAGATAGGGCAACATGGCGAAAAGTCCATCTTATATGTATACATATACTAGCTTTTGCCCGCGGCTTCGCTCCCGGCAACAGATTATTCTACTCTACCCTACTCTACCCTATTCGAATTTTTCTCACCTTTTAAACCTTCCCTAGACCTCCACGAATAATTCAAGACCAAGATAAGATAAATCCGTTCAGCCGTTCTCGAGTTTTAGCGAGACTAACGAACAGCAATTGATTTTTATATATATAGATATAGTCCATCAAAAAGATATTCGTCGAAGTCACAACCCTCAGCATTGAGGATAAACGATGCAAAGAGGAAGATCTAGCCTGAAGTATTGTTTCATTATTTGACCTCTTCTTTGCGTCACACCCCGCAATGCTGAGGGTCGTGATCTTCCTGCTTCAACACTTTCACTTTAGCTTATTCCTCCATCTGTTTCTGTCTCAGGCGGTGTGAAGGATCCTGTATATCGTGGAATTAAGAGCGGTGTGGATCACGAGGCCTACTACTAATGTACAAATTTTTCAATTCATACATACTTTCCTTAATTTTTCCAGGACATTACTGGCACCCCGTGCCTTGGAAAGTACAAAAAACTGTTTGTTGCGGTTGTCATTCGTAGATCTTTTATTGTCGTTACAGGTAGTTAGATGCCAGAAAGTCTGACCATCAGTCTATCCAAGATTTATCGTGTTATCTAGTAACTGGATTATGGAGGTATGATAGGAAGTCGCTCCATGGAAAACACGAGTATTTAATCGTGTCTGGTTAGGTTAGGTTTTTTTGTAATTCTATTTAACCGCAGAAATTGTGGTTAGCGCCATTTTTAAATATTTTATTATAATATTTTTTATTGCAGTTGCGGTGCTCTTATGTCGGGAGATAATGTTTTAGTATTCGTACAGCATTAATTTGCGTCGTCTTGTCCCGTAAAACCAGCCTTCCTTGCTGAGTGGCAAGTTTTTCACCACACCAAGATCTTTTCGCAAAACCTCGCACAACAGTATAAAAAGTGTTGACAAAAACCATGATGTTTATGACACAAGTGTCCATATAAGGAATATAATCATTAAGCTCCCAACTCGCACTTGCCCATTTTTTTAGTGCTTTCAAAGTCGAAATACCAGTTGTTGTGGTATTCCAAAAATTCGGACTTGTTTGTCGAAGACATGTATGGCATATATTATATTTGTATTACTCAATGCCTAGGTCGTTGGCCCACCTGCAATCGGCGTATTTTGATCGGTCGGGGGCCATTTTGTATTCTGTACTTGTTGCTTTTTAGGTAGTGTTTTTGCGTGCGTTGCGTTTTGTGGGTAGGTCAGTGTGTTTGTTTGTTCGTTTGTAATGGATTGGTGGAATGGTCTAGATTACATTTCCTTTCCATGAATCTGGAAGTTTCGTGTGGAACCGGATGTATTTGATTTATATATGTATTTTAATTTTTTGAAATTTTTATTTTACACTAATATTATAGAGCCGATTTGTTATAATTGACTTCTTTCACAGTCTATATCCAGAATTATACAAAAATACATATTTAATCCGACAGTACTCGTATGTTACTTTGGTTTGATATTCTACTTTTTATCAGATTACTTTTTTACTCTATTTGGTATCAGTTTTTCTATACCTATATATATATATCTTCATTTGCTTGCTTTTTCTATAAAGTTGAAGAATTTATTTTCTATGGGTATTGTATCGCTTTAATTATATTTTGTTTGCTTGTTCGATATTTCAAAAATGTAAAACAAGACAAAGTCACGGGCACTACCTAGTGTCAATAAAAAACATTATTTGCGTAGCATTGTTTTTCACTTACATTCCTGGGCTAGATTTTTTTGAGCTTTCCGGATGTCAATGGGCGCCCAAGTATTTGTTTTTTTGCTATTAAATTTTGTCAACTCTCAGTCTTGATTTTAAAGAATGCTTGTTAATCTGTTTCACTATTATATATACCAAAAATAATTAACTGTTAATCAATCTTCAATTAAAAATATGTAAAAAAAAATCCCTTAAATTTTTTAGTGTGCCTAGAAATCTAATGTGACATGAACTTTTATTTTATATTTTCTACATAATGTTGTTCGGAAAGAATAAATTAATTAATGAACCAATCGTGTTGTATTATTCTTTTTTTTAAAGATCATGTTGAATTCAGAAGTTTTATAAGTTTCTTATAGACCATGTGTATCACTAAATGTATTTCAATGGACAGCGGCAAAAATTTTAGTGCTTGAAAACTTGTATGAAAATAAATGGTTTAAACAAATAAATTTACAGTTATTATTGCTGTTAAAAACTGTATTTTTCTACACTAATATAATAAAGAGGTAAAGTTTGTTTTTTTGTTTGTAGGAGGTAATCTCTGGAACTACTGGTCCGATTGGAGAAATTTTAGCAATAATAGAAAACTGCTTTACTCCTGAGTGACATAGGCTATATTTTGCTACTGCAGGAGGGTCGCTTACGTTGATATGGCCACGTTTTACGAAAACCGGCAGACTACGTGGGTAACAGATGCCTCGCCATGCCGTCTCCGCCGGGACCCGGTAAACGAGGAAGGCCTAAGAGGCGTTGGATCGACGTCGTAAGGGACGATATGCGTGCCAATGGGCTTACGGCAAAGGACGCAAAAGACCGAGCGAAGTGGAGGCGTGCTTGCAGGAAAGCGGACCCCGGGCACCGAGGCGAAAGCCAAGGTTGGCAACCGGGACTAATACCGCTAGGATGATGATGACATAGGCTATATTTTATGTACGCGGGCGAAGCCGCTGACAAAAGCTAGTTTTAAATAAAGTTTAATTATTTTAAAAAAAAGTTTAATTATTTTTGTACGAGTTTTCAAGCGATAAAATTCGCAGAGTCTAACTTCAAACTCGCCAAGATTCGACGGCCGTACTGTACTAGGTCTAAATTGAATGGATTAGATATGCAAATTAGTTATTGGTGGGGTTTTCGCTAGGTGATATTGACCTAGCGAAAAATTTACCTCATCATCATCATCATCATCAGCCTTTTAATGTTCCCACTGCAGGGACACAGGCCTCCTCTCTCTAGGAGAGGGAATGGGCCATAATCCACCACGCGGGCCCAGTGCGGATTGGTGGATGTCACATGTCTTCGAATTTTTGGTTCTAGGACATGCCGGTTTCCTCACGATGTTTTCCTTCACCGTTTTGAGAGCAGTGGTGATGAAATAAATTACACAAAGTAATGCGCCTGGCTGGGTTTGAACCCGCGACCTACGACTCGTAAGTCGGGGCCGTTACCACTCGGCCACCACTGCTGCAAGTTTGCTGACAAAGCACGAAGAATCTCTAAACTCAAGTAGCAGTGGGCAACTTGCTTGCAGAACGAAAAACGAGCGAAAAATTTACCTACGGATTTATAAATAGGTACCAAAAGCCACCTAACAACTGTTGAGTTTTTCAATATTTTATTTGTTTTGAAGAACCTGCGACAACAGGTGGTATTTCGCAATTAAGCACTAGTTTATACCAAATAAAATAAAACCTCTCGCTTCAGGAGCATATTTTTTTGCTGTCTTTGTATTTTTTACTTTAATTAGTATATTTAATTATGTCTTTATTTACATAATTTTTAGTGTTTATCCTCGTAACTAAATTGCTTTATCGCAGCAATACCAAAGTTGCTGACATAACGTAGCATCAGCGTTACGATGTTCCCACTGCTGGGACACAGGCCTCCTGTCTAGGGCGAGGATGCCTGTGGGAATGGGCCGTAATCCACCAGGCGGGCCCAGTGCGGTTTCGTGGATGTCACATGTCTTTGAATTTTTTGTTATAAGACATGCCGTTTCCCTCACGATGTTTTACTTTACCGTTTTGAGAGCAGTGGTGATGAAATAAATTCCACAAAGTAATGCACCTGGCTGGGTTTGAAACTGCAACTCGTAAGGGCTTGAAACCGCGACCTGCTTCTAGTAAGTCGGGGCCGTTACCACTCGGCCATCACTGCTGCAAGGTTGCTGACATAGAACGAAGAATCGCTAAACTTAAGTAGCAGTGAGCAGGGCACATTGCTTGCAGAACAAATGGTCGATGGGGCTGAAAGGTTCTGGAGTGGCCAGCGTGTACCGGAAGAGTGTAGCGTAGTAGCGTTGGAAATCTTGAACGTGGTGAGAATCCGATGGATGCGAGAAACAAAAGACCGCTCGTTGTAGCGATACTTGGAGAAGGTCTATCAAACAGAGGTCTTTCATGATGATTACGACATATCTTTTCGACGGCAGCATCATCAAAGAATCAATGGTAAGCCATTTTCTTGAAGACTGGCAACCTCTGTACTAAGAGTAATTTCAATCAATTACAGGTAAAGTGCTTTTGTTAATGTAATTAATTAACAATAGAGTTGTGCGAGTACGTAAAATTCAAATACCTATAGTACCTGAAGTGTCTTTGTTTTTTGATAGACAGGTGCGTTGTGACATTGCGACAAAGCAGTCTTGTTTTTAAATAAATTGTAGGTTCAAGTTTGAAGTCCACTCACTAATATAGAAGTGATAATTGTTAGTGAGTAGAACGAATCTTATAAAACTATTCAGTTTTCCCCTAAAAGCTGGTTATTCAGTTTTCCCCAAAGAGCTGGTTCATAGATTTCAACTAATTTAGAATCTCCTGTTTCTTTTTCTTCTCTTATTTAAAGTCGGTCAAAAACCCATATAAATCATCATCATCTTCCTGCCCTCGTCCCATGTTGCTTCGGGATATCGAGACATGTTTTTGTCTTCTATTCAGTGTCAAACGTCACGCTATCACTGACTCCCTTATTAGCTTTCATTATGCAATCAGCAGAGAACAGTGGCCCCGACTTACGAGTTACAGGTCGCGAGTTCAAACCCAGCCAGGCGCATTACTTGTCAGGTGAAGGAAAACATCGTGAGGAAACAGGCATGTCCTAGAACCAAAAATTCGAAGACATGTGGTGACATCCGGAGTGGTGGATTACGGCCCATTCCCTCTCCTAGAGAGGAGGCCTGTGTCCCAGCAGTGAGACATATTAATAGGCTAGAAATGAGTAAGAGACTACGTACATATATATGCCAGTATCCTAGTACTAGTAAGTAGTAGTATAGTTCATAATAAGTAGGTATATGAACAAAAACATAACAATCCCAATAAAACCAATTGTTTTTCCTCCTGCTCGTTATTTGTAAATATAGGTAAGAGTTAATTATACTAAAGTACTTCTATTTTTGGACGCGACGAAATTACGATTGTGGAATCCGCCATATTAGATTTCGGGTGTAATGTTAGTAAACAAGGTACGCTCAAGGTTATGCTTTCAGAAAATAATTTAATTTTGCGATAGATACGATTTTTCTCACCGATTATAATTATGGAATGAAAGTGAAATTCGAGGAAAAGTAATAGGTTTCTCCATTCTGTCAGTACCCTTGCGGACGGCAAGCAATGGGAAGCTCGCTGTCCGCTCATCCGGTAACCGTCCGAACCGAGCCAAAGACGTCAACGGCGCGCACTGTTCACGCGCGTCTCAAGGAGTTGTCAGCAACTGTAGGGGCCCAGCAGGGTCGATGCCTTCTCGAGGCCAAGGCTTGTTGCGAAAGCTGAATACCGGGGCTCTGGAACTAAGGCAAGAAGGGCCGATGGGTCGTTTAGTCAGTAGAATTCTGACACTGTCTCCCGCACTGCCCAAGGGCGGGATTCGTCATTCGATGATTTTTCCCACCATAAAACAAGGCTCACGATCAAGGCTGTCTTCAGAATCTTTCAGCTCCAACGACCAACTATTATTCGAAAAACGTGCCCTTTCCACTCCCCGCTTAAATTTCGCTATTCTTCAGACTTATATGTAAACTCAAAGGTCAGTCTAGGGAATACTAGAATAAATAGTAGGTATAATTATTAAAGATACCAATCAATCTGCTGACCGTTTAGTGAACTATTTTAGGATTGGCTGTCAGTTCTTCTTCATCTTTTCGAATGGATGATAAACTCCTTAAACTATTGGGGCCCAGTAGGTGGCTACGTTAACTGCAGCATCGGTAGCACTAATTAAATCCTCCATAGTGCAGATGTATGGGCAATTAGGGCACTCATACTTTTGACATTCATATTTGTTTTTATTTGCAATATGTATTTGTTATTATTTTTTAAATTTATATTTGACCAAAATATTTACTTTGTTAAATATTACAATTTTCTACACTTAAATTATATATTTTATTGTGAATATGAGGGCTATTTCTTTTTTTTTCCGTATGTTCAATTATTTTGACGCATGTCTGGCAATTTGAGTATTTCTGCGGCCTACCCAAATGTCCCTTCTTTGGCATTGATCGTCAAATCGTTGAGCTCCTTAGTTGTCCTAAGTTGAGCTATACGAATACTGACAAATGCTTGCACTGACTGGACAGGTCCACTCAAATCTGTATGGTTTTTTCCTCAAAAGACCATCTCAGACACAAATCGGCATTGTTCTCATGTGATTTGACTATTACATGTTTGCTGTATGGACTTTAAAAGAGACTTTGACCCCTGAGTTTGTTTCGGTGTTTCTTTTCTGGGTAGTCCACTAGAAACACCGGACTCATCTAGTTTAAACTGACAAAAAAAATGACATGTAAAAGTGTTGTGAAAAAACTATTTGCAAAAATAAATATCATTTATCATTTACTCCAGCAAGTGACTCATGTTTTGAACGGGGGCAACAAACACCGCACTCACATTGAGTGTCCGACGCTCAAAAGCTGCCAGTTTAGAAATGTGTAATTTTTCTGGCTTCTGATTATTTGTGATGACTGTCAAAGATCTTCAATGGACTACCAAAACCAACGGCTTAAGAGGCCGGTTATGGTTATGGTATAATATGGTTGAAATATGCTCGATTTGAAATGATTTTGGTATTACGTTTGTATGGATAAATCGTCCCGAACCGGCCTCTTAATGTGTTTTCTGGAGCTCGGAGGAGTTTCTATTTTTAATTAATAGACAAAGTGCCCTCGGCAAGCTTTATTTCAATCTAGAATTAAAATAATATTCCGCAACTATCACAAAGCTAGCTAGTCCCAAACTAAACAGAGCTTTTGCTATGAGTACTCAACAACTAATAAACATTCAACAACAAAACTTCACATGGTCGACGATATTAACTACTAGAACAACAGGTTAGTTAAATATCATTAAACATATATATTAAACTAGCCTTCTGCCAGCGGCTTCGCCCGCGTGAAAGTAGGGTTCTCCATACAGACTTTAGATCCCCATTACATCCCTTTAGGAGCTGAATTTTGAAAAACCCTTTCTTAGTGTTAGCCTACGTCATAAAAGGAAGTGTTTTGCAAAATTTCATGCTCCTAGGCCCAGTAGTTTTGGCTGTGCGTTGATATGTCAGTCAGTCAGTTTCTATGATGAATAGAAAAGGGTGGAGTACAATAGAGTAGGGCAGAGCAGACTAGAATAGGGTAAAGTAGGATTGACTAGGGTAGAGTGCAATAGAGTAGAACAGAATTAGTTGACGTAAGCGAAGCCGCTGGCAAAAGCTAGTATTATAATAAACGCAAGATATAAAATCACAATAAAATAAAAATAACTTCTTTGAACTAAACCTTTGCACTTAATACACACATTCAGAGATAACAAACGCAATTTTTTCCTCAAAGCCCGTAGTAACGCCTGGAGTACCCATAACACGGCTCACAGTTCTTTTAATGAACTATTATATTAATATATAGGTTCAAAACACCCAATTAGTAGGGTCTTTATCAACCAACTCAGATTATACACGGAAGTAAGGACCTGATATCGAACCGCAACCTTCCTGGCTCGCTTGCTATCGCCGCTACGGATCCCATGGGTAATGTGCTTAGGGGAAACCCGACTTACGTAATAAGTGATATCGTATCACTGTTCCGCTCATGGTAGGAAAAAAAAATAAGGTTTTTAAAATTTTAAGAAAATACTCTTTCGAGGAATTTTCCTTAAGTATAAGCTTGAAGCAAAGCGCACAGGACTTCACCGTGATGACACTTACGGCAAGCCTATGTATAATAGTGGACGTCTTTTAGCTGAAATGATGATGATGATATCTTATCAGTATCTTATCAGTATCTAGCAGTATTTTCTTCAGTAAGTGTGTTGTAATCACAGAACAGATAACTGTGGTTGTAATGGCCAAATCAATACTTGTCGACTCAGCGGGCAGTGGAGCGCAATATACCTAAAGGTACTAAGCGAATAGATCGCGTTAAAAACACTACCCTGCGCTTCATAACTTTAGAGAGAGATGTCAGGATAAAAACAGCTAGTATGTAATAGGGATGAGCTGGCAACGTTGCACGAATGCATCCGGCCAGGTGGGCCAAGATTGTCACTTACTGGACGGCTGAGAGAGGACAAGACAATCATACGCGATGGTGGTATGATTTGATCATGTTCGTGAGGCAGACGTGGCCAGATATCACCGTAGACAGAGAGGATTGAAAGGGAAAGGTGGAACATATTATAGATTTACACGATATTAATGATTCGATTCCTCTACATCCTTGACTTCTGTTGACAACGTTAAAAAATGAATAAACAGATTTAAAAAAAAATCACTCAACTTACATTCTTTTCATCAGTTTTGAAGATTATTAATTGATACTTAAACTAACATGCATCACCGTGTTTGATGATCAAGGGATAGCTAAATAGAAAGGATCCTCTAGGCATAGTATTTGAACATAGTATTTGGTCCACGACTCCTAAAATATTTTTCATCATCATCGTTCATCGTACTTAATTTTAGTCGAAAGTCGTCCACTGTTGGAAGTAGACCTCTTCAAGTGTTGCCGTAATAACCGGTCCTGTACGTCCTGCATTCATCAATTTCCCGCAACCCTTGCCAGGTCATCGGTCCACCTTGTAGGAGAACTTCCAACACTGCGACTTTCGGAACGCGTTCGCTACTCTATTACCTTTCGCCTCCATTGGCCATCTATTCTGCGAGCAATGTGCCTTGCTCATTGCGACTTAAGTTTGGCGATTCTTTGTGCTATGTCGTCAACTTTGGTTCTCCTGCGGATATCTTCATTTCAGAGTCAATTACGCTAGGAAACTCCGAGCATAGTTCTTTCCGTTGTATTTTGGGTGGTTTTAAGCTTTCTATGGAGGACCCTTGTGAGCGACCACGTTTCTGAGCCATACGGCATTGTTGTTGCTCTTTCACAACAATGTTATCCTATTATTGCTTACCACAATCTGACCAGTCCTTTTTGATATTAGCCAAATCATTCAACGGACGTGGTCAAAAACCATTGCGCGTACCGATAATATAATAACAAAGTAATCGTACAAGGTTTTGTTAGTTATTTTTATATTTTATAACAAATAATAATCTAAGTTTGCCTTCCCTAACTTTATTGAAGTTATATGAGGAAAAACTACCCATTTATCCGGTTCAAAACGTGAATAAAAGCACTTACAACTGTTTTTAGTAATATTTATAAACAAGGAAAAAACTGGATTAGTAACTAGGTATATTGGATAAAGAAGGTGTTGTGTAGAATGCCGGGATATTTTAATTGTATATACCTATATTTCTCTCTATTAATTTTTCTTTTCTGTTTTCCTTTATATATAAACTAGCTTTTGCCCGCGGCTTCGCCCGCGTGGTATTGGGGTTGGGGTTTCAGGGATAAAAAGTAGCCTATGTCCTATTTCTGAGTGTATCCTATGCCTGTGCCAAATTTCATCCAGATCCGTCCAGCCGTTTTGGCGTGATTGAGTAACAAACATCCAAATATCCAAACATCGTAACTTTCACATGTATAATATTAGTAAGATTTATAATATTAGTAAGATTAAATGGTAAACCCTTAGATGAGTGGAGAATGAGGAGGCTATAGAAATGCAGGAATGTATTGTGAGAGTAGTGATATGAAAGAAAAGAGAGTTCTGGTGATGAAGGTAACACCAAGAAACAACCTACCCAGTTCTTTCCTTGTTTTGATCCCAGGGCCCTGTTGATACGCTTTGGTGTCAAACTTTGTTCTCAGGAGGACTTATGGCTCGGAAACATGGTCTCTTACAATGTACCAGATTAGATCAGAGGCCTTAAAGTTGCCCAAAGGTGAATGGAGAGGCTCGGAGTTTCTTTGCCTGATCGTATCAGGAATGAAGATATCAGCAGAGGAACCAAGGTTACTGTCATAGCTTTGGGCTACCAGCAACTTAATTTACTAACTAAATCTCACGCATGTTTCTTCAGAGTCTCAAGAGGAAAGTGTATAATCAGTGTGTGTTGCCAGTGATGACATATGACTCCGAAATGTGGTCACTTACAATGGGCTTCATAATAAGACTAAAAGTCGCTCAAAGGGCATGTTTTTTTCAATGTAAAGGGCTGTGCTCGGAGTATCTTTACGTGGTCGAATCAGAAATAAAGATATCCGCAAGAGAACCAAGTTTGCCCACAAAACGTATAGAATCGCCTAACTTAACTGGTAGTGGCCATGGCACATTGCCAGTTGAATATATGACCGTTCGGGCCGAAAGGTTCTGGAGTGACGAATATGTACCGGAAGACGCAGAGCTGGAAGGTCTCCCATAAGGTGGATCGTTGGCCTAGTGAGAATTACGATAATCCGATGGGTGTGAGACGCATGGAGGCGTTCATTATTGACAGTATGCCCAACAGTGGACGACTTCCGGCTTAAAATAATAATGGATCGTAGAATTGAATTCCCTTAGAAACAACGTATCAAAAGTGCAAATATAACAAGAGCCATATTTCACGATTATGCGAATTCCTAAGTCCACGTAAATTAACACTCTATATTGTTGAATCGTATCCTATTACTTGAATTCCATAATTCTGCCATTTTTACTTCAAACAAAATCTATAATAGAATTGTTCTACATATGTCCTTCTTGCTGTTTATAGGAGTTTACACTTTAAGTTGTTACAATAAGGTGGAATTTGGTCTGTAGAGTTACGAGATATACGACGTTTATCAGGGGCTGGTTATTGTAGTATTATAATTAATCTAGCTTTTACTTGCGGCTTCACTCACGTTAAATTCGTGGTAACACGGTTCCCATTTCTTAATTTAGAACGTGGAAGGGAACTCGGAACAGAATAATGATTAGCTCAGTCTCACACAAATTTCTATCCCATATTTAAGGGGTTGGGGGAAGATATTAAAAAATAAATAAGGTAATTGGTAACATTGAGTCTGTGTACCGATTTTTAGCTTCCTACCTTGAAAACTGCGAGAAGTATAAAATTACACCCCCCTCTTTTAGGAATTTGGGGCCAGATTTGCAAATAAAAAATAAGGCACGATTTTCTTGTTTGTCACAAATAGTCTACCAATTTTTAGCGTTCTAGCTTGAAAATTGCGAAATGCTCTATACAAACTTCCACCCCTCATTGTAGGGAAGTGGGGGGTGAAAAATAAATAAAAAGTAGCCTATATCACTGTCCATCCCTTCAACTATCTCCACTTAAAAAATCACATCAATTCGTCGCTCCGTTTCACCGTGAAAGACGGACAAACAAACAGACATAGTTACTTTCCCATTTGTAATATTAGTATGGATAAGTAGGTATGTATGTATTTGTGTTGACGTCATAACATTTCGCCTTTAGGAAGTACTGTTACATTTCCGTTACATATTTGTTTTATTTTTGTATAAAATGTAATTATTGTTTCTTTGATAGCTTTAAGGCTGCGCCATTTCGCGTAAATAAACTGTGTTCTTTCTTTCTTTCATCGAATCTAAACTTCCCATTTTCAAGAAAAATGATGATTGTCACTTTATATTTTATTTCTGTGTTTACCTGGCGTTTATTCTATCACATTTTTTTTTTTTAATTAAAGTACTTTGCATGCGGCTGAATGCGTAACGAGAGGACTTCTAAACTATCTTTTTCCGCGCCGTCTCAAGCCGCCTCAAGCCCTTGAGGGAAGCCTTTGCCCAGCAGTTGGACAGTAAGAACTATTAAATAAAATAAAAACTCCACGTGAATAGCCACCTGCTAAAACGTAATACGCAACACACGTACTAATACGTAATTAGGGTTGATGCGAAAGCGTTACACCGGGGCTCTGGCAAGGAAGGAACGGGATATTTAGTCAGTAAGAGTTTGTCACTGTTTCCCGCTTCGCCCAAGAGCGGAATTCGCCATTCGATGATTTTAAGATGATTGATGACCATAAAAAAAAACGTAAAATATCCCTCTTAAAAATTTAACTTAGCAGTCAAACTAGTGATCGGTGGCTGTTGTTCAGACTAACTACTAACAAAGTTTCCCGTGAATATAATTACTGGGTCAGGAGTTGATGAAGTTCCTCCACTTATGGCAACTTCCCAAATGTTAACTAGATCAGCGAGTAAAGTTTGGGGTATAGCTGAAGTCGAGCCGTAGTTTTGTGAGACGGTGCTAAAATCGCTCGACGTAGCATTTTCCTGGTCGATTCGAACAACTTCTTCCTAATTTGGTCTTGTGGTTAGTGTGATGGCCCAGACTACTATGTTATTGGTCGTGGGTTTGATGTCAACCCAGGAGAAAGTTAACTGAATTAATCTAGTGTTTTTTAAATCCTTGTTTACCATTTACAGATACTTGTGAATTGTCAAAATGTCGATCAGCCACATGAAAAAAGTGAAGCTAAGTTGCACGTTCCAAAGCGTAGATCTTTATGGAGAAGAATGTGCAAGAAACTCTATGGATAATCTTTTAAATCAAATTTAGTGTTACATGTAATTTTAGTCACAAATTTCCTGTTGATATATTATGCGAACACGATGTAACGGTATTTAATATAAAGTTAAAAAAAAAGATAAAAAAACGTATTACCGGTACCCTGGGATCGAGACTAAGAAGGTACGGGGTAGGTTTTTTAGTCAGTAAGAGTCTGAAACTGTTTCCCGCCCCACCCAAAGGCGGGATTCGTAGTTAGACGATTTTAGTCCACCATAGAAAAGAAAAACTTTAACGTATGTACCTAATGGAAAGGTCTTGATAAGTGTTAACAATAAAGGTATATACCGAGCTATAAAAGTTTGTTACGAAAAACATATTTCATTGAAAACTTGGTTCTCTTTAAATAGTTGTACTCATATCACATTATTTCCACAACCTTAGATTATCATGTTAGCTTGCACATTATGTACTTAAGGTGATTCTTACCCACTCACCTATCGTCAACGTCGCGCATAGTTTAAAAGCCTGTTGCTTCATTAAATGCAATCCAAAGTGATGTTTGATGCGAAAGTAACGCGAAAAAAGAGATAACTAACTTTTAACTAGCGAACAGCCCCAGCTTCGCACGGGTGCAAAGGTGATATTAAATATTTTATACAAATAACCCTTCCTTTTAAATCTATCTATTTAAAAAAACCGCATCAAAATCCGTTGCCTAGTTTTGAAAATATAAGCATACATAGGGACAGACCGCAACTTCATTTTATACTATGTAATGATACAGAAGTACATTATGGAGACTATCAGTCTCACTCTATGAGGTCTTTACTGCATTACTCTTACACAAATTTATTTTTGATTTCTATAGAACCCTAGATAATATCCACAAGATCCAAAATATCCGAAGATAGATGTGTAATGACATCACAATCACGTAAGGGCGATTGTATGAAAATGTGCCTCGGGTTGGCCGCCCTTAAAGTTTGACGTACAAGTATTTCCCGGTATCCATGTATAAATAAAGCAAATAATATTATTTCAAAGAACATCATTGTAGTAAATATTTGCGGCACATAGTGAGATCCTTGGAGCTCAGTATGCAAATACAGGATTACTGTGATGTTATTGTATAACTATTGCTTTAGCTAGTTTGTTGTTATTATGAGGACAAAAGCTTTTAGCTGACCTTAATGGATGTGGTGAATATCATTAAGAATATATTCGGTTTATTGTATTGAAAAGGATTTTTTTGAAGTTCTTTTCTTGGTGAATTAATCAACCAATGATAACCCCCGCTGTAGGTGCGTCATAAAAAAAATGCAAGCAGTTAAATGTATGATGAAAGTGATTGAAATTAAATACTTAATTGCAATTAACTGCATCATACTGTTTGTATACTCATAGGGATATTAATAATAATAAAACCATTGTGTCGATAGTTGTAACGGCTAATGGCT
Source organism: Mythimna loreyi (assembly GCA_029852875.1). Classification (NCBI taxonomy): domain Eukaryota; kingdom Metazoa; phylum Arthropoda; class Insecta; order Lepidoptera; family Noctuidae; genus Mythimna; species Mythimna loreyi. The sequence goes on along the minus strand of CM056780.1, from coordinate 18,082,506 downwards.
TAATAGCCAAGAGCCTCGACCAACATCTGACGAGGCTCACGTTAGGCAATTGGATCAAGGGCTTGATTCAGAAAGCAGCACTCCTGGACACGGCGCGTATTGTTAGGAGGTTCCTCTCTCAGGAGCCCTGACCACCGGTAGCTTGGACCCTGTCTCCATGCCGGTGGTCGACAATTTTTTATATTTTTAAACGTTTAGTTTTTTAATATATTTTTTTATGAGATATTTAAAAATGTATAAAATATGAATTAAGTTTAAAATAAATATAAAATAATAATACATACTTTTTACTTTTTTTTGTGGTTTTTTTAAATTAAGATCTGTTTTTATTTTTACTAACATAGTTTTAAGGGTGTGTGAGTACTAACATAATATGGACTACGGTCTGAATTAAAGTTTTTTTTTTTTAATTAAAATGAAAAAAATAAGACCGAGTCCTAACGGTCCCGACTTACGAGTTGGTTGTGGTTTCAAGCTCAACCGGGTTCATTACTTACCCTGTAACTTACTTTATCACCACTGCTCTCAAAATGGTGAAGCAAAACATCGTGAGGAAACCGGCACATCCTAGAACCAAATATTTGAAATCATGTGACATCCACCAACCCGCACTGGTCTCGTGTTACGGCCACAGATGTGTCAAACAGTGACATATCTGTGATTACAGCCCATTTCTTTTCCTGGAAAGGAGGCCTGAGTCCATGAAAATCTTGTATGTTGTATTATTATATTAACTTTTCAAATTCCATAATTAGAGACATAATAGAAAGACAGTATGTGTGCGAAGACCGGTGTTCGCTTGAGGCACTAGAATTTAAATGTATTCCTCTGACCTCTGTGTACGTTATCCCTAACTTATCAATATCCTCAAATTATACGCATGAATGGTGGTTAATTTTGGGGCCTCGTCTCAAACTATGTAGACAGGTCACGAAGTATATTAATAGTCTAGTGCTTTATTTAGACTACGCATCCTTGGACCGGTTCTTCAGTTTCGGTTACCAATAATAGTAGCAGACACCGACAACTATCCCAGACATGGAGGGGTCTCGTTTATATAAAATTCATTGCTATTATTAAAAATGAATATTAAAATTGACGAGACACCGGAAATAACGTATAATATAGTCATGGTAAATCAGCTATTTAATGTTCCCATTGCTGAGATTTAGGTCTCCTTTCTAGAAGAAGTGGTAAACCATGCGGGTCCAGTGCGAACCAAACCAAACTGGGCCGCTGTCCGTCTGTCTTTCTGTCTGTCTGTCACCAGGCTGTATCTCATAAACCGCGATAGCTAGACAGTTGAAAGTTTCACAGATGTAATATATTTCTTTTTTTTATATATTCTGGATAGGCGTGTTTGACCACAATCTCACCTGATGGTAAAAGATGATGTGGTCGACAATGGAGCGCGCTTGCCTAGAAGTAGCCTATTCACTCTTGACTTAAAGATCCCTAGGTTGTTAGGTAGCTATCAGGAAACACAGATTCCGGCAGGGAATTTCATTCCTAAGACTTCCATTTCTGTTGCCGCTATAACAACAAATAATAAAATCAGAATAAAATAGATATTGTAGTGAGGTTCCCAAACAACAAGTGTGATTTTTATTGCCGTTTTTTTCGCGAATCCTGATACGGAACTCTTCGTGCGCTAGTCCAGCTCGCACTTGGTCGGTTTTTATGGCTTCAACTTCAACTTCGCTTCTGTACGAACGAAGTCGCGGCCAGAAGCTAGTATCAAAATAAATAAAGGGTCCATCTAAAATATTCGCAACATTAGGGCCCAGCCTAGGGGTGTCTACAATACCGTCATCATTCAAATAATTCGCTCAACAAGTGAGTGACAACCCTCGCTATACAAGATGGCGGCTGTCTGGAGGTCAAGAGGACTGGTTGTCGTCTCTTTGTTCTGTTTTTGCGATGTACCCTGACCTACCTTTGTGATTTACTGGGGTCCGAAGCAGCATTCAACATTTTTGTTGCTAAGGACCCGAATCGTAGACTATTCATCTCGATGACACTGTCTTTGAGATATTAAGGGTAACTGTTTATAAGCAATAGCTCTTGTCTACGGCTTTGTTCGCACGACAATATTAACACGTCTTTAGATTCGCTTAGGGTTGTGGATTTAAAATAAAATAATAATATATGGCAGGGCTGCAATTTTGTTGTTCTTTTACTGTTTTTCACACAGGTGGGAGGTCGATGTGGACCGACGCGAAGGTGGTGTGACGATCTGATAAAGTTCACGGGACAAACTTGACCGGAGGTCGCCCTAGATAGAGAGGTTTGGAAGGAAAAAGGGAAGGCCTTTGCCAATTTTCATTTATTTATTATTATATCTGGGTTCTACTGTCTCACCGCTGGGCAAAGGCCTCCCTCCATTCCTTCTAGTGTTCTCGGCTTTGAGCCACATCTTGCCAATTCTTATGTCCTAATAAAGTAGTGCGCGTCACTATTGTCGCTTGCATGCGTGTCCGGTAACTGTCAGTTCCAAGCCCAAGTCGTTGTCGGCGCGTTCTGCTTCCGCGCGCTTCACGAAGTTGTCTGCTGTCGTAGAGGGAAAGAAAGGTGCTAAAAGGAAGGTTGGTTTTTTAGTCACTAAAAACCTGACACTATCTCCAACTCCGCTCAAGGGCGGGAGATGTCATTACATGATTTTCACCCACCACAATGCATGACTGCTTACTACCTACCTAATTAGGTAGGCTTGACAGTTAAGCACTAGTTTATATAATAAAAAAAAATCTTTCTTAGGTAGACCTGGACTCGAGATGAATTGATTCTCATAGATTATTCCTAACCGCCAAAAAAACAAAATTAAGCCGTATCTACAAACTTACAGTTTTCAGATATTTTCTTACACTTGTGCTTTATACCTCCACGCGTTCCTGATGAAAAGGGTTTTGACAAATGGATGTCATATCCGTGAACGGACGCTGTCAGTTGAGACTGGACATCTCTTATCTGTCACAGGATTATTTAAATATCTGTATTTAGATTTTTATTTTATTTATTTACATTGTTCTCACATAATAGTATCGACAAGAAACCTGTGACCAAGGTATATGTAGTACATAACATGACTGAAAAGAGTGTCCATGGAGTTTCTTGCACATTCTTCTCCATAGAGATTACGTTTTGGATGTGCAACTAGTTTTTTTTTTTAGAGCTGACATACTTTTTGACCTTTTAAAAGTGCCTGTAAATGTATATTTGAAATAAAATTATTTTGTTCCGTTTTTCCCAACATAGATGCGGAACCCTAAACAAGTATTCAATGAAAATACTTTTTTCATTACAAGCTTTTATAGTTCGGTTTATACCTTTATAATTAATACTCATCAAATCCATGCCTATTACCGAGTTTCTATTTTGAACTTCCAGCTCCATTACCAGATCCTGTTCACCATTTAGCATTAAAGTACTTGTCAAGACGAATCATACGACCCCAAACTCGAAGGCGTTATGTCGTTTAATTACTGAGTTCCTATGGCTACCTTCCAACTATGTAGTTGAGAGATTATCAGACCATGACTCATGACATATAGGAAGAAAGAACTCGTCAATACAAATCAAACGAGCCCAAACTCGAAGAGTTTGTATTTTTTATTGCCAATTTCTTATGGCCACCTTCCAGCTCCATCATCTGATCAGCTCAATGTCATGACAATATTGCATATTTACGCGATTTACATATGCATGCAAAATTTCAGCTCGATCGTTAACCGGGAAGTAGGTCAAATTTAATTTGCAAGATTTGATCACAAACATCGGCACAGATGAAATATAAAGCATGTAAAAAGTTATCAGATTTCATTAATGTGCAACATGAAGTCAAAATAAAACAATAAATACAATTCCATGTTACCAGGTAATGTCAAAAATGGTAAAATCAAAGTACCAATACAACAGTCCGCCCGGGCGACTAGTGGGCGCTAATTAAGGTTAACGGATTAAATTGTGGCCCCGGGCGGGATGTCGGCGGCCCAGTCCGGGTGTTACCTATTAACTAATTGTCTTAGTGTTACTGTGGGTTCAATAGCCTGTTAACTGAACGGTTGTTACGATAGGTTTGTTAGTCTTAGTTTATTTTCACTTAATGAACAGAAACAAGGTAAAGGCCACTCGCTATTGACCTTTTTTACGTGGGAAATCAGAAATCAAGTTAATTCCTGTCTTATTTTGTGTTGGGTGGAGCTTGCAGAAGAGTCAGACTTTAACTGATTAAAACCCACAGTGTTTCTTGTGTCGCCCTTTTGGCGAGGGCTACGATAACTCCTCCGAACAATTCGCATCCCCGACAGATGTCGGCCCTAATTAACTCTTGGAACACAACGCGCGGTAGGCCCGGGCTTGGTCTTTCCCAAACGGCCGGACTGCGAGCTACTTATTGCTCACTACCTGTTTACGGTGACTGGAAACCAACCGGCAACTTTCGACGATGGGGGTCAGGCCGTGAGACTTGAAGTGGAAGGTATCTGCCTCCCATTCCAATTTCAGTACATTTTAACTGGTTAGGCGAACATAAGACGAAAGATTTTCCCCTGTGGGTCCAGAATCATGTACTGTATCAGTGGTAGTAGTTTGTGTGTCGATGTCAAAGACTCCTTGTAAATATCGCTGGTCCAAGACCTTTTTAAAACACTTAATTAGCATAAAATAATTACATCCAAAGAAAATTCGTGACAAAAATGCCTATGAAATTTTACGAAATTAGATGTAGGCTGGCGTGACGTCATCTCAGCTGATATCGTGGTGGCGAGGGCGTCATCATTGTGAGATCGAGAAAACTTCGAACTAGATTCGGGTTTTACAAGCTTTATATTAGACTAGCGACCCGCCCCAGCTTTGCATGGGTACTGATATTGAATATATTATGCATGTATTATACACATAAACCTTTCTTCCTTTTTGAATCACTCTATCTATTAAAAACTGCATCAAAATCAGTTGCGTACTTTTAAAGATCTAAGCATATATAGGGACAGCGGTAAGCAACTTTGTTTTATACTATGTAATGATTTGATCACTAACATCGACTCCTTTGCAAATTAAATGATCCACTTCCCAATTAGCGATTGAGCTGAAGTTTTGCATGCATGTGAAAATCGCGTGACAATGTTTATAGTTGAGATGAGAGAGAGTGTATAGTTATGATGACATGGAGCTGATCGGAAGATGGAGCTAGAAGGTGTCCATAAGAACTCGGAAATTAACAAATAATTATTATTAACAAATAATATTAATTAACTACACAACCACATCGTGTTTGGGCTCATGTGATTCGTCTTGATGAGTATTTTGATGCTAGATGACCAGGGCCTGATGATGGAACTGGAAGGAGGCCTTAGAAACTCAGTACAATACAGTTTTCACGATATTACTTATTATTTTTCGCCACATCGCTTTTAGAACAGATTATCGCTGGGTTCAAATGTTTCTGGAGTGAAGATGTAGCGTTGGGAGGTGTCCCACTAGGTGCTTTTCAACGTTGCGTCTTTCAGGCACCCTCACCAGGTCATCGGTCTCCCACAAAGTGGACTGCTGACCTGGTTAGGGGCGGGTATCTGATGGATGCGAGATGCACAGGACCGTTCGTTATATCAATACTATTAGGAGGCCTACGAGTATGCCATACAGTGGACGTCTTTAAATAATCCGGGCGTTTAATTCTTTGTTATCTATTTCATAAATATAATATACACTAATATAATAAAGAGGGAAAGTTTGTTTTTTTGTTTGTAGGAGGTAATCTCTGGAACTACTGGTCCGATTGGAAATTTTTTAGCAACAATAGAAAGCTGCTTTACTCCTGAGTGACATCTACACTAATATAATAAAGAGGTAAAGTTTGTTTTTTTGTTTGTAGGGGGTAATCTCTGGAACTACTGGTCCGATTGGAAAAATTTAAGCAACAATAGAAAGCTGCTTTACTCCTGAGTGACATAGGCTACATTTTATGTACGCGGGCGAAGCTGCGGGCAAAAGCTATTAGGCTATATTTTATGTACGCGGGCGAAGTCGCGGGCAGAAGCTAGTTTCATATAAAGAATAAATAAATATTAAGTAATAGTAAACTACCCAAGTAGAACAATTTCTGGATAAAAAATACTCTTTGTTCTATGTCAAGACATGATCTACCCATGTGACAATATTCATCCCTCATCACTTTAGCCGAAAATATTAGACTCAAAAACAATAACAGTACCCTGCAGAAGGATCGAGGAAGGAAGGAAGGCTCTGGCCCAAGTATGTATGGCAATGTAGGAACGGGGTAAGTTGTTTAGTAGTAAGAGTCAACACTGTTTCCCGCTCCGCCCAAGGGCGAGATTCGCTTCGATTTTAACCTACCATAAAAAAACAGTGTTCGAGTTTAATGTTCTTTATTTTTGTTTTAAAATAGGAATATATTATCTCTGGTTTCTGTTTAACTGTGAAATCCTATACCTTTATTATTTCAATTTATAAAAGTTACCAAAGGGAACCTAAATAAACTCACATTTCATTTTTTAATTCACTGACCCAAAAACTTATAACCCAATAACAGGAATCAAGCAAGAAGTTTAATTTCCATGTAATTTTATAATCCACTTTACAAAGTGAAAATCAAAGGCATTTACCGTTGAACACTTTGAAATTGTTACAATTGAATAATTAAATTATTTTCGGGGAACAGTTTATCGATAATCGACATCTGTGTGGTTTCCCATACAAAACTTGAACGAGGGTAAACCGACATTTTTGAGGTTAAAAATCTTTTTTTTCCTCCACAACTATCACACAACGCCGTCTAGTCTCACGCTAAGCAGAGCTTATGTTATGAGTACTTATCAACTGATAATTATACTTAGGTATATACTCCTAAATACATACATATAATTACATAGTATAAAACAAAGTCGCCTGTCCCTATGTATGCTTAAATCTTTAAATCTACGCAACGGATTTTGATGCGGCTTTTTTTAACAGATAGATTGATTCATGAGGAAGGTTTATGTGTATAATACATGCATAATATATATTCAATATCAGTACCCGTGCGAAGCTGGGGTGGGTCGCTAGTTATAGATAAATTATACACAGACACAGAACAAATGATCGCGCTCATCACACAAACATGTGTCCTAGGTTGGAATCGAACCCACAACCTCCGGTATAGCAGTCAGTGTCACTAACTACTAGACTGATAGGCACACTAACTACTAGTCCTCTAACTTTAGCATAGCATCAGCCTTATAATATTCCCGCTGCTGGGACTAAGGCCTCCTCTCTAGGAGAGGGAATGGGCTGTAGCTGAAAGTTGAAAATCATTAAATGACTCTAACTCTACCATAGCATCTTTTTTATGGTAGGTAAAAATCATCCAATGACGAATGACAGTTCAGTTCACAACAGTTTGGATACCAACCCACGTCCACCAAGATGTCACATGTCTTTGAAATTGTTGGTTCTAGGACGTCCTGGTTTCCTCACGATGTTTTCCTTCACCGTTTTGAGAGCAGTGGTGATGAAATAAATTACACAAAGTAATGTTCCCAGTTGAGTTTGAACTTGCGACCCACTTCTCGTAAGTTGGGGCCTTTACTATTTGGCCACCACTGCTCACCAAATCCATACGGTATGGTTAAAATCATATGAGAACTATGCCGATTTTTGTGTCTTAGATGATCTTTTGAGGAAAGAACCTCACAGATTTGAGTGGACCTGTCCAGTCAGTGCAAGCATTTGTCAGTATTCGTGTAGCTTAACTCTAGTCTACTAAAGATCTCAATAACTTGACAAACAATACCAAAGAAAGGACATTTAGGTCGGCATTAACACACTCAAAACTGCCAGACATTACGTTAAAATGAGAGAAAAAAAGGAAAAATAATCCATATAGTATTATATTCACAATAATGAAATAAAAATCATACACGAAAATAATAGCTCTTTTACAAGCTTTTATTTAGTTTCACCTGTCCCGTTGTCTGTCGTTCTGTAATCAAATCTTGCAACTTAAATTTGATCCACTTCCCGGTTTCCGATTGAGCTGAAATTTGGTATACACGTTTAGTTCGGATGACAATGCAATATTATGATGACATGGAGCTGATCTGATGATGGAATCGCGAGGTAGCCATAGGAACTCTGTAATTAAACGGCACAACCACGTCGAGTTTGGGCTCGTGTGAATCGTCTTGACGAGTTTTATTTATATAAGCATAGACCACCGCTATTAAAGCTTGTTATGAAAAAAAATTTTTTCATTGAAAACTTGTTTTGCTTGTTAACCAAATGATACAGATATGTATATTTTATTTTTTTACAACCAGTTGGGATAATATCAATACCTAACATTGTAATTTACATAAATATATTTTATATCTCTTTGTAATTATAAAAATAGATTTAATAGGCAGCAAATTCTATTTCGGTCCTCGTTTACAATTCTTTTCATTACAATTTGTATATTGTAAATGTATCTTTTATACAGTCAGTATTCTATTTTTTACCCTTTTTATTAAATCAAATAAAAACTCCGCAGTTTTAGTGTCGGTTCTAAATCCGCCCACGTGGACCGCCCACGGCCCGGGCGATATTGTTACCACGCCAATGTAATTAACGCCTATAGTTTTTTTACTATTTAGGTAATACGCTAAATACTGTTATTTGTTACTGTCTGGATGGCTTTGAATTGTCATAATTAGAAAGACATGGAAATGAAAATGTAAAAAGGAGGGATGAAACGCATGTTACAAAAAAAGCCATGAGTATAAATGTGGATGGATGGAGAGGGAGAGGGAGACCAAAGAAGATATGGATGGATTGTGTGAGAAGTGATATGGAAGACAGAGGAGTTAGTGATAGCGTGGCGGGTGACAGGACAGAATGGTAGAAAAAAAAACATATTGCGCCGTCCCCAAATAAAACGGGACAAGGGCAGGAACATGATGATGATGAGAAAGACATGGAAATAAGTATACATGTTTTTTTTACCTGCTTCGCCTTTTTCATTGTCATGGTCGTGGGTTTAAACCAGTTTTGACAGGCCTGTCAGTCTAGTAGTTAGTGACCCTGACTGCTATGCCGGAGGTCGTGGGTTCGATTCCCACCCAGGACAAATGTTTGTGTGATGAGCACGATCATTTGTTCTGTGTCTGGGTGTAATTTATCTATAATATGTATGTATTTAGAAATATATGTTTATCAGTTGTCTAGTACCCATAACACAAGCTCTGCTTAGCTTGGGATTAGTCGGCGCTGTGTGATAGTTGTGAAAAAAAAAAGTTTACTTTCTGTAATTTATTTCAACACCACTGCGCTTAAAACAGCGAAGGAAACGGCCATTTCCTGATTGCCCACTGCAGTTAGTGTCCAGGTGGCAGATGTTCTGCCGGGGGAATGAAGTTAGGAGGAGTGGGATATCTTTTCCTCCAAGGTTCGGTTCTGCTCCGGGCCTTGAGTCCGAGACCGATATGGATGTAATTAATAAAGAAGTATGAATAACTAGGATTATGTAATATCGTACCGCATTCACTAAAAAATAACTCTTTTATAAAACAGATAGTTTAATAAAAAAATGTCGAACCTGCAAAATAATTCCCTTTACATTTATTTGGTATAGTATTGGAAAGCCTCTATGGACTCCAAAAAATTTAACCTTGAATTTTATCACATCCCAGCTGGGCAAGCCAGAATAATGGTGATAAATCCCCTCTTTGTGGAGTGGTTGGAAAGACCTGATGGTGTCCCCAACTTCCGCATGACACAGGTCTTGCCGAATACTGTCAGTTCGGGAAGTTCTTGCACCGGATTCGTGCGGAAGCGACGTACGGGTGTCTCCACAGTGTAGATCACCCGGAGAACACAGCAGAGCATATCATGAACAGCTCTAGAAAGATTGTTAAATACTAACAGCAGCGACAATTAATGTGTCAATCTACACTAATATAATAAAGAGGTAAAGTTTGTTTTTTTGTTAGTTTGTTTTTTTGTTTGTAGGGGGTAATCTCTGGAACTACTGGTCCGATTGGAAAAAATTCAGCAACAACAGAAAGCTGCTTTACTCCTGAGTGACATAGGATATATTTTATGTACGCGGGCGAAGCCGCTGACAAAAGCTAGTTTATAATATTAATACTTAGCACACGAAGTTGTTGACACCCGGCTGACATTGTGCCAATTGTTGTGACAGCCAATGGTACCTATAGCCAAAAGCTTCGACGGCCATCTGTCGAATATGTCGTTGAGCGGTTGGATCAAGGGCCTGATACCTCCTCGACACTCCTTCGTTACTATTTTTATATTTTTAAATGCTTTTTTATAAATTGTTTTAGGAAATATTTATAGAATATGTAGAGAAAGAAAATAAAGGAAATAATAATAAACACAAATGACTAATCAATCACTCAATCAATCAAAATACGTCAAGATTCTCAACGAGTGAATCTACGCCACTGTACAAAAAAATGCACAAAATTCAATCTCATGTTTATTTATAATTAATCAGAATTGAATTGATTGTACTCCCATGAACTCAGTCTGATTATAAAAGGCCTTGGCAGTGAATGGAACTGCTACCTTTGTCTACTCGCGTCTGACCTACGGATTATAAAAAAACGTATTCGTCAAATCATACATTCACTATTAAAAAAAGTGTGTGAAAAAAATATCATTTGCTAAAGTATTGGCTGTAGACAAGGACCTGTGTTTTTGGATACTGTTTTTCATGAATTTGTAGATATTTAGGTTAGGCACAGTTTCACTTAATCGGCGGAAATTAAGTGATTTATAATGTATTGGCAATTAAAAAAGTATTTTTTATCGTTATGGTTTGGTAGTGTATGTGGTATTGTGGTAGTTGGGAAGTTTTTTTTTTATTAATAGACTCGCGATTAACTACTGTCTCGCCTGATGGTAAGCGATGATGTGACCGACCATGGAGCGCGCTTGCCCAAAAGTTACCTAGTCACTTTAGACTTAAAGATCCCTAGGGTGTCGTTTAACCATCCGTCTATCTCTCTTGATGGTAAGCGGTGATGGTTGTTACCATGGAGCGCGCTTGCCCAAAAGTTACCTAGTCACTCTAGACTTAAAGATCCCTAGAGTGTAGCTATCAAGATAAACAGACTACGGATGGAAATTCCACTTCTTAGCTAGACGTACTATTAATATAGTAGTCTAAACTTACGAGTATTTTAATCATTTCCATTAGAAAATGTTTAAAGGGTCATTGCAGTCAATATTGTCTGTTGCCTAGTTTATTGTCTAGTTCACTAGTGGGCAAAGGCTTGTTCTTGTTACTAACAACTTTTATGGACTGTTTTGTCTGAAATAAAATATTATTATTTTTAAGAACGGTCCACGGGTCAGCCCGGCCTGTAAAAATGTTTATTCTCCACTAGTCTAGTTTGATGGTTACTGTAGCCCTGGAACCCAACAGGCAATTGAAGAAACGCAATTGGTTTTGGTCAGTAAAAATCTGATATTTCCTTCTGCTACATGCTTCCTCCCTCTTAGTCGTTCACTCTTGACAGAGTGATCGTGGTTGACAATGTTGCATTTTGTTTATCTTAGCGATAGGATTTTTCTTCTATAACAAAAAAAATCCATACACAAAATGTTAATTTTACTCGCAGAGACACCGGATCGAAAAATCCTCCTAAAAAAAATTCAATTTCTGACTTGTATAAGTACTCAAATACAACAAAAGCAAAATACTACTATTCACCCACGATTTCAATAACCTACAAATGATAACTAAAAGATATACAATAATAACTTTTTCACAAATGTACTTAATATAAATATAATCGGAATTTCGCTTCAGGGGAGCGCTCAAAATAGTCACTTACTAGAGCATTGCGCGCCAATAGCGGCCTAGCCAGGCAAAGCGTGGGCCCATTCATAGCTTGTGACGTCATACTACAACAGATGTCACGTTATCAGTGCAGTGTTACGTGTGATAATGTTGATAACAGTCGGAGTGTGTTAGCGGGATATTGAGTAGGTGGATGTGTGTTAAATGCGTGGGGTATGTTTCTCTTGTTGGAAAATGTTAAGTGCTAGTTGTAGTCACTATTATACAAGCTTTTTATTAGCTTGCAATGTACTACAAGCTTTATTTAGTTTCGACTGATGTTTGTGATCTAATCTTGTAAATTAAATTTAATCCACTTCCCGGTTACCGATTGAGCTGAAATTTTGCATGCACGTGTAAATCGCGTGACAACGCAATATTAAGATGACATGGAGCTGATCTGATGCGGGAGCTGAAAGGTGGCCATAAGAAATTGGCAATAAGAAAATACAAACCCTTGAAAAAAAATAACTTAAATATTATCGTTACGTAATTACGTAGACTTGATTTGAAATCGTAAGTTAGAGTCAAGTTTAGATCATAGATTTTTGATTTTTTTCCGGCGTTTGGTCACTATGATAAATTTTAACAAAATAATTTGAATGTGAGAACACTGTGGACCCCGCAAATTCTCATAGATTTAAAGTTAAAATATTTTTATTTCTCATGTAAGTTCTACCTCAATGCCAGGTTTTACTCATTTTGAACTTTTTAAAACATATTCACGTAGGCCTACATGGGCACTTATGAAACGTCAAAAGCTAGTGTACGATTTCTATCTAAACCACCACACCACTAATTCACCAATGAAATAGTCTACGGCATATTATCAGACTTACTAAATATACACATTTTTGTTACTATCAGTGAAAGAAAGAAAAAAGAACGAAAAAACGTTTGTCGTACCTCTCACAATACTCAATCAGTGTATGTTTACGGGACTAATGTTACAGAGGTTCTGAACACGCAATTCATACAGTATAAATAACATTAGAAACAACAAAGAAACCAAGTAGTATGCAGCGAGCTGAATGAACGTGGGCACTCCTCGTGCAGATAATGATGATAGTATCGAGACTTCGACGCCAAAGGTCACTCCTATAACCACTTACTACTCGCTAGGAGTCGGCCATTAATCACGCAGTGTTTTTCTTTCAATATGAAAGAAAGAAAGAAAGAAAAACAATTTATTTACGCGTAATGATGCAAACTTAAAACTAGTAAACAAACATAACCAATAATAAGATATACTTCAATAAGGAAGATATACTTCCTCAAAAACTGGCTCTCATCAGCCTTATAAAGTTCCCACTGCTGGGACACAGGCCTCCTCTCTAGGAGACAGAATGGGCCATAATCCACCACGCGGGCCTAGTGTAGATGTCACATGTTCTCGATTTTTTTCTCTTCATGCAATGAATACAAACAATGGCCAATCTGCTATATGCCCAAAATATCCCTACAAATACACCCTGGAGGACCTAAAAATTGCCACCGATGCCGCTATAAACGTGGCAACTTACTGGGCCTAAAAACTTTGAGTGTATCGGAATCCATCGATTTGAAAAGAAGATGATCATGTAATGACTTTTATAAAGAAACGTGATTATTTATACAGTGATTTGCGTTTACTAATCAATTAATAGGTATTTATCTCTGTTCTAAATTCATATTTTTGATTTTAGGATGCATAGTGGTTTAATGCCTATATAATTGTTTCTTTAGTGATTTATTGTATATATATATATATATATATTTATGCGTTATTGTACTACAATCTTTTCGCCCTTACGATATTTCTAATGTTTTTGTCGAAACCTCCCTCCTCCGCCCCCTTTAGAGCGTCACGTGATTAATGGACGATCCCTACGTTAGTAGCTAGTTTGTCGTAGGCATGAATGAACGCCTACGTCGTTGAATATATTGATTAATAGAAAGAGATAATTCTGAGTGCATTGCGTGCGTGTTGTTGAGAATGGCACTAGCATTAGTTGTTTTAAATGTCCTATCTATGTATCTGGATTTGATTGCCTCACTTCGTTCATGGCAATTAAGTATTTAATCATTATGTTATGACAATTAACTACTTATAATCTTCTTCTTTTTTATAAATATACTAGCCCCCATTATATATTCAATATCAGTACCCCAGCTTCTCACGGGTACTGATATTGAATATATAATACACATAAACCTTCCTCTTGCATCACTCTGTCTATTAAAAAAAAAAACCGCATCAAAATCCGTTCCGTACTTTTAAAGATCTAAGCATACGTAGGGACTAAGCAACTTTGTTTTATACTATGTACCTAATGATGAATAGCTGTTCGTTAAATTTTAGTAAATCCTTTGTTAGTGTTCGCCTACGTCATGGAAGTCGTGTGCAAATTTCACGCTCCTTGGCCCAGTAGTTTCTCCTTTTATTTATATATAGATTAAACCAACATTTGTCCTGGGTGGGAATCGAACCCACGACCTCCGGCTTAGCAGCCAGAGTCACTAACAACTAGACCAACAGACTAGTCAATAAATCTACACTATCTACACTAATATAATAAAGAGGTAAAGTTTGTTTTTTTGTTTTTTTGTTTGTAGGGGGTAATCTCTGGAACTACTGGTCCGATTGGAAAAATTTAAGCAACAATAGAAAGCTGCTTTACTCCTGAGTGACATAGGCTATATTTTATGTACGCGGGCGAAGCTGCGGGCAAAAGCTAGTATAGGATAAAACAACGAAAACAAGGCAACTATAATTTCAAGCAAATAAATAATTTGGAACAGATTTACGATAAATGTAACTAGGTCGGAAAGTTCGGCTTTTGTTTGATGTTGGCCTTTGAAGTCATCCGCAATGCTGTTTAAAACGCTTCCAGGAATATTAAAAGTTTATTACTATGCTAAGTGGAGCTAAGTATTCTGCACCCACATTTCCTTAACCATGCAAACTTTCAAGCCAAGCCAAGTCGTCGACGGCGTGCTCTGTTCCCGCGCGCCTCAAGGAGTTGTCAGCAAATGTAGAGGCCTAACTGCAGCGCTGAAGCTTAGGTATTGAGGCGGTTCGGTTTCTGAAAAGAAGGTCCTATCCCGGTAAGAAGCTAAGACCACTAAGAAGGAATAGGGTGGGTCGTTTAGACCTTAGAAGTTTGAAACTGTCTCCCGCTCCGCCTAAGGGCGGAATTCGTCATTCGATGATTTTATTTAAAAAAAAACATTAAATAAAAATGACATCCCACCGTTTCACTCACCTCACGACCATTTCTCAGTCATTCACATACAATCATAGTGTTGATGTAAGTGATTGACGATGTTGCTGTGTGTGTGTGTGTGTGAATCCTTACATTAGACGCCTGGCCGGTGTCCGTGCGTAGGATCGCGTGATCGGAACGAATGGGTTCATTCATCAACATCGAACTGGGTGGGTTCGAACGTGGGAACTTACGTCAGAACTAAATAAATTAGGAATAGGTGGGATGTGAGGACCAGTACAGTACACCTCCGTCACTTCGTATACTATAGTTCATAACTTGGCGAGCCTGAAGTTAGACTCTGCGAAATTTAGCGCTTGTGCACGCGTAAAAAAATCTATATATATAAAAGGAGAAACTGACTGACATCTCAACGCACAGCCAAAAGTACTGGGACTAGGAGCATGAAATTTTGCGCAAGGCTTCCTTTTTATGACGTAGGCGAACACTAAGAAAGGGTTTTTCAAAACTCAGCTCTTAAAGGCATGTAATGGGGCTCTAAAGTTTGTACGGAGAACCCTACTTTAAAGCAGGCGAAACCGCTGACAGAATGCTAGTGATATAATAATTTAATTAATCACTACATAGTATAAAACAAAGTCGCTTTCTCTGTCCCTATGTCCCTTTGTATGCTTAAATCTTTGAAACTACGCAACGGATTTTGATGAGGTTTTTTTTAATAGATAGAGTGATTCAAGAGGAAGGTTTATAGCTATAATATATCACCTTTGCACCCGTGCGAAGCTGGGGCGGGTCGCTATTTAAAAATAATTTAATTAATTAAAAATAATTTATTTATGTACCAATTTAAGTTCTAGGAATACTATCACTTAGAGATACAGTTTAATAATAAAACTCCATACAATGAATATCTGTGTCTAAACTAGATAACTTAATATCTGTGTCTCAGACATCAGCGCTCTTCCATTTTAGTGTACATTTAATGGTAAACAATACAGATCATTGTATAAATAATGTTTTTTTTTTATAATTATAGAGTGTAAGGTAAGGTAATGTAATTAAAAAAAAAAAATGCCAATAATGTAACAACACAGTTGTTAACAGATCAACTGCTAATGGCGTTTATTTTTTTAAACAATTCTTATTCTTTTTTTTTTCTTTTTTAACAATTTGTTTTTTACGTGTGGTTTGAGCTTGAGACTAGATGACGTTATGTGACCGTTTAAAAAATAAACGTAGGCTCGCAAGTTAGGACCACCGTACTGTAAATAATGTGTTATAGTTTATTTGTATGCATTATTATTTTGAAAAACTTGTGTGTGTTTTGTTTATAGCGCCTTAGTTGCTTTGTTACTGTCCATGGAGTTTCTTGCACGTTCTTCTCCATAAAGATCTTTGGAACGTGCAATTGAGCTTCAATTTTGACAATTCATAAGGGAAATAAATTATTTGAGTTTGAGTGTAATTGAGCGACTGGTGTACAGGGGGTGATTTCCAGCCACTATATGTGCGGTCTTGCGGACGGCAAGCAATGTGTAAATAGGAATCGAATCGACACCCTACGGCATAGCAGTCGAGGCCACTAACCACCATAGAGCACGGTCTGCCGGTGGCCCGTGTTGCTCTATGCTAACCACTAACCCAACAGGCCAGTCATGATATATAGTAAAACAAAATACGTTCATTCACTACCTACTACATTTGCCAAGACCGATGACGCCAGCAGACTATTTGACCGTCTCCTCAACACAGCGGTCATTGAGAGGCCCAAATTCCTACAGAGTCTTGCAATACGGATTCTGGTGATAACCCTAAAATGCCAAATACCTTTGTATCTTTGTATTGGAGTTATCGCGACTCGTGCATCATCCACGTGATACCCTTGAACCTGGTATGCCCTGTATCTCCTTATCAATCGTGCATTTTAATGCAAAAGTATTATTTACTGGTCTTGTAAAAATACTGTCTCTATTTGCGTACCTTATTCATTTTTTTTTATTGTTTGTGTCAAAATGTAACTTTATCCTAAATCACAAGGACGTGGAGCAATGGGTATTCCGCTTTCACGCCGTCCAAATCGTCGATGGCGCGTAGTTGTTTCATGTGCATCTCAAGGAGTTGTCACCATAACTGTAGGGATCCAGCAGGGTTAAAGTCTTTAGAGCCATGGCTTCGATAGATTTTCATATTCGTCCGATTTTATTTAAGTTAGAAACCCTACAAATCAACGTCAACGATTGCATCACTGCTTACCATCAAGTAGGATCTCAGTCAATCACTAGTATAAACCAATAAAAAAAAAAACACACACACATACACGAACCTTAAGCACCGCATACGAACTTTAGGCACCCCGAAGTCCCTTATTGACGCCTTGAAAAATCTGAGAGGCCTAATTAGCTTTTGGAGCGAGGTGGACTGGTTGGAATAAGCCCACCAAAGATTATGGCCGCCATAGCTCACGTACAATGGTCTACATAGTACTAAGTGCGGAACCCATTCTCAGATATAACATAACCCTACAAATTTTGAGGAATGGGAAACTGTAAAAACACCGTATCGAGATGCACACACTGAAATTAATTATTAATTCGTTTCAGCAGTAAAGTTATGAATGAAAGATACTGGTTTATCTAGTGTTTACTTTCTATATGTAGGTTGTAAGTGCAAGTAAAAGATTGTACGAATTACTACGAAATGGTGAAGAAATGCACTGACTTACCGGTGCAGGGAAGACCGTCTAAAAGGGGCAGAAACATCCCACATCAAAAGCCTAAATGGCTAGGCCGTATGTTTTGAAAAAAATATATTTTTAACTATATAATTTCTGGGACTATAAAATCACACATCCATGATCAGTGTCATCACAGTCGCAAACCTATAGTCACTGATAGACACGGATAGAGATAAGAACCGGCGCTGTCGTGCGAGCGAATAGCGTTAGCTGCCAAACGAGTGAGCAATGGGTAGCTCGCCGTCCTGTTCTCTGGTAGTAGTCCGGACCAAGCCAATCGTTGATGGCGCGCTTGTTCCCATCATCATCATCATCATCTTAGCGACCGTCCCGGTCCAAGGCACACCTTGGCTGTCACCTCGGTGCCCGGGGTCCGCTTTCCTACACAGTCGCCTCCACTTCGCTCGGTCTTTCGCGTCCTCTGCCTTTAGCCCATTGGCCATTGTGCCAATGGGCGCGCTTTGTTCCCGCGCGCCTCAAAGAGTTGTCAGCAATTGAAGAGGTCGAACTGCAGGGCCAAAGCATACTGGGGCCTCGGTCCGGTTTCTGAAAGAAAGGTGTGACCCTGGTATGAAGGCTAAGAAGAAATGGGGTGGGTCGTTTAGCCAGTAAGAGTTCCCTCTCCGCCTAAGACGGGATTCGTCATTAGATGATTTTTCCCACCATAAAAAAGCCGCCAAATGTGAAATCGTGCCTTAGAGGCATCATTTCAGCGGTAGAAGCGACTCGCCTATGTTCCGCTGTTTTGATTTTAATCTAAGGTTTTATTAGATAAATATTTTGTATCGACGTGCTATACTGTATGTCAATACGACCGACTTTACCCACACTACTTCTAAATAAGTATACAAATTTAATCTCAGTTTTGTCAATGACACTTGGTATCAACATTGCGCCCGCGTCTGACATTGCTTTAACTTTTGATAACGTCTCCAACTCGCCACAGGGAATCTTGTTCATTTTGTATCAGTTAATTTAAGTTAGAAAAGGGAAAAAATGTATTAATTTATAGTTTTATAATTGATTAATAAAAGACTAAGAAGAAGTTAAAAAGGCTAGGTTTTAAACGGTGACTTTTTATAAAAAGACCAGTTTTTTTTAATCAGAAATAATAAGCATTAGGTTTTTTTTTTTTAAATACACATAATCATCATTTCAGTCGAAAGACGGCTACTGTGGGATACCTCACACAAGTGTCGCAATCACCGGTCTTGTGTGTCTCGCATTCAACGGTTTCCTACGACCCCCACCAGATCTTCGGTCATTCAGTCCTCCTTTTGGGAGGCCTTCCAACTCTGCATCCTCCGATGAAATACACACAATATAATCCAAAGTTCCGGACTAACCTAGCATCGAAAAAAAAATGACGTGTAAAATTTTTTTTTTACTTGCAAAATAAAGATCATTTATCATTCACTGTATGGACTTTCATAAAGACTTTGACCTCTAAGTTTGTTTTGGTTTTCAAGACCTATTTGCAAGATTTTGCCCTTATATGTATAAAAATCTTTTGAATAGTTAAACATGTAAGAAACGAAAACTCAAACTAAGAATGGTCTGCGAAATCTGTATCACAGTAAAACCATATATTAACTAATGGCCTAATATTTTAGCAAGTAGCCAACTATTTGCTGTACAAAAACACAAACAAATTCTGGCCACTTAGGACCGCATCAATAGTTCGAATTCGTTCACAATAAAATTCTATAGCACCACAAACATTGGTACTTCAATATCCTTTCATTCGACCCTCAGCTCGCCTGTTCAAATCCAGACCAGGTCAAAGACAGATAATCAAACGAACAGATAATACACCCAATAGTTTGATGGATAATTATAGTTATTTATGGACTAATGAGCGAATGCGGCGATACTCGCAATTATTCCGATAGGCTCGGCCTTGGCTGATTTCACTTATCTAGCGAATTTTAAAACGTGTTGTGGTCCCAGTTTTGGCGATTTTTGTTATTAAATCAGCTGTGATTTTTTTTGAGGTGTTTAGTGTCAGACTTTTACTGACTAAACGACCCACTTTGTTACTTCCTTGCCTTGATTCCAGAGTATTTTTGGTGTTAGGCTTTCGCATGAATCTATGGTCCCTACTGGAGGCTTCGACCCTACTGGGTTTGATAAAAATCCTCCGGCTCCGTCCGGACGGTTACCGGACGGCCGGACAGTAACCGGACGAAATGTGCTCTGTCCATTACCGCGATTCGTTTTGCTATATATTTCGGGAACCTTGGTTCTCTTGCTAAGACTTCAAAGGAGCTTAATATTGTATTGAGAACTTGGTGACCTCAGTAGAACTTCTGAAAGATTAGGGCTTAAAATGAACATGGACAAAACCAAAGTTATGGGAAACATCCGCGTAGAATCCACTAATATCAAGTAGGAAACTCTACACTCACTTCTTTACTATCACTCCTCACACAATAAATCCATTTCTTCTTCGGCCTCCTTTTCCTCTCCATCCATATACGTGTAAACTCAGAACTTTTTTTGTAACATGCGTTTCATCTTTCCTCTTCACATGGCCTTACCAAGACAAACGATTTCCTTTTAACTTTTCAGTCACTGGCGCCACTTTCAAACTGCCACCTAGAGTGGGAAAATTTAACTTTTAATATCTTGTCCTGGAAAAAATATAGACCTGTTCCCGCTTTCGCTTATAACTTACTCCCGTCATAGCAACAGATTTTTCCCCAACACAAATATATGTAAATTGATAGAGGCGCGTATCTGTCTGCAACCAACCTGCACATACAAATATATAGCTACAAAACATATATACTATATCACCAACTGGTTCAATTTACTACCAGACTGGTCGCTACTAATTAATATTAGTAAATTTTCCGATAGATATTATATTTGACGTACGTTTTGGAATAGATTTAGAAACTTGATTGTTGGTTTAGGTTACGCTTTTAAATTAAGTTGTTAAGTGTATTATCGGGCTTAGAAAGACCTGGTGTTATTTTTGAAGTTAATTATAATTATTTTCTTGAAATTCATGAGATGGTAGGCTCCTTTGATCAGATTTTTTAATTGGTATAAACTAGTGCTTGACTGCGATCCCGCCTGAAGCGGTAATGCAATCGTGGATTTTAAAGAGTCCTGATTGTATTTTGGGAAATTAGCAACAGAGTCTTCAAATTTATATATATCCACCAATTCCGTCAGATTTACAAAACAATTAATTCTAAAATTTGAATTACTTATTATTTTGAGATGAAGAAATCATTCAATAACTTCTTTCTCTTCAAGGTCTGGGTGGAACAAGAAACAGAGTCAGAGTTACTGATTATCACCCACCCCAGTTCCTTCAATTGCCTTTGCATTCCAGGACTATAACAGCCATTAATTAATAACCTAATATTGACATTGGCACCAACTTGTCAGCTAATCTAAAATCATTATCTACCCACATGCGAAAATTATTACCTCTTTTTTTCCGTTATCTACCCATGCTTACGTCAATAGCACATTGTTTATATTACGATACGACATGACCAGATTCTGTGAACCTTACAACAATACCAAAAAAAGAGAGATATAGGCCTATGCAGATTGGATGCACCGAAAAAATGACCAGTTTATTAAGACCCTCGATAACAAACATAAACTTGGATCTGAGGGACCTTCTAAGATTAGTTTTTAAGGTGACCAGTGACTGAAGATATATTCTTTAGTACTAAATGTTGGTGGTCAGAGGTCAGGGTTTGCTGTGCAGATATTGAGTATCAAATATGAGCATGTCCTACCGCAAACTTACAATGTTGCCCAAGGTGATTGATATTTTTGAATTACATCAGTTTGTGAAAAAAAAACTTTAGTTATTGATGATAAAAATGAAGCAGAGGATATTATTAACTAGTTGCTAACAGCGACTTTGTCTGCGTAATAGAAGAATCATGTCCCAAGAGAATATATTCCTGGGATTATGATATTAGTGTTATTATATCACAAACGTTTACAACATTACGGTAGAGCAGAGAAGAAGTGCTATGTATCTTAATAAATAAGATCTTCTTCAATTGTACTACTTCTTCGAGGAGTGGTCAGCAAACAGTAAGGGCTGAACAGAGCCAAAGCCTACTGGGGCCATGGACCAGTTTCTGAAAGGAAGGTCCGTCCCCGGTATGAAAGACTAGGAAGGAAAGCGGTGGGTTTCTTAGTCAGTAAAAATCTGACACTCTCCTGGTCCGCACACCGGGTTTTTATTTATCTTTTTTAGAGGCTCTAGTCGTAATTCGACTATGTCAGCTTCATTATAACTAACACTTGTGTCTTACACTAGATACTAAACTAAGGCTCTTATGGATCTGCATACAAAAATTATAAAGCTCATTGGCCACTTCTGAAGTAGGACTAGATAAAATACTCTGTAATACCCCAATGTCACTTCAAACGCGGGTAATAGTTCAACATTCAAAAAATTCAAATAATTCAAAATTCATTTATTAGTGTGATTTTTGGTACATTTTTTACAATGAGATCTTAATAAATTTACATCAGTTCCTCAATAAATCTACCCTGAAGGTGTACACTCTTTAACATTATTACGTTCGTATTTTAATTCTAGACTACGATTTGAAAACTCAGAATGTCACACTTTAGAAATATATTCTCAATTTTCTGGAGTTTGACATTTTAAGTCGTAGTCTAAGATTAAAAAACTAAGTATAGATGATTTTTCTCACCAAAAAAACACCCGAGAGTGATGTTCCTCTTAAACCAGTGAAAGTTTATATTACTAAACTAAGGCTCTTAAGGATTTATTGCATACAATATTTATAAAGCTCATTGGCCACTTCCGAAGTAGGACTGGATAAAATACTCTGAATGTAATACTCCAATGTCACTTTAAGGGCGGGACATAGATGATTTTTTTCATCATAAAAAACCCGATGGTGGTTCCTCTTAAACCAGTGAAAGTATAGATTGAAATGCAGTGGCGTAAGTAGAAGTTAAACAAAATAGATGACAGGGTCAAGTGTCAATTGCGTTTACGTTAAGTACCGTAAACAAAGCCTTTCTTTACCTTATTAATTATTAAGTAACCTGTCATCTCAGAACGTATTTTAATAATCCCCAATCCGATTATCAAGAGTGGCCATTACTAACACATACTTGCTTGGTCAATCTTCGTTAAGAACCGAAATTATTCGTACCGACTATCATAACTTGACATGCCATGGTGGCGCCACTTACCAAGGGTTTGTGCTAAATTTAGTACATTTTCTATCTAGTTCAGAGTTTTCCTGTGGTTCATGTTTAATTGGACAGTCTAGCCGTAAGAATGAAAAAAAGCGTGTAATTTATTGGTAACTTTTAAGTAAGTATTCTTAGAATAAATCCATTTGTCCCAAATACATTAATTATTTTGTGAAATCATGGTAATTTGTTTGTATAGGCTTGTCTGAACCTGTCGACATGGTTCGGTAAAATTTTCTGTTATTCTTGCATAATTGGTTTATTTTGAGAGGTTCCAAAAATCCTGGTCCTTCAGTACCTACTCAAAAATTAGATGATAGTTTAAATATTTTAGTCGCTGACCAAGGAACATTGATATTAAAATAAACTCATGCATAGATTGTATTAAAAATGTAGAAAAAATATTTATTCGTACACCTCACACAATCGTCTGAGGTGGTGACGTCTATAAATTGAAAATACACACAAAAAAGTAAACCTAAAATTATTTGTCCTCCTGAAATGAAAAATAGCCTAAGTTTATTTTTGTTACATCAATTATCTATAAGTGAAAGTCCCGCTAAAATTAATCTATGTAACCGTTTCAAAAATTAGCAGAACAAACCAACAGAAAAAAATATAATAATCTCATTTTTGTTAAAAGTAACGAATATACTTTCATAAGCACTTAGTAAAAAAAATATTTTGATTTTGGTTACAAATAGACTAGTTGAACGTAACTCTAACAACGTCTAACTATGCAAGCGTACAATTAGTACATCACACTATGTAGTGTGTATATGTTTAAGATTCAACAAACATTGTAACTTAGTAGGTTAGGGAAAGGAGGCAAATACCAAGTATACCATCAACCGAGGATATCACAGGATTAATCTCTGTCGTTACTGCTAAGATTGTCTTTAAATAAATTAAATACTAAGAGCTTTGTTTTGTAATACTAGGAACGATATTATGATATTTTGAGAGCCTAAGTGCAACAGTAAATGTGGTTCAGATGTAACGAAAATGACTTCTTGAAAGATTACTACAACTGCGAAATGTGCTATGAGTGATAACAAAAAGAATATTTAAACGATTGTCTTAATTAAAAATGAAAAAAAGCAGAAAAACTTTTGAACACAATAAGTTGGCTTATCAAACTCTAAACTCAAAATCATTTATTTCAAATAGACCATTTACAGGCACTTTTGAAAAGTCAAAATTGAAGCTAATTTGCACGTTCCAAGGCTTTGCACGTAGACTCCTATGGAGAAGAACGTGCAAGAAACTCCATAACATTTTTTATATCACGATATAAAAAAGATTTTAGTTTTATTTTTTACTAGCTTATGAATATTCTGATAACCGATTTCTTTTTTTGTGAAATTTTCCATATTTTCTCTACATTTAAACCTTCACCATAGTATAACAATTATTTCGACCTAAAATCGGCCAAATAAATCCTGCCGTTATTGGTTAGCTAGACTTTTGCCCTCTATTTCAGGTCACCAGGTCTTCCCCTTGTAAAAACTTTAACAATCCGCGGTTTTATCGTTAGAAGTAGTCATTGTAATTTGAACCTCACACCAATCGGTGACGCCAATACTTATCAATTGCGCAGTAAATGAACCAAATAATCTTATAGAAAAAAGAACATATTGCTTCTTTGAGCGGCGGGGTTATCTCCACGTTGTACCGTTTGCCCTTCCGAGTTTCATTCACAATTAAGATCAAAGTCACATTGCCCTTATCACTATTACGTTTATATTGTAATGTTACGACAATTGTATCATATTCAGGCCTAATGTGTGGACGCGTAGCTTCATAAACGCGTGTTCGTCATTATTTGTTCGCTCACAGCTTATATTACTCTAGCGATGAAGCAGACACATCGTGCCAACGTATGACGCCGTTGACGACTTGGGCTGGGTCCGGACGGTTACCAAACAGTTGCACAGCAATCTACCGAGCGAGGATCGAAGTCGCCCGTCATACCCTTTGTCTGATGTGGTCGGCCTCCTCCTTTGCTAGCATTACTGCTTCGCAGAAGGAAGCGACCGCCTGCCATTCCTCCTCAATGCGGACCATGGCCTGAATCAAGGCCCGGTCCGGCCAACGTATCTTTGCCACTGCGTATGCAGGCTTTCACAGTTTTTATGTAAGAGCACGCATATACCAAGCGTATAATGATGAATACGCGTCGAAGTTACGCGTCCGTAGACCTAATTTTAGTATACTTCGAGTAGCCCGAACTGTCTTGTGGTCATTCGATCGTTTTAATTTATGTATTGCGGTTTAATAGACCATTCCAATGTTATTACGGGTGATTGAATAATTATGCCAAGAGAATCTTCCCGACGGCGACCTATCGCGCAGGACCTTGGAACAGGCTGAACGGGGAAAAATGGCAGATGGTGGCCTTCCTTCTGCGAGGCAGTAATGCTAGCGAAGGAGGCGGCTGCTCGCATGAGAAAATGGTCATTTTTACGTTTCAGTCACACGATTTTCGGTTATCCCGTCCGATTTATATTTAGGTGTGTTCAAGGGTTTTTTTTATGGTAGGTAAAAATCATCGAATTACGAATCCCGGCCTTGGTCGGAGCGGGAAACAGTGTCAGACTCTTACTGACTAAAAAACTACCCCGTTCCTTGCCTTATTCCCAGGCCTTAGTGTTACGCTTTCGCATCAACCCTTGGCCCAGAAGGCTTCGACTCTGTAGGGCCCCCTACAGTTGGTTGACAACTCCTTGAGGCGCGCGGGAACAGTGCGAGGTGTGTTCAAGGCTTGAGTTTTGATGAATAAGCTCTATAAATTAATGCACCACACCATCAACGATTGCATTACTGCTTTACCCACTATAATAAGTATACCTACTAATAAAAATTTGATTAGTTTGGCGTATTTCCAATAGCTTAAGTTTTAAATTTTTCACGTAAAGGATATAACGTTTCGTCCTTATGCAGTTTACAGCAATGCAGGTGGGTGCATTGCGGTGATTTGGCGTGTCAAGGATTTCTTCAAAACTTTTGAAAGGAAATGACCGGAGTTAAGCTTTAAAATTAGTTCTGCTTTTTACGAATAATTGAAGCAATAATTGTATTTGACTTGAGTATTTCAGTAGGCAATCGTCTAGTAATATTATTTTGAACCTTGTTATTTTAGGAGCCCTTACCAAAGGGTGAAAACGGGACCCTATTCCTAAGACTTTGACGTCCGTCCATTTGTCTGCTCCTCACGAGGTAAAGGCAACTGAAGGATCGGCAGTAAAAATCTGACACTTTCTTATGCACCGCCCTAGAGCAATAAAGATGATTTCCTACCTCAAAAGCCATCAGTAGGGGCCTAGCAGGGTCGAAGCCTTCTGGGCCCAAGGGTTGATGCGAAAGCGGAACACCGGGGCCTCAGAACTAAGGCAGGAAGGTACGGTGGGTCGTTAGTCAGTAAAAGTCTGACACTGTCTCCCGCTCCGTATCTGTTTGTCGGCTAATTCCTCCTTAACCGATGTACAAAATTTGTTGCGGTTGTCACTAATATAAAGAGCAATAAACGAACAAAGTTTATGTATACAATTTGCACACGAGTGAACCCGGGGCGGGTCACTAGTGTCACGATATTAGTAGGAAATTAGGATAAGATAATGAGTGATAAGCCGATGATTGCGCAACAGTAGTTATGACATTGAAGCTAATGCGTAAATTCTTCTTGACCTGTTTAATTTGCTGTTATCAAGAATTAAAAGTTAAAGTTCTTACTATTATCTGAACATTTTTCACTTATCAGCTGACTGCAGATCTCGCAAAAATATTAAAAAGGCGAAAGTGTGTAATTACATTTGTCACGCTCGAACAGCTGAACGGATTATGATGAAACTTGGTACATAGGTAGGATAGTATACATGATACTTTTTAACCCGGTTGTTTGTTTCTTTGGGATAATTTTCTGCGGGCGAAACCGCTGGCAGAAGCTAGTTAGTAAATATAGTTCATTAATATATACTAAGCGGTGATGAGTCAGTGAGTGGACGAAAATACTACAGTAAATTATTTGTATCATATTTTATAATATACTAGCTTTTGTCAGCGGCTTCGCCCGCGTACATAAAATATAGCCTATGTCACTCAGGAGTAAAGCAGCTTTCTATTGTTGCAAAAATGTTTCCAATCGGACCAGTAGTTCCAGAGATTACCCCCTACAAACAAAAAAACATAAAAACAAAAAAACAAACTTTACCTCTTTATTATATTAGTGTAGACTAGCGACCCGCCACAGCTTTGCACGGGTAAAAATATTAAATATATTATGCATGTATTATACACATAAACCCTTCTCTTGAATCATTGTATCTATTAAAAAATACCGCATCAAAATCCGTTGCGTACTTTTAAAGATCTAAGCATACATAGGGACAGCGGTAAGCAACTTTGTTTTATACTATGTAATATGATTGTGATAAGGCAGAATTGACCGTGATGGTACCTACGAGTACCTATTCGTAGTTTAATTCATTAAACCCCAAGACCAATACCTATTGTTCCTTTTCTATTTAATTTTAATTGTGTCTGTAATTACAGGGTCGAAAGGTTAATTTACTGT
Organism: Mythimna loreyi; assembly: GCA_029852875.1. Lineage (NCBI taxonomy): Eukaryota > Metazoa > Arthropoda > Insecta > Lepidoptera > Noctuidae > Mythimna > Mythimna loreyi. The sequence goes on along the minus strand of CM056780.1, from coordinate 18,054,931 downwards.
CGTCACCCTGTATATACCGCCGACCTGTATACACAGATACTTGTAAGAAGCAACCATATAATTCTAAAAATAGTAGACTTGTTCTAAATGCTCGGAGCACCATTAACGTTTTATAATGAGCTGTGAAAGCTGCCACCAGCATTATTCAGATATGTGTCACCCTCCGCCCCCTTTACATACATTTCATGGTGTTTCACTTGAATTACCATAATGCCCCATGATCCGCTGAAGGTATGATAATAGAATTTTTCATTAATTATCAGCTTGATTTGGTGTGGGAGGATTGGGAGGAAATTGAAGGTTTCTGGTGGGACGAGGGAAAATTTTCCGTGAAGGGATGTTCTTTTGGATGGAGGTTTTTGATATGGTGTTTCTATGCGGGTGGTGTGGCATTATAATTTATGATTAAGGTTTCTTAACTATCGCCAAAGGCCCGAAAATATGTCAAAGTTGACCTTTTCTCCAAACTTGGCCGAAATTCTCAACACTACAATAAAATTCTCAGCTCCATTTTACCGAGATCGCATCTGTTTCAATGATTCCACATATTGTCCAGTTGCGTAGACACTTGAGATAAACTACACCAATTTTACGTTACAATATTTCCACTAGGATTCAATTTGCAAATAATTAAAAGCTCAAACTTCGCTCGAAGAAATGCGGTCTAAAATTCCGTATCAGCTTAGTGCTAAACGTCCATAGGTCCACAGGTATGATACACCCGATCTTAATTTTTTCTTATTTGTTTCAGATCTACAAGGGCCTGGACGTGGTGACTGCGAAGGCGTCGCTCCAGGAGAGAGAGATGGCGACTCATCACCTCCTCGACATCCTGGAGCCACATCAGATGTTCACTGTCGTCGACTTCAGGAACAGAGCGCTTAAAATCGTATCCTTTTTACAAGCTTATATTTAGTTTCACCTATCTTATCTAGAAGTTTGTCTGTAATCATACCTTGTAACTTAAGTTTCATCCACTTCCTGGTTTTCGATTACGTTGAAATTTTGCATGCAAGAATTTTGACATGGAACTGACCTGATGGTGGACACGCAAGGTGACCATAGGAAATCGATAATTAAACGACACAACCCCACCGAGTTTGGGCTCGAGTGATTCGTCTTGACGAGTATTTTAATGCTAGATGGAACCAGGGTCTGCTGATGAGACTAGAAGATGACCATAGAAACTTGGTAATAAGCGCAATAAGATATTCAAAATCAAAATCAAAAAGGTTTTTATTTCATATATATAGGCCTACAAGGGCACTTATAAAACGTCAGAAGCTAGTGCACGGTTCCAAATTGGTCGTTTCCTATGGAGAAGAACCGGCAAGAAACTCCATGGTTACTCTTTTAAAAAAATGATTTCTTACAATAATTCGTTGTTACAGTACTTATATCATTATGTAAGAACAGTGTAGACCAGTCAATATTGCATTAAAAGCACAATAAAAATAATAATAATAATAAAAAATAAAAGGTGAATCGTAATAGGATTTACTAAGTCTACAGTGCTCTTACTTTACAACGTGAATTGTAAAAAAATATTGTATATAAAAAAAAAATAAAAAAGTATGAGAAAAAAAAAATACATTAATCACTACAACAGTTACACTGCGGGGTGCTAACAAAATTAATTATAATTGAATTAAAAATTTTTTTTTGGTCTTAATAATATAAATATTGCAGAAGCAATGTGTCAAGAAAAAAAAAAATGTGTATATGGAAACAAAGATGGAGCAGTTAATAGACACAATTACACAATATGAATAAGTTACCAGGGAGCCACATGTGCAGGAGCAGTCATTGCCAAACAAGCTTGTCTTCTACATAATCCTTAACCTTATAATATGCTTTTTTGGTTAGGACCCGCTTAATGTGATTTTTGAACTTTCCCTCACTAAGTTCGGTTACCGCTTCTGGCAGCTTGTTATAAAAACGTATGCTGTTTACTAAAAATGACTTGCTGGTCTTGGCTAACCTCCATTTGGGTAAAACAATTTCGTGTTTACTGCGCGTATTCTTGTTGTGAATATCGCTTCTAATTTTAAAAAGTCCTAAATTTTTACGAACATACAGGATACTTTCTAAGATATAAAGAGAAGGCAGAGTCAGTATATCGATTTCTTTAAATTTATCTCTAAGGGACTCGCGAGGACCCATTTTATAAATAGCCCGGATTGCTCTTTTTTGTAATATAAAAATTGAGTCTACATCAGCTGCAGATCCCCACAATAAAATGCCATAAGACATAATACTGTGGAAATAAGCATAGTAAACTAATCTAGCTGTGGCTACATCAGTCAATTGCCTTATTTTTCTTACTGCATATGCAGCTGAGCTTAGTCTACCAGAGAGAGTTCTAATATGAGCGCCCCATTGCAATTTAGAATCGATAGTTATACCTAAGAAAACAGTTTCCATAATAACATCAAGCTTTTTGCCGTCAAGAATTAAACTGATGCCAACTTGAGGGACATTGGGCAGTGAAAATTTTATACATTTCGTTTTATTCGCATTTAATAAGAGGTTATTAGCAGCGAACCATTTAGAAAGAACAGCCAGACTTTCATTAACATGCAAGACATCCGCATCTTTTCTATTTACTTTAAAAATAAGGGAAGTATCATCAGCAAATAGAACTATATCTGCTAAATTTGCCATCATGTAAGGAAGGTCATTGATATAAACCAGAAAAAGGAAAGGGCCAAGGATCGAACCCTGAGGCACGCCCATCTTTACAAAAGAGCCTGAGGACGTCGCCCCATTAATGGTTACTTTTTGCTGCCTGTAAGATAAATAGGAAAAAACAAGATCAGCAGCTTGTCCACGAATTCCGTAATGATGTAATTTACAGATCAGAGTTTTATGGTCAACACAGTCAAATGCTTTTGAGAGGTCACAGAATATGCCAATGGCATCCTGGGATTTCTCCCAGGATTCCAAAATGTGACTGATGAGTTTCACTCCTGCATCCGTCGTCGACCTTCCTTTCGTGAAGCCAAACTGATGACTATGCAAAATCCCATTCACATTAAAATGACACAGCATCTGGTCCAGCATGATTTTTTCGTAGATTTTACTCAATGCTGGAAGCACAGATATAGGTCTATAATTAGAGGGGTCACTCTTACTACCTGATTTGAAAATTGGTACAACTTTACTATGTTTCATTAAATCAGGGAATGTACCGCTGTCCAAACATTGATTAAATATGCCTGTTAGGACAGGAGCAATTGTATCAATAATATCTCCCAGAACCTTAACTGATATACCCCATAAGTCCTCAGTGTTTTTCATGTTAAGACTTTTGAAGGTTTTTATAATTGTATCAACAGAGATACGCTTAAATTCAAAGGTTGGTATATCCTTAGTAAAATGTTCTTTTAAAAAAGATTCAGCTAACAAAGATGAAGAAGGGAGAGATTTCGTAACTTCTATTGGGATGTTAGTGAAAAAGTTTTCCAATGTCTCAGCCACTTTTAACTTATCCGAAATTATTTTATTATCAATTTTTAGGGACAATTCATTTCGATCTTGTTGGTTGGTCTTTCCAGTTTCTTTGTTTATTACCTTCCAGACAGCTTTTATTTTATTATTAGAATTTCCAATTTTCTTACTTATTGAAATAGATTTAGCTTGGGCGCAGACTCTTTTGAATATCTTTGAGTACATTTTAACATGTTTATGCAAGCTAAGATCAGACGACAACGATTTATCATGGTATAACTGATATAAATTATCTCTGCTTCTTCTTATTCCAGCAGTAGCCCATTCATTGAATTTGGATTTATTATTAAATTTACATTTTTTAACTGGACACGCCTTATTAAATTCTTGGCATACCGTAGAAAATAATGTAGTAAAGTTTACATTGGGGTCTTGCGAATCAAAATTTGCTGTTGAGAGACTACCAAGAACATTATTATTAAAATTGTTTAATTTATTTTTAGTAAGCGGTCTAAACTCAAATGAATCTAATTGTAACTTTTTGACCAACTCAAAAGATACTAGTTGACCAGTATGGTCAGACCTCACGCCACTAATTATGGATGAGTCTTTTATATTACAATTAGTAAATATATTATCTATGCATGAAGCTGAAGTAGGTGTAATTCTTGTTGCTTCATTAAAAATACATTTTAGATTAAAAGAACTAAACAATGAGAGAAGTTTACATTTTTCTGGAGAATTTACTAGTAAATCAATATTTAAGTCCCCACAAACAAAAACTAATTTGCTATCTTTATTCCTGTCGTGTTTGTACTTTTTCGAATGAATGAGTTTGAATTTTAATGAGTACTAGCTTTTGCCCGCGGCTTCGCTCCCGGCAACAGATTATTCTACTCTACCCTACTCTACCCTACTCTACCCTACTCTACCCTACTCTACCCTACTCTACCCTACTCTACCCTACTCTACCCTACTCTACCCTACTCTACCCTACTCTACCCTACTCTACCCTACTCTACCCTACTCTACCCTACTCTACCCTACTCTACCCTACTCTACCCTACTCTACCCTACTCTACCCTACTCTACCCTACTCTACCCTACTCTACCCTACTCTACCCTACTCTAAAAAAAAAAAAAAATGTATCCTATGTCATTCTCCTGGCTCTAAACTACCTCCCTGCCAATTTTCAGCTAAATCGGTTCTAGCTGTCCCGGCAAACTTCGTTTCGCCTATTTTTTTTTTTTTTCGTTCTCACCGTTTAAACCTTCCCTGAACTATCACGAATATTTCAAGACCAAAATCAGCCAAATCGGTCCAGCCGATCCCGAGTTTTAGCGAGACTAACGAACAGCAATTGATTTTTATATATATAGATTATAGATTATATAGGTAGGTACTTAACGCAGTGTACAAGTTTGCTATAAAAAAAAGTTTTCATTGAAAACTCCTTATTTCGCCATGTCTGTATGTCTTAGCGAAACGATAGGACTTAGCGAAAGCCCACAGTTCTCTTTTAGTATTTTTTTCACAACTTTCATACAATACCATGTAGTCCGAAACTAAACAGAGCTTGTGCTATGAAAACTAGGCAACTGACAAACATACTTGTATATTTATTTCATACAAATAAATAATAAATAAATTCATCATCATCATCATCCTAGCGGTATTAGTCCCGGTTGCCAACCTTGGCTTTCACCTCGGTGCCCGGGGTCCGCTTTCTTGCTAAGACGCCTCCACTTCGCTCGGTCTTTCGCGTCCTTTGCCGTAAGCCCATTGAAATAATAAATAAATTACACTTAATCAAAGGACAATGATCGTGCTCATCACAAAATTATTTATTCCTGAGTCGAATTCGAAACCACCAGACCTCTCGTAGTCAGGGACACTAAACCACTAAACTAAAATTCCCCCAGCAGGCTCTTTGTGTTCTAGGGCAATGATAACTCTTTTTGTTGTAAAGAATACCTACTGTTGCCTTTACAGCTAAAGTTTTTCCCAATCATTTAACAAATAGTTTTAAAAGGACTGGTTCGAGATGGCACGGGAAAAGAAGATTTGGAAGAACTTGGGGGAGGCCTTTGCCCAGCAGTGGGCCAGTATGGGCTGTTGAAACATAAATAGTTTAAAAAAAAATCTTCCAAATTGGACGAGTCGTTCTCGAGTTTTGCACATACATTTGCAGCACATTTAAATTAGCAATTCATTTTTATTTATTCAGACTTTTATAAAATTTCCGAAACATTTACTTCAATGAAGGATGTCACATGAATACGGCGTAGGCGCCGGCGCCGTTGCCTCATAGCAACCAACGGCGCAAATTTCCTCAAGAATTTTAATTTGACGTTGCTTTTGTACAAAGAACACTTGTTAAAATATGTACAAATAACTGAATTGTTCCAAAATTTTATGTATAGGGACTAATGCACTGACAATACAGCTTTAATCTGGCAAATATTGGTTTTAGAAATATTACGGATAAGTAAATTATATCAGCCTATGTGTTACTCGTGCCAAGGTGGGTAGATAATATGTGGGTCATATTGTGACCGAGTTTACATTGCTTACATTATGTAGACAGACAGACAGACATGGCGACACAGGGTTTTTTGTTGGGACTACAGAACTCATTTTTTTGGGTTCCGGGGAGAAACTGAACCCTTCTAGGATAACTATGTTATTGTTATCATGCATACATTCATATGTGTACACTTGTACGGGCTTGTAATTACCTGAAATAAATAAATTGAATTGAATAACTTTCTTGTCCGTCTGTCTGTTAGTCTGTCAATACCATTTATCTCAGAACGCGTGGAGGTATTGAGTTTATAATAAAATTATACTCTCGGATCTGCAGTCCTTTGAAGCTGTGAAGAAATTTAACTCCTAAGTTAACGCAAAAAAAAGATATAGCCGATTATATCACGAAAAACGTATATTTCGACAAGGGAAGAACTTTCTAGGGAATCGCAATTAAACTTTCAATTACCGTAATTACAGACACAATAAATAACAATAGGTGTGCGAACGCCGGTGTTCGTTTGGGGCTTAAAAATTTAATAGGGTACTTCCCGTTGACCTAGAATCCTGAAACCTGGCATTAAGCTTGCTTAGCAGAGAAACGAGAAAAGAAAAAAGTATGTTTCTCTGTGCGAGAGACTCGGCTCAGCTTTTTATCGAGGCGGGTCAATACCTCCCGAAGCTCTGTGAGAACGTCTCAGACTGTTACTGTGTAAAACCCACCTGATTAATTTCAGGGCCACAATCTCTTTAGTACAATCGCACAGCCCTGTCAACTACGTTAATTAATTAATCACTCTGCTGACTTGATGGCACTTCAACTTGGTCTGCTTGCACAATTTTGGCAAAGACTTTTTCACCATTTTCATCATTGCTTCATTTCTTTCCACTCTGTTTTGTTCAGCACTCTCCTAGCCCGCATTTTCCTCGTTATTGCTTTTTTCTTGTTGTGTGAAACCTTCGGGATTGTGTTTCTGGTTAAATACTGTTTTTGCTGTAAGTTGTAAAGTTGGAATCCTAAAAATGGAGTGGGAGTAAAAAAACAGATTATATACTGACTTGCTACTACTTAAGAGGTGAGCCCGCAAGGCTCCGGACCATAATGACATTTATTTGATAAGTCCTGAGAAATTTTTAAATGGGAAAACCTATTCCACGATTTATTACACTTGGGGATTGAAGTAACTGGAAAGTGTTAGTAGACTTATGATACAAATATTAGTAACCCGCCTCAACTTTTCAAGCGTGTTCATGCTTGTAACACATCATTCTTATAAATTGGTTAAAATCCATTCAATAATTTTTGAGTTTATCGCGAACTTAAAGACAGATAGTCGCGATGAGGGACAATTAATTTTATAATATAGGATTTGTAAACTAAAGATTTATTACTTACATTGTTAATTAGTTGCGACTTAGAAAATCATTGGATTGCGAACTATAGGATTCATAGAAATAAAGAAGATCTTTAGCCTATTAACTTTCCTTAGTTAGAATAGTACTTTTATAGTTTAATTAATACTAACAATAATAACCTGTTTCATTGGTCCAGCCTGTCGGCGACTAAGTTGCAGATTAAGAAACCGAATGTATTTTTTTTATTGACAGGCTCACGCTTGACCACTTTTTCTCCTGATGTTAAACGATGGAATACGCTTGCCTAGAAGTAAACTCAAAACAAATACCAACCAGACAACCTAAAACTAAAACCTAATACTTACAACCTTATAACAGATTCAACCAAAGCGTTTGAAAGGGAAACTCATCTAGAATAGGTATCAGTCGGTCTACGCAAGCACCCAAAGGGTCAACTGCAACTAATGATGCAGTAGGCGTAAGACACGTCACTTGTATTGCAAAGTTTAATTTAGTCATACTAGTTCCAGATAGTGTAGTAACCGTGACTCATACTGAATTGGGTTGTGTAACTAGTTATAGATACATCACCTGGGTATTTGTAAGATACTTTACCTGTAGCGTATCTTTGTAAAGAGGTAAAATATTTTTAAATCTTTCTTTTTCTCAAAAAATAATGTTTCCCTATATAAAAGGTTGGTCCGTGTATCGTGAGTGCTATTACAAACATGTAAACTGACATACAGGAGACATTCAGATTCCGAATTGAATGTTAATTAGCACATTGCTGCAGTAATTATCAATTTTTCAATTCATATTTAATTTTTTAACCTTTCCCTGACATTACGACACCACCGTGCCTCGAAAATATGTAGATTTGTTGGTCCTGGTGGCAGTCATTTCAGGTAGTCAAGGAGTATAGTGTTGCATTCACAATCTACGATTGGTCAAAGGTTAGAAATCTCGATAAATTTCTTATTTTTTTTTTTTGTTCTAATAGCAATGCCATAGATTACTAAGGAAAATACCTCCTGTGGGTCAGGCCACGAGAACGAAACTGCAGGGCAAAGATAGTGGCTGTAGTTACGAAGTCCAAAACCTCAGCCTCACTTCAAAAAGGGGAGTATTTCTGTATACGATTAGGTACAAACTTTCTTCAACAAAAATTCCACAGCCAAATTCTTATATATCACAAAAAAATTCGTCGATCAAACCGTAGTAGTGCTCGTCACCTCTGACAAGTATTTGAAAGGTTTAGCTTCTTTCGCGCTTCGGCCATTGACCACGTAATCCTCTTATGTTGACGAAAGTAGCTTACACATTTGGTACAACGGCCCGCCTGTATAATTAGTATATACTTTGCTAACGAGCAATTTCGTCATTCACAAGTGAATATTCGATGATTGAAGGTACCGTTTCCCTCTTTGGTGTTGAGGTCTTTGATGATCAAAAGATTGATCGTGATTGTGACTGAATTATTTTTATTTATGCGGTTTTCCTTGTCAGCTTTGCTTCAGTTTGCCGCTCCTTTTTTTTGTCTGTCTTTTTTTAAACATTAACATCGGTGTCAAAATTATTCTCTTAGTCATTCTCGATCTTATTCCTGTCTCAAAGCCTACCTCTGTGGTTTTCGGAAGCAGTTAACTTCTCCATAATAACTGATCAAACAAGATTATCGGCGTGTATCTTATATCGGGTTTGTCAATCGATTCCAGTTTGTCAAAATTATTGGTCCGTCGCGTTTGTGATGAACATGATTTCTAATCAGATAACAGTTGATACTTTTGTATATCTAACGATGACTTCCTTAATAGTTTAAGAACTGTGAAGCATAAATATTTATATTTAAAATAATATGTAGTGAATTTCCCTACCGTAGTCAGTCCTTCCGAATTAATAGGTAACACGTGCATATTGTCGAATATCATCACTTACCATAGTGGTCAACGGCAAGCTTAGCAATAAAAAATTTTTGTTATTCAAAAATTATGTGTGTAATCATTCATATAATAATGAGTTAATTTATCAATTTTTTGCAGCACATAAAAAAAGATCTTTATCCTAGTTATTTTTATCCCATATTTAATTTCTAACTATGTTACGAGTATTATAATGGTTTTTTAATGATTCCTTAACATGAAATACAGATAGAGAACCTGACAGAACAAGGAAAAATACCCATCGTAGTCGGAGGAACGAACTACTATATTGAATCTATTGTGTACAAAATACTAGTCGAAGACATGGATGACAATGAAGCTTTACTTTGGGATAAGAGCAGAAGAAAAAGAGATTTAGATAGTAGTGAGAGAAAGAAGAAAAAGGAAGAGAAGAAACTAGCTATAGAGGCTAAAAATGAAGAAAAAGAACAAGCTGTAGAAGCTAAAAATGAAGAAATAGAACAAGCCATAGAAGCTACAAATGAAGAACAAGAAAAAGCAGTACCAGCTGAACACGACGGAGAAAAACAAACCGAAGATCCTCAGGAGCCATCAACTTCTAAGGCTTCAGAGGCACCATTTGAAATGTTAACCAAAGGGCAGCTCCAAAAAGACGTAGATAACGAGGTGATTTTTACGAACGAAGAAATACACGAGAAATTGTATATGATTGATCCGAAGATGGCGAAGCGATTGCATCCAAATAATAGAAGAAAAATATTGAGGTGAGTGTTGAATGTAAATGTCTTTATTAATTGTGATAAGTTCTTGGTCATTATTTTAATTGATTAATCGACTGCACGGTGATTACCGCCATCTATCTGCGGCGACAACATACGGCCACAAATACGCGCAATTCAGTATATTAAGAACCGGTTCGGTTTTTGCTAATATGCTGTGTATATCAAAAATACTTAGATCGACTTTGATTTGATAAATATTGATATTTTTAGACATACTTAGCAATTCATAAATCATATTATCTTAAATTTTTAATACCTTGCTAAGTATCGTCTACCGATTTATATTCCTATTCAAAATTTTCCACTGGTATTGACCTAACATGACATATAGAATTATGTTTTTATAGTACCTTTGCCTCTAACCAATTTGTTTTCGCTATCACTAAATGGTTTAAAAATAAATCATTCAACAATATTATCCATTCAAAAACAACGAAGCGACGCAAACAGACAGCCGCGACCGGTTTTTATGAATGAATCCATCGGATATTTGTTAGGTGACTATCAATAACTCATTACCAATTTTAATTCTAACCTCTACCATTCGATTCTAACCTCTATTGCCGTATCATAAGACTTGTGACGATGACAAATCTATTTTATAAAATAATATTTTATCAATTTTATCAAGTAATGTCAGAGTTCAGAAGCACTGTGTCAAATTTGTCAATCTGGTGCTTGGCTGGATGCTCGTTATCGTAGACCTTGTGCTGTTATAATAGGGGTCACATTGGTAAATCAGCAGTGGTGTGAGGATTGGTCTCCGTGCGACATGTTACTCGGCCATCACGTGAGTGTTTTAGAGAGGTTGCCGTGGGATATTTTTGGTAATTAATTTTGTATATTGGTGGAAATTTGTTCTAGGTTTTTAATTTTTTTCATGACGAAAGAACGAAAAGTAAGTATATAATAACAAATAGGTTCAAAAAGTCAGCTATTTTTTTTAATAAAGTAGAACACGAAAAACCCATAGCCTGAAACAGGAAATCTAAATAATACTGCTATTGTTACTTTAGGCAAAATATTAACGTAACTGTTAAAATATTTACTGACATCCTTCCTCATCGTTACGTGTATTTTTCATTAATTAATTTAAATTTATGTACAGATGTTAACAAACCAATCGAAGCTTGAATTTTCTGGAAGTTTTCTTTGAAAATACTCATCCAAGTATAGTACTATGTATTTTTGCCAAATCTTCTAGTTTGTTACCAAGTTTTGATCCAACATAAACATAAGTTATTTCCATTGTTTTTTTAGCATTACGTTATACTTTTTCCAACATTTCATACGAATCTAACCAACCGTACAGACTGTCCCTTTCTGGGAATAAATTACAATGAATTTTTATATCAATTCTATAGTTAACAGCCTTGAACGAATAATCAATTTTATTCTCTTTTTATTGCTGTAGATAGTCGGTTTCCTATGTTTAATGTTTTATTAAGATATCTTGTTCGACCTCATCAACCTCTATTGTTTCCTGTTGCTTAAGCATTACGTTCTTAGTGTTACTATGATTGAATCAGAAAGGGGCTGCTTTTATTTCTTTAGTAATGTCTCCTTTTACAGTTACATTATTTATTTTTTCTCTTACATCATCTTTGTTCATTTCATTAGTCTCTTCGTGACTATGTTCGTTATATATTTCACTAATTTCTGATTTGTGTTCTAAGGATAGAAGGTATTACGTCACAATACTCCCACCGTGTGTCCAATGAGTGTTATGGTGTAGGAAGGATAATAAACTTTACTCTACGACCTTATTTATGGGTGATTTCACCATTTCCGTTGGTAACAATAGGGAAAATGATAGATGTAATATCTACTTTGACATATTTTTCACTCGACTTGTTATTACTATTTTTATAGTAATAAGGTAGGTCTTAAGTTATCAACTTAGATCATCTGTCTAGTATCGTTCATCGCCTTACCATATTCCGTTATAAAGATGATCACATGAGTGACTGTCACTCTAAAATTTCATGCTAAGGTGCCTCCCTCGCATATCGCACAAGGCAGTCTAAGATATGAGATATAACCGAAATTAGACTTCGAAAAAACACTTCCCCCCAACGACAGAGTCGCGAAACTTGTTCACGCGGTTTACATAAACATAGAAACTGAAGGCCGCATGGCATGATGACATAAAACCTTTGAACCAGTCAGCTTGATCCCCCTCCTTGACCGTACTCTCTCCGTAAAGGGCGAAGTATATTGACGGCGGCGGTTCTACTTATGTTAGACGTTACCACTTCCGTAGGTCTTTAACCGCTGCCAAGGATTTCGTAGACGTTTGCGAATGTGTGTGCGTGACCTTGGCTCTACTACCCAGCGTAGAGTGGCCATGTTTCCGGCATTTCGCGGATTGGGTCGCGGCGCGCATATGTGGGTCGATTTAATTGGACGGTTTGTTGGGACAAGTGATCGAATATCTTCATAAAGTTAATAAACGAATTTTTGTTCCGTTTTGGTTAATTAAGAAGAGTTTGTGCTCAATATTTGAGGTGAACGTATGACATACTTTTGCTACTGTATCAATACTGTCAGTTTGCGCATTTTAATTAGTAAATATTACATCGACATACGATGATCACGCAGTAATGTTGGAATAATCCGTTATTATTTCACGTGTTTTCAAGGTTCGAAGACATCAGATGTTAAGAAATTCAGAACTTATTGTTTTAAGTTACGTACAAAATACTCATATTAGTATTTTCTTAAATGAAAAAATATAGACAAAAAAATCTAAAAATAATTTTATTTACAGCTTAATTTTTTCCAGGTCACTAAACCACTGACGACTGTATTTGTAAACAAAAACAAATGCTAAACTGTATACAGTAAACACAGTCCGGTATCTAATGTGAGGGGATCATGGCCCCCCTACTGCTATCGCGTATACGGCCCCCCGATAACCCCGAGATATCACGTGATTATTATACATTCGGCAAGCTAGACGACCGACTGATGTTTAAAATGGAAAATTATCATATTACGTAAATTTTACTGGACTTTGTTTTTCGAAATATTTTTCTACTATTTTTGCTGGAAATGTATTTCTTTTTACAACACTTTATTTCATTTCATTTTACCTGTCCCAATGTTTGAGATCGAAACTTGTTAATTAAATTTGATCCACTTCCCGGTTACCGATTGATCTGAAATTTTGCATGCATGTGTCAATCAGATGACAATGCAAAATTATTTTGTCATGGAGTTGATCTGATGATGGAACTGAAAGATGGCGATAGGAACTTGGTTATTAAACCATACAACTCCATCGAGTTTAAGCTCGTGTAATTTGTCTTGACGAGTTTAAATATGTAAGATATATACCAAGCTATAAAACTTTGCTATGAAAGAAATATTTTCATAGAAAACTTGTTTCTATCCGGCTCCCCTAAGGAGCTGTCAGCAAACTGTAGGGGCCCTTCAGGGTTGAAGCCTCCTGGAGCCTCGGGTGGTGAGAACTGTTACCGCGACTCTAGGAATAAGGCAAGGAAGGTACGGAGTAGGTTTTTTAGTCAGTAAGAGTCTGACACTGGTCTCCCGCTCCGCCCAAGAGCGGGTTTCGTCATTCGATGATTTTCACCTACCATAGAAAAAAAAAACCGGCTCCCCTAGCCAAGTTACAATCGTATCGTTTAGAGTTAGCGCTTTTAGTTGGCCACGCTCCCAATTCCATTGTTCGGCCGTCATCTCAACAAAGAATTTGGGGGCGTGGTTATCTACTAGCGCTAACTCTTAACGAAACGATTGTAACTTGGCTAGGGGAGCCGGATTTTTTTTTTCTATGGTAGGTGAAAATCATCGAATGTCGAAACCCGCCCTTGGACAGAGTGGGAAACAGTGTCAGATTCTTACAGACTAAACAACCTACCCGATTCCTACGTTGCCATATGTACCAGGGCCAGAGCCTTCCTTTCAGACGCGGGGGAATAATGCGCGCCGTCGACGACTGGAACATCCATCTATCACTTATTATTGAGTTTTTAATTCTACAACAGGAAGGATTACTCACTATGTTTTCCTTCACCGTTTTCAGAGTAATGTTCATGAAATAAATTAAAAAAAAGTAAAGCGGCCGCTTTGATTTGAACTTATGAAGTACGGGCCGTTTCCATTAAGCTGCTACGATGTGTGTTGCAAGTTCGATTCCCGCTTGTGTCATTTGTAATAATTTTAGATAGTTGTTCCGGGTTTAGAGGACTTGTGTATGTGAGTTTAAATATTTGTTTGCATACTCTCGATACAGTCATCATCATCAACCTTTTTATTGTTCCCATAATCAACCACGCGGGCCCAGTGCGGATTAGTGGATGTCACATGTCGTCGAATATTTGGTTCTAGGACATGCCAGTTTCCTCACGATGTTTTCCTTCACCGTTTCAAGCGCAGTAGTAATGAAATAAATAAATTACACAAAGTAATGAGCCAGGCTGGGTTTCAACTCGCTACCGACAACTCGTAAGTTGGGGCCTTTACCACTCGGCTACCAGTGCTCTCAATACAGTAGTCCTTTTTCATTATTTTTTTTAGGATGATACGCTGTGGGGCAAAATACCTGTCTCTATCGTATTTGGCACCCAAGAGTTTCCTTTCAATGGCATGAGCTGGTCAATAGTTAACCAGACCTCTACACTGATATCTTCATTCACAAGCAGTTCAGTGTTCGATCAATTGACGATGACGACATTGGCCCACCATGGGCCATTGTATAGGTACCGCCCATAAGATGACTAGCACAGTTGACGCAAAAAACACATGAGAAAACCTTTTGGGATCATTGTACTTTTGTATTTGATAGATAGATCGCATTGTAGTACAATATGAAGACCAATTAAAATTAAATAGATTACGAGGCAGGTGCGTATTAATTTTTATGGCGACATGGATCATGAAACCAATGGTAATGACCCCATTTGTGTGGTAAAGTGGTGGAGTGGTAAAGTCATTAGTTAAGAGGTCAATATTTTTAGTCTTTTTTTTAATGGTGTTTAAAAGTCATCTAATGACGAATCCCGCCCTTGGGCGGAGTGGAAAACTATGTCAGACTCTTACTGACTAAACAACCTACCCCATTCCTACGTTGCCATATATAACAGGGCCAAAGCCTTCCTTTCAGATGCGAGCCCTTTGTCTCAGTTGGTTTTGAAACTTCTGCAGGGTCTCTACGATGATAACTCCTTGAGGCGCACGAGAACAGTGCGCGCCGTTGACGACTGCGCTTGGTTCGGACGGTCTCACCAGACGATTGGATGGCGAGCTACCCATTGTTCACCATCCACAAGCCCGCGCCTACTCTTGACTTTTATAAGTTTGAACTTGGGTTCGCAGTTATATGGGTAACTAATTGTTGTCAGGCTTTGTCGACTTACATTTGGACACACTGTATCCGTATCGACCAATTTTAGGCGCGCACTGTTCCCGCGCGCTTCAAGAAGTTGGGGCCCAGCAGAGACGAAGCGTCGTGAGACTGAGGGTTGATGCAAAAGCATATTACTAGGGTCCTGGCATCAAGGCAAGGAAGGAACAGGGTAGGTTGTTAAGTCAGTAAGAGTCTGACACTATTTCCCGCCCCGCTTAATAGAAAGATTCAATATTGGATTTTTACGTACCATAAAAAAATATAAAAAATAAATGGTGGAAAAATATTATCTACATCTTCCTAAATATTCTTCCTATCTCATGAGTTTTATTCCGACGCTTCAAGCATTTCTTCCGCACTCACAATAATTCCTTTATGTATATGTATTATTCTCGAAAACTAGATTACACTACGATTATTCTGTACTATTCGGTCATATATCCTGACCATATCAGCGGAATTATGTATATGGCATGCGAATAACCGAATTTTTCCTACAATTATTACACACAGACGCCGTGACGTCACTGTTGCTACGCGCCTCACGAGGAACTGAGATAGAAAATGAAGCAACTCTTCTTTTTTGTATTTTTGGCGATACAGCGAATTGTTAACTATTTGTTTTTTTTTGTTTATAGTAATTTTTGTAAACTTATAGAAATCTAACAATACATAAATTAAAAAATGTATAAAAACGCCTAAGGTACTGTTTAATATACGTCTATATGTAACAGTTAAAACTCATAATCATTCAAAACCACTAGGTATTGACTACAAAAATTAGGCAAAAATACTATTGACCGATGCCCTTAGTTAAAAATATTTTGGGCTGATTTTCACAGTCAAAAGTGGTTTTGACTGGATAAATAAACATTAAAAAAGAATTCTAACGCCGCCACGTTGCCGAATCGTGCTTGAGCCTTACGGACCGCCCGCACGGCGAACTTTAATGCCTAGACATAGATTTTTCCACTGTTCTTTTTCCTGTATTATTCCTTTTACCGGGTTACTAAAACTATGAAGCTTATAAGGCAAGATAGCTATTGACAGCAAATATTTAGTCTGTCCAGCTGATTTTGAAGCAGTTCAGTGTGGATGCTCTTACGATACTTTCCATCAGCCTGTTTCATGCAGTTACGACTTGGCTATGCATTTCCCCTTTACTTAAAGGAATGTTCTCGATGAAGAGGTTTTTGATGAAGCAAATAGTTAAAAAATATACAAAGACTTTTTTAATTTGTTTTATTTTCTTGTATAGTGTCCCACTGCTGGGCCAACGGCACCCTTCTACTTCCAAACTCCTCTGTCTTGAGTGATCTCTTACCAAGGAATGATCAGATCGTCACACTACCTTTGCCAAGGACCTGGACGTTTTCGTCTACGAGTACCTTCAGGCATCCAATGAGTGAATATCTGCAAAAGTTCTGCTGAAGTATTATGCGCGTCTATTTTGGGAAAAATAAACGTTGTTTATATTTTTCTTTCTTTTCTTTTCTTTTTTCATCTATCCTGATGGATTCGTATGTCGAATAAATATAGATAATTGCACGTACCAAGCGTTTTGTGAACACATTAATCAATTATGTGTATAGATAGCTAAGGAGTGGAATTCCTTGCTGGAGTATGTGTTTCCTGATAACCTTGGGGCGTTTAAGTCAAGGCTGAATAGGTTACGTGATACTTCCAGAAAATTACTATCCCAAGTGAGGAAAAGCATCTACTAGTTTGTCCATATCACCCAATTTCTGACCTCATTACTTCCCCTAGTTTCCGTGATTCAAAGCCCAGATATAAATAGCAAGTCTAGAATGAAATAATGTAAGCAGACAAAGAGTTTGGGATTTTTGCTCTGATCTATATTGATCCACGCATTCGTGTGCACTTGGAACGCACAATTTTTATTTTAAGATTGTACAAGAATGCTCACTGCGCCTAAAATAAGTATGAACAAGAGATGCGTAGATTTTTGAGTTGAGATTATCCCGGAAATATAAATTGGACGATGATAACCCAATGTTAACACAATGATAACATATGGCTTTGTAACGTGGTCGTTCACAGTAGGCCTTATAAGAAGATTAAAAGTCACTCAAAGGTAACGAAAATGGCGAACCGACTATGCTCGAAGAGTCCTTGCTTGTTTTGTCACGAATGAAGATATCCGCAGGAAAACCAAAGTTCCCAACAAAACCCGAAGACACGCTAAACTTAAGTGGCGTTGGGTTAAGTGGCGGTGGTCGATGGGG
Source organism: Mythimna loreyi (assembly GCA_029852875.1). Lineage (NCBI taxonomy): Eukaryota > Metazoa > Arthropoda > Insecta > Lepidoptera > Noctuidae > Mythimna > Mythimna loreyi. The sequence goes on along the minus strand of CM056780.1, from coordinate 18,037,298 downwards.
AGTTAAATAAATCAAAGTCAAAATTGATATAAGAGATAGTTTATTAATATGCTTTTTCTTTTTAACTGTTACTGTCTCACAGCTGGGCAAAATTGCACGGGCTTTTCTCCCATGCCAGAAACGCAGGCAATGGAAACCTTCCTTGAAAGGTAGACCTATACCTTACTTACTTGAATGAACAACAAAAACTGCAAATATAGGGTCTTTCATTAAGAGCGGGTCGATGTTAATACTTTGTGGCGGCCATTTTATTTTGGCAGGATCTGTCAAATCTGTTTTTTTTTTTATTCAGTCACTGATGCCAAATCACCATGGCAAGTTACACGGTTGAACGGCATCTGCAAATGATAAAACTTTATTATCAAAATGAGTGATCTTAAGTGCAAACGTTACCCGCATTGCGCCCATTTTTTCGGCAGACGCGGTGGCCCTTCAAAGTCTACTCTCCAACGATTGGTGACTAAATTTGAGACGACCGGTTCGATAAAAAACCAACCAACACCTTTACGTCAAAGGAACGCCAGATCGGCCGAGAAAATCGCCGCTGTACGTGAGTGTTCAGGAGACTCCGAGGCAGTCGATTTCTCGCCGTGCACAAGAACTCGGCCTTTCGCAGACTTCAACTTCGAGAATTTTGCGTCGGGAGTTGGGATAGCATCCTTACAAGATCCAACTGACCCAAGAGCTCAAAGTTAATGACCATAGACAACGCCGTGTGTTCGCTGAATAGGCTTTGGAAGGCTTGGAAGAGGACCTCAATTTTGGTCAAAAAATAATCTTTAGCGACGAGGCACATTTTTGGATGAATGGTTTTGTTAATAAGGAAAAATCGCCGTATAAGAGATGACTACAACTCACATGAGGTTCACCACCTGGTGAACCTCTATGTCGTTTCTATGCCAATAAACCAAAAGCCAACATAACGCAGGCCATCGCTCAGTTTCAGCCGGATCTATGCAGCAGAGTCATTAAAAATTGGACGTCTCGGATTCGTGCCACCATTCGAAGCCGCGGCGAACATTTGAATGATGTCATATTCCATCCAAAATGGCATAAATGGGCCTTTCAAATCTATACTAATATTATAAAGCTGAAGAGTTTGTTTGTTTGTTTGAACGCGCTAATCTCAGGAACTACTGGTTCGAATTGAAAAATTCTTTTTGTGTTGAATAGATCATTTATCGAGGAAGGCTTTAGGCTATATAACATCACGCTGCGACTAATAGAAGCGAAGAAACAATGGTAAATGTGGAAAAAACGGGGGAAATTATTCATCTTTGAGGGCTTCCGTTGCGTGCGCTGCGAAAACGGTTCAAGATACCAAAAAAATATGTAGGAAAGAATTATTCCTCTTAAAAAGATCTAAAAAAATGTCCGCGACAGTATATGTCTAACTTTTAAGATTAACTCACTAGAATCGTTTTTATGGGAATCAAATTTGGCCGAAATTAATGCATTATTACCAATTATTTGTTAGAGTTGTATCAACATAATAATATAAAACTTTATCCAAATAAATGTGTTGTTAATTAAGAGTATGTAATTTTGAACCAAATTGTCTTTAACATCACTTATTTTCAATGAACATCTTAGAAGATATTACAATTTTAAAATAACTCCGATATAAAATTCACATGCGCCGCATGATGTGCAAAATATGACGCTGCGCCTGGCCGGCGGGCGAGGAGAGAGGTTGCTTGCGGGCGGCGCGGAGGGTGATGGTAGGTAGACTCAGACTCTTACCGACTAAACAACCTACCCCGTTCCTCCTTTGCCTTATTCCCAGAGCCCCAGTATAACACTTTCGCACCAACCCTCGGCTGCAGGAGGCTTCGACCCTGAAGGGCCCCACAGTTTGCTGACAACACCTTGAGGCGCGCGGGAGCAGTGCACGCCATCGGCGACTTGGTTTCGGTCTGGACTGTTACCAGACAACCGGACGGCGTGCTACCCATTGCTCACCGTCCGCAAGCCAGCGTCTACGGTGGCCGGATATCGGCGGGATCGCGGCGGCGACGGCTACGGCGAGGGCGCTGTTGCCCTTACCTTATGCGGTCGGCCTCCTCCTTTACGAGCATTACTGCTTCGCAGAAGGAGGCGACCGCTTGCCATTCTTCTTCGCTGTGGACCATAGCCTGAACCAAGGCCCGGCGCGAGAGGTCGCCGCCGCCGATCACCGCCACGAGGACACGGCGATGCTCTTCTCAAGCAGGGCACACCTCCACCGTGTGCTCCACCGTGTCCTCCGGGCTGGCCACAAGGTCGCGACACCCGGGCGTCTCTTCCGTATGAATCCGGCGCAGGAATCTCCTGAACTTGCCATGCCCGGTGACAACCTGCGTCATGCGGAAGGTGAGGACGCCGTGATGTCTATCCAACCACGCCTCAAAGAGGGGACCGCCGAGCTTATGGCGTGCCCAAGGGGGGGTGTAGCTCTATGAAGTACTTTTAGATAATTATGTTCTTTTAAAAACTAAATTGTTTAAAATAATAACAGAAATTGACACGGGCGAAGTCGTCGGTAACAGCTATAATTTATAAAGGTGAGGAGGTTTTTTGCAAAAATAAATATGATGCCCAAAATAACTATTCCACGCGGACGAAGTCGCGGGCACAGCTAGTAAAAAATAAATTTTATTAATATCTCACACACATCTTGTTTTATTCAATTTTAACATCGACCCATCCTTATTGAAAGACCCTTTAGAATAATAGTACGTACTATTTAATTGTTATCCTAGGGGTGCAAGTAAGTTATTTAGTCCCGAGAAGTAAGTTTGGCGACCAAGCGCAGCGAGGACGCTAATAGTTCGAAGACTAAATTTAATTACTCTTTAACCTTTTCATTACGAATACGAGGAAAATAAAAATAATAAAAACCTGAGTCGTCATCTAAGGTCTTCGTATGTTTTAAGGTAGGTATATTTCTTTCAATATAGGCGGAAAAAAATTGTTTTAGTTCTTCGACGAAGCAAAACGCAATAACAAGTGTGACCCACGACTTAGTCGACTTGTGGCCAAAGGTCGGAATTTAGAAGCCTACTAGTGTCATAACTAAAGCTATTGTAGAGAACATATGTACCACTCCTAGCGCGTGCATACCAGGCTTAATTATACGGGTCACATACCTAGGAATGACACGACATGATTATGTACAGTCAACGAAGGAAATAAGTAACCACATTCATCAGATATGGTTGTAGTTTTCATGGATATCGATAGATGGATTAATATGAATTTTAATCTTATTGAGGAGAGCTTTTATTACTATAAACTTAATTATGTTTCATGTAGAAACTTTAATTATATCTGTAGACACTGGTGTACTTATTTTCTTTGCTGACTGTACTACCTACAGCGGTTTTCTTGTACTAATTAGGTGCTTAGGTTGAGAAGATTTTGTCTATCAGTCTAGCAAATTTTAGCGTAGTAATATTGACCTACTATCTCAACAAAAAGTCTGCCGGCGATTTCGCGACAAACTTTTTGTTGAGATATGAAATCTTGGGCGACAAGGAGTGTTAAATTTTTTACTGATGTTAAACTCCCTGTGTCCTTTATTATGGTGGGAAAAATCATCTAATGACGAAACCTGTCCTTGGGCTGAGCGGGAAACAGTGTCAGACTCTCACTGACTAAACGACCCTCCCTATTCCTTCTTAGCCTTCATACCTTCCTTTCAGAAACCGGACCGGGGCCCCAGTAGGCTTCGGCCCTGCAGTTGTTCCTCTCCACTTGCTGACAACTCCTTGAGGCGCGCGGGAACAGACCGCGACATTGACGACTTGGGCTTGGTCTGGACTGTTACCAGACAACCGGACGGCGAGCTACATATTGTTCGCCGTCCGCAAGCCCGCGCCTACGGTAGCCGAAAATCGGGATCGGTATCCCGGCGGCATCTGAGGAGACTTACCATTTTGGCGAGCCCAAGTAGTTTAATGCTAAAAATACGTTTCCGGAACTAGTTACACATATGTTTAAAATCCATGTTAGATCTGTCTAGTTGCGAAGGCCTTTACGCATAGAAACACGCATGACAAACTGTAATAATTATCATGTAAATAATATCAATAGTACATTAGAGATCGTCTATAAGTGTAATTTGATGATATTTGGTTTTATAGTTATCACAATCCCTGATTCTGCTGTACATGGTAGGTTTTTTTTTATTATTATACTAGTTTTGAACTGGAACAGTTTTTTTTTTATTTTTTTATTTTTTTATTACTATAAACTAGTGCTTGACTGCGATCCCACCTGATGGTAAGCAGTGATGCAATCGTTGATGGTAAGGCGCACTAGTTTGCCAGCTGTGGTCTTTCCGTCAGATTATAATTTAGGCGTCTTCAAGACTAGAGTAAATAACCATTAAATAAACTAGTGCGCCTCACCATCAACGATTGCATCACTGCTTACCATCAGTTTGGATCGCAGCTGCAGAAGCATTAGTTTATAGCATTTTTTATAGCCACGCCGGCAAACCCTTCTTATAAATCCTTTGTTGATATGACGTTCAAACAAGGGAATTGGGGGCATGGCCAACTACAAGCGCTAACTCTAAACGATACGATTGTAACTTGAGTTGGGGTGGCAGGTCTTCCTCTATTCCGTTTTCAATTACGATACCCTGAAACAGCGTCACAGACACGGCAAACGACGAAGGAGATGATGGAACATCTTGAGTACCTTTCAAAGGATATATAGATAGATTAAACTTTACTGTACACCAAAAAGTAACAGAACTTATGCAAAACTTAAATCTATGGGTACAATGGCGTTCTTATTGCTGACAGCGATATCTACCAGACAACATTAGAATGGATCGTAAGAATTAAAAATAATACAGGGGGTAGCCTGCGGTGTACTACTAGCGAATTAATCAAACTATAATTTATAAAACAAAATACATAATTACATATACCTATAAAAAGAATCTTCGCTCTATTTTAAAGCAATGTAATTACATTTCCTCAAATCGGAACACAGTATTACAGTACTTCCAAGACAAGCTATTATGTCGGCGTTGTGTAACACAAACCAATTTCAATACAGGATAATAAATAATGGAAGTATTCTTCTTATTCTTTACAAGAATATTTCCCTTTCTTATACAGATCTCTTAGAAATGGATGTTTGCGGAGATAATGGTATTATATCTAGTTATTGTGTGTCTGTGGCGTCCTTGGCCTCCTTCATGGAGCTTCCGGATCGATTGCTTTTAGTTCGTTGACTTTGAGCGCTGGGATCGGGATGGGAACGGCTGGGATATTTGCTTAGATCTTCATGGTTTTTTATTTAAGGAATATTCAGGTTTTGTCGCCTTGTGTCTTCGTTTGTGGTCAATAATTGGTTGCGTTTGTTTCAAGGTTTCGAGATGATATCTTCCTTCCATATTTGGTTGCTATGCGAGGGTTTTGCAAGAGAGTGTGTTAGAACAACTGACGAAAACCCAAGACGACAGCTTTCTACAGACGGGTTTAGCGTTCCAGGGTCGCAATAGCTCTTTGTCACAATCCTAGAGTCCTGGTAAGCGAAGGTTGACCTAGATTTTGACGACTTGCTCCTGATCTTTCTTATTTGTAGGTTGTTACTATCCCACTGCTGCTCAAAGGCCTTCCTCATTTTTTTCTATTGTTTCCGACCATGGGCTTACTTCTGGGCAACGCACGCAACAACATCTACATTTTCTAAAATACTATTAAGGACTAAATAGGTACAATAACAGCTGATAAAATTATCTACCTTATATTATCTGCCTTAGTTTTGATGAGAAAACTTCAAAACTTGCTACTTATAAGATCTCAGAAAAATCCACAGTGTTGCCTTACTTAAATAGCCAAGGCTCATCATCGTGATCTAAATTTTTATTGCCTTAACGTTAACCTAATTTTCTCGAAGCAGACGGTGTCGATCCGAGGTCAGCAGTACCTCACAAAGTCACGGACGCACCAGCCTCTTGACAATGACCTTCGTCCAATTTAAAAGCAGTTATATAATTAGGCATATTACGACCGTCTTATAGCCCCATCTCCATCTGTCTAACATTTTGCCAGCTGTACGAAGACTGGGTTGGCGTATTTGTTGAACAATTGGCTGTTGCGTTACGTCTCTTTGGTTTGATGTCTGGGTGTAATTTATCTGTAATATGTATGTATCATTACATAGTATAAAACAAAGTTGCTTACCGCTGTCCCTATATATGCTTAGATTTTTAAAAGTACGCAAAGGATTTAGATGCCGTTTTTTTTAATGGATTGATTGATTCAAGAGGAACGTTTATGTGTATAATAAATGCATAATATATTCAATATTAGTACCCGTGCGAAGCTGGGGCAGGTCGCTAGTTTAGAAACATGTAAGTGTCTAGAAATACAACCTCTGCTTACTTTCGTAGCAACCCTGCAAAAGGGTAGAAGCGTACTGGGGCCCAGAGTCTCTTTCTGAAAGGAAATCTTGGCCCTAGTGCGAAATTCAAAGAAGGAACGGGGTAGTGGGGCGTTAAGTCAGTAAGAGTCTGACACTGTTTCACGCTGCGCTCAAGAGCGGGATTCGTAATTGGATGAATTTTGCCCATCATAAAAAAAGTTCTGCTTAGTTTGAGACTAAATGGCGTTGTTTGAATATGAGTATCCAAAAGCAAATCCGAATTTTAACCTTTTCAATACCGTAATTAGAGACACAATAGAAATTAGAAAGACAATAGGTGTGCGAACGCCAGCGTTAGCGTGGCTATTCTGCCTAAATATGTCTATGGTGCAACAGATAAAACCTGGTTTACACTTAACAGATTGTAATACTGCCCTGGTAATCGAGACGGCAGTAAGTCGAAGGTGTTTATATAATCGATTTGGAATGTACGTCAAACGAGCTATCTTCCTATCTAGGTTTTATATTTCTACGTAAAGTAGAAATGCTTTTTCTTATTTGATAAAGAGCAGTAAGAACGGTACGATAAATTTAGTTACTGCGTAAAAGAGCAGGCCACCTTCGACTTACCACCCTCTTGATAGGGCAGAATATTACGTGCGTCTATCTTTCTTCTTTCTTTTAGGCCAAAAACCTTGTTTCTTGGTTCAGATGTGGTATTATATGGTTTATTATGGAAGATACCCGTGTCATATGTCAACTAGTTATAAATCACGGCGTCGCGACGCTTGTGGAGCCAATTGACAGGGATGGCTCACGGCATCGAATTGTGGTTGAGAAGTAATTTAGTCGACTGGTTACTGAGTTGGACTGTGTTCCTTTATGATTGTACTACAGAAATGGTATTAAATCCTGAAGGTATGGCTACTGATTAAAATACCAATTTCAGCTTTTGTTAAAATACCATATCATCAGCCTCATTGGGCTTGCGGACGGTGAGCAATGGGCAGCTCGCCGTCCAGTCGTCTGGTAATCGCCCAGTTCAAGCCTAGTCCTCATCATCATCGTCATCAGCAAACCGTGGGATCTGGACCCTGCAGAAGGGTCGAAGCTAACTGAGGCCAAGGGTTCGTGTCTGAAAGGAAGGCTCTAGCCCTGGTATATAGATGGCGATGTAGGAACGGGGTAGGTTGTTTAGTCAGTATGAGTCTGACACTGTTTTCCGCTCCGTCCGAAGGCGGGATTTGTCATTGGATGATTTTTACCTACCATAAAAAAAAATATCATCAGCCTCATAATGTTCCCTCAGGTCTCCTCTCTAGGATAAGGAATGGGTCCAGTGCGGATTGGTGGTCCTCACGTTGTTTACAGAGCAGAGCAGTTTGGTGGTTCTCACGATGTTTAAACAGCAGTGGTAATTAAACAAATTACAAAAAGTAATCCGTCTGGAACTGCGACCTACCTATAACTCGTAAGTTGAGGCCGTTACCACTCAACCACCATTACTGTGTTAGCCACCTGGACAGCTCTTTCGTTGGCCTCGTACAAGTCATTAAAGGTACAGGTGGTAGTGCACGCTGAGTTGGAAAGGAGGTGACACATATAGCATTGAAATTTAAATATACATGAGTCTCCAGGAGCCATGGGTTATTCAAAAATGCCCTGGGATCAAGGTAAGGAAGGATGGGTCGTTTAGTCAGTAAAAGTCTATTTCCCGCTCTTCCCAAGGGCGGGATTTGTCATTGGATGATTTTTACCCACCATAAAAATAAATAAAAATAACCTTCCTGAAGAAAAAAAACCAGGTGAGTGCGAGTCGTACTCGCGCACTGATGGTTCCGTACCTATTATCATTATGTAAATAATTAAATTCCCGAATCGAGTTTAGGAATTTTTCCAAATCGGAGGAAAGTATGTTTTTGTGACATTTATAGTTTTCAGATTTTTCCCAATAAGTGTGCTATAAATTTACTTCGTGCTGAATTTTAAGATTCTAGGTTAACGGGAAGTACTCTATGGATTTTGATTCTTTTGAGAATGTCGAAATATGCAATTTTTGCAACATAAAATTAATACGCGTTTTTTTCACATCTTCTAGGGACCGCAGACTTGATGAGTCGTCGGTTTAAAATTCAACTCGATATCTCGTGTTCTCAAGATAAAAAGTCTTGACATACAGACAGACGGACGACAAAGAGATCCTATAAGGGCTAATATTTTTCTTTTCACGTACGAAACCCTAAAAATATGAGTAAGAATTTTCAATGGCACACTAACTAATTTACAGCAAGTCTGAGAGTACGTGACCTACAAATATGAGATGGGTATCTTGAGGAGTCCCGCGCGTGGCGGGCTCCGTGAGGGGATACGGAAGGGGGGGCGTTACCCGGAGGATGACGCAAGCCCTACAATAAGGAAGTGTGTTCAATTGTCCGTGCGTACCACTGGGCTATTCTGCTACGATTTGGTTACACCGAAGGATCGGAGATTTTACTGGTTTTCGAAATAGTTTTAATTCTGCTTAAGCTCTTTGCCTTTAAACTCAAAAAGTTTTGTAAATGTTTTCATTATTTTCCCCAGTATAAAGGCTAAGAAGGATCGGGTGGGTCGTCTAGTCAGTCTGAGTCTCAGATTGTTTCCCGCTCCGCGCAAGGGCGGCATTCGTCATTACATGATTTTTCCCATCATAAAAAAGCAAGCATTCTTAATAGTAACTTGTATACTCTTTACTTAAATACGTCAAAGTTGTAGCTATCAGACAACACAGACTCCGGGAATCCCACCAAATATAATATTTACTAGCTCTTACCCGCGGCTTCCTCCCAGCAACAGATTATTCTACTCTACTCCAATTTACCTTACTAAACCCTACTCTATCCTACTTTACTCTACCCTACTATACCCTATTTTTTTCGTAAGAACTTTCTCCTGACAATAACAAACACAACCAAAAAAGAATTATCGAAATCGGTTCAGCTTTTCTCGAGTTTTGCGCTTACCAATACATTTTGCGATTCACTTTTATATTAAGATTATTTAAGGCGTAGTAAGTAAAAATAAAATAGGTGGCCTCTGAAAAGGTTGACCTTAAACGTTCGCCAATTAAAATTCAACACAAATTACATTAAAATAGTCGCGTGACGGTGGTAACTGGATTAAGAAGCAGACGACATCACTAAATAATAATCCGTAGGTATTAGGTATACATAAATAATAATTAATATTAAAATATTCACAATATTACTAGACTCGTCTACTAGACAAACGATGTTCTTTGCTAATTTTCCGTAATTATTCTTCATAGTAATAGGAAACGTTTGAAAAATAAATATTAATTAATTTATGGCGTAAGATGTGTGCACCTGTGAGCTCTGCCCCCCTGGTCAAGTTACAATCGTTACGTTTTTATTTTTTGCGTCCAATGCCTTGAGTCGGCTGAACGTCTTCTATTTATTTATTTATAAATACTTCATGAAACACAAAGGTACACAGGCGGACTTAATTCCTTAATCCCTTTTTTCTGACGTCCTCTCAACGCACAGTCACATGGTCAGAAAAAGAATCGGAGGTATAGCTTACTCGAGGCGTTCGACGCAAGAGAATAGAAACGAAATGCATGTAATTTGGCTAGATGAGCTAAACTGTTTAAAAAATAAGCTTTAACATCAACACATGTTTGCTAGACCTACAGGTTTGTTCGAAAAAATTAATACGACCCTTTTCGTTGAACGCAACTGCAGAAATACTCCCGCCCTTGAGGTCCACTCTTTTATGAGTAAAAATCGAACACTTCTTCTAACTCTAAATACATCGAGAGGAGTTGTTTGATTAGTTTTCCCATAAAAAAACCTGGACTAAACTACCTTTCAAAATCTCGTTCACAATTTGCCTAGCACATTAACAGTATTTCAAGGCCTCTCTGTGTTAAATATCTGAGTCCTTTTAACAAAAAAACTTAATCTAATAATACTTTATAATTTAATTTCCATGTGAATCTGGGATTTATTCAATTTCTGCGTCGTTTATTGTTAAAAGCTAATACAACTTCTAATAATCCTAAGTGATTTCCAATCGTTTAATAATTTACATATTATAATACTATTAACACGACTAGTCTAAAAGAATCAACGGCTAAAATGTATCAATGCGTTTCTTAAATTAATAACAATTAAATTATTTTTATTTTTGCTACAGTTAGTAATTGCTTCTCTAGAGATCGTGTAGTATCTATATGATAACAATCTTCTTCCGGCCACCGTAGGCGTGGTCTTGCGGACGGCGAGCAATTGGTAGCTCGCTGTCCGCCCATCTGGTAACCGTCCGGACCGAGCCCAAGTCGTCGACGGCGCGCACTGTTCTCGCGTGCCTCAAGGAGTTGTCTGCAACTGTAGGGGCCCAGCAGGGTCGAAGCCTTCTGTGGCTAAGGGTTGATGCGACAGCGGACCACCGGGGACCTGGAACCCCTGCAAGAAGGAACGGTGGGTTGTTTAGTCAGACAATTTTGGAAAAAGGTGGATTATGTATAATAAGTACTTTATAATAATGTAGACTAAAAAGAAACTTTATTTTGCTATTTGTATTTTATTAATTTTAAAAATACGTAATCAAAACTAGCAAATAATTTGAAATAATATTATATCCCTCACTGCATCTGAATCCTGTTTAATATTATTCCTATATACGTTTCCAGATACGAAATATGGACAATTCTTAATACACTTACTATTAGGTAATGTACAGATCAATCCTAATAAACATTTTTATAAATTTTTTCGCCAAATAAGTTATTATAGATTTTGATTTGACTGGCCTGTCAGTCTAGTAGTTAGTGATCCTGACTGCTATGCGGGAGGTTGTGGGTTCGATTCCCACCCAGGACAAATATTTATGTGATGAGCACGATCATTTGTTCTGTATCTGGGTGTAATTTATCTATAATATGTATGTATTTAAAAATATATAAGTATGTTTATTAGTTGTCTAGTACCCATAACACAAGCTCTGCTTAGCTTGGGACTAGATGGCGTTGTGTGATAGTTGTGAACATATTATATTATATTATAGATAGATGCATTGTTACTAAAAATAAAATTTATATATTGAACATCATAAATAAAATCATGATAGGAACTTTAAAAGTTCATAACGCTAAAAGCGAAAAAAAAGGAAAAAACAGAGGTAAAGGATCCCTCCTTTACGTCTTTTTTTTCCTTTTTTTTAAGGGGGTTTAAGGTAATAAAAACTTGAGTTAGACCAATATCTCATCTGATGGTAAGCAATGATGTAGTCGACGATAAAGTTCGTTCACCCAAAACTAATTGTCCAAAACTTGGCAGACTGGCCCTCCCGGTCGGAATGTGGTGTGTATTGACTGATTTATTGTAATGTAATGTACACCGCCATCACACGTACTCACCAAATACTAGGATACTTGAAACTAACCGGTTTTCAAGGAATATATTGATAGTATTTGGTTTTTTTTTGTTTTAATAAACTCTGTTTCTTCTTTTCTTCTTCTTTTAAAGACATCTTTAAAGCAAACTTTTATATCGGTTACCTCCCTGTCCCTCATCATCATCGGCCTTTTTAACGTTCCCACTGCTGGGACACAGGCCTCCTCTGAAGGAATGGGGCATAATCCAATTGGTAGATGTCACACGTCTTCGAATTATTGGTTCTAAGACATGCCATCGAGGCACTTTGCCGGCTGCAGTTTATCCGTCCGATTATAATTTAGGTGTCTTCAAGGCTACAGTGAATAGGCTCTCAATAAACTAGTGCGCCTCACCATCAACGATTGCATTACTGCTTACCATCAGGTGGGATCGCAGTCAGTCAGTCATAGGAACTGACCCTGTGGAAGTGTTTCAAAGGAGACATCCCGGGTGTCACGGAGGACGAATTCCAGCCACCGAGGCGGGGGCTAGAAGACACGCGTGTCTCAAGGAAATGTCAGCAAAGCTGGAGCCCACCAGGACCGATGCCAGCTAGAGCTGCGGAAACGTTTGTAAAAGTGACCGAGCCACACGAACGTAAAAGGAAAAACACGAACTAAATTACACAGGTGCCATTTAGTCAGTAAAATATGACAACTTTTTACTTCACCCTAGAGAGTGAAGTAATTTGATGGGTTCCCACTCCAAAAACTGAATTTTTCCCTAGAGAAAGAAATGATCAACTAACAAGACCGCAGCATAGACTCCTTACTCGTTCACTCTTGACAGAGTAGTCGTAGTTGATCATGTTGCATTTTCTTTGACTAGTGAGGCTCCCGTGATGCGTCTCCACTTGACACGATTTACGGCGTCTCGGGAACTCTGGACCATGGAGGTTTGTGTAGCACAGACTATTACTGACTAAAACCCACTCGTCTCCCTTCAGTTGCCCTCTGTGTTCCAAGGTCACGGTGACTCTTTCGGGCAATCCCGCAAGGATCCTCGAGCTCGCCATTTTACTAATAAAATTAGCAAAATTGTGTAATATAAGAACTATCTCTTACAATTTTTGTGTACAATACAAGACAAATCTCTATGTACGACCGTATCTATGATGATCTAGGGCTCAACTCACACAGAGTCGAAACGTTACGTAGCGTACAATTAATAGTAGGTTTTTAAAAACACTTTTGCACGTCAATTTAAACTAGTTGATGGATGATAAAGCCGTTGTTTTTGCTGACTACCCTTAGAAGACACACCGAAACAAACTCAGGCGTCAAAGTCTCTTTTAAAGTCCATACAACAAACATGTAATGTTCAAATCATAAGAACCATGTAGATTAGAGTCTGAGATGGTCAGTTCTGATCCCTGTGGTTCTCTGTAAGACACCGGTAGTCCTTTTAACTATGCAAAAATGGAGATGAATAAAGGTATAACTACATTGGGACCATATGGGCCCCGTACGCCGATTTGGGCGCATCGGTCTCCATACATTTTATACGGTAACTAGATTTGTATAGCTATTACTAGATCCACGCCACGTGACGTCACGCTACGTACAAAGCAGGCGTGGCCCACGCGTGCATCGGTGTTATTTATTTATTTTATTTATTTAACAATTCATTTACGCACTAGATTATAAGAGAAAAGAATACAGAAACAGGAGAATAAATACATAGGTGATGCTTATTTCTTTAGAAATCTCTTCCAGCATACTTGCGAAAGGAGAATTGGAAAAAAAAGGAGATTTAGACATCGTGTGTAGACGTAAAAAATTAAAGGTACTAATAATACAGTTATCAAATAAATATGAAATTTTATATAGTTCCCGGTCTTATGTAGTTCCCAGATAAAAACCATGACGCGTCGCGACGCTTCGAGTCTGCGCTAGTGTGAGTTGAGCCTAAATCTCAGCAAGTCATCCATTCTCAAGAAGCAATCATAATCATTGTGACGATAGCTGTGACCTTGGCTACCAGACAGGCATTTACCGAGATGACATAACTCTCTGTAGTCTGTCTAAAATTATGAAATTAAATATGAATATATTAGTCATTCTTGTGGTGACAAAGGCGTGCCCTTTTGGTTTTAGTATGGGTACGCGGCAAATAAGTTGAACCCGTTGTTGACACCCGATAGTCGTTATAAAGCTCGTCACACAAGTTGAATTATCATATCGGTTGACCGTGTATCAATCGAAGTTAGTTGATTTGCAGCGATATTAAAATTATAAAGGGAAAAGTTTGTATGCTTATGTTTGTTACTTATTCACGCTCGAACGGCTCAACGTATTTGGATGAAATTTGATACACAGAGCGACCATGTCCTCTTGGGATAATTATTTGTGATCACGATGATCCTGGCAATGTCATAGGTACCTTTGTCTTTAGTTTGTTTTGCGACAATTTATGACTGAAGGCGCTGGGATAACAGTAGGAAGATGACGATGAGGCCCATCGGATTCCCCGACCCTCGCCAGGCCCTTGGTGGATCAAGGGCCTGGTGCAACAAGGGCACGGCGTTGGAAGGCCACAAGGTCCACCTTGTGGCCGGCCTTCTAAAGGTTTTTGGTGAACCCTGTAATCGTTTGGTGTAAGGTGTATTGAAAGTATACAGCTATAGTCAAGACTACGCGGCTGTCTAGTGAAGCTAGCATTTTAAAATATGCTCAAATATTTTTTTTGTGACCTAGTCCATCTTTGCTGATCCTAGTCAGGATTATTAGTTATAGTAGTTTTTAACACTTTCACACTTACTTTGTCTCCTGTCGCATTTTTCTGACATTTTAAAGAGGCTAAAAAGAATTCATGTGCCATAGACAACTGTGACGTAATTTGACAACTGTCAACATTTTCTATTGTCAAGAAAAATGGTCACGCCAAGACGTTCATTCATGAAATCGCACTGCCATACGTACGTCAAACAAATTGCGACTTTATTTACTACTTATTAAAGCTCACTTCAGCTTCAAAAGTTACGTCACGTAATTAGTTCTTTTTTTTTTCAAAGATTATTTTTTTTTTGCGAAAAAAAAAGATATGTTCGGGCATGTTCTGAATTTGAAAATTATCACATCGTTAATTAGTTTGTGAAGGCGAATAAAGAATTTCTTGAATAATTATACCGTGAAATTGGACGTGTTTGTTGAAATGTGGTTTTTTATGGTAGGTAAAAATCATCCATTTACGAATACCGCGGGAAACAGTGTCAGATTCTTCCTGACTAAGCAACCTACCCCGTCCCTACGTCGCCATATATACCAGGGCTAGAGTCTTCATTTCGGACATGCACTCTAGGCCCCAGTTGGCTTCGACCTTTCTGCAGGGTCCCTATGCTTCTGCAGAGTCCCTACGTGTTGAAATGAGACCATATCAAGATTTTCTTAAAGAATTTCTACTGTAACGAAGAGATATAGCAGAATTATTAATTCTTCTTTTACGAATCGAATCGTCTGTCAAATATCACTGTCACTGTCGTGTCAGGCGACGGTCATATATTTATTTATCCGTCCGGACCGAACCCAAGTCGTCGAGTGCGACGGCACGTTATGTTTCCGCGTGTCTCAAGGAGTTGTCAGAAAATGTAGAGGCCCAGAGTGGCTGAAGCCATGGATCAGCTTCTGAAAGTAAGGTATCGGACCTTACTTACCCGGTATGAAAGCCTAAAAAGGAACGGTTTTGGGTTATTTAGTCTGTAAGAGTCTGACACTATCTCCTACTTCACCCAAGGGCGGGAGTTGTCATTGGATGATTTTTACTCACCGAAAAAATATCCTGGAAACAATAGACCAGCTTAATTATTTCTGAAGATTTTTCATCCCGGAGAATACACAGTTTCTGTGAGTTTCACGAGAATAAAGTCGCTGTACAAATGCAATCTCTAATAAATTATTTTATGCCAACTAATAAAATTCCGAGTAAATTGTGTCATGAAAAAAACACAAATGCTAATAGTAAATGTGTGCTAAACGAGCCATTCATTAAAACACAAATAACCCTGATTCATTGACTCGTTGCGTGAGAGATGCAACGAAAAAATTGCAGTTGCTAACAATGAGAATCGTAAATAAGTTGTTATATTGACAGTGTGACGTAGCTGCCACAGTGCAGCGAATACAGTGGTGCAAGTTTCTGTAAAACATTTTTGTACGAGCCTTTTCAGGAAGATCAAGTAGGGGAAGGATTTTTCCTTTTTTTAATCAAACGAATATTATTAAGACGAAAGATTGTAAGTGTACTGTGGTGACAACAAAAAAAAGTTGACCACGTACCACTATTATCACTCATAGACAGAGTGATTTATGTGAAAAATATAAGGTGTATAATACCTAGATGCACAGGTATCATAATAGAGAAAAACCGAGAATTCTTACAAAAAGATTTCTATTCTTATATTATTTCATCATTACATAGTATAAAACAAAGTTGCTTACCGATGTCCCTATGTATGCAAGATCTTAAAAAGTACGCAACGGATTTTGATGCGGTTTTTTTAATAGATGGAGCATTTCCAGAGGAAGGTTTAGGTGTATAATTCATGCATAATATATTCAATATCAGTACCCGTGCGAAGCTGGGGTGGGTCGCTAGTTGTACATAAATTTCAGAAGAAAATATTAACAAAAAGATTTCTAACACCGAATATATATAAAAAAATACTCCTAATTGTCCATTTTCAGTAACAAATAATTTTAAAAAATATGCCAGAAGCGGAATAAATGCAGGAAAGAGCAAGAATTTTGTAGTTTCATTCTCCATAGTCATTGATTGAAATCTCTTTATGATTTGCAATTTATCAATGGGTTTTGTCAATGGAGGAACCTCGCACGTGTGCAGGATAACATGATTTAGAGCCTCCATTGCTAATTTATATTCTGAACGAGCAAAACGAGTTCAGAATAGCAATAAGTTGCCACTACAACTCGACCATTAAGTTAGGCTGTGTACTTGAAGTTTATTGCCACAAAAAAAATGAATGATCACTTTGTAACAAAGAGTTGATTTAGTAAATGGTTTATAGCAAAACTATAAATGCTTCCTGAGCTTTTGTGTGGTATAATGATAATATTAACAAGATCCAAAATTTTATAAATTATAATTTTTTTGTATGGACTCGCGTTTGACTACTATGTCATCTGATGGTAAGCGATGTTGTAGTCGATTGTATTTACTAAGAATATTATATACTCCGCAAACAATTCGTACGTATAGGTAAGATGTATATTAAGAAGAAGTAAATTTGCTGTATTTTTTCTTTATGCAATTTAAAAGTAGATAACTATTTGTATGATAGTTGTTACTTTAATCCTGTCCATTACATCCTCATTCTATTATTCATTATATTCTCAATTATTTATGTAGTAAACAGCATAGATTCTTAATGTAGTATACAGTATATAACTCAAAAAGTTTTCCCAGCAAACTCCTAGTGGGTAGTAGGAACATACAGAAAATTGCCCTGCTCAAAGTTAATTTTTTACTAGCGTCGTGTAACATTCGAAGGACAAATTGTATTTGATTTACTGCTGATGATTATAATGTCCGTAGGGTGCGTACGCGCGTCGGCGCCTCGTTGGCATCGCGTGACGTCATATCCGCCCGCCATTCATGCCGAGACGTTCATTCATGAAATCGCGCCGCCATACCTACTGCAAATAAATTGTGACCTTAACAACTACTTATTAAAGAACACTTCACTTTGAAAAGTCACATGATGTAATTAATTATTTTTTTCACTGATAAAATTTTTGCGCTCCTAGATCGTAAAAAACAGGATATGTTCGGGCATATGTTTTGAGTTTGAAAATTAGCACATTGTTAATTAGTTTGTGAAGACGAATTAAGAATTTCGTGAATAAACGGCGCTACCGCGAAATTGGACGGGTTTCTTGAAATGAGCTGATTGTCATGCATAATTATCTTGAATTTTGCTTGTGTTAAGCCATTAATAAAATGCTAAAGACATTTAATATCTTAGTAATTGCCAAGTGTTTATCTGGTGACGTAATTCCCCAGTTAGCCGCTACTTGCGGGTCGGTGCGCTCGATACTATTGACTCATTTAATTCCCCACTCAGAGACGGACGCTATCACGTGACAGTGATAAGTAGAAGATTAAGGATCTTACAACTTATTCAATGACTAGTTTGTCCACGAATTTATACAGCTACTATTAGCACGGGTGGTAGAAATCTTGGAAATTCTCAGATTTTTTTCTATTACGGCATGGCTGCATTATACATTTAAACCTTCCTTGCGAATAGCGCTGTCTACTGGTGAAAACCGAATGAAAGTGCGTTCAGTAATTTTTAAATTAATCGCGTTCATGCAGACAGACGCGGTTGGGGATTTTATTCTATGATTGAAAGGAGGTTGAAAGTTCTTGTTTTTGTAAAAACTTGGAAAGAAATTCGCTGCCAGACACTGTGTTTCCACATAGCTACAAACTGGGATATTTAATCCTGAATCCTACATCGTCGAACACATAGTCGCTTTCTATTAGATAAGATAGTGGTCAAGCGCGAACCAAAACCGAGGGCGAAATACTAGGCTGTGGATGCCAGATAGGCAACTTGCCTCGTTTATCCTCAATGCGGAGGGTTGTGACCTCGATGAATATATTTTTGATGGACCATATTTCACTATCTTCGGCGATGTGGATGGCGTGCGTACTGCGGTCTCCAGTGTAGAACGGATTTGGTCTGACCAACTTATCGGACTCCTGCCCCTTGCCCCTTTTCCCATCTATTTTTCCTGTAAGCAGCAACTTTTCCTTTCTTTCTGGCCAAAGAAATACAAAATTCTTCTTTGGCATATGGTGGTGAGAATCATGGATGACTTGAGTCACCCAGAAGACAGGCAGTTACACCATGTAAAATACGATGAAGCCGTCCTTAACATAGTTGGGAACAAGCTGAGCAAATTGATAAGTACGTTTTATTACTGGGCACGTACGTAACTGATTGAATACCAAATAGATACTTTCACATATGCCTTGCGCGTTATACGTAGATATATTACCTGTCTCAGACGATATCATATCCATAAATACGAGGAATCTAAGAATATTAATGCGTTCCTATAACGATTAATATCGATCGCGATTTTATAGCTTTTAGAAGCAATATCTCTGGTTCCGTCACGGAGTATAGAAATATTGTAGATATGTCATCATTGGTAGGCGAATTCGAGAGACGTGGCTACAGATGGGTTTTATGAATCATTTGAATATCTAAGATTTGGCTCATTCATCATATTCCAAATGTTCTGTCTTGACAGACTACATCCGATTACACATTATATAAAATTATTAAACTCTTTGTAAAATTATAATAGTATGTTGTTTGATTTCCGGCTATAACTAGTCTAGTGTACTCCAGGCTAACAGCTTTCGTTTTTATCCGACTACCACGGACAATGGAGGGTTATGTATATCGGTCTATGTATATTTGTTCCGTTTTACTTATTATTTTGGACACGGTTTGCAATATGCGGAAGAATATCAGAACCTATACGAATTGCAGAAAGAAGTTACTTTACACACTTGGCATTAAGCTTTTCATTTCACGACCTGCATTAAAGATTTTTCTTGTTTTTAGATTTCGCTTCTCTTTTTATCACTTTGACAGTTTGAGAATTACAAAACAAAATATAATATTGTTAATTTTCTTTTTTAATTTACACAGAAAATTTGGAATATTTGTATTGTGTTTACAAGTTCTTGAATTTTTTTATAGAGTTTTTTTATGATGGGCAAAAAACATCCGATGACAAATTCCACTCTTGGGAGGAGCGGGAAACAGTGTCAGACTCTTGATGATTAAAACACCCGGCCCATTCCTACGTTGCTTTTATACCAGATGATAAGCAGTGATGCAATCGTTGATGGTAAGGCGCACTAGTTTATTAAGAGCCTATTCATTCTAGCCTTGAAGACACCTAAATTATAATCGGACGGAAAGACTGCAGCCGGCAAACTGTTCCAGTCCCTCGAGGATAGCTTAAACATGGGGATTTTTAAGTCAAGAGTGAATAGGTTACTTTTAGGCAAGCGTACTCGTTTGTCGACTATTATAAAAATTATAATTTATGTGAGCTCTGTTATTCTTTTACTCTGTGACCACAATCCATGGTATACGTCGGCCGATATTTTTGATCGCACCTCGGTATTTCAATATTTCTTATTTATAGTTTTTAATACCGATAATGAATGTTGTATCATGTAGTTATTGTGTGTGATAGTCTTGCGATCTACGATATTATCGCTTTGGAATTCTTGATTGATGGCGGTTTGTTTTTAAAGGTTTTTCGGTAGTGGGTACTAATGTAAGTTGTCGATAATCGACATGTAGAATGACCCCTGCTGGGAATCTGGTATCCTATCTATATCATGTTTCTTGGGCTATGTGAAGGCCGCGTCGGAGGTGGCGGCGCTTGGGGGAGGCCTATGTCCAGTAGTGGCCGTCTTTTGGCTGTAATGAGAATAGGTGCAGGAGTTGAGCTGTATGAAAATATAATGATGACATACTATAAATATCATTTTTTGTTAAACTAGAATATCCAAAAAAGATATGTCCACAGGGCCGGTTTATGCACGTCGGGGCCCCTAGGCAAATCGTCTCGGGGCCCCCCTACCCTACTAACTTTATATGCTTTGTGTCTAAAACTTTATTCATAATTACGCTTTTTTTATATATAGGTATGTATATAGTTTGGCAAATGGCTAGTTAAATGTCATGTCATCGAAATTTCAAATTATTCTTTTTACTGTTATTATTAAACATGGACTATTTTTTTCTTGAAGCGCGGGGCCCCTAAACCTGGCGGGGCCCCTAGGCAGTTGCCTACGTTGCCTTATGGATAAAACGGCCCTGTATGTCCATCTATCGATCCGTTTTTTATTGAGTTGCTTTTACCCATGCTGAGTTTTCAAGAGCTAAAATCTGCAGAGCCTAACTGTACTCTCTCTAATAACAAATAAATGCTATTTGCTGTGGATATTTCTGTAAACGACTGATATGTCATTTATAATTGTATTGCTGTAATTACAAATGATATTCGTATTTATTTTTTAAACCCATTAATTAGAGCCTACTATCAGGCGCGCCATGTTTTCATGAACGGCCGTACCATACTCAGCCTAAACCTAAATTTGAACAAAAATGTTTACATTTTATTAATCCTTTGTATTAAGTACTAGCTTTTGCCCGCGGCTTCGCCCGCGTACATAAAATATAGCCTATGTCACTCAGGAGTAAAGCAGCTTTCTATTGTTGCTGAAATTTTTCCAATCGGACCAGTAGTTCCAGAGATTACCTCCTACAAACAAAAAAATAAAAAAACAAAAAAACAAACTTTACCTCTTTATTATATTAGTGTAGATTTTCAAACAATTAAGTTTCCACAACACTTACCCATAAAGTAAATAAGGTAAACAAAAAAAAATTTTAATAAATAATTTTTGTAATGTTATCTTAATGGGACATTAAAAAGTCAAATGGTGTCGTTTCGTGGAACCTATAAAAATATTTCGAATTCTCTCAAGTTTATTGGGGGCATAAATAACAAATATGTAAACAGTATAATGTGCTTACAAGTTGTAATTGAATTTATAGTTTCTGTTCGCTTTGCCTTTTTCCCACATTAATCCATAGATAGATTTATTGAAGGCTGTTTGTAAGAATACCTTTGCGTCTCTCTTGAAAATTATGCGGTGTTGTCTATGGTAATAGAGTTTTGTATTGGCATTTTTGTCTTAGACTATTTATTTACTGGAAACGCTATCCATCTACCTGTGTCTATGGTCTATAACAAATTGTCAGTGTGTGTAGTGTAGTGTTAATGTGTGTATTGTCTGTGTATCAAAATGTTTTTTTTTTTTAATAAGGTAATATCATTCGGGTAAATAAACCATCATCATCATCATTATATACCTCTCCCAAGTACCTCCACATCGAATAAATTCCAGAATCCCACTTGCGTCATCGGTCCACGTTATGGGAAGCCTTCCAATGCTGTGTCTACCAGTACGCGGTAGACGTCGCCGCTCCAAAACCTTTCGGCCCATCTGAACTGCGAGCAATGTGACCAGCCTGACATATAAAAAAATAAACCATGCCGAAAATAAAAATATCAGCTGCACAGTAAAAAAAAAGTAGTATATGTATATAAAATTTAAAATTGGAACAAGTTTAACAAAACTAAAAAGTAAGATAGGAAGATTTACTACCGATACTATTATATCTTTTTTTTAATTCCTATCTTTGTTTGATACCTATTTTTTAAAAAAGTGGAAAGTCTTAAAAAAGTGGAAAAAAGTCAGCCAGTATTTTATGTTAAACAGTGGGTCATTCGAATACTGTGGCAGTATTCGAATGACCCACTGTCCCACATTCTGAATTGATTTATCAAATTCCCGCCGATTTATTCATAGATTAATTTGGCGTCGGCGCCATATTAGTGTATTTCGCGCCATAACCGATATCGGCGCGTTTAATATAACATAATCATTCACACCGCGTTAGAACAGATGTCGCCCTTCAAATTTTGATGATAATTCTAGGGTTGCCAATGTTAATGTTTGACCAATTAATTAAAGTACTAAAAATAAAAAAAGCCTGTGAAGTTATGCGACCATATAACATTCAAATACGAAAAAAAAATCTATATTTTGTAGGTAGATGGGGTAATGACACGTCAATTTGAGGAAAAAGAAGGAGACTCATTTTCTCGTCTTCAATCAAAAATTACTTAAAATACTAGGATAATATGGATGCATGGTAAAAGGCCTTGCAAAAATAAGGATCAAGTGTAATTTATAAGATCAATGAATGTTTTTAAAAACAAAGATCTCTAGAAATCTGAAAAACAGAATTTTACTATTTATTTTATTTTGAAAAACTTTTAATTTTTTAACACATAATTATCTACTGTACATATGACGCATACGTCATGGTAGGCCTATGCCGCGTTTGTAAACTAACTAAAAAAAAAACCATTAATTTAATAAAAACGACGACTTTTATAAGTAAAAACTTATCTAAATTAACAGAGACATTAGAAACTAAAGTTAAGTGGCCGCGACCAATAAATTATAAACTACAACACAACTTGGTTTATCTTACTCATAAATATAAAAATATATACAATTACCTTCGCATATGCGTAAAGGGATGTACAGTCACACACGAAAAAAAAACTCGCAAAAAATTTTATATACATGTATAATTATTTACATTTCCATTTGAAGAAGTCGATAACCCTAGCATGGGTGCCCTTGGATAACATTTTGACAATAGGCCCGGCTCTGTGTACATATATTTATATATTTTTTTATGTTTCCGCTTTACTTCGTGAGTATTTTATTAGTGTGTTGCGGGCATTCGTTCGTCCACACCTCGGGTTCCGTAGGGCCGGTTGTTCGACAAATATCTGTGTTTACTTATCGGCTGTTAGCTCTTCCTTTAATGTTGATCGTTGGTTTACTACGTAGGGACACTAGGCAGTTACTTTAATTTAGTTCTAAGTCCGTTTGTGAATCATCTATAAGAAGAAAAAGTGTTGTCCTTGTTGCATGGTTCAGCATTTATTTCTTTATACTTTACTAGCTTCTGCCCGCGACTTCGTCCGCGGAAAATTTGTGAGACAAACGTTGTGATACCTCGGTTAATATCCATGTTATATAAATAATTTATAGCCTATGTCACTCAGGAGTAAAGCAGCTTTCTATTATAGCTTCAATTTTTCCAATCGAACCATTAGTTCCAGAGATTACCTCCTAAAAACAAAAAAAAAAAAAAAAAAAACAAACTTTACCTCTTTATTATATTAGTGTAGATGTAGATTGTACACGTATTTACTACAAATATATATAGGACAGATATTATTAAAAATAGTACCCTACAACGGGCGGTCTTATCGCACAGGACAACCTCTTACAGACAACCTTTGGATGGACTGCGCGAAAGGAGATAGATCATCATCATTTCAATGCTACTTTTTTGAGACTGATTATGACGTCAATGGACGATATCATCAAAAATATTGGACTAAAGAGGAATTCTGGGAGAGTGCATCACTCAACTGTGGCCTGCCGACGACATAGTAGGTAGTCATGGCTGATACGACTAGGGAGCAGCCCAGTAAAATCCTCAATAACCTTAGTAGAGCTTCCGTAAGAGTGAGGACAAAATCAAATGATAATCACTTCAGCCAAAGGATGTCCAATGTTGGACCCAGGCCTCTCCAAGCGTAGCCACCACGAACATTGCCACAGGACTGTTATCGCACAGGACAACATAGAGACGCACACGTTTCTCATCCAACCGATTCCCGCGATCCTCGTTAGGTTATAGGTTCATAATGTGGAAAGTTTTTTTATGGTAGGTAAAAATCATCCAATGACGAATCCCGCCCTCAGGCGGACCGGGAAACAGTGTCACTGTGTCACTCTTACTGATTAAATTATCTACCTTTTTATTAGGTTAACTAAATGAGTTTTGCGTTTTCTAGCTGACAGAGTAGTCAGTAGTCAGAGAAGAAAAAATGACACACTCAGGGGTCAAAGTATCTTTTAAAGTCCATACTTCGAACATTTAATGAATAGGTCGTCGTTTGAACGTGAAGGTGTAAACATCATACACATACATAAAAAAATCTTCACATAAATGCTGTGAATTCACGCCATCAAGTCGTACCGTACCCCGTGAACACGCCGCGTGATCCGCCCACATTCACGTTCACGCCGGTTTACGAAGCTTCACGCCACTAATCTGGAACCCCCATTATAAGTAATAGGTGTTAGTTTGATTCCTCAACAACCAAGTATTAGAAGTAGCATTCAAATCAGAATCTTCCAAAAAGTCGGTCACACGTCCACGGCTTCCACTATTCTAAAACCAACTACAACACATGTTGTATCTCCTTGTTTGGACCGACGATAACTGGCATATTTTATGGGAATTATAATGAAACCGCCGGGAATGGACCTCGTGACCTTGCGCGACCTAATCTGTGTGAATTAATCAGAGAACGTTTTGCTGGGTTGCCAGATCTACTTCCAATATTGCCGGAGTGCCTTGTTAGTGTGATATTTCAATGAGAGATACCTCAGAAATAAAGTAACAAGGAATTAATAAACCAATTCATCTTGTGCCTGAACACCATTTCTCTTTAATCAAGGCCTCTCATCATTAAAAGCTTGACGCTCCTTCCTGCTACACCCGGAGCAGAAGAGGCTATTGATGATTTGTTCAAAAAAGGAACCTTAGTTTTTTTGCTTCAGGGATATAGGGTACCTAGCTAAACCCTTGGACCTTGAACAAAAACTCAATACTGCTTACATTCGTAGGGACCATGCAGAAGGGTCGAAGCTAACTCGGCCCAAAGGTTCGTATCTGAAAGGGAGGCTCTGGTATAAAAGCAACGATTGAATGGGGTCGGTTGTTTAGTCAGTAAGAGTCTAACACTATTTCCGGCTGCGCCCAAGGGCGAGATTTGTCATTGGAAGATTTTGGCACCTCATAAAAAATACATACAAAGAACTAAAAATATTATTAAAGAGGTAATAGAATTGTTTCTTATAAAATAACGTGTGTCCTGGATATCATCATCCTACCCTTATCCCATATTACTTGGGGTTGGTGCAACATGTTTTTTTCTTCCACTCTGTCCTGTCACCCGTCACTCTATCACTAACTCCCTTTTCTTTCATATCACTACTCACACAATTCATTCATCCTGGACATCTGTCTATATATCTCATAATCATTTCCAACGACCACCTTTTTTTTTATTGGTTATAGGTTTACGCTTGACCGCTATCTCACCTGATGGAAAGCGACGATGCGGTCGACGATGGAGCGCGCTTACCTAGATAACCTATTCACTCTTGCTTAAAGATTCCCGGATTGTAGCTATCAGGAAACACCGACTCCGGCAAGGAATTTCACTCCTTGGCTGTACGCATAAAATCTTTGTAGCAAAGCTAATGAGTTTCTATAATGAAACAGCGGAAATTAGTTTTTATATAATTCTTTCCGTATCGGCCAGCGAACTAATCTTGGTAACAAGGCTAGAGACCGTAATGTATGCCGCCGTATGATTGATGAGTCTAGCTCTCATATATCTTAGGCTATGTACGAATAACATACAGTAGGTACTTATATGTTACACCCGCAATAAGCTAAGAACAGCTATGTAGTAAATCATCATATTGTATTCGATAAATAATTAATTGTCATATATTTGATTCTGTATTATATTATATTCTTATGTTCTTCTTCTTCTTCTTCTCGAATCGATGGATTCCGCTTCCCTCAAAGTTTTTGGGCCCAGTAGGTTGCCACATTTATAGCAGCTTCAGTGGCATTATTAAGGTCCTCCACATTTTGAGCACTCCAATAGGTGGGCCATTGTTTGGTCAGAGACACCGCACTCGCACTCTATTATTCTTATGTTTTTTATTGTACACAGATATTATCAAATTACAAAAAATACAGAACAGGTGATGTGGATATGCGAGCTTAACCCACAATTGGATTTTCTTACCATTCCAAAAAGTTCATTTTCCAGTTCCTCACTCCGGTTACTATCTACCACAAAAATACTCTTCATGACAAATCACACGAGCCCAAAGTCGATGGGGTTGTGTCCTTAAATTACTGTATTCCTATGACTACCTTCCGGTTCCATCATCAGATCAACTCCATGTCACAACAATTTTGCATTGTCATCTGATTTACACATGCATGCAAAATTTCAGCTCAATCGGTAATCGGGATATGGAACAAATTTAATTTACAAGATTCGACCACTGACCGATATCGGGACAGGTGACACTGAATAATAGCTTGTAAAAATCTATATGCAATGCAGCTTCCTCTTACTAGATTATTGTCACATACCAACGAATAGGGCAAGCGCCACAGCATCTGGCAACCCAGCACTTAACATACCACAGTAATAAGTGAGTCATTACGAACTGCACGGCGATCGTTGCCTTGTGTTGCCAATATCTAGTCGTTACGTCACTATTTATTAGCTTATTATCAGTATAATAGTAAATTGGTACTGACTCGTTGGTTTATTCATGAAGTGGTGGAACGAAATGGTGAGGTGACGTGGTGAAGGCCGAAACGTTCTCAGCAAAAGATGGACTCTGAAGGCTGTTTAGTGTTTACTTTAGGTACGGTGATCAAAACTTTTTAGCGGGTAGTTTGAGAGGCAGTATGCAACAATTACCAGAGGCGTAGCGTGGACTAGTTTAGACGTGGACGAAGGGGCAGCAACGACTCAGCGGCACGGGGTGTTAGCAATGTCATAGATAAACTTAGAAAAGTGCGTATGAAATGAAAAACTCACATTGGTACTTGCCTAGTTCCAAACCCTAAGCCCATGCATAAGCAGCAAGCCGTAGGGGCCCGAATGGAATGAAAGACGACGAAAAAACAGAAATGGGTTTTTAGTCAGTAAAAGATAGAAACCAAAAAAAAGCCAAAGCGCCCGGAGATGTCATTAGTTTCTTTTTCCACAAAAAAAATCACTCGTCCTTCAAGACACTGACAGAAACTGTATATATGTTACGGGTAAAGCTAGAAGATGGAGTAAACCTAGGTTTACCCGGGTAAACTTAGTATTACCCAAGCCTCTTGGGTAAAGTCCGAATAATAAGTAAAATAAATTTTAATTCGGGGTTTACCCATGCTCACCTAGGTCTACCCAACTCTGGCTGGGTAATGTTAGGTGTTGCGTTATTTTCGCACCCGTGTCGTAATTCTGGGGGGCCCGCGTTATCTGCTCATTACTCAGTAGCTTGCAATATTACGTTTGCCTTAGTATGTTTTTTAAATAATAAATGTTTAAATTGCACTCAGATTTTCATTTCACTAATTAATTAGACAAATTAATTTAAAATATTCAACAAGATAAACTGATGTGACATTTTGAATTGCAAAATTTTGCCGCCGTGTCCTCGTGGGGGCGATCGGCGGCGGCCATCTCCCGCGCCGGGCCTTGGTCGAGGCCATGGTCCGGAGCGAGCACAAGTGGCAGGCGGACGGCTCCTTCTGCGAAGCAGTAATGCTAGCAAAGAAGGAAGCCGACTGGGCGCTCACGCCCGAGACGCTGCCGAGATTCCGATCCCGATTTCTGGCCACCGAAGGCACGGGCTTGTGGATGGGGAGCAATGGGTAGCTCGCCGTCCAATCGTCTGGTAACCGTCCGGACCAAGCCCAGTCGTCGACGGCGCGCACTGTTCCCGCACCCCTCAAGGAGTTGCCAGCAAACTGTAGGGACCCTGCAGATGGTCGAAGCCAACTGGGTCTAAGGGATCGCATCTGAAAGGAAGGCTCTGGCCTTGGTATATATGGCAACATAGGAATGGGATAGGTTCTTTAGTCAATTTTGCATTTGCAAGTTTTGCATTTGCAAGCTCTCGTAAGCTTTCTTCTGGAGATATATTTGCACTTTGCTCGGTCGCCATTATGTCAGTAAGTAAGCGACGTGCGTGGCCGCGTGGGCAGATAACGCGGGCCCCCCAGAATTACGCCACGGGTGCGAAAATAACGCAACACCTAACATTACCCAGCCAGAGTTGGGTAGACCTAGGTGAGCATGGGTAAACCCCGAATTAAAATTGATTTTACTTTTTATTCGGACTTTACCCAAGAAGCTTGGGTAATACTAAGTTTACCCGGGTAAACCTAGGTTTACTCCATCTTCTAGCTTTACCCGTAACATATACAATGATAAATAACAAAACAATTAAGAAAACTAAAAACACCTAAATATAAAATAACATCTTGTTGGTGCAATTCCTGTGAGTTTTGGAGATTCCTGTATA
Organism: Mythimna loreyi; assembly: GCA_029852875.1. Lineage (NCBI taxonomy): Eukaryota > Metazoa > Arthropoda > Insecta > Lepidoptera > Noctuidae > Mythimna > Mythimna loreyi. The sequence goes on along the minus strand of CM056780.1, from coordinate 18,008,655 downwards.
GGAAGGATTAGGAGGTCGTAGAAATTGTATGTATATATAATGTCTACGACCTTCGCTTTCTCATATCTGTCTACGAGACTCCCCCTCCCCCCTACCCGCCATTTCCCTCCATATGATTACAAATGCGTCGTGGCAACGCTTTTAATCACTCAAATATAAATGCAGCAGACATTACCGTTGCATGGCGCCTGTGTATCACATATGTTAGTGGCGTCACATTTAGTATGTTAATACGCCATTGTTCGACGCGGAGCTAACGTGGCGGCAATTAATGTTGGACGGTTCCTCCGGCAGCTCCCACGCAACTCGCCATTCCTGCCGTGTACTGGTTGTATAGTTGGCAAAATAATAGAGAGAGTTTCAAGATCAATCGGTAAAAACCGATTGTACACACGTACAATCTAGGTAAGTAAAAAACTAAGAAAGTATCAATGTATATTGGCGATCCCGCCAATATCCGGCCACCGTAGACACTGGCTTGCGGACGGCGAGCAATGGGTCGTCTGGTAACAGTCCAGACCGAGCACAAGTCGTCGACGGCGCGCACCGGTCCCGCGCGCCTCAAGGAGTTGTCAGTAAACTGTAGGGGCCCTACAGGGTCGAAGCCTCCCGGAGCTGAGGGTTGGTGTGAAAGCTTTAGGGTCCGTTCACAAAGACCGGCTCGGAGAGCATCGGCGCGCATTTTTCTTTTCACACAGACCGGATTGTATGCGCTTGGAGTTGGTCGGAGCGGAGCCGCCAACTTTTTCACATAGACCGGCTGGAAGCGACCTGAAAGCGGAGCCGGTCGGAATCGCTCGCAGCCGGTCGGATACGCTTGCAGCCCGTCGGATGCGCTCGCAGCCGGTCGGATGCGCTCGGAGGCGGTCGGATGCACTTGAAGCCGGATTGTGCTATCAAAATGGCGGTCGGCGTGGAGAAGCGCGGACGCAATCGGAACCTATCGGCTGCGCGAGCGAGAAAGAGCACGCAATCGGAGCCGATCGGCTGCGCGAGCGAGAAAGAGCACGCAATCGGAGCCAATCGGCTGCGCGAGCGAGAAAGAGCACGCAATCGGAACCGATCGGCTGTGCGAGCGTTAAAGAGCATGCAATCGGAGCCAAACGGCTGCACGATCGAGAAAAATTACGCGATCGGAGCCGGTAAGCTCCTCTTATTATTTCACACCAAGCGCCTTCAAGCATTCTTAATCACAAAAACAGTGCACATGCAAAAATAAACCTTAATACAAATACTAAAAACTCTGTTTTCAACGTGATAAGAATCTGCTCTCCTCTCCGAGCCGGTCTGTGTGAACGGACCCTTACACCGGGGCTCTAGGAATGAAGCAAGGAAGGCAGGGGGTAGGTTGTTTAGTCAGTAAGAGTTACACTGTTTCCCGCTCCGCCCAAGAGTGGGATTCATCATTCCATGACTTTTACCTACCATAAAAAAAAAAAAACAATAATGAAATAGCAGGCTATATCCTAGATATAACCTGCTATTTCATTATGAGGACACCGGTGTCCTTACGGTGATCTAGGATATAGTAGTTTTTTTTTTTTTAATTGACAAGAAACAAATGCTATTTTTTTTTTTAATATATTTTTGTAGCTTCCACCTTGAACCCTTCCTTCTAAACACGCCTGATATTATTAGTGTCAAGCTAAACTGGTACTTATTACCGTAGTTTGTCGTAAACAGTTACTCAAAGATGACACTTTTGAAATATCTCATATTATTACTTACTTTTACTAACTTTATATTCAAAATAGTAATATTATGTGACGTACCTAGATTTATTTTCTATAAAAAATTAACAAAATATGAAATATTATTTTACCACAAAAATGCCATATAAAAATAAATCTTCAAATTATTATTTTTTCTGCTAACGCTACCCGCAGCGGTAAGCATTGTCCAATGTCCTCAGTAATCACTGTTCATTAAGCTTTCTCGATGCATACGAACTTTTTTAAATTCGTCAGTGAACCAATTTTGTATTGTATGTGGGTACAGTAGAAACATATTGCTGATTATGTTCCATACTTATGTATAATGTATGCATGTGTTAAAATTGTAAAGAGAATTATATTATTTAAGAATTGAGAATTTTTCAATTTTTGGTTTATTTATGCTAAATAATTTGAAAAAAATATGTAAAAAAAATTCAAAAATGATTTATGCGCGAACTCGCATAGGCCCCGACGAGATTCGAACTCGTGATCTCCTGTTTACTAGACAGGCGCTTTAACCAACTAAGCCACGGCGCCGCTTGTAGTGAGTGACGAAATTATATACTACGTTACACACACATGAGTTCACACGCTAATCTTGTTGACACCAATTCCAATTTGGAATACATGTTCCATCTCTTTTTATGACCGTTATAAATTTGTTGTTAGAAAGAGATGGTGATACTATCAATATATCATTGTTTCTTTTTGGGTCACACTGTTGCTAGGGGAGTATGTATTAGTAAAAATAAGATTCAAAATGTGTTTAAATAATGTTTAATTCGAGATAATGTCTGTTTATCAGATAATAATAATCTTAAACCTTGAGAAATATAGTAATAAAGTACAGTATTGTTGTATTAGGGCTGACGAAATCTTTGTAAATTAAAATGTTGATTAGTAAAAAGGTTTTGTTCTCATGTAAATATAAGTTGTATGGTATGATATAATCTGTGGTGTGACGTAGAAGCAACTGAGTCAATAAAGATAAGCGCGCAGTCAATGAGTGGCCGCATTTCTGCATTGTTTTAAGAAGGACATCAGTTTTACGTAGAAAAAAAACTATTAAACATTTTGTATCTGTTTGTGCTTCTGTTACGCTGTCAGGCGGAAAAATATATATTTTAATAATTACAAATATAAGTATTATAATAAAATAATTTTTATGCTTTATTGAAATTTTTTTAAAATATAATTTATAATAATATGTTACTTGTAATTAAAGGCAATAATTGAAAAAAAATCTTACCATTTTAAGTACCTACCTATGTATATCTTTATATATATTATCCATAATAATTTCTACCGACCTTTGATGGAGCAATAGCTTTGATAGCATAGTGTTGTCAGACTTTTAAGTTGCCCATTGCGTTAATCTTAAGGCATAATAGTATTTTCTTTTTTAGAGCGGTCTACAATGGAATACGCTCAGGGCCGTTTTATCCATTAGGCAATGTAGGCAACTGCCTAGGGGCCCCGCCAGGTACAAGGGCCCCACGATTCAGGAAAAAATAGACTATGTTTCATAAATGACATGACATTTAACTAGCCGTTTGCCAAACTATATACATACCAATATAGTAAAAAACAGCGTAATTCTGAATTAAGTGTTAGACAAAAATATATTAAGAAGTTAGAAGGGTAGGGGGGCCCGAGACGTGCATTGCCTAGGGGCCCTGACATGCATAAACCGGCCCTGAATACGCTTGCTCATTGTCAATAAGTAACCCATTTAGTCTTGACTAACGACCCGCCCCAGCTTCGTACGGGTGCAATGGTAATATTAAATATATTACGCATGTATTATTCATATAAACCTTCCTCTTGAATCACTCCATCTATAAAAAAACAAACACATCAAAATCAGTTGCGCAGTTTTAAAGATTTAAGCATACATTGGGACAAACAGTGGGAAGCGACTTTGTTTTATACTACGTAGTGAACTATGTATATGAACTTTACACACATTAACGGCTAATTTTAGCCGACGGCTATCAAATGACGTCACGTCTCAAACACTCAAATATGAGGAGTCTGTCTCATTCATTAATTCATACATCCGCTTGGACTGCGGTATTGAAGTGCAATTTGTTTAAACAATATAGGATTTTTTTATGGTATAATGACGAATCCCGCCTTTGGGCGGACCGGGGAACAGTGTCAGACTCTTACTGACTAAACAACCTACCCCGTTCCTACGTCGCCATCTATACTAGGGCTGGAGCCTTCCTTTCAGACACGCACCCTTGGCCCCAGTTGGCTACGGCCCTTCTGCAGGGTCCTTACAGTCTGCAGGGTCCTTACAGTCTGCAGGGTCCCTACGGAACAATATAGGGTTTTAGTATTTTATATAGAAAAGGGTTGTACAGGGGCGGATCCACTGTTAAGAGCACAGTGAACATGCCCATAACCCCAAGGGACTTGTGACTAGTGACGTCACAGTTATACGGTCATTTATTTATGATTAAAATTGTATTATGTTACTTGTAATTGGTGACCAATACTTAAACATGTGATTGTAGTCATGATAACAAACAACTTTAGGGACCAGTCTCGTTGACTACCAAAAAAATCTCGCAGTATACACCAATTATGCCTAGCTATTAATTGACGTCTGAGACTCCACTCTTGGGTTACTTTATGCTTGAGTCTGTTTTCGGTGAATAAAGAAATGTGCAAGTCAAAAAATGTCAAATAATTTGATTTTAATTTATGATTTATATTTATTGGGTCTGTAATTTATTATTCTTCTGTGTTATGTAATACAAACTGCTTTACATATTATTGTATAATTTCAAGTTGTTCGAAGTTGGCAGACAGTTGTGTTGCTGGGGAATGTATTGCACCACGTCTTTCCAACTAAAACACTAAAAAGTGGTGTTGTTGATCTAGTGGTTAGTGGCCTTGACTGCAATGCCGGAGATCGTTTTTTTTTTTATCGGAGATCGTAGGTTCGATACCCACCCAGGAAAAATGTTTGTGTGACGAGCTCAATTGTTGGTTCTGTGTCTGGGTGTAATTTATGTATAATATGTTTGTGTGTTTATCAGTTCTGTAGTACCCATAACACAAGATTTGCTTAACTTGGGACTAGACGATGTTTTGTGACAGTTGTGGAATATATTATATTATCCCTTTAACAATACAATTTAGGTCGTGAAATGTATCGCGTAAATAGCTCATGGTGAGTCTTTTGTAAACCATGACGTTCAAAATCGTCTGTCCGTACGTTCGTGAGCTGAACACGATTTTTACTATCGTAAATAATCTTAGAACTTAGCGCTACCAACCCTATTGAAACAGTAGGCAACAGTAGGCCCTTTCTATCCTGAAGCCGATTCATTGTTTTTACACACAATGAACGTTCTTGACCTCGTGACATATAGACTGGTTAATATTTGCCTCTCCTTCAGTTCAGGTTGCTGGTGATCAGACTTATTGATCTTCCTGTTGCTCAATAGCCCCCTGACACCCAAGCGAGCGCCGGCGCTCGCGCTCATAATTTCGCGCTACGCGCCGTTGTCAAATTTTCAAAAAAAGAATGTACAATATTTGAGCATTTTTTTTTTGTAGGGTATTTTGATATTTTTCCAAGAACGTAAAAAAAAAAGTTTTTATAGACAAATAACTTTCCGTGAATACCCGCGAACGCCGGCGTTCGCTGTAGTACCCGCGAACGCCGGCGTTCGCTTGATGGCTGAGACGATAGGTGGCACAGTGGGTATTTTTGCCAATGATGTTATCAATATGTAGGGACCCAATAGGGTCGAAGCCTACTGGGTTCATGAACCGATTTCTAAGAGAAAGATCCAGCCCTGATATGTAGGGCTAGGAAGGTACAAGGGCTTCGGGAGGTTACTCTGGGGAATACAGACAAAACCACAGATATACTATTGTTTTTAACATTGTCACTCAAACGTATACCATGGATCCAGCACATGATTCTAGACCCCCAGTGGCGGAATGTTTTGTCGGTTTTTTCTTAATTTTTTTTTCAATGATTTTTTTAAGTTTTTTAATTAAACAGTATAAAAACGTTATTTTAATATTCTTTGAAAAAAATGAATGAATTACATTCCAAATTAAAAAAAATACTAATTGCAAACCCCAATGCATTGCGTGCAAGAAATTCCATGGATACTCTTTTTGATCATGTTATGTATTACAAATATCTCGGTTACCATGTTTCTTATCCCTACTATTATCACCATATTCATCCACATACTCCGACACCTCGGCATGGCTACACCCAAGTATCAGCCATCCACGGAAGTCAATCCGTAATAAACTATATAAACAGATGCTTATCTGCACCCTAATTAATTACATAATATACAAGACATACGTCTCAGACCCTAATTTAATATCTTTGAACCACAATAATTCTGTTGTTAGAGAAAGACGAAGCTATACACTACAAATAGCAGTACCTATCTCTTTCTCACATATGAATTTTGATTCGATTGGTAATTCGTAAAGCCGGGTATAGACTCCTGCCTGTAACAAAGTTACCATCGTTTCCTTAACGTCGAACGCTTGGAGTAGGCCACGTCTCCAATTCCATTGTTATGATCACGTGACTGAGTGTTGAAATGACGTCAGAGCAAAGGAATTGCGGGCGTGACCAACTCAAAGCGTTCGACGTTAATGAAACGATCGTAACTTTACTAAGAAGCTGTGACTTTCACATGCGGAAGGTTGTTATTGCTGTTAAAAACTGTTATTGGCATTATTTTTTTTACAAACTTTATTTTTGTATGATTTTCAAGTGCTAAAATTCGTGGAGCCAAATTCAGACTTGCCAAAATCCGACGGCCGGACTGTACGCGTTAGCCCTTAGTGGCCTGTTGGTCTAGTGGTTAGTGGCCCTGACTGCTATGCCGTAATTCGTGGGTTCGATTCTCATCCAGGTTCTGTGTCCGGGTGTAATTTATCTACAATAGGTATGTATTTAGAAATATATAAGTATGTGTAACACTGCCGTGCAGATACTAAAACGCAGTAAAAGTATTGTAAAATACGCTATTTTACTGCGTTTTAGTGTCTGCACGGCAGAACAGTTGTCTAGTACCCATAACACAAGCTCTGCTTAGATTGGGACTAGACGGCGTTGTGTGATAGTTGTGGAATATATATTATATTATACTAGCGACCCGCCCCAGCTTCGCATGGGTAAATCCGTTACGTAGTTTTAAAAATCTAAACATACATAGGGACAGCAGACTTTGTTTTATACTATGTAGTGATTAGCGCGCAAGACGACCACAACCCTACTACATTGCATGTCATATTACAGTAGTCTGTACCCGCCTTAATACGGCCACAGGTCGCTCGACTGTAAAATTATACGATTTACATAATAATTTTTAATTAATAAACAAGTTGAGCTGTTATAATTAAAGGTTATCTCGGTGAGGGGAAGTCGTTATTTATCTTCGCTCCGAGTGTCTGGGGGTCGAGGATTTTGTTACGTTGCTATGGTTACCGTCGCTTGGATATTTGAGCTTTCTTATGTCATTATGTTAGAAGGATTAGGGAGTGAGATAATTGAAATGTTCTACAAGTTTCTATGTTTATTTTTTATTGAATTATATATTTTCTCCACGATGGTAGACATGGTCCTTAGACGTTTCTAATCTTCAGTTCTAAAACATTCGTGCGGCATCTCTCCGCAGATCATAACCCATTTGGTGTCATATGCCCGGATCCCTCAACCCTTTTTTATGATAGGTGAAAATCATCCAATGACGAATCCCGCACTTGGGTGGAGCGGATAACAGCGTCAGACTCTTACTGACTAAACAACCTACCCCATTCCTATAATACCATGAATACTAGGGCCAGAGCCTTCCTTTTAGATACGAATCCTCTTTAGTTTTTTTAATAGAGTGATTCAAGACCTCGAGACAAAGGTTTATATGCATTGCACCCGTGCGAAGCTGGGCCGGGTCGGCAGTAATCAATAAATTTTAAAATACTATACTCATAATATCACGCCAATATTCACTTTGCACTTAAAGCCTAACAGATAAGAACATCTCTGAACTTTTCGTTCCGGCGACTGCGTCCGCTTCAAGCAGTATATAAACAAGCTATATACGTACATGTTGTAATAATCAGCCCCCTTTATTTCCGTGCTTTATGCCCTGAAACATCGTTATTACGAGCAGTAAGTACGACTTTCGATGCCCGACAATAATATGAGCAGACAGGTGTGGTCCAAGTTATAAGGGACGCGGAAATAACGAAGTATTTGCGAGAGAGTTTAAATGATGTTGAAATTTTACCTACATGTTCATCATTGCTTTCCGCATTTTGATACCGCTTTCTGCTAGACACAGGCCTCTGTTTTTTTGTACTCTGCCAACCTTATTGATGAAAGCTTTCCGCATTATTCTAACGTTTTCTTTCTAGCCCAGTAAGTAGCATCTACTTTCACTCTTAGTCTGTGCATTCTTGTGAACACAAAAATAAATTCCTGAACAGCACAAGCGCATAGCATGGCATACGAACTTTTCTTCTAGAATCATATTTTACTTTTGAGAAAGAAAAATGAAAAGGAAAGAAAGTAAATACGTTTATTTGGAACAAAGACCGCACAACGCAATAAGTTTGTCAACACACAAACAGAATAAATATTGCCTCTGTTTCATTGCCTTTAATTTATCTAATTTATGTATACTTTTTTTGACCAATCAGTATTTTGAAAATACAAAAGTGCCTATAAATGGTATATTTTTAATAAACAATTCTGGTTTCTGTCTTTTGTCTACGTTTAATTTTGATGAAATTAACGTTAAGCAGTTGCTTTTTTGATCGTTTTAATTTCTTTAAATCATGTACTTTTACCATAGATATATCACTGTTTGATCTATCTATGCAAAACGGGGCGCTTGGGGGAGTCCTATGTCTAACACTGGGTGTCTTTCGGCTTAAATGATGATGACGATGATGTATTTTTATGATATCTCACATCTTTACTGCAACACGCTCAACTCTCATGCCTTGTCCCCCACAACGCACATGACGTGTGTTACTCGACGAACATGCAATAATGCGCGGGCGTCTAAACCGACGCGACTTTTAAAAGTTGTGCGTTAAGTTGCCGACAGGCTTCGACTTCGACTTCCACGTACAGGTGAGTGCTGTGTACGAGTTAGTGGGAAGCAGGATAGTCCTATTTGTTTTTTGGTATTTGTCAGGTGAGCAGAAATTGGTCCTTACGTTAGTAACGAATTTCCATATAAGTTAAAGTTAATATGAACATAATTAAAACAATAACCAATCTCTGCTATTGTTTTTGTCTGTACTTATTCTTTACTAGGTTTTGCTCTCTGCTTCTTCCGTGTGAATGTCGATTATTATGGACACAAAGTCGAAGTCTGTTTTGTAGTCGAAGTTGGACTTCAAGCTGACTCTATCCTAGATTTCATCAAATTTGGTTCGAACTGGTCTATCTCGATTCAGCTTTGTGGTAAGCATCTAGGTCAGGGGTGGCCAACCGGTCGATCGCGATCGACTAGTCGATCTCAGCAGTTAATCCAGTCGATCTTAACCAGCAATAATGTATTTACTTTTGGGCTAGCAGGACTATACCATGGGGCATTACATATGTATTACCTTATCAACTCGTTATTTTTCTATATCAAAAAAAAGTCTGTTGATATTTTTGGGTTTGCTTCTTTCTTTTTTTACCGAAGCTTTGTGTAAAAATATTTGAACTCGTTTGCCATGTCATTTGTATTGTTAAATTTATCTAAACTTTGTGCCTAGTGGTGGTAGATCTTGTAGAGTCTAGTTAGTAAACAGTAGACCGTGAGCCCAATTAAGTTGGCCACCCCTGATCTAGGTCGTCTCGTCTCTTCCCAGGGTTCGGCGATTTCGTCCATCCTCTTGGCCACATTTTGTGGAGACTTACCAGAGGTTAATGGAGGTGTATGCGGCTGACATAGCTTGGTATCTCCGTTTTTAGCTTCTTTCTATTATATTTACCAAAATATAAACATAGTAAAAACCCAAAAATGACAGTTTAATTTTACGGGCATTGACTTAACAGCACAACGTATTTCCTAAGTAGCCACCGAAGCAAAAAAATCCGTTGACAACAACAAACACAGTGATAAATTAAATGTTCATTAAAGAGCTTCCTATAAAACTGAAAACAAATGAGCCTGTCCACGCGAACAGGTTCACAATTACATTATGGCCACCCTACCATAAGTTTAGACCGTCGAATACGATCCATCGCCCAGGAAGTCACACAAGAACCAAAAAACAAAGAACCATCAATTCCATTTCCCACCACAAATTCATTACCATCAAAAGGGTGGCAAAGTTCATCTTAAACTGGTCGTTAAAGTCCTTTTAATAAATGGATAGAATATTAGATATTGTTTAATGAAATGCATGCTCTGTGAGCGCAGGTTTTATATTTTTAATTGATGTGAGAATGTCCCAATTAGGAATTAATTATTTATGGTATCCCCGTGTATCGTTACGCTGGAATATCTTTATGGTTTGTTGGTTATTAGGTAAATAAACAAACAGTTATTTGAGAAATACTTGTAGATATTTCTTGGTACGGTACTATGAAGAAAAATATCTAGATTTTTATCGACTAGTACAGTTTATTTAATAGGATCTGTTCATTTATTTATTTATTTATTCTAATATACATATGCAATGGTGTAGAAATGAGGAAAGCTTGCGAACCCTTAAATATAATCAAATACTTATATATTTTTCAGGATATTTTTTATTATGTATTTATTCTTAGTATAAGGTATTATAATAAAAATAATTACAACATCCTGAAAAATACCAAATATTTGTTTGATTCTATTTACTGCCGTGGATTTAGCTCTTGTACCTAGTCCTTATAATCCAAATATATATGATAAAATATACAAGTAATAATGATAACAACACTACTACATTCCATATCAAAACGTTATCAAAAACGATATTCTGTAATCTCTTCGAATGCTATACGTAACCGATAATTGAATTTTCTAATTTTAGATAACCCTGCAAAAACTTCCACTTGCATCAGGCAATGATTTGTGGTTTTACGGGGGTTCCCCTAAAACCGTTAGTAACCGTAAGTTGCGATAGTCAGAATTCTACGAATTTTTCCGGTAGTTTTTTTTACCTTTGATTAGATCACAGTGACTTACGAGTAACCTACTACTTGCGTCTGGTATGTCAGAAAAGACCTTTTTACAAGCATGACAATGGAATATTATGATGACATGGAGCTGTTCCCTCTCCTAGAGAGGAGACCTGTATCCCAGTAGTGGGAACATTAAAAAAGTTGATGATGATGATGATGGAGCTGATATGATGATGGATCTAGAAGGTGGCTATAAAAACTCGGTAATCAAAAGACATAACCCCATCCAGTTTAGGCTCGTGTGATTCGTCTTGACGATTATTTTGGTGTCAGATGGTAACCAGGATCCGGTAATAGAACTGGAAGATAGGCATAGTTACTCGGTAATACAATAAGATAAGCCTAATCTGTTTGTACTTTTCGGGAAGGTCTTGATGATTATTAATTACAAAGGTTTTTTTTTTTATGGTAGGTAAAAATCATCCAATGACGAGTCCCGCTCTTGGGCGGAGCGGAAAACAAGTGTCAGACTCTTACTGACTAAAAAACCTACCCCATTCCTACATCGCCATACATACCAGGGCCAGAGCCTTCCTTTTCAGACACAAACCCGTGGCCCTGATTGGCTTCGACTCTTCTGCAGGGTCCCTACGGTTGCTGACAACTCCTTGAGGCGCGCGGGAACAGTGCGCGCCGTCGACAACTGGGCTTGGTCCGGACGATTACCAGACGACCGGACGGCGAGCTACCCAATGCTCACCGTCCGCAAGCCCGCGCCTACGGTGGCCGGAAGTCAGGATCGGAATCCCGGCGGCTTCTGGGGCGCAAACGCCGTTGCCTTATGCGGTCAGCCTCCTAATTACAAAGGTTAATACAGAACTATAAAAGCTTGTTATGAAAGAACTATTTTCATTGAAAAACTTATTGCAAGCATAATATAAGTTTCACCTGTCCCGATGTTTATGATCAAATCTTGTAAATTAAATTTGATCTACTTCCCGGTTACCGATTGAGCTGAAATTTTGCATACGTGTGTGAATCGCGTGACAATGCAATATTATGACATGGAGCTGATCTGATGACGGAACTGGAAGGTAGCCATAGCAACTTGGCAATAAAACTACAAACCCTTCGAGTTTGAGCTAGCTAGCGGGCGAAGCCGCTGGTAGAAGCCAGTTCTCTATAATCTCAAAGCTGTTGAAAAAAAACACGCTTAGGGTATTTCCATTTTTTTTTTTTTTTGTAAATAACGAAATTATGTAATGTTGCCTTTTCATCAAACATTGCTCTAGATTGTGTTGGACGAAGCCATAGCTTTTTAAACCATTCTGACATTCATCGTAGAAGAGTAGGAAATGGTCCTCTGAAATCTTTAAAACATTTTTGTTTTTAACAGGTTGCTATGGTTTTTCTATGCCATTAAAATGACATACTGTTTTCCTTAATACTACATAGTCTACCAAAATTATAATTTTACCAAACAAAATTTCTCTTATCTTAATACGTAGTTTACAGTTTGAATTCTATTATTTTATGGTTATTTGTTGGGTTTTTCCTGAAACTGTTGTCCTGGCCTATTATAGAAGAAGCCACAACGTACCTTTCCTAGTTAACCACCATAGGTAAATTTCGTTACAAACAATTAATTTTACCACTTTATAACTATTTATTAGATTAGCGCAGCGTAGCTCAATAATGACTTTAACTATCGAGTGGTCGGGGCTACAAACCCAGGCAGATGCCTTACTTTGAGCAATTTAATTCATCACCACTGCTCTCAAAACAGTCAAGGAAAATATCGTGCGGAACCCGGCATGTCCTAGAACCAAAAAATCAAAGATATATATATTTTTTCTATTGGTTATAGGTTCGCGCTTGACCGCTATCTCATCTGATGGAAAACGACTATGCGGTCGACGATGGAGCGCGCTTACCTAGAAATAACCTATTCACTCTTGACTTAAAGATTCCCGGATTGTAGCTATTAGGAAACACAGGTTCCGGCAAGGAATTCCACTCCTTGGCTGTACGCACAATGAAAGTGTTGCCCAAACGTTTTGTACGTATATGCTAGGGATAGGGATGTCCACCATGCACCAGTGGCGCATTGCCTTACGATATTGATATCTTCCAACTTGCACTTTTTTACTTACTTAGGTGGTATAATCATCAAAAAACGTCTCGCGCCTTTTGTTGGAGCGGGAATGTAACGTTGCCGTACATGATAAGCGTCACGCGCCTTTCGGCTGAGATTTCGGTTTGTCCTTTTAGGCTTTCGTTCGGCTGAGATTTCGGTTTGTCCTTTTAGGCTTTCGTACGCACTTAATATAATAGATAGTCAAGCCATTGTGCCGGATTTTCCTCTTTGCTTGACTTTTGACATTATAAATCACAAACGAAGATACGTTCAAATACCTAGAAGATGGATGACATTTTAACTGTGGTGGTTCCCAAAGCGTAAATTATTGTTGAATAATTGTGATACTTATTACTCAAAGAGAATGTCTTGCCTGCAATTTATTTTATTACTGAAGTATTAGAATGTTACTATTATTGATAGGTCCGTTCTATTTTAGTTAATTAAGGCCCCCAAGAGCACACTGGTGTCTACACACCAGTCTTTTAATTTTATCTGGAATTACGGTGCGGTGGTCGATAGGTTGAACTGGCATTCGGCTTCGGCCGCGTAAAAGCAGATAATTGGCCCAAGGGAACATTAAAACTAATCTATGAAAAAAAAAACAAATAATATCCATGTCTTTATAGTAATCAATAAATATTATATATCTATCTATCTATCTATTTGCTATTCCAGAACATGGTCTACTCGTGAGCTAAATTCTATTCAAGTCCGTTCAGCAGTTCGAGCGTAAAGAAGTAACGAACATACACATACAAAATTTATTAATTAATATTAGTAATTAATAAAAGTAAATTTCATTTTTCGTTTCATCAGATTTCTTTAGGCAAGGACTGACAAAGGCTGAAGTATAGACTTTTCTCCTCTATAAAATACGTAGGTACTTAAAAATAAGTGTAGCACCAGACTTGGAATTATACGTGTATATCATCTATGTGTTCATAATACATTATCTCTTAGCCAAACACATTTTTTTATTTGACATACTTAAACACTAACAAACCTTGTAAGAAAGTTCCTCTTCTTCTCCATTATCTGTTCTCGCCGAGAGCACGCTTTAAAAAAAAATTTGTAAATTAGTTCTCGAACCCTATCGCACCTGTTAGTAAGCACTAAGCAGTGATATGTTTTGCTTTTGACGTTGCAGTGAAATAGTTTATATTGACCCTTGACCCCAATCTAAAGGACCTTGCATTAGTCTTAAGAGGGAACTCCCGAAACATTTCGTCAAATAACCGAAGCTCCCTAAATTGTACGAGGGGCCGGTTAGGAGGCAAGAGGCAACCATTAGTCATAGAATACCTACAGTACCACATCCGGAGTTACAGAGAGGATAATGGTATTAATAAACCTAAATAAGTAAATACCTACACTTGTTTTTAAGTGGTGCGATCATTGTTCTTCCATTCTGTGTTACTATTTTTTTTTAATTGGGTTAAAACCATCCAATGACGAAGTCTTCCTGACTAAACAATCTATCCCGTTTCTTCCTCAATTAAAATTAAGAATGAATCACTTCTATTTAAAAAAAAAACAACGTCAAAAAACGTTGTGTAATTTTAAAGATCTAATGCATAGGAACAGACAGCGGAAAGCGACTTTGTTTTATACTATGTTGTTATTAACAAGTACATTTGTCCATTGTTTACAGTATTTTTCTTACTATTCCGTCTCATAGAGAGGAGGCCTGAGGCCCAGCAAATGTAGAGGCCCAACTGCAGGGCCGAAGCCTACTGGGGCCCCGGTGCGGTTTCTGAAAGGAACGTCCGACCCTGGCATGAAGGCTGAGAAGGAATGGTGTGGGTCGTTTAGTCAGTAAAAGTCTGACACTGTTTCCTCCCAAGAGATGAATTCGTTATTAGATGATTTTTCATCATAAAAAACGGCTCAGTAGTGAGAACATTGTAAGGCCAGTGCTGTGCTGACGTAAAGTGCATGTAAGGAGTTTTCAAAGACACAGTCGGTTCCGATATTCTAAGCAAGTCTTCTCTAAGAATACTTTTATGTGTAAAGGTCATCTTGAAAAGGAGATAATGAAGTAATCTACACTCTGAACAAACTCAAAGTAAGTAATTAAAAGACTTAAAAGGTAAACTAGGTAATGGTCAGGCATTGCGACAAGGCTAGGACAGTGGCCGAACTATTGGCTGATGTACTGCGTGTTGCCGAGTCGATTCCCGCAGATATTATAAACTAGCAACCTGCCCCAGCTTCGCACGAGTGCAAAGGTAATCTACACTAATATAATAAAGAGGTAAAGTTTGTTTTTTTGTTTGTAGGGGGTAATCTCTGGAACTACTTGTCCGATTGGAAAAATTTAAGCAACAATAGAAAGCTGCTTTACTCCTGAGTGACATAGGCTATATTTTATGTACGCGGGCGAAGCTGCGGGCAAAAGCTAGTATATTATATCTATAAACCTTCCTCTTAAGTCACTCTATCTATTAAAAAAAAACTGCATCAAAATCCGTTGCGTACTTTTAAAGATATAAGAAGAAGAAGATATAAGCATACATAGGATCTAAGCAACTTTGTTTTTTACCATGTAAAGAAGTACCCTACTGCATCAGTATATCTGTGTGAACGCGACAAACTCAAAAACTATTGAACAATCTATTCTTCTTCTTCTTCTTTTCGAGTCGATGATAAACTCCTCAAACTGTTGGGGCCCAGTAGGTGGCTACGTTAACAGCAGCATCGGTGGCACTCAATAAATCCTCCATAGTGCAGGTGTATGGGCACTTAGGGCACTCCAGCAAGTGGCTCATCTTTTGAACTGGGGCACCGCACTCACAATGAGCATCCGACGGGTCTATAAAACCCCATTTCGCCAAGTTATATTTACAGCGGCCTATCTGGGTACGCAACTGATTTAATGATTTTCATACAGGCCACTGCAATTCTTGTCCAGGCGGGAGAATTTCTTGAGGTCTCAAGAAGTCGGATGGCGGTAGGTGATGTTCCTCCCAAAGCTTTATTCTTTCCCTATTAGGTGGGTTGAGAATTCTCAACAATCTATTCACTCTTGACATAGCATCAGCGTTATAATGGTCGCACTGCTGGGAATCAGACCTCTCTAGGAGAGAGAATGGGCAGTAATTAACCACGCGGATCCAGTGCAGATTGGTAGATATCATAAGACTTCGAATTTTTGGTTCTAGGACATGCCGGTTTTCTTACCATGTTTCACCGTTTCGTTCACTCTTGACTTAAAGACCCCTTTTATAGCTATCTGTGTTCGTGGCCTGTACCTTATAGTACATTTTCGCACAGGTATTAGTAGGTACAAATCAATTAGTATTTTACGAGCGTGTATCAAATTAATAGTTGTGGCGTGCGTCATTATGCCGATGGCGGCGTGTGAAGGTACGTGGCGACGAGAACTGCGGCCACGTCGCGCGTCGTGAGTACGAGTACGGAGACGGTTCATTCATGGGGTATTTAGTCTCGAAATTTCTGCAAAGTAAGCTGTGTGATGTGTGTCCTTTTTCAAGAGCTACCGGATACGTACTCCCTTTTTTAGTTCAAGCTCTTATATTCCATCCTAAGGTTTTCTGGTAGATATCGCCGTCAGCGATAAGACCGCTTTTGTACCCAGTCATATAAGTTTCTGTGAAATTGTTACTTTTTTGGTGTACAATAAAGTATTATTCTATTCTATTCCATTCTATTCTATTACGTTTTATTTCGATCCAATGGTTTTTGGTAGTTAGTATGAAACGACCGCTACCTACAGGTCTTTGGACTCAATCAGCTGATGGTCCAAATATCCCCCCATGGGATTAAAACGATAAAAAATTTAGCGTGTATATGTCGTCACTCGTAGCTGGATTATAGAAATTGATCACTCCTTGATATGGCCAAGTAAAACTGGCTAGATCGTTGAAACGCTAACATTTGACGTTATTTGAATATTCGTTTGATCATAACATTGATGTAGAATTTCTGTGGAATTAAGTCTAAAGAAACTAAGCCAAAATACCACAAAAAACACTATCGATTTGAAAAGATAAAATTAAAAAACTTCGTTTTAAATCATCAGCTGAGCGAGCCCAATGCCCTGTGGGTAGTGGTCGATCGTTGCGTACTAACTACCAAAAACCCTTAAATTGAAATGAAACGTAATCTACGTATCCGGTAGCTCTTGAAAAAGTTCCAAAGTGTGCTGTTAAGGCGAGATAAGTACCGAAAAAATTTCCACACTGCAATATTGTACACATCTAGTTACCCTATCTTTTCCCACGTGTGTTCTGTGTGTATAAACAAAGCAACATTTTCGACTAACTCACGTGGCATACACGAAAATAGCAATCGTACGACGGCTCTCCCAATCTTATCACACACTTCCTACTGATATAAGATTAGGTACCTACTTCGAGAGATAACAAATCACTCGTCATTATCTCGTCTTGATATTAAAATACTACGTCTTATTTTCAGATTTAGGTTATTAGGCGTAGTTTCCAATATTACGGCCATTTGCGACGTTTGGGTATTAATGTCACCTCTTATCGCTAAAATAATGATATATCATAGTAATTACTAGTTCAATATGTACTCTGTTGGTCCTGACTTACGAGTTTGTAGGTCCCAGTTTCAAACTCAGCTAGGCGCATTGCTTTGTGTAATTTGCAACGAAAAGTGACATTGATTTATATTGATGATATGTATGTATTTAAAAATATATGAGCATAGTAACACACACAACACATAAGTCTCGAGCAAATCGGGTACAGCCGCACCATACTTTTCTCGAAACGTTTCGCGGCTATTTCACCCCCTGTATCATTAGTATAACCAGAAATTAAATGAAGGACAGATTTATATCGGTATTGAACGATTCTTCATACAAATAGCCATGCAAACTAGATAACAAGCGGTAATGAAATGTTATCAGGTCTTGGAAGGCGTGACAAGCTATTAAAAGTTAAAGTAGCATTTTACACGCCCTACTCATTACAACCAAGCGCCTATTATATTAGTCTATGAACACACGAACTATTAGGGATGAGACGTCGATGAAGGACAAGTATCGATAGTGACAAAGTTTGGTTACTTTGCCTGTGGCAAATATCTTTTGTGGCCCAATTTTATTAACCAATAGTGTTGAGAGAGCAGTTTTGTTTTAGTGGAAAATATTTAAAGTATGAAATTTATTTTATTACGCAAGTATTTTTTTTTTTTTTTGTAAGTATAGGTTTACATCTGATATGTATTATGCAACAAATAGGATACATGGAACATATGTAAAAAAATTATACATAAGAGCCAAAGTATTTACTTGGCGACTTTAGGTACTATAGTTACTTTCTTAGAGCCGTTTCGAACAAATTCTGTAGAAAGTTTGACTAAAACTAGTTGCCATGATCAGTGTTGCAATCTATTTTATTCAGATTAATTTCAAAGGTGAAAGAATTTCTCAATTTGTTCAATAAGATGGTTTGCTAATTTTTGGGGGCCCAGAAACACTGCCCCGTCTAGTTTCGGTATCTACGCCACTCAACATAGTGGTGAAATCCTACATATTTTTATGCATATATAAATTGTAATAAATAATCATAAACAGACAATAAAGCTTTATCATGAAACCACAAAATATAACGCGTAGCACTCATTTCCCACGGCTGATATTATAAAAAAACTGTGCCACGATAATCTACTAGTAAAATAAAAATACAATAGGTTATAAATAATTATTATTGTTGTGAAACAATCGCTTTAGTAAAATTTTGTATAGTAAACAATACATTAGCACGTAGATTTTTAATTATAAGTTAACATAAGTTTTCCCTTTAAAAAAAATCTTGTAGTTTTTTTGTTCTCATGGAATAGTTTTATGAGAAATACCTTGTAGTAATTTGCACTTTTTTATTTTTGGTAGATACTTATCACACTTCACACTAGTATAATAAAGGGTGAAAGTTTATGAGTCTGTGTGTGTGCGGATTTCAATAAATCTATTAATTTTGGCAAATAGGCGGACCATGTCCTGGACAGACTACATTATGGGAACTTCTCGTGATGAAAAGTATCCTCTGCGGGAACTTTTGATTCACATAGGACACTTTTGTTTCACATAGGATACTTTTGATTCACATAGGATGCATTTGAGGGAGTATGTTCCTTTGTTATAAATTTTCTACTTTAATTCACGAAGCCGCTAGCAGCAAGTTGAAAATACATAATAATTTTGTCACTTTTATTACTGTCATGGCTGACATGTTTATTTTTTTATCTTTTACGTACTTTAATCATTTTCATACCCATGTGATACTTGAACATGGAAAACTTCTCTCATGGAATCTAGACGTAATTATAAATATTAAAATTATAGTATTAAACTAATACCCACAGAGGCAGGAGCCGCTGCGAAATATCAAGTACGGCTTCCCAACTCTTTGGACACTAAGCTTTAGTCCACTATTCGAAATAACGAAACTTACCACATTCTTATAAATTATATATAAACCAAGTCAATCAACAGATCAAAAGGCCTCACATACCAATATATCATACCCACTATCAAATCATTCGATTATCATCAAATTTATTTCTAATTTACACCACCTGGCAACAACGATATAAAAATGTCAAATTGTTAATGAGTCGCTCACTGATTGGTCGGCTACGATTACCGTATGGAGTTCAAGGATGATTCCACTAAGCCACTATCAATAATCATGTATTTATTTTAGGATTCCGTGGAAATACGCAGCTTTATAATTGACTAGCGACCCGCCCCAGCTTCACATGGGTGCAATGGTGATACTAAATATATTATGCATGCATTATACATATAAACCTTCCTCATTAATCACTCTATCTACTAAAAAAAATTATTAAAATCCTTTGCGTAGTTTTAAAGATTTAAATGTAATGATGTAAACTACTGCTTGACTGCATACCCACCTGATGGTCAGCAGTGATGCGAACGTTGATGGTAAGGCGCACTAGTTTATTAAGAGCCTATTCACTCTAGCCTTGATGACACTTAAATTATAATCAGAGAAGAAGACTGCGTCAGGCAAATTGTTCCAGTCTTTCGATGTTACCTTGTTTTGTACTTATATTGTAAACAATTTTTTGCAATATGAGTTTTATGCTATACTATACGAGTATATGTACTATACTCTCTATTTAGTATTTTACTATGTACAATATTGAATGGTTTCGTTACATTAGTAAAGAAACGATTCTGGGTAATATACTACCAATAAATATTATATGTAGTAAAATATATTTCTATCAATAACTATTTTCTTTGCTACATTTTCGAGAATTCTTGGAAAATCTCTACCTTGGTTACTATTTTTCTGAGAAAACAACTGTAATAATCTTTCTGTTTATAAAATACCTTCAATAACGGTTACTAAAAATGGCACAACTCGACCTTTACGAAAAATGGTATACATTGACGTATATACTTACATAAGTAGGTTAGTGTGTATGTGAATAGATAACGATGACTCAATGTAACTGTTTCAACAAAAAAACGTATCTCTGATAAAAATATTTCCGCAAATCTTTGAACTAAGATTTATCTGCAGAACCAAACCTTTTTTTTATTACATCATCTTCAGTAGGAGTGGCAAAGTTGAAAAAGAAAATTAATCAGAATACATCATTAATTAAAATTTACATCATGCCTATTATGTGTTGAACACATGTATATTATTAAGATACATCACAAAGTCGAGACATAGTTACATTACAATAAATTATAAAGAAACGTTGCTTATTAAAACTTTAGACAGAATACTCGTGACCGCCAACTGAGACAATAAAATATTTGACGAGCATAATTTGTCCCACATTATAATATTTTTAAGTTGGAATGTAGATTAATTGAAACAAAAATGTCTGCTTGGTTTTATTTAGATAGCGAGCGTCAGGAAATGAGAATAGTTTCTCAGGTTTGGAAGAGACACCTCAGTATATTGAGCTAACAACTAGAATGTGTGTGAATCGTAGAAGATTTGTGACGCTTAAAAATAATATCTTATTAATTTTTTTGACACAAATAAAACACAAAGACAATTTTAATTTATTCCAAAAAGAACCAACACAGTATATTAAAAAAAAATCCATATCACGGATTTTTCTTCTGTCTTCTGTAATTACTTTGCCGAGGCAAAGATTTTGATTCCCACTGCTACAAACTAATACGTCGTAAAACCAAAAAATGCCAGCTTCGGCAAACATCGCGCCAATTCGGCGTTTATCGACATCGCTCGCGTCACTAGTTCAAGGGCAGACACGCGGAAAATTTCATGGTCGCCTGTTCACGTTTCAACTGATAATTTAATAGGCGTTCGTTGCGTTGCGTAATAATTAAATAATTCTGCTAATCGGAATAATTGGGCCCGAAAAGATAAGCCATATGGAAACCACAATATTATGTTGTAAGCCTCATTTTGTGTGAATTCCTGTAATTCAATGTCAATATTTTTGTTATTAAACATTACCACCACGGTCGTGTGCTTGCGACTGGGTACTACACCTGGTTCACCTCTTCAATCCCTATCATCATCATCATCAGCCTTTTTAATGTTCCTACTGCAGGGACACAGGCCTCCACTCTAAGAGAGGGCCGTAATAGATAGATAGATATATTCTTTATTGCACACCAGAAATAAAATTAACAATAGGAACTTAAAATTAAAAGAGAAAAAAAAAAAATATAGAAAAAAAAAAGAAAAAAAAAAGTATATAATAAAGTATATAATAAATAAATAAAAGAGTGTCACAATGGGTGGTCTTATCGCTAAAAGCGATTTTTTAAAGACAACCTTTGGATGGATTTTACAAAGAAGGAAAGAAAGATACGTACGTAATCCACCACGCAGGCCCAGTGCGTTTTGGTGGATGTCACATGTCTTCGAATTTTTGGTTCTAGGACATGCCGGTTTCCTCATGATGTTTTCCTTCACCGTTTTGAGAGCAGTGGTGAAGAAATAAATTACACAAAGTAATGCGCCTGGCTGGGTTTGAACGCGACCTACAACAGATAAGTCGGGGCCATTACCACTCGGCCACCACTGACACAATCCCCATCAGTGACAGAAGACCTGTCGTGATGGAGTACATGGTATGTGCGATCAAGGCGGAATAAACGAGAGAGTATTTGTCTGTTATATCCGTCGTGCGCAGTTGAAAGGTTCTGTTTCTATGGATACAATTTAGATAGACCTGGGTTTTAACCTAGCCAAGTCAATGACGGCGCGAACAGTTCCCGCGCGCCTCAAGGTGTTGTCAGCAAACCGTTGGGACCCTGCAGTACGGTCGAAGCTAACTGTAGGGGCCCTTAAAGGTCGAAGCCTTCTGGAGCTGCCGGTTTGTGTGCAACTGTTACCGCGGCTCTGAGAATAAGGCAAGGAAGGTACGGGGTAGGTTTTTTAGTCAGTAAGAGTCTGAGTGAGAGTCTGAGCTCTTGGGCGGAGCGGAAGACTGGTCTCCCGCTCCGCCCAGGAGCGGGTTTCGTCATTCGATGATTTTCACCTAACATAAAAAAAAAACGGTTGAAGCTAACTGGGGCCAGAGGTTCGTGTCTGAAAGGAAGGCTCTGGCCCTGGTATATATGGCGTCGTAGGAACGGGGTAGGTTGTTTAGTCAGTAACAGTCTGACACTGTTTCTCGCTCCGCCCAAGGGCGGTTTTCATCATTCGTCACTTGGGGATTCCTATCTCTGTTGGAAGGCTTCCACCTGAAATGATGATGATAACTTTTTCATGTAATATACTTATTGTGAATGCGCCAGGGTAGCCCGTGAAATTAAAAATTTTGAAACTCAAAGTTAACTATAAGTGACAAAAATTTATAGTTTATTAAAACTTTAAATATATAGTTTTTATCATTACTAGCAGCGCTATCTATCGGCAGTATTGAATATTAATCGCGTTTTTTTTTCGAAATTGGGATAATTTTTGACTTAATGTTTTTTCAAACTATTTGTCAATCATTGTCGATGGTAAAATGTCACTCTTTCTATATCTATACCTCTACGGTCCAGATCAAGTGTTTCACCTACATCGCAAGACTGGAACAATTTTCCAGCAACGGTCCTTCATAATTAAGGTGTCTTTAAAGCTAAAATAAAAAGACTCAAATTAAACTAGTCCACTTCACCATCGACAACAATTGCATCACTGCTTACCATCAGGTGGCAATGCAGTCAACACTAGATTACATCAATAAAAAAAGTATTTTCTAAAAAGCTTTGTAGAATTAAAATAAATACCGTTTTCATATTATTTAAAAAACCCCAAAGATCATGAATAAATTTTGTTTTATGGTGGAAAAAATCATTCATCATGGATTGGAATAGTGTCAGAATTTAACCGATTAAACGGCCCCACCCAGTTCTATCTTTGCCTTTGTCCTAAGGCCCCGGTGTGACCCTTTCGCATTAACCCATGGAGAAGAATATGTGAGGAGAGTACCTTGGAAAAGAATATCATGCATGAATAGGTCAAATATAAATGGAATAATTTGCGAATTCACGTGCTATAGTTATTTCTGTAGACAATAGATTACTAACGTCAGTACTACAGTTTTACGTCAAAACAAATGAATGTCGTAATTACAGTACTCTTATTCTAAGGCTGCGGTTCCACTAGAGATGCGCTAAGTTATAAATGTGAGTTTCCACCAATAAGGAATTTTCAAAGTTAACACCCCTCCCCCTCCTTAGTCGTTTACTCTTGTCAGAGTGGTCGTGGTTGACAATGTTGCATTTTCGTTGGCTAGTGAGGCTCCCGTGATGCGTGTCCACACCACAGTTACTCTAACGTAGTGGTTACCATTTTTTCTAAAAGAGGCCATCAAACAATTGATAAACCAACCAACGATTGCATCTCTACTTAGGTACCATCCGGTGGAATCGCAGTCAAGCACTAGTTTCTTCTGGGGCCAAGGATAGATGCGAAAATGAAACACCGGGGCCTTGGAACTAAGGCAGGAAGGAACGGTGGGTCGTTTAGTCAGTAGAAGTCTGACACTGTCTCCCGTTCCGCCCAAGGGCGAGATTCGTCATTCGATGATTTTGCCCACCAAAAAAAGGCAAGCACTAGTTTATACCTATCAATTAAAATAAAATCAATAATTAATAAACCAACCAACGATTGCATCACTAGTTACCATCAGGTGGAATCGCAATCAAGCACTAGTTTATATCAATTAAAAAAAAAAAACACAATACACCCCACATCCATAATAACATGTCCTTTCTTTGGCATTGCTCGTCAAATCGTTGAGCTTCTACTAAGAACTCAAACTTATCGATATCTCAACGCAATCCCGTGATAAAGGGTCTTGACTGACAGACAGAAGAACAACAAAGTGATCTTATAAGGGTTCAGTTTTTTTCTTTGAGGAACCCTAAAAACTACAAAATCGTACTCCTGCATTGTCACCATTTACACTAATCTATGTCCAGCCATAGAGTAGCTAGAACACAGATGTGACGTGATACAGAGCTGAGCTCTCACCGTGATGGCTGCCATTTAATCAAAGGCTTCTGTATTGCTCTGCAGTCTGCAGCGCCACTGCAGTGCTTGCTCGTAGTTCTAACTGTATATGACATTGCTGCAACATGGAGGGAGTTATTGAAATGGTGTAGTAAAACGTGGATTTAAGAAAGAAAGAAACAAGTTTATTTACCTATAAGTATTCCTTTTTTTTATGGTGGGAAAAATCATCGAATGATGATCTGATCGGGAGACAGTGTCAGACTTCTACTGACTTAACGACCTACCGTTCCTTCTTGCCTTAGTTACCGAACGGTTCCCCGTGAAGCGGTGAGCCTTCTTGCTGGCCTACCACCATTGGATCTGGAGGCAACAGTCTTTGCACACATGCACGATATGTGAGATGCAATGCCGGGGAGAAACTCCGCTGTCGCGACAAGTCGCAACATGACGGACGAAACTCCGGCGGGATCTCGTAATGACGAAATGGTGTCAGCGACTGTCGCAACGACTGTCCTAAGTCCTTTGAGGCGTGGCTGGAAAGTCCTCACGGCGACCTAAAAGCATACTTATGACAAAAACAAATTCTATAAATTAAAATATTGCAAGTTTTGCGACCCATCCGCGCAAAACGGCCAGTACTCAGAAACCAGCGCCACTCGATGGAAGTTGGGATAATTTATTATTTACAGGATACAGGAATTTTTACCATGGGGGTATGCCCCTTAGAATATGATAAGGCTGCTAAATATCGATAACTTAATCATGAGATAGAGTGATAGATTTAAAAATATCAGATTTTCGGGTAAGACAGTTAAAAATTTGGCATGTTTAATTACTATCTCAACGATCAATTTGTATGTAGTTTTGCGGCATTCTGAGAAATTCAAGATAGAGATTCTAGATACGATCATATGACTGATGCTATCTTTATTCATGATTTTTATCTTCAGACGTAAGTTGATCGTCTGGGCGGTATTTAAATCCAGCCTAGCCTTGAGATGATCCCCCCATTCTTGTTCACCGATCCGCGTCATTTGAATGACGCTCTACCAAAATCCGCAATTTTACTTTTTACACAGAAATAAATCAAACATTACGATGCCTGGACACTGCCTATAAAATGTCGTAGGAAAGTCGTGAGATAAAATATATACAAATGTTATAAAAATGAATCAGCACTGAAAATGTTCCTCTAGTGACCCAAATATACCTCATCAGCTGATCACGTCATTGTGTAATAGGAATAGCACCTGTGTAATGTTGTGGCCGTTTGCGAATACCGACATTTTGCAAAATGGCTAGACGATTTAATTTTTTTTCAGCTTATTCTTTTTTTCTGGCATATCTAGAAGCTTACAATATCCGTTTTTAGTATATGAATTTCATTCGTTAAGTATTGTATATACTTATGTAAATAGTATACCACAAACTCCAAACTTTCTCCTCTATTTGTTAGAGGAGAAAGATACAAGAGTAGTTTTAAAAAAATCGCTTTTAGCTATAAGACCATCCATTATAACACCTTAGGAGATCTTCTAGCGTTTGACCATCGATATGAATACAGTTTGATCTTATATAGAGTTCAGCACGATGCGCTTGCTTCAATTGACAAACGAGCCAAGAGGATGCAGACTACACGACGATGATGATGCCTAGAGGTCGATGACAGGCTTTGATACAGCAACCGGACCGAGTTATAGCTAAAAAAGGGCCAGAACTGAGAAGATTAGGATAGAATAAACTTTATTGTACACCAAAAAGTAACAGAACTTACGAGTATACATAACCTTAGTTCATTAAACCCCAAGAGGACAACGGTGGCAAAGGCAACGGCGCACTCGCCGTAGCCGTCGCCGCCGCGATCCTGCCGATATCCGGCCACCGTAGACACTGGCTTGCGGACGGTGAGCAATGGGTAGCTCGCCCTCCGGTCGTCTGGTAGCAGTCCAGACCGAGCCCAAGTCGTCGACGGCGCGCTCCGTTCCCGCGCGCCTCAACGAGTTGTCAGCACACCGTAGGGGCCCAACAGGGTCGAAGCCTCCCGGAGCTGAGGGTTGATGCGAAAGCGTTATACCGGGGCTCTGGGAATAAGGCAAGGAAGGCACGGGGTAGGTTCTTTAGTCAGTAAGAGTCTGACACTGTTTCCCGCTCCGCCCATTAGTGGGATTCGTCATTCGATGACTTTTACCTACCATAAAAAAAAAGAGGACAACGGTGTCCGCACACCTATTGTCGTATAATTGTGTCTGTAATTACGGTAGTTGACAGGTTAAATCTATGCTTACAATAGCGGTGCTCTCGCCAGACAACTTTCAGATAGATCGTAGGTTTTCTTTTATTACATTTCGGAGACAGTGCGTCGGAATTGTATAACTTAATTTTGCGATGCCAGTCCATCATCTGGCTAGACGTACGACAATTCGGTAAAGACAAAACGATTTGGGAACACATTTATTGTACGTACAGCAAAAGCAAGTGGTAACTGCCCTGACTTATGAGTTGTATAGGTCGCGCGTTAAAATCCAGCCAGGCGCATTACTGTGTGTAGTTTATTTCATCACCACTGCTCTCAAAACGGTGAAGGAAAACATCGTGAGGAAACTAGCATGTCCTGGAACCAAAAATTTGAAGACATATGACATCCACCAATCCGCACTGGGCCTGCGTTGTGGGTTATGGCCTATTCACTCTCTTTAGAGAGGCCTGTGTCTTTGCAGAGGGAACATTAAAAAAGCTGATGATGAAGAACAGCTAAAATTATTTAAAAAAAAAAAAAAATATTTTTTTTACAATTCACGTTGTAAAGTAAGAACACTGTAGACTTAGTAAAGCCTATTACGATTCACCTTTTATTTTTTATTATTATGATTATTTTTATTGTGCTTTTAAGTGCAATATTGACTGGTCTACACTGTTCTTACATAATGATATAAGTACTGTAACAACGAAATATTGTAAGAAATAATTTTTTTTAAAAGAGTAACCATGGAGTTTCTTGCCGGTTCTTCTCCATAGGAAACGACCAATTTGGAACCGTGCACTAGCTTCTGACGTTTTATAAGTGCCCTTGTAGGCCTATATGAAATAAAAACCTTTTTGATTTTGATTTTGATTTTAAAGCCTACAATGCTTTGTCGGAGTCTGTGTTTCCTCATAGCTAAAACATAGCGGTATTTAAGTTCAGAGGGATTAGGTTACTCCTAGATAATCACACACCTTCGTCGACCACAGGCCAAGCGCAAACCTATCAAATTGACGCAATGTAAAGAAAAAGCAGGATGGATATAAATCCATCCAATGACAGGCGATGGTTTCCAATTGTGACACTTTCGAATAGCCTTGTAGAAATAGTTTCTAACGTTATAGGACATTACAATGCAATACGTATTGCTGGCAACTAAAAACACTAAAGTTGTAACACATACACACAAATTACTAATTAGCGGTGTTTAACAAACTTTCACAACAATAATTGTGTGTTTATGTAACTAACCGTGTAATATTGAGGAAGTTTATATTTGTTTTAAAGACTTGAATGGCAATTGAATATCAATGACAAATGAATTGCGATATCCATGAATATAGAGGGGACCGCTCGCCAGCATAGCAAAATCAACCTTATTAATCTATTTATTTAGAACTAGCTAGTACGCAACGATCGACAACTACCTACAGATCATTGACTCGCTCAGCTGACGTAATCTTAAAGAAATTAATTTCGTACAAAAATTAAGTCAATCTTTAACCTTAAAACTACATAAATTGAAAAAAAAAACCTAAAGAACTTAACTAAAAATTATTATATATAACTAGCTTTTGCCCGCGGCTTCGATCCCGGCAACAGTTTATTCTACTTTACTCCAGTCTACCCTACTCTACCCTGCTCAACCCTAGTCTACCCTTCTATACCCTATTTTTTTTTCATAAGAACCTTCTCCTGACAGTAACAAACACAACAAAAATAGTACATTTTGATACAAGTGCAGGAAGTTTGTCATTGCGACCGAGGCGAAATTCGCACGAGCCGTAGGCGAGTGTGTTATGGAGCCGAGGGCTGCAATGACAAATCTGCACGTGTGTCAAACGACGTTTTTCAATACACTTACGAACATATACACTTACTTTCTTTGAAAATTACGACGCATTTTTGTTTATTTCTTACTGTAGAAAAATTTCCAAAATTGCCGTACATTTTAGATTTCGATTGCAGCAAAATATAGTAAAGCACAATATCTGAAGGCAGCGGCTTAATGTCTAAAAAAATCTCTTATATCTTACATTCAACATATTTTTCACAACTGCCAATAAATAAGTTACTTATTAGGACTATTATTTATAGACTTTTCCCGCGCTTATCCTTTGCAGGATGAAAAAGAAGCAAAGACATCAAAACGCTTATACATCCTACTTAATATTAAGAATAGAAATTCAAATATTTTTGAATTTAGAACACAGATAAATGTTAATTTGTTGTTAGAGTTGGATTACGTTAAGTCTGCGCGTAGCTGGGGGCGTGCTTAATGTTGCCAGTGTAATTAATCTACTTTCCTTCATATAATAAAAAAATTACAAAGTAAACAAAGCACAAGAAATACGTTTTGAAATCAATAATGGGAAATACGATTCATTTCATTACATATTATTACATTTTAGTTGGTTCTTCAGGTTTTCTAAAATTATAGATGACGATTAGTTAACGATGTAGCGATAGCGATTTTACAACAAATTTTATCAAAAAATTAAAACAAATTTTAGCCGCACGCACGCAGCCTTTTTTCTGTAGTAGGTAGGTATACCAGCTTCTGCCAGCGGCTTCGCCTGCGTGAAAGTCTGTTAATCACCATAGGGGTGAAGTTTCGTAAAATCTGTCCATAGCGGACGTCTACACTCTGTAAGAAACCTACCTGCCGAATTTTAAGTTTGTAGGTGTTATAGTGATTAATCAGTGAGTGGTATTTCGCTTTTATATATTAGTAGCTTTTGCCCGCGGCTTCGCTTCCGGAATCAGAAAAATGTGATAAATGAAGAACCCCTTGACCGATTTTTAAAAACTTCACATAAACCATCTACTAAATAGTCCGAACAAAGCCTAAACATTTGGTTTGGATAGGTGGGCACGTTCTTGAGTTATAAAGTTGCATTGATCTTTATATAATATACTAAATTCTGCCCGCGACTTCGTCCGCGAAAAATTTCTTGTTTTAACATATTTAACTCTGTTCCTATACAATTTCTCGAGATAAAAAAGCAAACTTTACTTCTTTATTATATTATTCATAATCATAAAATATAGCCTATAACACTCGGAAATGAAGCAGCTTTCTATCACTGAAAAAATTTTTGCAATCGAACCAGTACTTCTAGAGATTACCTCCTACAAACAAAAAAAAAAAACAAAAAAATAAAAAAAACAAACTACTTCTTTATTATATTAGTGTAGAAGTATAGATCCAAATCTATATAATTACTACTTTATTGAAAGTAAACAAATAGATTGAATTATAGGTTGTTTAATTATTATAAAAAAGTCATGGAACTTAGAAAATATGTAGGTACTTTATTTAATATATAATAGCTTGTAATAGTAGTAATAATAGTCACTTGATTAAGATTAAAATACACAGTAGCAGTCCATTTTCAACAAACTCTTTAATAGCTTGTTATAATAATCACTTGTTAATATTCAAATACATAGTAGCAGTCCATTTTCAACCAACTCTGTTTTTCTGCCAGGCACCTCAATATTCGTACTCGAGTACGAATATTCAGGGAGATTTGTTGTTCTGGTCACCCGAAAAAAATATTTGACAAATGGTCCACTTTTGGAAAATCGTATCGTAAGCCCGATATTTCTTCATTCCCATTAACAAGCACGTTTGAATTTCAAGATAATATCTTTACCAGCACTTTTAACCACTTTTGGTATAATGATGACGATTATTTACTTTGGAAACGATTAAAAACACTGAACACAAAACATTCTCTTGACACCTGACATAAATGTCAAGATGACGGCAAATCATTAGTTTCCTTTTTTCGCCGCGCGCAGACTTAAAAAAATTCTACTATAATAACAAATTATTGCATAAATAATCATGTTTATTTATTATATTCTGTTAAAAACACGATTTAAATTTTAATTAAATATTAAAACCTCAAAAATCTGCACCTCATTGCTTAAAAAAAAAAAATAATTACGCTTGACCGTGACGATAAGGAGGAAAAAGAAGCCCTTGGTATGATAAATGAAACAAAAGCACGCGGGTGATATACGTGTCATGTCGAATCTAATCATAGTGCGATAAGTGACAGTTTTCGAGTAAGTGTATTGAAAAAGAATTATCGAAATCGGTTGAGCCATTCTCGAGTTTTGCGCTTACCAACACATTTTGCGATTCATTTTTATATTATAGATTATTATTTCGTATATGAGTAAATTAATTCGAATTAAAAAAAACATATATACGGTCCAATTGAGAAACCTCCTCCTTTTTTGAACTCGGTTAAAAAAGTATTTTATTTTTTAATTTTATCTTTACAAATCGATAGTGTTTCATGTACCACATCGACCCTCTATGGGACTAAAGCGATTAAAATTAAACGGTCTATGTATGTGTTTCCACTGCCGGGCCTCAAGCCTTCTCCCTTGGAGAGAGAACGGATCCAGTACGTATTGGTAGATATGTAGCGACATCTATGACGCCACATAAGAACTACAAGAATCCTGCATCGCGCAATGAAAGTTCTCCGCGCGATTAGAACATATACGACAGCCCGAAGTCAACTATCGGGCAGTAGCCCACCAGACTATAACAGCTGTCTGGTCGGAGGATCCTCCCTTTTCAACGGAGGTATGTGGGACTTTACTCTCTGTTCCGCATACCTCCAAAGATATCAGATGTTTTCGAATCCTTGGTTCTTGAATATGCTGATCTCTTTATGATGATTTTCTTCACCGTTTTGAGAGCAGTGGTATTGAAATAAATTACACAAAGGCGTGCCCCTGGCTGGTTGGTAACACTTCAAAAGGTCAAATTCAATGACCTACCGCATTATAAAGTTTGAATAGAACATGAGGTCAGCGTATACTGGTTATGCTAAAACTCATATAGATAATGCAACTGATTGTTATTTTATGTTCTAACATTCAATCTGGTAAGAAAACAATTATTGTTAGTCTTCTTGAGAACAATCCACCATATGGGGGAAATTATGTGCCTGTTAATGACTGCGGCATAAAACAGTAATATTATGAAGGCAAAAGTTTGTGTGTGAGTGTGTGTGTCGAACGGCTGAACTACTCAACTGCAGTATCATGTGAATCTGATAGTAAGCAGTGATGCAATCGTTGATGGTGAAGCACCCTAAAGAAAGAAAGAAGGAAAGAAAGAAAGAAAAAACTCTTCTTTTTTTTAGATCAAGAACTTATTCATTAAGCCTGAAAAACGCCTAAATTATAATCGGACGGGAAGACTGCAGCAGGTAAATTGTTCATTTGATGCATGCGGTATAAAGGATGAGGCGTAACGCTTCGTCCGGACCGTAGATGTATTAACAACCTAAAGGTGGAAGTACGACCCTGGTATAAAAGCTAAGAAGGAATGGGGTGGGTCGTTTAGTCAGTAAGAGTCTGACACTGTAGCCCGCTCTGCCCAAGGGCATTCATGAGTAAATGATTTCCCAACATAAATTAGGGAACGTAGAGAGGGGGAAACTTAATTACTTTATACTCATAAGGACAATACACCACTAGGCGTAATACAGGGTGACTCGACATACGCGCCGCACGATAAAGATGGGAACACATTTGTCTCAAGCGATGCGCGAATTGTTTGTCGCTTGGTATAAATAGAGCAAGCAGTGCTTGTTGACTGCAGGAGTATTTCTGAGTACCAAGAACACAAAAGGCGTCGGAAGGAACACAGGCAGGTTCTCTTGCTTTACCAAGAGCATAAGTAGATGTTAGATGATTTCCCACTAAAAAAGGTGATTTTTTTTTCCTAATTATTATTATTATTAGTTATCTGAAGTGGAACAGTGATATTGTAACCGCCACAAATAAATTCCATAATTTGGGTATACTGTATGTGTGTTAGTTTTGTTGATATACTACGTTTTTATGTCCAATAAGCTGAGTCAATGTTACTGAATATTGTTCAGATAACCGCGACCAAGTCGAGCATATCAGTAAGTAATAAATAAATTTCCGTATTTCAAATAATTAACATCTACTGTTTGCCTCAAAGTAATCTAATTACTTGTACCACAAAGACGAAAAGGTCACTGTATACCTTTTACCTCTTAACAATGCCTACCCACGCTATAATTGTTAACAAAACATTTTGTGGTCTTATGATAAAAGACCTCATCGTTTATACCGCGTATATCGAAGGACTGGAACAAGTCTTCCCGTCCTATTATAATGTAAATGTCATCAAGGCATGAGTGAATAGGCTTTTAATAAACTAGTGCGCCTTACCATAAACGATTGCATCACTGCTTACCATCAGGTCGACCAGGTGACGATCAGGTGAGGTGATGGTTTCACTATCCGTTTACCTCCTGAAAGTGAAGCCATGAGGCTTCTCCTTCAGGAGTGAGTACCCTATATGTTTTTATATAACTCTATATTAGTTTAAATCAATTGTAAACAATAAGGTTTGAGAAAACAATATCCGCTGAAATGTATCTTACGAATGCGGATGTTGTGTGTCAAGTCTGTTCCCGCAGACGCATCTATTCACGATTAATTCTAGCTCTTTTAAATTCCATTCATGCGTTACGCAATATCTCTATTCGATATTACAACCCCAAGGTTTTTCCGTTTCGCTCACGTAGCCGGCTCCTAATCCGCGCGCCGTGAAGATATTTTCGCGATGTTCTGTGTGGCCACTAGGTTGGAGGATAACCATTTAATCAAATTAATCTGATAGGAAACTATCTGTTTGTCCACACATTTCTCATAGTTTACTTTGTGTACTGTGAAAATTATTTTAAAATTATATGAAAGTGATTGGTTATATAAATTCCCTTTGCAATAAGATAATATTATGTATTTTTTCTATGAAAATAAATAAATTGATTGATTGATTGAATAAACCTATTGAGTTCATTAATCCGCTAGATCAAGATGATGATAGTTATATCGCTCAGCCACTTCTGGCTCACACATAAGGATGTGTAGACCATCAATGAAACTTGGTGCTTCCTTCAGTTTTCATTGTCATATTATGTTTTATTCTTGCCACAAAAGTCAACAGAGTTCTTTTTTTTTACGCTTGCTGCTACTAGTGCTGGTCTAGCCGTGTACTTAGCGCAATCCGTTCAACCTTTCGAACGTGAAGTAGTAACAAATACAGGTTTACACAAACTTGGTGCTAATGCTATGCTAAATAAATATTTATAATTTTAATATTTTACTTTTGTATTATAATAATAGGGTTTATGATCTTAGTACCTTTCCAGATTTATTAAAAAAAAATTTTTTTTTATTAATTAAACTATCTATTATATTCTATATTCGCACGGGTCCAATGTTGAATATGCTGATATTAAATGTATTAATGCATGTATTATACATATAAACATTCCTGTTGAATCACTCTATCTATTAAAAAAACCGCATCGAAATCCGTTGCTTAGTTTTAAAGATACATAGGGACAACGGGAAGCGACTTTGTTTTATACTATGTAATGATATTGAATAAATATCAAATTAAACGAAACACTGAGTCCGCTCCGCTATACGCTCAGCTCATCGCCACGCTAATTCAATGGCCCCACTCAAACAAGGAATCGATTCAGCTATAAATCGGCAGCCATGACGACACGACATGAATAATATTATAACTCGTATTTATTGAGGATTAGCCCACCGCTGGGACTGCGAAATATGCTGTGTGGGACTTTTTTATTTCTTAATTTATTACACCTGAATGTCAGGGGGAAATTGTTTGGTTGGACTCGGTTTCTAATAGTTATTTGCATGTTTTATGGGATACAGAACCGCAAATAAGGGGCTGAGTTAAGTTAACTTGGAACTTTACTCATATTTGACTGTATAAGTGCTATGCACGCCTGGTGACAAATAATATACTAGCGCCTCACCATCAACGATTGCATCACTGCTTACCTTACTGGTGGGATCGCAGTCAAGCACTAGTTTATAGCAACCAAAAAAAAAATATCCCCGCAATATGTTTTCGTCATTTGCTTTTTTTTAATGTAAAACCAAGGATAGGAATGAGTTATTACAATTTATTACGCGTAACAATTTATACTAATAAAGAAGCTTTAAACCCTCATCTTAAACTCAAAATTCCAATTCAAAAACTAATCTATGTACTCTTATTAAAATAGTTCTCTTCACCATTTAAGATCTTTACTCGGTTTGAAACCCGCAACTTCATGCATGACAGACGAATACCTTAACCACTGAGCTATCACGACACTTGTCTCTTTTAATCCAGCATCTAATTTTCTCCAGCCAATAGGAAGACTTCGAATTTAGGAGGTATATATATAGCTCCATCTCGATGACAGCTATTCAATTAATTATCTCCTATCGAAGGCCAGTAACAAATTATCCAAGTCTAGAATAATTAATGTCTAGCCGAAGGTTCCTTTCAGTCTGTCTAATCGATCAAATCTTTTACAAGTATCTTTTTACCTAAATTTATTGCTGGGACTCAGGCCTTCTCTCTACGAGAGGGAATGGGCCGTATTCCACATCGCGGGCCTGTCATGGTGGATATCATATGTCTTCGAGTGTTTGTTTTTAAGACATGCGAGTTTCTTCGCGATGTTTTCGGTTACGTTTTGAGAGCAGTAGTGATGAAATAAATGACACAAAGTAGTACGCCTGGCTGATTTTGAACTGCGATCTGCTACTAGTAAGTTGGGATGGTTATCATTGATCACCACTGCTCTCAGTTCCAAATTCAAGTTTAGTGATTAAATAAAATTCTGTCAAGACTCTGAAAGAATCTTTAAGCCCAAAATGAATGAATACTTCTAGGTAAGCATGCTCCATCTCCGACTACATCATCGCTTACCTTCAGGTCAGATTGGCGACGTTTGCTTGTTGCACTGCTTTTCACGATTTCAGTTCTCGCACGGGATAAATATTTGTATGGCCTACAGATACGTGAGTTTACACTTTTGTGAACGCACCCACGATATAGAATATTCCTAGTATGAGAACAATTTAAAAAAAAAGTAATGTTTTTTTTATGGAATTCCGTCCTAGGACGGGGCGGACAATGTCAGATTCTTACTGACTAAACAACCCCCCCATTCCTTCTTAGCCTTCATACCGGGGTCGGACCTCCCTTTCAGAAACCGGACCGGGACCCCAGTAGGTGACAAGATAGTAGTTAAATGCGAATCTATTCATAGTAATAAAAAGACGTTTTATAATCTCTGAATAAACAATAATAATACTGTTGTCGAAAAAAAAAACCTAAAACTAAACTTCAACCAAGGCGAAACTAAAATGTGCAAACAAGAGCAATTCGCGAAGGTCAAAGCTCGCAAATTATTTAGAATGGCCCTCATAAATCTCTATTTTCAGGGACTTAGCTTTTGATCCCGGCTTATACTAGCCACAACGACTACTTTAAATTTTACTAACAAAACTTAAAAAAAGAAAATCTAAATAAATGTTAACTAAATCTGAGAGCAAATACCCGTACTTTTTAAGGAATATTCGCATCACAATCTGTTAAAATGTAGAGATATTTTATTTTCTTTATTTACTGGCTACTGCCCGTGACTTCGCCTATATATATAATATATATCACAAGTTAGGTTTGAATTGAAAAAAAAATTATGCCCACTTTACATCTTTACATCAAACCTAATATTTTATTTCCACTTTTTGTATTAGCACTTTGTCGGCGTGATTAATATACACATTGCCAACAAATTCCAGCTTTCTAGTGTTAACGGACACCGAGATTATCCGCGGACGGACAGACAAACAGACATGGCGAAATTATAAGGGTTCTTAGTTGACTACGGAACCCCAAAATAAAAAAACAGATATTTTATCTTAGACCAGTACAACGAACGAAAAGAAAATTAGTGTCACCTATTTGTTTGAACAGTAAATAAACAACCCCATCCCTTGAAGAGCACAGCACGTCTTGGTTTCATTACTTATGTATAGGCAGATGTCACACCCCATGCTATTCGATTCCCAGAGGTCGCATTTCACGACCAAGAGTCGTCGAACTTTCACCTATCAAGAGACGTTTTTACAACGAACTGAACGCCTGCAGAATACATTTAAATCACTACTACGATGTTCAGGATTTCTCTTAACACAAGGCCAAAGTTGTCAAATTAGAAAAATCATCATATCATCCTGTAAACACTGGGTACATATTAAATTGTTGAACATTAAAATACCTACAGGTAAAATGCCTATGTTCAAAATATCCAAAATTTAAATATCGATATCGAATAATATCGGAAATTGTTACATCGAAGCTTAAAAATCTAACATTAAAATGTTGAGTGATTACAATATCAAATAATTCAAAATATCGAGAATCGTTTTTCCTGAGTTCAAAATGTCAAGTTTAATACACTAATTTCAAAATACCTACTCGTTAAAATATGGAAAAAGAAATCGGTTTTATTTGAGAAATAGCGCTTGCCGGCCGCTGCCTACCCTAAACACCCCTATACTCGTAGTTCAAATCGAGATTGTAATAGTAATTGGCCCCTAAAGTTTGACTTACCATTAGGTGGGGTCGCAATCAAGCACTAGTTTTTACAACTTAAAAAAATATTCCCCACTCTCTCTCCCCAGTCCACTGTCGGACAAAGCCCTCCCCCAAAGTGTTACTACAACAACCAGTTCTATGCGTCTCGCATCCATTAGTATTGCTGCCCAATTCCCATCCGTATAACATTAATTATTTTACCAACATCAATATACATAAACAGAGTCCTCTCTTTGTTTTTCTTCGCGACAACCCTGAACTTTCACTTTCTCAAAGTCATTCATCTCTAAAGCGCGACAACCTT
Organism: Mythimna loreyi; assembly: GCA_029852875.1. NCBI lineage: Eukaryota > Metazoa > Arthropoda > Insecta > Lepidoptera > Noctuidae > Mythimna > Mythimna loreyi. Next base: position 17,971,185 of record CM056780.1, on the reverse strand, counting down.
GGAATGTGCATTTTCTGTTTTGTTGAATGAATGAATGTTTTATTTGTATAAACGTATTGGTAGTGACATTTTCAAAATAGCTTCAGTGTATTCGAATTTTAAATTTTTAAGTTGTGGAAATACAGTTGAGCATAGTTACAATACGGCCGTCGGATCTTGGCGAGTTTGAAGTTAGTTTAGCGCAATTCGCAGCGCTAGAGAAGTCGTACAAAAATAATGGTTAAAAAAAAAATGCCAATAACAGTTTTTAACAGCAATAATAACTGCAAATTTCATTTATTTGCACAATACATTAAAATATTAATAGTTTGTAATAATTATTTGTTTCATGAAAGATCATAATTTCAAGTGTCGCCGGAATGAACTGGCCTGAATATCTTGCATCCATTGGTTTCCTATTTCCCGCAACCCTTGCCAGGTCATCGGTCCTCCTTGTAGAAGATCTATCAACATTGCGTCTTAAGGTACGCAGAAATTGGTTACTGTGCATTCAAAGTCGACTGTCATGGTTCAACTTTTGCGACGAGGATTATAATCCATTTGCGCGTCACCATAGTAAATGGTTCAATTTATTTGCCGGTTACACATCTATTGAACAAAAACGTTTATCACAAAGCAATCATAAAAGGTGTTCAGATTCTTTGTTGTCATACTGTAAGTGTAACACATGACCGGAGTTCGTCCGACCTCCTGTCCCTCTGTGTGACCCCGAACTTTCACTCTTTTCCTTTGTTGTCTCCAGCGACACCTGCGCCGTGACCTCAATGTTTTACGTGTCTTTTTCACTCTCACACTCATTTCTCTTAAATAACCACAAAATTAACATCATCATTTGAAATAGAAGTACTGCAACAATTTGCCTTCTGTGATTTAGGTGTCTTCAAGGGTAGGTGAATAGACGCTTAATAAATTAGTGCCCCTCAACATCAACGATTGCATCACTGCTTACCATCAGGTGGGATCACAGTCAAGCACTAGTGAATTTAAAAAAAAAACCTAACCAATTAACCTCATGCTGAATTTTTCTTTGTTGTCTAAGACAGCACTCTAAATCCAACATCTTGCTATCTTCGCAATGACCTCGACGTTACACTTTTTAAATTATTGCTTTGCATTTGACCTAAACCTTACTGATTTTACGTGGTGGTATGCGAAGAAGTGATTAATTATAGAGTACGTTTGCTTAAAAATCACTTGACTTAAATATTCCCTGGTTTTAACCTTTCAACTTTGGTAATTACAGACACAATAAAGAACAATATGTGTGCGAATGTCGGCGTTCGCTCGGGAATTAATAAATTAGCTTACCTGTGCAGAAATAATCTTTCGCAATCAAAAATTCTGCTGAAATTACGACATTATGTAAAAAAAGAAAATCTTTTCGGTGACCTACAACTTCTGGGTCATTTGTTGACTAAAAAGACAAAGTCACGGATATTTTCTATTCTTCACTATTCTACTTCATTCATTTATTCTTTTTGTCCTCGTAAAACCATTAACTAGCTGTAAGCAATGATGTGATGGATGATGAAATACATTCGCCTCCTATTCAGTCTTAACTTAAAGACTCCTAAGATTAAGGCTATCAGAAAATTGTCAAAAAAGTCTTTGATTATTTATTAGTATTTTTTGAATTTTGATTCACCAATTATTCGCTAGTAGTACACTGCAGACTACCCTAGTTAAAGTTTTTACAGTCCATCTAAGGTGGTCTGATAGATATTGTAGTGTGTTGTTGTTGTATTCTTTGTAAATTATGCAACTACTTTGGTTTTAGTACTATTTTCTTCAAGGCTAGAGAAAAGCTCTTAATAAACTAGTGCGCCTCACCATCAGGCATCAACGACTGCTTACCATCAGACTGGATCGCACTAGTTTAAAAAACATAATCAAAATTTATTATCCAACAAAAATCCCATTAAAATGCCCTCATCATCACCTAGACCTTCAGCATCCTTATCCCCACGTCAGACGGTCAGTGCCCTCAACCTGAACACTGGCAACACTACTCTAGGAGATATGATACCTCCATACTCTTTGTTGTCTGGTTCAAGATCGGCGTTACCACGGACTCACGAGCGGTGGTAATGTGACTCGCTCTCGACTCGAACTGTAAACAATGAGGTTTGGCGGATCGTGTTTTGTTTCAGCATGTGGGTGGTCCCTGAAAATGAGTTGTGTGAAGTGTGTTAAACGGTTTAGTGTTCGCTCTATATATACTGTTTACAGGTATACAGTCATAGAGCAGTGGTGGCCGAGTGGTAAAGGCCCCGACTTACTTCAAGTTCAAACTCAGCCAGACGCATTAGTTTGTGTAATTTCATTCATCATCACTGCTCTCAAAACGGTGAAGGAAATCATGTCCTAGAATCAAAAATTCGAAGACATGTGATATCCACCAATTTGCATCGGGCCCGCGTGGTGGACTTGACCACCACTGCTCTAGGTTAGGCTCGAGGTTCAACTTGCGTGAGGAGGATTATAACCGATTCGGGTCTTAGTCGAGGTGAGGGGCAGCTCGTAGCCAATGCGGATAGTTCAAATTAATTGCCACGTACATATACGTGCTTTTCTCTGATTAGTTTAGAGTTTGGAGCCGGTCACTCGGAGCGCAGAGCGTCATAAATGTGCCGATCGAACAAACTTTCACTAGGCAGTTTGAATTAGTTTCAGGTCCTTCTTCAAACGCATGGAAAGAAGTCCTCAATTAAGTTACCAAATAGGTTTATTTTTATGCTATTGCATTATTTTTGGTCTAAAATCACCTTTGAATTATTACCTTTCTAATGTCAAGGTTAATAACGAACATGACATAATTTAAAAAATAAATATATAAAACGAAAAAAAAAGCATATCTGTTTTCGTCTCTATGACAATAGAATAAAATAGGATATGGTGAACTTATTGTACACCAACATCTTGGCCAAATAAATATAATGTAATCAAAAACTTTAAAAACTTCGCGCTTCAATAGTTTCAGAAGAATCTCTCAAGAACCGCCAAATATTTTCTAACTTCTTGTATTCCTTCATTAAAAGTACTATTGAGTAAACTTTCCCCTCGGCCAAAAGATGCATACCTACAGATCACGGTTTAAAAAAAACCGTCGAAATGAAAAACAGAAGAATTTACATAAATACAAAACAGTGGTAAGGAATTTTCATTCGGTGGGTAGTATGTAAATAATATTCTTTTTAAATATTAAAGCTTGGTCTTCGATTCAACGGTACGTTCGTAATTTTACACGTATTTATTCTATAGAGATGTCTGCTGCAGGTTCTTCTTTTGTTTTCATTTCATTTTCTTACTGTGATTATTATTTTAAAATTTTGCTCGGATTTTTAGCAGCTATTTCAAAGTAATCACTTTAATATAATAGATCTCATCATGTTCGCGGGGCAAATTTGGCCGTAGGTCACCCTAGACAGAGAGGTTTGGAGTAAAAAAGGGGAGGCCTTTGCCCAGCAGTGGGACATACAATAGGCTATTTAAAAAAAAATATAGATGTGAATGTTTGAGTGTATTTTTGTTGTTCTTTTCGTTTTGTTTATTTTAAAAGTATGAGCCCTTGGAATCGATATAGAAGCTATAATACTTACTGTTTTTGACTACTGCTGCATTTCCGTTTTCAATACACGGTTTTAATAGAATAAAATAGTCTTTATTTACTCAGAAAGGTATAGTTTAACTTTTCCTTACTATTCTATCTAGATAGCTTATAAATAAATTACAGACAAGGAAAATAAAAATCTGACAAACGGGGTAGAAATGCTATTAAAGTATTAAAGTAATTACCTAATACTTAAAGCTCTTTTCACTCCCTTGTCATAAAAAGCGTATAACATTCTGACACACCACATTACTCGACCCTCTGCACGAGGAATTTTCCCCGAACTTTCCACATTTTGGGTCCAAAGTCGAGACATTTTGACCCTCCCAAAGTCATATTAGGAAAATCGTAAAAAAGTCACAAAAAAAACGTACTTTATCGGATCAAATGTCGCGGTAAAATTATATTTCTCCCAAAGTTTTGTTTGATAAGTTATTTATTATTCAAATTGAAGTTTTTGTTTCGAAAAATTCTGGTGAACGGTTCCGTTTATCGTCTCTAAATCAAAGGTTTTGTGGAATTTGTTTTATGTTGCCATTTCTTGGAAAACCTATTAAGTTACTCACTCAAATCTTACTACGACGTATGAATGACAAAATGACATACATACATACCTATAGGTACCCATTTATTACAAGCTTTGTATTAGCTTGCAATGTAACTATGTATGTCCGGCTCAAATCTTGCAACTCAATTTTGAAGCAGATATCTTCAACCGATTGGTCTGCAATTTTGCATTCAGGTGTAAATCGCATTACAATGCAATATTATGATGACATGGAGCTGATCTGATGATGGTATCGCGAGGTAGCCATAGGAACTCTGTAATTAAACGGCAAAACCACGTCGAGTTTGGGCTCGTGTGAATCGTCTTGACGAGTTTTGATTATATAAGTATAGACCACCCCTACAAACTTATTATGAAAAAAAAAACCATTTTCATTGAAAATTTGTTTATTCTGTTTCAATACTTGGAAACTACGTTTTTTTCAATGAATATACAACAACAAAAATAGTTGAAGATTCGCAGCCGCCATCTTGAAAACGTAGGTAAACATCCATTTCGCGCGCAAACGGTAGACTACACAGTTTTCCCTCGCAGACGGCAATTTACGCGCGAAAAGCAACTGATACGTCGTGTCTATATTTTGTTTACATGAACGACATTGACGCCAAGTTGAATCTTTGAGATTAGTTTAATATTTAAACAACATAAGCTGTTGAAAGTCGGTGAAACTTTGAAGGTCGGAGTTGATGTGACGTGCTGGTAATCTGTTTGTTACAAACATTGTTAGCCTACATTTACCACACTAAAGTATTGTTAGTAAAGTAGGTATTACACTAAAGTATTATAGGTACCTTTCTTATGGTGGGAAAAAAACATCCAATGACAAATCTCGCCCTTGGGCTAAATAAATAAAAATAGATATTGTTTATTAAGCTAAAAGGGAATCAGTGTCAGACTCTTACTGACTAAACACCCCGCCTTGTTCATTCTTTGCCCTTCGCACTGGGGCCAAGCCTTCCTTTCAGAAAGAGACCCTGGGCCCCAGCAGGTATTAGGTACCTTCTTTTTCAATGCAAATATTGTAGGTATATCGTACTTCGCAGCAAAAGTTCCACCTTGCTCTTTATCAATCTCTATCCAAGATCGGTCTATAGAAAATTGAGATAAAGAAAAACATTTTTCCTACAACTACCGCACTTATTAGTCTACTAGCTCAAATTTATACCAAATAATACTATATTTATGAAGATAAACAGCAAAAACATCTCCTTAGCTCCCAAGATTAATTTAGTACCCCACAATATAACCATTAATCATTTATTAAACTAGACACCTACAAGAAAATAAGCTTAATTTCCCGCCCATTACCTCCTCCAAAAAAAAATATAGATAGGTACATATTTACTTGTCTATTCCAAAAAAAAAATCTTTATAAACGACGCAAACACCGAAATATTCGAATTTCGAAAAGTTTTAATTCGCGCCAAGTTTCCCTAAGTACAGTACGTTCGCAGTTCGACATTCGATTAGAATAGTAAACGGCGCGGCGCGGTGGGGGACAGACGTCCCCCTGTCTGCGCCCTCGCCCGACGCCCTTTGCCCTTTCGCAAAGATCAACTTTGATTAATGACGCAGATGCGTATCTTTTTCGGCGGGAAAATATTATTACCTTTTAGTATCGTTTAGGACTTGTTCTAGTTACATAGATATTAAATTGCAATTATTTTGCGAATATGTCGACTTCTAAATTAATCTGAAGACTTCTAAATAATCTTTGCTGAACCCGAACATTTGCGAACAATGTTGGTTCTGTCTAGATGAGGACTTTATTTCGTAAGTAGGTATTATCGATATCTCACCCGAGTTATTACGAGTATGTATCGACATCAGACATAATGTTCATAGATCAGACAGATAGTTATAATACAGAACATTTTAATGAATAGGCACATTAAAAGAAAATGAATCTACGAATTCTCAAGAATTTGTTGATTCAATTTCTTTTCAAAATTAACCTTGGTTTTGCTACCATTTATAATGAGATTTATCAATATAAGTTGAAAAGTTCCAATCAAGGCCGAAATAAATGAAAAAAGAAATTAATACATAACTGCATTTCGGTTTTTCGATGACTAAGTAGTAAGAGTAACCTATATAAATTTGTGCGAAGGACAAAGAAAGAACGGGATGGGGTATTTAGTCAGTAAGAGTGTGACACTGTTTCCCGCTCCGCCCAAGAGCGCAATTCGTCATTGGATGATTTTTGCCCACCATAAAAATAACCTATACAGGTTATTTTTATATATGTGCAAACAATAAATATTTGTTGTTTGCATTTCTAAGAAAAAAAAAACTTATTTAACTCCATCCCCAAACACAAAGCACTTAATAGATACCACTCATTTACAACCAAATGACAACCCTAAGCAAAAACTAGTTAAAACAACAAAGCTTTAATGTTGTCACCGAAATCACGCCATCACTCTCCGCTAAAACATAAATAGGTAGAAAACATTACGGCCCGGCGTCGCTTCTGTAATTTGGTCCCATTAGTCTGGGCCGGCGTCTCGCGGCCGCGGGTGCACACGCACCGAGTCGCCCGGCGGCGCCCTTACCCTGCCCTTAAAACAGGATACGGCGCAATATCCAAATTTCACCTTACTATAGTATTTTTAACATCTATAAACTGATCCACCCACTATGTTTTAGTAATCTTACTAATATTATAAATGCGAAAGTTACGATGTTTGGATGTTTGTTACTCAATCACGCCAAAACGGCAGGACGGATCTAGATGAAATTTGGCACAGGCATAGGATACACTCCGGAATAGGACATAGGCTACTTCTTATCCCGGAAACCCCAACCCCAACCCCAATATACCACGCGGGAGAAGCCGCGGACAAAAGCTAGTATTTTATGTACGCGGGCGAAGCCGCTGACAAAAGCTAGTTAAATCTAATTCTGTTACAAATCTTTTTGTCAGTACAATTGTACCCAGCTTTCCTTGCGCCCTTTATTTGTCCTTACAGTCGGAGTCGCTGATTGCGACGTCTATTGACTAGTTACTTTGCGGTAGATTATCTTGGTCTTGGAAAAAACCACTTCTAGCTATATACTTATATCTTAGCGATAGACAATCACTTGCATAAAAACTATTTGTCAAAATACTGATAGGTTAATACAAAAGTCCGCTGCAGCGCTTTATTGGTATTATGTCGTCTAACAAAACTTTTAAAAGTTACAGCGCTGTTACATTGTGTGGACGTCAAAACTGCACTAATGTCATCAATGTAAAGGTGTGTGGCATGCAGTGCACCTAAGTGAAATAAAGTGACTGTATGGTACACTTAGTCTAATACGTAGTACAACATCATTACATAGTATAAAACAAAGTTGCTTACCGCTGTCCCTATGTATGCTTAGATCTTTAAAAGTACGCAACGGATTTTGATGCGGTTTTTTTTAATAGATACGAGTGATTCAAGAGGAAGGTTTATGTGCATAATACATGCATAATATATTCAATATTAGTACCCTTGCGTAGCTGGGGCGGGTCGCTAGTATATTATACATCGACGGAATGAACAATTTAACACCGAATTTTGTTAGAAACTCGATTTTGTTGTTGTAAGTACAAGCGTACTGAAGCTTCGTCCTTTATCCTAACTGTACCAACAAAGTCGTCTAGTTCATACAAGATAATCGCTGCTCATTTAAGAGTAACGATACCATTAACTTACATGTACAATGCGTACAGAATTAAGAGGCAGATATACGCCAGTGACCTTAAACGAACAACAGAGGAGCTAGCGTCACTTCTCGCGCATCAAGATTCGAAATTAGAATCCTTCCACAACATGAATAAAAATAAAAACTTTATTTCAAACAATTGGTAATTAAGTTATCTTTTGGTTTGTGAAAGTTGCATAAAATACACCCGATGGTTTTTGCCTGATGTCTGTGTCAGACATGACTTTGAACATAAATTACACCAAGTTCAATGAAAAAAAGTAAATATTCGTAAATTAAATTACTAGGAAAATAGTCTAGTTTAACATATATATTTTTAACATATACATACAGACTAGTCTTTTATACGTGATCGATTTAAAATCGTCAAAAGTTGTATAACTCCCCTTTAAGTTTGGCGATTTTCTGTGCTATGTTGATAGCTTGAAATATGAAATAAAATACGTACATAATAAAATTCAAAACATACGAACTATCCGTTTAGACATATTCGATTTAAAATCCTTAATAATCGTTTCTCTGCCCCTTAAAATTTTTATTTCGCGCAGATTTATTCTACGTCGATCTCGAAGGACCAAAAAATCTTTGGTCGTTTGTCCTTCGTCCCGTCTCGTTACCACAAGTGCGGCTGTACCGAGGTCGCGACTCGTCCTTAACGTGTCCTTAGAAGAGAATACTTGTCGGAGTGTTCCCGGGAATAGATCCCCGGGGAGCCTGAAGAGGCGCCGCAGGAATAGCAAGCGCGGCCGAAAGGACCGGCCTCGCAATGTTGTTGAATGTTAAATTATGCTTGTTTAGTTGCTTGTGACGTTTATTACTGTGAAACTTTGTTAGATTAGTGTAAGTCGGGCTGTGGAATTGCTTGAAGGAGTCAGTGCGTCCCTTTATTTTAAGTTGGGTATTGTCCAGTAACAGGAAGGGTCAGACAGACAGATATTAAAACCCAGTATCATCCCAGCCCTAGAAGTCACTCCTTTTCATCAGTCAGTCATCTCCTCCTCTAACCAGAGCTGAAAAGTCTTAATTTGAGGATTTTTTTAATTTCTCTCTGTTACTTCAAGGTTTGCTGGCAGAAAACTCATTGTTGAGTTAAGCTCGCCTTTGTACATGAACTGTCATATCATTGTATTTATATTAAGTTGTTGTGTACAATAAAGAATTAAATAAATAAATAGAGTTACCAACATTCACATATAGATATATTATAAGTTGTTATTTTGCATATTGTTATGGCTTTAAATCGCATCTTAATAATCCTCTTTTTCACTGCGGATGAAATACACCTTCAGTCAACAATCACACGTATACAGGGTTATTGGTAAAACACTAACAACCTCTTAAGAGGTTATTGTACTCAACCTGAAATATTGAAAAAAAAATCTGCTGTTCCCTACATTTATGTTCGTTTATGTAGTCAAAATATGGAATAGCTGATTTTTTTCGCGATTTCAAGTTTTATCCCATATTAACGTTGTAATGACGCCTAGGGCATTCGTTAAACGCCGGTATTCAATTGGATGTCTAGGCCGATAGTGATTTGAACTAAAATCACTCAACTTTTAACAGCTTGGAGTACTGAAAGTTAGGTCTTCCGAAATGACTGATCAAGACACCACCAAGTGATTAAAATTTACTATACTGAACTAAATTACTACACAACGTTCAACCATCTAGTTAAACGTTGCGGTCAACAACATGGCTAGTTGTTCTTCAGCCATTTGATTGAATGCCTAGGCGTCCATAGGATGGCTAATTGAACGAGATGACTGCTACAGATATACCACCTACCTATGTAAACAATAACCGCTAGAGTCAAACCGCGGGAAACACATAGTTTGCTAATTTTTTAAAGTCATCATCACTATTCCAGCATAAAAATGTCCACTGATGGGCAAAGAACTCCACAAACATCGCCATGACGACTTGTCTCGTACGTCTCAAATTTGACCTATTTATTACTGAATAAACACTTCAAAAAAACTAGATGAAAATATTGGGTTACACGATACACAAACTTTGTAAAAGTTTCTCTTGTCTGTCTCGTCACGTCGGTACAACTGTACCGAGGTCTAGAAGCCCTTCACGAGTCCTCTCCCAGGATACTGACAATCTGCTCAAATGGATTGAGGTAGGCCTATACCGATAATGTGGTACATTACCTCGGGATTATTACGAGTATTAACTAGAGCAGTGGTGGCCGAAGCCCACTGAGGGTCCCGATTCGGTTTCTGAAAGCAAGGTCCGACCCCGGTATAAGGGCTAAGAAAGACCAGGGTTTTTTTAAGGTAAATCACCACAACACTGATTGGTTGGATTTATATTTCTTTTCACGATTAAATTACTTATTTATATGTATGTATTTAAGTTTGTATTTATTATTGTATTATTTGTTTCTTTCATTGTTTTTTAATTATCTTTAAGTTGCACTTACCGTGTTTGTTTCTGCACCACCCTAAGGTCGACTGGTAGAAAATGCCTATGGCATTAAGTCCGCCTTTGTACTTAGTATGTGCATAAAGTTTTTATAAATAAATAAATAAATAAAAATCACCTAATGACGAATCCCGCTCGTAGGCGGAGCATGAAACAGTGACAGACTCTTACTGACTAAACAACCTACCCCGTGCCTTCCTTGCCTTATTCCCAGAGCCCCGGTATAACGCTTTCGCACCAACCCTCAGCTCCGGGAGGCTTCGACCCTGTAGGGGCCCTACAGTTTGCTGACAACTGCTTAAGACGCACGGGAACAGCGCACGCCACCGACGACTTGGGCTGGGTTTGGTCGGTTACCGGACGGTCGGAAAGCTAGCTACCCATTGCTCGCCGTCCGCATTCCCGCGCTTCAGCGTACTGTTTATGTTTGTTATTTATACTGTGTGATTTGTAACTGTTGTGCTGTGTCTGTCTCCAATAAACGTACTTCTATTCTATTATATACCGGACTTTTTATAGTGGGAGTATGTTCCCTTAGGAACTAGACTTATCTATATTATTATATAAAAGGAGAAACTGACTGACTGACATATCAACGCACAGCCGAAACGACTGGGTCTAGGAGCGTGAAATTTTGCTCAAGGCTTCCTTTTATGGCGTAGGCGAACACTAAGAAAGGATTTTTAAAAATTCTTCCCTTAAGGGATGAAACGCGTCTCCAAAGTTTGGCAAAAATCTATTTTCACGCGGGTGAAGCCGCTGGCAGCATCTAGTCTCTAAATAAACGCAATGAAAAATTCTCTAAAAGGTTTCTATTAGGTTTGGTGGTAAGAAAAATACATAAAGTTTCAAAAGTTATCCTCCGTCCGTCCTTGGGTACAGATGTACTGAGCTAGGGATGACCTTGACTCGTCCTTCAGGAACCTGACTTGTCATACTGCTAAAAGGGTTGGGGTAGGCTTTAGCGGGTATATAACAAAAGGATCCTGAGTTATTACATTATATACTTAATATCGCTGAGATGAAATAGTTTGATGTTATTACTTAGTTGTAGGTCCCTAAAAATCACTCGGGCAGACAGACTCTTTTTGAGGCATTTTCTCACTAGTGTTGATAAATGATTTTGGTTTATACAACATGTAACAGGTTAATAATACACAATCTAATTTGGAAATTAAGTTGCAATCGTAATTCAAGCATTGTTACTTAAATGCACATGGTAGAAAAAAATTGTTCTCCATCGCTCATTGGTGGGTATTTGTATCTACACACGCTCACAGAAACGCGATAAAAAATGAAGTATTTATTGAATTCGATGTTTTTTGATCCAAAAATAATCGTTGGAAAAAATTCATCGTGGATTTTTTTTTTAAATTTTACTTTTATGTTTGTCTGACATTGTGACAAATCAAAAGTGTCTGTAAATGGTCTATTTGAAATAAAGGTTACTTAATTTAAAGCCCGAGGGCACCGTTGTCCGCACACCTATTTTCTTTTAATTGTGTCTGTAATTACGGCCAAAAGGTTAAAATAAAAATTACTTTCATTATAAATAGCTGAAATCTATTCTGTAGTCGAGTCTGAACATGCTTTCAGGCAGCTTTTTTTGAGAACTTTTATGTGTATGAAGCTGGATGGCGTATCAGACTTTTTCTGACTAAAACCACAACTATGTTCCTTCAGTTTGCGTTTCAAGGCCACAGGTGTCCTTTTCGGAAGTCAAACCTCCTCCTCCTATGTTTTTGAGGATGGTAAATCATCAAATATTTGTTCCTACTCTGAGTGTAGCCAGTGAAATGACTTCCATAAGTTGTTCAGTTGCTGTGACCCTTTCGAGCAATCCAGCAACTTTTTTCAGGTATCGACCTTAGTAGGTCCCGTCAATTCTGCTTATATCTTTTTGAGGCGTGCGTAGAACACAGCGTGCTGTCAACCCAGATCTGATGCTTTTTGTCTGCGAGCTAGCCAGTGCTCGCCGTTCGCACACCAACATCTATAACCACTCTGCAAAAGGGTCGAAGCCTACTGGGGCCCAGGGGCTCGTTCTGAAAAGAAGCTTGGCCCCAGTGCGAAGGGCAGAGAAGGAACGGGGTGAGGGGTTTAATCAGTAAGAGACTGACACTGTTTACCGCTCCGCCCAGGAGTGGGATTCGTCATTGGATGATTTTTGCCCACCATAAAAAAAACAACCGCTGGGAATCACCTGCAACTCCAGACGCTTAGGGCTTTTCACCTCTTATCGTATCTTACCTCAAAGGCTTTTGTTAGAAGCCACAAATACAAATGTAGGTCAAATTTTATAGCCCTGTAAATCTGATAGGTCAATTTATAGAGGCTGCTAACTATAAAATATGTACTTATAATAAACAGTTTTATGGCTAAATAAATGCGAAGTACTTCTTTTATGGAGATTTTAATATTAGATACTAGGCTCGATAGACGTTGTTCCATAAAAAGACAGCTTAAAAAAAACGAACTGTCAAAGTCATATATCATAAAAAAGCAGAACAGCGAAAATATCTAACCTGCGGATCAATTTTAACATTGGCAGCTATTAACACTCGAAATATAAGTTGAACCGAAATGGCGATCGACCTTGCATGCACAGTAATAGATTTTTGGGTCTCAATGAGGTGGGCTGTACGTAGCCATTGCAACGGGTTAAACTTATTTGCCGCGTACTGTAAGAATAATTTATAAGTAATAAAGACTACGGTTTTTACGATGCCTTTGCATAAGGTGCAGAACCTGATGACACGTTGAAACGATCAAACTAAGTTCGAGACCCTCGATGTACGCGGTATAAACGACGAGGCAAAACGCTTAGTCCGGACCGTAGGATAGTAGATGTCTCAACAACGTAAGTGTGAATATTTGCCATACGCTGGGATGTCCGATGGTAAAATGGAGATGGCGGAATGAAATCGTGCAGTTCCCGCGCACACTCTCCAAAATGCATCCTGTAGAAAACCGAAAGGCTGGCTACTCTACACAGTAAACTAGATCGTGTGTTGCTGGCATAATACTAATCTATATGTCAACAGAAAGGGTGAAATAACAAAACTGAAATACCAGGCCACCATACTTTATCACAGCTCTTTTAATCTGTGATTTTCCACCTCTTAAATAGCAGAAAAGAATTCGTATCTCTCAACGTGTTCGCGTTAAGAATGATATATTATTATGAGTCGGGAGTCACGTAGGCTTGCAGAAGCTTCCGTTATAAATAACCAGTCTGTCTGTCCGAGTTTTTGGGAAACTTTAAATTTGTCGTCTGGGATAGCCTTTGAAAGTTATCCGCGTTTATTTTTGTAAAATATTTTGTTTTAAACAAAAAATAAAATCTTTTACTGAAAACTGTTTCTGAACCGCAATTGTACAGGCGAAGGTTTGTGTGTCTGTGTGTGTTCTTGTAAAGGCGAAGGTTTGTGTGTGTGTGTTCATGTATGTTACTTTTTATCGCTCGAATTGCTCGGATGGCACACAAGTGTCCAAAGACGGGATTTATCATTGGATGATTTTTATCCACCATAAAAAAGGTGTGACATCCACCAACGCGCACTGGGCGCGCGTGGTGGATTACGGCCCATTCCCTCTCCCAGAGAGGAGGCCTGTCTCCCAGCAGTGGGAACATTAAAAAAAGGCTGATGAGGAGGATGAGGATAAAAAAGGTTAAAATGACATCACAAATAAGAATTAACCAAACAATAAGTAGAGATTAACCGATCAAGCAAGCCCAAGTTCATTTTTGTTAAACCCAATGGTCATTGTTATATAACTGTTAAAATTAGCTTTGAGCAGAAACGTAGCTTTTAGTACAACACACGCTTTGTCAATCTTTGTCTTAGGTTTTTTCGTTTGTTTTTTCTGCTCGTTTCCTTGTCTCAAATAAATATTTTCTATTCTTTCTTTCTTTCTTTAACTGTCTACTGTTTATAGAAAACTCCGTTTGACTTTGTGTTTTTCTTTGCTTTTTGGACTGTCGTTGACAAAGTTATGACTTTTTTAACATTAAAATAATGCGATAGGTATAATTTAAGCCAAGACAGATTGATATATTCTTTATTGTGAACACCATAAGAAATTATAGTAGGAGCTTCAAGAATAATAGGTTACTTATAAGCGAGCGTTCTTCATCGTCAAGGTAGGTCGTTTAGTCAGTAAGATTCTGACACTGTTTTCCGCTCCGCCTAAGGGCGGGATTCGTCATTGGATGATTTTTTTACCTAGCATAAAAAAGCAAGTGATAAGTTACTCTTAAAGTAGTTTAAAATTTTACTAAAAAAAGAAAATTGTGTTCGACCACGAAAATTAATAATTTTTTAAAAATAAATAAGTTGATTGGTGTTAATCAGACATAATAACTTTCGGCAACATACAGCATAACATCAGCCTTAAAATAACCTCACTGCTGCGACCCAGGCCTCCTCTTTAGGAGAGGAAAAGGCTGTGGATTACCACAACACGGGTCCAGTGCGGATTGGTGGATGTCACATGTCTTCGAATTTTTGGTTCTAGGACATGCCAGTTTCCTCACGATGTTTTCCTTAACTGTTACTCGCACGTATATTACTTGCTCATTTGTTCTAAATTTGTGAATGAGAAAGCCCGGTCTACAGAGCTCAATGGCGTTCGGAACCTCTCTTCCAACACCCTCCATCTCCCTCTAACTATTTCAGTAACTCACCTGGCAACAAATAATTTACAACAAAAAAACTATAACGTAATACAGAAATTAACATAAAATATAGCCAGTAATGACAATTTCGGTCGGCATCGCTATTCGGCGAGTCTATTTCGATGCGGGCGGAGCCACGGGGCATAGCTATGGTTTGTCTATATTTAAAGCCATGTCTGCCGACTGCCGGACAAGTATTCAGGTCAAAGTATTAGGCTGTTCACAGATACATTGTGACAACGGGAGCAACTTTCCGGGGGAGTATATTTTGGGAATTCGCTTAAAATAATAACGGTGAAAGGAAACTCAAGCACAGAAACTTTTTTTTAAGTATCATCCAAGAATTGCTAACGCTTTGCGAAGGAGCGGTAGGGAGTATCAGGCTTTTACTGACTAAAACCTCACCTATGTTTCTCCTTTGCCTTGTGTTTCAAGACTCCAGGTTTTTCTTTTGGACTCCCATGGCCTCAGTAGACTTTGATCACCATGAACGATGTATCAATGCTTACTGCCAGGTCGGATCGCAGTCAAACACTATAGTTTATTAAGAAGAGTCACCAGAGCCACGGTAATCTCTTTTGAGGGCGACTAGAGAAGTAGAGCTGTGTTGCCGAGTGGTAAAGGCCCCGACTTACGAGTTGTAGGTGGCGGATTCAAACCCAACCAGATACATTACTTTGTATAATTTATTTCATCACCACTGCTTTCAATACGGTAAAAGAAAACATCGTGAGGAAACCGGCATGTCCTAGAACCAAAAAATCATGAAAAACATGTCACTGGACTTACTGGGGCCCTGTGGTTGATTGCGACCCATTCCTTCTCTAAAGAGGAGGCAACTGAACTTTTTAAAGCTGATGCTATGCTATGTTAATGAGGTGTACTAATATCTATGTGAGCTCTTCTCACGTGCAACACAACACACCATCAGCTTAAGTGAGGTCACGTTGGCTGACGCTGAATAAAATAACATATACTTAAATAACAGTAATTCGTCACCTTTCTACTCGATACTAATTATACCTACCAACTAATATATTACTACTACATTTCGACACCAACCTCAACAACCAGTCGCCATTCAACTCATCAAAAATTTCGCAATTTCACAAAAAAAAAAACTAGAAATGCAATCGATACCCACAATTATAATGACAAAAACGGTAATTAATACTTGTAGCGGGTGCAACACAATACCTCTTTGTCGGCAGCCGTCGGGTAACAATAGACAAGTGGACAGATGACACTTTACAGTGTGACCAGTCTTTTGTAAAGTTGGAGACAAAAAACAAACTGATTACTAAAGTAACGGTACTTTTTTGGATACACCTTTTTTGTGTCTAGCCGTTCTTTTATTTTAGCGAGGCAGAGGGTAATGTTTTTTATGTAGGCCGGACTGAAAGTCAGCCAGACGGAAGTGACTACCGTGTCCTTTGAGCATCTGTGGCGTCAAAATTATTTTTGACTTTAACATTTTTTTTATTAAGTTTTTGCAAAAGCATTTAGCCAACCAAAGGTTTAATAGAAAGAATTTAGTTTTTAATAGACAATATAATCACAATTTTTTTTTATTGCAATAGGAGTGTGTCACATTTCAATACTTTTTCAGTATTTGTCAGCAAATGTCTCAAGTGAGCCTTTTCAGCTAGCTTAGCTAAAGTCACTACTTTTTATTAAAATGAAGCTGAGAACGAATAGTCGTCACTACTACTACAATAAAATTCTTAGAAATGGCGACTGTTTCTGCAGGGGTAGTAGGTATATTCTTTAAGAAGTGTTTATAGAGACACCACGGCGTCCGCACCTTCCTCATGACGTAGGTCCTCACTGAACATATTTGGCAAGAAGATACGCCGAAGCGTCACCATTGCATTGTGCGGGTCACTCGGAGGACACAGTGGAGCATAGGGTAGATTTCTACTCAGTTTGGTGTCCACCGTGCCCTTGAATGACGAGAAATCGGTGCGGGCTTGAGTAGATTCGAAAAAAAAAACTAAACATCCAAATCAATGTACTAACTACTAACTGGCCCCAAAGTGCAAATCACAACTCATAAAAACTCATAATTCATAAACCATTTCACATAACCACTTCCCTTTCATCGACAAAAGCATTAAAAATACAAATAAGGCCATATTTATTGGACCATATCACGCAAAAATGTAGAAACATAAATGTCGCATAGAGACCGTGTTTGCACGTAACTTATAGGTCTCATTAGCTGGATGCCTATGCAAATATGGCGGCATGGGGGTTCCCCCATGGTGCACTGGGACTTTTAATGGGAATTCATAGATTGTTAGTGAAAGTGCTGGGGAAATTGTGCTGGGAATTTGTTGCTATCGATAACGGGTCCACGTGTTAACAGTTGAAACTATTGCTGAAAGTGATTTTTATATATGACTTAAAGCAGATAAAAGGGGTTTCAAAACTGAATCGTTCATGCTTATTAATATTCAAATATTTTCTCAATGCTCTTTATAACTTATACCTTGCTTGCTGCGGTCTACCAATTTGTGTCTCTTCAAGGCTAGAGTGAATAGGTTCTTAATAAACTAGTGCGCCTCACCATCAACGATTGCAACACTGCTTCCCATCCGATTATAATTTGAGTGTCTTCAAGGTTAGAGTGAATAGGCTCTTAATAAACTAGTACGCCTCACCATCAACGATTGTAATATCATCAGGTGGGATTGCAGTCAAGCATTATTTTATATCGAATAATTAAAAAAAAAAACTCAACATTTTTTGGCCTGGTAGATAGGAATCTACCAGGCCAAAAAATGATGAGTTTTTTTTTTAATCCAAATCTACTGGGTCCAAATAATTGATAAAAATATCTACATCTCTTTTTGATGTCGTGGCCGGATCATAGAAATTTATCACTTCATGATATGACCAAATAAAGCTGGCCAGATTTAAACGTTAAAGTTTGATGATATTTGAATCCTCGTTTGGCCTACTTTCTTTAGATCTTTTAAGGCCATAGAAATTCTACATCAATGATATGATCAAACGATTATTCAAATATCGCCAAATGTTAGCGTTTCAACGATCTGGCCGATTTTAGTTGGCCATATCATGAAATAATCAATTTCTTTGATCTGGCTACAACATCTACAATCTCTCTTTTTTTTAGTTTTCCTTTCGCAAGTATGCTGAAAGAGATTTCTATAGGAATAAGCTTCACCTAGGGTTCATGTCTGAAAGGAAGGCTCTAGCGACATAGGTTCGTTGTTTAGTCAGTAAGAGTCTGACACTGTTTCCCGCTCTGCCCAAGGGCGGGATTCGTCATTGGATGATTTTTACCTACCATAAAAAACAAAACCTTTGTAACTATTTTTCTGATTCCTTCTTGACTTTTATTAGATGTCAACACAAAAATTGTTAAGTAAATAAATATAAAAAGAAAACTATATAAATGTATGTAAATTCATTACATTGAACAGTTCTCTCGGTGTATTTCAGGACTGAGTGAAAACGTTGAGCATAGCGTGGAGCCGGCCGCATTGTTCCGATATCTGTGCTATTAGCTATGTTTAGAACATTGGCGCCTAGCCGCCGAAGGGACAGCCTTATTGTTATTCAAAATTAGCTTAACTGTGTGAATCCTCATTAGCAAGCGATAACAATTCGAATGGTATAACATAACTAGCGACCCGCCCCAGCTTCGCACGGGTACTGATATTGAATATATCATGCATATATTATACACATAAAACTTCCTCTCGAATCACTCTATGTATTAAAAAAAGGCGAATCAAAAGCCGTTGCGTAGTTTTAAAGATTTAAGCATACATAGACAGGAAGCGACTTTGTTTTATACTATGTAATGATTTGTGATATTTCACTATTTGCAGTTGTTATACTGCCCTGTTGCAGTTCTACTGGTTTTTCGAGAGGGAATTCATTACATAGCGTCTCCTGCTATCAATGGAGCAAGAGGGACAGACTTTAGCTAACTACAAGTCACTCCTGTTACTTCTTTACCGTCGTTTCAGGGTCCTGGAGTTCACTTTCGCATAACCCACGGCCCCAGTACGCTTCGACTCTGAAGGGTCCCTAAGATTTGCTGATATCTCCTTGAGGCGCGCTTGGAACGCGCCGTCGACGGCTTGGGTTCGGTCCGGAGGGCAAGCTACTCATTCCAGAGTCGTGGCGGCTGTTTCGAACAATCCTGCAGTCTATTCCTACAGTTTCTGTGTTTTCTGTGAGTAAACACTACTAACTATATACACGGTTACTTTAGTTATGGACTGCAGTGTAGTGTTTCTAACGCGATCTATTCTGATTCCTGCCTAGTTACCTATATAGCATAGCATAGCATCGGCCTTTTGTTTAGTCTTCCCAATGCTTGCACTCAGGCCTCCTCTCTAGAAAAGGGAATGGGACGTAATCCACCACGCAGACTCAGTGTGGGTTAATAGATGTCACTTGTCTTCGAATTTTTGGTAGTAGGGCATGCCGATTTCCTCAGGATGTTTTCCTTCATCCTTTTGAGAGGTGTAATGAAATAAATTACACAAAGTAATGCGCCTAGGTTTGAACCCACGTCCTACAAATGATAAGTCGAGCTTGCTACCATTCGGCCATCATTACCCCTACCTATATGATTACAGTTTATTCTCAAGGAAGTCATACGAGGCGTATTCGACCTCGTTTCACATTCAAAGTGTTAAGTCATTCATTACCAATCTGCCCTTTTTGCTAACACGAACGAAGGAACATTCAATCAAAAAGTTTGTTTCACGTTTCACGACAAAACTTCACCTGTCTGCAACTCTGAACTAAGTTACATTGACAAGTTCTCGTGAAGGGAAATTGAAATGTTTATTTTCATGAAAGGCCACTGTACACGTGTCATTATTTCATTACGCCATGTTTTGAATGAAAACCAAATAAAGTTTTGGAGCGAAATGAAAGTTCAAAGTTCGCAACATTTACCTGCTAATTAAACAGAAACATAACATTAATAAATTTGTACACAACTAGCTTTGTCCCGCGATTTTGCATACGCGGTTTTTTCGTACTGTCAGTGATATAATACCTATATAATCAAATCAATAACAATATCATTCAAAACAATAAAAAAATAACATGAAATTTTGCACAAGGTTTTTTTTATTTCTTGAAGTGCGAGATTTATTAGGGGTTTTTGAAATTTCAACTTTTGCGTAAGTGAGAGAAGGGGGGAATCTATAAAATAATTAACGTGAATATGTATCTTCTTCTTTTTAATTACCCAAAGACTTACAACATACTAATAAGTTAATTAAAACTTAATGCTTTAACAACATCATCTCATAACCATGACGAATGATTGAAACATGGTCTCTGTAAAACAAACAAAGGCTCGATTGATTTATTGCCCATAATACCGGTTTATTTCATTTTCTGAACCTCCAGTTAAATTTAACTGAGTTAATTATCACACGTCCCACTTACCTATTATATCCAAACTTTTTTTTTATTACCTACTATAACTTCATACACTTCCGACCATAAAAGTTCATAAGCTGTTTATTTTTATATCTCATACGACATTAAATTTTTCATAACAATAAAACGTTATGTGTTTTATAATTTTAATGGTTCTAAAAATAACTCTAATTTAACATTCATAGAAGTACTTTTTTTACTGCAATTTAACTGCGCTTAAATGGAGATTTTATTATGTGTCATAGTGTAAATTTGGATCATAGATACGCCCCTTAAAAATACAGTGATTTGTATCTGTATTCATATCAGATGATAAAATATTATAAAAGCATTAATTATCTAGTGAATCTATTAGTTTGTATTCCCACAATATCATGTAGGTATCGTTACAACAAAAAAAAAAACTGTTTTGCAAGCTGTTACTTTTAGTTACTTGTTTCACAAGGCTGTACTTATTCGAAAGCAAAAGATCCTGTGATAACATTTCCTACAAGTGAGAAACAGTCCATGTGTTGTAATTATCTTTCTACAGAATTTCCCTACATTACAATAAAGTTTATATCGAGACATCTGTCACGCAGACGTTATTCAAACACAAAGAAATTGTTTTTCTATATTTCCACAGATACTGTTACTACAAAGTAAGTCGTATTTAAAAGAAACCAGCTTCGTAGTACAAACGTAAAGTGATATGCTTTGCATGGCCCCAAGTGTACTTAAGGTTAACGACCTCCACAAAAAGTTATTCAATTGTCTTCAACTATACAGATTATATCTAAACAGTTCTCATTTAGTAACTTATTATGGCTTTTAAATAATTTTGTTACGATTTTTATGATAATCGTAAAAGTTTGTGTGCGTAGCTCCGTTTTTTACTAAGCCAAAAGTACAATCTTCTCATAATATTTAATTAAGTACAGCGGTAATTGTCTTAATTGTTGGAACTCGTGACGTAATGTAACACTTTCGAAGTTCAAATAAAACATTAGTTAATTAATATTTAATTCAAAATAACGATCCGGCGACGTGGAAAGATTGTGCGTAAAGGTTTTTACTTACGTAGGCCTTGTTACACTAGTGAGCTTTTTTTTAAGTGGGTGGTCGTATTTTGTGGCCTTATGTGTAAAGTCTAATAAAGCACACGAGCAGAGCCTTTTTACGAGCAAAATGGAAGTACTAAGATTTTTTTTTGACGAATCCCGCCCTTGCGTGGAGCAGGAAACACTGTCAGACTCGTACTGACTAAACGACTTTTCCCATTCCTACGCTGAGGAAGAAGACTAGAACTCGCTTCCTGGTGGCCATATGGCAAATATGCTGAAAGAAATCCAGCTATTGAATCTGAGTGCAAACGGTGCACAGGCAAGCCAAAACAGCCCGTCTTTGGCGCAAACGTACAAAGTGACTCGTCCCCAGCTAAATTGGGAAGAGGGTAGGTGATGAAATTATCAAAGATCAAAGATGAAATGTATTTTTTTCAGAAAAGGTATACAGAGTAGTTACAGGAAGATAATAGTTAACATAATTACATTGTATTTGTATTTTTAAGGTAATAATAAACATAACTTCATTGTAATATTATTTTTATTTGTATTTTGTACATACATTGAACGATGTTATGCTAATTTATGGTGTTTTAGACATTTAATGATATCTTTATCAATGATCAAATCAAAATGCTAAATATATAGTTTCAAACACAAGATACAAGTCGGTAGCGCATGTCATTAGCAAACTATTTAGGCTTTTTGACCGTTGATGTCGCTGTCAGAATTTCAATTTGAGCTAGCTCTCTGGTCTTTGTGTCTTGTGTTGTCATGTCAAAGAACTCAATTGATTATTGAAAGAACAAACAGATAAATCGAGGAACTAAAGGATTGATTGATTGATAAACCCTTTGTTGTAAATTATAGTAGAAACTTAAAAGTAATAGGATGTCACAAAGGGCGGTCTGATCGCTAAAAGCAATTTCTTACAGACGATGTGTGGATGGATCTAATAGAATAGGAGGAAAGGATATAACAATCACTACCACGGCCGCTAGATTGAATTTCGCAGTATGTTGCAGAAGCAACGTACATAGATGGACAGAATCCATCTCCTTTATTAGTGAGACGCATTTAACCACGCTGTCACCTTCTAGAAACGACTATAGTACAGCTGTATTTAAATTCCTATCTTAGCTATGCAGCACCTATTGGGCATCATTTATAAATAATAGCCCTGGGATCAAGGCAAGGAAGGAATTGGATAGGTTGTTTAGTCAGTAAGAGTCTGACAATGTTACTTGCTCTGCCCAAGGGCGGGATTTGTCATAGGATTATTACCTACCATAAAAAACCAAGAAAGAAGTGGCACAAAGAACTCCCCAGCGGCAGCAATATCGGCGGGATTTTCCCATGACCCTAGATTGCAAAGAAAACGGATTACCTAGAGAAACACGGGGTTTTTCTCGATGGGCAAAAATCAAATGGGCGGAGGAGATAGTGTCAGACTTTTACTAGCTAAAAACCCTCCCCAATCCATCGTTACCTTAGTTCAAGGACCCTGGTGTTGCCCATGCCCATGAAAGTGTAAAACTTCCTCGCGCTCCACTCTCAGTGGAAAAAATTATTTGATGGCTTCCCACCCAAAAACAAAGACAACAGAAAGCCTAAGTTCTTTTAAACAATACTGTACACATTTTTAAACATATGTATAGCCAGACCAGATCCTTTCAATAACTCATAACCTTCTGTATATTTTTGGAAAGCTTCCAAGTTACACGTCAATGTTTTCTGTGCTCAAGGATGATGTATGAAACCCGATTTAAAACTTCTAGATTGAAAGAAAACGGTAAAAAATTGCCAGTTTTGGATCGAGATTCATGACTAAGCTTCTTCGAAGAATATAAGATCCTTTACTACATTTAGGCTTTGAATTCTAAGCTTTAGAAATTATTTGAATAACGAGGGTACAGAAAAAATGAAAATCTATCCATAGTGATCAAGGTTGTGGGAAAGTGAAAAATGTAAATGTAATGTAGGTATATTAGCCGTGCAGCGTCTTTTCGTTGAATTCGGCTGATGCTGAAAATCAGCTCTGTGGCTCTGTTTAACACGTGAGCCCTATCTATCATCCAATGACGAATCCCACTCTTGGGCTGAGCGGGACACAGTGTCAGACTTTACTGACTAAACACCCCACCCCGTTCTTTCTTTGCCCTTCTCACTGGAACCAAGCCAGAAAGAAATTCAGAAAGAGACCCTGGGCATCAACAGGCTTCGACCCTTTGCAGAGTTCCTACGAGATCCCTACAAGTTGCTAATCAAATAACCATTCAGAAAATATCTCCTGACTAACCCAAATATATCTTATACTTATATTTTCTTACAACAAACAAAAACAACATTGACCTACTCTATATTTATCCGAAGTTCCCGGCAACAGAACCAGAAATATTAAAAATAAATACCAAGCAATCTGCCGTAAGGGTTCGTTTACCTGAACGAAGTCAGGTGACAGCACTAGTACGAAAATAAACAGACGTCAAGCAAACGAACCCGCGAGACTACTTGTGGTTACTGCCATCTGTCATGCTTCGACATATGGTGTTTTTACAGCCCTACGATTTGTTTATATCTCGTCTCTTTCCTTCCTGGAGAAGGTCGTATGTCTGTCCCCCTCCCACCCAGTTTTCCTTCAAGGTGAGGGGGTAATTGAAATCGAACACTGCATGCGGGTTAAGTGAAAGGACTTGTCTTGGCAAAGATCAGAGTAGTCAGAGGTACTTTTTTTTGTATTTTGTACCTATTTCTTCGAAACTTAACTTTACCTTTTCTGGATTTTTTTATGGTGTGGCATGTTCCTTCAGTTGCTTTTTACGTTCTAGGGTCGTATTTGACTAGTTAAGAACTTGTTAAATTCTATTTTAGCACGAGAACTTTTCAAATGTTGTGTTTATTTTGTTTTTGTTTTACATATTCAATAATTAATCGGAGGTCAGTTAGTTAAGTTCTTCATAAGTAACCGTATTTAGCTACTTAACAAATCAGACTAGATCAGTAATGATACATGCACTCGCGAGGGCAATAAAGTTAATTATTCCCATTTAATTGATACTTATTTACGTTAATGAAGTAATATATCTTTGTTCTTTGAGCAATAAAGATAGTACCTACATAAATTGTAGACGTACTTTGATTTAAAACTAACGCTGTGAGGTTCTAATGGGCAGTTATAATTATGACCAATTGTAAATTATAGTAATTATTGCGTTATTCAAGCATTGTTAAAATCAAACCGTTAGGTTTTACGATGGAGGCATCGGTGAGGTGATTCCTTTGTTAGGGTAAAAAGCCAGTTTTCTTGGAGATTCTTAGGAGGATTGTTCGAAAGACTCACCACGATCCTGGAACGTATAGAGCAACTGAAGGGACACAGGAGAATTTTAGTCAGTAAAAGTTACAGACTTCTCAGAGCGGGAGAAATTATATGGTTATTGCCCAAAACTGATATACATTCAGTTTTTAAAAGAACATAACATCACGCCTACATTTGTAAGTACCGAAGAGTTAAAAGGTGTAAAATATCCACACTATATTTTGTCATTCACATGTAATAGAGAATAATTACTAATGACTATTGCCATTATCATCATAAATTCAGCTGAAAGACTTCCACTGCTAGGCATAGGTTTTTCTCGAGCATCACTAGAAGGACAGGTCCTGTGCGTCACGCATCCATGGGATTCTCTATATTAATCAACTATAAAACATAAGAAAAAAGCTCAGTCTGGGAGTAAAAGAACAGTTGCATTCTACCAATACGTACCTACTTTTCAGCTATACTTTTGACCCCTGACTATTCATATTTTTCTCAGAGAAGCTCCAAGATGCTAGGCACAATCAAACAATCTGACAACACTATTACTCTTTGTATATTTTTCTGCAAACCATGGGAACAATGACCTATCATACCAGAGCCCACCTTTGTCATATCAGCATCGTAAACCTGCTGTTAAACGCAGGTTAAAATTAAACGGGAGATTTATGGTCGATTTCATCAATTTAAACGCGGTTAAATTAATCGATTCATAATTATTTTGTTTCTCCTTTTAAGGGAAAAAACAGAGATTCTTTTTCGTTTTTCTTCAATACGAGACCGAGTCTAAAGTAACTTGATATTTTTGTAAAGTTGTTGATTAACGGTCAATTAAACAGATGTTTCCTTTGTAAGAATTAAATACATATATTTTATTTCAAAGGAGACGTTTAATCTTTACGTATTGTATGGAACAGATGGCATAATCAGAATCGAACGGGTTAACAAAGAAATGTAATGGGGTTTTTGGTATTTTTAATGGCTGTAGTTCAGTGGCCGTTTTAATTATTCGTAAATTGATTCTTTGTGGATATTGTGATGTTAATTCTGTATAGTTTTGTGTTTCAAATGCCTACGCGACTCTACAATATAAAGAATTATTGAAACAGGCATGATCTCAGTAAAATGGTTCTAGGAGGAAGACTGAAGAGATTTAAATTTCTACTAAATACTGTAGTAACATTAAAAAGTGTAATATCTGCATGTACAGGGTACGAAACTGGCGGGTCGCTAGTTTAAAATTAATGCTTATAAATTGATAGGCCTTGTCTATCGGCCAAAACATGTCTCTCCTTATTGTACAAACATACAAACAATCTTTTGTTTTCCTAAAAACCCAAGTTAAAAACCAGTTCCTGATCCCAAGCACCTGATAGGCCACGGTAGTGAGGTACCGATGTTGTCGGCAAGAATTAAATCGATGCCGTGACGAGTACGTCTCTACGACAATTAATCGATTATTTCCGATACTCCATATGTTATATCATAATTCTATAGACATGTTGATATTTGTATGTTTGGTTGTGTTTTGGTATTTGTATATTATATTATACTAGCAACTCTCTTAGAGAGGAGGCCTGTGTCCCTGCAGTGGGAACATTGAAAGGCTGATGATGATGATGATGATTATACTAGCGACCCGCCCCAGCTTCGCACGGGTACTGATATCGAATATACTATGCATGTTTTATACTCATAAAAGGCGGGACAAAATTCGCCGACTTTGTCCCGCCTTAGAGGCAATAAATGAGTAGATTTTTTTTTAAATTAGGGATAAAACTATCCTATGTCCATTTCCTGGTTCTTAGCTACCTACCTACCAATTTTCAACTAAATCGGTTCAGCCGTTCTTGAGTTTTAAATAGTGTAATTAACACGACTTTCTTTTATATATATAGATTTTATATTTTATAAGTTACTGATATATGGCTTAAGTGGTCGTGGGCAGGGCAGCTTGCTCGCAGAAATGGTGATCGATGAGACCGAAAGATTCTGGAGTGGTGACAGAGTGTTTGTAACAAGATGAACCGATGAAGGACGCGGGAATCCAATGGATGCGAGACGCACAGGACTAGTTTTGGTGAAACATGAACATTTAATTAGACACAGAGTCTAAAATTTGCCTATAAAAAGAATCGTATTACAATTTAGCGGTTCCTCCGGCAAGTTTCGCTGCTTTTTTTTTCCAAGAACCATTTCGACAATTTCCTTCCGTTTTCCTTTGCTGTTTTCCCAGAATTATGAGTTTGTACATATTTAAGTTCTTTTACGTAAAATCGACTTCTAATATGTATAAAGTACCTGTTCATTTTATTTAGAATAGAATAGAATAGAAATAATTTCTGTCGCTCTTTCATTCATTCAATCATCTATAATATCAACGCTTAATAAATGAGTAAGTTCTATAACGTAGGCCTTAGATTTATTGGAATGTATTTTTACAGTGTTCTTTCAGTTGCCCTTGTTTTGCGAGGGCTACGGTATCTCTTTCGATTAACCTTCAGCCCTTTCAGGCGATTGTCCCAACTGGCCCCGTCAATATTGCTGACATCTCTCTGAGGCGTGCGTGGTACACGATACACCGTCGACCCGATGTCTATACACATACATGAGAACCGATCTACTCTGCGTTTTCCTTATCCTCTTCTCTTTCGACCTATTACAATGACCTTCCAAACATGTCTTCTTCATTAAACGACCTTGTCTTATCAAATCCTGTCAATCCTAGAACTGACCAGTTGCTTCCAGGCCACTACGTCTTCAGATCTTAGTCTAGACAAAGCCCATAGTGAGTTCTGAAGCATTACCACAAGCTCTTAAAGAAGAAGGATAAAGAAAGCAGAAGGTTAAAGGGATGAAACTATTTAGGGTGTATCAACTCTATCCTTTTTTCTCGCTCACACGACTGACATTTAACATGCCATGGTAAGACCCCTGATCTAACAAAACCTATCCTAAAATTTCGTTGTAAGTATTAATCAATATACATAAAAAATAAATTCTACTTTTCGTTGTAATAAAATTACTACTAACTCAAAAACGGGCTGACCTATCCAAACCAAATGTTAAGGATTTGTTCAGACGTAATTGTTTTATGTAAAGTTGCACAAAATCGGTCAAGCGGTTCTTCATTTGTCACATTTTTCTGTTGCCGGGAGTGTAGCCGCGGACAAAAGCAAGTTTTTTTTATAAAACTAAGCAAAGCCGGGCTCCGCGACTAGTGTCCGCAATAAAACCTTTACGTCCGATACATCGATTTCACGTGCGTCGGATCATGGCATCGGTAATAAGCGCACGGTATGTTAACTCTCTATCTACGGCCACTTAGGCGTTATGTATTGTTTCACTGGTTTGTTGTTACACTGTGGCGTTTGATTTGACGAATTTATATAAGTAAGTAATCATTTATTGCACAAAAATAACATCAAGCCCATAAGTAACATCAGCAAATGACAGAACAAAATGACAGTGGCTATTTCACTTAAATAAGATCACTGTTCTTCAAACTAGGAGATAATCCTGTATCTTGAAGAACAGTAGATACATTTTCAAGTGGTGAGATACAGTTTCATAGATTAGGGGTGAGACGCAGACAAGTAATAACATGTCATCCCACACAGCTGCGATTTTAAGAAAATCTTGTTTCTGATTGTTTAGTTCTAAGGTTCATAGAATATGGACGGCAAACGAATAAAAAGTTCTGATGGCTTGACATCATCATCATCCTACCCTTATCCCATATTACTTGGGGTCGGCGCAACATGTTTTTTTCTTCCACTCTGTCCTGTCACCCGTCACACTATCACTAACTCCCTTTTCTTTCATATCACTTCTCACACAATCCATCCATCTCTTCTTCGGTCGGCGCAACATGTTTTTTTCTTCCACTCTGTCCTGTCACCCGTCACACTATCACTAACTCCCTTTTCTTTCATATCACTTCTCACACAATCCATCCATCTCTTCTTCGGCCTCCCTCTTCCTCTCCATCCATCTACGTGTAAATTCTGATGGCTTGACATGTCACCCAGCAAATAGGCGAAAAATTTATACATATAGGTAATAGTTGTAAACAATTAGAATAAGATCTCTTTGTAAACAATTTCATAATTTTATGTCAATAAAGTAAATAAACTTTTAAAAATAAAAAAGTAAACAAAAATAGGCGAAGATATTTATAACTTATTTATACAATAGTGACCCGCCCCAGCTTCGCTCGGGTACAATGTTGATATTAAATATGTGTATATATACTTCCCTCTTGAAGCGTTCTATCTATTAACAAAAACCGCATCAAAATCTGTTGCGTAGTTTTAAAGATTTAAGCATACATATGGACAGGAAGTAACTTGTTTTTATACTGTGTAATGATTTATACATATAATTTAAATTAAAGTGTCTTTTTTATTCATAGTTGATTCACCCAATAATCTCCGATACCCATACCAAAATTGCAATTTTTTATTTTTTTTTATTATACGTCTGTTTGTTACGGCTAAATTCCGAAATGACTAAACGAATTTTGACGGGACTCCCACTGGTAGGTAAGTGATGTTTTTCAGAGTAAGTACCTAATTATGAATTAGGTACTTATATATATACCTATTTTATTATTACAAGTCACTTAATTAATATTGCAATCTATTTAAAATATCTGTTATTTATTTATTATGCACACCTACCACAGTGTTTTTTTTTATAACCCAAAAGTTGACTGGTAGAGAATGCCTTGTAGCATTAAGTCCGCGTATATACCGCTACTGTACATAAAGTTTAAATAAATAAATAATTCCAATCTAAATTCCAATATACATTGGTTTTATAGATTTTCTTTATAAGATCATGTACCTTGTTTACAGCTATCCCCATTTCCGTCCATGACTGATTTTACTAACTAAATTACCATAAACATAATCCTATAGATATTTACACCGGTACCATAAACTGTAACCATCTTACTAATATTATAAATGTGAAAGTTACGATGTTTGGATGTTTGTTACTCAATCACGCCAAAACGGCTAGACGGATCTGGATGAAATTTGGCACAGGCATAGGATACACTCCGGAATAGGTCATTATAGGCTTTTTACCCCGGAAACCCCAACCCCAATACCACGCGGGCGAAGCCGCGGGCAAAAGCTAGTAGTGTATATAGAGGTAGGTCGACGTTCTTTATTCGAAATTCAGCCAGTTTATGATTAGCGAGAATAACGAATTATTTTAATTTAAGAATCCATAAATTACAGAGCTTCGTAATTCAAAAATGTTTTACAAACTCCTTTTTTCTTAAAGGCAAACCAATTAGAGGCTAATTTAATTAAATGAAGTATATAAATAACAAAGTATCGTGGCCACAGTATCTGTTGGTAACACAAACATTTTTATTTTAATGTAGGCAAAAAATACGTAAACATTACTTATCGAAGTTCAATTAAGCTGCAGTTTTGTTTCTATTTAATCCTAAAACATTACTTATGTCAAAATTAAGTGCATTTTTATGCAAATCAGACGATAAGGATGAATTTAAATTTGCTTTGGGGAATTCATTCATGCAAAGGACAGGCTGGTATATAAATATAGCTTAGCTTTGAACAACAAACGCCCGACTTTAGTTATATTATTAACGTAAAGGTACTTTTTCAATTGATCTACTAATTTAAATTTCAACGTCATTGATTAATGGACATAGATGTTTGGCTATAAATTTCTTCACTCTATTAAGATATCGATCAATGAATCAACTTAAAATTATCTATTTTAATTACAAATGAGCTCACTGTTAGCCCAGTGGTAACGGCTCCGAAGTCCAACTCCTACGGTGCGGATTCAAACCCAGGCGCTTTACTTGTAAATTTTATTTCATCATCACTGCTCTCAAAACGGTGCAACAAAACATCGGGAGGAAACCAGAATGACCTAGAATCAAAAATTATCTACACTAATATAATAAAGAGGTAAAGTTTGTTTTTTTGTTAGTTTGTTTTTTTGTTTGTAGGGGGTAATCTCTGGAACTAATGGTCCGATTGGAAAAATTTTAGCATCAACAGAAAGCTGCTTTACTCCTGAGTGACATAGGTTATATTTTATGTACGCGGGCGAAGCCGCTGACAAAAGCTAGTTATTAATAAAGAGGAGGCGTGAGTCCAGCTTACGCCGAATAGAAGAACGAAAATCTCGGCATCTTATAAGTATATAAAAATCACTACCTTAATCCATGATAGTAGAAAATTATCCCAAGGGAACATATTAGAGGACATGGTCTACCCGTGTGCCAAATTCCATCCACAGCCGTTTAGCTATTCGAATAAAAAAAAGTAACCAACTTACGCACATACAACCGCACAAACTATTACCTTTATATTATTCGGGTGATACATCATCATAATCATTCTCATTCCAGCCGAAGGACGTCCACTATTGGTCACAAACCTACCTCAGATGCCGCCATAACGACCGGTCCTTACTACTAATAAAAACAAACAAACAAAATGAAATGATAAGATGATTTAATATCATCTTTCTCTAAGAAAGGAAACCGATACACCAAAAAAGAAACTAGGCTACAAGACTAACATCTAGGAGGATTTCGTTGGCTAAGCTTATTTTAGGCAGTAGACCCACTGGTTGACAGGCGGTTATAGAACAAGATGGCTGCCACCTGCTACATTGTCACATGTTGCGCCGGCATGTGCTTGCTTCCGCCAATTGACGCGGCTCCACTGAACCACACGACACGACAATTTGGGTACAGCTGACGGACGTAGGAAGCCGCTGGATGCGAACAGCATAGGACCGATCGTTGTGGAGATCCTTGGGGGATGCCTATGCCCAGCAGTGGGCGTCGCTCGGCTGACATGATGATGATGATGATCATGATGATGACGGACGTGACACGTCAACTCATTTTAGACATCTTTGACCGATCATATCTGTATGTAGAATCTTTCTGCTTGAAGTCTGCACCAGTTAGACCTCAGGAAATTAGCTAGGTTGATATCTACTTTCAAGGCTTTTTTTGCTTGAGGCCCTTTGCAAAAGTAAAGCCGTCAGGTGGAATCGCAGTCAAGCACTAGTTTATCGCAATTTAAAAAAAGCATTGACCAATATCGTTAGTTCAAAACTAACAATGCAAATATCTACTATGCACAACATCAAAATCATCACTACTTTCCTTGCTAAGTTGCTAAAACTAATGCAAAACATTTTCTTTTTCCATAATCACTTATCAACCGTCACAGTTTTACATTTCCCGTCCTCACAAAATCTATCTATCTTCTCTGTATCTCTCTTCTCTTCTCCCACTCTCTCTTTATACATTTATATCTCTATATATTTATCTACATTTATATTCATCACTCTTTGTAACTCTTGAGCCCCAACAAACCTATTGCCTTTTTATTATGTCTCTAATTACGGCAATCAAAAGGCTAATCAAAATGCACAAGCAAAAACGATTCCAAAAATTTTCCGACGTATCGAATGGTACCGTGGAAACTTGCACATAAAGACAAATCTTTTAATATAATACGTACGGCCACACGGACAGCGCTAATGTCGATTAATTAACGCTTATTACAATTAACACTCTGAATGGGTCGCACTAAGTCTTAACTATTTATTAGTATCAGATTCTTATTCCTAAAACTTACAAAAATAGAACGAAGAAACACAATTTCGGTTGGCAACAGTACTATTCAATGAGTGGGTAGTGCTTACCCCGCTGAGTTCATTAATAACTGAGATTAGTTCATTATTAATAGTGGTCTAAATGTGGACTATTAATAGTACACTATTGTAGCAGATGTCTCGAGAAATCTAGATTTCTACGATGAAAATGAACGAGCTCAATCTTTTGTATTGTGTGCGGAAAGTATTATTTTTTATTCTGTTCATGAACTCTATCTATCCTATCTCACCTGATGGAAAGCGACGATGTGGTCGACGACGGAGCGCTCTTGCCTAGAAGTAACCTATTCACTTTTGACTCCCAAATTGACCTAAGAAGTCATCATTCATCTCCTCTGTACTGTTAGTTTACAAGTAATATTCTAGATCAAACTATCAATTCAATAGCCAACCACACAGCACAAAAAGAACAGTTATCCTATCATTATTATTCCATTATAAACCTCCTTAGAATTTCATCACACAAAAAAGATTTTTTACTTATCAAAAATTTAACATGTCATGACCAATTAAAAAATCATTCGCTTAGCCTCACGTCTAAACATTTGATCAATATACAGTTGTTATACACGGCTTAAGTTCTAGATCTTACGATAAAAAATCTAGACAAAAAAATAGGTGTATGGCCGAAAGGCTTAGCCAGTTGGAATTCAAACTGTCTTGTTGGATGATCAGATCTCTGAATTTTAATTATTCGTCGAATGAAACATGGACGTGAATTAGTTACTAATATTGTTACGTCGTGGATACGATCTACTTGGATACTTTTTATGGTTCTCTGGGCAGGAATGTGGGAAACCCAGAAGCTATGGGAACGAAATTATGATTGACCAGCATCTGTTAGTGGCTTCGCCCCCATATCAAAGTAAGTTTCGACTTTTTTTTTCGATTAGGAAAATCAAAACCCTCCCCGTTCCTTCGCTGCGTTTGTTTAATTTAACATTTACCGATGGCTCCAGGAGGCTTCGACCGTTCTAGGCCCTCCTTGAGGCGTGCTGGTACAAGCTTCGCTTGGTCTGGACGTGTAAGCATACTGACTTTAGACCACCTTTTAACTCCGGTCTTTATTAAAATAGAAAGAATCCATTCTTAGTGCATGCCCACGTCATAAAAGGAAGGCTCCTAATTGAGTAGTTTATCTGTGCGTTGATTTATGTCAGGCAACTTTGGATCCCGTTTCATGCCCTTATGAGACGAATTTTGAATTGTCTTAGGTATTTCTCGCATATGTTATAAAAAAAGAAACCTTGTACAATATATCGCCCAACCCGATAAAATTAATACAATAAATTGTGGTGAAGACGGACTCGGGGACTTTTCCGTAATGCTGAAAAGCGGGTTTCCGAGTAAGCATTTCGAAAAAAAGATTAAGCACTAATGCTGCAAGATCAGTGAGTATTAGTCACGTCCTCTCAGATCCTTTCTCTACAGCTCGTATCTAATTTATCGTTAATTGAATCGGTCTCAACACGCTCCACTCATCCACGGCCTATTTGATAGCTAATGATGACGTGTCCTCGATATTATACACTTTAGAAAGGTAGACAGCTGATCTAGAAAAAAACTAGACGATATGTAGATAAAATCTAAGCGGAAAAAAGTACTGAAAGTCTTTTTTTTTTAAGTGGGATATTCATCTAATAACTTTTTCCGCCCACGTGCTCCACATTGAGAAACAAGAGGGTAGATCAAGCTTTACTGACTAAAATCCAATCTCGCTCTATCAGTTGGCCTTTGCATTCCAGGTCCAATTGATGGCCAGCAGGCCAGCAGCTTACTATACTGAGGTAGGAGCCTTTTTGGCCTCACACAGGTCTGTTTTTCGACCCCTATTTCGAGTTGTAACCGTAGGTCGCGGTTTCAAATCCAGCCAGGCGCATTATTCACTTAGCCTAATTGCATTTCATTTCATGTTTTGTATTTCATCACCATTGATCACCAAACGAAAAGATTAAAAAAGATAGAAAGACGTTAGGAAAACAGCAGGTCCTAGATTCTAGAACCAAAACTTCGAAGACATGTGACGTTCACCAACCCAACACGCATTGTAGATTACGGCCCATTCCCTGTCTTAGAGAGGAAGGAGGCCTGAGACCCAGCAGTGAGAACATTATAAGACTGATTATGCTATGGTTATGGTTTTGTTTCGTTTTAGTGTTATTTTTTGTACAAGTCACAAATAAATGTTTTTATTTCTTAATTTACTGACCGATATTTGGACAATTCAAAAGTGACTGTAAATGGTTCATTTAAAATACCTAACTGTGTTTGATGGATTGATTGATTGGTCATCTGATCTACTCTTTGCTTAAGGCGACTTGAAGGGCAATGGACTTATATCTACTTTTTTTTATTACAACTGTCACACAACGCTGTGTGTAATATTTTATGATTTGCGCCTTAATTTGGTACTGTAAATAAGAATTCTTTGTAACTACCGATACTTAAACACGTGATTTTAGTCTTGATATGAAATCTGTCTGTCAAGACCCATTATCTCGAGAACATGTGGAGGTATTGAGTTGGCAATATTAAGAGAAGTGAGAATCCCTTACCAATAAAACTGTGACTATGACTATACTCCATTTTCCAGGCAAACATATACTCCATTTTCTAGGCTTCAAAAACTGTGAAACAATCAAATTTCTAAGATAACTAAAATAAAAGATACGGCCTTTTATGTTTCAAAAACCATATATTTCGACACTCTCAAAGGAATCAAAATTCATGGGGTACTTCCCGTTGATCTATGATCCTGAAATTTGGTTGAAGCAAGATCTAATAACATAAGTATCGGAAAAAGAACCGAAAACTCTTTTGTAGTTACGTCGCAAAAACCTTGCGATTTGAAAAAATCTTAGTAACTCAATCGGGAATTGAATTATTTTCAAATAAATTAGTAAGCGTATTGTGGGTTAAAATCCGTAAAGGAACCCTTAATTGTAAATGTAAAGTAAAGTAAAGTAAATGTTTATTGTTCATTGTTACAATAAAAACATGATATCTTAAAACTAATGCATAATCTAAAATATCACTTGTAACTATTTTATATTTATTATACATTTTTGGATGATGATCCCCAAACTAAGTAGGACCTGTATCTTGGGGACCTGAGTAGTGACAACTTTCATTCATAATATCGTGGTGTGAACAATGAAACATATCAAAATTGAATTTATAAAAGAAAAAATATTATTAAAGAAAAGAAAAACAACTTTAGAGCCTAGGTTTTTGAGTGATCAATTCCTTGTCCAACTCCTACTTACCAGCTTTATTTTTTCTTTTCGTCAGTTCAAACTAGATGAGTCCGGTGTTTCGTAGCTGACTACCCTGAGAAGAAACACCGAAACAAACACAGGGGTCAAAGTCTCTCTTAAAGTTCATACAGTAAACATGTAATGGTCAAATTATATGAGAACCATGCAGATTAGTGTCACAGATGGTCTTTTGAAGAAAGAACCACAATTTGAGCTGTCAATTAAGTAGTTACTTTTAGTCAAGAAATTAGCTTTGGACGCTTTGGATGCCTTCCTTAGGAATTGGCAAGAAGTGGCTCAAGACCGTGAACAGTGGAAGGAATGGAGGGAGGCCTTTGCCTAGCAGTGGGACAGTTTGGGCTAGAAATAATAATAATCATCATTAGCTTTACTCGTTTATAAATGGCGTACGGGTGTTAAAGTCATGTAAAAGATGGATAAGCCAACCCAACTGAACAAAAAAAAAACAGTATAATTCCAATCCATATGACATCACCGTAGACCAAAAAAAAAAATTCTAATCCTTCTCTATTATATACGCGTGATACAAGACAACGCCTGACATTTCTATCATCACGACACAACCG
Organism: Mythimna loreyi; assembly: GCA_029852875.1. Taxonomy (NCBI): domain Eukaryota; kingdom Metazoa; phylum Arthropoda; class Insecta; order Lepidoptera; family Noctuidae; genus Mythimna; species Mythimna loreyi. The sequence continues at coordinate 17,934,869 of CM056780.1, read as the reverse complement.
TCAGGTGGTTGACAGAGCTACGACTCATCAATTATCTCCCGGCCTGACACTCCGTGTGTGTCAAAATGACAACTCCTAAAAAAAAACACCGAAAACTCAACCTTATTCCATTAGCATAAGGACATACGCCAACCTATTAATAAGATTTTTTTTTCTACCTAACTGGTAGGCTAGGTGTCGTTGACCGCTGTTTTTGTGTTTCCAAGAATCATTCAGTATTGTTTACTTTAATTATGTTAAGATGGTTTAGAAAAAAGATGAGCAAAGTCCAGGGTAATTACTATAGTCATTACTATGTTAATAACCGCCATATTGGACTACCAACTGTGGTTTGATGTCAACTGATGGATTTGGAAAAAGCCGGGCTTCGGGATTGTTTCAAAGACCGAAGCCCTGAAACGCAATTGACAACTGAAGAAATATAAGTGTACATACACATACATACAATGGGCGGCCTTATCGCGTTCCGCAATCTCTTTCAGGCATCCTGCTCCGATATCGTCGAACGCATCAACACCTTTGTTCTGACTGAGTGTTGCGATGACGACAGAACAAACGATTTGGGGGTGTGACCTACTCAAAGCGTTCGACATTAACGAAACGATCGTAACTTGGCTAAGGGGGTTGGAACCACAACAGAGTCCATAATTAATAATATAATATATTTCACAACAATCACACAACGTCGTCTTGTCCCAAGCTAAGCAGAGCTTGTGTTATGGGTACTAGACAACTGATAAACATAGTTATATATTTCTAAATACATACACATTATAGATAAATTACACCCGGACACAGAACAAATGATCGTACTCGTCACACAAACATTTGTCCTGGGTAGGAATCGAATCCACGACCTCCGAATTGTGACTATATTTTATTTCCATAACAACTAAGTCGGTATACATAATGTATTAAAGAATTACAAATCCGTCTCCCGGATTTTGTAGTTGTCGAGAAATCTGACGTGACACATGCAGCTCGCGAGTGAATGTGCATTCCACGTTCTTGGAATAATGTCGATGTCGCTGGCCATTCAATGGAAGACCTTTCACTTTATACTTGTGTTTAATTAAACATTAACATTCGCCACCGCATACCGACCAGCTTTGCGGTTCGGTGTATCGCCAAATTACCTAACGGTTACCGCATGTGTGTCGATATGGTGCAGAATTTATTGACCAGCACAGACTTTGGAAAGGTCCATATCAGGAGAGCTGTCAGGATCAATAGATTAGTTTTATTGTTTGCTAGCTGCTCTGACAAACTTTGTAACGCCTAATAAAGATAATTTTCTCACCATTTGAACCTTCCCTGTATCAAAGGCGCACACGCCCCAAACACCTGTCGCAAATGTACTAAAAAAAATCTCTATCTATTATTATTATTGTTTTACAATGTATCAGTGTACATAAATTAACAAATAGCTTTTCACATTCATATTTTTAAATCATATTATTATTGATAGGCGATGGTCGACGACGTAATTTACTTACTAACAAGCTTTACAGCTCAGGAATGGAATTCCCTGCCGGAGTCTGTGATTCCTGATGGCTACAATTATCTTTCAGCCAAGAGTGAATAGGTTACTTCTAGGTAAACGCGCTCCATCGTCGACCGCATCGTCGCTTTCAATCACATACGAAAACGGCCAAGCGTCAGCCTATCAACCATAAAAAACCGTTAACATTAAGCTCACATTTTTTTTTAATTGCAATAAACTAGTGCTTGACTGCAATCCCACCTGATGGTAAGCAGTGATGCAATCATTTATGGTGCGGCGCACTAATTTAATAAGAGCCTAACCTTACTTGATTCTGTGCAAAAGAAAACTGTCCCAATACGAAAGGAAAATTCAATCATGTCTTTACAAACAAACGTAATATAAACAGAAAAAGCATTAAATGCAATGGAATCGTCGGAATGTGGCACAGAAGAGCCAAAAACAAATAAAACATTAAAGAGCCTGCGCTTGCGCATTCCTGTGCGTGCGCTGCTATGGGAGCCGACGAATGACGACTCTAACATACATTAGTACAACTATTATATATGTAATAAAGCATTAGTTTGACGGAGATTTATATAACAATGTTACTGATTTACGTCTTAATGACATATCAATTAATGATGATGGAAATAACAGAAAATAAGATATGATTAAAAGAACAACGAAGACGAAGTTTTTAGGGTTCTCTGTACCTTAGTTGGTACGAAACAGAAACCTTATAGAATCACTTTGTTGTCTGTTTGATCGTCTGTTACACAACCACTTTCTCTGGAACGCATAGAGGTATAAAGCTGAGAATAATACCATATACGCGGACCTGCCGTGTTGAGCAATTGAAAAGATCACAAACCACAAGTGGTTATTTCAAAAATTAATTTTTCTCCTTAATTGTACACACAATAAATTTTAAATAAATTTTATTACGCTTTATCCGTATGGTTGGAAAATCCGCCATGTAGAGATGGCGTATCACCGTACTTCTGGTCTGATCATGGAACGGATTTGACGGAATTAGGCTTTGCACACTCCCCGAAATGCACCCGTTAGAAAATCAAGTCGATCTCTATAACAAGGCAGGATTTTGTCGATGCCGTTACGAATTTAAATTAAAACGAGTTCAAAGCTGTTACTTTTATATTCACAGTAACGAGCATTCCAAGCAATAAAAACATCTGAATGGAAACTGCAGAACACTTTTGTATCCCCTATATTGATGAGAAACTAACTTCGGCCAGCGGTTACGCTCGCATCATCTTTTCTCTCATAACCAAACAAATATTGGACATCTGTTACGCCCCCTTAAAATTTAAATTTTCGTAAATTCTATCTTTTTTATTATTTATTTAATTAAAGGGCTTTGTCGCTTACCATATCGCCCAGTAGAAAACACAAAAACTTACAATCTACCACAACAGTACTTCTTCGTTATACGTTGAAGAAGCAAAGAGTGTACTGCAAATGCAAATATCGTAGAGAAAATAGAAGAAGAAATATCAGAGCGTCCAAAAACATTGATCAAAAATTTTCACTCCGAACACACTCCATCAAGATATGGAAGGCATTGTCAATAACATCACACTACACAAAATTCTATCTTAGTGCTCGTATATGTCATAAAAGTCTTGTGCAAAATTTCACGCTTTTAGGTCCAATAGTTACGGCTGTGCGTTGACATATAAATCCCAGTCAGTTCCTCCATTTGTATTGTATTAGCGACCTGTTCCAGCTTCGCACGGGTGCAATGGTGATATTAAATGTATCATGCATATATTATACATATAAACCTTCTTCTTGAATTAATAATATTTCTATCTATTAAAAAAATCGCATCAAAATCCGTTGCGTAGTTTTAAATATCTAAGCATACATAGGGACAGACAGCGGGAAGCGACTTTGTTTTACAGAGTGATAGATATCGATAAAGAATTTATATCTCCTACCCCATTGAAGAGGGGTGTCGTTAAATCTTTTCAAACACCGCACAATACATCATCCTCTAGTTTGACACTTTGAACTTTTAAATCCACAACGGTATTGTGTTACGCTATAATTTTCAAATCAATGGATTTAACTTGTTAAATCCATGTTGGTTTTTTTTTTTATAATGGGTCGTTTTAAATCTTGGGCTTAGAAGGATGATTTGGTTTCTATGTAATATTCTGAATGAATTATTTATTATTATTTTTTTATGGTAGGTAAAAATCATCCAATGACGAGTCCTGCTCTTGGGCGGAGCGGAAAACAAGTGTCAGACTCTTACTGACTAAACAACCTACCCCGTTCCTACATCGCCATACATACCAGGGCCAGAGCCTTCCTTTTCAGACACAAACCCGTGGCCCCGATTGGCTTCGACCCTTCTGCAGGGTCCCTACGGTTGCTGACAACTCCTTGAGGCGCGCGGGAACAGTGCGCGCCGTCGACGACTGGGCTTGGTCCGGACGATTACCAGACGACCGGACGGCGAGCTACCCAATGCTCACCATCCGCAAGCCCGCGCCTACGGAGGCCGGAAGTCAGGATCGGAATCGCGGCGGCGTCTGGGGCGCAAACGCCGTTGCCTTATTCGGTCCGCCTCCTCCTTTGCTAGCATTACTGCTTCGCAGAAGGAGGCGACCGCCTGCCACTCCTCCTCACTCCGAACCATGGCTTCTACCAAGGCCCGGCGCGATGGGTTTTTTTATTTCTTTGTGGTAGGCAAAAATCATCCAATGACGAATCCCGCCCTTGGGCGCAGCGGAAAACAGTCAGACTCTTGCTGACTAAACAACCTACCCCGTTCCTATGTCACCATATACCAGGGCCAGAGCCTTCCTTTCAGACACGAATCCTTGGCCCCAGTTGGCTTTGACCCTTCTGATCGATATGGTTGGGTTAGGTTAGAACTGATTGAAAATTAGTATTTGTCTGCGCTATAGCAACTTTCTTGATTAGTTTAGATTTTGGCAGTGTTTGTTTGTTTAGTACTCGTAGTTACGACTATATACACTTCTCATCAAAAAAATCGAAACACCTTGCAAGTTTACGTTTTGTCAGGATTATCAGAAAAATGTGTACATTTAGGAATAAATGTTAAATGTCGTTTAATAGTGAGTAATATGAGCTTATCAAATCTTAATGTTAATGTTCTAAATTTAAATGAATTTTTCATAGGTTTCGTATTTTGTTAAATGAGTCATTTTTATTCCGTATGGAGTATAAAGGAAATGGATAAAACAACACACGTAAATGAAAAAAAAAGCTAAAAAACGTTTATTTAATAACTTGTATTCCCTCCCCGAGCTCTAATTACTGCTTCCATACGGTTCTTCATCGATCGGATGAGAGTCACGATCACATGCTGTGGTATATTGTCCCATTCCTCTTGGATTGCATCTTGCAGCTGGCTAAGTGTTTCTGGGGCAGGATCTCTTGCTCGAATTCGTCTCTTTAATTCATCCCATAGATGTTCAATGGGATTCATGTCCGGGCTTCTTGCTGGCCATTCCATAATAGAGATATCGACTTCGTTAAGATAATCTCGTACGACGCCCGCGGTGTGAGCCCTAGCATTGTCGTGCATGAATATGAAGCCGTTGCCAATAAAATGTGCATAGGGCATCACATGAGGCTCGAGACACCCTTCGACGTACCGATGACAGTTTAGTGCAGGCAGACGTGGCCCAGACACGAAAGCAAGCTCTGTCTTACCGTCGGCGCTGATTCCTCCCCAAACCGTCCACGAACCGCCACCATAGCTGACCTTTTCTTCAATGCAGCATTGTGCATAGCGTTCTCCGTCTCTTCTGTAGACCTTGTTCCTTCCGTCGTTACCATACAGCATAATTTTACACTCATCAGAAAAGAGAACTTTGCTCCACTGTAGGTATGACCAATTTAGGTGCTCACGTGCAAAGTTAAGGCGCGCTCTTCGATGGTCTGCAGTTAATTTCGGCCCATTTGCTGGCTTATGCGGTACCAGTCCACGATCCTTCAACCTTCTTCTAATTGTAGAGTCACTTACAGCCACCCTTCGTACAACACGAAGCCGCTGCTGCAGTTGAAAAGCGTTAAGGCGTCGATTTCTTAAAGAAGTTGTTACAATAAATCGATCATCTCGCTCAGAAGTGACCCGATTCCTGCCAGATCCTGAACGGCGCGTGAACAAACCAGTCTCCCGATAACGTTTATAGACTCTATGAACAGATGACAGGCTTAGATGCAGTCTTGCAGCCACAACACGCTGACTAAGGCCAGAATCCAGCAATGCCACAACTTGGGCGGCTTCTGTGGGCGAAGTATCCATACGTTTTAGAAAAAAAATGTTTTTTATTTCAATACTGTGACTTTGGGACGTCTGAAAAAAGGTTGGAACCCTAAACACACATTTGTCTCAAAACAGTGATTCATTTCGTTTATAAGATAAACAAATGAAATTCTAATTTTGAATTTAGAATTTTCGCTTATTACTGTAATGGCCAAACTGCCAGCTATAATATATGTATTTTTTTTCATCGTATGAATTCTTTTTTGTGTTAAATTCGGACAGAAACAATGAAAACGGAAGTGTTTCGATTTTTTTGATGAGAAGTTTATATAGGTTTGTTTAAATTGGCTTACGACTTTAGATAATAGTTTAGTTACGGCTGAGTTTGTTTCGATGTTTCTTCTCAGGGTACTAGATAAGTAATTTAAACAGACGAAAAGAAAAAAAAATATGTGTAAAAGTGTTATTTAAAAACCTATTTACAAAATAAATATCATTTATCAGTTATATAAATACCCATATATTCATAAGACAAGTATGTTAAATTCATTTGATTTGTTTTGTTTTGGTTTGAGTTATGCGATCAACGACCGAACCTGCACTGGATAAAGAAAATCATTAATAGATACAAATTTTAAATAAAACTTATTAATGAGATTTTTGAAAATGATACTGCAGAAATTTTTTAACAGCCTTTGTACCCTGAAAAAACATTATAATTGAGGGAAAAAACGACAAGGAATATGTTCCAAAAAAAACCCTGATGTCACCAAGAGGTCTTGCATCGAACTAACGAAGAACTTCCTGTTATAATCATTGGATTGACATGCAACGAATTAATTACTAATTAATGTGGGATTGGCGACAATGAACTGTTGCTGATAATAAGAGCGATTATGTCAGAGTAATTTATGACGTAACTAAAGACGAATGGTGGGCTGAACTCATTAACCAAAAATTTTTTGTAGAGGTCATAGACCTGTACAATGCCTTACACTAAAAATAAAACAATTTAAGGTTTTAATAAAAAATATATGAATAAGCCATAGCTAGTACACACGTTACACTGCTCAGAATTGTTGTTTGTTTTCATCTTTTTACTATGTATATTCTATTTCAAATCAGATATACTCTATTTCAAATCAGATATACTCTATTTCAAATCAGGTAAACTCTATTTCGAATCAGATAATTACTCTATTTCTTCTTCTAAGTTGGTAACCCTACGAGTATGTACAGGTGACACAACTTTCGATGTTGTGTAGTCAAAACGCATCCACGTTTACAATTTATTTCTCACGAAGTTTTAGTTTGTTTTGTTTAAAATTGGTGATAAATAACATACCTTGGCATATAGTGCAAAGATCGAAACGATAGGATCAAGACAAGACGGATACAAATTGCCGAATAGCTCTATGGAATACATACGTACGAGCAGGTATGCTTGAAATATGGAAGCTGTCCATCCAATGGATAAAAAACCTAAAGAACTTTGAGAAAAAAGATGGGAAACATTTAGCCTTACTGTGCCAGAATAAGAATGCGTAGTTGGATAACACTGTTTCCCGCTCCGCTCAAGGGCGGGTTTCTTCATAGGATGATTTTTACCTACCACAAAAAAGTTCACTTATGTATCACTACTATACTTAAAGTTAAAATAAGTCTAAGTTTCTCCGGAACGACTTGAACAATTTTTTAAAATTCTGTATGTGATTTTACAAAACAGTAGACGCCCCACAACTCAGGAGTATTTCCTAGTGTGGATCATTTACTTTTTGTATAAACAAGTGTAATCTTTTTGTCTTGTGCTACAAATTTTAAATTTATAAATCAATAATATAACTAGCGACCCGCCCCAGCTTCGCACGCGTACTGATATCGAATATATTTATGCATGTATTATGCACATAAACCTTGCTCTTGAATCACTCTATCTATTAAAAATAACCGCATCAAAATCCGTTGCGTAGTTTTAAAGATTTAAACATACCTACATAGGGGCAGGCGACTTTGTTTTATACTATGTAATGTAATAATGAATCACTGAATGAGTTGCTAAGCGTAAATCACGAGAACACCTGAACTGACTTTGCTAATTCTTTTTGTGTGTTTGTATATTATATTGTGTGTTTGTATATTATATTGTCAAGAGAAGGTTCTTATGAAAGAAAAAATATAAGAAATTAGGGTAGAGCAGGGTACAGTAAAGTAAGGTAGACCGGGGGCGAAGCCGCGGGCAGAAGCTAATTAATTATATTTTCTAAATTGTGTATTTTACATTTACTAAAAAGTTTCAAATCTCTTTGTACAGTAACAACAATTAAGAAAATATGAAATACTTAGTTTAGCCGCCTCTTAAATGATATTGCTCAGAAAAATGATATTCACATAAATAATTCTACCAAAATATATGTCCGTTAGCCAGAAAACTTCTTCATGAAACTTGTACAATAAACTTGGAGGTTCCGCCATTACATATTTCTTATATTTGGCCTTTAGTTGTACGTTCTAGTTAGCTGTTATTTCTCGCTTGTGAAATACGGATCTTCTGCGGACCTTGAGAATTATCCTTACTAATAGTATCTTTTAACTTGTTCACTGTATATTAGTAGTTCTGTAGATACCTTTTTGTTTTAATTGCTATAAACTAGTGCTTCACTGCGATCCCACCTGATGGTAAGCAGTGATGCAATCGTTGATGTTGAGGCGCATTAGTCTATTAAGAGCCTATTCTCTCTAGTATTGAAAACATCTAAATTATAATCGAATGGAAAGGTTGTAGCTGGCAAACTGTTTCAGTCCGTCGATGTACGCGGTATAAAAGACGAGGCAAAACGCTTGGTTTGGACCGTAGATGTCTCAACAACGTAAGGGTGGTTATTTAGTATAGTTAGGTAAAATTGAGATGGCGGAATCAAATCATGCTATTCATGTGCACACTCTCCAAAATGCATCCTGTAGAAAACCGAAAAACTGGCTACTTTACGCCTGTGCTCAAGGCTTTGAATATTGATCTTATATCATCACACTGATATTATAAATCTATAAATATAAAAGGAGAAACTGACTGACTGACATATCAACGCACAGCTGAGACTACTATGACAGTTCAATTTAGGTCGTCAAATGTAACATGTTAAGAACTCGTGGCAGGGCCTCAAACGTATGCAATATGAAAATCTGAGGTCAACTGACCTCACATCATCATCATCATCATCATCAGCCTTTTTAATGTTTCCACTGCTGGGACACAGGCCTCCTCTCTAGGAGAGGGAATGGGCCTTGATCCACCACGCGGGCCCAGTGCGTATTGGTGGATGTCTCATGCCTTCGAATTTTTGGTTCTAGGACATGCCGGTTTCCTTACGATGTTTTCCTTCACCGTTTTGAGAGCAGCGGTGATGAAATAAATTACACAAAGTAATTCACCTGGCTGGGTTTGAACCCGCGACCTACGACTCGTAAGTCGGGGCCGTTACCACTCGGCCACCACTGCTCACGTCAGATAAAGTCAAGTCCAATGACACTTATTCTTCTCCAATGACAGCTAAACTAGAAAATTAATCGCAGCTTCCGTCACGCAATTTTAATGTCTAACACCATTTGTTTAAAGAAATTATAACCAATTATACCATGAGAAAAGCCTTGAAGTAGATCTTTTAGACCCAGACAGGTTAATGATGATGATGATGACATATTCCGAACAAGGTAATAAACAAACATAAAGTCTAATTTAAGTAGTGCAGACAATTTTTTCATCATATTACTCCGACTAAAAACTCAATGAGCGCCCAAAAAACTGTTAGTTCAAAATCAACGACCGAATCTTACTTAACACAATTTTTGCCGGCATTTTTTCCCGCCATGATGTAAGCTGGGTCGATGACCCAACACCTGTTGCTTATGTTTTTTTTTTTTAATCATGTCTGCGATGGGCACTGGTCTATTAAGTATTAAGCACTTAGTTTTTATTATAACCTCTTAGGTGATTATTGATTTGTGGTCAGAGTAACGTATTGCGATGGAGTTTCCCTAGTTAGTGGTCGCAGATGGTAGAAAGAGAGTAAACGCAAAAAAAAAACAAAACTGAACGTTCTAAATAAAAAACTAAGGATGAGTCGGACACGCACGCGATGGGTTCCGTTCTACGTTGTTAAATACTCGTCTCTGGTGTTGAAATCTTATGTTATTTTAACTTTATTTTAATTTTATATTCTGTTGTTCTAGCGGCAATATGAATTAACACTCTGAGAGAGTACCTACTACTCTCTACCTCTTTTAAATCTATATGTTCAGAATTTGATGGTGTAATTGCTATTTTTTGTGTGAAAAAAAATTATTATCATTATTATTTATTATGGTATGGTTTATGAGACTACAGCCCGCTGATAGACGGATGGACAGCAGAGGCTTAGGATCACGTACAGAACCCTAAAATTGAGATATTTAAACGACGAAAATTTGTATCAAACTTTCTAGAAATCTTTATAAACGTTTACCAACATAAAAGATTCTAGTTTGTTTTTTAAAAGGAACACTAAAGTTGTGAGAGTCTCAAACGCTGGATTTGAAAGAAAAGTTCGAAGCTTTAGATAGATAAAACCGGGGTTTGTAGCTGGGAATCGATCCCCATCCCCATGGAAGGGGGATTTCGAAGTTTCTCGAAGGATTTATATTTATTATTGTAGGTAAAAATCATCCAATGACAAATCCCGTCTCTCAAAAACTCTCACAGACAAAACAACGGCTGTGCGTTGATATGTCAGTCAGTTTCTCCTTTTATATATAGATTTATTTGTTGTGCACACCTACCTCAGTGTTGTCTGTTTTAACCTATAGGTTGACTGCTAGAGAATGCCTTGTTACATTAAGTCCGCCTATGTACATAAAGTTTAAATAAATAAATTCATTAAATTCTTTATTTGTACATCTAATTATAACACATTTAAAAAGCAGCAATAGCCTTTACATCCATAATATTAACTAATAAACCCTATTTACCTACATCGCAATAAAAAAAAAGTGGTCTTAAACTTTTTGTTGATAAACTTGGTTTTTGTGAGCTGTTGTGTCCATGGTCAGGTTGTGGCCACATATCAACTTTCATAACATCCTGTAAACGCATCCTTGGCTGCAGTCTTTTATTTTTATACGTTGCCATAATATGTTTTAAAACTAAGAGTTACTCCTGTTCCGTGAGTTCGTTAACAAACATGTAAAACTCAATCTCAAATATTTTGAACCCTAATCGAACGCCTGCTTTCTTATTATGTCTCTAATTACAGTATTCAAAAGGTCAATTGCATATGCCCATTTTTTTTTTTGTGATAAAGATTCCTCCCGCTACGGGTGAGTGGGAGTTTCAGACTTTTATTGACAAAATTTTAATGTGATCTGTCAGTGGATTTTCGCGCTACAGGGATGTGGTAACTCTTTTGAAGAATCCCGCAGCCTTAGATTCCTATGGACCCAAGATCAATATTGTTCATTATCATCATCATCAGCCTTTTTAATGTTTCCACTGCTGGGACACAGGCCTCCTCTCTAGGAGAAACGGGTTGGTGAATATCACATGTCTTCGAAGTTTTGGTCCTAGATGTTTTCCTTTATCATTTTGAGAGCAATGGTGATGAAATAAATTACCTAGCGGGGTTTGAACCCATGTGCCGCGACCTGGAACTCGTAAGTCGGAGCCGTTCTCACTTGGCCACCATTGCTTTTTTTTTGCTGCTTTTTACTACTCCATTTTATACGCTTACTAATAATTACTATGAGTGGTATTCATACAAATTTCGAGCAATGTTTCTGTATAACCATTTTTCATTAGCTAGACTAAACTGACAGCAGTGGACAATGTCTAGCTGTCAATGAACAATGCCCCGCTGTCGTTAAACTATTGTTGTAGCTGTCACTTTTGTCAATTAAAAATTATGGTTATACATTATGTCCACACAAGCTGCAACTAGCGGCTTCGCCCGCGTGAAAGCAGAAAAATGTCCCACCGGTAACGGCGAAGTGTCCAATTCTTGGGGTAAAAAATGTGGTTTATGCTATCGTGATAAGAAGAGTTGAAAGTCATAGGTATGTGTGTTAATCTTGCTTCATCTTGTGAAACTGTTCATAGAGTCAATAACTGTGCTTCCATCATCGGTTTCACCGGCATGACAATTTCAAAGGAATAAACTATTCCAACACACGGTCTACCTGTATACCAAGTTTCATCGAAATCCATTCAGCCATTCGAGCGTAAAGAACTCACAAACACACACAAACTTTCACCTTTATAACATTAGTGTGATTGTCAATATCACCGTCATCGCCAAACTTAACCAATCTCCATTCTTCCCCTACAGGAAAAAAGTAAAAACTCATCTCCCACTTCTCCCGCTGTTCTCTTTAAGCCAAATAAAGCTGGTTTATCACGCGCCACAAAACATTGCGATAAGCTGCACTGTGCCATAAAGGCCCTACTTCACGAGTTAGTTTTTTAACCACGTCCAATCTAAGAGTATGATCTCCTTACATCGACGCTTTCGGGGGCTCGTCTGAGTTCACTTTTATGAGTTTTTAAGTGGCCATTATGGCGATAGAAGGCCGAACTTAATGTCTCTATGTTGAGACCGCGGTGTACGGATTCGTGCACGGAAGTTTGCTGGTGCTGCGTTTGGACTGTGCTGTTCTCTTGTTGTATTTTATATCCTTTTGTTTATCATGTACGTTATCAAAGAAAAAATGTACGGCAGGCGTTTAAGGGTAAAAAATTGCTTTGATCAACTTATAATTTACACAGAAAAAATCATAAAGATCGGTCAAGCCGTCATGATGAAGTTCGATAACCAATTCTATGATACGAGACATAGACCAGTTCACTTTACCCCGTATTTAAGTACATACGATAAAAGTGTATAAAATAAAAAGGATTTACTGGGCATTAAAAAAATAATCCACGTCGATGTCACTAGGAACAGTGGCCAGACATGAACCATAACATTATACCTATGTGCCCAATTTTTTTAACCAGTCCTTATGGAAAATTTACTTGGATTATTTTATTTCAAAATTATCTTATTAGAACTTCCCCAATAGATAAAATTACTATTCTATTGCGTTGCCGCCAAACGTTACATTCAAAATGTGTGGAAATGACATTAGGTACCTTCGGAAAAGTCATGACAGGTAAAGTCATACATTTTGTACATAGCTTTTCGAAATCACTGCTAATATTTACGAATGTACGAGTTGGCATACCCTTAACTGTCATTCTACTAGGTCATAAATAAGAAAATAGTTTTAAGTTTATTGCGTCGAAAACGCATCAAGCTCCCCCATTTCACGGATACGTCACAAAATAAACTATTACATCAATAACGTGCACGCATTTGTCGTCATTCATCACTAAGAAAAACTACCTGTCCGTTAGGCCCCTGCTTCTGTCTTTATTGAATCCAATTAGTTCCCGATGACTAATAGTTGTACTGTTTACTGGCGCGAGTCACTCGACTGATACAAATGCGCCTTAAAGAACTTTAAAGTATGAAATGTCTTGCAGGATGCGACTCTGTAATGTTTTTTTTTACTTGGGTCTGATGACTTAAAATTATTAGGTAACTTGATAGATAATGTCATAAGATAACTGCTTATAGTATTGTAAGTTTCGTGGGAATATTTCTAAATGCGCGTTTGACACTTGGACACGACAATTTGCTCGTTAACCCGACAGATTGTTTGTAACCATGACAGAGGATTGCTTGTTTTTCAATTGACCCCTTTTCCATGTAATAATTTTGATTTCACAAGTTGCTTCAGTGTCTCATCATTTTTGCATTATCTTTTGTAGCTTTCTAAGTGATTTTTAAAGTTTTGAAAGGGTTTACTGTATTGCTAAATGGTACAATTTCAGAAATTACGTCTCCTTTAGAGATTACAGTTCTCATGTCCTAATGGCGGGTTAAATTGAAGGTTGTAAGTTTCCATAATTCCATGTGACTCGTCTATTGTCTAAAAGCAAGTATTTTGGACTAACGTCTGCCAGCGACCTCACCCGGAGAAAATTCACCATCATCATCATCATTTCAGCCGAAAGACGTCCACTTCTACACATAGGCCTTCCCCAATTTTCGCTTTAATGAACGGTCCTGTGCATCTTGCATCCATCGGATACCCGCAACCCTTGCCAGGTCATCGGAGGAGACAATTTTGCCCTAGAAAACTACGCCCACTACAAAAATACGTATGTGCTACTGCAGGACATGGTTTACCTGTAAGCCTTTCCTCCAAATCTGTTCAGCTTTTCAAGAGTGAAAAATAACTAGCATCACACTTTCGCCTTTAGCTATATTCTTAGTAAGATAAAGTGTGTTAACAAGCTCCTTTTTAAAGATGCGAGCGTTACAAGGGTCAAGTGTAACTGCCTTGACCAAGCCCAAGTCGTCGACGGCGCGAAGCAGCATGGCCCAGTAGAGTCGAAACCTACTGGGGTCATAGTTTCGCTTTTGGAAGACAATGAAGGAGGAGGAATTTTAGATAGAAAATTTCTGACTCGTCCTCCCGCTGCTCCCCAAACCGGCAGAAGTCATCGGATGATTTTGTCACCAAAAAAAAAGCGTCAAGAGTACAAAACACTAAATCGAAGTTCAGCATGATAAATGAGCGATGTATTCAGTTCCTTGCAATGAATGGGGGTCATGGGGGAGGGACCCAATTTTCCACGCCTTCGCTCGAAAAGATCTAATAACACTAATGTTTTTCTTCCCTTCCTCGGAATAGAATTTCATTTACGCGTCATTTGAAGAATTAAAATATTGAGACTATCATGTCCCTTCAATGTTTTTAAAATAAAACATTATTTTTGTATAGCGTTGTCGAAAATTCACTTTATCGTATTCATACTCATAGACATGTGACATCCACCAACCCGCACTGGGCCCGCGTGGTGGATTACGGCCCATTCCCTCTCTTAGAGAGGAGGCCTGTGTCCCTGCAGTGGGAACATTAAAAAAAAGGCTGATGATGATGATGATGATGATGATACTCATAAATTTGTAAGCACAGAATTTTGTAAGCTTTTAGAAAATACAGAGTTTCTAATCTAGTTTAATCTGAAAAAGAAAGTCTTTGGAAGTTTGGACAAGCTAAATTCTCTAGGAGGAGAGGAAACTTACGAACTAAAAATCTACATTTAGTTCACTAACAATTGTCTGCAATTATCAAAGACGAAAGGTTCATTAAACAATAACCAGAACATATTCATCCTTGAATGACACAAAATTTGCTCTTATCCCCAGGTCAATAGAGGTATACCTGAAGACAGGCCGTCGTCACAGCGAGATCCTGGCAGAACAGAAGCTCAGCGAGGGACAGCTTCGAAGACCAGGCGCCACCATCATCTTCTGGCTCAAATGCGAAAAGGTAAGATTGAAGATGTCAAGCTTTTATTTCAATTCAATCATTTACAGGCACTTTTGAAAGGTCAAGAAAAATCTGTCATAAAAAATAAGGCGTATTGTATATTCCAAAGCATAGATCTCTATGGAGAAGAATGTTAAGAAACTCCATGGACACTCTTGTCAAGCATGTGTGTATGTGATAATATCTCGGTTACATATTTCTTGTCGATACTATTATGTGAGAACAACGTAAATGAGATGAAGAGAAATATAAAGGACGTGTAAGAACAGGATTAACAAACATCTGCACGACCCAATAAAATTGACTCTATGACTTAATACGTAAGACTCTAGGACTGTTTGAAAGAGTAGCTCTGTAACGCAAAAGGTAACTGAAGGAACACAGGCAGGTTTCAAATAGTAGAAATTAGAAAGGAAGACTCTGTTCCTGGTATATATGCCATCGTAGGAATGGGGTAGTTTGTTTAGTCAGTAAGAATCTGACACTGTTTCCCGCTCCGCCCAAGGGTAAGATTCGTCATTGGATGATTTTTCCCACCTTAAAAAAAAAATACTTTCTCGCGCTCAAGGTGGGACGAGAGTGCGAGAAGGTATTTGATGATTTTCAGATATTAAATAGAAAATATGACTACCATGTGCAGCACTGATTACAAAGTCGACAAATATGGTCAAAGTATTTAAAAATACGTAGTGTGATTAGCATTTATTTAACAGTGGTGGCCGAGTGGTAACTCACAAGTTGTAGGCCGCGGGTTCAAACCCAGCCAGGTGCAGTACTTTGTATAATAATTTATTTCATCCCCGCTGCTCTCCAAACGGTGAAGGAAAACGTCGTGAGGGGACCGGCATGTCCTAGAACCAAAAATTCGAAGATATGTGACATCTACCAATCAGCACTGGGCCCGCGTGGTGGATTACGGCCCATTTCCTCTCCTAGAGAGAATACCTGTGTCCCAGCAGTGGGAACATTAAAACGACTGATGATGATTAATAAAATGTATAATGAAGGGATGTACTAATTCAACGCCGTTATAAGAGAACCTAAAAGGCCTGCCCACTAAATCTTGGCTTATCCTTCCTAATCCTAGATTAAGGACAACAATACTAGCAGCATTTGTAATGTTACCACCTATTTATTTGATTGTCTTAACTTAAGTCTTAGATTAACTCAGTTTAAAAATGTTTAATACTAACTTCTGTTAGCGGGTTTGCCCGCGTGAAAGTAAAATAATGTCCAATGTCTTATTCCAAGTTCCAAGACAGATTCGAGAGCAGTGATGGCTAAGTGGTAACGGTTCAGAGTGTTCAAACTGAAACCCAGCCAGGCGCATTAGTACGGCCTAGGTTCGAACCCAGCCAGGCGCATTATATTGTGTAATTTATTTCATCACCACCACAAAGGCAAAGGCAAAAAAGGCAAAGGGCTGAGATCAGTTTTTATTACAACTAGTTTATGCCCGTGACTGCATTTACGTTAGACTCGTGAAACAACATAATACTTAAAGCATTTGGTCAGTTTAAATTTTTTAAAAGGGGAAATAATAATTAATTTCCTAATATAGAAGTATCCTAAGTTACTATTAATAACATCAACTGTCTACCAGAGAAAGCCCCGTCAAAATCGGTTCAGCCGTTTCGGAGATTAGTAGGAACAAACAAATAGACAAGTCTGACCGACAAAAAAACACTTTTCATAGGTATTGAATATATACCCCCATACAAGAATTTAATTCATAAAATATCATTTTGATGTTACAAACAGATACTAAATTTTATTTACCTACTCATTTATTTATTATTATTAGAAACGTCATATTAACAATATATTTTGCATGTAAGTAGGTAATTTTATATACTTCTAAATATAGAAGATTTAAATGGCTACTATTAAAACATTCATAACATGATATGCATATTAAGCGAATTCTAGTTTGTTTTTAAAAGCCGCTCATTATGGTTCCGCAGCTTTTGGGTAAAGAGCTAAAAATGGGACCCTATTACCAAGTCTTCACTGTCTGCCTGTCTGTCACCAGGCTGTTTCTCATGCACCGTGATAACAAGACAATTGAAATTTTTACAGATGATGTTTGATTGTTCCCTGTATAACAAACACAAAAAATAAAATATATATTTAATGGAGGGTTCCCATACAACAAACGTGTTTTTTTTTAATGTTTTTACTCGATATTTCAACAATATCGAGCGGTAACAGATATATTGTAAGTATTGTATTGTCATTCGGGCTGGTAACCGCAACTTCACGACTCAGGCGCATATTTTGCGAACGGGGCGGCAACAGATGATAGATGCTTGAAATATTCGCAGAATCTCGGAATCCCATTAATGGTACGGAACCCTTCGTGATCAAGTCTGACTCGTACTTCACCGGTTCTATTTTTATAAAGCAGGTGTACCTTCTAATTAAAATAGGCGGGCCTACATCACAGTTTCATAATTGACAATTAATAGACTATGCCGAGTAAGATATCCTTTATCCACGCGACTATCGTTGGACAATATTCAAAGTATCTATAAATTTAATTTGATATTTATGGCGTACCACCTGCTATGATGGTGGGTGAGCCGTTGCACTACCTCTAATCAACAAGTCATAATCCAATGTGTTGGACTTTAAAATATAATTTATGCAATAAAAGCCTGACACTCCCTCTCATTCCATCTAAATAAGAAAAGAAAGAAGAAGTACTTCAAAATGATTTTGTCCCCGTTTGATATTCGCCATATTGGCGCTGTCGGCCGTAGCGAGTGTCTACGGTACTAAAATGGTAATGTTGCGCCACGTACATTATTAGTCAAATAGTTCTCTGGACGCTTCAAATTGGTACAAAAAATGAGCTGTCAAACATTCGGACGCCTCTATCTAGTGGAAATAGTAGAGGTCAGTGTTGGTTTTTTTTTGGTGGGAAAAATCATCTAATGACGAATCCCGCCCTTGGGGCGGAGCGAGAAACAGTGTCAGACTCTTACTGACTAAACGACCCACCCTATTCCTTCTTAACCTTCATACCAGGGTCGGACCTTCCTTTCTGAAGCCGGACCGGGGCCCCGAGGTCAGTGGTGGTAAGGTTTTAGAAAAAGTAGTTAATACTAGCTTTTGCCCGCGGCTTCGCCCGCATGGTATTGGGGTTGGGGTTGGGGTTTCCGGGATAAAAAGCCTAGCCTATGTCCTATTCCAGAGTGTATACTATGCCTGTGCCAAATTTCATCCAGATCTGTCCAGCCGTTTTTGCGTGATTGAGTAACAAACATCCAAACATCGTAACTTTCGCATTTATAATATTAGTAGGATACCAGAAAATGTAAAGAATGTTTACTTTAAAGTTCCATTCAACCGCGACAGGTGACGTTGTAATACAGACTATAAAAATTAAACAAAACGCTGAACTTCCTGCGACGTACAAAGTTTATTATGTTTGCATGAGAAACAAGCATTCTTGTGTAATAATTATGTCAATCATCCAATGTTCATGTCCCGTTTATTTAAACAAAATTACATCACGTAATGATTTCTGACATTTACTTACTACTACTACGATTATCCATCACGAGTTGCACCTGTTTTTGGAAAATATGCCTTCCTTTCTTCGTCGTGGAATATATTTTTTTTTCAAGGGTAGAAATCATCTGATGAAGCAGATGATGTGATAAGATGTTTAATTAAAACCACACTGTATTCTTCATTTTCTCTTTGCGTTCCAGGACTACAGACTCGATGTGATTAGACGCTTAACTAAACCGCACTGTGTCCTTCATATGGACTACAGACTCTTTTCAAAAATTCTTTGGGTCTTAGTAGGTCTTAGTATTGGCATCGGTCCTGCTGGGTAGGAAATGATGGTGATGAAAAGAACGTTGATGAAAAGGCAGGAGTTTATTGTATTAGTATTGTGCTGCAAAAAATGAACTTCATAAACGAGATTAAGTTACAACACCCATTCAAAGACGCGAAATTTTAGAATAGGTCGATTCAAAGTTCGCTACATCGCTCTTAATATGATGGGTCTATGAGGAGTTGAGCTCCAGAGTCTCCAACTATCACTATCCTCGAACGTCATGCGAAAGTCTTTGTGTTCGTCAAAAAACCAACAATAGGCGGAGTACAGTCGAGCACCAACCAACGCTCGAAGTACGTTCGTTCAAGGCTTGTAAGTCGGTCCACATTACTCAAATTTGAGCTCAGCTTGTGCTGTGCTTCCCTAGCATAGATCCACCAGGTTCGAAGCCTCCTGGATCCGAGGGTTGGTGCGAAAGCGTTACACCGGGGCTCTGGGAATAAGGCAAGGGAGGAACGGGGTGGGTTGTTTAGTCAGTAAGAGTCTGACACTGTTCCCTGCTCCGCCCAAGAACAAGACTCGTCAGTATATGATTTTTACCTACCATAAAAATAGGGACTGTCCAAGCTGCTCCCGAACCAGCCATTAACACGCGCGTCTAAAAGTTCCACCGTTTAACACCTGATCATAAAACACGACAGCAAATAATTGCATCCCATAAGTGTGATTATCTAAATGCATTAATTACAATAGCCACACCAGTCATAGTCGGAATAAACAAGATATTTATAAACTAAGCACATCGATGTTTTAATGCGGCATGTGCAAGGGTTGGTGTTGCCCCCCTCTTCGTCCTGTGACACTGTGCAATCATAGCCAGAAGTCTCACGTTCATAAGAACCATTAGAAATCAATAACTTTAAAACTACGCAACAGATTTTGATGCGGATTTTTTTAATAGAGTGATTAAGAGGAAGGTTTATAATATATAATACGTGCATAATATATTTAGTATCAGCATTGCACCCGTGCGAAGCTGGGGCGGGTCACTAGAATACTAAAAAAGAAAGTTATGTTAATTAAACTATTTATAACTCAAGAACGGCTGAACCAATTTGGCTGAAAATTGGTAGGAAGGTAGCTGAGAACCAGGAGAAGGACGTAGGATACTAAAAATAAAATATATATATCGTATAAATACAAATAGGATATAAAAAATCGACTCATTTATTGCCTCTAAGACGGAACAAAGTTCGCGGGTCAGCTAGTTTTGAATACTTTTTATAAGCACTTATTTAGTTTCACCTGTTCCAATATTTGTGATTCAATCTTTTAAATTAAATTTGATCCACTTCCTTGTTACCGATTGAGCTGAAATTTTGCATGCATGCGTCATTCGGATGACAATGGAAATTATTATGTCGTGGAGTTGATTTTGTCTGGTAGAAATTGCCATGTGCAATAAAACCGCCTATTATACACTTATTTTTATCATATATTATTAATGCAATAAAGAAATAAATAAATGAAAGTGCTCGAACTGCCCTATTCCGATGGCATTTTACGTACTTAATAGCCCCTTATTTATTCATTTATTTATTATAAACTTTATTGTACACCTCATAATGTGGACGGGATATACATTAACAAAAACTAAGTGCACAATGGGCGGTCTTATCGCATAGGGCAATTTCTTACAGACAACCTTAGGACAGACTAAACGAAAGAAGATAGATAATGTGAACAGAGGCTTGCAGGTGCACAATCGCAGTGGCACTTCTGCGTCCACCTCCCCAGTAGCACGCAGATGCGGCCGCCCCACACCTGCCAATCTCGGCGCGCAGGTGAAACTGTGTTTACGTTTTTTTCAACCCTGCGACCTCCACGAACGAGCGAATGAACGAATGAACGATTAATAACGTTACTTTGTTGCAGCCTTGTTTAGTTAATTGGGACTTTAGGGTTAAGCCGTCTTTGACGTTTCTCGTAGTGATGTGCGCTGACGTGCATCGTGACGTTTTGTTTGACAGTTGTAGAAGGTGCTAAAAATATCGCTGTTATTTTTCAGCCCCTTAAAAGTTTTTGTTTTATTTTAAACTAAAGTTGGAAAAGCATACAACTGTCAAACGAATACTACCTAGTATGATGTTATATTCTTTATGGTTTTATTTATTTGCGTCAAATTGGTAATTTATCACCTCGGGCGGGTTATTATAAAACGATTTCATATGACAAACGGTCTACCGTAACAATTTTTAATTGTTCTGTGCTAAGTTTTTTCTTCTTTAGGTAGGTACTATGACTCCTTTTAATTTCAAACATTAATCTAAAGTGAAAGTGCCTAATAATAATACCTTATTTTTTTCCAATATATTACACAAAATGTCTTGCTAAAAACTTTAATAGTAGCCGAATGACATACTACCTTTGCACATGATACCAACGTAGTCTAATTATCAATATTTTTCTTTTGTTAAATGGAACATGTTTTACGTGGAAATAGAAATATAACAAGGTAGCTCCACCTGGTATAATTAAAGATGTTTTTTATTTGGAGTACCCTATCACGCGAGGGCCCGGCGCCATATCTTAACTCATTCGCATTCGGTTCTATGTAACCTCTTTAGTCTGTGGTACTGCACCTTTTGGCGCGCATTCAGAATTGCCGCCATTAAAAATGCAAATGTCATCGAGCTCCGTTTACCTGCTCCAATACCGCCTGGTGGAATCCCGATTTCGATCATAGTTAGTACTCGTAGCAGCTGTATATTTTGCATAAGCACGCATATAGTAGTAGATAGATAAATGGATGTTATTGATCAATGATGATAGTAAAAAAAATCTTTGTCGCAAACAGCACATACCACATAATGCCCTAGTACTTTATGCAACAAAGAAAGAAAGAACGCAAGTTTTTAATGATGTTTTTAAACACACATTTACATATTGAAGAATGCATGAAACATTACCACATTCTATTAGCCTATAGAGCAACAAATTAATAATTTCTTCAACGGTTCCAACAAACACACTACCTAATGCCGTACGCATACCGCATGTGACATTATTCCCGATATAGCCAGAGACACAAGCATAGACACGACGACTTTTTACTTGTATTCTAAGCGGAGAGCAGATGGAGGGTTAAAATAATTTATGCTCGCATAGAGAACGGTACTACAGGTGTGTTCAAATATGAATCCTTATTTGTTTTAATTTTTTCGAATATGTTTAAGTTAACGTGAGTCTTAACTTTACTATTTTACTTCGTTAGTTCGTTACTTTGTATTGAGAACTTGTATGGGCTGAATGTTTCTTGAAAAAGACTTTGCCATGTTAGAAACCTCGTTATCCTGAGGACGATAACAATGTCTACCCTGTAAAGCAAATCTACACTAATATAATAATCTACATCTACACTAATATAATAAAGAGGTTTTTTTTTTTTTTTTATGGTAGGTGAAAATCATCCAATGACGAAACCCGCTCTTGGGCGGAGCAGGAGACCAGTGTCAGACTCTTACTGACTAAAAAACCTACCCCGTACCTTCCTTGCCTTATTCCTGGAGTCGAGGTAACAGTTTTCCACCACCCTCTAGACTCCAGGAGAATATAATAAAGAGGTAAAGTTTGTTTTTTTGTTAGTTTGTTTTTTTTGTTTGTAGGGGGTAATCTCTGGAACTACTAGTCCAATTGGAAAAAAAATAGTAACAATAGAAAGCTGCTTTACTCCTGAGTGACATAGGCTATATTTTATGTACGCGGGCGAAGCCGCTGACAAAAGCTAGTTCTTTATAAAATACGTGGATGAAAAACAGGAGTTTATCGTTATTGCTCAATCTTCCTTATGTCTTAGCAAGTCTCAATCTCACTAATACTATGTATTTGATAGTTGCGGAGTATTATTATTATATGTATTATACCTAAAGGTGACAATTTGTATGTATGAATGTATGTTGGTTACTACCTTCATGCTCTAACGGCCAACTGATATTGAAGACAAGCACGCGAATAGACCATATCCTGGACTAAGTAAGACATAATATAGACATTTTTATCCTAAGACTTTTTTATGTTGTGAAATATCATCAAATGACGAATCTCGCCCTTGGGCGGAGCGGGAGACAGTGTCAGACTTCTACTGACTAAACAACCCATCGTTCCTTCTTGCCTTAGTTCCAAGGCATCGGTGTTCCGCTTTCTCATCAACCCTTCACTCCAGAAGGCTTCGACCCTACTGGGCCTTTACATTTATCCTAAGAGTAGGTATGATACCTTGGAATAAATTTCTCCTTTCTCACGAGCGAAGCCGCAAGCTAGTAATCCATTAAAAACTTACTGATAACGTAAAGTTACACTCTTCAACTTAGCTCATCACTTGTACATAGGACCGTGATTTCTGAAGAAGTTTTAGTAAGTTCTACAATTATACCAATTTAGCAATTCCATCAAAACTCTCAATTTGGATTTTGATAAAAGTAGACGCAAAATAGACCTTATATAAAAGGAGAATCTGACTGACTGACATATCAACACACAGCAGAAACTACTGGGTCTAGGAGCGTGGAATTTTGAACAAGGCTTCCTTTTATGGCGTAAGCGAGCAAGTATGCTGGAAGAGATTTGCAGGTATTCCGGAAGAGATTTCTTTAGAAATAAGCTTGGCCCTAGAATGCAAAGAGATACAGGTGGGTTTTCAACCTTTACAGCTCTGTTATGGGCCTCATATAAATCCTGAAAAGTGCACGTGTTCGTGTAGGATGGGTAGCATAGCAGGTAACATTATGTCTTTGAAGCGGCTCCACACTAGCACAGTATTAGAGATAGGTCGAAGAAGACATTTTGTTAGATTGTTTTTGCTCTATTCGAACCCTCCAAAGAGCAGCAGATAACTTTAGAAGAATACCAACTTAAAAAAAAAATAGATACGCATCTAGTACTAAAATTATGCTAACCAAGAAGGTCAGAGGTTTAATTACGAGAGATCCTATCAATAGTTCATCAATAACGGAGTTAACAAGCACGATTGGGCGATCGTATTAATTATACATAGTTAAAACAATAGGAAGGCCATGCTGTGATAAGCTGTTGCTAATTGACCCAAAATTAGGACAATTACGAATATAATACCGATAGTGGTTGCCTATGGGTTCAGTAGTTTCCTAGACGAACAGTTTTTATTGGTCATAAGTACGTTTTCGTCCAAGATATGTGCATATTTTAAGTAGGTACTAGCTTTCTGCCAGAGTCTTCACCCCCGTATGAGTAGGTTTCTTCATACAAACTTTTGCCCCCCGTTTCATTCACTTAGGGGGTGAATTTTGGGAAATCCTTTCTCTTCCAGCATACTTGCCATGCATGTATCAATGTTTGTTAACCCTAAACACACAGGTACCGAAGCCGAAACCGGAGACTTCAATTTTGTTTTAACGGAACCGAAATCGGAACCGGAGGTTTTTTTTTTATTGGTTATAGGTTTGCGCTTGACCGCTATCTCACCTGATGGAAAGCGACGATGCGGTCGACGATGGAGCGCGCTTACCTAGAAGTAACCTATTCACTCTTGACTTAAAGATACCCGGATTGTAGCTGTCAGGAAACACCGACTCCGGCAAGGAATTCCACTCCTTGGCTGTACGCATAATGAATGTGTTTCCAAAACGTTTTGTACGGAGGAATCATGGAGTGTTGGGGACAAATGAGAACCTATAATAAGGCCGGGTTAGATACATACAAATACACTGATTTGTGACTGTGACACACAAATAAAGTATTAGTGAGCCGATATAACCTCCGCTTCAAATCAATCGGAACCAAAGCCGAAAGTGTGAAATCAACAGAAAGTTTCGGTATATCGGGACCGAAGCTGGAACTCCGTAACATCTCTAGTTTAGACCTTTTCCTAAAACAAGACATGGATACTTTTGTACGTACACTAGACGTGTTACTAGGTACGTATGTATTCCCCTTTGAATAGTTTTCGACCTTCATATGCTAGACACAATCAGTATCATTTTTCTAACTGACTTCTTGATAATTCAAAAGTCGGGTTAATAGTTTAGGTATTTGAAACTAGCGACCCGCCCCAGTTTCGCACGGGTGCAATGGTGATATTGTGCATGTACTATACATATAAACCTTCCTTTTGAAAAACACTATCTATTAAAAAAACCGCATCAAAATCCGTTGCGTATTTTTTTACATCTAAGCATACATAGGGATTGACAGCGACTTTATTTCATATTATGTAATGATAATGATAAATGCTTTGTTTTTAATAGACTTTTGTTTGACAATCTACACTAATATAATAAAGAGGTAAAGTTTGTTTTTTTGTTGCTTTGTTTTTATGTTTTTTTGTTTGTAGGGGGTAATCTCTGGAACTACTGGTCCGATTGGAAAAATTTTAGCAACAATAGAAAGCTGCTTTACTCTTGAGTGACATAGGCTATATTTTATGTACGCGGGCGAAGCCGCTGACAAAAGCTAGTATATAATAAAAATATATTTCCTGAAAAATAGCAAACATTTTTTTTAACTAATAAAATAGTATCTTGTTTAGAACGCAAGGTGCGTACACGCAATCATAAGACAAACAACCCGACACCACAACATCTAAGCTATCCACACCTGTTCTAATTTCTTACTTAACATAATAAATACCAAATTCCTAATACAGGTAACACCTTGGGGCTATTTAATCTTGCCTGCTAACAATTATGTTAAACAACAGGGTACAATCATTATAATTATCTATGTTACACCGGGGCTCTGGGAATAAAGCAAGGAAGGCACGGGGTAGATTCTTTAGTCAGTAAGAGTCTGACACTGTTTCCCTCTCCGCCCAAGAGTGGGATTCGTCATTCGATGATTTTTACCTACCATAAAAAAAAATTTAAAAAAAACAATCTATGTACAGTCAGCAACACATCGGACTACAACAAACTGTCAAAATTCTGCAAACGATTTTCAACTCTTAACCATAGTATAACAAGGTTCAAAATGTATTGGAGAAATCTGACAGATTCGTATAATCTGATGTGGTGCTGACCGTACTATAATAAGTTTTTAACGTTTGTGGTATGGAGTTTAAGTCTTAGTAATACAGCGGGTTTTTGAATGGCAGAGATGCATTGTGATGTTTGTACAATTTTGCATAGTAATGCGTTATGGTCGGCACAATTGCACTGCAGTGAAAGAAAAAAAAATCTTATTAAAAACTTTACTTACTATTATTAATAAGTCATCGTAGGTTTTTTTGGGTGAAAAACTACCAAATACCAACCAATAGAAACAAACACGCCCTCGCAGTTCTCTAAGAAAACAGCCTTCAATTCAGCGCTGGCCTAAGGACGAAATCTAAATAGGTACATTGGATTTGTGTTTGAATTGAATGCACCTATTTCGTCGCTGGACCAGCACTGCGATCAAGGCTGTTTTTTTAGAGACTAGCACTTCTGTAACCAGACGAGGGTGAAATCGCAGGGACATCTAGTGTGTTGTATCCAATAAATTGGCTCTTACAACCTCTAAGTTTTTAATATCTTATCAATCTGAAGAAATTAAGAAATTCGTCAATACCAACTTACTTTAAATTAGACCTTAAATTCGGTTCAGAAATACAATAACTCTTCGAACGTCAACAAATTCCTTGACGTTCCTTAAAATATTTTAACATTAAAATCTAAACCAAAGGTTCCACTTCTCTAAAAGCTACGACAAAATATTTTAGATAATTAGATACTTGCCCTTCTAATATAAAACATGATCATCAGTTCCCTTAATTAACCTAATATATAGATGATTTTACCTTTTTTTCAAGCTTTTTTTCTCTATCAAACTAAGCAGGTGCTGCGCTCGCGCACGAGTCAGGTGCGTTCGGATATCTTCGGCATCATTCGGTTTTACGATCGGGTTCTAAATTGATTGCGTAAATCACTTTAATGATTAGTTTAGGGAGAATTCCACGGTCGGTTGCGTTGTTTTGGTTTTTTTTTTCGGTGACAAGACAAAAAGCGACAAGTTTAAGCTGTGGTGTTATGGTGTTGAGTTCTTTAAAAGATAGTAAACAATGAATGTCGGAAATGTTTACTTCCAACTCTTCATTAATGGCATTTGTGGAGGAGAATCAGAATTTTGCCAATAACACATGTAAACTTTTACCTTTAACCTGCATAAAAGTAAAAGCTAGAGTTATTTTAGTTCCTAATTAAAAATATTTATTTAACATTTCATGTACGCACATAAAATGAAAAAAATGTAGGTACAAGTGTGATGCTTATATTTCTATAGAAATGTCTTACAGCATAATATATACCTGTGAAAGGTGAGTTGGAAAAATAATTTAGCAAAAAGTTAACTTAGGGTAGTGTCCGACCGAAGCTTCGGCTTCGGCTTAGGCTTCGGCCACCTTCGGCCAAAAAAGCACCTTCGGC
This sequence comes from Mythimna loreyi, assembly GCA_029852875.1. Taxonomy (NCBI): domain Eukaryota; kingdom Metazoa; phylum Arthropoda; class Insecta; order Lepidoptera; family Noctuidae; genus Mythimna; species Mythimna loreyi. The sequence continues at coordinate 17,907,480 of CM056780.1, read as the reverse complement.
CAAATCTTCGGTTTCGGCCAAAAAATTGCCGAAGGTTTGGCCGAAGCCGAAGGTTTGCTAGTTGTCAAAATTTCTGCTTTAAGTAAATAAATATTTAATTAACATTCTATATAAACTTTTATTTTAGACAATATTTTATTACCTACTTGTATATGTTGGTCACTCGGCTCGTTATTGGGCTAAATCTCTAAAGCTCTCACAATATCTATCTAGTATATTCTGAGATCACAATAACTATCGTATTTCTCAAGGTCAATGACACCTTCGGCTTCGGCTTCGGCCGAAGGTTTTGGTGAATACCGATTAATCGGCTTCGGCTTCGTCTTCGGCCAGAATTGCACCTTCGGTCGGACACTAACTTAGGGTACAATTTACAAGTCTGATTCGATCTGCCATTTTGACCATTTCAATCTTTACTTAGAAAAAAAAGAACATTATAGTTCAAGCATTTATCCTGTCTCCATCTTTTTAAAACGGTCACCAAAACAAATAAAATTTGACCATTTATCAATTTTTTCGAATATTAAAAAAATCCGGCAACATTATATGTATCGCTTTTTTTTTATTTTTGTTCAAGAAAATTCGGCAGTAACGACAATTTCAACTGATGATAAGCACTGTTAAAGAGGCCTTTTCAGTTTTGTCCCACTGTTGGACAAAGACCTCTCTCTTTCTTTCCTACACAATTTTATCTTTTACTATAGGGCTCCAGTATTTTCGTTATAAGCCTAGTTCGCTATGTCATCTAAAACCAATAAAACAAATGCCCGAAGCACACACGAAAGGTTACGATGTAGTTTATGTGTCCCTGTTCGTCATAAATCGGCTATTCTCGGCTATGTTCGGTTGTCTTCGGGTGTGGACGGCGCGTGAGCGGCGTGTGGCGCAGTCAGCCACCTGTTGTCTTTACGCACCCTCCACGCTTATACAGGTTGATTGTTAAAGTAAGCAAAAAGGTTGGATATTTTATTAGGACATTTTTTTGTTCTGAGGTAAATGGCTCGTTCCTACCAGAATATACCTTTTATTTCATACTGTGTAGTAGATATACCGCACAACGAACAAGTTACTATTAATAACAAGTTTTCAATGAAAATATTTTTTTTCATAACAAGCTTTTATAGCGGTGGTCTATACTTATGTAATTAAAACTCGTCAAGACGATTCACACGAGCCCAAACTCGACGTGGTTGTGCCGTTTAATTACAGAGTTCCTATGGCTACTTCGCGATTCCATCATCAGATCAGCTCCATGTCATCATAATATTGCATTGTCATGCAATTTACACCTGCATGCAAAATTGCAGTTCAATCGGTTGAAGATATCTGCTTCAAAATTGAGTTGCAAGATTTGAGCCGAACATACATTGATTGCAAGCTAATAAAGAGCTTGTAAAAAAAAACATCAGAAGTTATACGAACATACACACAATACGGTATTCAATCGAGAAATTAATAATCCTCACTATAATTATCCATATTCGGAAAGTAAATCCGATTAACAAGTATAAATGAACTTGTTCTTAATTGTGAAGACCTCCAATTACTTAGCGCTATATTTAAACTGCTCATTACTTTTTTACACTAGTTCAATGAATCAACGTTTAATAACAGTCCATTACGTTTTAAATGGTATCGTATTAGTAGTAAAGCTATTTTTCATTTACGTTATAAGAGCTGAGCTTTTATATTAAATTAGTAATTTCTAATTGAAGCCAATCAATAAATTACAGTCCCAATTATAATTGTCGGCTTTTCTTTCTTTTTGAATCGATGATAAACTTGTTAAACCGAAAATGTTGCAATCATCAGAATTATTTTTAACTAGCTATTACAACATAAATATCCATGGTTAACAAATATCCTGTCCACCCATGCGTCAAGTTTCATCCAAATCTGATCAGCTGTTTGAGAGAGTTGTAGTAACATACGCACACATACATGATACATATTTTTTGTCTTCATAAAAGCCCCAACGAAGTTCCTTACTCTGCTTTTTTTGAGGAAGATTTTTTTATTTTTTTTATTTGACTCTTCAACAATGAGTACCCGTTGACGTAAGTAAAAGCGCCCCATCAGTTAAAGAAGAGCAGTGCATGCACTAATTTAGACGCCTTAATAGCTAATAATGATTAAATTACAGAAAAAGAATAAACATCAAAACAGAAAAAAATATCAAATGGCTTCTCCTTTAAGTTGGAGAGAGAGGGCATGTCAGACTTTTACTGACTAAAACCCATCTTTGTTTATTGCATTCCAGGGTCACAATAACTCTTTTAAACGTTTCTACGAGTAAATATTCCCTAAGACTTGCACATCTCGCGATCACAATTAGAAGTGTATCAGCCTGTAGGTCAGTCGCGCGCACCTGCTGTTTTCCCGCCTTTTTCTTTCTTTTTTTTCGCTTTGTTTCCCCATCCTTAACCCGACTTGGCAAGTATAATAAGCCAGTACGTATTATGGTAGGTCATTTGACATGAGTATTTTAACCTTTTTAAATATTTTGTTGTTTTTTGCACCGGAACTTGGTCGCATTCTTGGAATATTTTTTCGAACCGTCGCGGACCTAGGGTTGGTAAAATTGCTTAATTTGTTTCTTTGTTCAACTCATGTTTGTAATGAGATGGTTTTATAAGTATCTATGATAATCATTACATAGTATAAAACAAAGTCGCTTCTTTCCTATGTATGCTTAGATCTTTAAAAGTACGCAATGGATTTTGATGCGGTTTTTTTTTTAAATAGATAGAGTGATTTAAGAGGAAGGTTTATGTGTATAATACACGCATAATATATTCAATATTAGTACCCATGCGAATCTGGCGCTGGTCGCTAGTTAAATATACAATTCCGATGTATTCCTTTTTCGAGTACAATAAGTACTTATGGTCAAAAATAGCAAAACAATTTTCAAATGATTATGATCACCGTTGTAAACGGTACCATTTTTTGCCATTGGAAACTAGACGTAATATTAATGATATTTGTTTTCTAGCGAACATAGCAAATGGCTCAATTGACTGTCCTGATTTACTTAGCAAAATTTTTATTCGAACAAATCAAAATAGCCTGAGAAAAAGACCACTACTACAAGCACCAACTGCTTCTACTAATTACAGACGTAACGCCTTCTGCATACGCTCTGTAAAAGCCTTTAATAATTTAGAATCACATTTGGAAATTGATTTATTTAACACTAGCGCACGTAAAATTAGAGATATCCTAAGTAAGGACTATTTTGGTGACGAAAGGCAATAGTTCAATTTTAATGTCAAACTGCTTGGCACAATGCTGACACAATCTCCTAGCTCTGTATTTTTTATTTTAGATTATTATGTTTCTTTTCTTGTTTGTTTTTTTTTTTCTGTGTATGTACTTAACAAATACTAGTTGAGATTTGCTGATTGCTAACATATATGTGGAAGCTTTTAATTAGCAATTGTCCGCTAGCATAAAATAAAGTATTCATTTTTGTTATAAGTCTGTAAGCTTTCTGTAAAATAAAGTAAATAAATAATAAATAAATAAATATGAATTGGCCACTCTGAAGTTAGGCGTTTCGAACTATGCGCATTTCACATACCTACACGAAAAAATACGTAATACGCATTCAGCATTTAGTTCTTACAGTACGGCCGTCATATCTTGTCGTGTCTGAAGTTACTCGTAGGCTCTGCGAATTTTAGCGCTTGATAACTCGTAAAAAATGCTGTTAAAAATTGTTATTGGCATTTATTTTTTAAAACCTTCATTTTTGTACGAGTTTTTAAGCGCTGAAATTCGCAAAGCCTAACTTGAAACACGCCAAGATCCCACGGCCGTACTGCAAAAAGGATGACAATTCACAGCAGTCAATTGCACGAAGTTCAGGGCGTTCAAAATATTTCGGCCGGACTAAGCTTTTGCAAAAGAAGAGAGGCCATGTAAAGTTCGCAATAAAGTTTATACGTTCTCTTTGCAAATAGTGTTGTTGTATGTCCGTATTGATGCTCACTGAGTCAGCACTTATAAATTATAATAGGCATAATAAACATGTTAAACACGCATTAGAAATGCAAGCTTATGGTAAATACTGAGGTCAACACACCAGTAAAAACAATATAGGATGCTGTTTACTTAAGAACCAGTAAGTTGACTGTGACGTCAGTTGTCAGCTTTTTGTTCTAAACTAGCTTTGGACTACAGCTTCGCTCGCTTGATAAATAAAAATTATTCAACATTACAAAATTAAATTTGTTAGTAGTTTTGCGTACTTAACACATTGTTTTGGTTAATTATGAGTATGATCAAATGTTTATTCATAGATTTTTTTTATTTGTGTAATATTTGGTGCGCATGATAGTGTAATATTATAGTGAAGAATTCAAATAATAAAGCTTAGGTAGTTCTAAAGCTAGATCTATCAAAACTTGGCCGAAATCGAGTAGTTTTGGTATATATTCTTTATTAATTAGTTTACACACAAATTATAAAGTTAACAAAAAAAAAATAAGACAAGTGATGTAGAGGCAAGCTTAAATAACAATTGGGTTGACTTACAGCAAACTTTTTATATGTGTATTAAAAAAACTTGAGGATCACTTATGCACAACAAATCTTAAAACACTCTTAAACTAAATTCTATTTCTATGAATAAAAAAAATCCAAGGCAACAACAAAAGGCAAGGAACAAAACGAAAAAAAGAAAGTGTCACTTTTTCTTTAATCTTTATTAATTGAGCTTTTTCGCTAATGCGAATCATAGTGTGTAGGTGTTTAATGACACTTGTTCATTACGACAAGGTAAAAAAAATATAGAAATTGTAAATAAAAAATCCTATGTCTTCATACAACAGTTTGGATCCACCGTGCGCCGGTATCAAAGTGCCGACAGATACCAGATACCGATATTGTAATGTGGGCTGATACGACAGGGCCGGAGTAGGGAGGAGAAGGGTGCAAACTGTGATGATGGATACTATAATTAACTATGTTGGTGTCGGCTTTATTATGCTGATAGATAATAATTCTTGTAAACTTTGTTCTTTAATTGTGTCTGTGGTCGTAAAACTTTTACAAGTCAAATAAATTAACTAGAACACAGTAACGGATAGTGCCTAAATTTGCGTTCAGGTAGTAAAAGCAAGCAAGCCACACCTACACCAATTAACTTCTGGTTACTGAATCCTCTAGGTAGAAATATTCTTAACTAAAAAAAAAGACTGATAAAAACTATCTGAATAGTCTCAAAAAAAAATTTAGTTCCGATACATTCTAGATAATAGTCGTTAGCAAAAGACAAACCACCCATTCCTGAACATGAAAGTTCCACAAAGATATCTATAGAAAAAGAGCGGATTGTACTCAGACGTTATTATCATTTTGACGTCAATAACAATAAACTATCGACTGTTTGTCTATATGAAGTAATCACAAACAGAAAGCTCTTTAAGGCATCTCATTCCACTTGCACCCAATGATTCAATTGCTACCAACTCTTTTCGCACCCACCATTGCCTACCTGAGTACAGCCCAGTGCTCTTCTATCAGTCTAGCAAGCTCCCACGAATCTACAAGTCCCAACAGGTTGAGAAACCGAGTTCATAGACCCCAAACAAAATGACAAAAAGCGAACGCTCAGTTGTAAGCTCGAGTGAAAAAAAAAAATTAAAAACCGTCTTAACAGATTTTGATTAAGTAATTTTTGCGATTTCAATGACTCGTAGTTATTTGCTCTGGGAAAAACGTAAATGTTTCGTTCTGATTTGCGCTTCTTTTTTTGTTTAAAATCTTGGCGTGTGCTGGACTCGGAACGTTACTACAATAATAAATATTTGTATCATTTTTTGGCATCTGTTTTAATGTTTTGTCTACTAAATTATTTTACGCTAAGCTATAGATGTTACAAAAAGCTAAAGATAAGATAATTATTATAAAGATAGAAAGCTATATTAATATAATGAGCCAATTAATATGAATGTCTCAAAAATCGCACGTACTATATCATGAATCGTGATTGTAGTTAGTAACAATATTTTTATATGAAAGTCATGTGCGGTAATGTATGTCAGTTTCTTGAACTTGTTTTTTTTTTTAATGCATACTGTGATCGTAAACTTGAACTGATTAAAATAACTAAAATATAGCAATTTGTCTTACCTACACAAGAAATAAGCAAAACATTTTCTTCGATGTCTGCCAGGAATAAACCTTGTCACGAAGATATTTTTTCTTAGTAATACCTAAGAGTCGTACTGTCGAAAAAATACTACAACATTTAGCCTCAACAAAATCAAAAGTAAATAAATAAAGACACTATTTAAAGAAACCTAATAACATGGTTCTGAATTTCCAATACTCGTTTAAATGGAGTGACATCGCATGACCTGAGTTTCCCCGAAACGTAGGCTCCAATGCCTCCAAAGAGCAACAAAACTCTTTGAATCGCAATGCCAACGCCCGCCAAGTTTTGGCGCGAACCAAACGTCAAACATCAGTGTCTATGGTTGTCTATATGTTTTTCTTAACTTTTTTACAGACAAGGAATAAAAACTCGGCCGTACCTCGCATCAATGATAGCCATTTAATGGCATCACGACGCGATAAAAAGTTTGGACTTCGATAAAAACTAAAATGTAGATCGTTTTGAAATGAGCATAGGTGAACTGTGTTTTTGTTCCGCCATATTGTTGTCGCTGAGGCGTTTTGTTTTGTTATTAACGTTGCAATTTCGATACGTGTTTAAAATTCTAGAAAGAGTCGAGTTGCGGAATTTTTATTATAAAGTTTTTTTGGAATCTTTCTGGAGCAGTTGCGAATTTATTTACAAAGTAGTCCTATTTGTACTTTAGAAAAAAATATATATCTATCTAACTCGCTGTTACACCAACCTCCTCCACAACCCATTTACTGGCAGTTGCGAATTTATTTTTATAGTAAGTAGTCGTATTTGTATTTTAGAAAAAAAAAATTGTTTCAATGTAACTCACTGTTACATCAACCTCCTCCACAACCCATTTACTTATAATAGATCAGACTTGGTGTCAGATTTTCTGTCTTTTGACTTTAACGACCGCCGATACAAACGGCTTAAAGTGCTTTCCGAAGTAAGGACCGAACGGGTTTTGTAGTGTAATAGATGGTCACCCATCCTCTGACAGACCTCAGTAATCGTTACTTAATTTGGAAAATCTAACCTGCTAGAAATGCTAACACACTACTTTTTTTTTTAGTCAGTTCTGTCCCACACCGGATCAAAGGGATCCCTTCACTTTCAAGCCTGTACTTCATCCTTCCAGTTCTGCCGAAATCTATCCACTTCCCGTCTCATTGTCCCAGAAGGTTCCAACTCTCTGATTCTTCTCTAAAGACATAAAATTCCCACGTTCGTCAAATCGCATTGAGACATCCCTATTAGCAACAAGCATTTCCGATTATCTAAACGAGTAATGAATGGATCGATTTAAATCTGTCTATCTCGATTGCTATTCGTTAAATCATCGGCGAATTAAGTTTTTTATCGATTACGCAAACCAAGACACGCGAGTGATCGATTTTAAATGCACAATTAGATTTGCGGAATCCATTACCATACCTAAAAATATGGCGTGACAGAATATTTTAATTCTATTAAGGCCAGTGTACATCGATGTGTGATACCGGATGTAGACTGATGTTTTTTTTTTTACACAGGCAATTAAAAAATATATATTTAAATAAGTATTTCAAAAAAGGAATAACGTTTTATCAACACTAATGGGTATTATATGATTCTAGTATTTCTTCATTGATTTTAATAGAAAAATCTTAGGGCTAATCCCCATAGCCTGTCTACCTTTACTTTAAAAGAGACTTTGACCTCTGAGTTTGTTTCGGTGTTTCTTCTCAGAGTAGTCAGCTAGGAAACACCGGACTCATCTAGCATAAAAAAATACATGTAAAAGTGTTTTTTAAACGTACTTGCAAAATAAAGATCATTTATCATTTACCATCACAAGTTCTAAATTCAACAGATTTTCTTCGATAAATTATGACAGTGAAAAATCTTTTTTTTTTTTGGTTTCCGTAACACATCCTTTTGACCCCAGGGTTTGATTCGGTATTTCTTCTCAGGGTAGTCAGCTCGTAAACACCAGCCTCATCTATCTTAAACTGAGGAAAAAAATTTTTTTTTAAATCTGATTGCAAAATAAGTGTCATTTATCATTTTTCACCCGCCTGTTAAAAACCCGATATTTAATCTACTATAACCACTTTTTTTGTGTGCTAAGTACTTATCGACAGAAATATAAGGAAAAATCTTACCATTCCTAAATGTCTGTGACTGATAGTCATTCAATTTGCAGTCTACCGTATCCGTACTTTTATTACTTACATTTTATTTATATTATATCACACCTTGAGTGGTATCCATAATTATACTTATTATTTCTTGCAACTCACCTCTCTTTATACGTAGTCAATTGTATAAATTGTATTATACCTTATACCACAGTAGTTTTTTTTTCTATAGAGGAAGAATAAAAAAAAATCAGTATCCTCGATTTCCTACCAATAATAGATTTTAAAAATGTTTATTTAAATGAACATACTTTTTTATAACTATAAATTTTTCTCACCAAAGCTGCAACAAAAGCAAATAATAAATATTCATTTCGCCCGACCCCAACCGCAAGCCTTTAATTTTTTCGAAGTAAATGCGTTTCGCGGTAAAACTTGAGTATCGTGTCAACACCGCCTAACATCTGTTATGCTTTTTTATTACGAATTTAAAACTGGCATTAATAGGCACAATGTGAAATAACACTTTTACTCTTACCCGGAATTGAAAAAAAAACTGTGATTATGTAAAAAAAAAAGTAGAAACGTCCGGCTGACGCTGTGGCAGGGTTGGCTAGTTTTTTTTTGTTGTTCCCATAATAATTAATATAAGCAAAAAAAACATTGATTCCAATGCAACTTTCAACAGTAAACCTAACCTTATTGTATAAATTATTATGACATTGTAAAAAAAAAACAGAAATTTAAGATAAATGAAACAATGATCGCAGTCAAGCTCTAGTTCATATCACATCATCAAAAATCCAGGGCGGATCCAGTACTAATCTGTATTGTATAAGGCTAGAGTAATAAAACAAGCTTTCTGCCAGCGGCTTCGCTCGCGTGGAAATAGGTTTTCGCACAAACTTTGGACACGCGTTTCATTCTTTTAGGGGGTGAATTTTGGAAAATCCTTTCTTAGTGTTCGCCTACGTGATAATAGGAAGCCCTGTGCAAAATTCCACGTTCCTAGTCCCAGTTTCGGCTGTGTGTTGATATGTCAGTCAGTCAGTTTCTCCTTTTAGGGTTCCGTAGCCAAAATGGCAAAAACGGAACCCTTATAGTTTCGTCATGTCCGTCTGTCCGTCTGTCACAGCCGATTTACTCGGAAACTATAAGTACTACAGTGATGAAATTTGATGGGAATATGTGTTGTATGAACCGCTACAAAATTATGACACTAAATAGTAAAAAAAAGAATTGGGGGTGGTAAAATTTTTTTTTCGATGTACATACCCGTGTGGGGTATCAATGGAAAGGTCTTTTAAAATGATATAAAGTTTTCTAAAAAACATTTTTCTTAAAGTGAACGGTTTTTGAGATATCAGCTCTCAAAGTCGTAAAAAGTATGTCCCCCCCCCTCTATTTTTATAACTACGGGGTATAAAATTCTAAAAAAAATAGAGGTGATGCATGCTAATTAACTCTTTCAACGATTTTTGGTTTGATCAAAGTATCTCTTATAGTTTTTGAGATAGGTTGATTTAACTGTAATTTTGGTTAAGTTATTGTGCTTACACTGAAAACGATGGCTGAACCTTATAAGATAGATCAAAAAATATACTACAGTATTGTACACCTTTAAAAATCCGCGATGATATAAAATCTTTATAATGTAGGTACTTTTTACGAGAAATGCCGATTTGGGCACGCCTATAGCACGGAATATTTATAAATACATATATAAAATTAATATTCATACATAAAAGTACAAGGCAAAATATCAGGAGAGTTTAGGCTCCATTCACCAGGTGTATAAATTGACATAATAAGTTTATTATATTTGCTGCTACGGAACCCTTTGTGCGCGAGCCCGACTCGCACTTGGCCGGTTTTTATATATATAGAGTTTATCCTTTGGATGTACTCTAGGACGAAAAGAAAAAAAAGCAGCGATTGTACGGCAGGTAAAATGGTGTATGGCCGGCATTAGTCGCGTCGCGTCGCGTCGCGTCGCACTAAGTCAAGGGCAGTCACCCAGCCAGCTGGTTTCCTACTGAATTTTAATACGCTGCCGATTCAGAAACTACGGCGTTATTCTACTTTACGACCGCTCCCAGGGTCGCTTGTACACTTGTATTCTTTGTTACTATGCACGATTTTGCGTTGCGAAATTTATTTATTCACGTCCTAGCTTCTGCTTGTGGTTTCGCCTGTAACTATCGAGAAAAGTACAACATAATCAGTCTTATAATATTTCCAATGATAGGCCTTATTTCTAAGTAAAAGAATGGGCTATAATCCACCACGGAGGGCTAAGTGCGAATTGGTGGATATGTCTTCCATATATCTTCGAATTTTCGTTAATAAGATAAGTCGGTTTCTTCACGATATTTTCCTTAGCAGTTACTGCTGATATGATGATAATTAATTTACCCACTACCACAAATTACTATTGATGATAATAAATAAATTACCCAAAGTAATGCGCCTGGCTAGGTCTGAACCCGTGGCCTACAATTCGTAAGTCGTAGCGTTTAATTAGTGTACTTTATCCTAATCCAGGACATCTGTCACCCGTAATATCAAAGTTATATTCAATTTCGTTTAGCCGTTTATGCGTTTAAAGGTAACAAACACACAGACAGAGTTACTTACGCTTGCCAGTGTGTTAATGTGAATTTCGTATGTGTAATCAAGTTTTTTTGTGAGGATATCGCAGGATGTGTCTGTAAATACAAGGTAGTGTAGACCTTCACGGTTACAATAAAGTCAGTAACCTGATGTGTGCATAGCGATAACAAAATGGTTGCTATCTGGATTTTAGCAGAATTTTCAGTTGGATTTGTGGCGGTTTGTTTACTCTCTTTAACCGACTTTTATTGATAGTGTATACTCTATAGCAGGAAATCAGTTTATTTTTAGCACTTCTGCAAAAAAATGTAGCATATTTAAATTTATTTTATGTAAAAAAAAAACTAAATTCAAAAGTTCGTTGTTCGAATTTTTTGACAACAATTTAAAATTGGAACGTTCCCGCCAAAAGAATTTAGTCTTCAAAGTACTCTTACCATTGTTAACATCGATCTTTTTATGTCAACACGAATGAGGTGTACCCAAAGTTGTAACTTTCATGTATTTACGTAAATAAAATTCACTTTCGATTTTTCCTTACACAGAAACTTGCTTTTGAAACTTGGACAGGACTTGTACAAATGTAGAAATCCTTGAGACCTCACGCATGTCCAAAAGCAGATGCGTGTCATAGACACGCAATTCTATTTTGGAACTTCTCAAACATGCCAATATTTACATGGACTACGTAATACATTATAGACGAGCGGAATTTTTCATTCATTGGCACGAGGGCACGTATTCACTGTGAATTAAATGTTTAGAGCATAAATTAACTAATTCTAGCATAGTAGCAGACGTTGTAATGCTATAATGATATGCATTAACTTAGCTAGTTAATTCAAATTAATCCCCAAAAATTCTGGGCTCCGTGACGCCCCGACCAAGGCCAGACGGTACGTAGCTTGAACTTTAAAAGCGCCCGTTCTGTTTGAATTTATTTCAATATTTAAGACGATTTATAAGGCGTGACTGAGGAAATACATTTCAAAGAGTGCTGATAAAAAGCACTTCAAACGTATGGACTGTGCCCAAACGAATGCATCGTCTAGTAAACTTTTTAATTTATTACGTCAAACACGGGGTCATTCCACTTCTTAGCGTGTTGGTGGCAATTTTTTTTTTTTTCATTTTATTGCGTGGCAATACTTTTCAATGACGCCGTCATCAAATCCCTCTGTGAACAAGTAACAGGGCAAAGGATAAATCTCTTCTTCTTTTTAGCGTTTCGATGGCAAAACCAGTTAAATTCCTTGCCTGGCCTAGAATTCCGCCACAGCAATGCTGTCCACCGATGCTGTCATTAGATCCCTACGAGAACTGGTAATAGCGCACATAATGCAGGATGGAAGGTGGGACATGGTCTACGGAGAGACGCCGCACAAACTCTGAAGATGAGAACCGTCCGAGAACCCCCATCTGTGGAGATTGTCGTTGCTGCGCCCAACAGGGTGTGAAGTCTATTATTTTAGAGTTTTTTTCCAGTTTGGCCATGGCAACTCTTTATGGTGGATGTGGCTTTAAAATTCTTGACAGTTGGCAAAACATTTCACTGCTACCAATTATTCTGTTATTCACTTAGCCAGACAAAATCTGTCTCGGAGTCAAAAACACTGGAGTATCAGCTTTTCATTTTTTTTTTTTATTGTACCTAATAAAAATATAAACGTATTTCATACAAATTACGATCTAATTTCTCAATTAATAATTTTGTTAACAATGGTGTTCTTTTTCTGTGATGTTGTTTTCCAGTCATTGCATATTGTCCCTCCCAAAGTGGAATGGCCCACATCAATTTCAGTAATGTTATGATTCTGATTTAGCACCAAAAACAACATTAATTGCCAACTACCCAGTCATTAAGATAATTAGACATGTTTTCGGAACAAAGAAATTATGTGTAGTATTAGTATTTAAATTCTAAAGATGGGTTTTGATATTATCTGCAATATAAACGCCTTCAATTATTCTTTTAACATAGCATTATGTAGTTTTTGTAAATCTCATGTAGCCTACCAAATCGTCACGAAATTAAGTTTTTATTCGCTACATCAAATCTACTATAGTTCGTTTTTTAATCCTAGACTACGATTTGACAACTTAAAATGTCAAATTCCATAAAATTGCGAACATATTTCTAGAGTGTGACATTCTGAGTTGTCAAATCGTAGTCTACAATAAAAAAACGAATTATATTTTCTAATAAAAAAAAAACACGTACATAATCAGACAACCATAATTCAAATACTTACCTTTTTAAATATAGTTATTTTTTTTTTAACTGGTAACTTATATTAACTTTTCTAATTCGTTTTCGTTTTCATTATTTTTAATTTTAAACATTGACACTTATATTGGTATAAAGACACCCATTCACGCGTCGACAAATATACGTGACGACGCTAATGGCCCGTTCGCAGATAATAACGATTTAATTTGTCGCGTTTGAAATATGGAATTGAGTTTGACTGGTCGTTATCCGTATTATTTTCTTAATTAATTATACTGTTATTTTCACGCGTAGTTAAAAGATGAACCAGTTTATCTACGCTTTGTGTTGGACGGTTTACATAAGCTGAGACAGTAACGGGGTTGATAAAACGAAACACATAGCTACTCATTTAAAATCGGAACGAAATATTTTCCTATTTAACAACTTTATTTTTAACTCGGCAACGGTAAACAAATTAATTGGTTTGGTGTTGACTTTGTGTTCCTCTAAGATCATCTTTTAGCATCACGACACAATAGTAGTAGTAGCTTCTCTCGTCCATTTCTCTTATTTCCAGCGACTGAGATTTCCATCATAGTATGAGTATGACAGAATTAAAATCGCGCCATGAATGCGTGCCTCCGTACTTTTTCGATGTAAAGTTTGGAAACGTCTCGACTAACCTTGAACGCAGGCGCGGTCGCGACTCGCGATAGTGCACGAGTTGAATGTTCTCGTTAAGCGTTTTTCTTACTACTTAATTATTCTATTAGTATGCACTAAACACAACATTGACAGGGCTGCCAACATTACAGCGTCTAAGCTCTAAGTTCAGCATACAAATTGCAACGAATTCTTTAAAAATCGATTCGTAAACAGAGATCGAAGTTCAAGCATTTCTAAATGAACATTTGCATAATTTACTGTAACCTCAGCTGGTACGTTGGCAGCAATTAAATCTTCACAGACAATGGTTTAGGCGAAATTAGGATTCAATCAGAGACAAGTTTCAGAGACAAGGATTCAATTAGGATTCAATCAAGACAGTTTGGTTATTAATCAAGTAATAAGGTAACTCATTAAGCGACTACAGTCACTCGTTTAAGTTTGATGTCGTTGGCAATGGGTAAACTATAGATAGTTTACCCATTGCCCAAGACATAAAACTTAAGGTTTAGGTAACCAGTCATATCTCAGTTAGCCCTTCGAAAACGAGTCCTTCAGCGCAGCCCTATCGCTGAATGCAGTTCAATGCGCTAGCTCTCCATGTTTCGGCACTACATTCCACCTCTGTTAGTCAGACGCCCACGAGCGTCGGCGAATTCGCACGAATTTCGCACTCGGATGCACGAACATGTTTTAATAAATAAATTGATATGACAGCTCCACTTGTTTCGCTGTACAATTTGGCGCGATGTATGTTTTAGTTTTTCTAAACGTTGGAGATCAATAAACTGTGTGCCTGAATAACATTATAAAATATTTGCTAGTGGCAGTAGTAATTACTTGAATATACAACTGTCCGTCTACATTTTTAAGTCGTGCGTAGTACATCTGTTATCTAGTTGTCCATTTTTTTCTTTTCATTGTTTTTGCTGGAATCATTATAATTATCTTTACAAGAAACTTATGTTTAATCTTATGCTTTAATGATGTTTTCTTCGATGCCACCCACTTACTACTTCTTTTGAGAGTGGCTTTGTTTTATCACGATGTCTTACGGTCTGATTAGACAGCCTAACTATTCGCAAACTGCGAATTAAATATAGACATCAGTTTTAAATGTTCAACTACTGAACGCCTCTCCTATTATCCTACTCTTTTGTAAATAAAAATCAACCAAACTAATGTCTACTATTAGCACCTAAAGTTCAATATGAACTATATCTGCAACCATAAAAAAGATTTTGCCTCATCCACTCATTCATGGTTCCTAGCAAACGGAACTCGAGACACCAGTTACGCCCAAATTTGGTCATGGGTCGTGCGAAATGCAGTGCACTGCTATTATAATATTACACGTATAAAGCACTTCAATAAAGTGCCTGGACAAAAAGCCAGGCTTTATAGCCGTGGCCAATCAAGGGAATATCACTCTGAGCTAGACCTTTAATATTGGTATTAGATTATGGGGCTGGTATCTAAAATCTGATGTAGATAATGGCGACCTGATTGGAATGTCCATGAGAACGAAGTTAATTATAATGGACTAAATTATTCGGCCGTTGTATTACATCGTAGTTGGTTAGTAAAGGATGAAGGGTTTTAGTGCTCTTGAAATAACAGAACATTGATTTTTTTCCAAAAATAGTAAATTAATGCTATGGTAATGGAGCGGAGGTAATATTAAACACTTGTGTTAATTTTTTTTCTGTAAAATGTTAATAGAGCATTGTATAACAAAAGTAATCCAACAAGAAACATACAAAAACTCATTCAGCCATGTCGATCGTCTCCAATAAAAACATTTAACAACACACAGAGCCACATATTTTACCCATTTAACATCGTTTCCCAACATCATTTGCGATTTCATCACCTAATTCACATTCAGGTTTTCATGAATGAAGTTTTAAAGTTCAAAACGATAAGGTATTTAAAAAAACCGGTTTACTGAATAAATATTAGTGAGACCGTGAAAATGAAACGAGTTGTTGATAAAGTTATGCGTAAGCTTGTAGGCGTACGGCAGACAGGCGCAGTGAAAGGAGGCTAGTCAAGAACTCATGAATGAACTACGTTTCCATATTCGTGGTTAGTACTACTACGGAACGAGTAGGCTCGTAGGTTGTTCAAGAAAATTGTGTGTGGGTTTTACCAGTATTTCCAATAAATTATTATACTTTTGAATCAAGTTTTAAGCAACACGATATCAAAATCGTAGCTTAGCCCGTGTTACGTTTAAATGTAAAACTAATATTTTTTTTTATATCAGATATTAAGTATACCCGATCACCCATTCCGAAAAATCCACAGCTCGAATAGTACCTTTCAGAACAAAAATAAAAATAATTAAAATGAAGCACATTACTTGCATACACTACTTTCGAACTACAAATTTTTAGATTGAATTAGTCAACAAACAAAAATAAAAGTTAAATAATCGCATGATGAACAGGAGACTTTACGCCTTCCGAAATCAACTGTCACAATTCACAATAAACCATAACCAATACGTACGATTCAAATTTCGAATGTCAGATTTCCCGCCCACTGGAAGCCCACAGATGACATAACGATTGAGACTTGAGTCATGTTGCATGGAGGTTGCATGCACTCATAGAGCGATGCGCCCATTATTATGAAATTATCTGGTTTAATGAGAGTAGTTCGCACATATTTGTGTCAATGAGACTGCGTGGTTGTATGAGCGGCTATAGGGCAGTAGGACATTAAGTAGGTAAAAATAGAATCTTGGAGTAAAGTGTAGAATTTATTTAGCACTTATTGGTCTTTAATTCTACATTTGTTTATTTCATACTAGCTTTTGTCAGCGGCTTCGCCCGCGTACATAAAATTATCCTATGTCACTCAAGAGTAAAACAGCTTTCTATTGTTGCTAAATTTTTTCCAATCGGAACAGTATTTCCAAAGATGACCTACTACAAACAAAAAAACAAACTTTACCTTTTTATTATATTAGTGTAGATGACAATTGGTCCATCATAGTGCTCGAAATCTTCACTCCGCATAAATGTATAGCGACATCTATGACGTCAAATAAGAACTACACTACGAATTCCTGCATCGCGCAATTAAAATTCTCCACGCTGTTTGAACACATACAACAGCCTTGGATCATCTATAGGGTAGTTGCTCACACCAGATATATACACCCGTCTGGTCGGAAAATCCTCTCTTTTCAATAGTTGCGCGACTACACCATTTTTCACATTATTTCAAATAAAAGTCAAATTCTTACAAACTCTGCTACCGATACTTGTATACCGATATGACACATCTCTTCTTTCTAGCACAAAGAATCGCCAAACTTAAGTCGCAATGGGCATTTTCATACATTGCACGCAGAACAGATGGTCATTGGGGCCGAAAGTTTCCGGGGTGGCGACTACGTATCGGTAGACTCAGCGCTGGAAGGCCTTCCATAATTTGAACTGATGACCTGGTCAGGGTTGCTGGAATCCGATGGATGCGAGACGCTCAAAACCGGACGGAGGCCTATTTCCTACAGTAGACATCTTTCGGCTGAAGTAATGATGATGATGACATCTCTTATCCCATAGACGTTTTTTTTATGGTAGGTAAAAAACATCCAATAACGAATCCCGCTCGTGGGTGGAGCGGGAAACAGTGTCAGACTCTTACTGACTAAAGAACCTACCCCGTTCCTCCCTTGCCTTATTCCCAGAGCCCCAGTATAACGCTTTCGCACCAACCCTCGGCTCCAGGAGGTATCCCATAGACATAATACTCGACTACTGACGTAGGACTTCCTAACGCCATGCAAAATGACTAAACCGTACATAGCACAGGTAATTCCATAATGGGCAGGCAATAGTCATGTTTCCATGTAATGAGGAGTACAGGTCATGCTGCTGCAGTCACGAGGCACCAGGCGCCTGGCGCATGTCATTATAGCTGGTTATTAATAATACATGCCGCACGATCCTGATTACTGGACGACTAGCCTCGGTTCGACTGACAGCGGGGATGGGTAAAATTGAGTTGATATCGACTAGTGTAAACAGATTTAATTTTTAACCAATTCACTTCATCCATTCCATTCCATTTCGCTTCTTCTAACCTGTCGACAACTAAAATGTATTTTTCATGTACCCACACTGGGACAATATTACTACTTTTTTTTTAAATGTTCTCATGTAAGTGACAAGGATAAAGATATTTAAACCGAATCATAATCATCATCACCATCATCGTTTTCTTATTCTTATTCCAATTTATCAATGTTAGGGAAGTCGTCTCTTTTGAAATGGCCAACTGAAAACAAAAAATCATTTATTTACATGCATCAAAAATTCAAACCTCATAGTGAGTTAGTCCAAACTTAAATAACTATGTTAGTCGGCCATTACAAAACCAAAAAATACAAATACTTATAGATAATTACAATAGGTACAAAGACAATCAGGCGCACTAATTGGAATGGTTTATCGAGCTCCAAGCAATTCTAGGAACTTGAAAAACCTATCCATTGTACGCCCATCCAGCCTGTTCGCAAATACCTTCAGTTACTTGTTGGTGCTCCTGAGGAGCGCGGGAACAGTACGCGCTGTCGACGACTTCAGCTCGGTCCGGACGATTACTGGACAGTCGAACAGTGAGCTACCCATTGCTCGCCGTCCGTAAGCCCTCGCCTACGCTAGCCGATAAATTCAATGCTGCCAACACAATTTGTCGATAGCAATGAATAATCGAATACAAAATAAATTAACCTTTTGAATACTGTAATTAACGACATAATAGAAAGAAAATAGATGTGCGAGCGCCGCTTGGGACTCAAGCATAGAAATAGGCTCAAGAGTTATTATAATCTTGGTCACAAAAACTAAGTGAATTATCTGATTACGTATCAAAACAATCGTAAAGTGATTGTCCGCCTGCAGTATGACCGCAGCCTCAAGGTCGTCACAATAGTTGTATTTATGTACTCATTACTGGTATTTTGTCGGCTAGTTTCGCGTAATACGTGAAGGTCCATTACCCAGTAACCAAATACCTTTGGTTTTTACTACATGTCGTATTGTCGTGTACTTTCCCGTTTACGTCTTCAAGGGGTTTACCGATTACGGAAATAGCTGTTTAATTCCAATTAATGTTTATATGTTAAGGTTCACAATGACCCCTCCCAATCACGGTAAGCGCGGACTTGTGGACGATGAGCAACGCCAACGAGCAGCTCGCCGTCCGACCGTCCAGTAATTGTCCGGAATAAACCCAAGTCGTACAGCGCGTACTGTTCCCGCGTGCAAGGAGTTGTCAGCAATTGCAGAGGCCCAGCAGAGCCAAATTCTACTGAGGCCATGGATCAACATTTGAAAGTAAAGTCCGACCCCGGTACGAAAGGTTAAGAAGGAACGGGGTGGGATCATTAGTCAGTACCTGACACTATGTCCCGTTCCGCCCTAGGGCGACATTTGCCATTGTATGATTTTTACCCAGTACAAAAAAAACCCTCCTCATAATACGTTTTAGACAGTCTGTTAATACGAGTATATAATTATATTATAATCAAACAAACATTATTAATAATTTACTGATTGCATAATGTTGGCGCAGTGGTAGCAAGGATTGTTGCTGCACCGCGTGTTGCAGGTTCGATTTCCTTAAGGAATAATATATGTAATGCCTTGCAGGTATAACGCCTTATACTTTAGTAGGTACTAGCTAGACAAAAATGGTTTGCGTTATAAGAATATCTGCACTCTATCTCAATCCTATTCAAATCCTATTTGAAAATAATAATTAACAGATAATTTATGGCCCAAATAATGGTGTATTAAAATTCACAAAACACAAACATAAATAACAAAGTAATGTCGTATAAATGAAGTGAAAGTAAACAAACGTCATCCAAAGTCCGCACATGAGTGTTTACATCTATCATTTTCCTTATCTGACGCATTCTCTAAAAGGTGAACAACAACATCAACATAATAATCAGCTGCGTTGTAGACGGATACTCAACATAGTCAGACAATATCAGCTGTGTAGGTACTCAACATAGTCAGACAGGTAGGTAGGTATACTCAACTAAACTTAGGGTTAGCTCACACAGTGGCGTTACGTGCAGCGCCATCTAAACCGCCACGTTTGACTTACGTCACACAAATCATACAACGCAGTCTCGTTTCTCGTCTCTTACTAGACAATCTGGTCATAGGATCTCCTCTCCTTTCCATCAAGAGATGTTGTGAGACTTACACTATGTTTGGCAAACATCTGAAACGCTCACATAAGATGAGTATATAAGCTGGAAGGCCTATCTGCTTCCAGAGATAGGTGGACTGGAATATATGAAGCCGGCCGAATGCTCACCACGACCCACGTACAACGGTCCATGTCCTTAGACTAAGTGCAGAAACCAGACTCCAATAAATCAAAAACAGCTCAGAGGTACCATTTAACAACGTAATCTGACTTTTTAAAGGGATGGAGTTTTACACCTGTCAAAAATTACAGGTAAAACATCAACGCTGTAACGCCCCTGGCCTTCAACATAGTAGCGTTGCGTTACGTCTCAATGTACGCTGACCTTTAATCAGCTGATCAGCATTGTTTATTACTCGCCGGCGCCGGCACTGTCTCTGTATTGCACAATGAGTGTAATCGTCACATAACTACCAAGTTATCGCTGGTGATAGTGTGACAGGACGACCGCATGTGCACTGGAGGTGGAGCTGTGATTGCTTTGCAGTGCATTGCACAATAGATATACATGAACACAACATGATGACATGACAATTTATTTGAAGAGTGATTGATGAGGGGAATTTTTGAGATGAGCGTCGATTTCAAACTAATGGATTTTTTTTTTTTGGTGGTGTAATCGTCAAATGACTGACATGAAATCCTGCTATAGGGTGGAGTGAGAGGTTGTGTTAAAAAAATGCATAAATGATTTTATTGATGTTTTGTTACCAATAGGTACAGAAAGGGTTGATGCGAAAGCGGAACACTGGGGCCCTGGAACGAAGGAACGTTGGATCGTTTAGTCAGTAGAAGTCTGACACTGTCTCCCACTCCGCCCAAGGGCGGGATTCGTCAGTCGATGATTTTTCCCACCATAAAAAAACTAATAGGTACAGAAAGAGACATTAATATTTTAATATTTGCGTGAGAACTTAAAGACTACAATATTTTGTATAAAAAACAGCCAATTTAATGCAATTAAAACCGTCTGAGATTTAATTAAAATCGAATAAAATATAAATACTTTGCGAATTGAGTTATAAAACGATTAGTCGCTTTCCAAAAATGGTTGTTAGGCTAATTGAACCCACTTTACGAAATAGCAGATTTATTGAAAAATCCGATTTATGCTAATACTGGCTGGAAATAAAACTTTCGGCCTTTATAGTTTACTAGCTTTTGTCAGCGGCTTCGCCCGCGTACATAAAATATAGAGCAGTAGTTCCAGAGATTACCTCCTACAAACAAAAAAACATAAAAACAAAAAAACAAACTTTACTTCTTTATTATATTAGTGTAGATTAGCGGCTCGCCCCAGCTTCGCAGGGGTGCAATGCTGATATTGAATATATTATGCATGTATTATACATTATACCTTACTTTTAAATCACTCTATCTATTAAAAAAAAACGCATCTAAATCCGTTGCGTAGTTTTAAAGATCTAAGCATACATAGCGAGGAAGCGACTTTGTTTTATAGTATGTAATGATACTGCAGTAGACTATTATAATAGCCTGATTTCGTGGAGTACAGTACGGCCGTTGGATATTGGCGATTGTGAAGTTAGGCTCTGCGAATCTTAGCGCTTGAAAACTTGTACAAAAATAAAGACTAAAAAAAAATGTCAATAACAGTTTTTAACAGCAATAACAACTGTATACACCGTTAAATTTTAGTCGTTTTAATCCCGAAGAGGGTCGATCCAGTACATGAAACACTATCGATTTGTGTAGATAAAATAAAAAAATAAAGTACTTTTTTTCTAAATCTCTTATTGATATACGCATTTACGAAATTAATTTCTTTAAGTAAACGAGTCATTGACCTTGTAGGTAGTTGTAGATCGTTGCGTACTAACTACCTACAGGTCATTGAACTCGCCCAGCTGACGTTTACTTAAAGAAATCAATTTAGAACATGCATAAATTAATTCGAGTTTAAAAAAAAAGTACTTTGTTTTTTCATTCTAACTTTACCAATCGATAGTGTTTCATGTACTGAATCGATCCTCCAAGGGATTAAAACGACTAAAATTTAACGGTGTATTGCATTTATATGTTTAAAACATTTATTATGAGTTTTCAAGCGCTAAAATTCGCAGTGCCTAATTTCATTCTCGCCAAGAGCCGACGGCCGTACTGTACTAGGTAAACATAAGTTTGGACAGCTCATACTTCAGTTTTCCTAGATAGGAAATCCTCACCAGGTCATCGGTCTACCGTGATGAAGGCCGGTCAACGAGCTCCGTCGACCATCTGTTCGTTATGAATCAAAATAACATATTGTTTTATAAATTACTAGCTTTTGCCAGCGGCTTCGCCCGCGTACATAAAATATAGCCTATGTCACTCAGGAGTAAAGCAGCTTTCTATTGTTGCTAAAATTTTTCCAATCGGACCAGTAGTTCCAGAGATTACCTCATACAAACAAAAAAACAAACTTTACCTCTTTATTATATTAGTGTAGATGTGCTACAAATACTGCAGAACCCCTTCTCTTTTGCTACGATATCAAAAATAGCAAATACTATATCATTATCATCATTACATAGTATAAAACAAAGTTGCTTCGTCCCTATGTATGCTTAGATCTTTAAAAGTACGCAACGGATTTTGATGCGGTTTTTTTAATAAATAGAGTGATTCAAGAGGAAGGTTTATGTGTATAATATATGCATAATATATTCAATATCAGTACCCGTGCGAAGCTGGGGCGGGTCGCTAGTCTACAAAACTAAAAAGTTTGTTTGTTTGAACGCGCTCATCTCAAGAACAGTGACTTGATTGCGGGAACTTTAATGTGTTTTAGTCAGTAATACAAGTTTGACATGCATGATGAGTGGAGTGAGAACTCCACCCTAGGGTGAAATAAGACATTTGATGATTTCTCACCCCAAAAAATCACAGGTTAAAGTCATCATATGTTTCTTGATGACTACAATCCGGGAATCTTTAAATCAAGAGTGAATAGGTTACTTCTAGTTAAGTGCACTCCATCGCCGACCGCATCGTCGCTTTCCATCAGGTGAGATAGCGGTCAAGAGCGAACCTATAATCAATAAAAATAAACTAGGTATATTAGTGGTGGCATTAGGGTATGTATAAGTCGAGGCCGGATCATAGAAATTGATCACTTAATGATATGGCCAAGTAAAACTAGCCAGATCGTTTTAAACGATAAAGTTTGATGATATTTGAGTCCTCGTTTGGCCTTTCTTTCTTTAGACCTTTTAATTATAATATATTCCACACTGTACAACTGATACTGGACAACTGATAAACATACGTATATATTCCTAAATACATGCATATTGTAGATAAATTACATCCAGACACAGAACAAATGATCGTGCTCATCACACAAACATTTGTCCTGGGTGGGAATCGAACCCACGATCTCTGGGTCGGTGGGGAGGTGGTTAACCATACCATAGAAATTCTACATCAATGATATCAAAAGATTATTCAAATATCGTCAAATCTTAGCGTTTCAACGATCTGGCCAATTTTAGTTGGCCATATCATGAAGTGATCAATTGCTATGATAATATATAACAACTCGCTACAATAAATAGGAGCGGAAAGACGCGAGTGAAACCGCGGTAACCGCTAGTAATCAATAAAAGAATAAATCAGCTTTGATTGAAATATCTACTTACAATACAAGAAAGGAGTGGTTAACTATTAAAATGGGCAACTATTCATTTATTTATATATACCCAACATTAAACCTTATGTCAATATAATGTGTGCCGATATATAACAAAGTAGTTTTATGTATCTAAACTTGTAATAAACAGTGAGAGAAATTATGACAAGGGCGTATTATTGCTGTAAAGGTAGGCTTTCGAACTAAGCGTCATAGACGCAGCGTCTATAGTGTGTATGTTTTTTTTTTTATGGTAGGTAAAAATCATCGAACGACGAATCCCACTCTTGGGCGGAGCGGATAACAGTGTCAGACTCTTACTGACTAAAGAACTCCGTTCCTTCCTTGCCTTAGTCCCAGAGCCCTGGTGTAACGCTTTCGCACCAGCCGTCGGTCATGTACAAGTCGTCGTTGCGACTCTAAACTTATGAGCCCCCAAGCGAACGCCGGCGTTCACGCACCTATTGTTTTAGTGTGTCTGTAATTACGGTAGTCGAAAGGTTTTAGACCTCTTATGTGTCACTTTTGGCAAAATCACTTTTTTACGTCAGTTTTTTTAACATTTTAAAGCTGTATCGAATGCAAAAACTCTTCATTCAAAAATGTTCATACGATAATTGAATCGTCATTTATTTACCCATTTCAAAATCAACTATGTCCTTCACACACACAAATACAAATTTTACATGAAATCTGTTTTTTTTTTACTATCATGCTACTATTATGTACAATTAACAATAACAAAACTAAACGCAAGCAATAACTAAAAGCAAGAAATAATTTAGCTAATACCTACATTTTTGGTTGTAGTTGATTTCATTTTTTTTTCAGTAGCCGGTTTTTATCAGTTCTGCCAAAAAGTTGAGTTTTACTCAAAAGAGGTTTAAGACCTTTATTGTGTAAAATTCAACGTTGTGTGTGCAACTTTCTGTGCGCATCGACGGAATAACATATAGGGTTCCGTTATAAAATGCTGTCGTCGGCAGACCATTGAGGAATAAAGAGTAAATGGCCGACATTGTATGACGATGTAATTTCATAAATATTATGTTATTTGTACATAGACGCTATAGACGCTGCGTATGTGACGCTCAGTTCGAAAGGCTACCATAAGTCAATCAGAAACTCGGAGTCAAAGTCAATTTTATCTAGTATTGAAATTATCTTGTATATTGGGGACGAGGACACAAATGAGTTACGTGATTCGTGTGCACTGTGCTGCAGTGCAAAACATACCAGTAGTATAATAAATAGTAGGACTAGTGTAAACTGAAAAAAAGAAAAACCTTTTTATTTGCAGGTAACAACGCAATGTTAGACTAGTTCACAGTCTACAGTAGTCAGTTTTGTTTGTGTTTACTGGGTTTGTACTATTCTAGTAGTAGTAGTAGTAGTAGTAGTAGGCTCGTCTAGTAGTAGTAGTAATAGTTGGCTAGTCTAGTAGTAGTAGTTGTTGTTGTTGTTTAGTAGTAATAGTTGTTGTTGTTGTTGTCTAGTCTAGTTGTTGTTGTTATCAAGTCTAGTAGTTGTTGTTGTTGTCTAGTCTAGTAGTAGTAGTTATTGTTGTCTAGTCTAGTAGTAGTAGTAGCAACAAACTGCAGTACATTGGGACAATAAACCTAAACTTGATGCAAAATGTCAACTTATACAACACAAACGGTTCCAGCAGACGGTGTCCTCTTCGTAAACTAGCTTTTCATTAGAACAAGGTCTAAGAATTAACAGGTGTGAGTTTTTGATCAGTAGAAGTCTGACACTATCCACCGCTCCGCCCAAGGGTGGAAGATTTCATTAGATGATTTTCACCCTCTACACAAAAAAAAAACACAAAAGACTATTCACTACCAGTATTTATGAGTCAACTTGTCATCTCATGAAACTATTAAGTTTCATGAGATGAAAAAATGTTTTAAATTTGTCGATCTACTGTTTCTCCTACTCTGTGTCCATGGCAAGTATCTACACGTGCACACGGGTGCATGTGTTAGACTGAGCGCATGATGCACTGGCAAGCGTACCGGACCGCGTAAGTTCAACATAACCCTTTATACGTGGGGTAATCCAAGTGCGAAAGATGTGTCTTCTAAGTCCATTGGCACACTGATTATGTTAGAGGTGAATGGGGAGATTAAACTGGCAATTTATGTAGATCTTTAGTTGGTTATTGAACGATAACATAGTATATTAGCTTTTACTCGCGGCTTTGCTCTCGCTCACAGCCGACCGATTTTGTGCAAGCTTCACATAAACCTCCTGCTAAATAGTCCAAATAAAGCCTACAAATTTAAATTGGTTTGGATAAGTGAGCCCGTTCTTGAGTTATACAATAACGACGAACAGTGGCATTGATTTTTATATACAGAAGAGTAATATCGGGTCCCTTTAGTTATATGAAGTGAAACGCGGGGCGGGGTGTGCAATCCTTGTACCTACTAGTGATTGATTCGCCGATGTTTATGATGCGCTGAGCAAACTTCGCTCCGAGCGCTCAAGATATGTGCCAGTCAGATACCGGCTTTAAGTCCTATCTACGTTGTTTGCTGCTAAATTAACTGTCGAATACTGAGTGACTGAAATCAAAAGAGGATGTTTGAAAAAATTAAAATAATATGGATTTTTTTTACCAAAGATTTCATACGTTCTCGATTTGGTCTTTTCAGATATTAAGTCTAAAAATTGAAGGGGTCCAAACCTTCTTTGTACTTTCACGAGGGCGAAACCGTTGGTAAAAGCTATTTAATAGAACTATACATATAGGGTGACTGATAATTAGTGATAGATAGGTACTTAAACACGTTATTGTAGTCATGATAACACACAACTTTTCGTAAGAGACCAATCCTGAAATTGCGAAGAAAAATGAGACTAACGACCAGCTATTATATTTTTAACTGTTTGAAAATTTTTGACTTTTATTATGATCCGCTCTTCCGCTCCTGAATCAAGAAGCTCCTGGAGATTTTATTGGATGATTTCTCAATAAAAAAAACTTTATTTTTCTTGAAAAAACAAAAGCGCTGCCCCACACCAGGAATTACTCCTGTATCGTGGGTGCGTTCACAAACATGTGAAGCCAATACACAAGATACTCAGACCCAGAACACCTATCTGTAGGCCGTACAAATATTTGATCCGTGTGAGAATCGAAACCGCGACTCACAACTAACTAGGCAACTATTATAAAACTAGGTACAAACTAGAAACTATCTTCCCCCTCATTTCTCCACACAACCCTTCCCAAGAATCAGGTTCTCGTCTCACAGTTTGTTTTCTCAGTACGTAGATACTTGGCTATACACTGGAGAATAACTTGCTTTTATTACACACACGTGTAGAAAGAAGAACACGTGTATCGCAAGGAGGTATGAATAACGTGACCATACGTCCCGATTTGGGCGGGACTGTCCCGCTTTCTTTCTGTCCCACTGTCCCCCGCAAGAGCAAAAATGTCCCGCTTTAGCTTTAAGAATGCATCTATCGTTTTTAAATGTAACAACAGCGCGGGCGACACAGTACAAAATCGTGCGGCGGCCGAGACAAAAATACGATTTGTTTTGATTTGTGTTATTCAATCTTATATAAATCTCTAAAACGCCGGTTTTTTTTTTAGAACTATTCCTCAGTTGTCCCGCTCTGGCACAGAAAATAAATGGTCACGTTAGGTATGAAGGACTATGTGAAACTTAAACCGTTTTCTCCTTAAAGCATGTTAGTAAACGGATACGGTTACTTGTCAGGGAACGGGACTAAACTGTTTTGTTCGGTTTTGATAGATAATAATGATGATACTATCATAATATGATAATACTATCGTATACGTCGTATTTCTCTGCTTTCATATGTATGCGTGAAATTAGAGTTCTCCATACAAACTTTAGACCCCTCTTAATTCCCTTTAGAAGCTGAATTTGGAAAAACCCTTTCTTAGTGTTCACCTACGTCATAAAAGGAATGCTTGTGCAAAATTTCACGCTCCTAGTCCCAATAGTTTCGGCTGTGCGTTGATTTTTCAGTCAGTCAGTTTCTCCTTTTATATATTTAGATTATTTGCAGTATATGAATTTCATTAGTTATGTATTGTATTGTAAATAGTACGCCACAAACTACCCGTGTATCTTTCTCCTCTATCAAATCCATCCAAAGGTTGTCCTTAAAACATCGTTTTTAGCGATAAGGCCGCCCATTGTAACACCTTAGTAATTTTAAGCTCCTAATGTACCAAATTAAATTTATGGTGTACCTACAATAAAGAGTATATCTATCTATCAATTTTTTTTATTATTATTATTTAATTATATTATTATTTACGTAAACAATTTAAAGGACATTAAATTCATGCTTGTAAAATCTCAGCTCAATAGGTAACTGGGAAGTAGATCAAAAATTTACTTTTTGATCACAAACATCGGTTAGTTGAAATTAAAACTAATATAAAGCTTGTAAAAAAGATGTTTTTTGAGCACTCTCTATTTCTACCCTAACCTGAAACAAGTCTAGACAGAAATTGGCTATATATACACAAATTTTACCGTACAAATAGCAAGCAATTACAAACTTATTCATACACTAACTAAAGGACACAATTACATAGTGACTATCCAAAGTGAGCTCAGCTACCAGTGCAGTGTACTATGCACTATTGTGTACTAACACTCAAAGTATACACACAAACGTATCAACAGATAAACAGGCCAACTTTTATCTGTTGATACGTTAAACAACCTACCCCGTTCCTTCCTTGCCTTAATCCCAGAGTCCTGGTTTACCTACAGGGCCCCCTTGCTTTTGCTGACAACTCCTTGAGGCGCACGGGAACAGTGCGTGCCGTCGACAACTTGGGCTCGGTCTAGACTGTTACCAGACGACCGGACGAAGGCCAATAACTTGCAATTATATACCTTTAAGCAATGTTGCAGGTGTCCTTAATTATCAAATCTCTTTCAGTCTTTACTTCATTTTTCTAAGCCTTAAAATTCTTTGACACACAAAACAAGTTTGATAAGAAGGCTTTTTAACATTTCCTTTTCACACATACAATAAAAAGTCATGAAGAAATCAATACTTTTCTTTTTTCCTGCACTTTTGCACGCCATGCCTACATCTCTTTTTTTCCATAATTCTCCTTTTATCCTCACTTTTATCTATAAAAGGAAGATTTTTCTATACAAGTAAACGTCACTTATATACCTGTTTTTCTGTTTCCGTCTTCTTTTATTTTTTATACACAGAAGTCTATACTAGAATTATTGTTAGTTGCGAAAGTTATTTCTAAAGGAAACTTAATCAGCAAAATTTTCTTCTATTATATATATTCTTATTTAGAAGTTCTTTTTTTTTTATCTGTATAGGAAACCTTTTGTTCGACTGTACCATGGACCTGTAATCGTGCATGAGAAAGGTCAGAGGAGGAGTGACACACGCTCGACCCAAATGACATAACCGTGACCAACACGGACCTAGGACGGCTAGCGTTAGTACTCATATGAGTACTCTATACTACTGGTATTGTACTCGTTTGAGTACGTTTACTTTTATCGAGTAAAAGTAGCTTTAGTGTGTTAATACAAGTGTAAACTGTGTAAGTGCTGTCTAGTGACATTATCGTTTGCATAGGCAGAGGATAATGTCGATCCTCGAATAACGATAGCGTTATTCGAGGACTTTGATTGTTATTTAGAAGATTATTTTTAGAGTATAACGCCAAATCTAGGTTTTATTTTTTAGGGTTTATTAAGTTTATTAAACGTGCTGAAACCAATTGACATAACAGTAACCGACGCAAACGTGCTGTTACCTAGCTTGTATTAGAGCGAGCACAACATTATCAGTACCTGCATGTACACACATACGGCAATAAGGGTTAATGCTATCACTATAAGTATTCAAGTACACTTTAAATTGTGTACTCATTTGAGTACGCTTACTTTTCTTGAAGGTTTTATAATCATATTATGAGTTTAGCTTTTTTAATGCGGGAAAAAAAACTAATTTATACAAAACTAGCGACCCGCCCCGGCTTCGCACGGGTGCAATGTTGATATTATGCATGTATTATACACATATAAACCTTCCTCTTAAATCACTATCAAATAAAAAAAACTGCATCGAAATGCGTTGCGTGGTTTTATAGATCTAAGCATACATATGTATTGTGAAAAACTGATAGGTATCGAGTTAAAAAAGAGAAACAGTGCTGTAATACATATAAAAGAGCACTGGTAAAAGTAAAAGTTTGACACTCCCACTCGCTTATTCCATAGCGGAAGAATTTTTTTAATGATTTCCCACCTGTAAAAAAAAACTAGCATTTTGTTCTCAGTCTCTATCGCTCTTCAATTGAGCAGAGCTCTATTCAACTACAAACACAGTAAGTTTGTATAGTACAGCTACAAACACAGTAAGTTTGTATAGTACAGCTACAAATAACCTATATAAATAGTTGTATTTCATTGATACTGGCACAGCGCACGCATTTGGAAAATACAATGCGTCAAGTGCGTGCCGTGATTCATCGCTTGTGAACTATGAATTCTATTTATTGAAATACTAGCTTTTGCCAACGGCTTTGCCCGCGTACTACATAAATTATGGCCTCTGTCACTCAAGAATATTGGACCAGCGGCAGCGGGTACTTTCAGAGCCTTACAAGTAAGATAAAGGTTATTAACTTTTTAAATAAATTTTTCAAGACATATTTATACATCGTCATTTTTTTTTTCGTCTGTTCAAACTAGATGAGGCCGGTGTTTCCTAGCCGATCCCCGAGGAGAAACACCGAAACAAACTCAGTGTTCAAAGTTTCTTTTAAAGTCCATATAGCAAACATGTAATGGTCAAATAATATGAGAACTACACAGTGTCTGAAATGGTCTTTTGAAAAAAGAACATTTGTCAGTATTACAGTAATGGAATTTATTAAATTTATTTATTTACTAATATACCTGGCTAACGCTTTTTTGCCATATAATTAAATAAAAAAAATATCATGATTTAAAAAGGAAGGGGGGAGTGGAGAAACTATTCTCAGACTTATAAAAAATTCATAAATATTGTATTATAATTATACGAAAGTTCAAGTGAAGTCTGAAAGTGGCGCCAGTGACTGAAAAGTTGAAAGGAAATCGTTTGTCTTGGTATGGTCATGTGAAGAGGAGAGATGAAACGCATGTTACAAAAAGAGTTCTGAGTTTACACGTAGATGGATGGAGAGGAAGAGGGAGGCCGAAGAAGAGATGGATGGATTGTGTGGGGAGTGATATGAAAGAAAAGGGAGTTAGTGATAGTGTGACGGGTGACAGGACAGAGTGGAAGAAAAAAGCATGTTGCACTGACCCCAAGTAACATGGGATGATATACGAAAGTTCAAGCCGTTTCGGAGGAGTTCGATAACAAACATTGTGAGTTGTGACAAGAGAATTGTATACTCGTTTATTAAGAACAAAAAGCAAATGTTGTCCGGTAGTAGGAGTAACTACACAAGTATTTGTACGACAGATAATCGTTCAACAAGTGCGTCAACCGTGCTATGAAATTCAGCAATTTATACAATTAAAACCCAACTAAACAATTAAATAATGGCTAGGTACTACTACCTATTTTTTCTGTTTAAATCTTTGCTATCATCCAGTTTTTTTTGTACAATCGAAGAAGTTGATTCCCATGCTAATAGTCATGAATATGGTAATTACAGTAATTAGAGGACATACTCGATTAGCCAAAACACGGCAATCGATAGTCGTTAACACGTTATAACGATTGCGTACGATTTAGAACAATCGATTAACTGTGTGTGGGTCACGACTTGACATAATTGCGCACTAGTGACGACAACCGTTTGTCTGTGGATACGCTTTTTTTTTGAGGTAGGATATCATCTAAGGATTTATGCCGATCTAAGAAAATGCGGGAGGGCTTGTGATACTTTTAATGATTACACCAACAGCTAATAAATAAAATAGTTCATCGTAGCTGGGTGCGCGTCGACCCCTACGAGGCGAGGATCGACCCCCACGAGTCGTAAGTCTATTGAAAAACGTTGTTTGATACACGTGCAAAGTCGCTCCAGCACTCGGCTTCATAGCGCATAGCACTACAAATTTGAACTGAATTTCGCTGATGTTTAGCTTGTTTCTAAAAACTCTTTTCTTCACGAAAATCCAGCTTCAAATATTATCATAAACTAGGCATAACAACAGCTTAGAATCATGAACTAGCAACTTTATAAACACAATTTTTACCAGAAAATATCTGATCTTAAAAAAGGATCAGCCATGCGCATTTTATTCGACCACGGAGAACGGACCTCTTATAATCTTAAACCGATTTCCCGGCTTCAATACAGTCTAGATTGCCAAACAGCTTAGGGTAAGGAAATTACGTCTTTCCAAGTCTTCCTCGGCTTCATAAAGGTTTTCTAGAAGATGTTGTCGCACTGTGTTTACCTGTTTGTGGATGAAACTTTCGCGCGTTTCTGCGCGCCTAGTACTCGGAGTTGGCCATTAAAATTTTATGAAGACTTTTGAGAGACTCCGGTATTAATTAAAATAAGATATTTTACATACAGTAAAATACGTAAAAATTGAAAAATTTTCAACATAAAAAAAACAAAAATATATATTTTTTTACGCAAACTACGCGCTTAGTTGGAGACAAGGAATTGCGGATACCAGCCTAATATACAATATATATTTTTTTTATCTATTTTTTTTTCTTCTAATTGCTGCTGGGCCCATCTGACATCTGTTTGAAGCATACGTTAACACACTTAACACGACTCGCCGTCCACTCTTGGGGTCCTTACCGTACGGCCAGAGGGTGGGCTACCCATTACTCTTCTTCAGCAAACGTGCTTACAGTAGTCAGGTATCTTCCTGGGACTTCCAACGATAACAGAAAATGGCTAAGATTTGCCCTCGGCTTCATAACACACTCGTCTACGGCTCGTGCGAATTCCGCCTCGGTCGCAATGACTAACTTTCTGCACTTGTATCAAAATTTACCATTTCAAAATGATCAAGCAGAACCGCAATAGTACCTTTACATTCTCAGTGACGCAAATATCGATTACACTACGTACAATGCATTCATTTATCGCCATATCTTATCTGGTCTTGCGAATTCCGATTATATTCGTTTCACACAGGACTCGTTCTGTTTCCCTGGGTAACGTCGCTACCTTTGTGGGGGCCTGGGGTCTTCGTCCTGGTATGCAAACAGAAATCGGTACACCTGCCACCTTATACTATTCGTGAACTTGGGAAAAAAAACTGGGAACTTTAAATTTGATGATTGTGTGGGTTCTAGATTTTTTTTTTACATTGGGAATTTACCGATGACTTCTCCCGCTTTGGGTGTAATAGGAGTGCGTGTCATATTTTTACTTTTTACTAACCACACCTCTGTCCTTCAGTTGCCCTTTGCGATCTAAAACTAGATTTCCTTGTCAGATTTAAGATGATATGGTTTCATTATGAGAACATCAATACTGTGTTATATGCATTTTTTTACTAACTTCTATCGCCTTTTATTGAACTTTTTATAAAATTGTCTCTGGACCTTCATTTTTTTCCATCCGCCTGCTGTTTAAAATATCTAATGAATCCATATGTTTTTTACAGACAATCCACGACCAACGTCTGAACAGCCGTGTGGACTCGATGATAGAGGAGGGACTGATACAAGAACTGCTGGAATTCCACGATAACCACAACAAGCAGAGGATTCAGGATGGAAAGTGAGTAAAAACCTTATTAAATGTATTAGCCATTGACTTAGCCTGTGAAGGGAGCATTGTCCTATTCAAGGACAACCTCTATCCGTATGCAAAGCTTCATCAAAATCCATTCAGGTGTTTGAACAAATATGTAGTAACAAATGTGCAAATTAACATTCAAACTTTCGCCTTAAGCTCTTGCCACACCTATTGTCTTCATATTATGTCTCTAATAACGGTACTCGGAAGGTTAATTAATAACTTAGCCTTAAACTTTTTTTTTACTGATTATAAAATTAAAGGATCATTTCAGTGTCTGGATATTTTTGTCTCCAACAGTCAGGAGTTAATAGTCTATGGATAGTTTTTATCCAAAGAGTATGTTTTCTTGGGTCATTTTTGGGTCACTTTCAGTCGGACAAAGCCGCAGGAAGCAGCTAGTTTTAAATAAAAACCAATAGACAGTGAAGTCTGCCGATCGATACTTCATTTCCGAAAAACAAAGGGCATTCGATTCACACAAATTAACCGTGAAATTAAATGGCGCTTAGCGAAACATTTTGTTAGTACCTAAGAAACGCAAAATTGACAGGAAACTTCTTTACAATGTGACCAACATAATTTGACACGCGGCGAGATACGGAACTAAACACAAACAAGAAACTTGAAACGTTTGACTTAACTAGTGGCGCCACTGTGAAAAATCAAGTTATAATGGACAATGTAATATTTGCGTAATTATATGTTTGATAAGTTTTATAGCCGTATTGAGTGGATGAATGGTTTCAAAGCTTTTATGTTCGGTAATGGCATGAATGAACTTGACTCCTGTCGAAAACCGAGGCTTGAATTGCTGGAAAAGTATGAAGAGAGCTACAACAAACTAAACACATCAAAGGAATATTGAATGAATGAATTTTGTTTTATTTACGGTTTGCTAACATTTTTTATCTAATTCTTATATTCTTTACTAGCGACCCGCCCCAGCTTCACACGGGTACAAAGGTGATATATATTATATCTACAAACCTTCCTCTTAATTCACTCTTTCTATTAAAATAAACCGCATCAAAATCCGTTGCGTACTTTTA
This sequence comes from Mythimna loreyi, assembly GCA_029852875.1. Taxonomy (NCBI): domain Eukaryota; kingdom Metazoa; phylum Arthropoda; class Insecta; order Lepidoptera; family Noctuidae; genus Mythimna; species Mythimna loreyi. Next base: position 17,873,053 of record CM056780.1, on the reverse strand, counting down.
AAAATCTAAGCATACATAGGGAACTTACAACTTTGTTTTATACTATGTAATGATTGTACACAGAAATATTGTCAAATTACAAAATACAGAAAAGGTGATGACATTTCTGACATCAATCAGGGATGTCATCGGTGAACATCTGTGTGTATGATCTCTTTGAGGAGTGCGTGAAATACTACGTCCTATCAAAAATTGGGCTCGATCCGGACGATTACAGAACGGCCGGATGGCGAGCTACCCATTGCTCACTTTAATTGTGTCTGTAATTACCAAAGCCGAAAGGCTAAAGTACAATACTTTATTTTAAAGTACAGCTGGCAACCCTACTTAAGACTATTTTGCTTATTACGTCTCTTTTGCCAGTAGCCAGCCAGATCATATGGCAGCGTTGATACACGGTCATTTACTCATACTAATGCTGACCGCCACACCGCCGTCTAATTCGGTTAGGTTAATCAAATGTCTTAATTAAACAACCGTGATGAACCCGTCATGATTGTTTGATTAAGACATTCGCATATTATCTCTGTGGGTAACACGAGACCACCCATGATGCTAAACTAGCTTACTGCTTATAAAAAACATGCAATAGGACTAACCGAACTACGGCAAATATCCACCCTTCCGTTGTTGAGAAATCTACGGTCCAGACTAAGCGTTTTGCCTCGCAGTTTAACATCGAGGGACTGGAACAGTTTGCCAGCTACGGTCTTCCCGTCCGATTATAATTTAGGTGTCTTCAAGGCTAGAGTGAATAGGCTCTTAATAAACCAGTGCGCCTCACCATCAACGATTGCATCACTGCTTACCATCAGGTGGGATCGCAGTCAAGCACTAGTTTATAGCAATTTTTTTTTAATGAATTGCTATTCTGTAAGAAAACAGCCTTGACCGCAGTGCTGATCGCAGCGACGAAATTCAAATATGAACATTCGATTAACAATCCAATGCTCCTTTTTAGTGTGAGTTTTGTTAGAGAGTAACACTGCATGTCGAGTAAACCATACTTACTAATGTTATATTTTTTTAATTATGCCAAAAAAGAAATAACAGAAAAAATAACATTCTTTTCCACTTTTATATAAATAAAAAAAAATTATGTCTTTCTTCATGAGCGAATAAATTATAAAGGCAAAGTTTGTGAGTGTGTGTGTATTTCTGCCATGCAGAAACTAAAACGCAGTAAAAGTATTGTAAAATACGTTATTTTACTGCGTTTTAGTGTCTGCACGGCAGATTTGTTACTTCTTCACGCTCGAAAGGCTTAACGGATTTTAATGAAACTTGGTTTACAGAGAGACCATGTCTTCATTAGCTCATAGGATAGCTTTTTATTCCGGAAGTATGATATTTTTGATCCTTGGGATATTTTTTTACTCTCAGTGGAAGCCGCTGTCAGTAGGTAATTTTCTTTTCCTTATTTATTTATTGCTCAATTATTTTCATTTATTTATGTAATCTTCGTGTACAGTAGTGGTACATAGGCGAACTTACAAAAATTCGTTGACAAAGCCTAAATTGCTGGGTACGAAACTACACTAAGATAGCATTTCCGAAAAATCACTACAGTGAAAGGAAACTCCGCCATTTCTTGGATAGTATAGTTCCATCGGAGAAAAGGTTATTTATCTCAGAAATATCTTTTTCTGTATCTTGGAAGGATTCTTTACGCAACAATTTGTATTATATCGAATTAAATTAACAAAACAATTCGACAACTATATAGATTCGGACCAAAAAAAAAAACAAAGAATAAAGTTGCCAACCTGACAGTTACAAAGTGCTATAGGTTTCTTCCTTCATGTAACGCACCAACCTCCGTGATACGCAAGTCTATGGTATTAAAAAAAAGTTGCACAAAAACAAATATGGCGTTCGTTGGCGGGCAATGTCCTGAGTGTCATCTGCGCGGTGCTGCGGTCGCGAACTACCAGGGTTAAGTTACATGGCGACCCCAGCTTACTACGATACTATTGTTTGATGCTTTGCATTTATTGAGGGAAAATTAAAGATCAAAAAATCTATATGGCATCTTTATGGCATGTCTTTTTTATAGTGGGCAAAAATCACTCATTGACATATCTCCAGCCCGTGGGTGAAACGAGAGATAATGTTAGACTTTTTTTGACTAAAAGGCTTACCCTGTTCCTTCTTTGCCTTAATTCTAGGGCACTGGTGTTCATTTTCACATTAGCCATGGCTCTGGGAGACTTCACGAATCTGCTAGGCCCATAGATATATCAAATTTGACATATCTATGGTTGGGCCTCTACAGTTTTCTGACAACTCCTTGAGGCGCGCGTGAACATTCACTGCTATGTTGGGATTAATTTAAGACAAACTGTATGATACTAGCAAAAAAGCAGTGCTTGGCTCAGATCCCACTACTGTGATGAAATCGTTGATGATCAAGCTGATGAGGATAGGGGTTGGAAGATGCTTCCCGTAAAATAGCGAAAGACTGGCTACCCTTTACATGCTTAGTAGATTGAGATTAGCCAAATATGGATCACCAATTGTATTAGCCTCGTACAAAAAAAAATTATGCTATATGGCTGCAAAAAATTGCAAGCCAAGCTTTGCTGACTTTATTGACTACAACTACAATCAGAAAATGTACAGTTCTACAATTAGTTTTAATTAATTCTTTCGTTACGGTTCTGAAAGAATCATTTGACAGATGAACAAGCAGTTTTGACATTGGTTGTTTTATGGCGGTATTATTTTAAGCCATAAAAGCACGGAGATCTCATAGAGATCTGCAGATTTACAGCGTTTTAGTAATTGTAGTGCGTTCAATAATCTAGAAACAGTTTAGCTAACTGCATCTCTCATCCTACTTTCGTGATTGATTAGGTTTTTTTTTTAATTGAAAAGCCACGGAACAAAAACTTAGTGTTTTTGATTGATTATTTTTTAACGCAGTGTGTAATTGATATCCAATCTTCCGGGACCAATGAACGGAACTTTCGTTTTTCTGCCTGTCAAAAAGTGAAAGTCGTCGGATACGCTTTACCTATTTTTAGGGGCTTTTTTGAAATCTTTTTTCGTAAGCTTGTTTTAAAAGGGACATCTGTCTGTGTTTTGCTTGTCTAAAGGTATTTTTTTGATACCAAGATTGTGATATAAATACCATCCATTGTAACGTACTACATTATTCTAGATAATAGGTGTCTAAAGAAAAACTAACTTTTATAGATGCATAAAGAAATAACAACTAAATAAAAACTGTTTATAGATGCATAAAGAAATAACAACTAAATAAAAACTGTAAACCAAAAGATAAAATTGACAACATTCCTACCCACCTTCTGAGTCGCATTTTTATCCATACATTTACTATATTTCATTAATGTTAGAGATCTCCATCAATAGGGTTGGGTAGAACAGATACCCAACGCTATTGATCATGTCGACGGTTCTGGAGTGGCGACCACATACTGCAAGACGCAGCATTGGAACGACCTCTACAAGGTAGACCGATGATCTAGTGAGATTAGGGAGAGGCCGGTGTCCAACGTGTTGGGTAGAACAGATACCCAACGCTATCGATCATGTCGATGGTTCTGGAGTGGCGACCACATACCGCAAGACGAAGCATTGGAAGGGCTCCTTCAAGGTAGACCGATGATCTAGTGAGACTCGGGGGAGGCCGGTATCCAACATGGGACGTCTTTCGACTGAAATAATGATGATGATACTTGTGGATTTGACGAACTCAATCTATACTCAAGAAAAATCTCAATCTATTACAGTCAATTACTGGACTGTACCCTCTCCTAAATTTCACAAACACACCGGTTTCCGGTACTCCATCCTCAACTTAAAAAAAAAATACTTTGTTTTCTTTCTTTCTTTAACTTGAACCAGGTCATCCAGCTAATCAATTATTTTAATATCAAGTATCAAGACTGGTGGATTGCGGGGACGCTGCGTAAGCGCGGGGCAGTAGCAAACAGTGAACACCAGCCCACTGAGCACTGGCATGGGAGACGTCTTAGTAGTACTTCAGAGGATCTTAGCCCTGGTACGAGGTGCAGTTTAGGTGGGTTATACCAACAGTAAGTAAGAGCAGTGGTGGCCGAGTGGTAAAGGCCCCGACTTACGAGTTGTTGGTCGCGGGTTCAAACCCAGCAAGGCGCATTACTTTGTGTAATTTATTTCATCACCACTGCTCTCAAAACGGTGAAGAAAAACATCGTGAGAAAACCGGCATGTCCTAGAACCAAAAATTCAAAGACATGTGACATCGACCAATCCGCACTGGGCCCGCGTGGTGGATTATGGCCCATTCCCTCTCCTAGAGAGGAGGCCTGTGTCCCAGCGGTGGGAACATTAAAAAGGCTGATGATGATGATACCAACAGTATTGGCTGTTGGAAGTAGGACTTGGGGAGAACGATCAATCTTCAAAAACTTGGGCGTAGGGTAGCCAGCCTTTCAGTATTTTACAGGTTGCATTTTGGAGAGTGTGCGCAGGAATTGCATGACTTGATACGGCCATCACCTTTCAGTCTTCGGACAACCTGGACGTACAGACAGTATGCATATTTAAGTTCAATTTTTGAACTAGAACAGTGTGAGATATCAGGCTTACTATCTAATATCCATCTATTTTCCTTCATTTACTTTGTGCGTTCTAGAACCACGGTCATTCTTTCAAACGCAGCCCCACCAGGCATCGGCCCTATAGAGCCCCTACATGTTTCTTAACAATTCTTTGAGGCATGTATCATAGTTACAAAGTCTCTGAATTTCAACAATCCGAGTTTTATTTTCATAGGGACGGAAAATAAAAACATGGTTCATTTTCCGTAAACACGTACCTATATGGAAAATGAACCAGCATATAGGTATATGAAAACGTCTATATCTACTTAGACTATATTAAAATTCATCGACAGCGTACCCTTAACCCAACAAGCAAGTTATACGGGGTAATAGATCAAAATTGTGCATAAACCAGGTACCTACACCTTTATCCTAAAACCACATACACTTGACCCTTTATGAAGTATGAGAAGATACGCCAGAGACCGGCAGATCTTTCATTTTACATCAACATCGAAGAAGACACGGAAATAATATCACGTACCTAGTAGAAGCCATTTGAATCAAATTATTGCAACTAGCTTTGGTCAATATAGCCTATGTCACGCAGCTTTCTATTGTTGCTATTTTTTTTCCAATCGGACCAGTAGTTTCAGAGATTACCTCATACAAACAAAAAAACAAACGTTACCTCTTTATTATATTAAGTGTAGATAAATTTCGGCTAGGCCTGCGTGATGTACATAGATAATATTTATCCTATATCACTCAGTAATAAAACAGCTACTGGTGAAAAATAAAATAAAATTGGTGCAGTCGTTTGTGAGTTTATTCATTACAAACATCTCTACTTATTATAAAACAAAGGGCATTTCTAGATCTGTTTGTTTACTTATAATTTACACCCGAGCGAAGTTGGGGCGAGTCACTGGTATCCCATATGTATGTTCTCAATTTCTCATCTGGTGAAATTCACCATAGATTCGATGAAAAAAAGTTTTAGACTTTTTTTTTCAAAAAAGGTTTAGACTTTTTTTTTCAAAAAGTTTTAGACTTTTTTTCAAAAAAAACTTTAGACTTTTTTTCATCGACTCTATGGTCATGCTATATGGAACTCTATGGTCATCATCGTGAGAATACTAGAATTAAGAAACATGCAGTGGACAATTTGCTAATAAGCAATAACATTTGCTTCTGCGTCATTTCGAGTATATATTTTTTTTCTCGTTGCCAGTTCCAGTAACTCTAACAAGTAGTACACTTATAGGTCTTCATCTAGCCGGTGGTTCATTACGCGCGGTAATACGTCACCCTCTACACAACTACCCTTTAACCTACTTCAACGGTCCCTCCGAATGAGGGCACTGGCGCTCTTAGTGACCCTCCTCCAAATGTTCTGTTGCTACGAGACAACGCTTATACTACGGAAGGTGATTGAGAAAATTGGGGGAACGGAAAGATACTGTTTCAAGGAGAATGTGGTAGCAAGTCTCTTTTATCTGCAAGCATTATTTATCGAAGTCCGAAAAGCTATTTTATTTATGAACAAGCTAAGTTTAAACCCAGTCAGGCGCATTATTTTGTGTAATTTATTTTCACCACTGCTCTCAAAACCGTGAAGGAAAATATCATGAGGAAACCGGCGTGTCCTAGAACCAAACCCAAATCAAATTCCCCAGCCTTTTCCCAACTTGCTTGGGGTCAGCTTCCAGTGTTAACATAGATGTCTGAATAACCGTGTATTACATAGAGTGATTGACTGTTAGACCTTCATAACCCAGTTCCTAGGTAACATGATACTCCTTGGACAGACTGATGACTACTTACAGAAGCTACATTTCGTTTTAGGAACACATTCATTACCTATTCGTAGAGCTAGGGAGTAAAATTCCCTGCCGGAGTCTGTGTTTCCACATAGCAGTTTAGTCTTTAAGAGTGAATAGGTTACAGTTCCACCGTCGAATCTTGGCGAGTCTGGAAGTTATGCTCTACGAATTTTAGCGCTTAAAAACTCGTAAAAAAATAAATGGTTTAAACAAATAGATGCAATTTGCAGTTGTTATTACTGTTAAAAACTGTTGTTGGAATTTATCTTTTTAAAACCTTTATTTTTTTACTTTGTACTTTCAGGCAAGCGTGTTCCATAGTCATCCATATCATCGCTTACCATCATGTGAGCTAGTGGTCAAATGCATGCCTATTCAAAATAAAGAAAGAAACTACATATTATTATTTACAACATTACCTAAGTAAACTATTTGACGGTACCTACGTATAATAGAGCAGTGGTGGCCGAGTGGTAACAGCCCCGACTTGCGTGTAGTAGGTCGCGGGTTCAAACCCAGCCAAGCGCATTACTTTGTGTAATTTATTTCATCACCACTGCTCTCAAAACGGTGAAGGAAAACATCGTGAGGAAACCGGCATGTCCTAGAACCAAAAATTCGAAGACATGTGACATCCACCAACCCGCACTGGGCCCGCGTGGTGGATTACGGCCCATTTCCTCACTTAGAGAGGAGGCCTGTGTCCCTGCAGTGGGAAGATTAAAAAGGCTGATGATGATGATGATGACGTATAATAGATACTGTTGTCGAATAGCTTGTTAGACCACAAATATTCGTGTCTACAATATAATTGATTATGTACTGGTTTATTTAATTACTCGAATCACGACTATTACACATAAAGGTATTGTTTACTGTGTACTATATATTCTTGGCTAAGAATAGAATACGATTTATAAACGGATTTAGATCGTATCAGTATCTAACTAGTACAGAGGGGGGCAAATAACTTGACTAGAGATTTTCGTAGTAAAGGTAGCTCGAGCTAGTCATAATGTATGGAGTTATGGGTTGTAGCAGCTTCCATCACCAGAAAATCTCGAGTCAATTTTATTTACCGCCTTCAGCACCGGAGTGAATGAGTTACCTCGCCTCGGTCAGCAATTGGTTCTTTACAACCTCATCCCTCGCTACGACTCCTCACACATCTCTTGTGGAAACGCAGCCTAAGAAGAATTCACCTTTTTCTGCAAAGCGAGCGAAAGTGTGAGGTAGAGACGATCCTCTCGCCTTAGAGATTCCGGGCGTCGAAGTTGCAGACCGACTCCCGTCCAAAGCGCCAACTTGCGGACAGCGACCGATCCGTAGCTCGCCGTCCGATAAGGACCATGCCAAAGTCAACGACGGTGCGTTGTGTTCCACGCGCGCCTCAAAGATATGTCAGCATAATTGACAAAACCAGCTAGAGCTGATCCCTGCAGTATTAGTCAAGAGTGAATGTTACTTCTAGGCAAGCGTGCTCCATCGTCGACCACATCATTGCTTACCAACAGGTGAGATAGTGGTCAAACGCGAGCCTATCCATAATAATAAAAATCTTGACACTCTCAAGGTTAACTGCACTAATTAACACGTACTAATCATCAAATTTGTTGGTATTCGGTTCCCACGTAAACTGAACGAACTCCTTTTTTTAGTTTTAAGTACCTCTTCGAAGAATGAATTAATGTGTCACGATGCTACACCGGCAGGTTTTAATAAAGAGTCGAAAAACTTTCGACAAATGGATAAACGAGGATAACATCTCACAAACATCATTATTAAATAAGTGTGAATAATTTAATGTTAATAATTTTAATGTAATTTAATGTATTTTTATGTTTCATTTTTAATTTAATTAATTTGACATAATTATTTGTATTTAATTTATTGACATTTGTATTTGTGTTTGATTTATTGACAATTGTATTTGTATTAGAACATAATGAGTCCATGAGGTTGCTTGAATCAATAAAAATTTGATGAATTTGTAAATGAATAATAATAATTATTATTGATTCTTAATTTTGAATCGAAAGTCCCAAATATTTCGTAGGGACTCCTCTAAACGGCCTAAACCTACTGGGGCCCAGGGTCTCTTCCTGAAAGGAAGGCTTGGCCCCAGTGCAGAGGGCAAAGAAGCACACAGAAGAACGGGGTGGGGTGTTTAGTCAGTAAGAGTCTGACACTGTTTCCCGCTCCGCCCAAGAGCGGGATTCCTCATTGGAAGATAAACAACCATAAAAAAGTCCCAGATATTTTGGCAACCGATTAAATAACCTTTTTTACAAGATTTTATTTAGTTTCACCTGACCCGATGTTGATCAAATCTTATAAATTAAATTTGATCCACTGCCCGGTTACCGATTGAGCTGAAATTTTGCATGTTTGTGTGATGACAATGCAAAATTATTACGTCGTGGAGTTGATCTGATGTGTGGCCCTATGGTCACCACACTGGTGGAGTTCATAGGAACTCTGTAATTAAACGACACAGTCCCATCAAGTTGTAGGCTTGTGTGATTCGTCTTGACGAGTTTTATATATATAGGTGCCATTATACCGCTCTATAAAGCTTGCTATGAAAAAATATTTTCATTGAAAACTTGTTTCGACTTTGAATGCACAGTAACAGATTTTCGGATCTTAATAGAGGTGGGAAGTTTCGCGCAACCATAGCAACGGGACCAACTTATTTGCCACGTTAGTATTTTACATATCTACTCTTAAAACCGTTGCCTTTATGTTTATTGACTTAAGTACCTATTACAATTAAGTACCTACTACCTACAGAGGATGTCTCAGTGGGTATGTATAGATCCAAGCCGGTCTAAACTGTTTGAACAAGTTTAATATACACAAATTTTGTACGTCTCATAAACATAAAACAATCTCGCACTATACCTGCCTACATATGCATAAAAAAATTGAGAACATTACATTATAAATTCTAATTATCCTCTTATTCGTACATTGGCATACGAAAACGTGCCTAAAACACACGTGAGCGATAAAAATACAGAAATATAGGAAATAAATCGAATAACTTTTGAAGGTCAAACGTCAGGCGTGAACCGAAGAGACCCGAGGTGAACGAACGATACCTAACAACGTTGCGTAATCGATGATCGCTCGCAAATAATTATACCATCGACAAAAAACTTCGCCACGAAATGGCGCGCAAATATTCATGTTCCTTTTTTAAACGTTCGGGTTTCTACGTTGTCTTTGAATAATGTATTGACATTTTATGTAAAATACGTTTGTCGTGCCGTGCATCATCTGCATATATAGGTATGCAATAAATCAATAACAATTAATTTATAAATAACTACGTATAATTGATTTCTTTTAACTTATTTATCACTTAATCATTTCTTCTATGTTTTTTAGACAGCATTGAATATACCCAGATTTATAATTTTCAACAAAAATGTAAAGTACGAGAAATAAAATTTAAATAATGTCTACCTACCCACATTTATCACTGAAAAAATATGTAATGATGCAAGCGAAGAATGAAAGAGCTTTTCCTGAAGCTAATGTTACCAAACTACCAAAGAAGGAAAGATACAAGCTATCCTAAAATTAGCCTAACATAAATTCATGAGATCACATAGAAGCCGACTTTAACAACTGATTTGACGAGCATCCGACACCTACAACCGCTTTCCATTGCCAATAACAACAGAAGTAAAAGTTTCCAAATTTAAATAGTTTGTACTAACCTGTGGTACACCCGTGTGTACCTATATTTACTACTACGCAATAAAACAAACGCCGAACACGCCCACAAGTAAACAATTCACGCAAGTTCCACTTCCCTGAAAGATATACGGTATCGAAAAGATAAACAAAACATTTTTGCATCGCTTTATGTTAGCATAGTACCTACTTATCTGAAGCTAATCCGGTAACAACCTGACCCTGAACGATTTATCTTTCAAACATTACAGTTTTTAAACAAATCCTGAAATATCTACCTCGACAGGTTGTTCAATACATGTTTAGATAATTCGTTATTACTTAAAATCATAATCTTTGCTTCTGGCTTCCCTAATCGGCTTACGAACAGGCTGAGGTTTACTGTGCTACTGAGCTTAGGTACTCAAAATCAATTTGTTTAAGGAGTTCAAGTTTGTTACCCACTTCTTTGTGTTTCATAATCACCACCAGTAACATAACCAGGTCGACGTCAACAAACATTCATATTATTTCGTATATTGTTTAATTATTCATTTCTGTTTTCCATACACGTATGTTCAAGCTTTTATCCTACGGGTAAAAGGCCCCCGGGCCGTATCCATGCCCCGTATAACATTAATAATTTATTTAATACATTATCCTATTTATTATCGTTTTCCAGGCCACCCGACTACACCAAAGGCGTCTTCCAAACTCTCGGATTTAAAGAATTTCATGACTATTTAATGTTATCTGAAGAGGAACGAAACAGTGATTCTGGAAAGAAATTACTCGAACAAAGTATTGAGAACATGAAAATGGGTACTAGAAGGTATGCCCGCCGGCAGATCAAGATGATTAGAGGACGATTTTTAGAACATCCTACAAGAGAAGTAAGCAGGTTTTAATTAAATGGCAAAGAAATAAAACAACGCACAGGCACAAAATAAAAATAATAGTACCTACAAGTATACGAGTACAGTAAGGCCGTTCTAACTTGGCGAGCGATAACTGTTGTTAACAGCAATATTAACTGCTCTTGGCATTTATTTTTTAAACCATTTATTGTTATACGAGTGCACAAGCGCTAAAGTTCGCAAAGGCTAACTTCAGGATCGTCAAGCTAGGACGGCCGTACTGTACAGCTACGTTTAGAGTTCGCAGGTCTAGAAACAGAAAAGCCTGACAAATCAGCCAGTTTAGCCGGACGTTTTAGTGAAAAAGTCTTTTTTTTTAAGTCAATCAGCTTTTTTTACCATAAATATTTTTTTATTCAAATGAAACAACAATAAAGTTTACTGATGTAGTTGCTATTCCGCTACTTGCGATACATGGTGTTGATATGGGCGAACCACCTGAAAAATCTAACAATAGGTAATGGTCTTATTAAAAAACGCCTAACAAAAGCCGAAATAGCCGTACTCTGCCTAATTTGGCCGGACAAGCAAATAAAAATCCTGACCATGTCCTGCTTTATCCGGACACCTGGCAACGCTAGCTACGTTACCTAATTTCGTACTAAGGAAGACTTGTAATATGTACCTACCTTATGTATATACACCGTTAAATCTTGATCGTTTTAATCCCTTGGAGGATCGATTCAGTACATGAAACACTATCGATTGTTACCAATCGATAGTGTTTTAGTTAGAATAAAAAAACAAAGTACTTTTTTTTAAACTCGAATTAATTTAGGCATGTTCTAAATTGATTTCTTTAAGTAAACGTCAGCTGGGCGAGTTCAATGACCTGTAGGTAGTTAGTACGCAACGACCGACAACTACCTACAAGGTCAATGACTCGTTTGATTAAAGAATTTAATTTCGTAAATGCGTATATCAATAAGAGATTAAGAAAAAAAGTACTTTATTTTTTTATTTTATCTACACAAATCGATAGTGTTTCATGTACTGGATCGACCCTCTTCGGGATTAAAACGACTAAAATTTAACGGTGTATTTACCTTTGTACTTACTATTTTTTAATAAAAAATAGGGATATAAAAAGTACCATTATTTTCAGTGTCGTATAACAACTATAACAGACTATAGATTAAATAAGCGATATCTTAGATATTGCGTGCTATTAGTTTATTGCGCACATAAGTATTTTATGTATCGGTTATATTAAACGTTTACATCAAAATACACATTTATTACATGTATAAGTAGGTATGTTTGTCATTACTTTGGCTTGACAGAATTATGTACCACGGAATGTTTATTAATAATATAAGTAGTTCAGTAACTCAATCATAGATATATTTTAGTACCTATTTGATTGATAGTTTTATTAAAATTACTATTATCCAGAAGCCAAAAAGATCTTATTAATAGAGCCATCTCGCGTCAAGTAGCGAAACAACTTGAATACAATTAAAAAGCGACATCTAGTGTCGAATAGCTGAACTACTGAAAACGACATCTACCGTAACTTCACTATTTTTAATTTGTAAACAATAGATGGCACTAAAGTCCCTTTGTTTTTCAGGTACCACCTATCTACGAGCTTGATACTACAGACATTTCAAAATGGGACGATGAAGTTAAAAACAAAGCCATACACATTATAGAAAGCCACATCAACGAATCTGCCTGCAACTTTAAACCATTAACATCCGAAATAGATGAAATTAAAAAAGGAATTGATGGAAATTCACACAATTACTGTGATGTGTGTAAAAGAATATTCATAGGAGATAATGTGTATGCCATTCATCTGAAGTCCATAAGACACAATAAAGTACTGAAGAAAAAGAAACGCATCGAAGAGCTGAAGAAAAAGATGGAGCTGATGGAGGAGAAGAAGACTTCTGATGTGTGAATAAATGTATTGTAATATTAGTAATGAATGAATAAACTTTTTCTCAAAAATTATTTATTAAAACAACTAATATATACATCTAATCCTTCTAGGGTATAACTTATACTGCTTCCTCTACCACTGCTTCTGGTACTTTTTTAGCTCTATAATCATAGTGCTCAAATTCAGGATATTGTTTAATAATTTCGCTGTATGCATTGACTATTCTGGCAAATTCCATATTAGCAATCTGATATGGTCTGGTAACTGGGTCTATGTCAGCCATCTTGTACATTCTCAATGCCATTTCCTCTCTAACATCTTCAGGGAACAAGGTTTGGGCACCTCTAATTGAATACTTTTGTCGCATGGAAAATATTTGCCGGACAACTTTCTCAACCATTTTGAAAGGTTGCTGTATTATTGGATGCTTCAAAGGTGTTAACGTTACTACTCCAACATCAACATCTGGTTTTGGAAGAAACGCTCCACCAGAAATGTCAAATTTATATTTCACTGTGCACCAATTCTGGCACATGACAGATAGCCGACACCTCTGACTGCTCAGAATTCTTGCTGCCATCCTCTCAGCAACTTCTTTCTGAAATGTTAATGTCATTCTTGTCCTACCAAAAGCCCATGGACCTTCTTGCTTGGATATCATTTCTAACCATCGTATTATCAGTATTGTTGACACACTGAATGGCAGGTTGCCAATCAGGTTGACTGGTGGAGGTGAATCGAGCCAATCTGTCTTTACATCCTTAGGAATAAAATGACCAATATCTGTCTTTAGAATATCACCAGTTATGATGTCTACATCAACCTTATCTCTACATGCATCAGCTAAAAGTTCTAGTGATGGTACAAAACGCGGATCTTTTTCTATGAGGATTACTTTTCTCGGAGCTCTTTGGATTATAGACCTTGTAATGCCACCGGGGCCAGGACCAACTTCACAGACAACATGATTTTCGATGTTACCAGCAGCATTCACTATCTTGTCTAACAGACGCGGTTCCATCAAGAAGTTCTGAGACAGTTCCCTGAGGGCGCGTAGTTTGTACAGACGAATAACATCTTTAATACTTGGTAGAGGAGGTAATCTTATCTGTAAAGCTTTCTTAGTCGCCGCCATATTACTGCTGCTGTACTTTGACGGGTTCGTTAAAGTCGTCGAGGAAGGTCTCTTGCTTCACAGCGAATATCGAGTACAAGTAAACACTCAGCACTCCAGTTCCAATAGCAAGTCCGGTGATCCGATTTTTTCTGGAAATCTGCTGCAGTCTGTTTACCCGTTCACGGTTTTTCTGCTCTATTAATTTCATGTAAGTTAATTCAGCCTGTTTAAGTACTGGATCATTAGCAGTACCTTTGATTTTTGGCTTGAAACTGGCGTCGGAGTCTCCCATTCCGAAAACAGAAATTCTCGACAAATATAACCTCAATCGTATTGAGCAAACTTGAAGAACGAATGGTTATTTCATCATATTGACCACAGATAACCAAATCGTTATGTAATGAATGAACAATTGAGCTAAAACATTCCAGGGTTTGCAAAGTTGAGTTTTTTTACCACTTTATTTCATTCTTTTCTTTTAGAAAATAAAGGATCTTTTTTAATTTAAACAACATTTTAAACAGTTTTGTTTTAACTACTGTTTTATATTATATTAAAGGAATATCTGGTTTTGAAAATGATATCTTAAGATATATCATGCAAAACAAGAACAGCTGTTCATGACGTCTTGCTCTAAAATCAACAAAACAAAAGCCATGCGCACATCCATCCTTTTCTAAACAACACTTCTCTATCGCACTTATGCATTTGCATCGGCTCGAACTCGCAACCTCGCACTTCTCGAGTTCTCGTGTCAAAATCGTCAAATCCCGTCTCGCGTTGCAGACGTTTGCTTGTGCGACTAGTTAGCTGCACACTAGAATCGCGTTAAACTTTGTTGTGTTTTGTGTTATAAAATGCCTTTTATTTCAAAAGACTGGCGGTCACCAGGTGAAGAATGGGTGAAAACTCAGGAAGGATGGGAAAAGAAGAAAGTGTTGGAGTGTACCGCACAAAGGTGAGTTGCGTTGCAAAATAAACACAGTCCTTTGTTCGCATTAGTTGAACGCAAGGAAATAACACGGGCCGTTTAGTTCATTAATTTTGCCTAACATTAGTGTACTAAAATGATAATTATGCTTGATTTTTGTAGTGTTATTGTGATTGTTGAAAATTGCTATTTTGTATTGCAGATATCCCGCTATAACTAACTTTAATAACCCTGATGATAGTCAGCAGAAATCGTGGTGAGTGATGTTAGAACTTATCCTTACGTTCGTTTGTTATATTTTGATCAGCTGTTGTCTGTTGTGGTGCGCTGTTATTGATTTTCTTGCGCGTGTGTGTGTGAGTCCTTCGCCTGGTTTGTGTGTTCCTCTGTGCAAACGAAGAAAGCGTATATACCTATTACTTGTATAGGTAGGAATGTACTTGCTTAGACATGTGTTAGGTAGGTACCTATTGAAAGCTATTTATGAAACAAAGAACTTCATTTCAAAGTTTAAACGCTCTTTGCAGTTCTTTTTAGGTTTCAGAATAATTAAAACGGGGTGAGCAGACATCAAACGTAGGTACCTATGCGTTATAGGTAGGTACTTGCTTAGCCTATAACGCATAAAAGAAATTGTTTTTACCTTGGTTCTGCACATTTCCTATAGGAAAAACCAGTGAAGTCAATAACAATGAGCCACCCACTATCACATTTTATGACCTATTATATGCCTAATTGGCTTCGATTAAACGTTTAGTTATTTAGTAATAAAATTATTTGCCACTAATTAATAGTAGATATAAACTATGGGTGTAGCTCCCGTTTTATCTGCAGTAAGTAGGTATCAATAATACGGGGTCCCGACGTACCTAGGCAAAAATTCGCAACATGTTATTCACAACCTTCTCGTAGGGTAAACCAAGCATTTGTAAAAATGCATTTTTTTATTTTACCTACCAGTAAAGGCATTTGACCAAAATCACTAGTGCAGTGTTGCAGGTACATCAAAACTATCACTAATGTCATCTGCGTAAAAGTGTATGGCCTGTAGATCACTTAAAGTCAAGTGACTCTCTTTTTGCGCTTGAAAACTCGTAAAAAAAAATGGTTGCCTGTAAAGTCGGTTTTACGGGCGAAGATTTTACCTACGTGACAACGTCTTTTTCTCGGTAGAATATTTATTGATATGAATATAATTAAATTGCACAATAGGAACAAGGAATTGAATGAAAATAAGAATTGCACAAATTTTAACTATAGAAATATATTTTGTTTACTAAAACATTGCATGCAGTCGGGCCTCTCTCTCGTTCGGTGACTCATCGTAACGTTACCGAGCGTTACACTTTTTCATAAGTGACTCCCAGCCGCAACCTAATTTAAGACGTTGTCACGTCAAAAATATATGGTTTATTAAACAAATAAAGTCAATTTGCAGTTCTTATTGTTGTTAAAAAACTGTTATAGGCATTTATTTTTTTGAAACCTTTATTTTTGTACAAGTCTTCGAACGTTAAAATTCGCAAAGCCTTAGTTCAAACTCGCCAAGATCCGATGGCCGTATTGTACGTCTTATCTAGTGCGTAATACATATATTGTGTATATATTTGTCACAGATGACACAGACAGAGATGTATGGACAGAATATATCGATATATTATGTCGATGCGTCTGTCCGTCTAGCTTCCTAAAAAGTAAAAGAAGTATCAGAAATTGAGACCTTTAAAGCAGTCTAAAAGCCACCAGGCAGATACCTAAAATTCATCTAGTACCTAGTTAGTACTTATTCTTTTTGTGCCAATGGGTTGTATGAAAGTAAACCCCTGTCTCTGGAACGAAGTCAAAGTAGGAATCGGAGTGGGTTTTAAGTCTGTAAAATTCTAATACGCCCCGCTCTACAAGGACGGGAGATGTCATTGGACGATTTTGCACACTAAAAAATACCATTTTGTAAAAGTTTAGGAAGTTGTTACTTTTGGAACATATCCAGAACGAGAATTAATACTTGTTCCATCACACCCAAATGAGCTCTTAATTATAAATATCTTCTTTTAAAATGCTTTTCGGAACTGTCTTACCCGATATAGTTGCTCAGAATCAAAGTTCAAAGTAACTGAAAACAGCAAGCCGTATGAGCCAAGGCCTTAAAAATATAGAAGTCCATACTTATCTATACATTTAGTTACTCTTCTGTCATCGTCTTTTAGTCTCGCTAAAACTCGAGAACGGCTGATTTATTTAATTTTAAAGTTGAAATATTCGTAATAGTGCAGGGAAGATTTAAACGGTGAAAACCTATAGAACAATTCATTAAAAAAATCCTTCTATTAGACGATACGAAGTTTGCCGGGTCAGCTTGTTATTTTAAAAGTGAAATACCACTCACTGATTTATCACAAATCCTCAGAAACCATCTACAAACATAATATTTGACAGGTAGGTTCCTTAGAGGGTGTAGACGTCCGCTAAGAACGGATTTTACGAAACTCCACCCCTAAGGGAGTAAACCGACTTTCACGCGAGTGAAGCCGCTGGCAGAAGCTAGTATATAATATAAATATTGATATAAATAAGTGTCGAGATTCCATATCCCCACTGACAAGAAGTCAAGTACCCAATCTTATCTATCGGTGTTCTAAAAAACAATATTATGAATAAATAAACTATCTAAAAGATACAGTATCGGTGCGTAATAGAGAATATATAGGTCGACTGATAATGTATATAAACAAACACAAGCCACGGAATAAATTATGTAAATTACTATTAGAAATATGAATCATCATTTCGTTTCACAAGTATCTTTGATTGATTTATTGGTTATGGCGATTACATTGAATATTATTATACCTAAAATATGATCAGCGTCGTCCTCAGCTCGACTTCGTCCATTACTGAGCTTGGTCTCTTTTCTTCCCCCGTTCGAAAAGATTAAAAAATTGGTATCTTTAGGTGTAAGATCATTCTTTATCAGGCTGATATCCACAACTACACGTCCAAGCGCGTAATTCCCTTTATGTCATCCTACATTTTTACTATCCTATCAATCCTGATAGCATAGATTCTGATAGATTTAAAAAACCACAAGATCAAGACGAAGGTTTTGTGAAAGACCGGAATATCATAAAACTACACCCTAAAGCGTAAAAATCATTAGATAATTTCTTAACGGCAAAAATAAAGTTGAAATTCAGTCGTTCAAATTCACGGATTCCAATATTCCATCTATGAGATAAAAGAAGGAAAATCAATAGACTACAAACACGAACGATTATTTAATAAAAACGGCAAATAGTGACCAAAGACCAAAAGTTTTTATCGTATCTAGGTCAAGCTAAAATGCACAGCACAGGTCAAACCACTCGCCTGAAAAATTCCGGCGCAACATGAAGAACCAATTTGTTTGGCAGACAGATATTTTGTTTAGAAAAGTATTTAGAGCAACTAGCTAGTTTAAAGAAAAGTTTAGATTTAGGCTAACCTACATTGTGAATTTGTGACGCTCTGTATAAGATTTTTATAGAAGCTAAAGAACTTTAACTGAGTTTAAAACCTCTTTAAACAGACGAATTTGGGCCTCAGTCTGGAGATATCGGTTATTGTCAATTTTATTTTACACGAGTAATTAATGAACCGACCCTGGATTCGCTAAAGGGAATTTATGAGTCTCGCACAAACTTTTTCAAATTCATATACCTTCATAACGATTAATTATAACTCAATCTACCACTCAAGCCAGAACAGGCCATTAAGGTAACGACATTTTCATTCAAAATGAGGCAAAATAAAACCATCTTATCCCAAAAGGGTCCACCCACGGTTGATGGAAGGATCCGGATGAGTCAACAAGCTTCACAACATGTCCCGACAGGAAAGTCGACGATTAATTTTAAAAGAGAAGTTTTGGTGTAAAGAATCTTCGGAAACCCTTCGAGAAAAAGCTGGTTTCATTCTAATAGACAAAGTTTTGCGTAAAAAAGTAGAAAAAAATGTATAGGTATAGCAACTATTGCCTTGTTTCAACAAAATTGATTGTTGGTTAATTGTTCAGCCGTCATTGGGTACTTCTTAACAAATTACGGTATGTTTCAATTTCTCAATACTATTTCATAGTATCAGTAAAAATACACGAATACCTTTGTCGCTAAATTTTATGTTGGTTGCAAATGTTGCAATACAATTAACGACACATAATGTATCGTCTACCTGTGTAGTTTCTTTAAAAGACGCTACTAAAATAATTTTACTACTTACACAAGTAAAATAAACAGTATATATATCAGTTTAAATAACTCAACAAATCCTCTAAATGACTTTAACTGTCAAAACAGTTCCATAACAGCCGTTCCGGAACTGTAGCGGGCTAGTTTCCTATATTTAGCCGTTCTAATATTAGTAATAACGGCTAGTAAACTAGCCAGCAACATGACTAAACTGCCATGAATCATGCTCACGTCTTTGACATGCAAAAACCGGTAGAACAAGAAAGGGCCAAGTGGTCAGATGACAGGGGTGGTCGCAGACGTCGGCAGACCTTGAGATTTTTGGGGTAAGGTACGGTAGACACAGCATTGTCAGATGTAGACTTGAATAAAGATGAATAATGTCAATTCAATCAGAGTTTTGTGCTTAAAGCCTCTTGATTACTAAGGTATTCAAAGGTAAAAAAACACAAGTTGGTTTTTGTCAGTCTGACTGAGAGAGAGGGGAAGACTTATTGATTTACCCTATGGATTTCCCACTAAAGAAGACGGTCACACAATGAATAGTGTCTTGAACTCTAGATTGTAGACATTATGAAAAATTCAAAGAAACCTTTGTTGACCTTCCTGATCGGGGTTAAATGTAGAAAATTAAAGAGCTGTTAAAGCACAAAGCTTTTTCGTAGGATATCTTAAATATTTAACGTCTTAATATCTAGTCTACTGTGATAGTCCATTTAACAGTAAAATCCCTGTGTTGTATCTTATAAATCTAATATATGTATTTGTCTCTATCTTACGTCGGTATTTGAGATATTTGCTCTACCAGTCAGAATATATTAAAGCTACAAATGTAGTCGTTGTAGCATATTACTCAGTTTATAGATCCATTAGAAGCATGAATAGGAACACGAAGCATTTATCGTCTATCGTCTAGACTAACTTGTTTCTAATGAGTATCGCAATTTGTGCAAAATGAAGCTACTTGTATGTTTTCATTTGCATTTTTAATTGTAATATATGCGTCTCCTAATGCTTGCTGCTCCAATATGGAACGTTTAGACGGTATTAATATTAGTATGAAGACTTGCTTATAGTCTTCAATTTTGTTATACCCGTCTTCAAAGAGCTTCTAACTGTGCTCACGTTCAACCGTTCGATAATTTGATCTACAAATGCCAATTGCGTTATTGCAACCAAACAGTTAGCTAGACTTATTGTCTTCGGTTCTAGTCTAGAAACTTTATCATCTAACTCTACCATTATTCATTTAACATCAGAAAAGTTCTATAGGTCTTAACTGTAAGATTTCTTGTTTGGTACATTGTAGAATAGAGATATTATGGAGATTCAATTCCGAATTTACGATTGCACTTCGATTCCGATTTCCTTTCCAATGAATTTTAATCGGAAGTAGGCTAACAAATTTATAGAAACCCCTTCTGTCAATTACTCTTTCATTTGTAATTTTGTTTCCGAGCATTTGACATGTTGTGTATTCGAGATTTCATTTGACACATATGCCTCTGCCTCCGATTCCGGTTCCAATTTCGATAAATCAAATTTAAAAACTCCGCTTCCGAATTCAGTTCTAATACAACCACTTCTGTTAAATCCTTACTGTAGAAACCAAGATGAATCAATAATAAGTTTACTTTCAGATATCGTGGTTAATAATAAAATGCCGGTATTTCATATCTGAAGCATCATACCAGTTATCACAGGCGACAGTTCAGCTCCATTTAAATACTGGGTTGCATTGCGGGTCGGGAATTAGAAAGTAGACACGATAATCGTAGTGTGTTTATAGGCGGTTATGCTTACAGATCATTCAAATAGCTGCTATTACACTTGGTTTCTATTCTGCCATCATTTCTATTTGTGTGACTTGTGGACTCATGGTTCTGTGAGTGCATTAATGGCTTTTTAAAATTTTCATGATAGGGATTTTTTAGAAGTGACGTTATGATGCGTAATAGATGCGCATCCCTGATGTGTAAATTCAGGGCAGCGCCAACAGCATTTTTAGCATGATCGATAGTCGACTGGACTTTGATAACATTAACCATTGTTCCGCCATTGGTAATGCAATGGCGCAGTAGTGGTAGTTGTTCTTTTTGCATGTTTAATCATTGTTCAAACTATATACTCTACTAGCTGGTACCCGCGACTTCGTTTGCGTCCTTTTTTTCGCAATAAAAGGTATGTTCTTTCTCAGGGTCTAAAGATTGTCTGTGCCAAATTTCATCAAAATCGTTTGATAAGTTTAAGCGGAAAAGCGTAACAGACAGACAGACAGACAGAGTTACTTTCGCATTTATAATATTAGTAGGTATAGATACTTCAAACCGGTTTGTATGCTGTACAATAAAGAATAAACTCTATTCTGTCGATTACTACAGACATGTCTAGTATTTCACTAGCGCAACACTGAATTTGTAAACCACTGAATATTTCAGTTCATACTCTGCATACTTTGCATAAGTGTAACCCAGTAAATTCCTAACTATCGTATAGCATCTGAAAATAGGTCCTTTAAACGATCTTCAAACGAATGTTTAAGGATGTCACATTATATGGATAGTTTTAGAAGTGTCTATAGTGTATTAAATTCCAAGTTGGAAAATGCGTGACCAGAGGGCTAGGATTGTCTTCGGTCAACGAATCAGCATTGCTATTCAATGTGGTAATACTGCCATCTTTTTAGGCGATTTTCCCATTGACATCGATGTGAATGAATTTTTTTTATGCCCTATGATTATTTTTGTACATTATTGATTTTAGTGTGTATATACACCGTAAAAGTTTGATCGTTTTAATCCTTTGGAGGGTCGATTCGGTGCAAACGTTATCGATTTGTAAAGTTTTCTTGACCGTATCTATCAATTAGCTATCTGTCTACGCACGCAATAATCTTGAGTGCAGTAACTACGCACGAGCAATGATTATGCAAAAGATGATTAAATCACACGTCAGAGACAGACGTTCATAGACGGTCTGTAATCGATGATATTAGAATATTGATACCAGTAGAATACTCACTACGGTTTACTACGAAACCTGGACAGAAGCCAGCAATCTCTTGCAGTTTTATTTGACAAGTCTTTTGGCTGGATGTTTTTGATGCTGAGATCTGTTAAAAGAAAAAAAAAATGGGTGGAAATATCGGTATTAATGTTGGGAAATGTATGGAACTATGATGTACTGTGGTGGTTGAAAAAATTACAACGTATTGGCCATGTTTTGTCGAGAGAAAATGCCAGGTATAAGGTAGCCAGTCTTATTTTACGGGATGCATTTTGGTGAATGTGCCCTGGAATACAGTACGGCCTTCGGATCTTAGCGAGTCTGAAATTAAGTTCTGCGAATATTATCGCTTGAAATATCATCGAAAATGAAATTATTTCAAGAAATAAATGTAATTTGCAGTTTTCATTGCTATTAAAAACTATTGTACTGTTAAGAACTATTGTAATGTGTTTAAAAAAATCGGTCAAGTATTGGTTCGGTCGTTTCGAGAAAGTTTACATTTGGACCCTTTGGTTGACTGGAAGAGAATGCCTAAGGCATTAAGTACGATTTTGTACCTTTGTGTTGAATGAAGTTTCAATTAATAAAACACAATAATACCACGTAGCAAAAAAAAACACATTTGTTGTTTCTGTTAGTTATTCTATAGATATTTGTTGTTATAGTGGCAACAGAAATATCTCTGAAAATTTCACCTCTATAGCTATCACAGTATATGAGAAACAGCCAGGTGACAGACTGACGGACAGACTGCAGAGTCTAACAAGTCCCGTTTTTACCCTTTGCACACGAAACCCTAACATTTTTCCCGAGGGAACCAAACAATTTACCAACTGATGTGAAAATTAAAATGAAATTAGCTGAATATCATTGGGGGCGAGTGAAACGGTGCATAAAATAAGGTAAACATTTAGCTGAACATTTCAGCCGCAGTTCATTTACCCCTGACTAACTGTGTTACTGTTTCATATTATTGTAATGTGCACTAAGTAAACAGTCAGTTTTGGAATGAACTGGAATACGTGAAGTTATTAAACTTCAATTTTGGTAATTGGGTTTCAAAGCTGACAAAGAAATGTTAGTAAAACTTGCGGTTCATCATTTCAGCCGCAAGGTTCGTCGTTCCTTGCTGGAGGTGTTTCCTGATGGCTACAAGCCGGGAATCTTTAAGTCAAGAGTGAATAAGTTACTTCTAGGTTACCCCGGTTAAGCGCGAAACTATAAACAATAAAAAAGGCGTCCACTTCTGGACATAGGCCTCCCTCAAGTATCGCCATAACGACCGGTCCTGTTCGTATCAGTCAACAGATTTTGTTGAGGGTGGGGTACCATCAGTATCTAACACTTACTGACATAAAAAACACTCATTTTTTTGCTGTCGCCATTTACGTGCCAGGGTTAGATGACTCTTCCGAACAATACTTGAAACAATTTCAATATCCAATACACTTTTTAACTTGTATTGAGTCATTCTAGTTACAAGCAAGAGGCAGTCGTCAAATCTCTGTAGGAGCCCTTCAGGGTCGAAGCCTCCAGGGGCCAAGGGTTGATGCGAAAGCGTAACACCAAGGCTCTGGGACTAAAGCAAGGAAGAAACGGGGTACGTTGCTTAGTCAGTAAGAATCTGACACTATTTCCCGCTCCGACCAAGGGCTGGATTCGTCATCGGATGATTTTTACGTACATAAAAAAATTCGTCAAATTTGCAAACAATAAAACCGTATTCCGCCATAGTTAAGTAAAAACAATCTTACCATAGACAACTAAAACAATGATGACAAATGGGAATAAAATAACAAACAACGTTATTATACCAACATTAAGAAACAAAAACATTATGATACGAAGTTAACACGAGATTACGATGAATCACGAGATAAGCAGACAGCGAGCCGCCTACGAAATACTTGGCAATAAAATATAGCGTTTGTTGAACTTTAGATTGCATTGTGAAGCTAATCCGAGGAGCCGGTTTTATTTAGTAATTGAGATTTTTTATTGAGTTTTTCATTATTTGTTTGTTTAAGGAGACGCGGGGCGTTGTTCGTCGTACATTGCCATATATGTGTGTGTTTGCGCGTGCTGATATGAGGCTCGCTGCTGCAATGTACGACAAACACCTATCGCGTTCGGCTACGCGCCGCGTCTCCAAAGTCAAAGTCAAAATATGAAATAAATCATACTCCTACATGGGTACCTACTTTTTAAAACGTCAGAAGCTAGTGCACGGTTCCAAATTGGTCGTTTCCTATGGAGAAGAACTGGCAATAAACTCCATGGTTAGGTACTCTTTTTAATAAAAAATCATCGAATGACGAAACCCGCTCTTGGGCGGAGCGGGAGACCAGTGTCAGACTCTTACTGACTAAAAAACCTACCCCGTACCTTCCTTGCCTTATTCCTAGAGTCGAGGTAACAGTTTGCACCACCCTAGGCTCCAGGAGGCTTCGGCCCCTACAGTTTGCTGACAACTCCTTGAGGCGCGCGGAACGGTGCGCGCCGTTGACGACTTGGAATCGATCTGGACAGTTACCAGAGATGGATCTATAAAATGATAATATAAGGAATATTGTAAAAACAATGTGTCAAAATAAAATAAATAAATAGAAGTCATCATAATCAGTATATTAAAGCAAAGAATAGATGTCATAATATATTAAAACAAAGCGTAAACGAGCACTTAGATATTCATCCAGATTACTGTGTAACAATCTCACCGTGAAAACTCCTAAAGTGAGCCGTCATTCCAACAGCTTTTCCTGATGAAATATCTCGCCGTAATAATTTAATGTCACACTGAACTTTCGATTTCGGTAACCAAATTTCGGTTTCGGCTGCTATCCAGCCAGCACTACGGCCGAATCAAATTCAAATACCTACATACCTATATATTTATTTCACATAAACCTACATGTGCACTTATAAAACACCAGAATCTAGTGTACGGTTCCAATTGGTCGCTTCCTATGAAGAAGAAACGGAGAGAAACTCCATGGTTTCTCTATGAAACGCATGTTACGAAAAAAGTTTTGAATTTACACGTAGATGGATGAAGAGGAAGAGGGAGGCCGAAGAAGAGATGGATGGATTGTGTGAGAAGTGATATGAAAGAAAAGGGAGTTAGTGATAGTGTGACGAGTGACAGGACAGAGTGGAAGAAAAAAACATGTTGCGCCGACCCCAAGTAATATGGGATAAGGGTAGGAAGATGATGATAGTAATTTTGGTAAATAACCAAAACTAAAGTCAAGATTTCATGCTGCGATCGGACGTTATTCTTGTGCCTTTTAAGGTCAAACTTAATTTTGTTTTACACGTACAATTTCAGAGACTGAATAATTAATAATATGATGAAATAAGTTAAACAAAAATAAACAAAAACTAACTCAATTAAAATCGTCTGTTTTTCATACAAGACCTTATTGGAAGTTCGGGTTTAGACCAAATTTCAGCTTCGGTTCCAGAACCGAAGCTAAAATTTGGTTACAGTTTTGACCGTTTACATCAGTTTTGGTAAAACTAGTGATGTGCAAGTCATTCCCTCTGATGTTACGGTTTAACAGATCACTTCAAGCCACTCATCTGGTTTTCACGGTAAAATGTTTACGGAAAAGCACTACGTCCACTTTACCGTCAAAATGGTTCATCTCTACGCGCATTAAATTCTGCGAAGCATAGCCGCGGTTACCAACATGTTAAAAATATTTTCAGGTCAGCCTCGTGCAATTTCAAACGTCCACGACATGTTTTCGAAGTTAGTTGTAGATTTAATTTGACTCGTGCAAAGCGCTTGCAGTTCGCAGAATTTGTTTTAAAAAAGTTACGTCCGTCGCTTTATACCGTACTCGTATTTCATTTGACAAATTCGGCATCATTTAAATATTTTTTCTGTGAGTTTATTCTGATTTCGCACAAATTTTTGAAAGCCCGTTCAAATATAGGATGACAAGCTTTCTGCCAGCGGCTTCGCTCGCGTGTAAATAGGTTTTCGCACAAACTTTGGACACGCGTTTCATCCCTTTAGGAGGTGAATTTTGAAAAATCCTTTCTTTAGTGTTCGCCTACGTCACAAAAGGAAGTCTTGTGCAAAATTTCACTCTCCTAGTCCCAGTAGTTTCGGCTGTGCGTTGATATGTCAGTCAGTCAGTTTCTCCGATGACACGAATCTCGGGTCCTGACTGAAGTTATGAAAGTTGGGTAGGAAGATCTAGATAATTGTCAAACTTAAGCATGTAAACCTATTAAACATGTAAGTAAAACTCCGTTCTTAATTCATAGTTCTCAATTTATTAATCGGGGTGTAAGTTTCATAACCATACTTAAATCGAGATTCACTCATATTGGATCTTTTCCTGTGGTGGGAAATCGTTTAAAATCTCCTCTCCTTTTGGTTAAGTAATATGTAGTATCAGACTTTTACTGACCTCATTCTGAATGTTTCAGTTTCCTTTGGCGTTAAGTCTTCGATATTGCTTTTTTTTTATTCAATTTCTCAAACATCACATAAAATAAAAAGGCCAAAGACAAAGGCCTACATAAAACATGGATATTAAGTTTCAATAACGATTTTGTGTCTCAACGAACTCTGAGTGGAGTCTTCGCTCGGCAATTAAAGACAATATTCACTGAAGTAAACGTTGTCAAGCATAAAGACCTAAGAGACTGTATGATCATTGAACTCATGTATATTATTATATGAGTCACGACAGAATTGGAGGCCGTATAAAGGTTAGTGATAGTATTTGAAGGCAATAAGAGGGATTGGACTGAGATGAAACACGATCGTTCTTGGTTCAAGACCATATGTACAAAGAATACAATATTTCACACTCGATCGCACAACATTCTCTGAGTTTACTGATGAAAATGCGGGAGGATCGAATGCTTTGATAGAAATACGGAACACAAAGAAAAGAAGAACATAGGAAATGTTGTGTAAATACATATTTAAGCATTTGTCCTGTCACAACATTCTGTTATTGGACAAATGCTTAAAGATAATCAAATAAGAAATAAAAGAAAAAAATATTCTTTTACAACTGACAAAGTGTCTCAATGCAATTGATATGTTTTATGATGCTGTTTTGTTTCCTCGATAATCATAGTTACTGATTGCAAAAGGGCCAAGTTTAATAAAAATAAAACTAGTATCTTTTCCTCTTATATACCTGTGTTCTGTAGAGTGTTTTATTATTCATAATCATGTAAATTAAGTAGTGATTTATACTACAATTTTGTCCTTACATGTTATAAAGTCCCCCTACCAACGCGCAACTTTAAAACAGTAGTTGTGTATATTATAGTAGAGAAAAATCGAGAATTTGAAAGATTGTTCATGTATATAAATTAGTGTAGCACCCGTGCAAAATTGGGATGAGTTGCTGGTTTCAACTAAATATGATGGACTTTTAAATCAATCTTGATATAGCCAGGATTGAAAGACAAAGATAAATTGACGAAATACCTCCAGACGAAACAGGCCGCACCTAAATCTTTTAGTGGAATCTACCACACCCACTGAAAAGGTTAAAGTTAGCCTTTTAGGGGATTGCACTGATATCTAATGCATCAGATTATCTTTCAGGAAAGCTTTAGGATTCAGAACTTTAATTTCCAGCAATAAGAACGAAAATGGTATGTCAAAAAACGTAGTTTCATTTCGATATTCAGTGTTTCGTAGTCCCCTGTCGCTCGTATCTTGATTCGTGAAGATTTTAGTACGTTTACTATTAACGATGTGTTTGAT
Organism: Mythimna loreyi; assembly: GCA_029852875.1. NCBI lineage: Eukaryota > Metazoa > Arthropoda > Insecta > Lepidoptera > Noctuidae > Mythimna > Mythimna loreyi. Next base: position 17,845,162 of record CM056780.1, on the reverse strand, counting down.
GAGGATTGATTGGTTAAAGGATTGCTTACTTAGGACCTGACAAAATTTGACGCAATTGAGATTGAACCATCAGGTCACTTATATGAAAGTAGTAGTATTGTGATCTCTCTATCACTCAATGGTTTACTGGAAGAAAACTCAACTCGCCTACACATAAACTCTGTTATCCATATAAGTATACTAAAAGCTCTTATGGCTTACAATAAAGAATTAAAGAAAGTACTTACAGATTTTTTCCAAACCGGAGTCGAATTTAAGTGAAAAATACGTACAGACACATCACTAAAGTATAACAACTCTTTCAGAGTTTGGTATCGCACCGGCAGAGTTTCCTAAACATTCTTCAGATTTTAATAACATTTTAATGATTCCTCTTCAGATAATTTAAAACAATGGATATTTTCCATCTTTATACATCCGTTTTCATATTGTATTTGTGACCTCGTCATTGTGAACTATCTAGGTCTAACTAGTAGCAATATAGTATTGGGTATTGTGTTATACTTGATGCCGAGGGAGTTGAAGCAAGTTTAATTTGACAGCCTGTTCATCTGTTGCTTTGTCGACAAAGTTGGGCTCTCTGTAAACTTTATAATAGGCTGTAGAGAAGGTATTGTACCAAGATTATCTTGTTTGACGTTGTATGTCCTGGATGTTTTCTATCTTTGGAAAGGATTTTATGTGTTTTGAATTTGAGAAATGTTACTTACGTTCTACTAGCATTTTAGTTCTCACAATAGTGAATAATACATTATTTTCTTTGACTGAAATATTCTTAAGATGTTTATCATCACTTTCGATTGAATTCACGCTAACGATCAATTAGTTTTTCTAGGTTTTTTCTTAGTTCGCCCATCTGTTTTCATCTATTTGTCCAGCGTGACAAACTAATCACAACTTTGTGAGAATCTTAAATGAGAAAAGTTTTAGTTTACTACCAAGACCTTCTACGTTGACATTGGCATTTACTTTATTAACAGTTGCTTTCAGCTGGTCTGTTGCTATTAGGCGATTGATTAGAAAAAGTCGTTCTTAGTATAGTAGTGTTTCATATGCAAATATCGTCTCTAGATTGTAACTAATTTTATTTCATTGAGAACTATGAAAGTTCCTATTATAATGCGATTTTACTATATTTTATTTGTGCTATAGTTATTAATTTCTGTCGTTACTTTACTGAGCTCTATCAGGGTCCTATATATCCTCATTAAGTCTGGTCTGTAACTTCATATGAGTAGTAAAATTGTAATAAAATAAATACTAAACCTTAAAGAGAGAACATTTGAGGATTATATAGGTTAGACACCTACTTATTGCTTTCTTCAAACAAATTTCCAGAATATATCATTTTGATAATTCGCTATAATTTAAAGGAAGACCCGGAAGACCCAAGGAACCCACCAGAGTAAAAGTCATTGCTATTTCATTTAAATTAATTCATACACCCTCTTTCATCCCTCTTCTTTCAGAAGCACTATCTCAAGACTAAAGTCAAATAGTTGCACATGTTTTGCATATAGATATTCTGTGTTAGTTTAACTTGGCATCTATCCTCGAAGTCAGAAGTAGGTCACGGCCGAAGTTCGTCAGGAAACGATTGAGTAATCCTACTGCGGACGCAATACTTCAACACTTTATCGTTTCTGTCAGTTTTTCTCATAATTATGTAGGCTGAATAGGATATCTGTTCAGAATTGGAGCGCTGTTGCTTCTTCTAATTAAGGATGTGGCGAACAAGTAAGTTTGTTTGCGTCTATTGTTTGTGAAGGTTAATAATTATTCAATGTTTATCTAGTTTAGTTAGTAGGTAAAGTTTATTTATTTTTTTGTTTAAATTTATTGTTTACACTGCTACTTGTCGGTCGTCGCGTACTAACTAGATATTAGTTTCGTACTTTCAGTTTTAACTTTGTAAATGGATAGTGTTTCATGTACTGGATCGTCGTTTAGCGATGTATTTAAATTACCAATCATCAGGTCATCGGTCCACCTTATGGTAGACCACCCAAAACTGTGTCTTCTGGTAAGAGGTCGTCAGTCCAGATTCTATCGTCCCCATCGACCAAAAAAACAACACGAATTTTCTTAAAAAAAGAAACTGGGTTCTTCTAACACTTACTTATTTTCCGTGGAGAAAGATAACGAAATCATTTCCCAATTTTCTTTTCTAAACCAATTTGTGCTTTGAGTTCCTTACAATTCGTTACATCAAACACCTTCCGATCGTTTTACTCGTATAATCTTTGTATTCTAAACATCTTTTATAGCACCTTTCTTGTATTTTATCCCTAAAAGTGTCTTGTGATATTATGTTCTCAAATGTAGGTCGGACTCGTGAAGCTTTGGCAGCGAACTCCGATAAGGTGACTCGTCTGACATCGACCTTTTCTATATTTTAATATCATATGACGTCGTGTCAGTCTTCTTCTTCATCTAACCATTTTATTCCATGGTTATAGTTCGTTTTTTAATCCTAGACTACGATTTACAATGTTACAACAACTTACCATGTCAAATTCCAGAAAATTGGGAACATATTTCTAAAATGTGACATTCTGAGTTGTCGAATCGTAGTCTAGAATTAAAAAACGTACTATAGATTTGTCTTGTTTCCATTTGCTTCCTAGATATTAGTAGTAGGCTTGTAATTGTCCATCCATTTTTTTGGTTTTCTAAAGCACATGCCTCTATGACCTTAGTTTTACACTAATCTCCCATTCCATAGTAGGTGAACAAGAATATATATAAAATTAAATACTATAAACAATGTAATGTCTCCAAAGTCTAATGTATTAATGTAAATTACTATTATTTTATACCTTATGCAATGAAATAGAACTTATTATCTCGCAGCTGTGTGAAAAGGCTTTTAATAAACTAGTGCGCCTCACCATCATCGATTGCATCACTGCTTACCATCAGAAGGGATCGTAGTCAAGCACTGGTTTATATAAAATAAAAAAAAGCTCAATGTATCATAAAATTTCGTTCGGTAAACCAATCCACCTAAATAATATTGCCTCTAATTAAAAAAAATGGATGCTGCTTTTGAAGCGCAGCTTTGTCCCTAACAAATGCAATCCGCAAATATCCGCAATGTGCAAATATAATTACCATGCTCTCTCTATTTACTAAGCCCTGTGTATTTTTATCACTTTCATAGTTCCCAATATACACTCCTTAAAATTTATGATCCAAATTTATTTTTATAGCGTACGATAAAAACTTCAATTTGTATCCAGCTCACAACATATTTCTATACTTATTATACCACCGAAAATAGAAATTTTACGGCCACATACACTCGTACATTGCAAGTTGCATTGCCACTATATATTGAAAATATTAGCTGTTGCCTGCGACTTTATCTGCATTAGACTTGCTGTCATCATTTCAGTTGAACAACGTCCACTGTTGGGCATAGGGCTTCTCCAAGTATTGCCAACGACCGGCTCTGTGCGCCCCGCACTGTCACTGTCAGTCTGATGGACAGGCTGATTTTTGACTTAATCAGCCCCAAGCGACCTTCGCACACCTATTGTAAGTCTCTAATTAAACTAGGTACCTATTCAAAAGTTTAAACTCTATTCTCGTCAAAATCATTTTAAAGAAACCTTAAACGATTCTGACTTCTAATCCGTAGGCATAAGGATGGCATTAAAAGCCGCCATTTTTGTTATTCCACCAACGTAATAAAACTCAAAATCGGTTCAGCGGACTGTAAAAAAAGGTTTTCCTAAACATGACTTACCTATTTTATTTTGAAAGGATTATAGTAAAAAATGGTTTTGATATTACAAACAAACATTTCAATTTTATTTACATGTATAGAATAAATATCAATAAACGCTATGTTAGCACTTCCAATAGGTATACAATTTTTCCATTTTCCAAGTAAAGTTTCGTTGCCAAAACATACAAATTAAAAGATTAGCCCTTGAAGTAGAACTCTCTCTGTATGCAGTAGGTATCTCGATTTATCCTTCATACAAAATCCGAATAAATTGACCTGACTAGGCTGAAATAAATTGATGCAGAAACGTAGCCTTGGCTTTTCGTATTTCGTCCAACATCTAGAGAGTTTTCGATGATGTAGTCCAATACCTATACAGTAAATGGGTTTATGTCTAAGCCTGCAACATTGGGAACTGTCGACTTTTGACTACATTTATGATTCCGACTGAGATCAATAATGCTACTACGAGCTCTCAATGCGATTCATTTGACAACCCAAACTTACTTTTATTTTTATTATTAACTTGGGTTAATTTCATCATTCACTATAAAAACTAAGTTCAACTAAACTGAGCTCAGCCTAATCTAGTTTAAAGACCCATATCTGAAACAATAGAATGAAACTGAGTTTAGTTTAAACTAGATTCAATTCATAGCGGTGAGACGCAAAATTAAGCTATAGTCTCAATTAAATGCTTAAACTGTGTTTTGTTTAAGTAATCGCGATTTGTTTTGTTGGTGAATTTTAGATGGGAGTTATTTCATTTAGGCTGTATAGCTCTAGCCCTCTCTTTCGCTTGATTGATATATTTTAATACATTATGGTTAAGTTCCCAGGATTAATATTCACACACGGTATGTTCTTACCTCCTCCTAGCGTCGTATTCCTCATTACTGACGATCAATGATCCTGTGTCAAGTTCCTTTTGGTTTAGCTTCTTACTAATGAGAAGTGTGTTGTTTCTCTTTGGTTTTTACACAATACCTAGTGAAAAATGGACTATAATAATTATCAGCAACACCTGTTCTTTCTGGATTTGACTTCACTAGTACTACGGTAATATTCTAGTTCTTAGCACTGCACTAATTGATTTAAAATAGTTAACACCTAGGTGCAGATGCATCTACGATAGATTTAGACATACATTTTTTTATCGTAGTTGTACCTACCTGGTCTAACCAGAACCAGCTAACATTATCATAACTAACTGATTTTTTTTCCCGATAAGGACTGAGACCATACGGTCTCTGTTTAAATATCTCGGGAAAAATATAAGTATTGGGAAGATATAACTGAAACTCAGTAAAGTTTTTAGTCTTTCAATATTGTTTTCTTTTATTTTTAATGCGAGTCTAAAATAAATACTTTTTCTTTCTTTAAATGGAACTATCCACCACAGGCCGAGGTTGCTAGACATCACGATACCTTAAAGCCAGGTTGTCAGACCTTTCGTTTCAAGATTCTCTCGTGCGCCTATAACTGCTACGCCACTAAAAGAAGTTAAGAAGTGCCAACATTATATAAAATTGTTCGAAAGCAAATAATCGTAATTCTAACATGAAACGGAAACGTCTCGATCGGAGACCGCTGTCATTTACCAATCAACAGACATTGTAGCATTGCAATACTACCAACTTTAAAACACTATCTATTTGCACAGTTTCTTTTAAACTCTGTGTCAACTGCATTTGGTTGCATCAATTCAAATCCGGACAAATTAAATTGAACGTAATAATCTTCATGTTAAGGTTCAATTTACTATTGTGCGTCCATCATTAGGGTTATTAGTTGAAGTGGGAGAGAGTGAAAGTGCTTTCGATACCCTTGTGTTTATTTTCAGTACGGAAGTGTACAAACATTAATAATTACAAGCTACTTGGTACCTTTGATGTGTACCGGTAAAAATAGCTGATTAGTGGAGGCCTACCCAAATAGTATAATCCTGGGTTTAATTTCGAATATTGTTTTATACTAAATAATGCACACACATACATGTAACCCGGTGACGTTACATTTAAGATTGTGCATAGGTACTTACTCTGATACTTGACAGTTTCCTCTGCCGCTAGGTTTAAAAGGGTTCCAACTTCTTAATATTAAACGGATTTGTGAAAAATCCCGTATTTACTATTTTGAATAATATATGTTTATTCAAAATACATAGGTTTCGACTTATAATACAAAATTTAGAAAAAAAGTATCTATTTATAATGAAATTTTTCGATTTTCATTTTCATTTGACGAAATGTTGTAGTGTTCTTTTTTAAATGAAGTATACTCCCATGGAAAACAGTTCTAGATTATAATTTTAAGACTGTCCTATACAAGGCAGAAAGTTTAAATCTTTTGTATTTCGTACTCTCGTGTTACCTTAAATACTCGAGCTACCCGAAATAATTTATTATGCTGCTTGACATGTCAAATTCGGTAAATAAAGAAAAGTGAGAGTCGTATCGTTCTTCTGCGTTACTCGAGACGTAATTGGCGCCATTTTGTAATAAACGAACAATGGTACATTGAAACCTCATAATGCTACGAAACGATGCACATCAAAAAGTCCAAATGACAAGATTTTCCAGAGAAAGTCTTGTAAACAGACCTCGACTGACAATTGCTCCGTTTTTGTGGATAATAATAGTTTACTGCAAATTATAAAAGAATATCTTATTTGTATACAAAATAAGCAAATACATTTATGGAAATAACTATGTAGATACATGATGCTTTTTGCATTAGGCTAAATAAAATGGCTCCACGTAAGTAAAAAATCGCAACATGTTATCCACAACCGTCTCGCAGGGTAATCGAAGCATTTGATAAATAAACACCATTTTTTATACAGGGGCCGCGTACTACTTTTGATACGGAGTCCCTGAGTTACTAGCTACTTATTGATTAATACAGATAGTTATTTTAGATCAACACCGAAAATAACTTAAAATATGTGCGACGCCATAGTTCGTCATAGTGTGAACAAAACAATAACAATTCACATAAGATTTTATATAACTATCTCAGAACAAAAGTTAATAAAATAAAACAATAGACAAAGCGCTAGATTATAATTTGCGCCAATATTCCAATTAAATTAATCATTGATATTGTAATGGCAATACATTTTCCAAAGCTTATAGCAACATCACGAGACGCAGTCGGTTCTGTCGCCAGTTATCATCCACGATCAGCACGAGATTACTTTACCTCCATTGTTTTGAAATGTTTCCAACCAAAGAGCACCTCACTAACGTAACTATTGCAAGCCATTAACTCGTGTCTCGCTTTTCGAAATAGACACGGAAAAAAATCGCTCCCGAAACCGATTTAGATTCCGAAGCATCCAGTTATGTATCGCATTTAAAGTGCTGACACAATAAAAGAGCTTTAACTTCTAAAATGGGAATGAGACAGTTTATAATCGTTCAGACACGTCTATGCGAGGGGTGATTAAAGGTTGGTCGTTGTCCGACCATCCTTGGCAAAAAGCCAGGATGCCAAGTCAGGGAGAAATGTTTGCCTTGTTTGCTGTTTGTAACTATTTAACCGTCTATGGTCGAGTGTTCCAAATTTTAAACTCAACTGTCACGTTCTAAACCGTTGTGACTCAAATTAAAAAATGATATGTTACCGTGTTCAAAGGGATTTCTTATGAGAGTTATTTTTAAATCGCTACATCATTCGGTTGGGTCTTCGATCTCTAAGTCCATTAATTTTAATTAAGAAATGATCGAAGTAATAGCTTTTCGTTCCATTAAATTTGGATATAAATAATTTTATGAAGGTGCGACCTTCCCTTGTCTGTGTTTATCGCTAGGAAAGAACCTATTAGAGATTCAGAGTTGATCTACTTCGTGTAAATAATATATTACTTCTTCAAATGGTTGGTTTTTCAATAGTCAGATAAGTTATTAGTGTTATTACTGTAGAATAAATATTGCTTTTAGGTATATATTGGTACTACAAAATACCCAACCTAGCCTCGCAAAAGCTTTATAAATCTTTGAAATTTTGTACTATAATATACTCGTATATTAAACCTTCTCATAATTTAACTTTTTCCTACTAACCGGATTTCAGCAATATGAAATTCAGTCAGTAGTTTTTGAGTTTATAGCGATCAAACAGACAGGCCAACGTGGTACTTAGAAGACTTTGTTATATACGACGACCCATGTAAGCATACAAAAACTGGCAAATTGCCATTTTGGTGAACTGGTAAAATTACTATTAAGTAATCAGCTTTTGTGTGATAATATATTATACGATCTTCTTACGACACTAAACCCTATAAATCAATAACATCCCTCCTTCCTAATTTTGTGTAAATATTAAAAAGCTTGTTCAGAAAAACTCGACTCTTATCGCCGACTTGCATCGGACTGACCCGTTTCCCCCATTTAAAACTGGCAAGTTGCTAGGGGAGAAATACTTTCAGCCGTTTGTTCAGCTTAAGTTTTATATTATAAGTTTACTTACAGCACTGCGGTATAAAAAGGCACTGGGAAGTGCAGACGGCCAGTCTTTAACACAATGTGCAATGAACCCCTTGTCATATATACACTATACTTCATCATCATCATCATCCTAGCGGTATTAGTCCCGGTTGCCAACCTTGGCTTTCACCTCGGTGCCCGGGGTCCGCTTTCTTGCTGATGATATACACTATACTTACTTGTCATATATCCATCACCAAACACCGTCAAAACAAATTATACTCGTCATTTGAAATATAAAAACTGTTTATGAATATTATTTTCTCACCATCATTTTAGTGGAAATACGTCCACTGTTGGACATGACAACCTCCTCAGGTTTCGCCACAGCGACCAGTCCTGAGCGTCTCATCCATCGTATTCCTAGGACCGGTCATCGGTTCAAATTCTGTGAGGCGAAAACTATGTCTTCCGGTATGCAGTCGTCACTCTAATATGTTTTCTAATATAACCAAAACAAAAGGAAGTAAAAAAGAAGCACCAAAGATATGCAATGACTGGCTATTCAATTTGATTAGAAGCGTTATGTGTATAACAAAAAAATATATTGAGAGGTCAAACTGTTACACGCAGAACTTGGCCAAGAGATTCCAAACCAAAATTTTGTATTCTTTAAAGGAAATATGAAAGGAAAAGTGTAAAAAAGCCCTTTGATGACGTACATCAACGAGGGAATATTCATGAACGTCAAATAAATTATGCATAATTGAACCTTTTACCATTTGTCATGGATACCCAAAGTCACGCGCCATTGTTTTGTCCTTGTTGAAAAAAAGCAAGCAATTATGTACGTAAATTATAAACTAGACAGAAACAGAATTACAGAAAAGTAAAAAATAATATTTCAGTAATCAAACAATACAATGGAATAAAGTTATATCCTTCGGCGGAAAATGTCACTCAATTCTACGCCAAAGGATATTTTCCATATAAAAGATATCATTTCGCAAAAATTTGCTCGTTACTTCAGAAGTCCTATAAATAGCTAAAATCTAATTGAAAAGGACTACAAAGGTTTTCCAGTGGCTATAAATATTATGTTAGAACCATTCCTTCCGTAGTCTGGCCTCACTTGTCGTCCATTTATAGGTCAAGGCCTGGGAAGCGAGAGAGGCCTGTGGCAGCCGTTGTCCCTGGCCTCACAGAGAACACTGTCTACAATATGAATCCATTTGTTTGCTGAGACTATGGCTATTGGCTTTTTTGTTATTCGATCTATTTGCTTGTTGGAATGAAATTATGATTTATACTGCTGTAAAGGAAGAAGTTTTGTTCATTTATATAATACTAGCCTTTCTGCCCGCGGTTTCGACCGCGTAAGAATAGGGTTTTCGCACAAACTTTAGATACGCTTTTCATCCCTTCAGGGGGTGAATTTTGGAAAATCCTTTCTTAGTTTTCCCCTACGTCATAAAAAGAAGTCTTGTGTAAAATTTCACGCTCCTAGTCCCAGTAGTTTCGGCTGTGCGTTGATATATCAGGTCAGTCAGTTTCTCCTTTTTATATAGATTTGTAATATGGTTATGGTAGGTGCAATGTAATGAAGATAAACATAATACGGTTGGACACTTCCAACCTTCAAGAACTTAGTTTAGGTCTACAGGAAGGAGTTTTAAACTAAAATGATGAAGTTGGATTGTCTATTGTTTCATTTTTATGGTGACCATGGCCTTGTCTTCCACAAACTAAGGTCGCTTTAAATTTTTGTTGTTAAATTTCATAGTAGCAAATAAATAGATTAGATAGTAGGTACTGAAGTAACGAGCATTTTTTCAAACTTAATAACAGAATTGCCTGGAGAGCAATAATTGCTAGCTCGGAGAGTAGCTAGGTTTACAAATTGCTTGGACTCTTCCGTTTCGTTTTAATTTAATCTCAGGTTAAGGGTGAACATTTTTTTCTGATTTACTCGGGTTCCGAACGAACCCGGGGAGCGTCTCTACGCTCCCCGGGTTCGTTCAGGTACAAATTATAGACACAAATCTCTCTCTTTTACTGTTCTTGCTATTAGATTAGATTTGGTGGATATTCTGAGTCATGGAAAGCAAGTAAATAATTACTTGCTTTCCATGACTCAGTATATCCGACATGTATAAACATATAAAATCAATTACAAGCCAACATTGCCAACTAAATCAAGATAAAAACTACAAAGTTAATAAAGGGAAAGTCGTGCAGGAGAAAATGGCACCGGCATCTATTAAATGGTATTTAAAATTTATAATGGATGTCGACTTTGCGATAAAATTAATTTTCCACTGATATAGAAAAATGCTTTATAGAGATAAAATTGTGTTAAAGTACCAAGGTCTAATTATAATGTTATGTCTGTTTTCTCATAAAAATCTTAAAATTATTGAAATTGAAGAATTGATTAAAGATTGAATTAAATAATTAAGGAAACTAAAGTCAATTAATCAATTGCTGTTTGTCACACAGATTCTGACGTAAGAATCATAAGCGAAAAAATAAATTTAATAGGCACAGATCCATTCGACTTTGTTTAACCAAAATTGTTGGAGAAAATAGCACGCAAATAACTTCCAGATTCTTTTTTATTTAGCCTTCACTATCTCACTTCTGTGCAAAGACCTCCATTTTCTTCCAGGGTTTTCTAAGTTGCGTAGAACTATTGCAATAAATATGTAACACTTGTTTAATGTTTACAAACAATTTAAACCGACCGTGACCTTGTGTGCGGTGCAACCGACGTGACAGACGGATAGCCACAAGTTCAACTTTTATTATTATTGATTTGGCCTTCACTAACGGTAGTTTATGCAGTTGATCCTAGTTTAAATATTATACATGTGAATGGTGCAATTTGACCTTTGATTGGTGCGGTTGGTAGACACCTAATTGTTTATGTTGGCCGATAGTAACTTTTTTTATTGTGCGTAGTTTTTGGCGTGATTTTTCGCGGGAAGTTCAGCAACTGTTTTAATTTTTCGAATTGTTTATTTTTTTTTTGGTAAAATTTTCCAAATGACTGTAGTTTCGTATTTCAAGTGTCTGCACAACTGAATCATTTAAACAAGTGAGATCTCAATAAAACTTGACTGAGAATTTGATTTTAGTCAGCGAAGTTTGTGAAAAAAGCTGAGTCTACAATACCTGTATTTACTGTAAAATACTATTACGACCCTTTTAGAACCTTTCGGATTTTGATGCGGTTTCAAGAGTAATAAACGTGGAAAAATTGTTTGTAGGTATAATTTGCAGCTTTGTAGAATAATATTAGCAGCAACCGCGGCGTCTCATTAGTTTATTATAGATTATGCAATATCATTACAATAAAGTTGCTACAAAACAAAGTACCTACCTACAGTAGTATAAAACAAAGTTGCTTACCGCTGTACCTGTTTATGCAGATCTTTAAAAGTACGCAACGGATTTTGATGCGGTTTTTTTTTAATAGATAGACTGATTCAAGAAGAAGGTTTATGTGTATAATACATGCATGATATATTCAATATCAGTAGATACCCGTGCGAAGCTGGGGCGGGTCGTTAGTGTAGAATAAAATGTCAATTTTAAATCTTGTTAAGTGTGTAGTATGGTACCCCATACAAAAATTATTTGTTATCGCATATTCTAAAGACAATCGAACATCGCACTGACTCAAGAATCGTGTTCCACAACAATAAATCGCAAACAAAAAGAAATAACGTTCAACGTTGTTGCATCAAATATTCAAAATGGCATTAGAATGGCGCCTCTTGTTTCATGCAACCGACTGTCATAAGCGTTGCACACGCGCTGACCCGGAATCTCCAGGAACAACTGGTTCGAATAACATCACCAATATATCCTGACCTTTCAGTGCACAGCAAACTCCAATAACTTTAGATGTAGCTAAAGGTCTTACAAAATGGTAAGTTATAAACACATTCAGCTTCACCATCTATTTTTGAAAACGTTCTTATTTTAATTCAAATCTGATTGCATTCGGTGTTCCATATACGAAAAGATTTATCGGATTGCCAATTGAAAAAGTTCGACGTATCGATTGCGTTCCATTTTCGTGCGTTCACGATTTTCGCACGCAATAACTTTCGTTTTCGCTAAGTCTAGCGTCAATTACATCAACCTAAATAATATACAACGACAGTGAAATTCTTGTCCACTTTCCCGCGTAGCAGCGATGCGATTAATTAATGTTGTATTACGCAGCTGACAATTATGACACTCAATTTGACACAGTAATCCTATGCAAATCTTAATTTGCATCAATTTAAAACCTCTAGCATTTGTACTTGTGAGTTGCATTACGAATTGCGATAAATTCAATTTCTTAATCACGATTTTAAAGTATGATTTCATGTAACATGTTAAGCAATTAGCTTGGCAATAAGCTCAGAAATCAATAATTTATTACTTAACACTTTCTACCTATCTAAGTACTTCGACAGGTCTGTTGCCTGTGCCTGTATACCTAAGATGAACTTTTAGAATATTAGAAATACTATGGCCTGTTTTAGTGTAGAAATGTACATAACATTTCTGAGTCAAATCTTCAGGTAGATCTAAGCATCCAATACCTGCCACCTCGTCGAAATATCTTCTTCAAATAACCCAGATTCTACGACACGTCCAATACAATTTTATAACCGTATCTTCTATACCTAGATCCCGTATTTTCCACGTCGTATTGCCAAGGAAATAAACTGGTATATTTCTGCGTTCTTCAGTTAGAAATGGACCTTTAAAGAGTGTTCATGCAGTTTATAAATGCGAGCCGCTTCGGCTTCGCATAGGTGAAAATTGAATCGCTTGCTATTAGCGAATACCTACCTTATTACAATCCGTTGCACAGCTTCTAACCACGCATCTGTTTATCCGCTAATTAAATGAAAAAATGTCTTTGTGTTATACTAAGTGAAAAAGATACAAATTCAAAAGTTATTCATAATCGTGCTAATACACAGAAAAGCAATGCCCTGAATTTTTTACAAACATTCAGTCCCACTGTTGACAAACAACATTTACTATGCAAACCTCTTTCCTTACTACCAGACCAAAACGGCTGTCAAGCTCTAAACATTGTTACCATACAGCGAATCTTCTGATCCCACGTCAACGACCTACGCCGTTGCACTGCCATTCAACATCAACCATCATTACTTGATCCTTTCCCCACACTCTTTCTTCCAAAACCAACACACAACGATGAAATTGAAAGGAACATCAGAGGTCTTGAGAAAATGGCGTATACTAGCGTTATACTAAGTCGACGGTCTCATAGAAAATGCAAGAGATCACGATGACTCAAGTCTCGTAACAGAGAGGCTTCTTGTTCTTAATCTAAGCGATATTATGCATGAATTATATAAGACAATATATTACTTTATTGCGTCACGGTTAGATCTGTACCTAATGGTGAAATGCTTCCTTATTGCAACTTTGTGCGACATGCAATGTTTCATGAATATGGTATGCAAACTTCGATCAACAACGCATGCAAAACAACGTTTAAGGTCACATGATGTGTCACCGGTCTCAAAAGGTCTTTGTAGAAAATAATTTAAATACAACTAGTCTAAATACAATGATGGAGAGACGGGTAGATAGATTTGTGAGGTACAGTTAGTACGTAGATGATACTATCGCATTTCCACACATTTGAATTCACAACGCATTTGCTCTTGTTGTGAATCTTTGGTCCTCGTTACTAAGAATTACTTGTTGGTCTAATGCAATTGCATTGCATGTTATGTCCATTACAATCAAGTTGTTCGAAGCCAAACCAAAACATAATGCATTTTACACGATATTGAATAATTTTAAAAATCGTAACATGCACGCCATTTTCCAATTAGGAATTTGAAATTTAATTGAAGCCTAGATGGAGTTTCAGTTTCATTGAAGATAAATTGAAGTGTTACGAATTTGATCTACAACCCAGACAGTATTATTTCAATATGATTCAATTTATCAAAACAGCCTTTCTGCGTTGAGTGAAACCTTGGAGTACCTATTAAATTATAATAACCAAGTTAGGCACTGCCATCTGGGAACTTTCTTCGTCAATTTTTATGATCAGACATCTTCAAGTGACTTCTCTCACTTTAGGGTGGAATGAAAGGGCGTGCCAGACTTTTACTAAAACCCACCTCTTTGTTTGGCTTTTGCCACTAGAACCATGACCATAGTCGCTCTTTCAAACTTACGCTCAAATTTTCGTCTATATATTAAAAAAATCGCGAGCGAATTTTGTATTCGCCAGATCGTTTCGCCATATTTCATTTGGCCATATCATTGATGTAAGATTTCTATGATAATGAAAAGTCTAAAGAAAGTACCCAAACGGGGATTGATAAAACATAAAAGTTTTTTTTTTAAATTATCTCTGAATCTAGCCAGTTTATTATGGTCATATCATGAAGTTGTCAATTTCTATGATTTGGCCACGATATACACACATATACCTAGCATATATCTGTAACCACAGCGTCTATTTGAAAAATTATTTTATCATTTTGAAGGTACATCAGGCATCTCAGAAGGAATTAAACCAAGTAAATTATGTATACCTGGGCAAATCCGCCCTTGGTACGACGGTAATCCAAACATAATATCGAGTCTTGCCAGGGATTCAAACGCGTTACAATATTATGTATACCAGTCTCTGCGATTTCTGTATAAATAGCAAATCTATCTTCAATAAAAAATGTACAGTATAGGCTTAGGGATCTGTACCGTTGGATTTTTATTGCTTGCCGCATGTATAAGTCGATAATTAAATAGAAAGTAGGGCGATGTGGTCGCTAGTCGACAAAACCCTTTATTCAAATTAAAAAAAAAAGGTAGACAGGTTGCTCATTTAACTGTCAGATACCACAAGTAACGTTAAGAACGTTTTTCAGAAAAGCTAGGTGTCGAAGATATGACGTGAACTCGCACAAACCTCCATAGTTCTACACGCGATTAAGCATAATATTACAAAAAAGTCCAAAAACCATTAAAGCCCAGTTGTGCAGGCTAGATACCTACAATACCCTCACGTCTTGTAGAAGGATCTCCTCTTTCCAATGGAAGTTTTACTTTCTACCCTCTTTTGTTTGATACTTCTATCTATAGCCATATTTGGTCCTAAGATCTTCGACTTTAGTTTTAGATTTGTTAATTATAGGAGAGTGTTATGAATTTCCATACGCAGTCTAAAGTCACGATTTTCAAGCCCATATTTTAGTAAAAATAATACAAAAGGATAAAGTCACAATTACTGATACAAAAATGTAACATTTCGTGTCTTCATGACAGAGTTAGGATGTCGTGGAACAGCACAATACGGCCATTTGCGAACATTTCCGGGGAACGCCGACTGATGGACGATTGAAAAGACGGCTTCATTACGTAGCCTTAACATTCTGCTAATGGATGTTCGTTGGTCTAAGGCTTGTGTAATGATATAAATATGGCATTTGCTCGTCAACAAGATAGATTAAATTCTATATTAATGATACAATATACAATTCACTGTTGCTTCCTAGTATATCAAACAATCAAGCGCGTAAAATTTGTTCAGATCATGCCGATCACTTCTTCTGAAGTTTTATTTTAGTGCTGAAGTCAGATTTTACACTCTGATATTCAATTTCAAAATTCAATAAGAGGGACGATATTTATTGAGAATCTTTTGCCACAGGAAATGAATGAAAAGTAAGCGTAAGCGGGGAAGTCAATTCGTAGAAAGCCTCGTTGTATCTACGTAACTGTGCAATGTGTGGTGTTTGCAGCAAGTCTTAAGTAACACCCCTCGTTAGTGGCGTCCCTCTTGAGTGCAGAGAGCGTGATAATACATATGCATACGGCATATATACCGACAACGTGTACCTTCAGCCTCAAAGACAACTCTCAAGTTTTGTAATTATTGTCACCTCTCGAATGTGCAACCAAACACGATACTTTATGATCGTGTAGACATGCTTAAGTATCATATAAATGTGCTTATGACAAGCCGTTAAAAGTTACAAAACTTTATGAGCATAATTATCTCGTCACACTTACTAACGATTTGTTCTAACTTCAGCGTAACTTATTCAAGCAAATAATCTAGTGAGCATCCGTCACCGTACCATATTTTCGGCTTACACAACTAATGAGTTCAGTAAAAAAGATTTCTTCGTCAATATGGCTGCCTATTCTTACGTAAACGAACTTTCTAACGACCAGAGCAAAAATGTGACGATCACCCATTATTTGTAATAAAAAGAATTAACGATAGTTATGCATGATAAAAACGCTATAAAACGCGGGGTATGGTATAGCTATTATACAGCTCTAGATTCACAATTACGATAGTGGAACTCGGAGGGGTAATTACATGTAAAGCACCGCAAATTATGATGAAAGTTGACAATATTTTAAATCAGGTCAGCGTTTCACAGTTTTATGCTTTTCTTTATCTAACTAATGACAGAAATTCTCCGCACAAAGATCGGCGCAAAACTTTTTTTTATAGCGTCCAAAAATGCATTTAGATCATTGAATCCTCTAACACGAAATGTCCCATGACAATTCAGAGTAATAGAGAAGTGACTAAGATAGAAACCCTTGGGGAAACTTATCAGGAATCGGGTTTTACCCTCTAGTTAATCGAAAAGGAACGATAGGCTTTTGTATGTTATATTAAGGGGGTTATTAATCAAACATTTGCCTTTTTCTGGACTACGTTAGGGTCAACTTCTAATCTGACCGGATGCAGTTAAATAACAGCGTATTTAAGCAAGATAATGTGCAGTTGTAAGATAATATCAACGGTAAAAATCTAACTTTACATTCTGAAATAGATCTCTTATAACCAGCATTGGTGCGCATTTTAAGCGTGCATCTACTCCACGGTTAGTTCGCAGCGAATACAAAGGAACTGCGGCTGATGGATCTAAGCTGGCCATTTTATTATGGCCCCAACACTCATCGGCCATACTCCTGGTCACCGCTCTATAACACTGGACATGCTTTATGGGTCACGCTTAACGAACTACTAGCGACCCATTTTGCTCGGACCATATTTTGGATATCGGATATCCCTGAGCTATTTCTGTTCGTCCCTTTACGCAAAAATGTATACTTATCCTCGTATATCGTTTAGATTCCCGATTAATTTTGTAGCGTCTATTTTTGGTTTGATATGAAATGAATTGAGTTCTTGTTGTTGAGTTGTTGTTGTTGTTTACCTTGTTACTGGTTTACTGATTCGTTTTTCGAAATTGAGGAAATGATGAGGTATCTATGATGTTATTTTACTGTCAGAAATGGGCCAAGAAACTAGAAAAACTTTATTAGCCATCTTTTTCCAGGCGATATAGTCACTCAAACATATA
The DNA here is from genome assembly GCA_029852875.1 of Mythimna loreyi. NCBI lineage: Eukaryota > Metazoa > Arthropoda > Insecta > Lepidoptera > Noctuidae > Mythimna > Mythimna loreyi. Next base: position 17,827,610 of record CM056780.1, on the reverse strand, counting down.
ATAATTTCTCAAACTTTTTTCTACGCCTCATGCAGCAATTCTGAATGGTGTTTTTGTTCCTAGGTCTTCAGAAGGTGAGGAGAGCGATAAGAACACAAGTGATGCAGTGACCAGAATACCTCCACATTGTCATATCACAATCAAATGTACCAGAGAAGTAAGTATCTATTATATAACTCATCATCATCAATCTTAGTCTTCTGAGGAACATAAAGTTCTTTGATTGCAGGCCATTTAACTGTATCCTTAACTATTCTCATTCAGCTGTTACCATTATGGGCATAGGGGACCCCGCTTCTAATAAATTCTCCTTTACCCTTCTCAGTGATAACCGTAAAAGATTGCTGATTAGATTCTTTTACGAGATATGTCCACGGCATCAGCAAATTTGGTTCAATTTGTGCATATTTTAGTAGAAACATTTTGAGCATCTGACAGTTTCAAGAATCTTTCTTTGTTAATTCGCTTTTCTGGCTAGGTCGATCAATTATTGAAGAGGAAAAGACAGGTCCTAATGTCTTTCATTTCCAATGCACTTTAGAGGGCCGAATGGCAACACACGAGGGTGGTGACCGAATGGTAACAACCTTGACTTACGAGTCGCGGGTTCAAATCCCGCCACGCGCACTACTTTGTGTACCTAAATTATTTTATCACCACTGCTATAAAAACGGTGAAGGAAAACATCGCGCAGAAACCATGTCCAAGAACAAAAAATTCGAAGACATGTCACATGTAACATCCACCAATCCGCACTGGGCCCGCGTGGTGGATTATGTCCCATTCCCTCCCCAAGAGCGATTTGTATCCTAGCAGTGGGAACATTAAAAAAGGCTGATGATGATAATGACACAAATTTTGTTCCCCCTCAGATTGCAGGGTTCAACGGTCTATCAGAAGCCGTCCGTCGCCTAGACTTCTCGTCTGCCGTACGAGATGTTCGTCGGTTCAACTACATTTGCGCGTTGTTGGAACTGCTGGTAGGAGGTCAGAGGCTGACGCATCTGCCTGGCGCGGCGCAGAAGCTGTTACTGTCCATGTTGGAACAACTTGCTGATCAAGGTTGGTTACTTCATTATGTAGTGCGCCCTGCCAAAGCAAATATAAAAAAAAGCGTATGAAGAGTAGTGATCTAGATTTGGTTAAGTCCAATCTTCTATGCCTTGAGCACCGGCGTAGGGTAGCCAGCCTTTCGGTATTTTACAGGTTGCTTTTTAAAGTGTGCGCGGGAATTACATGACTTAATTCCACCATCCCATTTATTTCATCTTACAACCCGACACACAGTGAGTTCTAATCTAACCCCTAGCCAAACACAAGTGATGCACAGTGTCTTACGTCGGAGGCTTGGAATAGGCCAGGCCTCCAATACCATTATTCTGCCTATCTGACTGAGCGTTGAGATGACGTCAGAACAAAAGAATTAGGGCCAACTCAAAGCGTTTGACGTTAACGAAACAATCGTAACTTGGGTAGGGGGACTGTTCACTTGAGTTTGGGGCATAACAGTACAGCTATGCCCCAACCAGCCAGCTTTCCTTAAACTCGTTTCGTTCATAGAATCTAAACCGTAACCTTATTTCCAGTGGCAACTTCAAAACAGAACCTAAACGCTCTCCGCGCGCTGGTGATGTCGGTGTCATCAGCTCGCGAGTCAGAAAAGCGCTCGTGTTGGGGCCGACCGCTCGGCTCGCGCGCCCTCTGGGGCCACCACGACCACGCCATCGCCAGGATCAACTGCATCGCCAACAGTATTAGGATACAAGAGGTACGAACTATAGGCAGACCTAGCTAGACAACAACTTGTATAATATCGGCTTTGCAGCCCCGTGAGCCAGAAAAGCGCTTATGTTGGAGTCTAGCATTCGTTTTTCCCGCAATTTGGGACCACCACGACCACGCCATCGCCAGGATCAACTGCATCGCCAACAGTATTAGAATACAAGAGGTAAGAACTATAGGCAGACCTAGCTAGACACTAAGAGCTTGTATAATATCGGCAGCCAGTGAACCAGAAAAGCGCTCATGTTGGAGTCTAGCATTCGGTTTTCTCTCATTTTGGGACCACCATAACCACGCCATCGCCTGGATCAAACACATAGGATAGTATTACGTTAAAAGTACAAGGTGGGCCAAAAGAAGTCATCCGATGTTGTTTAGCTCTCTTTTTTTTCTATATTAAAAACTTTAATTCTGTTTTCTGATTATGTTTATATCAACCTTTAGAATTATATCGGCCAAATGGGCGCCGTAACAATTGACTGACATACGGGCTCGTTTTATGGCATTTTTCATCACTTCGGTGAGAACTTCGGGCGACAGATTCTCGCACTTTCGTCGAATGTTGTTTTTGAGGGCTTCCAGAGTCTTGGGGTTGTTCACGTAAACACGAAACTACAAAAAACTCCACAAGAACAATTCTGGAACGCTTAAATCCGGCGATCTTACGGGCCAGTGCAAATCGCCAAAACGAGAGATACGGCGACCCGGGAACGCTGCCTTCAAAATATCGGTTGTGGCTCGCACAGTGCGTGCCGTTGCTTCGTACTGTTGGAATCACATGTCCCTCAGTCCTAATTCGTCCAATTGCGGCAGAAAAAACTCGGTCAACATGGCACCGTCCACTGTTGTCGTAGGACAAGCGGCATTTTCGCAAAAAAATGGCCCGATGACTCCTCCAGCGTGAACAGCGCACTACGCAGTCACTTTGAACGGATGTAATGGGTCCTCGTGCATCACTCGTGAATTTTCGGTGCCCTAGAAGCGGTACTTTGGCTTGTTCACGTACCCGCTGAGGTGGACATGTGCCTCATGAATTCGCGCTGCGCCAACACCACAGCCGATTTATGTTACGCAAAAATTTAGACACGATTATTCCGCGTTCTTGGAGAGTGTAGCGCTCCATGGCTTGTTCACATGTATTCTACATCTGTCTAGTCTACAAATGTCAAAACAGATTTGAAATTAGCGGCCATTTGCAAAAATGAGAGCATCTTACAATAGGGTGATTTCTTTTGGCCCACCCTGTATAAAGGTAAAGCGTACCTAATTGGTCTATTAATTTTATCAAAATTATAGGATATGTCAACCCCATTTTGCAGATTGGAACTACTAACAGCCAACTAAGACTAAAATCGGTTAAAAGATAGATTTCATATTGGCTTCTGTAATTCAGATCATTTTGGATTTCTACCCGACATTAAATACTTATATGGATGTTTGGTCAAGTCAATGCGTAAGAAAATCGACGATAGAAGTGTCAGGATTTAGGATCTCTAAAACTAGATATATCTGAACCCTGTAAAGGTATCAGTTAAGAATACTTTCTGTGGACTCTGACATACCAGATTATTTGCAGCTTGAGGTATTTCAAACTATCATAATTAAATTATCTCTATGTGCCTTCCCATCCACGATCTTTCCTTACCTAACCATTTTAAAACAAGCAGGTCTCTCCTAAATTAAATTTTACCCTGGTAAACATCATAACTCTAAAAACAAAAGCTCCAGTATATTTTGGACAGCAATGAACAATCTATCTTGCACAATCGCCAAAGAACAGCTCATTTAATGCTATTTTCTGTTAAGGGCATTCTGGCACTGCTCCAAACGGTCTGAGCACTCAATGTGCGACCGTTTGGAGTACGCTAGTCGAATCAAGATGGACGATACAACTAACAAAGGGGCTTGTTTTCAGCCGGGACCAGAGGTAGTGCCTAAACTTCACGACTTGCCTGAGGAATGCATCAGAGAGATTCTGTTGAGGATATCGGATCACAGGGACTTAGATGTAAGTAGAACTATCTTCAACAAAAACATTGAAAAAACTGCTGCAAAATAACATGATTCTTCCCGTTTACATTTATTATTTATTTATTTACTTACTAAATCTGCATGCTAATATTTAGCGAAACATGTTTGCTCATATTTGTACCTTTTTTTTAATACCATGTTTTTAGCAAATAAATATTACTTATTACAAAAACCTCAAATAACATTGTAGCGACATCTATTTCGTCACATAAAAAGGACACTACGAAATCCTACATCGCAGTATAATAATAATTATCTACGCGACTAGAACATACAGCAGTTTGAAATCTCATCAGATCAGATACAACACCAGTCTTCAGTCTTGTCGGAGGATTCTCCTATTTGAATGAAGTAATAAAAAATGGAATAACATAAAGATTCCGATTCATATTTTTTACTGCTACAGAATTTTATTACGACTAACATAAACTAGTAATAAAGCTCGTTTATCATGTCCCAGGCGGCATCATCAGCATGGACAGTAATGGCATCAGTGTGCACGGAACAGCGGATCTGGCGCGAGCTGGTGAACTTCCACTTCACTCAGCAGCAGATCGACGCTACCCTGGCGAAGAACAAGGACGACGTGGCGGATGAGAAGAACTTCGACTGGAAGAAGCTGTTCCATCAGCTTAGGAAGTAAGTCGAAACATGAAGTGAGTGCAATTGAGACACTGGATTTCTGCAAGCCAAGTGCCTTAAATAGACTCACCTGGTTCATTATTGGTTAACATACAATTATTTTTTATTCGTAGACATAATTTGATAAAAAAAAGTGTGATAAAATCAAAGTGGAACGCTTTACTTCTACTTTACTTCCATTTCCAGGTCGTACGGCCTCCGAGAAGACGCCCAATTCGCCGAGACCCTCTCCCTATGTCGTCACTGCAAGTGCCTGTTCTGGCGCTCGCTGGGGCACCCGTGCATCGCCGACCAGTGCCCGGAGTACCGCGAGCGCCTCCGGGAGGCCGGCGGCCCGCTGCCGCCGCACCCCGTGCCTCCCGCAGCCTTCCTCAAGTTTTTTTCTCTTTAATTGACTATAAACCACTCGAAGACGACTCAAACTTCAAGCAAGCTGCAAGGCTTACTGTGGATTATTTGACACATAAGAATATTTGCAGCTGTATGTCAAACTGACGTAAACTTTAAACTGGCAACATTTATCATTACGTCAAAATGAAAGGGACAATTCTACAATACCCTTTGACCACTGATTACATTTTACAATTAATACTGAAAAATAGCAATCTGTGTTGTGCTAATGAAACTTATATCAGTATTGAAATGTACAAAGAAATAGTCGATTTCAAGCCACGAGTACATCACAAGTTTTACAAGTCATACTAAGGAAAAGTAACATGATACCTACTAAATGCGATTCATAATACTTTGGTGCTTTGTCCAGTATTTTTTAAAACGTGTATCAAATGAAAACTTGTAGCAGCCTTTACTATAAAATATCAATGACTGACTAAGATCTCGGGCGTCAGGCCTACTTTGAAATGTAACATTATTGATTATATCAGTGCTATTCATATAAGAAATGAATTACTTAAACTCTAGGTATGTATTATACAAGATAGGAGAAGAAGAGAAGGCAAAAGATATCAACTATATGATGTCCGGGCCACACTAACGAGAAATGCCGTTCATTATTGCGAAAATGGACGTTAACCATAGATGTGGCCACGACTTCACACGATAATTTGACAACGCCTTTAACATTAAGGTTTGGCGTTAGGCGATAACTCAAGTTCATTTCAAGTGTAGCCACCCATTTAAGCACGTTAATATTATCGCGATAATTATCGCAGTAGGTAAATATCGCGCTACTGTGCATTGACGTTAGACGTTAGTGTGGCCCCAGCATAACGCAAAGATGTCATTACTTGACCTGTATCAATTAAAAATACCTATGATTACAAACCGCTTATCCAATAGAAAGAAGACGTAACTACTTTTTTCAAAAGTTTTAATTATTTTTAAATGAATTATGAAAATTTTTCGTTTTGTTTTAAATCCATAATTTCGTAAGTTATATTATCACAACTACATCATAAAACTTCTCAATTACGTCATTATTCTATTGTTTGAGCGAAACCTAGATTTTTTGGTAACTGTATACTTAATTCTTTTGCCGTGTGTACTAATAAAAAACATAGAAATACATGAAACTTTTATGTAATTGACTTTTATATGTGAGTAATATAAAATCTTTCATGAAGGATAAATTCCTATAATATCTTATGTTACTATGGCATAAGTAAATGATCGTCATTTTCAGCTATGGTTTGTGATCTATCGTGAGATGAATCTATGTGTTCGATTGTAGCTATTTTCTATTAATATTGGATTTTTTAATGTAGTGAGAATTAGAAGTAGTCAAATAGAAAATATTGTTTTGTATTAACTACAGCTATAGGTAATTCCAGCCAGTTTAAAGTGTTGCCATGTAACAGCATTTCCTTTAAAAAATGGTTATGCATAAAGATGAATATCTTTCTAAATATTGGCAACACTACCAGTGAATGTGACCAAAAAACATTTAACCTTGCTTTGTTTGTTAAGAATATGTTATGTTAAGGAATTAATTCGTTCACCTATTTTTGTTTGCGCACGCACTTAATACTTATAATATAATTAAAATAAGCTTTTAAAAATAATAAAAAAAAAGTTATGTGATAATTCCAAAATTATACCTATCAGTATAAGTGTGTTGTAATCGGTATTTACTATTTATCTATGTGTGTTGTTTGTTATGTTTAAATGATTTTTTTTATACTAGTTGAAATATAAATTAGCCAGGTTCAATTGCAGATATCAAGAAAAAAAAGAAAAGAGACAGGTAAATAACAAGACAACCAGTGTTTGGCAACACTATAGGGATTCTGATGTGTTGCCAGTTAAAAAAAAACTAAAGCAACAGATTTTTTTATAAATTTAGAATTGACTTGGTTCTAACAAAAGCTATTAAATATTTTGAAGCTATTTAAACTATTAGTTCCTTGGATTTGAATAAGTATACTAACAAATTGAATACCATGACTTAAATGCTTTTAAATTGTGCGCTTGCATTTAATCCGCACACTTTGTATTTTGATTTGTGTTATTTTCAACTACCCACAAAAAAAACACTGTTTAAACAGTACTTCAATATCCTTGATAGTTATATCATTATAATATTGTAGATTAGACAAACTAGTTCAATTCATTGCAAGAATTTGACGAGACCTTTTTGCCTTTAACAATAGTTCATGAGAAAGACTTGAATCGTCAAATTCTGCAGCCCTAACTCAGTATTTATATCACAATATTAGTAGATTAAAAAATAGGCTTGAAAATTAATAAAATCGTAAAAATACAGTGAGTGTGCAGCTACTAGATCTATAAGAAAAGCAATATTTTATTACACATTGATAGTTGCATGTTTAAGAAAATTATTCTAAGGTACTAGCAAGCTCACTTCGGAAACTAAAACTGTTGTATATGATGCGTTAGGCCTAAAGTACTATTTCAAAGTTCTGTCCGTCACAGTAATGTAAGCGATCTCTGTGATTACTTTCGAATCTGAATGCAAAATTATTTACTAAGTCTGAAATTAGATGTATTGTGTTGTAAACTGTATTTATTAGGATGCCAGCTTTTACAAAACTGTGTAACATCATAATCAAACAACTGCTTATTGTATCGTCTGATTCTGGACAAAGGTGCTTCAATAGTCAACATAGTAATTGACATCATCATCAGCATTTCAGCCAGGAGAAACTGGTCTAATGATACATTTTGCATTTATTCAAGTACTCTTCACCTAGCATTTGATGTTGTGTAATCTTGAAAGTAGACAATTTTATCAATCAAATAAATATGTTCTGAAAAAATAATAATATGATGAAATATGTTATGACTCCGATGTGGAAAGGAGAGCTGAAACACATGGTACTAAAAGGTTATAAAATAAGTACATATGTGGATGGGTTGAGATGGAGAGCAGTAATATGAATGGATTTTATGAGGAGTTGAGTAGCTTAACAGTTGACAGGCCAAAACAGAAAAAAAAAAACATGTTACAGCAACCCCAAGTAACAGGGATAAGAAAAGGTAGATAAATGATATTCTATGGCTCCTATAAATACAGTATAATCAAAATGTTCATTGTATTGTGGTAGCGTAGTTGTTGATATTGTGATATTTTAAGATAAATTTATTATTAATATATAATAAGCATTCAATAGACCCAAGAAGCTAACCCTATGTAGAGTAGATGCATGGAATAATGAACTACAAAGAGTTGTATTTAAAAGAATCAAGAAACTATTATTTGAACCTTTCAGGACAAAAAAAAAACCTGAAAACCTAGCTTTGTGAGGCATTTGCTTCAGTATGTAGGTTTGTATAATTTTCTAGTTTCTTTTCAGAAGTGGGCCTTTGTAGTACATTATTAAAAGGTAGATGTTAAAAATGAGAAAAATGCAGCTTACCTACTCACTTAAGTCATTTTTAGTTAATCTGTGATCAGCTTTGTTTTACACAATGGAATTGTTTTTTTTTCTGATTTGTGTTCTCACTTTATGATACTTTATAATGGTATTTTGAAATAAAGTTATTTTGAATAAGAATTTTTGTTTTTATTAATTAAAATGACATTGAATCCTTGTTAGCTATGAATATGTAGGAGAAAAATATCAAACAAGCTAAAATTCACAATAACATTTTATCTGGAATACATTAGGGGCCACCAAAAATTACAAAAAGCGTTAGAAGTGCGAAACATCAAGCTATCTCACTTTTCGTGTTCTCGCAATGTCTCACTAAATCTTTTAGTTTATACACCAAATCTTGCAACTGTTGGCTTCCACAAGTGAACCTGATGTCTTCATTGCTGTTAGTCTTCAGTATAACTGTGTAAAGCAAGTTGTCAGAGCCAACTCCTGGAGTATTGGTCATTACTTCCAACTTCCATTCCACATCTGTGATTTTAGGTAAAACGCTGGCATCAACGATAATGTTCGACTCCATAGTTCACTAATCATGAAAATTACATGTACTTTGTATTTGTAGTTTTCAAAGAAAGATCTTATTGGATCAGTAGGAGTAAATCTAAATATTTTGATACAAAACAAGCAATTGCAATTTGACACTGACAGCAACTTGACAGTGTTGACACATGCAAAATGACCCATGCTTGTTGTCTTTGTCTGTACCAGCTAGAGAGAAAGAGAGCCAAAAAATGAATGCAAAATATGTTGAATTTTCAGTACTGGAATGATAAATCATTCGTTCATTTACAAGAAACGGAATTTTTGGTTTTGAGCATCTTTTGCTACAAAAAGCATAATCCTCGTATTGTCAAAAAAATAAATAAAATAAACAATCATTTTTTTGCCTTTTACCGTCCCCTTCAGATTAGATACAGCTTTTTGTCCATTTACACAGAAATAGGGGTTGGTGCTCCGGCATCAACCCCTCAGACTTTCCACCCTCAGACCCTCAGACTTTTCACCCGGAGGTAGCCCGCGTAATTCAAATAAAAGGTTCAATTGTGTGGACGTTCCTTGTGCTTCTTATGTATTGTTGTATTTATTTAATCGTCATGTACAGTAGTGTTACATAGGCGGACTTAATACAAGGCATTCTCTACTAGTTAAAATTTGGGTTAAAAAAAACAATATTGTGATAAGTGACTCTGACTACTCACTTCCAACTTACAAAATAATTCTGTAGTTGTAACGTGTTCTTTCTTACATTTTCTTTGGTGTACGCGGCATACAAGATGAACCAAAATGACGATCAAACAATGCGAATGCGCGGCAACAGATTTTCGGGTATCAATCGACGCTGACTATACATAACCATACCTACGACGGCCATTATGAGTTAGCTTTTCGCCACGTACGCTAAGGCGCAAAGCATCAGGATTGGAGGCAAATAAAAGCACAGGAGGGTTGGAGGACCTACAAAATATGCTATCGACAGATGGTTTCAAACTGTTATTAATGTTACTGGGCCCAGAACTGTCAGGCCTTGGGCCTAGTCCTAGTCATTTAGAGTCAAAATATGAGTAGTCGTAAATACTTCATCTTTATCGTTATTTTTACTTTAAGAAACATTTGTTCAATATTAAAATTCTTTAGTAAACGAAATAAAACAATAATGTATTACTAAATCGTTAGTATATTAAACAACTTTATGAAAGTTGTAACATTGATTTGTCATCAAAAATATAAATCTACACTTAACTTTAGCAGTTACAATGACATAAGGCAAATAATGTTATTTGGCCGGGTTATAAGGCACTTCACAATAGCGTTAACAAATTAGTTTGACTACTACACTAAGTATTACAGCGATTAATCTCAATGATACAATGATTACAGAGATTCTAATGGCTAGTATCGAGACAGGTAAAATGCAACTTCTAAATATTTTCAACTACATTACATTGAGGCCACTGCATATTTTTCTTACATTGTTATCAATTTTCGTGAAGGTAAAAGTTCATTTTGTTTTCTTGTTCACGTCTCTTACATCTATTTCATATATATTCTGCTTTAAAAAATTCACATTAGCACCGATTTAAATATTAGCAACTACACTTATCTGTAGATATAAAATAATTTAGTAAAATTATTACAAAATCATAATTTACCATTATTATCCAAAAAAGAGAATTTATTATTAGAGCACAACCTAAGTACTAAACAACACTTAAAATACTGGCAGTTAAAATGATTTTAGTGATGTTTAAATACAATTATCTTTTTAAATAAACTTCTGAAAATAAATGAATCACCTCACAGTGCATTAAAAAACAAAAATAAACATATGTTTAGTAAAACATTTGAATTATTATAGGGAAAAATAAAATTGATTAGGAAGTGATTATACAATCTTAATATTACTCATGGCACCTAATCATTTCATTTCGTACATTTTCTATCGCAATAAAAAGAATTTTCAAGAAATCATTGATTGAAGAAAATAAGAAAAATAAGATTGAAGTTCATATTTTGTTCGAGACCCTGACTTTGAAACAGTGTAATTGACGATAGAGATTTGTATAATAATTTAAGTCACAAATTGTACGTTTGTTTTCATAAAATAGATTTCATAAATATAAATAACATTTGGAATAAAAGGGATAAACCCTATTAGATTTTATGTTTATACAGAATGTATATTTGAATCCTACTTAATCTGCAGGGTGGGTTTATGTCACTTTACTAAAACGAAAAATATGTTTATTAAATAGTACAAACAAAACAAAACATGGCAATACATTAAGTAATTGCTGGTATTCAAATACACACCTTGTATAAATTACTTGATTTCAGAACCTTAAAAAAAAATGTTTAAAAAGTTTCGAATCTCGGATTGTTTCAGCGTTTCATCTTCTCCAATATAGGTATGACCATCTCGAAGGTGGGTCGTTTGCCGGGATCCTCGTTCATACAGATCTTAATAAGCTTGGCAATGTGAGGGGATATGCCCGGAGGGATTGTGACCCGGAGGCCTTCCATGGCTATCTTCATGCCGCATTCCATGGGAGATAGGTCGGCGAAGGGTACCTGGAATATTTTTATGAATTGATATCAGAAATGCTTAATCTTGTGATTATTTGATCGCAATGGTTGTTTGGTGGATTAGATATGCTGATTTCCTCGAATAACCTGTTTTTTTTAGGACTACAAATATAGCCATAACTTTATTTGGTCATTTCAAAAATGGACATAATAAATGGCATATGTTTGAAAACCGATAATAAAACGGCAAAAAAAAAATGGCTTGTAAAGTTTAAACCAACACAAAAATTATATGTTTTCTAAACAAATAGTTACTAATGTGGCAGCCCTACGCCTACACAGACGCAATTTAACAAGTAAAAGCACAAACTAGGCTTTTCTAGAGAAATAAACATGCTTGCCCCAACTACACTAACAGCTGAGTATAGTTCTTTATTTGCTTGCCCTAATTTAAAAAAAAAATCTTCACATTCTTGCACCAGTTTCAAAAATAGGAATAATGTGACACAGACCTGAAACATTTTTGCCAGACTAGCTTTGTGCCAGCGGTGTCGCCCGCGTGAAAATAGGTTTTCGCACAAACTTTGGACACTCGTTTCATCCCTTCAGGGGGTGAATTTTGGAAAACCCTTAGTGTTCGCCTACGTCATAAAAGGAAACCTTGTGCAATATTTCACGATACTAGTCCCAGAAGTGTCGGCTGTGCGTTCATATGTCAGTCAGTCAGTTTCTCCTTTTATATATATAGATTGGCAAAACGCAGTATGACATTGATAGTTTAGTATCCACCTCTCTAGTAGCGAGCTCCCACAGCAGTATGGCGAAGCTCCACATGTCAGCCGCCTCTAGGTTCCTCTTGGCGGCCGGCTTCTGCAGCGCTTCGGGCGCCATCCACGCCGGCGCGTACACGCGGCCCTTCTCCTGGAACGAGAACTTCGAGTCCGCCATGTTGATACGCGCTGTTAGGTCCTCATCGATCTGGAATATTAGTTATCTTTTTAACATACTTGATTTTTAAATGGAAATTATTATCACATAGTAGCGCCATTTATCCTAACTTTATATACATCATCATCATCATCAGCCTTTTAATGTTCCCACTGCAGGGACACAGGCCTCTTCTCTCTAGGAGAGGGAATAGGCCATAATCCACCACGCGGGCCCAGTGCGGATTGGTGGATGTCACATGTCTTCGAATTTTTGGTTCTAGGACATGCCGGTTTCCTCACGATGTTTTCCTTCACCGTTTTGAGAGCAGTGGTGATGAAATAAATTACACAAAGTAATGCGCCTGGCTGGGTTTGAACCCGCGACCTACAACTCGTAAGTCGGGGCTTTTACCACTCGGCCACCATTGCTCTCAACTTCAACGAACGAAACGAACTTTATATACATCACATACATATTATAAATGGAAAAGTAATTAGTGTCTTATAATTGCGGTTCAAGATTAGTGCCGTGAAGCTCTGTAAACAGGCGTACAGTACGGCCGTCGGATCTTAGCAAGTTTGAAGTTAGGCTCTGCGAATATTAGCGCTTGAAAAGTAGAAAAAAAAATGTTATTGCTGTTAAAAACTGTTATTAGCATATTTTTTTTTAATCTTTACTTGGCATATTTTTTTTAATAAGTTAATTTCGGATTCGCCAAGATCGTCGGATCTTGGCGAGTTTAGGCCGTACTGTAGGGTAAATCCAGGATAGTTGCCCCAGTGGGATAGGTGCCCCGATTTCGATTACTCTAGTTTTGCGAATGAATAGTATACTATTTCAATTATTAATCAAAATATTTTCCAGCTACTATTATGTTGACTGTGTCTTACGTTTCTATGTGATTGCATCAGAAGACAAAATGCGATCAAAGTTTTTAGGGGATAGTTGCCCGTTTTGAGGGGAAGGCGTCTATCCTATAAGGCATTTATATGGATCAGGCAACAATCCCACATGTGGGATAGATGTCACAAAATATAGAGGTCTGCTAAAATCGCTAATACTCTAAAAATATAAAATAAAATGTTTTTAAATCATTACAAAGTGGTCAACGATAAACCAAAGTACCTGCTGGTACTACAAATAACGCATTTCACTTTTTTTACTCAGAGATATGGAGTGATATCAAAAAGCGGGGCAACTATTCGGGTTTTACCCTAAACGTGAATTCACGGAGCTAATGTGCAGCCGCCATCATCCAGCATGAACACTGGATATCCTAGCTAGTGCCACTCACCATAATGTTCTTGCTGTTGAGCGCGTAGGTGGGCAGTATCTTGTCGGTCTGCAGCGCGTGCAGGTAGCGCATGGCTCGCGCGACGTCGCTGGCCTGCCTAGCTGGTGCTACTCACCATGATGTGCTTGCTGTTGAGCGCGTAGGTGGGCAGTATCTTGTCGGTCTGCAGCGCGTGCAGGTAGCGCATGGCTCGCGCGACGTCGCTGGCCTGCCTAGCTGGTGCTACTCACCATGATGTGCTTGCTGTTGAGCGCGTAGGTGGGCAGTATCTTGTCGGTCTGCAGCGCGTGCAGGTAGCGCATGGCTCGCGCGACGTCGCTGGCCTGCCTAGCTGGTGCTACTCACCATGATGTGCTTGCTGTTGAGCGCGTAGGTGGGCAGTATCTTGTCGGTCTGCAGCGCGTGCAGGTAGCGCATGGCTCGCGCGACGTCGCTGGCCTGCCTAGCTGGTGCTACTCACCATGATGTGCTTGCTGTTGAGCGCGTAGGTGGGCAGTATCTTGTCGGTCTGCAGCGCGTGCAGGTAGCGCATGGCTCGCGCGACGTCGCTGGCCTGCCTAGCTGGTGCTACTCACCATGATGTGCTTGCTGTTGAGCGCGTAGGTGGGCAGTATCTTGTCGGTCTGCAGCGCGTGCAGGTAGCGCATGGCTCGCGCGACGTCGCTGGCCTGCCTAGCTGGTGCTACTCACCATGATGTGCTTGCTGTTGAGCGCGTAGGTGGGCAGTATCTTGTCGGTCTGCAGCGCGTGCAGGTAGCGCATGGCTCGCGCGACGTCGCTGGCCTGCCTAGCTGGTGCTACTCACCATGATGTGCTTGCTGTTGAGCGCGTAGGTGGGCAGTATCTTGTCGGTCTGCAGCGCGTGCAGGTAGCGCATGGCTCGCGCGACGTCGCTGGCCTGCCTAGCTGGTGCTACTCACCATGATGTGCTTGCTGTTGAGCGCGTAGGTGGGCAGTATCTTGTCGGTCTGCAGCGCGTGCAGGTAGCGCATGGCTCGCGCGACGTCGCTGGCCTGCCTAGCTGGTGCTACTCACCATGATGTGCTTGCTGTTGAGCGCGTAGGTGGGCAGTATCTTGTCGGTCTGCAGCGCGTGCAGGTAGCGCATGGCTCGCGCGACGTCGCTGGCCTGCCTAGCTGGTGCTACTCACCATGATGTGCTTGCTGTTGAGCGCGTAGGTGGGCAGTATCTTGTCGGTCTGCAGCGCGTGCAGGTAGCGCATGGCTCGCGCGACGTCGCTGGCCTGCCTAGCTGGTGCTACTCACCATGATGTGCTTGCTGTTGAGCGCGTAGGTGGGCAGTATCTTGTCGGTCTGCAGCGCGTGCAGGTAGCGCATGGCTCGCGCGACGTCGCTGGCGAGGCGCGCGTTGGCGTGCGCGTCCAGCACGAGCGCGCCGGTGCCGGGCGAGCCGCCGCCGCCGTGCAGTAGCGCGTACAGCGAGCCCCACGACATGTACTGCGAGATCACCACCAGGGACGGAGGCGACACGCAACAGCCCACCTACAGTACACAATAACGATGGAACAAATGAAATGTGCTATTCATAAGATCATCATGAAAATGTTCATGATGATCTTATGAATAGCTCAAGGGTCGTAGCACACATATCAAAACGGAAAGGGATCGTCACCGCCTCGCCTCTCTCCTCGGCGTCAAACAGTGGTTCACTTTACGTAACCACGTAACGTAAGCGGATTAGAAACTCCGCTCCGTCGACTCGGCTACAGTTAGGCGACGCCGCGCTTACGGCTCGCCGACCGCTGGTTGACAGCTAGACGTTGTTAGTTTTTATTCGTATTTTGGTAACACTATTTTTTACGAGTCTACATGCGCGAACGTTCGCAAAAGCTAACTTCACGGTCGCCTCTCACGTGAATCGTACAGTACGAGCGCCAACACAGACCGCGGGCGGAGAGTGGACGAAGATACGTAAGCTAGCGTACGGAGAGCCGTAAGCGAGGGGACGGAAAGCCCACCGCAAGTCGACCGCGCACTGCACAGCGATTCGTGAGCTTGTCCGAGGCGATGTGATTACATTACGATTCCGTTTAGTAGGCTTTGCAGTAAGGTGTTCCATAATAATAATACGAACATACATATGAACGGCTCGAGTTGATACGGTGACGATCCCTTTCCGTTTTGATAAATGTGCTTACGACCCTAATGGGGACCCTTTCTGATATTGTTAGTTATCAATACCTATCTACTAATAAATCAGTGGAAATATTTTTGAAATCCAACAATAAAAGACTGAGAATCAATTTTATTTAAATTTAGGCACAACGACTGCAAGTTTTAATAATGTAACGATAATAATAGCCATTTATTCTCTCTTCACAACAAGACAAGGTCTCAACTCAGCCCCGGATCTAGGGGGGGGGGGGCAAGCCGGGGCCTATGCCCCGGGCGGCAAATCCAGGGGGCGGCCAAATTCATACTTCACAGACCAATGGACAACTCATCATTTATTTAACTTTGACCACGGAATAAATAATAGCACAAGTACAGCAATTTCATGGCCATATCAACTTGACCGATACCCTGAGCGCGGAGTGAGATATGCTGCACGACTGCACGAACATTTATTATTCGTGAGGCGCGTAGGCATAGTTCAAAATACGAGCCCGGCTCCCGCTCTCCTGTAGAAATCACAGATCGGGGCAGCAGGCGTCTGGTTACCGTGAGTGCGAAAGAGATAAAGCTATATTCGAAAACTTCCTTGTCGATCTCTCTCCACGACAGCAGGCTCCGTCGGCCCCCCACCACCACCACCCCCACCGCGACCGCCGCAGCCGCTTCTAATGCCGCCGCCGCTGTCGACGCCGCCGCAACCACTGCGGCAGTGCCCTCAAAGAGGGCTCGCGAAGAGACAATGGACTGCCAATAACGGCGCCATTTCGTCTCCTCCAGGCGAATGTCAACCACTGCGCCCCCGCTCAGGATCTGTTACTCCAGAGCTTGGCGCGGTGGTCGATAAACGTCACCGTGGTCTCCAAGCCGTACTTTTTCCTGCCCAGAGCTGACTGGGTTCAGGACCTGAGCGGCTCGGTGACCCTTATCTCGTCGGCTGCCGCCGGTACCCCAACCTTCGATGGTCATGGCCATCCGGATGGTGCGGGGATACCGCACGGTGTCCTGCGAGGCGGCGAGCCTCCTTGCTGGCCTACCACCATAGGATTTGGAGGCAACAGTCCTTGCACGCATGCACGATCTGCGCGTGGAGATGCAACGCCGCGCGCCGGGGCGAAACTCCGCTGCCTGAACATGTCGAGGCGTGGCGGAAAAAGCTCCGGTGGGATCTCATGGTGAAGTGAAAACAGCGACTGTCGCAACCCAGCGCTGGGCACGCCTTAAACTCGGCGGTAAGTCCCCTCTTTGAGGCGTGGCTGGGTAGACCTCACGGCGTCCTCACCTTCCGCATGACGTAGGTTCTCACCGGACATGGGAAGTCCGGGAGATTCCTGCACCGGATTTATGCGGAAGAGACGCCCGGGTGTCGCCACTGTGTGGCAAACCGTGTGGAGCACACGGTGGAGGTGTGCCCTGCTTGGGAAGAGCATCGCCGTGTCCTCGTGGGGGTGATCGGCGGCGGCGACCTCTCGCGCCGGGCCTTGGTTCAGGCCATGGTCTGCAGCGAAGAGGAATGGCAGGCGGTCGCCTCCTTCTGCGAAGCAGTAATGCTTGTAAAGGAGGAGGCCGACCGCATAAGGCAAAGGCAACAGCGCCCTCGCCGTAGCCGTCGCCGCCGCGATCCCGCCGATATCCGGCCACCGTAGACACTGGCTCGCGGACGGTGAGCAATGGCTAGCTCGCCGTCCGGTCGTCTGGTAACTGTCCAGAACGAGTCCAAGTCGTCAACGGCGCGCACTGTTCCCGCGTGCCTCAAGGAGCTGTCAGCAAACTGTAGGGGCCCTTTAGGGTCGAAGCCTTCTGGAGTCGAGGGTTGGTGCGAAAGTGTTACCGCGGCTCTGGAAATAAGGCAAGGAAGGAATGGGGTAGGTTTTTTAGTCAGTAAGAGTCTGACACTGTCTCCCGCTCCGCCCAAGAGCGGGATTCGTCATTGGGTAATTTTCACCTACCATAAAAATAAACATATTGATAGCTGTAATTATATGGATGATCAAGGTGAAAATAAACATAAGTAGGTAGGTGGGGCGGCATTTTTCAGTTTTTGCCCCGCCTAAAAAAAATTGAAGATCCGGGGCTGCTCAACTGTATTCCATCGTCGCTTACCAGCAAGTGAGAGATCAAACGCGAGCCTAAAAAGAAATCCACATTTGTGAGAGCCCAGTGCCTGTTATAAGTTTTAGAAGAAAAAACCATTTTACACTGAAGATTGTGATCATTTGACTTAAATGGAAGTTTTTTTTTCCTTTATTATTAAGAACAAATTTCTTAATAATTGATTACAATCTAGCCTAAGTAAGAGACTAATAAGTAATTTAACTCTAACTTATACAATAGAGGTTTTGTTAAAAATAAGAATAGCGTTCTTTAGCACTTGTATACTCCTAAATGGAAGTGTCGCACAACACATCAACAAAAATTTCAAAATCACATGTAAACTCTTGCGCTGTTCCTAGTTATTATTTATTTATTGGTAGTTTTTTTGTAATTCCACAACAATGATAGAGTCTTATGACGTCAAACACTGAAGAACCGCGTGAAATAAAATAAAATATATTTTTAGAATCAGTATCATTTATTTTGCAGGCGCAAAAAAGTCCTGCAACTTTTTAATTTGTTGATTTATTTTTTTAATGATTTTTATATATTTTTTGTCGTGGAAACTGCTTCATTACACTGTTCGGAGTCAGGTATGCACATTGTCACAAATGATTAAGAAGAAAAAAGAAGTGAAGTAAAGTAAAGCTTTTTTGAAATTACCAACCCAAAAATACTTATAATCGAAAAAACCTTGATAAACGGCATGTTTATACCTATCTCCCGAAAAAATAAGCAAAGGTGTATACGCACTTATAGAGTTAAAAACACATATTATTACAAAATTCATTTAATCGCACATTAATTTTCTTCCTTATATCAAGGTTGTACTTACCACAGGCAGAATGTTGGGGTGCGAGAATATCCGCAGCTTGGGGAACTCCTCGTTGAAATCTCTTTGAATACGCGGCGTGCACTCGCGTACAGCTAAGATCTTCGCTACTATGTCATTCTTCTGCCATCTGCCGCGCCATGTCTCACCTACAACATGATTTAGAGAGAACGTCCTCTAAAAATATGCCTGGCGCTGCTAGGGTAAGTTAAGTAAGTAATCATAAAAGTGAAATAAAACAAGCGCTGACAAATTCTACCCTTGGAAAAACATTACCGCAAGCGTCGGTTAAAAAATGGCTTATCAATATTTCTTTTTCAAGTTAGATGAATACCTATTGTCAAAGAGCGTTTTACTATACAAAATTAAAAAATTTTTTTTTAGACAACAGTCGTAGGTGACTAGCAAATATAATAAACTAGCGACCCGCCTCAGCTTCGCACGGGTACTGATATTGAATATATTATGCATGTATTTTGCACATAAACTTTTCTCTTTAATAACTCGTATCTATTAAAAAAAGCCGCATCACAATCCGTTGCGGACTTTTAAAGATATAAGCATACATAGGGCATAAGCAACTTTGTTTTATACTATGTAATGATAACAAAAAGTGTGTAAATAGTGTGTCATGCTTCTAAAAACGAAATTTGTGAGAGAACAAAGAGAGAGTAATAAAATTCAGGTGCTTGACTTCAGTAATCTTGTGACTTACCTGACGGAGTAACAGCGATCCTAGTGTGCAGCGACAACTCATTGATATTGATGCCCTTGTGGCGCGACAGCGTGGCGTCCCGGCTGCGGGTCTTCAGGCCCAACCACGACTGGTCCTTGAACTGGATCTTCTTCAGGTCTTGACCCTGCTGAGTGGCCAGCTCGTGTAGTCTGTGTAGATAACAGAAAAAAAATGTGTATCACCAAATACCCATGAACGTAAGCAACGCGATGATGTGTAAGTTTAGAAACTAAGTAGGCAATAGTTTGTTAATATAATTAAGGTTGTTGTTAGATTTTGAAATAAATAAATTGTATTGTATTGTCCTACCCCCTAGCCAAGTTACAATCGTTTCGTTAGAGTTAGCGCTCAGAGCTGGCCACGTCCCCAATTACCTTGTTCGGACGTCAGCTCAACAAAGCAATTGGTGGCGTGGCCAAATATAAGCGCTAACTCTAAGCGAAACGATTGTAACTTGGCAAAGGGGGCTGGTAAGGGTTGCGGGTATCCGATGTATTCAAGATGCAGAGATGCGTTAATTATGGCGACAATTGGGGGAGATCCATGTCCAGCAGTGGACGTCTTTTGGCTGAAATGATGATGGCGGCGGAGCGCAATTGAAGACAATTATTTAATATAAACCTTAACTACTTTGACATACGGTCTATAAACACTTGCGCGCATGCTCTTGATCTTGTAGTAGCTTGAAGGCGCTCCGAGCGCCGCATGCGAATTTATACTTTTGTAGACCGTATGTTAAGGTACTTAAGGTTTATATTTACTTAATTGTTATCTTCAATTACGCTCCGCGCCTCCAGAGGTGTGCGCTGGGAGACTGTGAGAGTATTACCAGTCATTCGCCCGGTATAGCCAATCTATCTCTTACCTCTGCACAAGCTGCCCTCTAGTCTTATCCAGGGGCGTGTCCCCATCCTTGTTAGCGAGCGACACGAGAGCGCCGGCAAGCAGCAAGTCTTCGGCGATGGCGGTGTAGCCCCAGAAGCAAGCGTAATGCAGCGGCGAGTTGCCGTGCTCGTTCGTGAAGTTTACGTCAACGCGGTTTTGAAGGAGCTGTCAAGATTGAATGGGAAATGGTTTTTAATACAAATTGTTCTCAACCAAAATATGTACTACTTATAAGTGTTTATGTAGACGCGGCGCATTGGACGTTTGTCGTACATTGCTATAGGTTTGTGCATTTCCTATTTTTTAAAAACTTTGCCCCACACTAGGAATTACTCCTGTGTCGTAGGTATGTTCACAAACATATAAAGTCGCAAGATACCCAGTCAAGGAACACTTATCTGTAGGCTATACAAATATTTGTTCCGTGCAGGAATCGAACCCGCGACCCTCAGCGCAACAGTCAATCGCTTAACTACTGCGCCAGCAGAGCCGTTAAGTTTTTCGTGTAGTGTTAGTGCGTGTGATGACGCTGCTCGCTGATGCAACGTACGACGAACGCTCAACGCACCCCATCTCCGTAAACAAGCCCTAAGGCCCATCGTTCACGCACGCGTAACTTCATAAACGCGTATTCGGCATTATACGCTTGGTCTACATACGCCTGCTTGCAGCTTACTTATGTATGTACTAGCTTTTGTCAGCGGCTTCGCCCGCGTACATAAAATATAGCCTATGTCACCCAGGAGTAAAGCAACTTTCTATAATTGCTAATTTTTTTCCAATCGGACCAATACTTCCAGAGATTACCTCCTACAAACAAAAAACAAACTTTACCTCTTTATTATATTACATATAAGTGTAGATAGTAGAGATAAACCTATTCAATTAAACTCTATCGACAAAGCTGCAATGCCGTGATCTCGTCGCTGCACGCTGGTACTGCATGTCATACGGGCGTAGTTCCTTGAAAGGAAGCACGTTTTTTTTAGCTTAAATAGCAGGAACGTCTTCGTCTGACTGCTACGCTACGTCTGTACTGCGCCCGCGCGTTTTGTTACGCTGTGCTGCTGAAGCTGTCTGTTGCGTTTTAAAGCGTTTATGAAGCTTTTAGATTTTAGGATTGAACACTAGCTACCTCGCGTCGTTTCGCTCCTCTGTCATTCTCAGTGGCCTAAATGGCACTGAAGGATAATGTATACATGTTTTAGTTTTTGTTTACTATTTTTTACTTATTGTAATTGTAGGAGTAGTTACCGAGAATCAATCACACATGTCTATTTATATCTACAAATCAAATCTAAATGGGAAAATTATATTAAACTAGCTGTGCCCGCGACTTCGTTCGCGTGGAATAGTTATTTTGGGCATCATAATTATTTTTGCAAACAACCTCAGCTTTATAAATTATAGCCGTTACCCACGACTTTGCCCGTGTCAATTTCTGTTATTAATTTAAACAATTTAGTTTTTAAAAGAACATAATTATCTAAAAACTTCATAGAGCTACACCCTCCACTTGGGCATGCCATAATCTCGGCGGTAAGTCCCCTCTTTGAGGCGTGGTGGATAGACATCACGCAGGACATGACGCAGGTTCTCACCGGACATGGGAAGTTCAGGAGATTCCTGCGCCGGATTCGTGCGGAAGAGACGCCCGGGTGTCGCCACTGGGTGGCCAGCACGGAGGACACGGTGGAGCACACGGTGGAGGTGTGCACTGCTTGGGAAGAGCATCGCCGTGTCCTCGTGGGGGTGATCGGCGGCGGCGACCTCTCGCGCCGGGCCTTGGTTCAGGCCATGGTCCGCAGTGAAAAAGAATGGGAAGCGGTCGCCTCCTTCTGCGAAGCAGTAATGCTCGTAAAGGAGGAGGCCAACCGCATAAGGCAAGGGCAAAAGCGCCCTCGCCGTAGCCGTCGCCGCCGCGATCCTGCCGATATCCGGCCACCGTAGACGCAGGCTTGCGGACGGTGAGCAATGGGTAGCTCGCCGTCCGGTTGTCTGGTAACAGTCCAAACTGAGACCAAGTCGTCGACGGCGTGCACTGCTCCCGCGCGCCTCAAGGTGTTGTCAGCAAACTGTGGGGCTCTTCAGGGTCGAAACCTCCTGCAGCCGAGGGTTTGTGCGAAAGCGTTATACCGGGGCTCTGGGAATAAGGCAAGGGAGGAACGGGGTAGCTTATTTAGTCAGTAAGAGTCTGACACTGTTTCCCGCTCCGCCCAAGAGCGGGATTCGTCATTGGATAATTTTTTCCTACCATAAAAAAAAACCCTCCGCGCCGCCCGCTAGCAACCCCTCTCCTCGCCCGCCGGCCAGACGCAGCGTCATATTTTGCACATCATGCGACGCGTGTGAATTTTATATCGGAGTTATTTTAAAATTGTAATATCTTCTAAGATGTTCATTGAAAATAAGTGATGTCAAAGACAATTTTGTTCACAATTACATACTCTTAATCAACAACACATTTATTTGGATAAAGTTTAATATTACTATGTTGATACAACTCTAACAAATAATTGGTAATAATGCATTAATTTCGGCCAAATTTTATACCCATAAAAACGGTTCTAGTGAGTTAACCTTAAAAGATAGACATATACTGTCGCGGACATTTTTTTAGATCATTTTAAGAGGAATAATTCTTTCCTACATATTTTTTTGGTATCTTCTACCGTTTTCGCAGCGCACGCAACGGAAGCCCTCAAAGATGAATATTTTCCCCCGTTTTTTCCACATTTTCCATTGTTTCTTCGCTCCTATAAGTCACAGCGTGATGTTATATAGCCTAAAGCCTTCCTCGATAAATGATCTATTCAACACAAAAAGAATTTTTCAAATCGAACCAGTAGTTCCTGAGATTACCGCGTTCAAACAAACAAACAAACAAACAAACTCTTCAGCTTTATAATATTAGTATAGATAACTAGCTTTTGCCCGCGGCTTCGCTCCCGGCAACAGTTTATTCTACTTTACTCCAGTCTACCCTATTCTACCCTGCTCAACCCTAGTCTACCCTTCTATACCCTATTTTGTTTTTTCATAAGAACCTTCTCCTGACAGTAACAAACACAACAAAAAAAGAATTATCAAAATCGGTTAAGCCATTCTCGAGTTTTGCGCTTACCAACACATTTTGCGATTCATTTTTATATATAAGATGAATTAACAAGCCGAAATTAGGATAAACTACTAGTTGATAGCTGATCGTCTGGTAACAGTCCGAACCGAGCCCAAGTCGTCGACAGCGTGCTGCGATCCCGTGCGCCTCAATGAGTTGTCAGCAAACAGAAGGGACCCTACAGGGTAGAAGCCTCCTGGGGCCAAGGGTTGATGCGAAAGCGCTTCCAGGCTTCTGGGATTAAGGCAATGAATGAACGGGGTAGTTTGTTTAGTCAGTAAGAGTCTGACACTGTTTCCTGCTCCACCCAAGGGCGGGATTCGTCATTGGATGATTTTTACCTACCATAAAAAAAGAACTAGTTGATAGCTAAACTGACATTTCCTCAACTACTTACCAGCTGTACAATAGGCCTGTGCCCGTGTGCGGCCGCCAGGTGCAGTGGGGTGTCATCTCCCATGTTAGTGACATTGATCCGGGCTCCACGCCTGATCAGCATTTCCACAATCTTGAGGTGGCCTTCCTTGCATGCCCAGTGGAGTGGACTGAAGTGGTGGTCATCTCTGGAAAAAGAAATAAAGGATGTTTTTGGTGAAAATTTTGCTGTTTGATACAGTAAGTGCCTAATAAAAAAAAATTTAAGACGATTTGAAGATTGTTATCCACGTGTGTTTGTAAATTTGCCGCAACTGCCGCTGGCGACTTCGGCGCGGTTGCAGCGGAGCCGCCGCGATGATTTGTCATTCCATATAAATAAAAAGATGCGCGGCCGCAGCGCGACATTTATTTATATGAAATAATAAAGCAGCGCAATAACCGCGCTGCGGTCGCGCGCCACTTAGCAACTAATTTGAAGGAACCCTATCATTCAAATGACAATGATCCTATTCAGTTTTTTCTTAAATCGCCAGAAATCGCGATTAAATTATCAGATGTACTTTTTGTTGTGAGACTTCTTCAGTAAATGAAAAAAAAAGAATTTAATACAGTATAATAAAAAACATATGTTTAATCTATGCAAATGGATTGCCCTAAGAGTGCTAGACTGTGATTCTACATGATGGTAAGCAGTGATTGCAATTGCTGATGGTGAGGCATACTAGTGAATTAAGAACCTGTTCACTCTAGCCTTGAAGTCACCTAAATTATAATTGTATGGGACGGCAGTAGCCTGTTCAAACGATTTTGACACTTGGTGCAAAGGTGGCACTATAAACGGTTGATGCAGTAAATAGTTCTTATTGTAACCACTTTCTTGCTTTTAATACCATCCTTATGCCTACGGAAGTCAAAATCAAGTCTAATCTAAGTTGTGATAAAAGTATCTTATTGAAAATCCAATTTTATCTTAATCCTTTAGTTAAGATGTCCTGATGAATCTATCAAGATTATATAATCTATACAATATTATAAAGGCAAGACTTTGTATATGTGTGTATATTTATTGCTCCTTTGGATTTCTTTGGATCCTGATTGGGTTTGAATGAAATTCGGTAAGACTGGGATAGAACTTAGGATAACTTTTCATCCTAGTGGTAAGTTACCTAGGGATCATTTTCTATTATTACAAGGACAAAGCCACTGCTAGTGCTAGTCTCATAATGATGCATAGATTTCCTTATTAGGTATGACATAAAGTTATGGGCAAAGGTTGTTTTAACCAAGTACTGTGTGGTTTAAATTATATGACTAATATTTTCCTCAATGAATGAAACCATTCATATTTATAAAGCTAAGAAATCTTTATTTTAAAACATTTATACTTTATTCAAATATAGATGTATAATAAAGTTGTATGCAAAATATATGCTTTAGTCATGGAGTTGTGGATACCCCCGAAATACAAATAGATCTAAACAATGAATCTTATATTATGTAAACTGTAAGAAAAGAGATTTTATGAAAGAAATTCTATATCCATTCAATAAATTACTTTTTTTTTTATAAGTGATGGACAAACATTTGTCTACTATATAATTGCACTAAGATTTATATTATAACTTAAAGAGTGAGTTACTTTAATCAATTTGGATTTGTTTTCACTTGAAGGGAAAAGACATGTAAAATTTTATTATGATACTAGAGTTACGGCTACCTTCTTTTAATTGTGAGATAAGTAATGATATTTACACATTATTAATGAAAAGTACAGAACCAAACTGGGACAGTAAATAAAATAATAGTACAAATAAAATTCTATATGAATGATAATTTTTCAAAGAGGGAGCATTGAATACCTAATACTAAACAAGGAAAAATTCTACATTATTAAAAACATGAGATATTCCAACAGGAAAAAAATAAGATGACCATTGTCAGGTACAAAGTTAATAAGATCAGATCTATTTGTAGCCCAATTAGTCAGGAAGTTTTGACCTACATACAAAACTACTACTTCACCAAAATCATAATTTTTAACTAATTATCTTACTACTAAGGTCAAATACCTGATCTCATACACATACTTATTATTTTTGTACACATCTGACGCATAACACTAGGCCATGACTACATTGTGGGCGTGTTCTCTCAATGCCTTATACGGGGAAACTAGACCTTCCATATGGAGCGTTATTACGCAAATATACTGTGATTATACTCTACTTACCCTTGATTCATATCATGTTCAGTATCATCGAGCCAAACTCGCACCTGTAATGCATTTCCTTCTCTACACCACTGAAATATATCTTCCATGTTTTAACACCAAAATCACTACCAAAACCGCTTATTTATTTACGAAACGCTAGATATCCTAAAGGCACTTGTCACAATAAATCAAGAGAAACTTTAAATTAATATAAATAAGTAAATAATCTAGTGAAAAATAAATGAAATCATTTCATCTGCGACCTGTTTGACAGTTTCGCAATCACCGAAAATAATACTTATATCCTAATATTTTTTTTGTAAGTTGGTTAAAATAAGACTATAACTATCTCTTTCGTGCAACAGTGTTTTTGTATTTGTTTTTCCTTCTTTTCAATAAAAACACAAACTGAATTTTGACGCATAGTATTATTGGGGTTGCCATATTGCGTAAAATAAAACTACATAATATATTAATATTTGATAATTTCTCGAATAACCTCTTGGCTTTTTGCACATCTATGTGCAGCATTACTTTTCGGAATGTATGTTTACAAACCAGCTCAATTCTCTTATGTAATTAATTTGACTCGACATCAGAGTAGATATATGTGTCGATGTATGGAAGAAAACAAATGTGTAAGGAATGAAGCAAAAACGTAGGGCAGAGAAACACTGGAATGGTAGACGGGAAGAACTTTTAGTGTGAAATAATTTTAAATTGTCGGTAACCACCGACAGATTGCTTGAACGCTACGTAACGCGGGGCGCACATCGCGTGGCCACGCCCAGGCGCACGGATGGTCTCCATTGGCCCGCGATGTCAAAGTTCAGCTTGTGCGGCGTGCATGTAGTCGCGTTGAGAAACTTATTATTACGTAGCAAACGTCGACAACTAGCAAAAAAAAAGTTAGTCCACTAGCCAGCGCAAGCGCGCGTGCGGGCGTCCGTCACATAAAGCGGAGCCCCGGAACGCGGCTGCCCGCTGTAACTGCATACTATACAGTTTTTGAAATGTTAAAGGACAGGTTTCTCTGATTTTGATGTAGAAGAAAAAGTCGTTCTGAGATCTTAAATAATATCACAGCTGAGGAGAGCTGTTTAGGCTAAGTGCAATGCTCAAAACAGTTCTCAAATACTTAAACTTTATTATTACTAAAAGTAATTCAGTACAATGTACTACAAGACAATATTATTATTTCTTCGCAAATGTGATTTTCATTGCATGGGTAGGCGTAATCTTGAATCCTTGTAAAGCTTCCTTAGCAGCGGCTGATTGCATTTCATTTGCAAATTCAACAAAGGCAATGTCGTGTCTGTTTGGCACAAGTCGCACTTCTTTGAAACCAGGGAATCTGTAATGAAAGAATACTTTAAGTTTTTTTCTACATGGTAACATTGAATCCAAGTGTCACATCATAACCTAACAAGCTAATGTAAAATTGAATGCAGTAAAATCAAAGTATGCATTACTTACTGGTTGAACAACATGGACAACATCATCTCTGAGGTCTCATCAGGAAGATTGGTCAAGAATAAGATCTGGTTAGGAGGCTGCTCAGCATTGACATTATTGAGCATACCAGCAGGTCCCACATGCATACCAGGACGATTGGCATCCTTGTTCTTCTTCTTCCTGCTATCATCCAGCCCTTTGGGCATTTTCGGTCTCTTTGGTCTTTCTTGGAAGGTTCCCTTGACTTTGGCAATTACATCACTGTCGGTTTTTGAGTATTGAATCCTCTGAAAAGTTGTAAATAAATAATTTAGTCTAGAAACATAAAAAAAATAACATCAAAGAAAAAAAAGATTTTTGTAATACTTACCATAGGTTTGTCATAAAATGGGAAGCCTTGCATACTTCTTAGTGCAACAGTAGCACTGGATATTTCCTTAAAGATAACAAAAGCTTGTCCCCTCATCTTCAATGTTTTTAGTGCCACAATATCCAATATTTGGCCAAACTGAGAAAATATAGCATATAGTGACTTTTTCAGTTCTTCTTTCTTAATTTTTTCATTGAGGTTGTTGATGTAGATGGTGTGGTTAGGTCGAATATCCATTGCTGTAATATAATAGGAAAAAACGTATTAAAAACTTTGATTGTTACCACGATAGATTGTGTGGTTTGGTCGAATATCCATTGCTTTTCCTGTTATTCATGGAATATAACAATATTCCCTAAATAACAGGAAAAAAGTCTTAACGATGGCAACCCTAACATTTTGAGGTTAGGTTAGATTTTAGTTTTTATGATAGTTATATGCTTATAATTTACAGTTTTACTCAGAAAACAATACAATATATAACAAGAACATAGGAACTGGACTTACTCATGTTGAAAGTTTTCAGAATTTCCTAAGATTACGATTTTCGAGCCGCAGACGACGCTCTTTACTTGGGGCGTTTGAAAATAAAACGTGTCAATATTTGTCCCGAATAAGGCGTAAACTAATGACTGATGCTCACTATTGTTAGAAGACTAGAGGGTAACGTTTTAAATATATATTTTTCACAATCCTTAATATTTCTAACGGGATGCCGCCACACAGAATCACAACACACGCCAAGTTACTTCCATAGACAACGAAATGAACGAAATTATTGTGGCAGTGACAGTTATGACAGCTCATACCACAGATATAAAACTCTGTGCACCATAGGCCATAGATATAAAATCAACGCCGTGCACCTGTGGTGCACGGCAGTTCCACACCTAGTTTATCTCTAATCCAAGGAACTTATAAATTCTATTCTAAATATTATCCATGTCCAAAGAGTAAAGTAATATAAATGGAATCTGTGTTATACTAATAACTCCTGCGAACAAACAACTTCCCAGCGTTCCGATTGCGTCAAAAGCGTCTCGCGAATCCGACCAAATTTAACGGGCACAATTTTATGGGCGATTGAGTGTAAGATGTTGCCGACTTGCCGTTACCTTTAGTTGGATTCGCGATACAATCGCTTAAATTTGATGTACCTAATTCGGAACAAGGTCCCGTTTTCGCGCGCTGTGCCTCTGTCAAATCAAATAGCTTGTCAAACATTGTCAACCTGTGAACAATTTGTTTTCAAAATAATTTAGAATTAAATTCTATTGATTTTAAATTAAGTATTTTTCTAGATATACCTACGTCCTAAAGTTTTTGTAACTATTCGCTAATAAGTTTAAAAAAATAGTAAAGGGTGCCTGTTACAAAATGCATGATCTGATGACTGACTTCGAGACAGTGACCCCTGATTTGTGGATGGCAAACGAAGAAGGGTGGAAAGAGAAACTATTGAAATTGCCAAATTGGTTCCAGGTAACATACTATGCGTACTACAATTTTTATTTTATTTTTTTATTCATTTGACCTTTACTTAACCTTACGTTGTTATTTCAAGATTCCGCTGATCAACGCCAATGCTTCTCACAATTTGCCCGATGGCACGCTGGTTCGGTTCCGAGGGATGGTCCAGGACATGCACAACCCTGAGTTTTATTTTGAGCAGTTTGAAGTATTCAACACAGTTACCAATGATATTAAAAACAAAAGTGGAAAGTACAGAGATACAGCTCATATATTGGTAAGTCTTATAATTTTAAACTGTACATAAGGTTAAGAATGAGTCATAATAATATCCTTAAATCTTCTAGGAAAATGAAAAAATCAACTATACAGAGAATCTCAAAAGCTCACAACGTCAAACAATGGTAGTTGTGTCTATGCCTGGTTTTAATGACTGGGCACAGCAGTTGGAAGATAAACAGAACCATTTGAAGCACTTGGAACAGCAGCCAAACACTTCAAAACGCCTCAGTCATGCCAACTTGAAGTTAAAACGAACTTACGATGAGGCAGAAGAGGATTCGGATGCTATGGAAGTGGTTGATGAGGTTGCTGGTAGTAAAGAACCAAAGACTGCTGAGACAGAGACTGGTACAGCCAATGTAGTATCTAGGGAACATTTGTTGAACTTCCCTCTGCCTGATATGCCGAGCAAGTCTTGTATTGTTAAGGTATGTGGAAACTGTTTATAGCCTCTATATACAGATTAAGCCCCAAAAGGACACTGGTGTCTACACACATATTGTCAAAATCTTAATCTTTATTGACCATTTTGTAAGGACACTTGGAAGATTTATTTGATTATTCAGTTGTAATAATAATCACCTCATACCAGCTAACAAAAACCATTTTTTATTTTATTTGATACACTTGTGACTGAGAGCTTCATCATAGGTTATCCCTATCATCATCTTAATCTGGGAATTCATCATAATTATGACTTTTCATTTATTGAGATTCATTTTAGACTTACTGACTTGAATGTTTCTTCACTTTATCTTTGTGTAATGACTATTATGCCATGGGAACTTTTTTAATATATATTTCTGTAAAGAGCCAAACATATTTGCAGCTTTCTTTGGCAGACTGATTTCATTCTACCTAACCCAATTATTATATTTGCATATCTCTTAAGGAATAAAAAACAAGAGGATCGTAAATGTATAATGGAAAAGGATATTTTTAATTACTGTCTAATTTTCATTTCAGCTTTACGATGACAGTGAAAATGTGAAATTGAATGACATGATAGAAGTTATTGGCTTCTTATCAGTAGATCCAGCACTGTCCGGAGAGTTCCAACCAGAGAAGGATCCTCTACTGGACCCCACATCAGAGACAGATGCAGAGACTATCACACACAACCCCCCACCCAGCCTAGTACCACGCCTTCATGCTGTCTATGTCAAGAAGCTAGAACACTGCAACCCCTTGGTTAGGAGTTTTGATCAAGGTATTTATTTTTTTATGTAAAGGTGTTTTTTATTTGTTTTGTTATGTATATTAACCATGGTTGTTGAAATTAGTTTTTGATGTATCTTAATATGACAAGGTATTCCTTTCCTTGTAACTGAACAAGGATATTTTTCAAATCTGGGATTCAACCTATACTAGACATTAAGTAGAAATATACAAAATTAAGTTTGAACAATTAGAATAGAATAAATATTTTTTAATAATTCTTTATCATAATATTACTTTTCCTGATAAAAGAAAGTTTGTAAATCTCTTGTGATAATCTCAGTCCATCTGCTGTACTTTTTTTTTTCATTATTCATTTAGATCAAGAAGCATTTGGATTCTTATTATTTTGAACTATAGGGGCCAACACTGCATAACGCGGATGTCCGCGTGACACCCATGCCATGACCCGTTGCGTGTCACTGCGCATGTTTAGTTTCCAGTGTTTCCAGTGAGCCCTGTAGCTGAAACTGGATTAATACCTGCACAGCTTTGATAGTTCAACTTTAACAGAAAAAAAGAAAATTAAAACAAAAACTTAATGTTTAATTACGAAACAAAAGTGACGCGTCAGCCCGCGACGGGTACCCACGCGGCGAGCCCGGAAGGAGCACTTTTGTATGGGACCGCACGGGGTCCCGCTTTACGCAGTGTTTGTACTAAATGGTTTAACCATTAATGGCCCTTATTAACTCATCAAAATTATATTTCAGAAAGTGTATTAAAAGAAGCAAATTCTGCGCGAGAACACTTGTTGAAAGCTCTAACAGAACTCTTACTGGGGGACAAACTTGCGGCCGAATACCTAATCTGCCACCTTATTGCTTGCATGTAAGTATCAGTTTTGTTTGGCAGATTGGAGAAGAGACAGGAAATGGAGTGCTCACTGGGCAAATATGTTCCTCCAATGTTTGTTCCAGATGACACTGGTCTTTTGAAAATGACCAGTGGCAATACCATTAATGGGTATTTATTAGAACCTTAATGTTTTAACCTTTTTCCAGATACTTACGCCAAGAAACACTGTCCCTAGGTCAGTTCTGCCTGAATCTATCAAACCTGCCGATACAGAAGTATCCGAACTACGCCAAACAGTTGTATGAGATCATCAAACAGTTTGTCACTAAGAGTTACTATTTACCACTTACCATTGAAAACTTGAACACACTCTGCTTGTTACCTAAGTAAGTATGATTTTACACTTCATAATATTTTTTATATATTTTCCATGTTGCAAATCAAATCCAAATATTTATTTTTAGAATATATCAATTTTTTTTTTTAACCAATTTCATTCTATAATTATCAAAACCACCACCATGACTAATGAAGAAAGAAAGAAAAACGGTTTATTTATGCGTAATGACGCAAACTTAAATTTAGTTAACAAACATAACCAATTACATAAGGAAGATATGCACCACATCCGCATCTAATCATTATTTTATCTCCTCAGAAAAGACTACGAATGCAACCGTTTAACAAGTGGCGTCCTACAGCTCAGTAAAGACACCCACCTCATACTAGACGAGACAAAGATGGAGCAGGGACGGTTAGACGCTACAGGGGTCAACAATGTCGCCGCTTTGGGCAATATGATCATGACGCAGAAAGTGGAATACGACTTCAAGTATTATAAAATGGAGTTTGATTCTGATGTGTCTGTGCTGATATTGTCAGAGGGAAAATCTTTGTTACCTGTAAGTTTTGTACTAGCGATAGTTTTGGAAAACAGTGGTTAAAAAAAAACTTGGATGATGTAACTGATTAACTTTATCGTCATTGAAATGTACCATTGTACATTACTGTCAATTGTTTTTTTATCAGATGTATAAAGTACTTAACCACGGTTGTTTACAATTTTACAATCATGACATAATTGAATGCTGCATACTTAGCTTTGCTGGCTTATATACTACTAAGGCTTTGCTGGCCTTCCTCGAGGAGCTGGGGTGGATCGAATGACACATCTATCCCACCCGTACGCAAAATACGCGCTTTAGTCGTGGAGTTGCGGACACCAGCTCGATATACCATACCATTCTGCATACTTTTCTTATTAATTTTAGAATTAGTTCATCTTTATCTAGAAATGAACATTTTGTACAGGTATCTCAAGAAGGTTGAGAACACTGCTAGTCACTGGTAGAGTACTACACCATAAAAAACGAACTTCATAGGCATAATCAAATTTTAATTAACTTGTACTATTAGACAAACAGCACTATAAGCATCTATAAATTTATTCCAGAGCGACTACCATCTCCCTCTTCGCCCTGAAGAGTCTTCGTTGCAAATATTTGACGCCATTGTAGAAGCAGCAACATATTACTTGAAGGAAGACATTATGAATGTCATTAGAAAATACATTACAACTCTGAAGCTTGTAAAGTATACCATTAGTGAAGATTTGCAGGTAAGACTTAACTTTGTAAGCCTGTTTCATCCCACAGCAAGTCTTAAGCGTGTTTAAATGATGTGATGAATGATGTGTGTGTGTGTGTGAATGGTGTGATGTGATGTTTCACATACCCACATTAGCACCTAGTGGAAAACAACCTCCAACAAAAACTTGGTACAAGTTTTTGTGCAAAACTAAGCATTCCATTCATTAACTACTCCGTATCTAAGCGTCATGCTAATTGCGAAGATGAATTAATTTACATTGTTCAGTCTGAAGGGCTACCGACGATATAAAACCCTCCATTTACATATAATAATTTTGTTCCAGTTTGTAGAAGATGATTTCATAGAAATGAGAAGCAAATCTGATTCAGATAATCCTGTGACAGCGGATGATTTGCACCGATTGCTTGTACTGGCGCGACTTGTGAGTCTCTCGCGAGGGCTGGATACCCTCAATAAGGAGTGCTGGGACATTACCAAGAGTATGGAGGCTGAGAGGCTACACCGAATAAAGAATAGGGTCGCTCCTACGTTATAAGCGTGTAGTTTAAGAATAAGGAATGCATTTTTTAAATAAATCGTTTTTGATAATATTTATCGGTTTTTGTTTTCATAAATTCCTTGATACCTTTGCGAAGCCAACATATTGGCTCATGCGTATTCTTCTGTTCTGTGGGCTCATGTAACTATTTATTTATTTTACTTTAACAAAAACTGCTAACCATCAATTCATTAGTTAAAGATATATTAGACTCGCACACTCGTCTCACAGAACTCCAGGCATACTGACATAATCGCCTTCCATTCGTCTGTAAACACATCATATGTGATGTGTTCAAAAAAAAAATAGTTATATGTAACTATTTTTTTTTTCATACACAATACTTTGCATATAATCAAACAAGTGGCACGTTCGTCGATTTTTTAAATGATTGAATCTTTTTATCATTTTCTACCATCGACGGAATGGTTTTTGCATTAGCAACATTATGGTCAAAAGCTGCATTACCATTCCTGAAATAAAAAAGTACAATGACATTTTTGACAAAATCATCGCAATGTCACAGTGACGTGTACGATTTTCGTGAAATGACTTATTGATTCGAGAAATCCTATGAATTAATTTAATAAATTGAAAGGAAATATCTTATTTAAACATGTCGAGTAAAAGCAAATCTTCAGAAGGAAGCAATAAGGTGAAAACGCTCGATTCAGCATGGAAGAGAGCGTTAGTTGCGAATGCCGAATGGCCGGACAAGGTTAGAAATCATATCACGAGACTTTGCTTACATTCGTCAATGAAAATATGATTTATTAATCATTTAATTGTGTTCTGCTCTTTCAGGAAGAGTTTCTAGATGTTATTTACTGGATGCGTCAAGCTATGGGTATTTTTTTGGGATTGTTTTGGGGTCTCTTGCCAATGAAAGGATTCCTTGGTTTATTACTGTAAGTTTTAATTTACGTTGGCCGTAAATTTACCTTAATACTAAATATTTATACAATATTCCAACAAATAAATTCGTATGAGCTAAGAGAATAATAGTAAAAACTCTTATGTTGTTTCAGATTTGTTTTAGTAAATGCAGCAGTTATTTACTTCTATGTTAATAATTTCCAAAATATTGATGAAGAGGAGTATGGTGGCATTTGGGAAATAACAAAAGAAGGATTTATGACTTCATTTGCTGGATTTTTAGTAAGTTAATACAAAATATCTTTGATAAGATAATTAGAAAAATAAAAGTAGGTAGTGGTTTAAAATGCTGGTACTCTGCAGCATGCTGTTAGACTTGACTCAAGCCCACAATACAGTTGGGGCAAGGCTAGACATTTATTATGATGGGTATTAAAAGTAATGCCTACTAAATAAACAGCATATAAAGATAAATTTTGAAGGTTTTATTCAATGCTATTGTTATGTAAATATTTATTATGTGTTTAGTAAAAACATGGCTATTCTTGAACCTAATTTTAACAGTCAGTTTTTGGCTAATAATAATAAAAAAAAATATCTAATTCCAGGTAACATGGATCATTGTCTACACAGGACTACACATTGCAGATAACTTATGAGACACAAAGTAAATCTAACATTGAGTGCTACAGTATCAAACCGAGACTTGCGAGAGAGAGTCCTAGTACAAAATATGTGAACACTGTTTCCAAGTGGTTTCTACTTTAACAAGCTCATTAAGTTTTTTGTTGTCGCTCTTAAGCCATCACTCGGATTGTTTAGGCATTTAAATTTGTTTCTTAGTTTTTATTCTAGATTTTTCAGTCTATGAAAATAAGTGTGTGAATGCTATCAAACAAATATACAGGTGTGATTGGATTCATACTTCTTGTAAGGACATAATATAATATTACATGTACCAACATTCTTGTTATGCGCATTTGAGTCAACGAATTTGAATGTTAATCTATACTTAAATGTAAATAAAATAGAACTTAAATTGCAGAATCATACATTTTAAATCATTGCAGTGCTATTTTAACTTTTATACCATTTGTAAAGCAATATTTGCAGGTTTTTTTTTCTTGATGAAGTAGTTCTTTTTCTCCAAACTTGTATAGAGCATAATTGGCATTCCTTCAAGTTATTAAATAATACTAGAAATAACTTATTCTCTTAATATACATCCAAAATTTTCTCAAACTCTAACAGCCTTTTGTTTTGCCCTTAGACTGCAAATTATTATACACCACAGGTAATTGCAGTTACTCTTTTTGTTTCAAATTGTTTTTTTTTTCAGTTTTTTATTAAAGGCTGCCAATCATTGCAATATTCCTACAATAATTCACATTATTATCCAAAATAATTATTGTATAAATTCAGCACTGCCATTTAAATTAAATTAGGATAGTGTAATTAAATTGAATTGAAAACAATAAGTACAGAGGTAAACTGTAAGTATTATTAAAAAAATACTTTTATTCTGACAGTTTTAGACAAGCAATAATAGTCAGAGGTGGGTACATAAGGCTATAAATAAATGGTTATTTAAAGTTTGTTCAGAGAGCTGATTTGCGTGGAGATTCGCGTGTTTAAATTCTCAAACATGCATGTATGCATCTGGACAAGTTTATCATTCTAGGATTAGAAATCGTTTCTGGCGTATATGTAGATAATAATGCTGTGAATAGAGGAACTGGAAGTGAAGTTAGGTGTTGACAATACTTTTGTCCGCATTTCTGTAGTATTTATTTTATATTATTGTAAGTAAAATCTTACTTGTTAAGTTTATCAATTTTCCCCAGAGTTCAATCGTCAATGTGGTTATAAACGTTATTTATTTTGGAAATGCAATAATAATGGTCTTGTTTGTAATGTTATTTGTTGCGTGTTCGCTCCCAATGAGTTTGCAGTGATATCCTTAATTTGAACAAATATAATGGTTGATTTAATAAAGTTTTTTGTAACTTTACCCTTGAGTTTTTATGGAATGTATACGAATTAACTAAATTAATATCGTAGAGCTTTTCTAGAAGGGGCGAATTATTCTCTGCCAATTGTTTCGCGCGCCAGGACTATACGGACAATATATAATTAATTAGCGAATTTAAAATACGCGCGTAAATCGCGTCCATTTCCATGTACACATAAAGCTCAAACACGCGAGTCGAGATTCTAGACGCCTTTTTGCATCCAGTTGACACGTAAACTACAAAGCGAACGCGACTACTCAATTCCATGTTTCCAACTGTCTAAATAAATTCTACCTGATTCTACGTAAATGAACTGGAATGGAATTCATAGAAGAAGCGAGATTCTAGACAAGCTCTGAGAGGGTGTGCAATTAGTAATTCCATTTTGAAAGTTTTTCACTAATAGTTACCTAAATTGTCGCCAAGTGACTGACAGGACACGGAAGCATAGACGCAGGAAAATCCAATCTTAAACGATCTAGTGACACGCCCGGCTTCGCAAGAGTGCAGGGAGAAATTATATAATAATTGATACTTCAAAAAAATCCATATTTTTCTATGAATCGCTATTTTAAGAATAAAAAAAAGCAATAAATTTAACATCAAATATTTAATCATCTCTCCACGTAACATAAACATCGTCAGTTCTATATCTCTGTGTTATTGTGGAGTCGTTGAAATCCATCGTCGCTCCGGACTCGAACGCCAGGGCACCCGCGTGAGCGATCATGACGCCATTGTCGATACAGAAGCGTTCGTCAGTGGCGAACAACTTGGCTCCTCTTTCCGCACACATCACTCCCATCATCTCTTGTAGACGCTCGTTGCAACCGACACCGCCTACTATAAGAACCTGAAAATGAAATGCCAAAATGATAGCGATTTTTTTTATGGTAGGTAAAAATCATCCAATGACGAGTCCCGCTCTTGGACGGAGCGGAAAACAAGTGTCAGACTCTTACTGACTAAACAACCTACCCCGTTCCTACATCGCCATACATACCAGGGCCAGAGCCTTCCTTTTCAGACGCAAACCCGTGGCCCTAATTGGCTTCGACCCTTCTACAGGGTCCCTACGGTTGCTGACAACTCCTTGAGAAAATGATCGCTGTGGGAATCTTGAAGACGATTTTAAGGACCGTTTTTGTTCCGCGACAGTGAAACAGTTTTACGTCTTACGACCACAGTCTTTTTTCCAAAAAGCAGTTTCCGAATAACTTGAAGTAATTTTTTATTTTACTATAAAGATAATAAGGTTGAGAATCCATAGATTCAATTATCACACTAGTCGCATTCTTTCGTTTCAAAACCTATTCTCGCAATGAAAAATAAACTATGGCTATGAAATACATTACAAATTTTATTGCCATTCTTAAACCGTCCTCAAATTAGTTGCGACCACGGTTGCGAGTGCGACAGTAAACATTTTCTGCAATTACTTCAGATTTTGTAATACTGTGACGATAGTGTCGCCTTCAAACCAGTCGTGACGTGGATCATCTCTGTCGCAAGACGGTTGCGTTTCCACTGACAAAATGCGATTTCTTTTCAAATCCGCACTCGTGCTAATAAGTGCGCAACCAGCCCCGATTCCATTTTATTTAAAATTAAACATATTTTTGTTGTTTTATGATTACCTCATCAGAGCCGCAGTGCGCCATAGCACGCTCAGTAATTTCCACCAACATAGCAAATGCAGTCTCTTGTAGTGAATAACACAAGTCTTCAGGAGTGTAGTCTTTTAGAAGTTCATCAATTTTATCTTCCATGTATGATAGAATGCCAGAGAAACTAACATCCATACCTGAAATAGAAAGTACTTCATAAGACCATGCATAATAAAAATCTTTGTCTAGTTTTGCCATCACTACTGCTGAACATGAGATCCTAGGTTTCAAAGTGCGGTAATAGTACATTGTTATACGAGGGATGAAAGTTAGTTATTTAGTCCCGAGAAATTTCTTGGCGACCGAGCGAGAGCGAGGTCGCTAATAGTTCGAGGGACTAAATAACTCTTTAACCCGAGGTAAACACTGTGCTTTTCATTACGAATACGAGGAAAATAAAAATAATAATAAAAACCTGAATCGTTGTCAAATGTATTCCTGT
This sequence comes from Mythimna loreyi, assembly GCA_029852875.1. Lineage (NCBI taxonomy): Eukaryota > Metazoa > Arthropoda > Insecta > Lepidoptera > Noctuidae > Mythimna > Mythimna loreyi. Next base: position 17,788,927 of record CM056780.1, on the reverse strand, counting down.
TTTTAGGTAGGTATATTTCTTTTGATTTAGGCGGTAAGTGGTTTTCTCCTCAAAGAATCTTGCGTTAAATTTATAACTGAAGCTGATGAACTTATCTTGTTAATACAAATTTCTTATAACAGAGATTTAGCAAAATGTAAACAGAACTGTACACCTCGAAAAAAAAATCAAGAAACTTAGAAAGACCAAATCGGGCACAGATTATAGAGAGACTTTACCCGCCATTTAGTCGTCGTCTGGCTATTCAGTCAATATTTTTCATTTTATCATTGTAAAAATTGGTCAGGTTAACATTTTTCTCAAATATAATATTAGTTTTAATGAAATAGTTGAAAGTAAATTAAAATAAAGTCATTAAAAAAAGTATTCTTAAATTATTTCTATCTCTATGTCATTTTAATTGTACTGGCAGTATAAAAAATCGGGTCACGGTTCAATAGAACTGTCAAAATAGAACTAGTTTTTTTTTAAATATTTGCTTTCTAAATATTAAAAAAACAACTGTCAGTTGTAAAGTAAACTCCCTAGGGAGTAAAAGTACTTCTTCCAACCCTGTCCGCAGGCAACTTAACACCTACTTTCAGAGTATGAGTAATGAAAAGGATATTTTATACTTGGAATTTCTCAGTAACAGACTGGAGTATGGATTTTTAGCGATAGCAATAGGTTTCTCTAAAACGTGCACAAGTGGTAGTCCAAAGGCCCCGACTTACGAGTGGTACGTTGTAGGATGAAATCTAGGCAGTCACTTTACTTCGTTAATTTGTTTCATTACCAGTGTTCTAAAAACGAGGAAAGCGGTCTGCTCAGGAAAAATAAAAACATCGAAGATACTCACTACCTGTGAATACACAGAGCCCACGAGTTAGATTACGGCCAGTTCTCTGATAAGTAAGCCTGACTGAACACAGAGTGTGTTCCGCACACCTCCGTTGAAAAGAATGGATTCACCGACCAGACGGCTCTTATATCTAGTCCGGGCAACTGCCCGACAGATGATTTCGAACCACTGACTGCAAGTTGCTTGACGTTCTCTAATTGCGTGATGCAGGATGTGGTATTTTTTGTTCCTATTTGGTACCAGACGTCGCTACAACTAAGTGACAATATGTGGCTATAGGTAGACCTCGGCTTAACTCTTCAGAGATTACAAGTGTGGTCTTATGTAAGCTTGATACTTGTCCTGACAGATAAATTAATATTTATATAGGATGACTGGTAAAACATTTATGTCCGCCTAACTGAATTGGTTATGTTTTTTTCGCGATTTCAGGTTACGTATTTGAGTATTTATCACTAAGTTACCAGTCTCAGTATTGGTCACTAAATTTCAGCATAAATACCTTTTACACAATAAGGAAGTTGATAGTATTTCTTTCCCTTTTTGGCCGCTTGTTCGATGTTGTAACCTGGACTTGGAGCATTAGATAACTTTAGCACTCTTGCAAATCTGAAAACATAAAAATTTGGTACTACTTATTTTTTAAAATTGGGAAATCTTAATTACTTGGAACCTATATCTAGAATTTTAATTTATATACACTAAACTAACAGGATGAAAACATATTTCATGGATTTATGTCCTCTATTTAAACCTCTGATACACCGCATTATTTGTGTGTACTAGGTACCTGAGGAAGAATATTCATTCCTCTTTTGTAAAAATGCTAAAAAGATTTACTCTTGCGCTATTGGTACATTCACAAATGTGAAAACACATACTTACACCAGTGATGGGCAAGTTTTCTTAATGGGAAGCCAGAAACTCAGCAAAATGTTTTTTTTTTTCTATAATTGTATAGAAAAGGAAATACAATCTATAATTTTGTTCCAAGGTATGGCCTTGGAACAAAATTTTTTTTTATGCTATGGTTGTCGTCTGCATATGCGCAACACAATCATTAACTACGTGGCTAGTCTAGCTGGCTCTTTTTCCTATTTGTCTATTATTCTCCTAAGTAGAATCTATATTTCTAGACTTCTAAATACAACTATTATGTGCCATATACTATCCATGTGGAAGGACCGTCTCAGCATGCGGAATTAAATTCTTTCGAGGGCCGTACTTTGCCCATCACTGACATACACTATACACCCAAATCTAGAATAAGTACCTACCTATAGGCTGTACTAACTTATAATTTGATCTCATAACTCAATGCAGCATGGTAACTACCACTATGCACTGCACTGTGCCATCAAATATTCATAACATTTTTGCAATTTTGTTAAATTGAACTGGTTTATAAAATTAGTTTATAGCTTCAAGGTAATTGAACCTACAAACTTACCGGTCTAAACAGTTGCCCATAGCAATATCAATAGTCTCTCCAAATATCCTGTACCTATTTCTGGAGTAAGCTATGATCTGTGTGTTGCCGCCACTTACATACAGCACAGTTGGGTTGTTAGCTTTCGTGATCAGCCTGCCCATTTCTATGTCTGTTACATTTGCTAAGGAAATAATTGTGACAGCATTATTCTGTTTGTAAAGCTCTTACTGCATTTTAGTCTATAATAGCTAAGAAAAGGAGATGAAAAGAATTCAAAGGGGTTTGGGTAAAGTTGGCGTCGTTTTGAAGTTGAGCGGCCATTAATGAAACTTGCATACTATTAAAGAATAGAACAAAACGATCAAAAGCTATTATGGATACATTTCTCTAAACCATATCGGAACAGAGATATTTGTCTTTGAATTAATCATCAAAATCAAAGACTATTTCACTTTTTTAGGTTTGAGCCATATTGTTTCACGAATTTAAAATAAAATAAATCAAATAATAATATAATGACGAAAACGAATGGACCGAATGCTCGATTACTGTGATCTATGGGCAAATGGAGTGGCGCGCTCCGGCGAATAAGGGAATTTGTTCCACAGCACCTTGGCTATAATCATTTAACTCGTCAAGATGTTATCTCGAGATGTTTAACAATCCCTAACACGTTATTTGGTAATCCTGATGCTTCTTTGACTCAAAGGAAGGCCATAATTATATTAGATGGCACATACATTTATTTGCAAAAAAGTAGCAATTATTACTTTCAGAGGAAGTCATATAGTTTACACAAGTTCCGGCATTTATTAAAGCCTTTTTTGATGGTTTGTCCTGATGGCCATATCATAGATATATATGACTTATATGAAGCAACTAAATCCGATGCGATGATCCTCTCAGAGATCATGAAGAATCCAAGTGATCCGTTTCATTGGTTCTTTCACGAGAACGATGTTCTTATATTAGACAGAGGGTTTAGAGACTGCATCGAAGACGTGGAGACATGTGGATACAGTGCATATATGCCTTTATCTAAAGATGATAATGAATACCAACTTACCACACAACAAGCCAACGATCCAAGAAAAGTAACCATGTGCCGTTGGGTGGTTGAAACCATTAATGGCAGATTAAAAAATCAATTCCGTCAGCTTCCGTCGCAGTATTTCAATGTAGCTGCAAGCCATCTATTTGACGAAATAAGAATAGCTGCAGCATTATTAAATGCCTTTGGGGTGCCACTGAAAGATCATAGGCTAACGGAGCAAATAATAAATCGAATACCTCACCATAGTCCTTGGAATCAATTAGGCGAGTATGTCATTGCCAATCATCTAAATAGAAGAAGGGCTGATTTTGAACATATGAATGCCGAAGTTCCTGGACTGGATGACTTTCCTATTTTAAGTGCTGATGATTTAGTTATCTATGCACTTGGAACATACCAAGTACAACAAGCTCGTAGTTACTACGGAGAACATATAAAAAGCGACGGTTCGTATGTAATAGAGGTATGCAGAGAACCCAATATTAATGATTTTTCGGTGGGAACCTTCAATTGGATTAATCCGTGGCTTCTACGAGGCAGAATACACTCCAGGCATTCATCTAGACGGATATATTATGTATATATTCTCGTAGAAAGAGCTACACAAGGGCTAGATGCAATTTTGGGCCACTATTGCTCATGCATTGTTAGAAAAAGGACCTTAGGCTGCTGTTCGCACGTCATGTCCATTATATGGTACATGGGATGGGGCAGATACCAAAATAATCTCACTCCGCCGGCACAATTTTTTAAGATACAATAATTCAACATGATATTGAGAATGAAATGGATGAAGAAAGTTAAAAAATGTGTTTTTACACTTTTTACTTATCATTTAATAAAGTCTATTGTAGCATATTAATGTGTTTTTTTTTCCAAGAACCAACACTAACGTCACTGTAACAGACAGTCGTATAACAGCAAAACCAATATCTAATAACAACCTTTTATAAATAAAAGTAAGATTTCTTTACGAAAGACTAGCTAATTAAAGTATTTGTACTCGTATATTGACGACTTTTTTAAAATCTTCAAATGCAAATATCTTAAGTTCGATATCACTTAGGACAAAACTAATTAAACATATATGTGTACTTGTCATAACACAATAAAAATACACGAAAAGTATTCGTGGCCGCTAAAAAAAAAAATGACGCCACTAGTCCATACAAAGTTACTCAAACCCCTTTCAAATTTTAGAGTACATGATTTTTCTTAACTAAATGGTGTCCTTCAAACTGCCAAGTATCAGTCTTTGCATCTCCAAAAATTATTTATGCAATGATGATTTGAAACTTTTCTTTGTTAAAGTAGGATTCAAAATTTCTTAACATATCTTTGGATATTCAAGCAAAAACAATAAAAACAACATTTTTAGAAAAGAGACAGTTTTAAGTATTGTAAGCCTCTTATCAGAAAAGCCGTAGGGAATCTGCAAAAGGGTCAAAGCCTAGGTATGTCATAATAATTAGTTTTGGTAGTCTAATAATTTTAATGCCAAGCTTTTTATTTTGATTGAATGACATACTGTAGTCCTGGAAGACAAAAGGCAAATGAAGGACACAATGTAGGTTTTTGCTGACACTCTCTCCTGCTCCGTCCTAGATCGAGAAGTAATTGGATAATTCCCCATATAAAAAAAGGGTTGTGTAGTCATAACCATAGGACTTTCCAGGTAAGTGTGCAGATCTACGCAAGGCGCAATGGCTTCTTAATTGTCTCTAATTATGACATGCAAATAAGAATGTAGAAGTTGCTGTAAGCTAGTCTATACAGGAACATTAAATAACACCTACTTAGAACACAATTATTATTATTATAATAAAAAGGATACGTCCAATGCAATGGTTAACTCCTAAAATTGGTTTCTTCCATAATTTGGCGCAAGTCCTGGCTACAATGGCACAGACCATCAAGGGGGCTCCCATACCCGGCCCTTTGGTGTAGCAGACCACATCTATCTGCTGCGGAGTTATACAAGCCTGCTCCAGTGCTTCTTTTAGCACTGCATGGATATTTTGCCGATGATGCTCAGCCGTTTCTCTCGGAAGGAAGCCTGGAAATAACTAAAATAGGTAAGCCACAATCCACTTTACTGCCTAACACAATTTTTCAAAGTATGTGTTTATATTACGAGATTTCTGGCGAAATATGGGTGTAAATTCTGTTTAATCTTTTGATAACAGATCTGTGATGTTATATTATTAAAAAAAGTATTCATGTGTAAACTTTTTCTGGTTAATATTTGCGATATCTATAAAACTAACCTTCTCCTGCCGGTGTAACATAAGTTCTTCTACAATTGGAGAGTATTTCTCCGTCTTTCACTATACCAATGCCAATTTTGTTAGCACTTCCTTCGAACCCAATTGCTATAACCATTGTAGAAAAGGATTTCTGCTAAACAATATTAAATAGGAATTCGAGATTCTCGTGTTTTTGAAAACAAACCTGAATCAGATAACAGATTGTCAAAGTCAATTTGACATTGACTGACAGTTTAGATTAGTGATGCCAATCGTTATTTAACATTTCTACCATTTCAATAATTTTTTTTTCTTTAACAAGTGCTTTTTACGAAAGCCAGATTTGTAAGAGTTCATGGACACCTTAATTATATACTAAAATTAAAAGTATTGGCTAAGAAAATTCAAAACTTCTACAAATGAATAGGTATAGCAGGAGAGTCTAGACAATCTTTGTGCTAACTGCAAATAAGGGCCATTGCTACAAGCAAGAGTCTGGGCTCTCGCATAGCAGTGTTACATCGAGGCTTGCGGGCAGCCCGCATGCTCCTGCCGCTACGTAATAATACATTATAGTTCGCGGTGTCGGTAATTCAACTTTGACAGTGTGCATGTACACACTGTCAAAGTAGAATTACCGACACTGCGCAGGTAAAAATTCGGTTTCTGCTACGGGAACCGCGGTAAACTTCACACGCGACAGCATTCTACGCGGGCTTACGTTAGAGCCAATCTAACAGATTATGCGGGTTTTCGAGAACTGACCTCAAAAGAAACAGAAATAATGATTGAAGCTTTTCAAGCAATTTAATTACGAAATAGATACACAAATGTATAATAATAATCAATTTTACGCTTATGCTACTAAACTAGGCTCTTCAATGACTTCGTCTACGAAATCAGCTAACATATCTTCAACACTGATCTCTTTGCTAGTTATTTTCACTTCTATATTATTTTCATTTGGCGCTACATCGTGACCGTTTTCTTTCGGCTCTTCAATTTCATCTTCTTTAGTGTTTACGGCAGAAATTTCTATCTCAACTTCAAGGGTATCTTTGGCGGGTTCTTCTTGGGAAACTACAAGAGCTTGGCCGCATGTTATTTGCACGTCATCCGTGTCGTTTGTACTCGGTAGATTTTCATCATCCAGCTTCTCTAGCACCACTACTTTGCCCTGTGTGTTAGAGGCATCATAGGCTATCTCCATTGAAACTGGGCTTTTGTCACCTTCTATAGTGTCGGCTGAAGTGTTTAGAGGAATTTGAGTTTTAGCTTCATAGATAGAAGGTTGTTCGGTTGGCTCACTCAATTTTCTTTTTCTGGTATTCCGATAAGAATCTATAGTATCCACTGAGTCTTCGACTGTCACAATATTATCTGTGGGCTCTTTGCTATCTTCGCTAGTTTTCTGACTGGACTCTTCTGTTCCAGGTTCTGGTTCAGGCAGTTCTTCCACTTCGTCCACATCCAGGTCTTGATTTTCTTCGTCGACTTCTTGAACATCGTCGTCTGAGCCATCAGGAATGACTACGGATACTTCAGAGTCACTGCTGATGCTAATTTTTTCCTCGTCTTCAGCCAGGCGCGGTATCTTGTTCGCCGGTTCATCATCTTCTTCCTCTTCACGATATATTGAATGCAGTGCTTCGTTCGATAATCCAGGCCCTTCCTCAGAGGACAAATCTTGGCCACTGTAAAAAAAAAAAAACAAGTCGATGTTAAAAAAAAAGTTTCTGCATGCAGCTTCGCCAGCTTGCAGATTGGTTTAAATAGTATTTGGGTGGAATGATCTAAGAAGGGAAAAATTTTATATTCATCAATCAAAGTAGATGTTTTTTATCTGTTACTACCGACCCGACCCAGCTTCGCACGGGTACTAATATTGAATATATTATGCATATATTATAATATTAAAAAAAACCGCATCAAAATCCGTTGCGTATTTTTAAAGATCTAAGAATACATAGGGACAGCGGTAAGCAACTTTGTTTTATACTATGTAATGATTTCTAGTGGATCTTCAAATAAAAAACGTGTACTCTACTAAAAATAATACTCGCCTTAATTTCTGTCTATTTTCCTCGGATAGTTCCTTTCTCTTATTCTTGTCTGCCTTAGCATCAGGTATTGCGTCAAGCACGAAGCTTATCGACGGAGGGGAACAGTGCAGGTGCAGTCGGATGTCTAGCAGGGCGTGAGAACAGAACTTCTTTATCTGGGGAAGAAGTAAGCGATTTAGTCAAGCATAAAATAGAAGAATAGTGGTGGCCCAGGAGAGCTGCCATAGCTTTATGCTGAGCGTTCGGCCGTTTTGCGCGGAAGTGGCGCATATCTTCCTTATGTAATAGGTTATGATTGTTTATTAGTTTTAAGTTTGCGTCATTACGCGTAAATAAACTGTTTTTCTTTCTTTTCTTTCTGCGGTGGTCTCGTGGCAGCCCCAGCTTAAAAGTTGTGTTGTGGAGTAAAACCCAGCCAGACGCATTCATCATCATCATCATTTCAGCCGAAAGACGTCCACTGTTGGACATAGGCATCCCCAAGCGTCGTCACAACGAGAGGTCCCGTGCGTCTCGCATGCATCGAATTCCAGCAACGCTGACTTTCATTACAAGTTTTTATAGCAGTGTTTTATACTTATATAATTAAAACTCTTCAAGACGAATCACACGAGCCCAAACTCGACGTGGTTGTGCCGTTTAATTACAGAGTTCCATGGCTACCTCGCGATTACATCATCAGATGAGCTCTATGTCATCATAATATTGCATTGTCATGCGATTTACACCTGCATGCAAAATTGCAGCTCAATTAGTTGAAGATATCTGCTCCAAAATTGAGTTGGTAGATTTGAGTCGAACATACATAGTTAGGTACGTTGCAAGCTAATAAAAAGCTTGTAAAAAAGAATATAATTTGCTCACCTCATCACAGCGATTATTAACAAGCGTACTGTAGAGTTGCAGACAGTATTGCGTGGGTGGCGGCACAGTGGTGGGCGTGTTCTTGCGAGCCGCCTCTAATGTGCGCAGCAGGCTCACCGCGCGTACTGCGCTGTACGCGTCCAAGTTGTAGCACTCGCGGACTAGGCGCTCTTGGAATGTCTGACGGAGAAAGGAAACAAAGTGTTAAGGCTCATATAACTACTGCATATAACTATTTAATAAAAAAAAATAATTTTAAACAAAGTTTAATAGATGTCTAGACGAGGTCGTGCCGGACGATGCAATGGCCGCGCGCCGGTCTCGGGGTCGGCGCCCCGCGCTGTCCGCGTCATCGATGTGTGTGTTGACACAAAGGTTATATTTGAATGTAGAATTAGAGTTAGGTATCAAATTTTGTAAAATGATACTCTATATCTTATAACAACGGAGCTTAAATTCCATTACAGTCTATTTTTTTGTAGTCCTTTTAATATAAATAGTCTACGCTATCGATACCTGATTAGGTGGCAATCATCAAAATTTCAGCCGTAAGATGACCACAGCTGGGCATATGCCTCTCCCCAATTGTCGCTAAAAATCGACACAAACTCAAACTCATTTCAAATAGACCATTTACAGGCACTTTTGAACTGTCAAAATTGAAGCTAATTTGCACGTTCCAAAGCGTAGATCTCTATGGAGAAGAACGTGCAAGAAACTCCGTAAATACACATCCAGCAGTACCAATTTAACAATATGATTAATGTTGTAATGTTGTACAGCTGTAATTTTCCAAAATAATTAAATACGAAAACATAATGGGAACATGTTTTTTTTTTATTTTATTTTACCCCAACCTAAAGCCATCACTATAGAAAAATTGGTGTATTTTATACAAATAATAATTATCAAAAGAAGCAAATCATAATTGTTTTAACAGCTCCTAATAGATACCGGACTGTTTGTATTTCGTGCGAGAGAGATAGCGCTCTGCGAAGCCGAAATTAGCCGATTGTCTCTTTCCAAAGGTCGATGTGCAATATTTATTGCCGGGTACTGTATATCAGCTAGCTGTCGAGATTCGTATAGCAGTAAAAGTTTAGCTATAAGTTTCATTAAATTGTAGCTGTCCGCTTCCAACAACTAGCTAGATCTAGCTATAAAGTAGCTAAATTGGCATCACAGGTACCCAGCGCGGTCCACCTTATGGTAGGTTGTTGAGTACCCCTATTCGAGCACAAAGTCACCACTAAAACGTTTCAGACCTATCGACCGCCTGGGGGCCTAGACAGGTGACAACAGCTCCGTGTCGAAGTGCGATTTCCCCTTTCCGATGTCGTTACGATCGTTTCGTTAACGTTGAACGCTTCGAGTTGGCCACGTCCCCAATTCCTTTGTCTGAAGTTATCTCAACGCTTAGTCACATAATCAGAACAAAAGGATTGAATGGATGAACAATTCCAAGGGTTTGACGTTAACGAAACGATCGAAACTTGGCCTCTGCAGAGCTTCTGTTACCTTCTTGTTTACATACCTTATGTGTAGACGGTTTCAAATAGATGCCACAGACGGTAAGGAATGTTTCAGCACATTCTAGAGCTGCATTAGCGACGTCGTCGTTTGATTCTTGACACCTGACAATACAAATGTTTATTTAAATTTATATTTTTAGACAGACGGTTTTAGATGGCAGTTGTTCATTGTTATCTTTACTCGATTTGTGACATTCTTGTCTAGCTTGTATTACGAGGTATAGATAGGAGTACAAGGATGATCAGTTGCTTTCTGTTTATTAAGTTCAAAATTCGAGAAAAAAAAAAGACAAAAGGAAAAGAATTTAGAATAACAAATTCTATAAGTCGTAGGTACACGACAACACATCATGAAACAGTATTTATATTTAGAGGTATGCGAAACAAATTGAAAATCCCGCACACCTACCCCTACCCACCACTTTGATCCTTGACTTGTCATAGGTAAAATATATTTATACGTTACCTATGTCTGATCTGGACAACTGTCCGATAGATGATTTTGAGGTGCTCAAATTGTACAGAAAACTTAAATTGCACGATGGAGGATTTAGTTTTTTGTTCTATGTGGTGCCATAATGTCGCTACTTATACTTTGTGTTTTAACCGTTTTGCGATGTCTGTCGTGAATAAAAGTATTTCTCTTTTATTCTATTCTACTCATATTATATTAAGTACTAACGCATTAGTTTTATTCTTGTCGCCTGGCATGTGACTAGCGATGGCACTCTGCTGTAGCGTCTGGTTCGCCAGCTTCCTCTTGGCCTTTTTACTCAAGTTTTTAGTATATTGGTTACTGGCCTGCAAAAAGAATAAGACATTTAATTTTTTAACAGTTTGATAAATAACCTCCTATTTTTAGTTACAGGATAAAGGAAATTTTGTTTAACATAATTTAAAATGGTATTTTAAAGTCATTTTAAACTTTCAAGCGAATGCATGCAATTAATGAAATTTCTTTATGTTTGTAAGTATAGGTTTGCTGTAAGAAAGCCCAACTATGGGTTAAGCTTGCCTGTGTATATAACCCATTTTTTATTTATAATAATGTAATTTATTTACAATAAAGAATATAAGAATGCTGGCGATCGCACACCTATTGTCTTTATATTGTGTCTCTAATGACGATATTCGACTAATTAAGTGGTGTTTCTATGTGTTTAGGGTGGCCAGTTTCATTAGCCTTGGTTAGATTTTGAAATAAACAGGCAAATACATGATTTTCTATTCACACTACAAATATAATTTCATTTAACTTACAGTGAGCTGAACAATCTTCCTGACTGGAGTGATATCTTCAATGATGTGTTTGGTGAGGTCATCTTCCCAGGAGCGGCCCCGGCCTTCGTTGGACAAGCGATGCACGTGTAGCGTGCTGAGCCACTTGGTCAGGCTGTTGTAGGCGGTGATGCGGACTTTTCTAGAAAATTATTTAATTAAATTAGTAATACTTGAAATTTTGGAATACTAAATTGATCATAGGTTCTCGCTCGTCGTCCGGTGGTCAGGTAACAGTCCGGACCAAGCCAAGTCGTCGACGGCGCGCTCTGTTCCCGCGCGCCTCAAGGAGTTGTCAGCAAAGTCGTAGGGACTTTGCAAAAGGGTCGAAGCCTCCTGGGGCCCAGGGGCTCTTTCTGAAAGGAAGGCTTGGCCCCAGTGCGAAGGGCAGAGAAGGAACGGGGAGGGGTATTTAGTCAGTAAGAGTCTGACACTGTTTCCCGCTCCGCCCAAGAGCGGGATTCGTCATAGGATGATTTTTGCCGACCATAAAAAAAAATCACAGGTTTTTAGTCCGGTGTTTGTCATTGGACGAAAAGTTAAAATGTCTAAAACATTGACAAAAACAATCAGAAAAATGCATTATCCCGATTTTTTATTTGTCAATAACCTAGTCCTTAAATATAATAACACTAGGTATATGTGAACGCGGCAAACTCAAAAACTACTGATCCGATTCATGAAGAAAATTCACGTGTATAATAAATGCGTATTATAGTAGAGAAAAGACAATTTCAAAGTTTTGTGGGATTCGCGTGAAATTGGGGAGAACTAGAAGAGGAGATTAAATATTCATCTTGTTTGCAGTTTACAGATGAAAATATATAGAAGATTAAAGACTGTATGTAATATATGTAGATAAATGGTACAGCAGCAGAAAAAATACTTCTATCGATTCTAGAAAATGGTTTTGAAAATGAGTAGATATATGGCATGAACGTACGTCATAAAAATTGATCACGCAAGAGAATTGTTACCTTGACTCCTCACTAGGGTTTTCAGAGCTCCACTTCAGCGTCTGCATCACGGATCGGAACACTAGTCCCGAGAATGGAATGAGATTTGGCCCCAAGCTGTCAGACAAAACAATTCAATATTAATTACACTAGCAAATATAATTAAATATAAAAAAATTATTAGATACCTTCTCCCGAGTTTTGTGGATCAAGATGGAGTATACAATTTTTCACTTTGTGTTCTACGGCGATGGTAACTGTTTCGAACAATCCCGATGTCCTAACAATCATCGTTTTATGGTAAATGTTAAAGCAAAGTAATTCATGTAAGGTTGTGAATATCATAACACAAGTTCTGCTTAGCTTGGGACTAGACGGCGTTGTGTGAAAGATGTGGAAAATAAAAGTATGTAATATGGCGGTTTAAGGAAAACTAATTACACACAGCGCCATGATTCAACACCACCAGTCTGATATATGTTTTAGCTTCACCCAGAGAAGTAATTGGATAGCTCTCTATTAAAAATAATACAGATTCAGTTCAGCTCACCATAGTATGATAGCATCCAGAGTCCTCAGTGCTTGTGTCTTGACCGTGGCAGCTTCAGCAGCGTCCGTGTTGATGCTGCTGGACACACTGAGCGCCTGCACGACCACTTCTAGTATCAGCTGCGGCTGCACTGGCTTGGCTACTGGGTATACCTCTCTGTGGATTATAGTGATGAATTAAAATATATACATGGCTAAATTTTGATTGTTTTGACCCTTTGACCGCTAGAGCAAATGCATCGCTGTGCCCTCGAAGTCGCGCGCTTTTTTTGATGAAGTTATTTTAAATATTACGTGTCAGATTAGACTATATCAGTGCTTAATGCGTAATTATAGTAGTCGAAATCAGGATGAACTGTTATAAATGTTTCTGATTTATAAAACCTACATTAGTCACGTTTTATTCGTCAGTAAAAATGAAGTGCTATATATGCTAGTGCAAGTTATTGAGTGACGCTTTAATGCTTCCTCGACGGTCAATGGGTTAATCTCGTAGAGGGTCGATTAGTTACATGAAATACTATAGATTCTTTTTTTTCTAGCTGTCCCACTGCTGGGCAAAGGCCAAGTCCTTCCAAACCTTCTTCTCCAGCGCCGTCTCGGACCAGACGATTATCGATTCTTAAAGATAAATAAAAAATAGGACATTTTTTTTAACTCGAATTCATTACGCATGTACGAAATTAATAATCTCTTTGACTCTTTGAATAGCGTGATATCTATAATAGGTGTGCGAACGTCGGTTTTCGCTTGGGGCTTGAGTAACGTAAACGTAATTGTACGTAAACGTCAGCTGAGCAAGCCAATGACGTGCAGGTAGTACGCAATGACCAAGAACTATCTATATATATACACAATTTTTTTGATGAAGACAGTTTTATCTTCCCTGTCAAATTTTTCTCTAATATGTTCTTACAAGGTTTTTATGTCTGAATGAAAATATACCTACAATCAAGTTTGTATGTGTTCACCACTTAGGTATTATTCAAATCTTTAACATTGTTGCAATGATTTCATCTCTTTTGTTGACTGTACTTAAAAAAATACTTACACAAGCATAGCTTGAATGAAGACAAATATATTCCTCAGTTTATTACTTAGCACCAACTTCTTGTCTTCACTGCTAGATCCATGTGCTTTCTTTACATTCAAAATGTTAGACAGAGCTTTTGTCAGAGCACTGTTGGCTAGGAGCTCCACATCTTTTTTCTGAATAAAAAAAAGAAAAATAAATTGTAATGCAAACCAAGTGAAATTCTAAATTCTTGGGACATGGTCTAGTCCCAAGTTGAGGAGAGCTTTTATATATTTCTAAATACATACATATTACAGATAAATTATACTGAGACACAATAATTATAATGATTGAGCTCATCACACAACCAACAAGCCTGGATGGTAATCAAACCTACAACCTCAAGCATAGCAGTCAGGGCCACTAACCACTAGACTAACAGGTCAGTCATGAGAAAATTGCTTTATAATTTTGATGGATAATATAATACATTATTTAAAGACATATCGTCGCTTAAGTTCTAACACCGCATATGTCAATAATAGCAACTTTTCAGTAGAGGAAAAAAACTGTTTCGTTTCATTTATAGCGAGTATAATAAAAATTTATTTTAATGAGAAATAATTAAAATAGACTGTATTTTAATTATTTCTCATTAAAATATATTTTTTGAGAAATAATTAATTAAATAACGAAACAGTTTTTTTCCTCTACTGAAAAGTTGCTATTATTGACATACGCGGTGTTAGAACTTAAGCGACGATATATTCATTATTCAGTCAATCCTGGATAATTAAAAGCTGAACCTTACCTTGGCACTTTGATTAGTTTTATAAATATTCAAAGTCTTTGAGAATATGGCTTCAATAAGTGTGTGTGCAGCATTGCATAATATGGCCATCTGTTCCCTCCAGCAGTTCTTAGGGCTAGCTGTCTTGTCTTGAGAAGGACGAATCTGCAAGGAATCAGTGTAAAGATATGTGAAACGGTTTTTTAAAGTTGAATAAAGGGATTCAACAAAAAAGAGTTAGTAAGTAAGACATAATAATATTTTGGCTAATAAACATAATATTCATTCAAATTTTAAAACAATTTTCTAAAAAATAAATTATTTATTTTCAGGCATCTTGGCCCATAGATATACAGACCTTATAACTAACATATTATTATTATATATATATATTTTTTTATAGATTATGGGTTTGCGCTAAGTAAAGTAAGTTATTTAAGTTTATTGACAATGTTATAATAAATGTAATTTATGTGTTAAATTGTTACTTACTTGTTGTAAGCTGTGTGCACATTTTGCTGCTGTAATAACATTGTAATAATTACTTGAGTCCAAAAAGTGTGCTAAAAAGTTTTCTATTGTTGTCCGGTGCTGCGAACAGTACCTTGGAAACCTGTGAAAAGAAAAAAATACACTAAGACTGAGAAAAAATTATTAAGATATAGCTCGAACCTTTTTACCGTAATTAGAGACATAATAGCAAGATTGCCTTTCAGGTGTGTGAATGCCGTCATTTGGTTGAACTCAAGAGTTTAAGCAGGGAGTGTGAATGTGACTTGCAGTGTTAAAGTGTATTTTTCGTTGTTTGTGTTGATTTGACTCAAATTTTGTCCAAACAATATGATTAACACTATCGTTGACCTCGTTCAAGTTGTGGAAGCTGCAGTAGTTTGGGCATGCCAAGCAGGTGCGGTGTATTAGTAGTGTGAAGTTATCAGCCTTTAGATCTTTTGTTCACCTAGATTTACAACCCTGCCTGCATAGGAAAGGGTTGCTCAAAAAAGGGAAACCAGTAATGGATGCTTATTGCTACTTTTCTGCACTCTATTACTTGGTAGAACGCCACAAAGCCCTTATTTATAATATGTATAGGTTATATTACCGGGTTATCACATCTTCTAACGCACGAAGCCATATGTTGCAGTTTTCTGCTGTATGCTTGAGCAAACTCTGGAAGAAAGCAGTAATCGCTTCCTTCACTGCATCACTGTCGCTTAGATCTACGTCCCGCAGTTTTTGTAATATTTGACCTAGAATATATTAGAAGTTAGAATAACCGAAAAAAATATGGTATTCATGCGACACAATTGGTTAATGGAAATTGATACATAGAGACTCACTCATTTTAACGTTATTTGTATAATGGTTTTTATATTAATAAAAGCTTTTTGTTATTTTCACATAGTTCATACAAAGGTAAACAAACCCACGACGAACCCACGTTTTACAAAAATTGCAAAGATTTTCTCAAGATCTTGACGTTTGACATTTCAGAAAGAAATAGTTAAAAATGTTACTATATGAAATCTGGAACGCGCTCCATATTTTTTCATCTTGTTCATTAGCTGTATGCGGCAATAGACCAATTTTCCCCCCAAGGGGAAGAAAATTGGTATTTCGGGTCTTGCCGTAGGCCTGACCTCTGAGATTACCTCTTCCATTTACGCTCACATATCGGTGTGTGTACCCATTTTCTATCCCGTTCTCTCCCCGTACGTCCTACCTATCGCTGTCTCTTTCTCATGCTGTGCGTGTCGGCTAGAGGCGGGCCGCGTAGAGGCCCGCTTACTTACTTCAGTACCTACTATAGATCAGCCGGCAAGAAATTGCCCGGTCAGGCCTACGGCAAGACCCGAAATACCAATTTTCTTCCCCTTGGGGGGAAAATTGGTCTATTTCGGCTCTGTGCCTACGGCCTGACCTCTGAGATATGTCTTTAATCTGCCGGCATGTTAGATATCAGCACAACAGCGTACTGTGATAAGATTCCGAGGGAATGTAAAAATTAAATCACGGGATATATTTTTGAGATTGATAACCAAAAAGAAACAGTTTATTAGAAATCACCATGGTTTTATTCTAGAAGATATCCTACAACTCCAGGACATAATTATCAGACTTCTTTGACGTCTTATGACTATTATCTTTGGTTACAAAGGAGATTCTAATCTAATTGACTTTATCTCAGTCTTCTCCTAATAACAACAATAAACTAATAAAATCAAAATAACTTCTAATTAAAGAGAAACAAAAAACAACCTTCTGAGTACCTACTGAGTAATGATCTCCCGTATGTCTAAGACATATAGGTAGGTACATACTATAATTAATAATGTATAAAATCATGTAGTAGGTATAACAAACAAATTATAAAATAAATGAGATCCTTCGTATTATAATGGCACAAAAGATTCGGTGACCATGTTATTTTTATTAATATTAGTCTCATCGTTTGCAGGCTTCTCAATCTCTCTGTAATAATGTTTAAAAAAATTATTTGGACTTTGCCAATTTCCTCTCTTTAATACCTCATCTAGGGGCAAACAATGATTAAATCTGTAAGTGGCCACTGCGGATCGGGTACTGCCAGCACCTGCTTCTATTCCAGCTGAGAATAAAGCTGTTCGTACCCATCCCGCTATTACAGAACGAGAAGCTGGACCTGTTTTTCCTCGTGTCTTCACGAACAAATATGGTATTTCCTGACCATTCGTATGACGCCTTGAGTATGATATGTCAATGTATTTCTTAACCCAGTTTACAATATCCCATAGATCTTGGGGGTTTTTCATTATTTTCCATCCTGATTGTATATGTTCCAACCTATCAGTCTTCGATCCATATTGTGGCCAGAAAATAACTTCGCTTTCTGATTGTTCCATGAAACCTGCATCTATTCTAAGAAGGGTTAGGTCATGTACTCTTCTTCCAGATGCGAGAAGTAGTAGTATCGCTAAATGTCTGGAAACTTGAAAAAGATTGCTAGGGTCCGGAGGGTTGTGTCGTATCCAGGTCAACAATTTGTTTACATCCCATATTTTCGCTCGTAAGGTCTGAGGGTTTGTATTTGAAATTCCTTTAAGGATATGTTTTATTAGTGGGTTGTTGGACATTTTTTCAGAATTTATAGGATTTGAGAATGTTGCTATTGTTGATTTGTGCAGATAGATAGTTCTATATGACATGTTTTTCTTATAATTTAAATAACAAAGGTATTGTGCTACTTCTGTGGGATCCGGGTTATTTATTGAAACTTTTCTTTCCTTAGCCCACAAGCACCAGCTCTTCCATGCTGCCGAGTATGTGCCAAGGGATGATTTGCGCCATGAAGACTCTAGAATCTGTTTTTCTTGAGTTGACCAATTTCTCACTAGATCGGCCCACCCCGTATTTTCCATGCTTCCAAGTACAAATCTTGTATTTTGGGAGGAGGTTGATTGGTTTGAAGGTTTATCAAGTGGTCGCCTAGGTTCCGTATTGTGAATGGTTTGTCTAGAGATCTTTTTTTGAGTATCGGTCGCCAGAAAACATTCTCCCATCTGGGAACTATCAGTATGTAGGTTCCTTGACATTGATTGAGGTGTTGTAAGATCCGAGGTATTAACGGCGGAGGAGGGAATATCCATCCTAGTCTGTAGTCCCACGTCCTTGTGAATGCGTTTACAAATACTGCCTGACGGCATGGAAATCGTGTGACGTATTTTGCGACAACTGCTGATTTCTCTGTTGCGAATAGGTCGATACATGGAGTACCCCATTTTTTGAATATCATTTCCAGTATCCGGTCCGATAAGTGCCAGTCTGGTAAGCTTTTGCCCCTGGACAGGTGATCTGATATTACATTGTATTGACCTGGAATGTGTTCTATACGTATTTCTATATTCTTGTGTATTGCCATATTCAAGATGTCGCCAGCAAGTTTTAGGAGTGATACCGATTTGGTTCCACCCTGGTTTTTTATATATGCAACTACAGTTTTGTTGTCGCATTGTATAAGGATACTTTTGTTCTGTAGTATGGTCTGGTATTTTGACAAGATTTTGTAAATAACAAACATTTCTTTCTTGTTTATATGCCATTTCTTTTGGGAGGTATTCCATAGTCCTGACATTAGTTCGTCTCCTAACTCCGCTCCCCAACCTGTATTTGATGCATCGGTGACTAGATGGATTTCTGGTTCTTTTAGAATTATTTTTGATTTCTTTTCTAAGTTTAGCAGCCACCATTGCAGTTCCTGGATATTTCCTGGCTTTATTTTGAATTGTAAGTTGGGTAACATTTCTGGTAATCTGTTCACGGTACGTTTCTTTCGACAGTGTAGTCGGGCCAGCGGTATCACGAACGAAGCGAATTCCATTTTGCCTAATAGCGATTTTGCTTGTTGCCAACTCCATTTTTTGCTCTTTACTATTTTTAAGATGGTTTTCTTTAATGATTCTATTTTTTGTATAGGTAGGCTTTTTAGATTCAGTCTTGTATTCCAGTTTATTCCGAGGAACGTTACTATTTTGGTTGGGCTTAGCACCGACTTCTCCAAGTTTATTCTGAAGCCTAGCTTTGTGAGTGTCTTTAGTACCATTGACACTTCGATTCTCAATAGCTGTGGGTTCTGATTCACGATCAAAAAATCGTCGAGATACACTACTAATCGTATCTCTTGTTTTCTGAGCCACTTGGCAACCCAATTTATTATTTTTGCGAAAATTTGAGGCGCAGAACTCAGGCCAAATGGAAGTGCCGTTAGTGCGTAGGTTGATTTGCGGTAGTGAAGTGCCAGGTAACGCCAGTGTCTTTTTGCTACTGGTACGTGAAGATAGGCCTGTGATAGGTCTATTTTGGCCATGTAGTCTCCTTTTTGCAGGAAGTATTGAAGTTTTCGGTGGTTTACCAGTCGGAACTTTTGTATTTTGACATATTCGTTCAGTCTTTTTAAGTTGAAGACTGGTCTCCATTGACCGTCTGATTTTGGTGTTAAAAACATTTTTGAGACAAAGCCGGTCTTGCAATCTAATTTTACTATAGTTTTCTGTTGATACATTTTTGAAATTTCTCGGTCCATCAGCGGGGAATCTGGGGTTCGGAATTTTTCGAGTAACGAAGGTGTTAGTATTGTGATTGGTGGTTTTTCCGAGAACGGGATCACATAGCCTTTTATGATATTATTTATTATAATTGTGTTCGGGGCCCCTAGATTTTCCCACGCTGATATGTGGTTGGCTAGTTGTCCCGCCTGAAATTCTTGGTTGTCAAAGGTAACGCCGTCTATCCCCTCCGCCCCTTTCCTTAAAATTGTGACGTTTATGATCCTTTGATGACTGTGGTTTCTGGGGTCGCTGTTTGGACTCTGGTTTCCTGAACTTTTTGACACCTTGATGTGGTTTCCTGAAGGAGTTAATATCTCGAGGTTGTTTTGGCTTGTTTTCTTTTTCATTATATGTATAGTTTGATAATATTCGCCGAGGGGCCGGAGCGATTTTTGCAACACCATGTGTCTTGATCGCCTCTTGCAGTTTATCTTCATCCCATAAATGAGTTCCCGATGGCGGGATATCATTGAGCACTGATCGGTAAAAATTATTCTTCGGCTCGTACAGTTTCCGTCTAGACTCTATTACTTCAGCACGTTTGCCACAGGTATATTGAAGTAAATCGTCGGATATTGAGCGGAATTCACTCTCTGACGCTAGCATTTTCTTCAAACTTTCTGTGGCTTCTGGGTGTTGTTCCGCTACTTTTTTTAAGGCTTCCTGGAGTTTCAGCCGTTGTACCAAAAGTCCGTGAGTAATCGTACCAAACGCGGAGTCACATTTTCCCAACACATCCTTAAGTTGATTGGGGTGGGAATGTTGGTACATAGTTGTATTGATTCGCAGGCAATGAAAAACTGGCGAGGCTTGTAATTTTTTTTTGGGAATCAGCGTAGCGAATTTTATTCCATGTTGATTCTCCCAGTCTTTGGCATTTAAGACCTTGTTGCTCCAGAATTGGATTTGCTCTGGGTATGGCAGGTTCACTCTCCTTTGTCGACGGTGAAAATATATCCCAGTTGATATTGTTCTCATTGGAATCTTCGTTGGGCAAGTCAAGTACCGGACTGGGAGCACGCCAGCTCGAATTATCGAGATCATTGTTATTGTTTTTTGAGCAAATAATTTCATATAAGTTTTGAATCATGCCTTCCATACGGTCTAGTCTGGAGTCGGTGGTTGTCTCTTTTGGCGAAGGAGAAGGTGACGGTGAGTAGCGTCTGCGTTTGGGGGGATTTATCTCCGGTGATAATGAATAAACGTGGTCACTTGCTGACAAATTTGGGTCTTCATCCGATGACGACGATGGTAACCTGGGTCGCTTTCGCCTTATGCGTCTGGTTGGGTTATCCTCGGAATTGGACCTAGAGTAGCTTCTTATTCTATTTTTATGTGACTCTACGTCCGATGTTAAAGCGTCAGAAATCTGTTCTCTTGAATATACAAAAGCTTTTATTGTTTCTACTGCCCTTTTAAATATTTCCGCTTGCGCTGAGGATCCGCGCAGTTTTGCAGCTATGTGGTTCGGGTTCGTAATAAGGGCCCTGCAAATGTCCCAGT
Source organism: Mythimna loreyi (assembly GCA_029852875.1). Lineage (NCBI taxonomy): Eukaryota > Metazoa > Arthropoda > Insecta > Lepidoptera > Noctuidae > Mythimna > Mythimna loreyi. The sequence continues at coordinate 17,767,720 of CM056780.1, read as the reverse complement.
CTAATAGCTTAAGCTTCATGTTTTTATAGGCTTTTTCGCCAATTGCTTTCGCTTCAGGGTAAAAGGCTTTAACTAGTTCCACTGATGGGATTGCAAAACGTATTTTATTTAGAACCCTATGGTCCATCTTTCTGCCGAGGAGTTCTTCCTTGGACCAATCGATAACTTTCCAGTCTTGCCAACCCATGGGAAGACTATCTTCGATGATACCTTTAACTTTAGCTAAAAGTTCCTCTTCTTCTTCCTCCTGATTTCGCGAGAACAGTTCACCCAGTGTGATAAAATTTTGTGACGTCGCCATCTGACAATTAGAAAAAAGGCGCTTATGAATCTGGCGATCTTCAGGAATAAAATTCGTATCTAAGTACGGCACAGAAGATAAATAGTTGTTCGGGTCAGTGGTAGTCGGTTTGATAGTTCTAGATCTGGACGCCCCAACCTTTTGGTTCAGTCGGATCAGAAAATTAACCCGGTCGGGTCAGATTTCAGAGCCTGTTGGGCCAGACTCTGGGCCTGGTCGGCCCAGATTTCGGGCCCGGTCGGCCCAGATTGCGGGCCCGGTCGGGCCAGATTCAGAGCCCGATCGGGTCAAAATGTTTTGCCCGACCGTTCCAACACTCGGGGCCGGTCGGCCCAGCTTTTGTGTCGGTTCGGGCCCCTCACGTCAATTTATACGTGGTATGAGACTGACCGTCTGGGATTTGACCCGAGACCGGAGTCTAATTCGACTATAAATCTGGTTACGAACCGAGATAGATAGGAACCACATTACTCACCACTTACGTATTTATAGATACGTGATTTAAGACTAACCGTCTGGGTTTGGACCCGAGATCGGAGTCTAATTCGAATATTATGTTATTATAGCCTATAAGTCTGACCACAAACCAACGAACCACAATATTCTCGTGCGACAGGGAAATTATCTGAGAAATATAACATTTATGTTAATTACTTACCTTAAATATTAATCCTTTTATATTTTTTCGAACGTTACTCAACGTTTTCGAGAACTTTTAAATTATTTTCACATTACATGTACACACACCACTCGCTTGCGCAAACAAAAGCGTACTGAAGTAAGTAAGCGGGCCTCTACGCGGCCCGCCTCTAGCCGACACGCACAGCATGAGAAAGAGACAGCGATAGGTAGGACGTACGGGGAGAGAACGGGATAGAAAATGGGTACACACACCGATATGTGAGCGTAAATGGAAGAGGTAATCTCAGAGGTCAGGCCGTAGGCACAGAGCCGAAACAAGGATTTTAAGACATTTTAATCTTGGCAATTTTGTATAACTATTCGTAATGTTGGTTCACTGTATTTGTTGACATAGGCTTTGACGTTAACGTCATGTGAGGGAAAATAACACAATTACGTTTGGCGTTAGCAGTTGGACTTGTTGTGTGTTCAAATTAGATTTTTATTGTTTCACTTGTATACATTCCGATTTTATTACTGTGAATCATCTATTGTGAGATACAGTAACTGAATAGCCATGGCTACATTAGAAGATAAAATTTTGGGTGAGAAATTGCAAAATTATTGTAGTAGCAGCGAAGACGAAGGTGAGGGCGATTCAGATGACGATAGAAGTGGAGACGAAGAAGGAGGAACAGCCGTTGCGGAGGTAGCCAAGAGTGCTGAGCTACCGCCCGCCAATAACTGGACCGGTCAAGCCAGTAACACTGGCCCGAAGGGAGTGCTAGAGGATTGGCGAAGGTTCAAGCAGTTGGAGGCAGAAAATCGAGCAGAGCTCGCCAAAGAACGTATCGCTTTAGCCAAGAAGCTCACTCTCACTGTCAAACCTGATCGCGAAGCAGCGCAAGATAAGGAACGCGAAGAGCTGGAAGATGAATTAACAGAGCTTATGGATGAAGAGTTCCTCCTGCAGTATCAGAAACAGCGGATGGAGGAGCTGATGAGTCAGTTGAGCAAGGTACCTAAATTTGGTGTACTTACTACTCTTAACAGCAAAGAAGAGTTCTTGAATGCTATTGATAAGGAAGATCCAAAAGTTACAGTAATCATTCACATTTACAACAACAGCACAAGGGCTTGTGAGACAATGGATGGCTGCCTGAATATATTAGCATCAGAGTACCCAACAACAAAGTTCTGTCGCATAGCAGTCGACATCACAGGCCTGAGTCGTCACTTCCGTGTTGATGGTGTACCAGCAATATTAGTGTACAAAGCTGGTCAAACAATTGGCAACTTTGTACAACTAGCTACAGAGCTTGGCAATGACTTTTATGCTACAGATGTTGAACGCTTTCTTGTTGAGTTTGGGATGCTACCAGAAATAAAATAGGTTAAAATCTTATTTTGAATCTGAACCCCCTTGTACATACATGTTACTACAACAGCTATTTAACTCATTTCATCAATATCACAATCAGAATTTTGATATTAAAATGAATCTTGAGTTTTTATGAAAAGGAGGGTTAGTTTATAATTTATTTATTAAAAAAAAAAATCATGAATGTAAGCTTTAGCTTAGTTTTAAAGAAATTATTTCTCATAAAGATCCATTTCTGAATATTTCATTGAAAGTTATGCAGGCTGACACTGCACTAGCGCTTAAGGAAAATAATGCTACCTTATTGACCTATTTTTAATTTTGAAACAATATTTTTGATGTGCAACATGTATTTGCTTTTATCATTAGTAGGTTATATAATCATGCTTCAACCATCCCACCAATAATATTGTACAAGCTAATAAACATTCAAGGATGTTTACTGGGTTTTCCTGTATTCACATTACATTTTTTCATTTTGTGGTAAGGGTTTAAGCAAACGTCACTGACTTGTTTTTGTTATTGTATGTCATCTGTATGTAACACTTTTATGATGTATTGTGAGCCAACCATTGATGTCAAGCAGGTAAAAAGGTAGTGTATGGTGAGCAATGCATTCTTGACCTATTTGTAAGACCCATGTTTTGTATTTCAACTTTTTATAGTATTTAAATATTATCCAGCCAAAGTACTACATTAATGATTGTAAAAATTCCAGAATTTTTCACTTTTATTTTAAGATATTTTAGCTTATAATATTATTAGCAATATTTAGTATTAATTTTTTGATAGTAACATGTAATACTAAGATTTCGTCAGCCTTACTAGTTTATAACATCAGCAATGTGTTATTCTGTGGGTACTAATTTAAATATTAGCTGATAGATATGGTATAGTAAAATATTTAACTGAAATTCACTGTATACACCCTTTTCTAAAATATTGTATTGACCCAGAATTTTTCTACTATTTTTTATAAGTTTGAAATATAAATTAATAACCTTTGTGGTACTTCTTACTTAGTTATATAAAGTTAAATCTAAAATTAAGACAAATGCATTTACTTTAAAAACTTAGTACTTACTCATTTTTGTAAGAGTGCCCATTGTGTGAAGTACATTGTACTAAACGGTATCAATCATAAGATTCTAATCTAAATTTTTGACTGCTTTAAATCCCCCTAAGATTTAGCAGGTACTAATCAATAAAACACTTTTTAATAGAATACCTCTTAATGTAATATTACTGTAATTAGAATGTAATAAACGTGAATTTTATGTGATTCTGTTTCATTATTATGTAATATTATTTATGATATGAGTTTTTGTAGTTCCTACTATCATCAGATGTATCAGTTTTTCTTTTTACATGACTTGTTTTAAGTTTTGGTTTATTTGATTTGATTAGCTCTTGTGTCGGTAAAAAAGTACAAACACTTGGTGTTCCCGATTGTTTTTTCCCCGACTTTCGAAATATAAAGTTATTTAGCATTTTTTATTTATTTATTTTGAGTATTATCCTTTTCGATTACTTATGTATTTTTTTTAAAGCCCAACCTTACAAATGTGGCTATAAAATGTTTCCTCGATTTCTCCTGTCAATGTCCTAGATACCTTAGAACCAGTTAAGAAGTAGGAGAACATATCCTTCTTTCAAACAAAAAAATATTAAGTAAGTTAGTACCTACATAAAAAATACAGTTTCTGAAGAATTGAGAACCTCCTCCTTTTTGGAGTCGGTTAAAGAAATTATTTACGTAAATAAAATGGGTCGGCAGTTCAGTAAGTTCTTTATTGAGTCCGCTTCCCACAGTCGGCAGATAATCCGCTATCGATTCTAAAATTAGGACACTGCCTCGTAAACAAACTAGAAAAAACTCCTGAAGAGAACATACAAAGAGAATCATACGTATAGGATGCGTAGGATCTCCGTTATTTATGACTTTTTGTAAATAGAAGAATCTGCTCGCGTGTTTAGTAGATCGTTTTATTTATACGCGCTACGAACTGATCTAACTTATTATCTTTGAGGAAAAATAAAAATACACCGTAGGTACGGTGTGTTATTAACTGACTGGAACTAATTGTAATTTGTTACGTTGGTTCTGATGAGTACTTTTGGTAGCTGCGTGGTTTATGTTTAAGTTATATTTTTACAATTTGATACCGTTATGAATTTGATTACTTTTAGAAGATAGACGGTACGGTACGTACGTAGCCAATCTACCCTAGATTGGCTACGTAGCCAAGAATGTTTGTGTCCAATTTGTGGAGCATTTCATGCAGGATCTACTCCAGTTTTATGGGCATAAGTGAGTTTTCATTTGCGAGCTGTTCGTGTCTACCCATTTCAAAGTTGAAGCGTGATGATCCCACCCAGGCTGGCGGGCTATTTATTCGTCAATGCGACAATGGCCTATCAACATATCCGTTATTATTCAAAGAACACATCATTATCATATTATTTTAGCCCATATTGTGACAAATATGGTTTAAGAATACCTATTTTAATGGCCTTGCTCTCATGCTAGTACCTAACTAGCTAGGGTGTTGGAGATATTTATGTCGAAACCTAGTATTTAGGAAGTAAGTATAAAGTTGGTTTGGCGAATATTTATCTGAAACGCAAATAAATAATTACATCGTCCCAATGACCTAAGATAATCCCACTCTAGGGTCAATTTTGTTTTGACTTCTTGATTCAATTCAACATACATTTTTAACCGCCGCAACAGGTCACGGCTACTATTAGACGCTGCTCTCTAAAGACAAAGGAATTAAAAAGGATATGAGTCGTTTTCCGTTTACGAATTACAATGGACACTGGTCGAGTAATATGACCGTGGGAATGGGCAGACCGCATGGCAATTAACGAAGCAATCAGCATGTGAAATGAGGGGAATACAGTTTGTGGCCAGACAAGTTAGTATGACGTCGAATGCTTTTGCCGAGTATGGCATTAAAGAAATGTTGATAATAGGGTTCTTTGGCGGTTTCATTCCACTTTTATAATTATTAGGTTGCTTTTTAGTTCACTTGGGAGAGTTCATTACACTACCGACTAAGAACAACACTGTTTAAAACGAATGTTCCTCTGTAGACTTCAAAAAAATATCAACACGCGTTTGAACTCGATAAGAATGATCGTTGGACTACTCTATAGATGGACTTGTGGTTCGAAAGTGAACCAAATTCGTGGTCCCGTCGAACCAATTTTGAATGTCTGTATACTACTGTACTTACTATAAAACTCTTGACAGGTTAAATTAAAAAATAAACAAAAAGGAATTAGGTATGTTAGAATCGTGGGAGGCAGTGTTCTGGAGGTTCTGCCTACCCCCATGAAATAATGGCTTCAGTTGTATTGTACATCCTATGTATTTAACAGCTAATTCAAATAAAATTCAAAAATTCTTATCTAAATTAATTTATTAATGAGACAGGAGTACTAGAAAAGTTACATAACTCTTATATTAAACTGAATTGTTCTTATAATTATTCCTCTTAACGAGTTTAAATACTATGTTGCGCAATCTCTTTAATTTGCTAACATGACCCGATACAACATGAACATGTCTCAATATATATTGCTATGAAACAGGCAAAACGCCTTAATATTTCTATAAAAACTTGTATTTAAACATCTATTCATTTAATAGTAGAAAAGTGTAACATTTGCGACCAGTACTTATGTAGATAGTTTGATGCGCGTATTCCAAATTTGAAAAGGCTACGTTAACAGAGGTTTACAATTTCGTCACTCATTTCTGTGCGCCTGCGCTTCGGTGGTTTTACTGTAGGCTCATCATCGTCTTCCTCAATGATCTCCATATCGCTGTCGCTGTCCGCCCGGGTCCTTGAGGTCGAAGGACCAGGTTTCGGGTCGCTACCATTTGAACCATTAGCTGGTTTCTCGTCCTCCTTCGGAGCCGGCATCGGGGCGTCTGTGTCCGTGACGAGTCTCCAGGACTTTTCTTCATCTTCTTGCTGTAACCTGACCCGCACTTCGTAGTTTTGTAAGAAGTCATCTACCAGTAGTGCACAGCCGTCGTTGAGACCTATTTCCTCTAATGTTTTCTCGTTGTTGTGGTCAGTTTCTCCAGGTTCTGAAGACAGGACGACCAGGCCCTTGCCTTCGACGGTGGCGTCGGGCGCCTGCATGTTGAGTCCCTCTTTGAAGGCGGTGGTGAGATCTTTTAGAGTAAGTTGCTTCAAGTTGCAAGCTAGACCTACTTCTGGTTTTGGCGCGCACACGTAGCATTTTGGATTGGGTGGGGTAAGTGCTGTAAAGACAAAATAAGTGTTAAAAAATATTGTCATTTATTTCTCAGGTCTCTTTAAATGGGTAGAATGGGTAGGTACAACATTTGTAAGACATTAGATTACGCTAAAAATTAATCCTGTATCGTGGAATGCGTTTACACACATGCACAGAGATCCAGACCAAAACTTGATTGGGGGCCATACAAATAATTTTTTCGTGTGGGAATCTATCCTGTGCTACGCACTGCAGTAGCTAATCTCTTAACCACTACGCCAACCGTGCCGTCAAATAACGTACGTAATTATTTATTATGCAAAAAAAGATTAGCTAATGCAAAAAAAAAAATTTTAAAGATTTCAAAGCTGTTTTGATCTTTAAAATTTATTTTTTATTTGTATGTATAAGATTAACACCGAGTTTCATTCAATTTGGGTTACTGAAATAGTGTTTAGAAAAAATTATATAATCTATGGCATGGCATTTGGCTTGCCATTCCTATAGAAAGTTTGACTACGCTGTCAACTAACAAGATGATCAAATCAAAGTTGCTAATCATGCTTTGTGTACATCAATTGAAACTTGACAAGAGATTTGACACCTAGTTAGTTGATTTTTACTTTGACCGGGTTCTTGGAAACCAGGTGTAAGTGTGAGAAAGTATGAACGTACTCTTCTCGGGCACGAACAGCTGTCCGCGATGGTTGACCTTGGGGCGCAGGTACACGCTGGTGCAGGACTCGATGTCGCCGCGCAGTACCGCCTGCGCGCGCAGCACGGCCAGCCCGGCCACGATGGCGTTCGCCGTCGCTATGGCGGGGATTATGTTGCCGGCCATCGCTGTGGGGAGACGGAAAGGTTTAAATAGAAAGATCATCTAGTATGAATACACAGATTGATAGTTCTTGCTTGTGTTTAGACTTGTTAACAGTTTGACCGCTTAGGCCGCATTGTAGCGTCATTCAATAATTTGCTAGATACGCCGACGACATCTTAAAGCGTACTTCGCATTTTATTTTTATGGATGATTAAAACTTGAATAATCTAGATTTAAAAAATCAGACACATAAAATCAAACAAATAAAATCAAAGATAAAACAGTCCACTTTTAAAATAACATTATTATGTAGGCATATTGAATTTCGTTTGATTAGTACAGTATTTCATTTCGCGAGCTTGAAAAAGTGCTTTATTGTATTATATGAAAAATTTGCTAAGACGAAAAAGCACTGCTACAAACTAGAAAGTTATTCTTTCAGTTTCAATGCAGAAATCTGGCTGTAACGTAGACTTTTGCTGAAAACCACGCTACGTGACGTCGTTATACGTACAAATGAAGCGTGGCTTTCTCTTTCTCGTTCTGGCTTTAAACTTACATTTGATCTCAAACCGCGACTTGAGCGGTATGTTGAAAATGTGCGCGCGGATGTTAGCGCAGGCTGTCACGAAGTCCATGGCGCTCTTCTCGTCCTTGTCCCACACGAGGTGGTCGCCTTCCGGACGACCCTTCAGATCCTTTTGTAGTGCAGTGCAGCTTGCCGCGAACACCTGGAAAAACCAGTAATAGAGTTAAGGTGTTATTTTGTTGAGAGAAACAACATAAAAATTCTTGTGAAGGAATATTTATTTTCCTTTTTTGTACTGCGTCTTGGCAATCTGTTAAATTAACAATAAGCCTTGCTTCTGGCTAATATTTTAAATCTGAAGTGAAGGAATACTGACTGACTTACTATTTCCAGTTTTTTCTATGTTCCGTGTTTCAGAAACCCGGGATTCTACTTTAGATTACCCATAGTAAATGTATTATTACTAGAAGTAGTGAACTTGGGAGTATTTGACTGAAAGTCTACAAATTACAATACCAAACCTTTTTCTTATGATGTGTGAAATGAATAAACACTAGACAAATTGTTGTCTTTTGTCCTGTGATCTGTCTTTTCGACATTGAGCTGGATTTTAAATATTCGTTTTAATGGGCGTATTGTGCTAGCTCCTCATGCAATCAATCCCCAATCTTGGGGAGCAATGTCTGTTCAACCTTTTGAAGGTCGAGTTTGGCTCTATGCTCATTAGACTAAATTCTAAATAATACAAAAGTTGATGAATTATCTACTACTTTCAATAAGTTGTCTCTTTCTTTCCACATGTGACAAGTACCGCGATTTATCATGTAGTTGAAGTAAAGAGGCGGAATGTCATAAGGAAAAATGTAAAAAAAAAATTACCTGAGCACATTCATGCACTGACCAAGTCCTCTGATCAGGCAGACCAGAATGCTGTGCTGGTGCATTGTCTTTGCCTGGCAGGTTATCCCAAACCAGAGGCGTAGGAGGCCTGCGCTTCTTCCAAAGATTCTCCATAGACAGCAAGTAACGGATATCATCCCCAAATAACTTGGTGAATAGCTTTTCAGGGTCATAGTTGCTTTCTGCAGCCCATGCTCGAGTACTCTTCCGTTCAACATTCCCAGCTGTGTTTCCTTCTGTTGATAATGCTGATGCGCCGGCTTCTCCAGCTGCCTCAGGGTCTGCAGTGTCTGGACTGACATCCTGATCAGGGTCTTCTTCACCGAACAGCTGGTTGAAAAGATGCTTCGCCCATACAATGCAGTGGATAGGTTCCGATGGAGTGTTACGAATTGTGCAGCCTGGGAATGTTTTCTGTGGGGCTTTTGGCTGACATTCATAGCACTGGGTTAGGCCTTTTTTGATGAGCTCTACCTGAAATCCAAATAATAAAGGATTGTAATTTATGTCATGATTATCATCATAATTGGATTTTCACTAGTTGTGGTTATAGTTATAAATATGTATATTAAAATTATAAAAAAAGTAAAATATATGCAGAAAGATTTGACTTATTGTAGGAATAAAAGTCAAATCTTGTTTGTATTACCTAGAATAGACTAGTATAGCATAGCATATAAGCAAACGTCAAGTTCTATTGTCAATGGCTTACTCCAACCTATCCTGCTTGAAGTTGGAGTTACTTGGGTCAACTCTAGGGTAGCTTTTCAGGTCGTAAAGGAACAACTCTGGGCTAAAACTCTACACTACTATGGTCATTTTTTAATGCAGCCCTGCACATCACTATTATTAATAGGGTGCTATTTAAACAGGCTTCTTTTTAATATCATTATTCGCCTCCAAAAATGTATGTTGCCTTCTAAATTACTAAGTCAGCCACTATTAACGAGCATCTAAATAATACTATCATAACCACTAGTTATCTTCTATGCAAACCACTCTAAATACAACTTAGCACGATCGTTATTTTTTAGCATCTAAATTTGTAACATGCATTCTAACAGTAAACTTCTGAAAAACTATTAAATGACATCAAAAAATATAGTTATTTAGCTTCTAATTTTTTAACTCAGTACGTTTAAAATGTAACTCATCTCATATTAATTATTCGTCAAAATTTTGCTAAAAATGTCATCAAATATATACTATTGGCCACTAGTATTACCAGAAGCTATTGAGGAGAGACCAAACCTAACCTAAACAAAAAAGAAAATGATAACATTATTGGATTATTAACGTAGCGTCGATATCCGGCCACCGTAGGCGCGGGCTAGCGGATGGCGAGTTACCTATTGCTCGCCGTCCACTAGCCCGCGCCTATTGCGCGCGGCTAGCGCGGTCGTCTGATAACAGTTTCAGACCGAGCCCAAGTCATCGACGGCGCGCACTGTTCCCGCGCGCCTCAAGGAGTTGTCAGCAAACTGTACACCCTACAGGGTCGAAGCCTCCTGGGCCAAGGGTTGATGTGAAAGCGTAACATCAGGGCCTGGGAATAAGGCAAGGAAGGAATGGGGTAGGTTTTTTAGTCAGTAAGAGACTGACACTGTTTCCCGCTCCGTTCAAGGGCGGGATTCGTCATTCGATGATTTTTACCTACCATAAAAAAGTGGTTGTGACTTTGCCTCTAATGGTGGCGTCACGTATTTCAGTCTGATTGCAAGGTCTATCAAATGCTTGCAGCTCTACTGGCGATAAAAATCTGGACAATCATAGCAACCAGTACTTAATCCTTCCAATAAATGTTTTCAAAAAATTCTTCTCCGTTACTTTATTTTCCAAACACATCACGAAATACATAAATACATTCTGTATATTTTTAGACGCTTCGCAAACTAGGATCTTCGGTTTATAAGTTGAGAAAAAATTGACAAAAGATTCCTCTTTACTCCTTGAAACATTGTTTTACATGCTAAGTTAGAATAAATGATGCTTTCTATAAAAGCTTGAATTATATTTTTTTGAGGACAATGCGTTGATGCTGTAAAAGGTAAAATGTTGACGAGATGTAAAATCCGTGGCCGAGTTAGAAATTTAGATGGCAAATATAAATAAAAAGGACAAGTCACAATAATTGATGATCTTTACTTGACGCTTTCTATAGAATATTTAGTTGGCGTTGAAAAAAAGACGAATTAGTTTATTAGAGGCTATGTCATTTTCCCGTTGCTTAGTTATAAAAATAGAAGTTTAATCACGTGGCCAACAAATAATTTTGTGGCTAGACTTATAATTTCCCTTATTTATATATAAAAATGTGACAAATATTCTAGAATTTTATTATTAATGGTATCTTTACTAAGTAAACCATGTTAGTACCTGTCCAGCATATCCAGCAGTACCAGTTTCAATCAGAGGCACATTAGCAGCAAGACACATCCTGTTCACATGGTTCCGAGCCACACGGTTATCAAGTGCATTCATCACTATCTGGAACTGTTTGAAGTAGCTGACTCCATAATCATTGCTGAAATTACAGAAAAATTATTAGTCAGATAGTTTTATCAACTAACAAACCAACACAAACAACCCAAAGGTTGACTGGTAGAGAATGCCTTGTTCCATTAAGTCTGCCTACTACTGTACATGAAGATTAAATAAATAAATAAATTAAGATCTGTGTTGCGAACTAGGAAAAGTTTTTATGAAATTGATGACAGACTCTGAAATTAACTCAAAAATAAAAATATGAAATGGAATCTGTCTAAAATGATATCAAAAACTCTGAAAAACAAATCAATGTGAAGAATATAATATTAAAATGTGAGTCATTGAATTGGAGGGGGGTTGTGAGCACAACTAATTTTATGTTCCTGGCACTGAGTATGTTGAGTAATTAAAATTGATAAATATTCTAAATGTGTTTTTACACAGGTTGAACTGTGATGCAAGTTATGGTTTAACCATTCAACTACCATAATTAAAGATAGTTAAAAGACAATAGGTGTGTGGACACTGGTGTCCTCTTGGGGCTTTTCGAATGCTGTATTAGAGACATAATACAAAGATAGGGTTGCCATCCGACCGGGTTTCCCCGGATATGTCCTACTTTAGAGGGCATCCGGGGAGCGTCCGGGGAAGGTTTCATTTGTAGACTAAGTTTAAAAAAATAAACAAATTAAAAAATAGTTTTGTTAATAAAATGAATGAATAAAAAAAGGTGATTTATAACATTTTCTTCTGTTTTTTTATTACATTGAATATGTTTAAAAGATCTTGTTGATATGTCCGGCTTTCGGGCTCTAAAATCCGGGGTTTTCACACGTCTTGTCCTGTTTTCCAAATTTAGAGATGGCAACCCTATACAAAGACAATAGGTGTGTGAACGCCGCCATTCGCTTGGGGCTCACGAGTTAATCAATTAATTCCCATGCAGAATAAACATTTATTGAATGCTTTATTGTTTGTATGGTCAATAGATAGTAAGTGAATTTTACATATTTGTGTATGTACCCAGAATACCGGATTCTTAGTGGATCAGTATCTTTTATAGGTGCATGGGTACTTATAAAAGATAATAATCCAATGATATAGGCCTATGTGAAATAAAAATATTTTGATTTTAAAAATAAATGATTAAAGTACTGAGGATAAGATTCTAATAAATTCTTGGCTCTGATTATTTTGTCTTAAGTTGCACAGAGAAAAACTTGTACTAATGCATTATTTACAAATAATTTGCTTTGAATTAAATAAAATTAAATTTGCAAGAATGCAGTCAATGACCTATAGCAGCTACGCTATACAATTTACATTACGCATCGAAATTGTTTATCCATATTCAACATTCTAAGACGCATCTCTGACCAACCTGATAACACTGTCATGATGTGCTACGATGTTGACGTTAGGGTTGAAGCCGAGCGCACTGTCTTTCGCCACTTGTGCCTTTGACTTCCCGACATGCTCTTTGTGAAACAGAAACTGACGATTCAGATTGCTTACGTCGATCGTATCAAGGTCGATCTGAAAAAATAAACACATGATTCACGTCTTACTTTTCCCTAAATTATCAATCTCACTGTAAAACAAACCAAACACCTACAATTTCAATGTTAGGAAAGCCGGTTAACACGAGATTCTTCAATATTTCACAACCTATACCGCCGGCCCCTACGACCAAAATCTTAGAATTTGCAATGGCTTCTGTCAACTTTTCGTCGAAAACTCCAGCCACCCGCGCTACCATCTTGGTTTTGATAAATAAACACGTTACTGTGAGGAATTATAAGAATTATTTGCAGTTTTATTTTAATGATACAACGTAAACGCTAGCGTAGCGAGGATTCATTAGTCAACTGTCAAAATTGGCGTCAGTTCCTCACACGTTCTGAAACTATGACACAGGAAAAAGTCTAACGGTATAACTAAACATGTTTGCTAGTTCTTAATTATAGTGTTGAACGTAAAGTTTATATTACTATTATCAAATTTAGTGAAAAAATAAAGTTACAGTATTAGTTTTCACACCTATTATTGGTTTACAAAATAGTGCTGTGGATTTCTGGACGAAAGTTTAGCAGCGTTTAATTTTTGCTTGAAAATACGTATTATTACGTACGTTGTACGTACTAGTGGTACTAAATGATGTATTCATTTTAAAGGATACGTTTGTCCGGTTTGTCTCTAAAAGGTTGGCAGGAGTTTAGCTCTGGGTCCTAGAGAAAACACTCAGATTAAATAGTTAAACAACTGCAGATAGATAGAAATTCTATTCTTCATAGCGGTAGGGGTAGAAACTTGATGGATTGATCGATTAAAATAATATAATTATGTTAGCATTGTTTCAGTTTTTTTATTTTTATTATGGTTATGCTCGCGTTTCACCTCTGTCACACTTGGAGTAAAGATGATGTAGCCTAAATAACCTAATCTGTTGAGACTGTTGAGGAGAGTGATTGAGGATGATAGATATATTTTGTGTATATGTATAATTACAATTACAGGTGTACTATTATCACCAACCAACGCTTTTAATACCCTGCCCTGAATTTGCATGAGGGAGCTACCAGAATTATCGGGTGCCGACTTACCTGCATCGTGTGACCGAGACCTACCTGTTGGACAGGTTCATCATCTGACCCGATCATCTTTGCAGGTATCGAGACTAGGACTACCATTGTGGAACTGTATGACTATGTATGTGTAGGTATGTGTCTCCTTTTCAACATTCTTCACAACTATAGATATAATTCGTCATCTGAAATCTGTTTCACTTTTTAAGGCTAAAGTAAAAGAGCATTATCTTTCCTTTGCAGTGTGATAAATATACCTACTTGTTTATAGGTATATAATATAATTATATGTATTTATTTTTAGTTTAAGATATATATAGTTATAAAAATATTTATTAATTTAATTATAAGTGTTCACAATCACTTTTCTTAGCACACTATTGTCTATGTTTCTTCCAATAATTTCTCTTTTCGCAGGTCTGCTGGAAGACATTTCTTTTTGAAGTAGGTAAGCAGTACCTTTGTACATTCTTTTTATTATAATGTACTGTATCTTAGAATGTAATATACATTCTTTTTATTATAATGTACCTACTGTATCTTTGAATTATATGTGTGTACATAAATAGTAAAATAAATAAATATGTACGCGGATAACACCGCTGGTCCTGGCACACAGCGAGTCGCACCAGACAGCCGTATGACTAACAGCGTGCGGAGTTAAGACAAGGTTGGAGATCAGGATCCAGCAGTATCCTATAAGCGACGATGTCGTCAAACACTGGGTAGCGATAGTCTCTGTCTCGTTTTCTAATTTATTATAGAAAAGGCCTCGCTGATGCCTTGTGCCCACGTCTAAACTAGTCCACGCTACATTCATGGCCACTGTTACCTAATGTTTAAAAGAATCTCTTCAGCTACGACAAAGGCTAAGACTAGGCAGGGCGGTCGTCAAATAAAATATAGGTAAATGTCAACAACTAGGTAGGTACCTAAGTCTTCAACATAAAATGCGGTGTTACAAAGCACAGTTTTATTAAAACGGCTTTTTACTTTATGTAACGGCACTGTCAGCTTTTATATTTATAAAATGCAAGTACCTATATAATAGTGAGAAGCGTAGTCATAATTGTTTTATTTGATGCTTTAACTTGAAAAGGTGTCACTGTAAATGTTTGACGACAGAGAATAATAACCCTAAAGAGTAATTTGGTAAGGGTTTATTAGGCCTACCGTCCAATAACGATACTTATAGTGTCTGTGAAATTAAAGTTTATTGCCAACGGAACCCAATTAGAGGAATCGGAGTAACCTTTAGCCTTCGAATGATTTATTTTATGTAAGAAGTAACCTATTTTGTTCCTGTTTTACGAGTGAATGGAAACCTGAAATGGTCCCTGGATCAACATGAACTGTTTATACAGTCCATCTCACCTTCTCAAGACGTTTAAATCGTTTAATTACTAATATAGGTGTTTGGTTAATTTTCAGCTGTACCAGTATAGGTACAGTTTTGTACTTGTAACGAGGTTGGTACAGTTTTATTACTGTAGCGAAGCTGGTATAGTTTTATAACTGTATAGTTGTTGGCACAGTAACTGTACCAATCCTGGTACAGCTAAAAGAGTGTAGGTACCCTACCTTCCGGTTAATTTTACAGCAATTGTTGATATGAAAAGTTTCGTATTGATCTTATGAAATAAACGTTTAGGTACATAAGTATGTAACGGTAGAGCAAAAGAAAACACATTTTCTACTTGTTTTCTCCTGCAAACAAATCTAGTGGAATCTATTATTTAAAAAGTTTAAGCGAAACTGCTCTTACGGAAAATGTGCCTGTTGTTTAGACAGGGCTGGCAAACTTAAATATACCTAACCTTAGTAAAACTGTAAAGTTTTAGTATTGTACGCTACACAGCATACCTACAAGTTGAACCGAAATGGTGAATAGATCTTCTATGCGCAGCAACCGATTTTCGAGTCTCAATCGGAGGACAACTACCATTGCAATTATTATTAACACATACAATTGTTTTGACAGGTAACCAATGTAGTCGCAAATTATCGTAACAGCCGTTCTCAGAGACGCCCCCCACGGACTGATCAAAAATATCCATTAGTGTAGGTAACATACATACATAGTGGCCAGTCTCAAGCAGAGCCCCGGAGAACTGGCAGTTGGCACACGGAGGACAACACACTGAGTGTTACCCTTTCGAATTACGTCAATGTGTCAACTTGTTTACTAAATCGTTGTTTTCATAAATTTTTAACCATTGTTAACTGACAAAACAATACTATCCACTACAATATTCAAAAGCTACAGAGTCACGCAGGCTTTACCAATTTGATACTGTTTTGCATACATCCAGGATCAAAGCAATTTGGGACTCATCGCTTACGAGGATAGGGCGTGTGAACAAACACAGGGCGGTCGCTCCAACACTGTTCCTTTTTTATCAAAGGTTTTAATAACATCGAATATAGGGCAGCCCTATTTTCGGGTGGGTGGTTCCGTCCTACGGTCTACGTTGTTTGATCGCGGGCCCCTAATCTGATTGTATTCGTGGATGCCGAGCTCAAATTGCTGTTTAGCTGAATGTCCTAAATTCGGGCCAATGACGCTGGGGGACCTATTACGTTAGTCATTAGTTACGCGTGGTCTGTGTCCCGCAAGATTTATTTTCCGAATTTTGCAATAGGTAAGTCAGTTAGGCAACAAGTGAAAAAAACTTTTTCATTACTCATACTCTGAAAGTAGGTGTAAAGTTGCCTGCAGAGCGACTTAAAAGTAGTACTTTTCCTCCATAGGGAGTTTTACTCTCAACTGACAGCTGTCTAAATATTTAAAAAAAATGTTATATTTTGACATTTCTATTGAGCCGTGACCCGAATTTCTATACTGCCAGTACAATTGAAATAAAATAAAGATAGGAATAATTCACGAATACATTTTTTTAAATGATTTTATTTTTAATTTACTTTTAACTATTTCTTTAAAACTAATATATATTTGATAAAAATGTTAACCTGAGCCATTTTTACACTGATAAGGAGGAGAAAACTTTTTACCGCCTAAATCATAAGAAATATACCTAACTAAAAACATACAAAGACTTTTGACGGCGACTCAGGTTTTTCATTGTATTATTTATTTTCCTCGTATTCGAAATGAAAAGCACAGTGTTTACCTCGGGGTTAATGAGTTATTTAATCCCGAAAAATTGTTTGGCGATCGAGCAGAGCGAGGTCGTGAATAGTTCGAGGGACTCACTTTTAGCCCTAGGATAACAATGTGCTATTATTGTAAAAATATGGTAGCGTACAGTTACGTTTCAGTCATCATCACGATAATCCTTTTGATGATAACTGAATTTGAATGTAAAAATACTGACAATACAACCTTTTTACAAGTACCTGTACAATTAAAGTGAGGTCCTTTATGAAAAAGTATTTGTCAATCAAAACAAAAATATCAAAATGAAGTCATTCATGTGATTGTGAATTTTTCACAACAGTGTTTGGGACCTACCTACCACCACCTGACACGCACCCAATGAGATCCAACCTGATATTATAATAACTACGGGTAGCTGTAGTATTCTAGGGACCACTTCAGATTGCGCCACAATAGCCAATACGCAGATCATGACTGATGAAAACTGATCTCTTTAAATAATTTAATAATTATTAAGGATACTTCTGGATACATAAGGAGTTCTATCGTATCTTCAGTCCTATATAAATTATAGTTTTTAAAAACTATGCCTGCGAAAAAGGGAAAAGCAAAAGAAAAACCTCCTCCAAAACCTCCTCCGAAACCGGCACCGGGAGAAATACCAAAGCCGAAAAAAATACCGCCTCCACCGAAATGTTTTACTACCGAAGAGCTCCTCAGATATAAAGAGATTTTTAAACTTCACGATGAAGAAGGAATTGATAAGGTAAGAGAAATTTATGTTTAGCTTTACAATAGTTTTTTAATTGATAGTGAAATCATCTTGCTCTGGGCATGTCAGTCTTTTACTGATTAACCCATCTGTGTTTCCATCAGTTCCCTTTGACCTTTTAAACAATCCAGCAACCCAATATGATAGTTTATAACTGCAATCCTTCAGAGGGCATTCATTATTTAGGTGGCATGTTCAAGAACGAGTGTTTGGCGGTGATATTGTTCCATTATATCATTCTGTTTCAACTACTATGAAATCTTTGATTGTGGCAAGTCTTTCGGCGACTCGCTCTGTAAAATGGCTTGAATCAGAACATGCCCCTGAGATTTCCAAAGCAGATCGCATCTATGAGAACACGGTATTCGGCCCCAGTGGGGCACACCTCCACCTTATATTCTACCGTGACCTCCGTGTGGTAAATCGATGAGATGAATAAAACGTAAATTCACCACGAGTCATTCGCTCGTAGATATCCAAATTTATCTCAAATATTTTTTAAACAGGCAATTCTCTCTATACTAATCCATATGAATTAACACAGTTCACTTTACACAGGTGCCTATAAAAGATATCACAATGATGTTGAGGCAAGTTGGACTTAACCCGAAAACCGCAGAAGTTAACAAACTGTATGAAATGTTTCTCGAAGATGACCTAGTGGATACTGTAGAGCTTCACGAATGGTACCAAATGATAGAAGGAAAAATGAATATGGGTGACGACTTTGAATTGGCGATTGTGAGAGCGTTGGCAGCTTTGGGCCACGACGATGAGGCAGAAACTGGCTTCGTGGAGCTAGAGGTGCTCAAAACAGAATTGATGACGTGGGGCGAGCCACTCGCCGAGATTGAGTTCGCGGATTGGGTAAGATTGGCTACGAAAGACAAAACGTACAATCCTGAAACTGGTATGTTTTGTATTCTTAAGTTTGTGGAGAACATGAATGCTAAGGATACGAGATTCTTCCAAGAACCAGTCAACTTCTTTAAGTTAGACCAGAAGACTTTGGCTGAGATGGCAATTAAGAAGGCAGCAGAAGAAAAAGCTGAGCAGGAGAGAAAGGAAGCTGAGAAACGAGCCCGAGACGAGGCCAGAAGACAGAAGATGATCGCTGATGGCTTGATAGGACCGAACGACCCATTACCACCAAAAGTAGTAGCCACACCGGCCCCGGCCGCGCCCGATACGTGATATTTTTGTTAACAGTGCCAATTTTATTTTGGAAGTTGACTTACATGGATACCCAGAATAAATTCAATAGCTGTTTTACTAAAGTTAATCTTTAATTATCTATCCTAAACTTGGGAGTTTATTTTTCCAGATAATTCTAATAAAGCTATGCTACATTTGATTTGAATAGTTTATTTCTTTGGTCTTCATTGTTCTGAGATGACAATCATCATAGATTTTTTAAAAATCAAAAACATTAGTACGGTAAAATGTTTATGTTAGGTCCGTCCAGATGAAGTTGGCGTTTTGTAATCCCAGTAATAACTAATAAGTCGAGTTTTTCAAAATATTTGAGATCAAAGTGGCCAGTACGATAAAACGCCAATTTCATATGTAAGGACCTAATATTTTAGTAGGTATCTTATAATAAAAGAAATATACTCCAGCTTGTGAAAATATCTAAAGGCTAATTAATTGGAAAAGGTCTGAACTTACTTCTCTCATTATAATAAAGTGTAAAAAATGTGCAGGCGTAGGAAAACTCGGAGAATAAGTAATATAAGTTAGTTGCAGGTTTTAATTGGACCTCGAGACTCTTTTCCAAATAAGAATCGGGTTGTTAAGAGAATGTAGGGTTCCGTAGGCCACGAATTAATGTATTCTTCGAATTGCTTTTTTCTTTTACAATATAGATACTAACGTGCCACAAAATTTTCCAATAAAAAAATAGGCGCTGAGACCAATGCAAAACTCGGCAAATTAATGCACGGTTGCGAGTTGCGACATGTTAATTAAAAGTGTCAACCAATTCCTTGTTTTTTTAGCGACTTTTTGCTATTAATGCCATCTTTATGACTACGGAATAGAAGTTAAAATCGGTCGAACAGACTATAAAAAAATGACATATTTTAACGTGAATAGAGTATAGATCCTTAAGGGGCAGATATACGCCAGCGATCTAGAGCGAACAAAAGAGGAGCTAGCATCACGCCCGCGCATAGAGATTATTTGAATAATAATAAGTCCTTCCTTTATTAAAACCTAATAACAATAAAAAATGTTTATCAAAAGATTAGTAAATAAATTATCTTTTAGTTAGTAAAAGTTCCATAAAAATACACTCAATGGTTTTTGCCTGATCTTCGTTTTTTTGTCTATGTTAGACACAACTTTGAGAATAAATCACACCAAATATTTAAAAAAAAACATGTAAGAGTTTTATATCAAATTATTAGGGTTAATTTAACATATACTTAAATAAAAATAATATTAATATTTTATTTACACAAATCCTTACATGTTAATATCAGTTAGTTACAATAAATAAACAAATTTTGGTACCCAGATTCGGTCATGTTTTGTATTTTTAAAGTTTGTAGCTGATATTATCATCGTCGACCGCATCGTCGCTTTCCATCAGGTGAGATAGCGGCCAAGCGCAAATCTATAATCAATAAAAAAAATATTATAAAGAATATCATTATAGGCACTCAGGAGAAATAAAAATAAATAGTTTAGTTTAAGGCTTTAGAAGTCTAGACAGACGGACCGTATTTCAACTGCAATCCAACAGCAAATTGCTGTTCGGATGCAGTTTGAATGCAGTTCACACGACTGCAATAGTACTGCAAACTAAACATGCAGTCATATTGCAGTACAATTGCAGTCGGCGGTTCAGTGCAATTGTGTGAACTGTACACCAACTGCAATCGAACTGCACGGTTTGTTTGCAGTTCTATTGCAGTCGTGTCAACTGCATCCGAACTGCAATTTGCGGTTGGATTGCAGTTGAAATGCAGTCCATCTGTCTAGAGTCTAAGGTATATTTTTGCAAAATGTACCGTTTAAACGTGATTTTCGATCTAAAAGCATCGAGAATCGAATATCTTCGCCTTAAAAGAGCTATGCAACCGTGTACACAACCTTTCCTTTGACTGAAAATGTGCGCGTCTTCTTTAATTCAATAAGGATCTCTAAAAGATCTCTCGGCGCATGCATATTCATGTTTTCGTTTAATAGGTCGTAGGTAGTACGTCTACATAATTTTATGCCTTACAAAGAAATGGGACGACTATAATGGTGCAGTTTTTTCGCTTCAAGACTTATTTATGACTAGCGACCCGCCCCAGCTTCGCATGGGTACTGATATTGAAAATATTATCTATCTATTAAAAAAGCTGCATCAAAATCCGTTGCGTACTTTCAATGATATAAGCCCTATGTATGGAAGTTGCTTATGCCCATACATAGGGCATAAGCAACTTTTGTTTTTTACTATGTAATGATAACAAGTTGGAATTTGGCTTGCATTGAGTTAAATGATGTGTGGTATTATTGTGGGTCTGAAGTTTTAGGACTTAACAGTCTATATAATAGAGTAAACTTTATTCTAGATAGCTACATAATTTTTTTTAAGTCTATATTTACTTTATTCCGCTTTTGGTGCAGCAAAAAGAAGAAAAAGAAGAAAGTTTTAGACGCAAACACAAAATGTAACACTATAATATATGCGCATTTATAACATGGCAGAAGCTAGAAGGCGACCGTCTGACGTTGAATGAAAATCAGGCGGTCGCCTTCTTTATCCGGCGTTCACTCCGAACCATAGCCAGTACGAGGTTATTGCCGCCGAAGCCCTCACGATGACACGGTGATGCTCCGCCCAAGCGAGGCACAGCTCTACCGTATGCTCCATCTTGTCCGGGCGGTCCACACAATGGTGACACCCGAGCGTTTTCTTCACACGATTCCGGTCAGGAACCTCCCGGAATTAATCGTGTCCAGTGTAGACCTGCGTCATGCGGAAGGTGAGGAGGACAAGGCTTCTATTTTATCCTCCGTGATGGAAAACAATGATAAGTACATAACATTTTTGAGAAGATTTTAGCTGTTAAATCTACATCTACATCTACACTATGTACACTAATATAATAAAGAGGTAAAGTTTGTTTTTTTATTTTTTTGTTTGTAGGAGGTAATCTCT
This sequence comes from Mythimna loreyi, assembly GCA_029852875.1. Classification (NCBI taxonomy): domain Eukaryota; kingdom Metazoa; phylum Arthropoda; class Insecta; order Lepidoptera; family Noctuidae; genus Mythimna; species Mythimna loreyi. Next base: position 17,745,793 of record CM056780.1, on the reverse strand, counting down.
GCAACAACTGGTCCGATTGGAAAAATTTTAGCAACGATAGAAAGCTGCTTTACTCCTGAGTGACATAGGCTATATTTTATGTACGCGGGCGAAGCCGCTGACAAAAGCTAGTACGTTATAGTTACGAAAAAGCTCATGGCGCGGTAAAATGCCAAGTTCCACTTTGCAGAGATCCATTTGTAAAATTGCACTGCAGTCATTTAACTGAGTAAAGCTTCTAGTAACTTTGTGAACTTAGCGATTAAATTATATAGAGAAAAACTGTGTTGTATTGGGACGCAAACTATTCTGGAAACAGAATTGTAATATTCTTGACAAGCGCTCTTTAGCACTCTTTATGATGACTTATTCGTGGTTGTATATTTATTTTATACAATCCGGTATTACCGCAAATCTGTTATTGTAGAGTCCGAATAATGGCACTATACACCGTTAAATTTTAGTCGTTTTAATCCCGAAGAGGGTCGACCCAGTACATGAAAACTATCGATTTGTGTAGATAAAATAAAAAAATAACGTACTTTTTTTCTTAATCTCTTATTGAATAAAATAAAAGCTGATGAACTTATCGCGTTAATACAAATTTCTTATAACAGAGATTTAGCAAAATGTAAACAAAACTCTACACCTCGAAAAAAAAATCAAGAAAGAACAAATCGGCCACAGATTATAGAGAGACTTTACCCGCCATTTTTTTTTTAGTCGTCGTCTTGCTATTTAGTCGATATTTTTCATTTTATCATTGTAAAAATTGGTCAGGTCAACATTTTTCTCAAATATAATATTAGTTTTAATGAAATAGTTGAAAGTAAATTAAAATAAAAGTCATTAAAAAAAAGTATTCTTAAATTATTTCTATCTCTATGTCATTTTAATTGTACTGGCAGTATAAAAATTCGGGTCACGGTTCAATAGAAATGTCAAAATAGAACTAGTTTTTTTTTAAATATTTGCTGTCTAAATATTAAAAAAACAACTGTCAGTTGTAAAGTAAAACTCCCTAGGGAGTAAAAGTACTTCTTCCAACCCTGTCCGCAGGCAACTTTACACCTATTTTCAGAGTATGAGTAATGAAAAGTTGCTTTATTCCTGAGCGACATAGGCTATATTTTATGTACGCGGGCGAAGCCGCTGACAAAAGCTAGTTAAATATTTTATGCATGTATTATACTTTTAAACCTTCCTCTTTAGTCACTATCTATTAAAGAAAACGCATCAAAATCCGTTGCGTAGTTTTAAAGATCTAAGCATACATGGGGAAAACACAGAGGTAAGCAACTTTGTCTTATACTATGTAGTAATCATGGGCAATTGGTAAAGAATGTCGGAATTATGTCACCGTTCTGGGATGTTGATCTAGATCTTTCAGAAGTCTGCAGAATGCTGTTCAACCGATATTTTCCGGCCCTGACAAATCTACCAGCAATGCAAAATTATTTATTAAGAATCAAAACCTTTTAAAATACAACCATGTTTCAGGAAAATATTCGTAGAAATGTATTCAACTAAGATGAACAACGATTTCGTTTCAGACATTCTCATAAATTTCCCAGAAAGTTTAATAATCAATTGTTGTAAATTCTATGCGTTTTCAGTACAGGTTTTATTCGAAAGATCCAGTAATTTAATCTGAGAATACGTAGAATTAACTAGTTAGAACTTTGATGAAACTCATGGAACCGAATGGGTGAATAGCTAGAATTGCGTTAAAAGGGGTGAACAAAAACAAGGCTTTAGGGGATTTTCACGTCGTTCCTACTACCTACGGACCTACTCTTTATTTCTCCTCAGTTGTAATAAACGGTAACGGTAATCTTCTTCACTCGCATTAGAGCTTCGCAGAAGGAGGCGACAGCATCCCGTTCCTTCTCGCTCCAGACTATGGGACGTCTTCGTTCATCCTTGTCTTTGGAACTCTGCTTGCCAAACCGCAATGATCGCGGCAGCGAAGTTACGCCCTAGCTTTACAATCAAGTGCATGTGTAGTAATGTAGCAAAGTGTAGCAATTGTAGTCTGAAAATATCATAGTGGTAGACCGGCAAGGAAGCCCACCGCTTTGTGGAAGACTGTATGGTGTCTCCGCATCATTCGAACGGCTTGTATGTTTCTACAGTAACGGTACTAATACCGGTGCCTCGTGAAAGGCTATGAACCGGACAAATACCGCGTACAGCCATGTAGAGCCTCCGTAAGAGACGTCTGGACCATCTAAATTTTACAAGAACCGCGACCAGTAACTGAGTCGTATAGCGACAGTATTTCAAGTTTCAAATATCCAGCGTCTGGCTTGGGCTATCAAAACCTTCAGCAAAACGCAGTACTTACACAGTCAAACTTATAAGTTTAGGAAAAACGATCACAAATCCTTCTGTTTAAAATAAGACATAATAATTTTCTCTAAAGTCATGTTTCTGGTAGTTTAAACTGATTTAATTACATCATAACTCAGCACAATACCGCAGGCGAGTGGAGTTACATAGCAATGTGTCTTACAAGCGCTAGTCTTTGTAATATTGCATTCCCGGCATTTCTCCCATTCTAGTTAATATTATTTGACTTGCATGCTCGTTGGCGTTTTAGGAATTGCTTATGTTGGAGTTTTTGGACCGCTGAAGACTTCCAGTTTCTCAAAATTTGCCATCGTGCCTGTCGTGCACTTCGCGCAGAAAAAAAGTTTATTTGTGCCTCACACAATCATTTAAATTGAAAACACATAGATATGGTAAAAGAAAATTTAAAAAAATTGCGAAGCCAAAAACGAGCCTATCTTAGCTAAATTAAAGATCTCTTTAGGAGAAAGAAAGCAGCAATCCAGCACATGGATCCCATGAGGGTTGGTGGATGTCATATGTCTTCAAATTTGTAGTTCTAGGACTTATCACTTTCTTCATGATGTTTTTTTAACGTTTCATAAACAATGAAGAAAAAAAATCCGACAAGATCTTTTGAAAACGGCAGGAGACAAATTTTATTTTATCTTGATTTCCCAGACCCCCTACTAATTTTGATATTTTTTCATAGTTAGTATTCTAGTTTTGTTGTATGCGTAAAAAAATATTATAACATAATTATCAGGAGAATCTTAATAATAGTATTAATTAAGTCACATTAGTTTTTTTATTTGTAACAGTGATATGTGGATCGGATATCCTTTTGACGCTTAGATAGATTTATAAGAATCAGAAACAATTCTACGTGTTATTTTTATTACTAGGAACATATAGTACGTCATCGCTATGCTGTTATTCTTTCAACGATATTTACTTATGTACTTTTATTTACTGTCCACCATTACAGGCAATAAATAAAAGTATTCATGACACTTAAGAGTTTTCGAGCAATAAAAAAGAACTCAATTCATTTGCATAAACCCAACACGAATCCATTTAAAATGTAAAAACTTTAAAGGAAATAAAGTTAGAGAAACGTTTATTTGTGACGTGCACAAGAAAGAAAACAAGATAAAACAACAAATGCGATTGTGAAGCGATCCAATCTGTATGACACAAATTCTACGCGATGCGGAGACATAGTTCTACGTGCGTGCGATGTCACTGCTTCAGATGCGATTTATTTAAAACCGGTCATCACACGAGTTCACAACCGCATCGTATCTATGTGCAGATAGGGTTGATGCGAAAGCGAGCGTTGAAGCGAAAGCGGAACTCCTGGGCCCCGGAACTAAGGAAGGAAGGAACGGTGGGTCGTTTTGTCAGTAGAAGTCCCTGTCTCTCGCTCCGCCAAAGGGTGGGATTCGTCATTCGATGTTTCTTCCCACCATTAAAATAAAATAAAAGCCTATGTGTACATGGCATAGGTCACCGCAACAGAGTATCAATTAAAATTACTTAAAGAAATTAATTTCGTACACGCGTATATTAATTCCAATTTAGAAAAAAAGTGCTTTATTTCTTAATTTTATTTTTATAAATCGATAGTGATTCATGTACCCGATTGACCCTCCACAGGATTAAAATCGATTAAAATTTAACTGTGTATAGGGTGTAGTATACCTCCATACCTCTGTTTCGCTCACACGTTAGGCATTTTAATATATCACGACGAAGCCCCTACTTTATAAACGCTTTTCAAAAAATAATATTTTCATTAAAAACTTAGTCTTTAACAAATTAAACAGGAATTCAGTGGATATTAAAGTATGCTTCATCGAGTTTTATTCGTGTGTAACCGAGGTCCACAATTACGTGTAATAACGATAGCAATAAATTGCCATTAGGCCGAGCTTTATTGTTACGGAAAAACGGCGAGTTCCTTATTGACTACGAAAATAAATGATGGTTTGATTTGGTTCGTAGCTTTACTCGATTTATGGCATTTGCGGGTTGCTACCTGTTTATGTTTAAGTATGCCCTATTTTTTTTTTTCGGTGAGTATAAATCATTCAATAACATCAGCTTCACCATGAGCAGTAGATAGTGTCAGACTTTTACTGACTAAACCCTCCCCTACGTTGCTTTTCATATCAGGGCCGAGCCTTCTTTTCATAACCGAACTCTTGCCCCCCGTAGACCCCCCTGCTGGGTCCCTACGGTTTGCAGACAACTCCTTGAGGCGAGCGGGAACAGTACGCGCCGTCGACAACTTCTCGGTCGGAACGGTTACCGGACTGTCGGACACCGTTCTACGACTACCTATTGTTCGCCATCGTCATCGTCCCACCTGGTGGAAAGCACTGATTCAACAGTTGATAGTGAAATGCACTAGTTTGTTACGAACCTAAATAATAATAATAAGTTATGAAAATGAATTGGTTATAAATGTTTGTGTCAATTAAATGTCTATTCACCGCCAAAAGGAGCCCGTTCACCTTGGCTCCTGCTTTTCGGGATGTATCCCTGGAGTGCACCGACCGCCTTCAGCTCTTGGTAATGGACATTTCTTCGGACCTTAACTTTGGGCGGTTCATTGAGTCCAAGGCCAAGGTAGCTGCTAGGAAACTCGGCGTTCTTGCAAAAGTCCGACGGTACTTCACACCGAGTCAGCTTCTAATGATGTACAAAGCACAGGTCCGATCGTGTGTGGAGTACTGCAGCCACATATGGGCTGGTACTGCAAAATGCCACCTAGCGGCTTTGGATTCGGTGGAAAGAGGCGTGCAAAGAGGCTGGTTGGTGATCCAGATTTGGTTGAGTCCAATCTTCAAAGCCTCGAGCACAGGCGCAGAGTAGCCAGTCTTGCGGTTTTCTACAGGATGCATTTTGGAGAGTGTGCGCAGGAATTGCACGATTTGATTCCGCCATCCCAATTTTACCTTCGGACATCCCGGCGTACGGCAAATATCCACCCTTACGTTGTTGAGACACCTGCGGCCCGGACTAAGCGTTTTGCCTCGTCGTTTATACCGTGTACATCGAGGGACTGGAACAGTTTGCCGGCTGCAGTCTTTCCGTCCGATTATAATTTAGGTGTCTTCAAGGCTAGAGTGAATAGGCTCTTAATAAACTAGTGCGCCTTACCATCAGGTGGGATCGTAGTCAAGCACTAGTTTATAGCAATTAAAAAAAAAAACGCATTTACTCTGTAACTTTTAAGTTTCTTAATCTTCTTTTATTTTAAGGTTATTAGTAAAATACATATAATGCTCAAGGGTTTTAAATTGGGAAGTGATATTGTATTTTCTGCTTTTTAGGGTTACCTTGCCAAATGGCAAAAAAAGGAAATACAATAATGCACCTTCCTGGATCAAATCCAGGAAGGAGCATTATTGTTGTAAAGGTTGGAGGTGGAAATGAGTGGACTGTATTAATTGTGATGCTGGTATATTGCCGATATTCCAAAATTCTTAGAAAATACAACGATCCCGGACAAACAGTGATTATATTTAAGTATCGAGAGGTATCGTCCGTCGCGGCGGTGTCCGTGGAAGCGAGTGCCGAGTGCCGCGGTGCGGTGCGCTGAACCGCCTGAGGTCCGCGCCGCCCGCGCCCGCGCCTTCGCTCCCCGCTGCCGATGACGTATGTGCATGCCGTCTGCGCGTGCACACCGCGTCGCCCAAGGTTGTTGGGTTCGAATCCCAAAAATTGTATTTCCTTCAAAACCCTACCCTTACCCCCCCTATCCTTTTCAAAACCCTCAACCTACAACTCGTAATTTGGGGCCATTAGCACTCCGCCATCACTGCTCATTTATATGCTGTGCCCTGATAAAAATAAAATAAAGACCCTAGACCTAGATCTTCAACGACCGCGGCCTGTTTAACTTGACCTACTACAGCGTAGCACTTCCAGCTCTTGAGAGGTCTGAAAGCCTGGTACATTAATAAACGCTAGCCGGAAATTAATTATTGGCTAACGAGGATCGCAAGAGGTAGTGTGTCGGTGCTTTCTTAATTAAAAGAGCTTTGAATGACTTTTTATGTGACGTCACTTGTTAGCAGGCACAGACAACGGTTCTGTCAAAGAGAATGTTGGAAAGAGATTATGGTTTCAAAGAATGAAGGGATTTCTGGGATTAGTAGAGCGTGGGTGTAGTTTGTGCTTTGTAGTTCGGATGTTGCTTTTGTTTTACGAGTATGTTTTGGATTCTGCAAAACAAGTTTGCAATGAAAGTATTTTTTCGTAGCAAGCTTTTGTAGAGTGGCACTATATATCTACTGCAACCGTAGGGAACCTGCAGAAGGGTCGAGGCCAACTAGGGCCAAGGGTTCCCGTCTGAAAGGAAGGCTCTGGCCCTAGTATGTACGGCAATGCAGGTACGGGGTGAGTTGTTCAGTCAGTAAGAGTCTGACACTGTTTCCTGCTCCGACCAAGGGCGGGATTCGTCATTGGATGATTTTTACTTACCATAACAATACCCTGTTATATTTTTGTCTAAAAATATTAAAATAAAGTCACAAGTCGGATACCACCGACACCAAGTACAACAAAAGTCGCAGCATAGCATAGTGGGCATTAGGCTCCAGAACACAGCTACGTACGGGAGTAAAACCACCTTTCAGTCGCCTGTTTGGCCCGGTGAGCATGTACCTATTTATGCAGACAATTAGGTCGTGATTGTTTGCAAAAAAAATAGAGTTTTATATTGCCAAACAAGCTTATAAATTTGTTATTTTTAAGAGACAGTTATGAAATGTTGTACATAGATTCTTTACATAAAAAAACTAAACACTTGTTTCGGGTTTTGCAATATACTAAAACTAATGTTGTATAATTAACACGCATCAAGACCATTCCAAAAAGTTCAAACACAATTATTCTAGTTTCTATGGACATCTTGCAGTTCCAGCATCAGGCCCTGGTCACCACCAAAACACACGTCAACACGAATCATATGACCACAAACTATTTCTAACTACCCGTTCCATCATTAGATCAACTCTGCTTCACAAAAATCTGGATTTGCATTGTAATCTGGTTTACACATGCATGCAAAATTTCAGATCAATTAGAATACAAACGAGTGGAGTAGTGGTGGCCGAGTGGTAAAGGCCCACTGTTGGTTCAATTAGTTGCTATAAAATTTCGCTTGCATCGTTGTAATAAATAAATAATAAATTCTTTATTTAAAACTTTATGCACTAGTAAAAAGCACTGTAGGATAACTTAACCCTTGAACTTAATATACCAAATAGACAAGTGTTGTGGAAAGGTGCGTATATTTCAGGAGAAACTGACTTCATCCATTTATATTATATGTTTTAAAACCATTAACCACCTATAATTATTATTAAAAATCAAATTCTAAAAAAATACACGATATTTTTTCACAATAGACACACATAATTGTCTAGTCCCAAGCTAAACAGACCTTGTGTTATGAGCACTAAACAACTGATAAACAAACTTATATATTTCTAAATACACATACGTAATTAATTAATAAATAACACCCAGACACAACAAATGATCGTGATCATCACACAAACATTTGTCCTGGGTAGGAATCGAAATCTAACCACTAGGTCAAAAGGCCAGTCAAATTGAAAGAAGTAATCTACACTAATTTAATAAAGAGGTAAAGTTTGTTTTTTTTTATTTTTTTTGTTTGTAGGAGGTAATCTCTGGAACTACTGGTCCGATTGGAAAAATTTTAGCAACAATAGAAAGCTGCTTTACTCCTGAGTGACATAGGCTATATTTTATGTACCTACGCGGGCGAAGCCGCGGGCAAAAGCTAGTAAAAATATATACACTATCTACACTAATATAATAAAGAGGTAAAGTTTGTTTTTTGTTTGTAGGAGGTAATCTCTGGAACTACTGGTTCGATTGGAGAAATTTTAGCAATAATAGAAAGCTGCTTTACTCCTGAGTGACATAAGCTATATTTTATGTACGCGAGCGAAGCCGCTGACAAAAGCTAGTGTTACATAAAAATATAAAAAAATAACTCCTTGTCCTATCCTACAAAAAATATTGAGAAAGACGTAGAATGCAGAATAAAATAAAGAGCAAATAGGTAATTAAAATAAACCGCTTCAGTTGAGACAACCGGTCCCAACTGACGGCAACGTCAAACAAATTCAATCTGCACATTTTGCACATGTTCAAGCCATCTCAACCGTGGCTTTGAGCCCAACGTTTTCACTATTAACGTTAGGTACACGCGCAGAACCGTGTAGAGTCCAATCACGGGTTTATGGCAAAGGATTTATTACAAAGGACTAGATTTTTACGACATCTGTTCACGTACATAGATCGAAACTAATTTAGTTTGGTTGATTTATATTAATCAAAAGTTACGAGTTTTGTGAGAAAAACTGATAAGATTGATATCCTAGACAAATAAAAATCAGCCAAGAGCGTGTCACGCTCAGTATAGGGTTCCGTTATTTCTCCACCATCACAAACCTTTTTTTTTCACAAACCATCACAAACTTCTCACTATCACAACTTTACTGGGTTATATTACAACTCTTTAAAAATGCCCAAGTAAATAATAGTAACCCAATTTAAAAAAAATATTTAACAGGGCCCCTAATTATTTTTGAATACCTATCCAACAATTTATCACATGTTAGAGAAGAAATTAAAAAAAAATCAATCCCATCATGTTTTTCCATTTTTATATTAGCACTTTGTCAGCTTGATTGATAAACATATTGGTACCAAATTTCAGCTTGCTAGTGCTAACGGTCGCTGAGGTTATCCGCGGACGAACATTTTTAACTACGGAAGCCTAAAAACGTTGATAATTAAATTGAGTGAAACTTTTAAGTCTTAAAATTCTTTTTTCTTGGCACAGTACCTTTCGTATTTTAATTTATTACAAGTGCTTCAAAAACAATAGAAGTACAAAGTAGGAGCGACTTAATTACTACCGAAGCCTAGTTGAAGCTTCAACAATTTATTACTCTGAGGACTGGTTTCATGTAATTTGGATTTAGAGTTTTTTTTATTTTATTATTTTCAGTTTTATGACTTTGTGTGCACATAAATGTATATATATAAAAGCGAAATACCGCTCACTGATTAATCACAAAATCTCAAAAACTATAACACTTACAAACTCAGGTATGAATGTGTAGACGTCCGCTAAGAACGGTTTTTACGAAATTCCACCCCTAAGATGGTACCAATCCTGATTTCTGGTTACCGTAGGCGCAATTTTGCGGACGGCGAGCTATGAGTAGTCCGCCGTCCGCAAGTGTGTATGTAACTTAAAATCATATAATATTTCAATCTCGCTTGGGCCATTGGAATTTCTGAAAGGGAATCCGTGATCCTAAAATGCAAAGGCAAAGTTTTTAGTCACTAAAATGTTGAAACCTGCTCCACTGAAAACCGAGAGAAGCCATTAGCTGATTTCTCATCTCAAAATAAAAAAAAAACACAATAGGTAACATATCCGTGGAATATACGTCTACAATAATTACACACATTAAGCTGTGTAAACTTATACTATGAACTAAACTATAAATAGCATCGGGCTTGCGGACAGCGAGCAATGGGTAGCTCGCCGTCCGGTCGCCGTTCGGCCCAGGCACAGCCTAGTCGTCGACAGCGCGCACGCGCCTCAAGGAGTGGAAGGACCCTGCAAAAGGGTAGAAGCCAACTGGGGCCAAGGGTTCGTGTCTGAAAGAAAGGCTTTTGCCCTGGTATAGATGGCGATGTAGGAACGGGGTTGGTTGTTTAGTTAGTAAGAATCTAACACTGTTTCCCGATCTGCCCAAGGGCGGGATTCATCATTGGATGATTTTTACCTACCATAAAAAAAGCTGTGTAATAACATTTCATGGGGCAACTCTGGTATAGTATTTTCTTCCTACTGTAAACTTAGGCCATTAGCATTTGGTAGGTTTTCATTACAAGGTGATTTGTAGTTTTATTACCAACAACTTTACTACCCTGGCTTCGATTTTCTGTTTAGTAGGTAGTGAACTCACTTGGTAATAATTTTTACAATGGTTTCGACTACCTATATCATGTTTGGAAAATTTATAAAAACTTAATGACTTGGCAGTCTCTACCAGTCATATGGCTCAGACTTTAGCTGACTAAAAATAAACTTATTTTCTTTATTTGCTTAGCGTTCCAAGACCCCGAGTTACCCGTTCCCATGGCATTACGCAAAAGACCGAGCGAAGTGGAGGCGTCTGTGTAGGAAAGCGGACCCCGGGCACCGAGGTGAAAGCCAAAGTGTGCAACCGGGACTGTCGCTAAGATGATGATGATGGCCATATCTATAAACACACTTTATCTTCGAAGACTTGAGGTCTTGATATATTACATTTATTTTATTAAATAATTTTTCTAACCTAACTTAACTAACTTATACTTACTTATATTCTTAGAGTATTTCACCTACCTACATGTGTAGACGAATTTAGGTAGTTACAATACGTCACAGCACCTCAAGCCAAGTGTTTAAGTACATGTGTGTTGTATATGAGCGTATTGTATATGAGTGTATTGTTAGTCAGAAACGTGAGCCAGCAGTGATTTGTACCTTGTCGTAAAACCAAAGCTTTACGAGGAAAGCCTGTATTTTTTATTCTTTCCCCTTGCTTCAAGTTATGGCTTATTGATGGTTTCGATTTTCATAAAATATCTTACGTTACGTTTTGTATCGATATAAAATTGGGTCTGTGTAATTTTATTAAAATTTTCGGTTGATATAGGATATTGTGAAGGTTTTATGTATTTTGTCCTGAAGAAAGGTAATCTTACGTACTGACTTGGTTGCTTTCTGGGGCCAAGGGTTGATGCGAAAGCAGAACACCGGGGCCCTGGAACTGAGACAAGAGGGAACGGAGGGTCGTAGTCAGTAGAAGTCTGACACTGTCTCCCACTCCGCCCAAGGGCGGGATTCGTCATTCAATGATTTTTCTCACTACAAAAAAGGTACTGACTTAGTTTCTTGACGAAAACACTTAATTTAAGTAAGTTTGTTTTTACTGCCAGTAGGATACAGAGTTTCCAAGTTGTTCTTGAGAAATTAAATAAAAGTTTAGAGCCTCTGTTTAATTTCTCGGCCTCAGGTGCGAGTCTCAGGTTTTGTACCATTTAATAATATTGATAAAGCCCAGTTACACTCAAATTCGTTAAAAAGTGTAAGCTGTTATAAATTAAGACAAATCCGGGAAAGCAAGTATAATTGCATGCAAAAAGAAAACTAGAATCTACGAAGACACATACAGGGTGTCATCGACATGTTAACGCAAACGAATACCATAGATCCAGAACATGATTCTAGACCCCCCCCTGATACAATTTTTTGTCGGTTTTTTCTTATTATTTTTTTAATGAATTTTTAACGTTTTTTTAATTAAACTGTATAAAAACGTCATTTTAACATTTTTTTGCGAAAAAAATGAGTTCATTACATTCCAAATTAAAAATGTCATCGGGTTTGATTAGAATAACGACTTTATTTGCCTCGATGATTTTTTTATAAATTTTTGTTTGTAAAAAAAAAACTTTTTTTTTCTAAAAATATTAGATTTATATAGATTTTATACAGGTTAAAAAAAAAACAACACTTTTTTTCCAAAAATTTGAAAAAAAACCGACGAAAAATTCCACCACTGGGGGTCCAGAATCATGTACTGGATCCATGGTATTCGTTTGCGTTAACATGTCAATGACACCTTGTATAATGAATGTCTTAATTTTTAGTAGTGACTTCAAATACAAATTTTGCCTACCAATTACCTACTGAATAAAATTAAAATTACGTTTACAATTAATTACCCGTAAAACAATTAAGTACTAGAGATAATAAAAACCTTTTGACAGAACCTTGTTCTAATATTTTATTCAAGACAAAAAGCCTCAAGATTCAGCTTACCTTTATTTTGACGTAGTTAGAACTAAGTAAAAGTCAGCGTCCAATTATAAAAATGGGCCCAACTTAGTCCAACTCACTAATTAAGAGACCTTGGTCTAGGTCTCTAATGTTGATATACCCATTAAGAAAACTTGAAGTCTCATTAAAAATATTATTAAAAGTAAAACGTTTCTATGAAAAATGTTTGTACAAGTAACAGGCTTGTTCACAAAGTTAATAGGGTACGGGAACTATGGAAGAAAAAAACCACTCAATCGGCAATTTCGTTCGGCAAAGTTCGGTTAGTTTAGTGATTTACGAAGGTAAGTTTTCGTCGGGTAATATAGTGTGTGTCGTATATTAGACAGGGTTGACAAAGTACTGGTGTAAGTGGTATCTATTTTGCTCTTAGTAATAGCTGCCTATAATGATTTGTTTGAGAAGGTACCTTTAATTTAGATAGCCATGAATCCGGGCCTTGGTTGACAGTCAATATTTATGGTGGCCTTGAAACGATATTCAGTGTATCTTTGGCAGTCTGTACCAGTAATTCTACCGTTTGACAACCAGTGTTCTAGTGTCAGCCAGTAACTGGGTTGTGGAGGTCAATTAGGTAATCCCTCCATATGAAAATATCCTCCACTAGCTTCTGCCCGCGACTTCGTCCGCGGAAAATTTGAGAGACAGTTGTGATAGCTCGGGTAATATCCATGTTATATAAATAATTTATAGCCTATGTCACTCAGGAGTAAAGCAGCTTGCTATTATAGCTTCAATTTTTCCAATCGAACCATTAGTTCCAGAGATTACCTCCTACAAAACAAAAAAACAAACTTTACCTCTTTATTATATTAGTGTAGATATAAATAATGGTAGTCAGCTGCATCCGGTTTGACTAAAAGCAGGCCCCAACATAGTTGAGAAAGCCACCAGATGACATGCGCGGTTCCAGCCCTCAAGAAGTTACACCACTAACTATGGTCAAGTGAGAGTCCAAGTATATACCCATTCTTAGTGCATTCCTACTAAGGAGATGTTCTAAGCATGAACCTACAAAATGTTAGTGTGTCAGCTCACGAAATTACAAAAGTAGGACCATAAGCTTAACCGTGGAAGCTTGACGTCACAAGACTATTAACATGATCTACCCCACTATGCCTTCAACTGTGGATCCGTGCTTGGCATATAATCACTATCACTACATGGTATAAAAAAAGTCGCTTCCCGCTGACTGTCTCAATGTAAGCTTAGATTTTTAAAACTGCACAACGCATTTTGATGCGTTTTTTTTTAACATATAGAGTGATTCAATAAAAAGTTTTATGGTTTGATTTGACTGGCCTGGCAGGCTAGTGGTTAGTGACCCTGACTGCTATGCGGGAGGTCGTGAGTTCGATTCCCACCCAGGACAAATGTTTGTGTGATGAGCACGATCATTTGTTCTGTGTCTGGGTGTAATTTATCTGTAATATGTATGTATTTAGAAATATATAAGTATATTTATCAGTTGTCTAGTACCTATAACACAAGCTCTGCTTAGCTTGGAACTAGATGGCGTTGTGTGATAGTTGTGGACATAAAAAAAAAATACATGCATAATATAGCAAAGTTCGCTAGTGATGAATAAACGGCGAATCACGAATTTATATCCATATATACAAAATTGCAGTATTGAAACCTAACATTTTCCTCACGTACTGTCACGACAAATATTGTATTAGTTTCTTGAAACAGATTGGTTGCAACGTGCTCACCGGTTCTCACGAAATGCAACAACAAAGGAACCGTATATTTCGTGTGATTCTCGTATTTTCGAATGGTCTTTGTTGCCTCTCTTTGTTTATGTGAGCAAAGTTTAACTTGTTTATTTTGTTTTAGAATAAAATAGATGAAACTTAGGTGTGCATTTTCTCTACATTTTAGTCGTACTCGTAAAACATGCTATTTATTTCTTTTGGTTAAGTTTGTAATTAATTGATAATTATACTATTTATGTTTTATAGCAATAAACAAATGGGATTTAAATTGTAAGACCCAAATTTTGTTCCGGGAATATGTTCTCTTGGTATAATTTTTGTGTGCTGACATTAACGCAGGCCAAACCGCGGTAGGCACTAGTACAAAATATAAGTAGGTACCATGCTCACAATATTCGCAACCAACTACTTAATAGAATTTTATTTTATATTTTATTAGCCATAACATAATATTTCAGAGAAAATAACTACAATATAGATGGACAAACGTACGACACACGGCGTTTCACCGGCAGGTTTCTATTTTTATTACAGCTATCAATCCTAAAAGCATTTTTAGGGGGTGAACTTGTACATTAATTTTCATTTATCCATCGCATTTACTACGTGATTGTACCTTCGTACCCTAAAAGTTTATTACTTTGAACCTTTTCACCCGTTCCATACTTTGAACCCTAAAAGTTTTTCTTCCGATTGATTTGAGCTGTTGCAGTTTTTGTATTTCCAAGCCAACTACGTTTTTCGACCCCTACACAGTTATTTCTCGTAGAACAGTTTTCCGGTTGGCTTTTACGCCCTAGTTACAATAACAAGGTACTCATCGGTTAGTCTTTCAGACTTATTTATTTATTTATCTACTAGCTCTTGTCAGCGGCTTCGCCAGCGTACATAAAATATAGCCTATGACACTCAGGAGTAAAGCAGCTTTCTACTGTTGCTAAAAATTTTTCCAATCGGACCAGTAGTTCCAGAGATTACTTCCTACAAACAAAAAAAAAACAAAAAAAACAAACTTTACCTCTTTATTATATTAGTGTAGATGTACACACAAACACATACAAAAAGAAAAGAACACATACAGATAGAAGAGTACAAAGGTACTGCTTATTTCTAACGATTTCTGTATTAAACAATTTTCTTATCTCAAATATAACTAAATAGCGGTTTGTCAGAAATTAAATTCTATCTCTCTTTTCCTTGTAGACTCGGATATAAACAACGTTTAGAATAAGTACGAAATATTATTAAAATATCCAGGTGAACATATTTCACGACTAAGAGCACTTTAGTGGCACCTAAATATTCCTCTTTTCAGGTATATTTTACTGTAGAAATATACAGTTTAAAATATTTCAGTAGTGCACGAAATAGAATTTGAGCGATTCGTTATGCACCTCGTAGCAGTGTCTACGAAGTTGCTACGAGATTTCGTAGCGCTACGAATGTTCGTAGACGATGTTTGGTTTCATTGAACGTAAATAGATTTATTTTTGTATGGGTGTATTGAAGATGAGGCAATGTCAAATGATTGGGGAACTTGAATTATAAAAATTATTGACCGACATGGAAATGCAATCCTTTAAGGTTGAAATTTGATTAGCTATACCTTCTTTATGTATAGTCTAGTAAATAATTTAATGTAAAACTTTATGTTTAATTAATTTAGTTCTTACAATGTGCCTAAAAGTAGATATTACTGTCCAGTAAAGACCACCATCGTATCCCTTTTTTTAGAGGTTGGAAGTCATCAGCTGACTTCGCCTACTTTAAGACAGAAGGAGAGGGTATGTTATACATTTATTAAAACCCACCAGTGTCCTTCAGCTCCCCTTTATATTCTATGATCACGATGACTCTTTTATACGTAGCTACAGACCAAAGCCCTTGAAACCATAGATTGAAGTTAGGGTACAAGTTTTGTTACTAATCTGGTGTACAATAAAGTTTATTCTAATAACATATTACTAGTGACCCGCCCCGGCTTCCCACGGGTGTAGTGATGATATTAAATATATTATATATGTTTTATCCATAGAAACCTTCCTCTTCAATCTCTCTATCTATTAAAAAAAACGCATCAAAATCCGTTGCGTAGTTTTTAAGATCTAAGCGTACATAGGGACAGACAGCGACTTCGTTTTATACTATGTAATGATACATACAAATCAATTTACATATGAAAGCTTAAGCAAAAACATTAAACATAAGCATCAGATTTCAAGCAACAACACTTTAAACGAATTCTGCGACGGTGCTCCCAAAGCAAAAATGTAATATGAAACGGGGACACGATGCGTTGGCCGTATTCCAGTTTATTGGGAAATCTGGCCTTAAAGCGTGCAGTGTAGCAGCAAAGTGCTAGTCAGGGGCGTAGCTAACGCCGTATCAATTATACTGGGCCCCTGCGGCACTGGGGCCCCGACCTAGGCAAATATTCGCAACATGTTATCCACAACCGTCTCATACGGCAGCTAAGCATCTGTAATAAAAATACGTTTTTTTTTTGTACGGTGCCCCCGAAGTACTTTTGATACGGGGCCCCTGTGGGACTAGCTACGCCACTGGTGCTATTATGTGGACGGGGGTGGGTAGACAACCTGGCGAGTGGGGCTTAATGGCAAGTAGACACGGAGTTTACAGTGTTTATTTCCATCCATGTTTATTTTACAGAGTGTTGGAGATATGAACAAACTACTTCCAAACATACAAACTAATTCCATACTTATCTTTGAGCTTCTGCCAGCGGCTTCGCTCGCGTGAAAGTGAGTTTCTTCATACAAAGTTTTTTTTTTGTTGAAAAGATATTTCGTAGTCTCGCAAGGAAAGGTCTGTGCTCGGAGTTTCCTTGCGTGACCACATCGGAAATGTAGACATCCGTAGGAGAACCAAGGTTTCTAATATAGCTTGAAAAATCGCCAAACTAAAATGGCAATGGACAGGACGAACCAGAAGACGCAGCTTTGGATAGACTTTCACAAAATTGATCGATGGTCATGAGAGAGACGCAGTCCGAAAAATGTAGGACCAGTGGTTATGGGACCCTTGGTGAGCCCTATGTCCAACAGTGGACGTCTAAAATAAATAACATATATAAAATATATAATAAAACACGACGTGTAAAATAAATAATAATAAAATTAGACATGCTGCTCTTTAATTTTAGCTACATGTACCGGACCGGTACATGTAGCTATCGATTTGTAAAGATCCGGTACTACCGGACCGACCCTCCACGGAATTAAAGTGAAGAATGTTGTGGTGTATGTTTGTAATTAATTTTTTTTTTACCCTAAAAATACGCTAAGGATTAGCTGTTTGAATTAACTGTTTTTGATTAAAGGTGTGCCGTTGTGCGATTGAGTACGAGACACTTGCAAAATTAAAGTTTTTCAACGAAACATTTTGTGTTTCTGCTCCGAAAATATACTTTTATAAACATAGTGCGATTGAAAGACTGAAATCGAGGTTGTTCGTTGAAATACCTTTTGATTTTTGTGTGCAGTGTTTTATTTGTTCTCATATTACGAAAGAAGTGGTCACAGTTTGCATTGAGTCTTATGTTACGTGCCAACGTCTGCCAGTAACAGCTATCTGGAACGCGGTTTTCGCGGTTTTAGAAAATATGTTTATTGAAGAACTTACCTTGTTGGTTTGAGATTCATAAGAATAATTGCGGCTTGTAAAATTTGTTGACATGGCTTGACGACATTAGTAGTGGATTATAGGCGGATTTTAGGCAATCAGGTACTCTTTATACATCAACGTTTGGTTTAAAAAACTGGGTAAGTGAGAGGGTCGAAATTTTCGTATATTTTTTTAAAATTAATTTGGAAGTTTCATTTTTTAACAGCTTCGATAGATTGCAGACCTAAATATGTTTTAATTTCAAATCATTCTACGCGTTTCCGTGAAAAAAGTTATGTAGGTTTGTAAAGAACCCTCAGTGCATGAGTCCAACTCGCACTTAGCCGGTTTTTTTTTTATGAAATAAAAAAAGATGTTAAACCTGTTATTTTAATATTTGACAATGTCTAATAATTTATATTAACTATATAATTATATTAACTTTAATGTTATCTATCTATATATACGAAAGGAGAAACTGACTGACTAACATATCAACGCACTGCCGAAACTACAGGGACTAGTATTATGAAATTTCGCACAGGGCTTCCTTTTATGACGTAGGCGAAGACTAAGAAAGAATCTTCCAAAATGCACCCCCTAAAGGAGTGAAACGCGTCTCCAAAGTTTTCACGTGAATCTATTTTCACGTGGGCGAAGTCGCTGGCAGAAAGCTAGTCTTCGTATTAGTTGTAAGAGTACCTAACGAATAAATTACTATGATTATGACTAGCCTGATTACGCTTTATACAAATCTCAGTCGATATTTCAGGTCTGAAGGTTGCCAAGCGCGACTAAACTACAGTAATTAGTCTCTCAGACATTTATGTATACGGAGGTGTGGTTGCGCGGAAAGTTGTCTAGATTCTGCTAATCAATCACTCGGATAGCGCTAATAAAATCATTGTAACAGGTGCCGGAGATCTGTTGCTATGATTGATAATGCCTACTCGGCTATAAATGCGGCGAGCCGCTTAAATGGATCATATGTATGTAGAAAGGAAGAAGAGATGGATGGATTGTGTGAGGAGTGAAAGAAAAGGGAGTAAGTGATAGTGTGACGGGTGACAGGCAGAGTGGAAGAAAAAAACATGTTGCATCGACCCCAAGTAATATGGGATAAGGGTAGGATGATGATGTATGTAGAAATGGGATTTTCTTATACACGCTACGCTATTTTCTTATATACGCTTCTAGTGCTTCACCATAGCCGCCAAGGCCTCGACGCAGTCTATCAGGTCACGGTAGACGTGGGGTTACGAACGACGAGTAATGGGTAGCTTGCCCTGCCGTACGGTGGTCGAATCGAACTTGAGTCGTAGAGAGCGAGTAGTAATCCACGCGCTCCTCAAAGAAATGTTAGCAAACCGTAGGGGCCTAGCAAGGCCGATGCCTGCTAGAGCCGTAGGGATTTTTCTGAAAAGAAAATTCGGCCCTAGAGTGCAATGGGCAACTGAAAGACACAGGTGTATTTTTAGTCGGTAAAATTCTGACACCACTCCATCCAGAGTGGGAAAAGTAATTGGAAGTGCACACTAGTACACGCAACCATTTTTTTTCTTTTTTAATTGCTTGACTGCCATCCCACCTGATGGTAAAAAGTGATGCGATGTGGTTTATTTATTAAGATATTTTAATAGATATTCTGCTACTCGACGCGGAGACAAATATAATAAAACAAAGATTATTTAAATCGGTTCTTAAGTTATAAGGACTTACTCCTACAAGAGGCTTCACCTAACAAACTTTAGACCTCCGCGTGATCCCCATAGGAGCTGAATGTGGTAAAATCTTGCTCGTATAATGCTCGCATACGTCATAAAATCTTGTGGAAAATTTCACGCTCCTAGTAGTAGTTTCAACTTTGCGTTGATAATGTCAGTTAGTTTCGCCTTTTATATGTACGATAGAGATAGAAGATAGATGTAATTAACGCGACTTTGTTTACTGCGCTAAAAACATGTCGGCGTATGATCTCTGTCATCGTTGAAATCACAAATTGATTTTCACCAACATACAATCATAATAAATGTTGAAATCACAAACTGATTTGCACCAACATACAATCATAATAAATGTCAAATAGTAGGTGATATAGCGAAATAAAAGAAAGACTTACAATTCAGGGTGTTTATTCAGTGAAAAGCACAAGAATGAATTTAAATTTGAATTAAAACAGCTTTTATATACAGAAAGTAAGGTAACGAAAGTTAAAACTTAAACAAGTAAGACGGAAAACGTCATCATTACATCGTATAAAATAAAGTCGCTTCTGTCCTATGTATGCTTAGATCTTTAAAACCACGCAACGGATTTTGATGCGGTTTTTTTTTAATACATAGATTGATTAAGAGGAAGGTTTATGTGTATAATACATGCATAATATATTCAATATTAGTATCCGTGCGAAGCTGCGGCGGGTCGCTAGTAAGAAATAAAATGCACTAAGCGGGTAGAAAAATACTTAAAATAGAATAAATTGAACGGAAGTTAAAAGAAGGATGACCGGATGCTCTGATATCTTTAAGAATTAAAAAGGAAGTCGCATTTTAATTAGTTATAAATTACACAGGATGTTGCTATATTCAAAATAATTGAAAAAGAAGTTGTCAAATAAATCCTTATATAGATTCAACAGGAAGATGCAGTTGTTTTTAAAAGAAATAAATAGGATGTGATCAAATCAAATCTTAACAAAATAATGAAATAGTATTCACATACATTAACAGTTAAATTTACAAATATGCAAACTTACTACATATTTTAGATGACCTTTCTTTCAGCAGCTGCGAAACGAGAGATATAAAAAATGTGTGTAGAAAACCAGAAAAGAATAATTCTGTCCAAAAATCAATGTTGAATACTGAGTCTGTTAATAGATTCAATAACTCTCGTGATAAACGATCCGTTTTCTTGAATATTATCTGGGGACCCTAAAATTAATATCATCTGGTCCATACCTATTGTACTCCAGATACCGTTCCATTATGTCCTCGATCCAATTAAACTTGAGAGGAAATATGGGGCGAAAATACAACTGATACCATTTGAAATACTGATACGATGTAATTTTGTTCCGTTCTTTTTTTAATTAACTAGAATGTCCTCGATTTTCGATATGGTTGCTACCACAGAGCATAATGGTATTGAGATATGGCGTTGTAAAATATTTCCGTACAAGTTTAACGTGTTAGTTTCACACTTTTTTGAGTTGGAATTTATAAAATACTAGCTTGTGTCAGCGGCTTCGCCCGCGTACATAAAATATAGCCTATGTCACTCAGGAGTAAAGCAGCTTTCTATTGTTGCTAATTTTTTTCCAATTGGACCAGTAGTTCCAGAGATTACCTCCTACAAACAAAAAAACAAACGTTACTTCTTTATTATATTAGTGTAGAAAATGAAGAGTAGTGTCAGAGTTTTCTGTCAAAACATACCTATCTCCTTCACCTTGCCCTTTATAATCCAAGGCCGCAGAGATTCTGTCGAACCATCCTGTATCATAGATAAATTAACAAAAGCCAATAGCGAGAGGTTCAACAGTTTCTAAGTAGAAAAAAAAACAGCATTAAAATCTGTGCAAGGCCAAAAAGGCGCCTAACTCAATATATGCTGCGAAACTTTAAAAGATAATTATCGCAAGCGCTGGTATTCTGTAAGTACCCGCAGTGACACTATAGTCAAACTCACAGAGATAAATATTTTGTGAAATAAAATTTGAAATAAATTTGCTTCTAGGGTACCGAAAATCCACGAGTGATGCACGAGGACCCATTACACCCGCTCAAAGTTGACTGCGTGGTGCGCTGTTCACGCTAGAGGAGTCATCGGGCCATTTTTTTCGAGAATGCCGCTTGCCCTACGACAACAATGGACGGTGCCATGTTGACCGAGTTTTTTCTGCCGCAATTGAATGAATTAGGACTGAGGGACATGTGATTCCAACAGTACGGAGCAACGGCACACATTGCGCGAGCCACAACCGTCGATATTCTGAACGCAGCGTTCCCGGGTCGCCGCATCTCTCGTTTTGGCGATTTGCACTGGCCCGTAAGATCGCCCGATTTAAGCGTTCCAGACTTGTTCTTGTGGGGTTTTTTGAAGTCTCGTGTTTACGTGAACAAGCTCAAGACTCTGGAAGCCCTCAAAAACAACATTCGACGCGAGTGCGAGAATCTGTCGCCCGAAGTTCTCACCGAAGTGATGAAAAATGCCATAAAACGAGCCCGTATGTCAATCAATTGTGACGGCGCCCATTTGGCTAATATAATCTTTTCGACTTGACCAATAAAATTTTAAAGATTCATATAAAAATAATCAGAAAACAGAATCAAAGTTTTTAATATAGAAAAGAAAAGAGAGCCAAATAGCATCGGATGACTTCTTTTGGCCCACCTTGTGTATAAAATAGTGAGCCTCAGACACATGCCTAGAGTATATTAGCGATAGCATGTCGTTTCTATTCGCCGCCGGCGCGACATTCCGTGGTCTATGGCCAGTACGTTAGGGAACAGGCTTGGTGCTGTCGAATTCATTAATTTTAAACTTTAGGGAATTTGTAATCCGCTCTTATCATGTTGGCGCAGGCGATCCATCAGATTGTAACTTGACTATGAAGTTTGTTTCATTTCCAATATATTATGTTTGTATATTGCTTTAATCATGTAGGCACGTTCAATTGCTAAGCAATCGAGCCTGAGTTATTTGTGATTTTATACCAGTTGCTTCACCTGCGTGAAAGTAGAAAATATAACAGTTATAATGTTGTTGCTGGTTGTGGAAATGCCAGTGGAAGACGTTCACTTTGACAGTTTACTAAAACATTCATTGGCGGTACGAAGCCCGGGTCAGGTAGAAAAAAATAAAACAACGTGTGACATTCGCCTGTTAGCACTGTGTCCGTGAAGTAGATTATGGCCCACTCCTGAGTCCGAGAGAAGAGGTCCGACTAATACTAACTAATACATCAGTAGCCTTATAATGTTAATTCGTTGAAGGCGCGTACTGTTTATGAACGCCTCAATGAATTCTCAGCAAACTATAGAACAACTATACAACTATAGTATGTATTTAAGTATGTTTATCAGTTGTCTAGTACCCATAACACAAGCTCTGCTTAGCTTGGGACTAGATAGCGTTGTGTGATAGTTGTGGACATATTTAAAAAAAAGTTTCATTCAAGGCTCAAATAGAGGCCCAGTAAGGTCAAAACTGCTAAGGGCCATGAGTAAATTTGAAAGTGTAACCCCAGGGTCCTGGAAATAAGGCAAAAAAGGAACGAGGTGGGTTTTTAGTCAGTAAAAGTCTAATACTATCTCCCGCTCCACCCATTGGCGGGAGATGTCATTGGATGAATTTTTCCCATTCAAAAAACTTTACAATGTTTCCACATTACATACATACCATATATACTATTATTATGCTATTATGTTATGTCAGTTCTAAAAGTTTCCCCAAATTTCATTAGCTATGTTTAAGTTACGGTAATTTTAATGTATTGAAAAGTTTTAATCCAAAATACAGAACTCTTGTTAATTAATAAATGTTAATTTTTGGCGTCGAAAAGTTTGTGAACTAACATAGCTACTTCGAAAAGCGGAGTTGTTATACAGTTCAGTTCGATATTAATCGCACTACGATATTACATTGTTAAGAACTCTACACACGCGCCAACGTGTTTCTAGTAAAAGTTTAATACATTTTACGACTTCTAATTCAGTTAATAAATAAAATTATTGGGCCTAAGTGATTTTCTTCCATAGTCGATTTTAAAGTTTTATTAGCGTATCTGTAAATCTGTGATTAAATCGTTGCAAACAAAAGTCTCACTGAAACATTCCAGTTTATTTACATTTTTCCTTGCGGTTTCGTTTTTCAAATGAACATAATTTCGAAAATGAGGTTTTGTATGATTGCAAACTCAAAGGAAAAAAAATACAGGCTGTTTCCTCGCAAAAAAATTGAGATGCCTTTTGACTAGCTTTTTAAATATTATTCTTTTGTTTTGCTAATGGCTACTGCCAATTTATTTTTTACGAAAACTAACCAGTTACCAAATATAGGTGTCAGGTTGAACTGACAAAGGAGTTTTTATTTAAAAATAATATCTAATATTGACTTATACGAAAGCATAGTATATCGAATCATGCGGCGGATGTTATGGGCACCTTTGCACTGGGAACGATAAGAGGCGGGTTATTTAATGACATTTAACATTTCAACTAATTATAAAATTATATTTCTTTTGTATTTAACTCCTCAAATAATAAACACGTCTTTTGTCTATTATTTGATTTTTAAAGATGCCTAAGAAATTGCAGTTTTAAAGGTATTTCCAGAACCGAAGTCGGTAGTAATAGAAACAATGAAAGCACTATCGAAAAGTGAAAAGCTCCTTTACAGCTGTATCGAAACAACAGTTTTGCTTTTGTCCATAATGGTTGGAAAAAGCGGCGAATGCAATTTCACTTAGCGAGCGATATTAAACCGTTGCAGAGAGACAAAAGCTACAACTGATTATATGTAGTTTTTGTTCACAATGGTGCTTGTTGGCTTTTTAGCGAAGGTATAGAATGGGCCGTTCTTAGCCACTTCGACATCCATTTGCCGCATGGGGTAACATTACGTAAAAAAAAAGTTAAGAACCTATAAAGTTATTTTTGAGCTTAAAATTTTGATCGACAATGAATAATTTTATTTTATTTATTAGGGAAAACTAACAATAACACACTGTATATGATTAAAAAAGGTTACAATTTAGGTAAATAAGTGTGTAACTAACTACGTCATCTACGTGCTACAAACATGCGCGTAGATATAGAGTTATATACTAATTAATCATACAAATCAATAAATATTATTCTTATATTACCCAAACTTATTTATTTATTTAATTTAAGGGAATTACCTGGAATTCCTCCTCGACAGCCAGTGGAATTTTGAGTTGTTTTACCGAGAAAACTGGAAGGAATGGAGGGAGGCCTTTGCCCAGCAGTGGGACAGCACAGGCTAGCTATAATAATAATAATTACCGAAGTCTGTCTCTTGAACTGGAGCTGGTTGGGCTGCCCTCAAGCGGTTCCTGCCTAATTCTGTGGGCTCTCCCGGAGGGTTTATGCGGGGATCATTCGGTGGATTCGAAGGCTATCCTAAACGTGTCCAAGAGAGTCGTGGCTACATGGATGGTGCGAGGATTCCGCTTGGTCTCCTCTGAAGCGCTGGGTTCCTTGCCAGCGTGCCGCTATTGTATCTGGAACAATATTAAACGCTGTTTACAGCATCAGAAAGTTACGCGTCTAAGAAGCTACGCGTCTAAGAAGCTACGCGTCTAAGAAGCTACGCGTCTGTAGACAGTAGTGATGGGTCGTAACGATTTTTTGGTTAATGCAACGAAGCCTTTAATTTTATCCTGATAACTCGTTAAAAAAGCCGTTAACGTTATAACGTAACAGATTGTTTGCACCAACGTAGCAGTTAATAGACGAAACTTTGTTCAAATTGAAAAAGGAACTGACGACGAAGAATCAGATAATTTTAGCTGGTTTTGCATCAGCAGCATCAGATTATATTAGCTACTTTTGAATACCTATTTGTTGAGTTAATAATATGCGCATTGTCAAAATCGTTGAATGAAAAAGTTGATAGATTTAAGGGGTTTTGCGGTAAACAAAAAGCAGTTAAAAAAGCCGTTCGTTGAATTAACGTCCACTCCTAGTAGACAGTAAGTAATTCTTAATGTGGGCAGAAATTATTTCGCCCACATCTGAAAATGAACAGGTTTATGCGATACATGCCTAAAAATAGTAAAATAACAAAGGCATATATTTTGAGGTAACTAAGAGTTAAGTACCTTGTGATACTTAGCTACGGGTTCTTGAGATCTTGAAGTTACGTAAGCATGTTAAGGTTGATCCTTCCCTGCGGCACTCTGCTGTTCTAGTTCACGATGAAAATCCAAGAAATTCTCCAAGTAGGCTATATAGAAGTATACTAGCTTTTGCCCGCGGCTTCGCCCGCGTGGTATTGGAGTTGGGGTTAGGGTTTCAAAAAGTAACCTATGTCCTATTCCGGAGTGTATCCTATGCCTGTGCCAAATTTCATCCAGATCCGTCCAGCCGTTTTGTCATGATTGAGTAACAAACATCCAAACATCGTAACTTTCGCATTTATAATATTAAGTAAGATACAGACTTACCTGGAGTATATACAGATTTTTTGGATCTAGGTTTATCATTAAATCATTTCAACGAATCTGAAACATTCTCGTTGGTCCGGCCCTGACCTTTATATCTTTAGTTCGGATAATCTGTGATTGTGAGAATGTGTGGGAACGTACGATATAAACACCGTGGTATTAGAGCGCAAAGGGTAACTTCTTAACTTTAGTCTGTTGTCTGTCTGGAATATCTTGTCATTTCGCCCAGAACGGTACTTTAAAAAAAGGCTGGAGACAGGAGGAGAGGGTACTGGAACACCTCGAGGAGTCTCTCGAAGTGCTCCGGTTCCAGGGTCGTAGCAGCGGCAATAAAACCCACGATGAGTTTATATTTTTACTAAATTTTTCTCTCACGGTTCGACATACAATGAATTATAAAATATTTTTCTCTCACGGTTCGACATACAATCTACACTAATATAATAAAGAGGTAAAGTTTGTTTTTTTGTTTTTTTGTTTGTAGGGGGTAATCTCTGGAACTACTGGTCCGATTGGAAAAATTTAAGCAACAATAGAAAGCTGCTTTACTCCTGAGTGACATAGGCTATATTTTATGTACGCGGGCGAAGCTGCGGGCAAAAGCTAGTGAATTATAAAACAACATACTATGTTTCTTTCAAATAAATAGATTTAAACTACGAACAGCCTTCGAACGTCTTACAAGCCAGTTCGCTAACTCGCAACGCATGTGATCTCTTTACAGTCACCACAGTACAGTCTTATTTGGTTTTTCAACCTCGCTTTTCAGAAGCAGCCTAGAGCCTGTTGTGTCCATTACGTGACAAGATGCCCACTTCCTAAGGTAGATAGGAGTTAAACGGACTTGGACGGATGTTTTTTTTTTTAATTACTATAAACTAGTGCTTGATTGCGATCCCACCTGACGGTAAGCAGTGATGCAATCGTTGATGGTGAGACGCACTATTTTATTAAGAGCTTTTTCACTCCAGCCTTGAAGACATTTAAATTACAATCGGACGGAAAGCCGCAGCTGGCAAACTGTTCCAGTCCCTCAATGAACGCGGTACGTTGTCACTATTCAGAAGTCTCTGCCTTGCTTCTTCGCGAAATACAAGCGTTCTGTCAATTAGAGAATCTAAGTGCCTGTAATCTACATATAATGATCTGTAGGGGCCCTACAGGGTCGAAGCCTCCTGGAGCTGAGGGTTGGTGCGAAAGCGTTAAACCGGGGCTCTGGGAATAGGGCAAGGGAGGAACGGGATAGGTTGTTTAGTAAGCAAGAGTCTGACACTATTTCCCGCTCCGCCTAAGAGCGGGACTGGTCATTGGATGATTTTTACCTACCATAAAAAAAACATGTAATAATAATAAATTTCGTTGACAATTTTATTTCTACATGTTACGTACAAAACTTGAGATATCTGTGTACAAAACTCACAAATATTTACTTTCAAAGTAAGTTATTTATTAGCCCATGCTAAAGTAACATTCTGTTGCAAAAGAAATCACAAATAAATAGCCAGAGATCCCTGGACGCGTGTTGAATAGTCACACACTCGTAAGTCAAGCACACTTATTGGCGGCCATTTGTCGTATTTCGGCGCGAAAACCCTCGGGACCTCAATTCTCGACGCTTGTCTTGAATAAGAGTCTTTGACGAACGACCAAAGATTTAGCGTAATACTAGCGACTCGGCTGTGATTTATGTCTATGATATATGACGTTTTTTGACAGCAAAAAGGTCTATGGGATAACTTTAAGAGTTTAATCAGTCTAGTGAGCCTTTTCTCGAGTATGTTCGGATGAGCTTCCTGTCTAATCAGACCCCTCGCCCAGATTGGCAAAATTAAATGACCTTTATTAATAGATAGATATAGCATACAAAAGAATAGTTCAAAATTAAATACTTCATTCTTAAAACTTGTTTAAATGCTTTACAAAATGTAAATGAAACTGGCGCCATAAGAACAAATAGGAGCTTAGTCGCATCACCAAAGCCATTAAAAGTATGGAAAAAACCAACACTGCGTTCGAATTTTGAAAACAATTGAAAAGCTCCACGTTCGAATTTGAGTGTAAACGGTACGTTCCGTGCAACGTCCGAATTCCAATTGTTTCAATTTCGAAACATTCGGGGACTTGAAATTGAAACGAAGGATGCGAACCCTTTTCTCGTAAAGTCCTCTCATGCCGAGTTGCATCGTCACTGTTCGGTAACTAACGACTCTTGACGTCCAAGTTATTCCAGAGTGTTGCCAGTCACCAATAAAAATGCAGATTGATGAAACAAGGCACTCTTGAAGTTGTTTGTTTTGATTATCCTCCACATCGTATAAATGTATGAATAATGTAAGGAATATTTCAGTACATTTTGATGGATTGGCTTTATGCAGCGTTACTGTTAAAGCTGAAATCGCGGGACACCTGTATTCCGGGATTGAGGATTATTTCGGCAATTTGTCACAGTTTATGGCCGTGTCGAAAATTGGGAGCATTAAATTTTTTTAATTCGATTTTTTATATGAAATACGGCATTGAGCATACTGGAACTTTCTATTTAACCTTTTTATTTAACCTTTCTATTTAACTTTCTTTTTAACCTTATAAGGCCGAACCTATGTTGGTTGTTTCCCGTGGTCGGTATACATTACGACCCAAGTACTAAACAAAGGTGGTAAACTTAAACCTAAAGTTTAGTGTTGTAGTAAAAGCTGTTCCAATGTAATACTTTTGGTTAAATTCTTTTAAGCGGTTTTTGAGAATAATACACCGTGAAATTTAAATGGTTGTTTTCCCGCGGCAGAATGACTTGCCATAAGGAGTACTTTTGAAGCATACAGTAAAAATGAAAAAATAAAAAGTTTTTTTTTTATAAATAATTATTAAAAATATTCATCAACTCAAAAAAGCAAAAACAATAGTAACATTAGACGTAATTTGTAGGTACTACTAATGTCGCATGAGCAGCCCGCCTTTTAATATTTAAAAAAATAAAATATTAAAAACAAAAAATGGACCTATAGAGTGCAAGCTAATTATGACGTATCACAACACATTCGTAGGTCCATTTTTTGTTTTTAATATTTTATTTTTTTATCAAACGTTTGTATTACCAAGACACAACCATTTCACTGAGGGAAAACAACCATTAAAATTTCACGGTGTATAATATGTTCATGGTTATTTTTTTTTTGAGATTGTTTAAATCAAAAGTTACATTTAAATGTGTGCATGTCATAATTTTAAGGCGCTAGACTGTAACTTTATCATTTTAAAAAGTACTTTAAGCTGGAATGTCTAAATATTTTAGACATTAAATTAGTTGAGCCTTACGAGGTCAGTTTTTTTTTTTTAAATATACTTTACTTATATACTTACACAGCATTTTTATGGAATATTTTTAATAATACTAAGACAACAACAATACAAAAACTCAAATAATATATATATTTTGTAATTGATAGGCTCGCGTTTGAATCTCACCTGATGGTATGCGATGATGTGGCCGAATATTTAGCACGCTTGCCTAGAAGTAACCAAGCAACTGAAGGTTGTAGCTATCAGGAAACACAGAATACGACAGGGAATTTCACTCCAACCAATATATTATTATGACGTAAATGAATCGCTCCAACATCTGTACAACTAACTATGCCGAGAGTCAGTTTATCCCAATTATAGCTAGTAGGCTCTAATACGTTACAGAATACAGAATGAAGCCCTTACAGACAGGATGTCCTTTATGTGTGAATAGTTGGGTGTTCCCTTAGATATACACAAGTACATTATCTTGTCCTGTTCCCTTAACATTTTGTTAGTAGGTACCCTCTCTCTGTCTCTGGTCTCGTAATTGGTGAGACAAGCTAAGCCCCAAATAGGCTCTCACAAAAATTACTTTTATGACCATAAGTACCTTAATAGTGATTGCTTATATAGTGCTACGTTTGTAAACCTTTTGGTAAGGTATTTATATATATTTACGCGGGAAAGAGCAGTGGTTGCCGAGTGGTAACAGATCTGACTTATGAGTTGTAGGTCGTGGGTTCAAACCAGTTCAAACCTAGTCAGGCGCATTTATTTGTGTAATTTATTTCATCGCCACTGCTCTCAAAACGGCGAAAGAAAACATCGTGGGGAAATCGGCATGTCACGCAACCTAAAATTCAAAGATTTGTGACATCCACCAACCCGCACTGGGCCCGCGTGGTGGATTACCGCCCATTCCCTCTCCTAGAGAGGAAACATGAGTCCCAGCAGTGGGAACATTGTAAGGCTGATGCTATGCTATGCGGCTTAATTATCAAAATTCTCTTACTCTGAGTGAAACGAAAAAGCATGTCAGACTTTTATTGACTATAATCCTGTGGATTTTAGTTGCCTTTTGTCGTGGCACCGTGGTATCACTGGTACCATGGCACCGTGGCACGATTGTCATCATGGCAACGTGGTACTTACCACTGTTAGCGTAATAATACTTTTCAACGATTCTTAGTCCTGACAGGTTTTGGCCAATAGGGTATACTTGGATTAATAAATTACTTGAAATAATTTAATATAGATTATGTATGTAAAATTCAGCCTTTAAGGCGCTGTAAGCAGCAAATCTTTAGGTAATTCCGGGTGGTGCCAATAAGGTTGAAAATGGCTATGCGTTTGATTTTAGTTGAATCTCGTGTCCACTAATATGAAGGATTTTTCGCAGTTTTTTATTATTTAAAAAAAAAGTACAACGATTTGTTAAAATATTTTTACATTTCTCTTTAGTTGGTTAAATTTCCATTTTGGTAGTTACAAATAAAATAATAGTTATCACTCAAAATACTGAGTATTTCGAGACGAAAATTTGTTTTCGTGTACTTTCTTGCGATTTTTTTTCTCAAAATTCTGAATTATTTTTAGAAAATGTTTTTGCATAAGTTTTTTACTTATATAGGGTGTCCCAAAATTAACGCAAGATTTGAATTTGCCGCCATTTATGCAGTACAGTGTTGCCAACCCTAAAAACAAAATAAATCGACAGTTGACTGTTTAGGGTTAGTAAAAATGGAGCGTTATGCAATAGAACATCGTGTCTTCATTGTTGAGCAATATTTCAAAAATAATGAATGCTTGGCGGCCGTAGTTCGAAAATTTCATACAAAATATGGTCGGAATAGTGTTTTAACTTCGTCAACAGTGGAGCGATTAATTGATTAATTGGCGTCTCCCACGGATCCTGTCTCTCGGAATTTTTCAATTAATCGCTTCACAGTTGACGAAGTTAAAACACTATTCCGACCATATTTTGTATGAAATTTTCGAACTACGGCCGCCAAGCATTCATTATTTTTGAAATATTGCTCAACAATGAAGACACGTTGTTCTATTGCGTAACGCTCCATTTTTACTAACCCTAAACTGTCAACTGTCGATTTATTTTGTTTTTAGGGTTGGCAACACTGTACTGCATAAATGGCGGCAAATTCAAATCTTGCGTTAATTTTGGGACACCCTATATAAGTAAAAAACTTATGCAAAAACATTTTCTAAAAATAATTCAGAATTTTGAGAAAAAAAATCGCAAGAAAGTACACGAAAACAAATTTTCGTCTCGAAATACTCAGTATTTTGAGTGATAACTATTATTTTATTTGTAACTACCAAAATGGAAATTTAACCAACTAAAGAGAAATGTAAAAATATTTTAACAAATCGTTGTACTTTTTTTTTAAATAATAAAAAACTGCGAAAAATCCTTCATATTAGTGGACACGAGATTCAACTAAAATCAAACGCATAGCCATTTTCAACCTTATTGGCACCACCCGGAATTACCTAAAGATTTGCTGCTTACAGCGCCTTAAAGGCTGCTTAAAGGCACTGTATTTTTTTGGTGTTTGTACTGTGTACCAATACGGCTAACTTCGCAACGAAAAAGAGGACGTTTTTAGGGTGCCCGCTATAGGCAGCGCCTTAAATCTATGTACTTTATGTGACCGTTGCATTAAAAAGACCCTAAAAAGTATGAGTTCTTAATTAAAATATAAATTTACATATATTTCGTTTAGTCCGTCCTAAGGTTGTCTGAAAGAAATTGCCTAGTGCGATAAGACCTTCAATTGTACACTTAGTTTTTGTAAATGAATATACTGTCCACTTTATGAGGTGTACAATAAAAATATAGTAAATAAATAAGGTCTAGTAACACAACATCGTTATTTATCCACGCGTAAAATTCGTTGTTAGTTTGTAGTATTGTACAAGTCTATACCTGCTCTATATTTCGCTCCAGTTATTTAAACGTTGCTCTTATAGATTGCTCTATTATTTACTGTCGGTACTACCGATGTCTTGGCTTTTGAACGCCCGCTTTGTGTCGGACAATCTTGTCCCTACTCCACCCAACGGAATATGTAATGAAACGACCAAAGTCATATTGAACTTTGAGCCAACGTCTGTATTTGAAAAAGGAACGGTCTCGAGATAAGTTTATTTTGTAGTTGTTTGTTTTTTTTTTGCTTGCAACACTGGACTGAAAAGCGTGGCATTTTAGTTAAAGTGTGAAATGTTTCGGTTTTTCTTTTTAGACTGTTTGTTTTGAAAATTGGTACGTCTACATTTTTTTTTGTGGCTTCGTTCCCGTGCACCAAAACAGTGCAATTTTCCGTAAAAAACCGGAATAAAAAGTGGGTTATCTCCACGAATACCTCGTTGTTTTTGCTTTCTAATAGTGAAAAAACCGGCCAAGTGCGAGTCGGGCTCGCGCACAAAGGGTTCCGTAGCAGCAAATATATTATAAAGATTTTATATCATCGCGGATTTTTAAAGGTGTACAATACTGTAGTATATTTTTTGATCTATCTTATAAGGTTCAGCCATCGTTTTCAGTGTAAGCACAATAACTTAACCAAAATTACAGTTAAATCAACCTATCTCAAAAACTATAAGAGATACTTTGATCAAACCAAAAATCGTTGAAAGAGTTAATTAGCATGCATCACCTCTATTTTTTTTAGAATTTTATACCCCGTAGTTATAAAAATAGAGGGGGGGGACATACTTTTTACGACTTTGAGAGCTGATATCTCAAAAACCGTTCACTTTAAGAAAAATGTTTTTTAGAAAACTTTATATCATTTTAAAAGACCTTTCCATTGATACCCCACACGGGTATGTACATCGAAAAAAAAATTTTCATCCCTCAGTTACATGTATGGGGGGCCCCACCCCCAATTCTTTTTTTTACTATTTAGTGTCATAATTTTGTAGCGGTTCATACAACACATATTCCCATCAAATTTCATCACTGTAGTACTTATAGTTTCCGAGTAAATCGGCTGTGACAGACGGACAGACGGACAGACGGACATGACGAAACTATAAGGGTTCCGTTTTTGCCATTTTGGCTACGGAACCCTAAAAAGGCTAGTGAAACAATTCAACTTAGTAGAATACTTCTAGAAACTTATTACAAACACAAAAGGCATTTTATTCTTGTAAAATTTAATTGTTTTAGATAATTATATCTTCACTAGGGGCCGAAAGACTCGAGTGGCAATCGCGTGTTGGGAGACACAGCGTTGGGAGGCTTTTCATAAGGTGGGCCGATGAACTGGTGAGGGTTACAGGGAGCAGATGGATGTGGTACGCACCATTCATTGTAGCTATGCTTGGAGGAGGCCTATGTTCAAAAGTGGACATTGTTTAGATGTGATGATGAGATCTTCATTGACGTATTAGCGTGCTGCACGTTATATTATAATGTTCTCAGTGATTTTTTATGGTGGGTAAAATTATTCAATGACTATCTCGCTACCCATTGCTCGCTGTCCGCACGTTTGCGCCTATGGAGAATTGGTAGAGATGCATTCTTATCAAAGAACGGGGACAACGGCCACTCTTATTAGCAGCGGCACGAGTTACGAAGGTTTTCTTAGGTGTGAAGACCCTAATAGCATTACAATAGATATTTAAATAAATTAAATTAAAGAGATCTTCTTCCCATTCAGATGTTTTGGTCAACTTGGAAAGTACCGTAAAGTAGAGTGACTTTGGCCCTGGGGTTGAACTTTGGCCCAAGCTTATCAACAAATAGAAACATGAAAAACGGTGTTTACTGTGTTACTATTGATTAATTAGCTTGTGTCAAAGTTATACCCTAAGGTCAAAGTTACCCCAATTTACTCGGTATGTTATATTTTCACACATCCAAGATCAACCCGCCTTGAAGAGATGGAAGAACTGTAGTAATATGTAATAAATTCGGCCTCAATAGCACCTCCTTCATTGGCCGGTCAATGCTGAGGTTGGCCGGTTAATTTAGATAACGTCCGTCAACGTGGCACCTAAGCTAGTTACAAGGGTACACAGTTTGTTCGTGACAATGTGACCGGAAAAATTCGGAAATGTTAAGCCGGGTACAGACTGTTGTAACGTAACATGTAATGTAACATGGGTCGAAACCTAGTAGGGCCCAAAGTCTCTTTCTGAAAGGAAGGCTTGGCCCCAGTGAGGGCAAAGAAAAAACGGGGTGGGGTGTTTAGCCAATAAGAGTCTGACACTGTATCCTGCTTCGCTCAAGGGCGGGATTCGTCATTGGATGATTTTTTGTCCACCATAAAAAAATGTAAGGTAACATGACAGGAACTTTTCTTAAATCAAAAAATGAGATGAATGTACGACTGTGATACTTGACTATAATACTTGTTGAAAGTCCTGCGCTTTAATTGTCTATTTTAAATTTTTGTTTTGTTTTATTTGTATGTCTGTTTGTTTAAATGGTGTAGCTTAGTTCGAGCGTTCTGTTTAAATAAAATAAATAAGTGTGAAATAACCGCCTGTACCTACTCACATAATTAGTTGAAATGCTCTGTTCGCACGCGCAGCATGCATGGTTCGCGCGCGCAAGCCATCCACAATATATGGATTCTGTTACATTGCATGTTACAATGCGACAATGTGGCCGGCAAACTCTTTCATTTATAGTTATATTGCATGTTTCGTTACAGCAATCTGTACACGGCTCTACATTTTCAACCTTTTTTGCTGTCGTCAAAGGGTTGGTTTATTTTGCGCAAAGGTATCAGTCGCCATAATGTAGGTAGGATAAAGCGCTTTTTTAAAACGGAATGCTTGGCGTATTGTACTAAGTGTTTGTTTATGTTTATATGATGTAATAAACAAAGAGGTTCTAAATATTATTTTTTTAATCCGGTTAATTTTTGTTTCAAGTGTTACAATCTTACAGGTTTAATGAAAGAAAACCTGCGCCTATCTGTACGTAAATATAACCAATTATAAAGTTATGAAAAAACTCTCGCAATTTACAGATATCTATAATTAACCGAAAAATAAAAAATATATAAATAGATTGTACTACAACAGCCATCCAATAGTTTAGATAAATTCGGATTCTGTGTACAAGAAAAAATTAAAGTACATTACGACTACTGCAAATTTTAGCGCATGAAAACTCGATAAAAAAAATGCCAATAACAGTTTTTAACAGCAATAACAACTGCAAATTGCATTTATTTGGTTAAAATAAATTGTATTCATTTTTTTACGAGTTTTGAAGTGCTAAAATTCGCACAGCCTAACTTCAGACTCGCCAATATTCGACGGCTGTACTGTACTTTTGAGTCCATCACCCACTGGTGGTCACTGACCATCCTCGATGTTGTATAGTTTATTCTATATCTTACCATTTTGACGGTAGGAGTTTAATATTGACTGGTCTGCACTGTCCTTACATAATTTATGTGCTGTAATATGGAAATATTGTAAAGATAACAATTTTTTTAAAAGAGTAACCGTGGAGTTTCTTGCCGGTTCTTCTCCATAGGAAACGACCAATTTGGAACCGTGCACTAGCTTCTGACGTTTTATAAGTGCCCTTGTAGGCCCATGCGAAAATAAAAAAAACTGACTTTGACTTATTGATTCGTACAAATAAATAATAGCTGTACGAAAGAAAAGTTTTATTTCCCTGGTTCACGGTTTCACAGTGATAACTCGAACGTGAAAAACCAATAGCTCGCTGAACTAGTTCCGAATTAGTTTATGGATTAGAAATACTGGGTATGTGCAAGTCGGACAACGCGAAGGTTCCGTACAAACCTACCAATGAAAATATATGATTCAATTTCCAAATCGAGTCTTGAAGATTTATCCGAATCGCAAAAAAATATTTTTTTTGGTGACATAACGATACATTTACAGATTGATTTTCTCTATATTAGTAGTATGAGACCTTGCTTCAAACCAAATGTCAGGATTCTAGGTTCCCGAGTTAAAGAGTCTTGACAAACAGACAGACTAACAACTAAGTGATCCTTTAAAGATTCTGTTTCTCCTTTTTAGTTACGGAACCCTAAAAATATATAGAAGCTTGTAAAACTATTTGAAACAATGCATATTTCAATGAGTTACTAATAGTGCGTTTGTGCCTGACAAACAAATTTTGCTTGATTGTGTCAGATTTGATTGTAGCAACAATTTACATTCAAAATTTCAGATAAATTCAAATTTCAAACGGCACACGCATCGCAATGGCGCTTTATAGCCGTTAAGAGCAGCCAACACGAGATATATTTTCATACAACCGCTCTTATGTGATACGTGATGTTATTTATTACCTGCCTTTCTCTAGATGTGGAGGTGTTCCCCGCTTGGGGAGAGTATCGCCGTGTTTTCGTGAGGGCGATCGGAGGCGGCGATCTCTCGCGACTGGCCTTGGTAGAGGCCATGGTCCGGAGCGAGGAAGAGTGGTAGGCGGTCGCGTCTTTCTGCGAAGCAAATCTGACACTGTCTCCCGCTCCGCCTAAGGGCGGGATTTGTCATTCGATGATTTTTCCCACCATAAAAAATACCTTTCTCCAGATATTTTCACAGATATCTTGTGGGTATTGTCGGCTTATATAGAAATCAAAACATAAATTTGTGTAAAACTAATCCAGTAAAGATCTCTGAAAGTGTGCTATTTTAAGTGAACCTTGGTCTTCCATAATTTACTTATATATTTTAAAAGTATTAAAAAAAACTATAGAAGCTTGCATATTTAAGCGAAATTCATAATGACAGATAGACAGGCGGAAGACAAAATGATCTTATGAGGGATCCATTTCTTCCTGCGGTTTTTCTCCTTTTAAGAAACGGAACCCAAAATGTAACTTTTTGATTATAAACATAATTATATGAAAGGAATAATAATACAAAATAAACCTATCATAAAAGGCAAACTTCATTGCCATTGTAATCTTCAAGTTCTTTTATGGTAGGCAAAAATCATCCAATCATGAATCCCGCTTTTGGGCGGAGTAGGAAACAGTGTCGACTCTTACTGACTAAACACCTTGCCCTTTGCCTTCTTTGCTCATCGAAGTGGGACCAAGCCTTCCCTTCAGAAAGAGACCCTGGGCCCCAGTAGGTTTCCACCCTTACCTTCAAGTATGGGTAGCAATTAAATCCAAAGACAAATGTTTTGCTTAAAAATCATAAATAACATACACAAGGGTAGTCTATTGATTTGGTAGCAATAGAATATGACAACTGTGGACAAGTCAAAAATGTAAAAAAATTCGTCATTGGATTTTTACCTATCATAAAAAAAAGACGAACAAACAGTTTGCCTGCTGAGGTGTTCTCGTTCGATTATAATTTAGATATCTTCAAGACTAAAATGACTAAGCTCTTAACAAACTAGTGCGTCCATAGATATATCAAAGTGCGCCCAACTATCAACGATTGCATCACTGCTTACCATCAGGTGGGATCGCAGTCAAGCACCAGGTTATATCAGTAAAAAAATGCCATTACCACAAAATTGTTATGGTCGGTGGTTCTCAACTCGTGGTTCACAAAAATAAATTTTTAAAACTACAATGTAACACGTACGTAAAATGTATTTTAGTATGCATTTTCTAGATACAGCAAGGCTGAAGTTTTAAAAACTCTGCAGGGAAATTAAAAAACCATATCGCAAAACTTGAAGGCGTTGCAGACTCTTGAAGATAGTGCAAGAAATTTTATGAAAAGTTAAATTGTTAAACTTAAAACTTTCAAAAGATTGTTCTTTTTTTACTATGAAGTAATCGTTCAAATGCGCACTACTGGGCTCCGTGCAAACTTGCCTACATAAATAGTTCGATTCACGTACTGGGTCTCGAAGATTTTTCGAAATCGCATAACAGAAAATTATTTTGTACGTAACAATATACAAAAAGGATAGCA
The DNA here is from genome assembly GCA_029852875.1 of Mythimna loreyi. Classification (NCBI taxonomy): domain Eukaryota; kingdom Metazoa; phylum Arthropoda; class Insecta; order Lepidoptera; family Noctuidae; genus Mythimna; species Mythimna loreyi. The sequence goes on along the minus strand of CM056780.1, from coordinate 17,707,797 downwards.
GTGGTGGCCGAGTGCTAAAGGCGAGACGCTCGCGGGTTTAAACTCAGCTAGGCTTTACTTTGTGTAATTTATTTCATGAACACTGCTCACAACACCGTAGAGGAAAACATCGTAAGGAACCAACATATTCACACACAAACACATGGTCATCGGGTCTTCCGGGCGACTGAAGAGTGGTTTTATTTCCACATCCTGCCATAACCTGTGTTGTTCATAAAGAAGAAAGAAGAAGAAGAAAAATATTTTATTTGAAACTAGCTGTGCCCGCGACTTCGTCCGCGTGGAATAGTTATTTTGGGCATCATATTTATTTTTGCAAACAACCTCAACTTTATAAATTATAGCTGTTACCCACGACTTTGCCCGTGTCAATGTCTGTTATTATTTTAGACAATTTGGTTTTTAAAAGAACATAATTATCTAAAAGTACTTCATAGAGCTACACACCCCCTTGGGCACGCCATAATCTCGGCGGTAAGTCCCCTCTTTGAGGCGTAGTTGGATAGAGATTACGGCGTCCTCACCTTCCGCATGACGCAGGTTCTCACCGGACATGGGAAGTTCAAGAGATTCCTGCGCCGGATTCATGCGGAAGAGACGCCCGGGTGTCGCCACTGAGTGGCCAGCCCGGAGGACACGGTGGAGATGTGCCCCGCTTGAGAAGAGCATCGCCGTGTCCTCGTGGGGGTGATCGGCGGCGGCGACTTCTCGCGCCGGGCCTTGGTTCAGGCCATGGTCCGCAGCAAAGAAGAATGGCAAGCGGTCGCCTCCTTCTGCGAAGCAGTAATTCTTGTAAAGGAGAAGGCCGACCGCATAAGGCAAGGGCAACTTTGTCCTCGCCGTAGCCGTCGCCGCCGCGATCTCGCCGATATCCGGCCACCGTAGACGCTGGCTTGCGGACGGTGAGCAATGGGTAGTTCGCCGTCCGGTTGTCTGGTAACAGTCCAGACCGAGACGAAGTCGTCGACGGCGCGCACTGCTCCCGCGCGCCTCAAGGTGTTGTCAGCAAACTATGGGGCCCTTCAGGGTCGAAACCTCCTGCAGCCGAGGGTTGGTGCGAAATCGTTATACCGGGACTCTGGGAATAAGGCAAGGGAGGAACGGGGTAGGTTGTTTAGTCAGTAAGAGTTTGACACTGTTTCCCGCTCCGCCCAAGAGCGGGATTCGTCATTGGATGATTTTTATCTACAATAAAAAAAACCCCTCCGCGCCGCCGCAAGCAACCCCTCTCCTCGCCCGCCGGCCAGGCGCAGCGTCATATTTTGCATGCAGCGCGTGTGAATTTTATATCGGAGTTATTTTAAAATTGTAATATCTTCTAAGATGTTCATTGAAAATAAGTGATGTCAAAGACAATTTTGTTCACAATTACATACTCTGAATCAACAACACATTTATTTGGATAAAGTTTAATATTACTATGTTGATACAACTCTACCAAATAATTGGTAATAATGCATTAATTTCGGCCAAATTTGATTCCCATAAAAACGGCTCTAGTGAGTTAATCTTAAAAGATAGACATATACTGTCGCGGACATTTTTTTAGATAATTTTAAGAGGAATAATTTCGTCATACACATTTTTTTGTTATCTTGAACCGTTTTCGCAGCGCACGCAACGAAAGCCCTCAAAGATGAATATTATTCCCCGTTTTTCCCACATTTTCCATTATTTCTCCGCTCCTATAAGTTGCAGCGTGATGTTATATAGCCTAAAGCCTTCCTCGAGAAATGGTCTATTCAACACAAAAAGATTTTTTTAATTCGAACCAGTAGTTCCTGAGATTAGCGCGTTCAAACAAACAAACAAACAAACAAACTCTTCAGCTTTATAATATTAGTATAGATATACTTAGACATACACAATACAGAAACTATATGATAAAAAAGACAAAAAAAAAATAACATTGCGTGGCTGCGCCATATAGTATGCAATATGTCCGGTTTACACGGGTTTTGTAGCTAAGTGCTTAGTACTTGGCATCGACTAGTCGCTTAGTAAATAGGATCGTTTTCTATTCACTAGCACTATTCACAAATACCTACTAATATTAAGAATTAATTAACGTGTTTACACATGAGGACTTAGTATTAGTGACAAGTACTAAGCGCTTAGCTACGAAGTCCGTGTAAACCGGACATTACTTAGTGGCGGTGCTACCAAACTTGTGAACTTTCTTTAAATATTTTTGGAATAAAATATAACACGGTGTAAAAATTATTGGAATCGATTCAGTAACTGTTTATGAACAAATATGTTCATGTTACGCATATACTAAAAATAATGATGTATAAGTGGAACTACTTATTTTGACTAACAAATAAAATTATTGAAATTAAAAACCCAGCAGGCACATGATAGTACCTGTATTTTACTTTACAAAATGAACGATTTCCGTTCAACCAATACATATTAAGTTACGTCACTCGTTTCCCCCTCCTGACGTTCGTTTGACAAATCGTATTCCAATTTTGCATCCAGCATATCCAATGACGTCACTTGATATTCTTCAAACATGGCGGACTGATTTTCATTATGTAGTTTAGTAGTGAAGATTTATTTGATATTACTGATATATCTAGCCGTTGCAGCCCACACAAAAAGCAATAAATTAGAGAAAAGGAAAAAAAAAACGTTATTTTAAATTCGAATTCCGAAATCTTGTTCTATTTGCCGACTCGTCATTTTTGATAGGATTTCATAGATATTTATGCTCATACCGACTTCGAAAAAGGAGGATTTTCAATTCGATTGTATATATTTTTTTATGTTAATTCGCGCATAATTCCGTCGTTTATGTACCGATTTGCAATTTTTTTTTTGTTCTTAAAAGGATATGTTTTCAGATTGGTCCCATTTTTTTTTAAATTAATTCTCAGACTGTATGAAATGAATTCCGTTATTAGTTATTTCGTCTATATTTTGTTAGTTACTATAAATTATACATGTACATACACCTTTATCGCTGTGTAGATTCTCAGTCAGACTCTTACTGACTAAACCGTTCCTACATTGCCAGGGTCAGAACCTTCCTATCAGACGCGAACCCGTAGCCCCAGCTGGCTTCGACCCTTCATCAGGGTCCCTATGATAATATTAATGTGACACTGAACTGCTTCTCATTCTATATTCTAAACACTAAATCAACAAATCCTTGTCCAGATAAACTTAAATAAACTACTAAAACAATGTTTAAAACATTTCTCAAGGCGACAAATATAAAATGTAGAACAGTTTGAACCGTTGTTCCTGCTCTAACTTAGTTTGTATAACTTGTAACTTGCTCGTCGTCGGCACAAAGTTTTGTGCTCGGATTACCCGTGTTAGTGTTGCCAGTTTAAAATGGAATAAAACATATTTTAGGTGGTAATATGGTAACACTAATTTGATTTTTAGGGTTCCGTAGTCAACTAGGAACTCTTATAGTTTCAACTTGACACTGGGTATATATTCAGTGTCGAGTTTAGCAGAAATCGCAAAAAGTGAATTAAAAATGAAAAAATATTACGTTGGTGTTGTCATAGGAAAATGGCTCTAGGATGGATACAGGGCACATTACTTGTAGAATGGATGGTCGATGAGGCCGAAAGGTTCTAGAGTGACCACCACGCATCGGAAAACTCAGTGTTAGGCCTTCCACAAGGTGGACCGATGACCTGTTTTTTTTTAATGGTAGGTAAAAACCATCCAACGACGAATCCTGCCCTTGGGCGGAGCAGGAAACAGTGTCAGTCTCGTACTGACTAAACAACTTACCCCGTTCCTTCCTTGCCTTAGTCCCAGAGCTCTGGTGTTACGCTTTCGCATCAAACCTTGGCTCCCTTCAGACCGATAACATGGTGAGAGTTGCGGAAATGTGATGGATGCGAGAAGTACAGGAGCGTTCTTTGTAGCAACTTGGGGGAGGCCTAAGTCCAACAATGGACATCTTTCGGCTGTAATGATGATGTATGCATTGATCTTTTTGTTATTAAATAAGTAGGTGATGAAACTTCATGATATGAATTGGGATAGTGGATGCTTTTACGTTATGTGGCAAAACCGCAATGAAATACCCAGTAAAAGCATTGCAGAATTGCAGAATCTAAATTATAAAGTTAGTCTCATTATCCTCGACGCTAATTTCGGCCGTCAGACTGTCAGACAAACTGATATGCCACAATTATGTTTAAATCGCGTCCATTAGAGGTAACGTTAGTCGAGTTGGTTTTAATCACATATTATGAGACAGAAGGAATTATACATGCTCTTATCTTTCGCGTAATTGAATGCTAAGTTGGGTAGCTACTTACTGTGGGCGGCAATGAATTCCTCAAAGAGTATGGCCCTGGCGGCTGATACGGGGGTACGTAGTGGGTTAGTTCTTTGAAGATGCAAAAGCGCGTGGGACGCTGTTGCGTGGGAGGAAGTCATGGTTGCAAAGGAAGTAGTGTTTAAAGCAGTTAGCATGTAAAGTAGTGCTTTCAGAATACCAGCGCTGCGATATTTATCGTTTTAAATAACGCAGCATATGCTGAGTTAGGCGCCTTTTTGGCCTCGCACAGATTTCGTACTTTTAAACTTGTATTTTTAGTTTATTTGATTGTGTGAGGTACAAATAAACTTTTTTCTTTATTTCTTTCTTTCACACTACTCGTGTGTGATGTCTCAGAAAGGCTGAAGGATGTAGGCTTTAGGTTAAATATTGTAAGCACCGTGCTTTTTGCAATTATTTTATAATTTTATTGCTAGTGGCAATAAAATGTGAAGGAAACTTTACATTCCAGAATCAAAAACTCTTAATATGTGAAACCGCTGAATAGTGGATTATGGCTCACTCATTCTTATAGAGGAAGAGGTGGTAATTTAGAACCTGCTGATAATTTGGAACCCCTTAATATCTACGGAATAGACAACGACATCTGTTGAAAACCTATGCAATTACGTTGAACTGATGCCATTGAACGTATTACTGCCAACAGCGCCATTTTTCTATCGTGTTTTGAACAGTCATACGAAGTTAAAATTTTATGTCACCTGCAAATGTTTTTTACTTTTATTTCATAATACTGTCAAAACTTTTGTTTCTATCTAAAAGTAAATACACTAGGTGTTACACGAAGTATAAACGCATAAGTTTACATTGTTAGAGGTAAGTTTCAAGATTTATTTGAACTAGTTTTTGTTTTCTTGATGTTTAAGTAACAAAATAAGGTTTTAATTTTGGAACCCGATAGGTGCGGGTAATATGGAACCATGTTCCAAATTGCCCGCAATATATTAAATACCTTTTTTCTAGGTTTTAGTCATGTCTCGAACTCAGCTGCAATCATGTAGGTTGTGGGCGCATATTGAATGCTCAAGATGCGACGCGGAGTATTATGAATGTGATTTTTGCAAGTAAATTAATTCCATACTTGTAATTTGGAACCCGGGTTCCATAATACCAGCACCAAATCTCCGAACACATTTTTTTCATTTTTCAAATAAAGCAAATTATTTCTTATAATAGGTGATTTTATTTTATAAATTAGTTTCTAATCTAAAAGCTAATAAGTTTTTAAATATATACAGACAGTTTTGTGATGATTGGTCAAATAAGTTTCTTAAAATACTCAAAAAACAAAGTGGGGTTCCAAATTACCACCTCTTCCTCTAATAGAGCAGGACTGTATTCCAGCAGTTGGAAAGTTTTAGCACAATTATGTGTCATTGTCTCCTCGGAGGTTCTAATTATTATTTTTTTTGACTTGCTTATTGGAACAATTCCTTATTATGGAACACGTGTTCTGTTTTTTCATGCAATATTTAGAAACTTTAGTACTAGAACTAACATTAGATTTTTGGTTTGACACGTTTGACATATTATTATCCTAGCTGGGAATAAATAGTTGTAGGTTTTATCTTTTATGACAGGCAGTTAAAAATATTTCGAAATAAAAGGTTCAATTTTTCTTTTCGTAAATAACGTGGTATATCTACATGTTCCATTCTAAACTCAGGTGCTTGCAATATGGGTCACATTTAAAGTCTGTATTTCGGAATCTAGAAATGTGTATCTGTTGGAATACATTTTACAATGGAACACTGAATTCCGTTTAAAATGGAACCATACTTCTTCTCCGTTTAAGTGTTCCAATAAATCCAGATTACCAAACGCGGTACATATTTTATCGGCCGTAAGTGTATTTGTGCAAACTGAAGAAATTCAAGAAACTGTATTGCAATATTTAAATGTAAGTTTGTTGATTGCTAAAGAGTTTTGAGTCTAATTTTAATAGAGTTTAAGCTTATTTTCCTATGAAGTGTACGATAGCACTGCGGGCAAATTTAGTCAATACCACAGACTAAAAACAAACATAGAAACGGTTGGTAATCGAAACACACATTAGTAGTATCAGCAAATACAACATTTTGCATTATATTATCAATTTTGACAATTGAATTGAATTTATTACGCTAGAATAGAATAGAATACAACTTTATTATACACTAAAAAGTTACATAATCTGCTTCTTCTTGTTTCTTTCTTGTTGTAGTTGGTTTTACGAGCGGTGGTGGCCGAGTGGTATTGGCCCCGACAGGCACATTACATTAAAATTGTGTCATTTATTTCATCACAACTGCTCTCAAAACGGTGAAGGAAAATATCGTGAGAAAACCGGTATGCCCTACAACCAAAAAATCAAAGACATGTGACATCCATCAATCAGCACTGAGCCCGCGTGGTGGATTATGGCCCGTTCCCTCTCTTAGAGAGGAGGCCTGTGTCCCAGCAGTAGGGAGATTAAAAAAGCTGATGATGACGATGATGAGTTTTTTTTTCTAGAGTCCTTCATCGTTTTCTTCCGGAGGACATGGTGAAGAATACGGTAGCAGAGCTACCTTGTCTGTGTGACTGTTGAAATTTATTTTACTGTAAATTTTGGTTTTCATATTTTATTTTTTCCTACAGAAATTTTTGTTTTACTTATTTTTTTGTTGATTTTAAGAAAAGGGGGTCAATGTCCCTCATCACTCGAGGGTTTAACTACACGTGTACACACACTGACATCTACGTTGAGTCTTAGGGCAATGAACTGTGTGGGAATATAGCACATTGTGTCTGAGACTATTAATACTAATCACAAGAAATCTATTCTATTCTGAACGTTGAATAAAGATTTTCTTTTTTTTTAATAAGTTTGTTCAAAGAAAATGTCACTGTCACCCTACAGCACGAGCTATTTTCATTGTACAAAGGAACTCCGGTTAGACGAGAAGGGGAAAATCACTTTTGCTTTTTTAGCTTTTCCTTTAATGTAGGTACATATCACATTAATAGCATAAAGACAAAAGTTTTTGTGTGTATATACGAATGTTATGAACTGATTTCGCCGAAATAAAGAATTATATACCGGAAATCAAATCAAAATATTTATTTACAAGAAGAAGGCATTGTTTATAAGGAAAGATCTTATAACTTAAAAGATGGGTAGTCCGTGTCGTGGAATAGTACTTAGTATATTTAATACCCCGGAATTTTATGTTAGGAGTGATATGGGTATTTCTAGGTAAGCGTGCTTCATCGCCACCCGCATCGTCGCTTTCCATCAGGTGAAAAAGCGGTCAAGCGCAAACCTATCAACAATAAAAAACTGGGCAAGAGCGAGTCGGACTCATACGCTGAGGGTTCCGCACAAACTAATTGATTAAATATGTAGTTCATGTGTATAAGCACAAATTGATAATTTTGACATTTATTCCAGTACTTGTAATATACGAGTAACACTTTGTTTTATGGCAAATTTTAGTGTTCTAGGTCAACGAGATCCTATGAATTTTGACTCCATGAGTGTCGAAATATACGTTTTACGACATAAACGGCTGTAACATTTTTTCACATTTTAAGGGACCGCAGACCTGGGGGCTTAGACAAAGTCACATCTCACTAACGATAACGAAATTCGAAACTCCGAAATGTATGGAACTGACATATGCTTTCGAAAAGTCACGTGGTCAAACGTTTTCGATTCGCTAATTGTTATTAGTTGTTTATACGTCAAATTGGAAGTTTTAATTCGATAACCATAGCCAAGAAGTTGTTATTTTATCGAACCAACACTTCGACTTATCGATATGTTAGTCGATGTCACTTTGTCTACCATTTTGTGGTCGACATCGTTAAGGCGAAATCGAACTTAGAAATGGATTCGACACGGAGCGATTGCCACTTGTCTAGGGCCCCTGGGGGCTTAGACAAAATCACATTCTCACTAGCGATAACGAAATTCGAAACTCCGAAATGTATGGAACTGACATATGCCTTCGAAAAGTCACGTGGTCAAACGTTTTCGATTCGCTAATTGTTAGTAGTAGTTTATACGTCAAATTTGACGTTTTAATTCGATAACCATAGCCAAGAAGTTGTTATTTTATCGAACCAACACTTCGACTTATCGATATGTTAGTCGATGTCACTTTGTCTACCATTTTGTGGTTGACATCGTTAAGGCGAAATCGAACTTAGAAATTGATTCGACACAGATCGATTGCCACTTGTCTAGGGCCCCTGAGTCCCGTTCCCGAGATAAAGGGTCGTGATAAACAGACTTGTTGATTTTATAAGTATAAGGGTTGCAACATTTTTTTTATGAGTACGAAACCCAATAAATGACAGTTTTCTATTTCCATGCAGGCGGAGCCGCTTGCAGCAACTTGTTTATTATTTGTGCACTCAGAGTATTGAAACTCTTTGCTAGCGTCTATGTTTACTACAACCTGGTATATTTCAAAAGTATTAGAAAGTAATAATTACGTTAAGTACAGACTTGATTTAAATGTCCTTAACAAAATACTTAACCTAAGAGCATTGATTTACGTGTTCGGTTCGCTTGTATCTCTAGCAAACTAGACCCCGCCATTTTCTAATCTAACTTGTCCGAGTTGGGGTGCCACATTTCATGTTGTTTCCCCTTTACGCTTGAACAGTTGTACAAAATTAGATGTCATTTTCACCCAGTTATTTCCTGGAACAGTACATAGGATACTTTTAAAATAAATTATCATAATTATTCAGTTTTCAGAGAGCAATATGCTAGCTGAGTGGTAATGGCCCCGACTTACGAGTTGTAGGTCGAGGGTTCAAACCCAGGCAGGCGCATTACTTTCTTTAAGTAATTTATTTTATCACCACTATACTTAATACGGCAAAAAAACCGGCAGATCTTAGAACCAAAACGTCGAAGACATGTGACATCTACCAATTCGCATTGGGCCAGCGTGATGGATTACGGCCCATTCCTTCTTCTAGAGAGGAGGGTTGAGTCACAGCAGTGGGAACACTGCAAAGCTGATACTATGCTATATTCAGATTTTATCTCAGGAATATGTTCCCATGGAATAGTTTTCGATTTTCACGGTGGAAAATTCGCTGGATAAAGCAAGGAAGCTAGTGTGTATTTGTCAACTTTGTCGTTCACTGTACCAAGTAATATAGCGACAAGATTCGCAGATCGATGATAGTTCTATCTCTCTAGATGTGTCCAATCTCAGGTAATGTCATGCAAGATTGTATCCAATTTCATAGCGCATAACATGTATATGATATTTATATCACGACGTAATCCGCTTTAGTATGGTACATGTCCCTTTTACTGAGATTAAAATGTTATGAGAAATGTACACTAATATAATAAAGAGGTAAAGTTTGTTTTTTGTTTTTTTGTTTGTAGGAGGTAATCTCTGGAACCGATTGGAAAAAAAATAGCAACAATAAAAAGCTGCTTTACTCCTGAGTGACATAGGCTATATTTTCATGTACTCAGGCGAAGCCGCTGACAAAAGCTAGTGAAATAATAAAATGTTTTTTAGGATTGTTACTTTTTGGGGTTTACAGAATTCTAAAAAGTACACCAAAGGTAAAAACGTGCCCCTATTGCTGTACGGAGGAACTCTGCAAAAGGGTCGAAGCCTACTGGGGCCCAGGGTCTCTTTCTGAAAGGAAGACTTGACCCCAGTGCGAAAGGCAAAGAAGGAACGGGTGGGGCGTTTAGTCAGTAGGAGTCTGACACTGTTTCCCTCTCCGCCCAAGAAAGGGATTCGTCGGGATTTTTGCCCACCATAAAAAAACCCTATTGCTGTAATTTTGTTGTACCTACATCTGTCTGTCACTAGACTGTATCTGATGAATCGTGATAGCTATATAGTAAAAAAAATCCCAGATGTATTTCTGTTGCCATTATAACAACAAATACTAAAAACAGAATAAAATAAAAGGACTGGAACGATTTGCCTGCTGCGGTTTTCCCACCCGATTATAATTTGGGTGTCTTCAAGGCTAGAGTGAAAATGCTCTTAATAAACTAGAGCGCCTCACCATCAACGATTGCATCGCTACTTACCATCAGGTGAGATTTTTTGCTCGATATTAATATCGTGATAAGGAACCCTACATGTACAAATTAGACTCGCAGTTGACCAGTTTTTTGTGAGTAGGTTTTGAGTTTTTTTTTTGGTATATAAAGTAGCGCGACGAGAATATGGTGCAAGGCGAAACGCTAAGTACTGACCGTAGAGGTTTCAACAACGTAAAGGTGGATACTCGCATACGTTTCTTCCTATACCTATTCGTATATTTGCTTAACGACAACAGTCATTAAACTACCTTTAGGTTTAACATTCTATTTTTTTAATAGAAAAAAAAGATAATATCGGAATAGACGTAGGTAAATAACGTCCTGACTCAATACATAATGTATAATGATCCCATTTTCTTAATAATGAAAAACGATATATTCTTTATTATTCAGGTCTTTCCTGAATAATAAAGAGAAAGATAAGAAATATTAAGGAAAACGGGCCATGCTCAAAAGAAACAATTATAGAAATTTTGTTTCATTTATTTTAGCAATTAAAAAAAAAATGGAATTCCCGTAGACCATAGAGGTGTGAACAAAAAAAGTTTAACTACGATGACAAAAACAGATAAGTTCAATCTTAACAGATGTCATTTAACTGTAGGCCCTACGGGGTCGAAGTCGAAGCCTCCTGGGGCCGGGGGTTGGTGCGAGAGCTTTACACCGGGGCTCTGGGACAAAGGCAAGGAAGGAACGGGGTAGGTTGTTTAGTCAGTAAGAGTCTGACACTGTTTCCCGCTCCGCCCAAGAGCGGGATTCGTCATTCGATGATTTTTACCTACCATAAAAAAAAAACAGATGTCATTTAATATCGGATTCTGTCTGATCAATAATCCAGATTAGATGATCTACCAATCCACCGATAGTCCGCGAGTTGTCGACGGAACCCTTGAGTAGGGTCAACAAATGGAAAGGAGATGGATTATCTTAATCTTATGATGAAGCAACTCTGTGTTGTCGACCAAAGAAAACGGATGGTTCTTCCCTTTTAGGTAAAATTGAGTTAGAGGTATTTACATATCTGTTACTAATTTATAATAAAACTAGCGACCCGCCCCAGCTTCGCCCGGGTGCAATGTTGATATTATGAATGTATTATACATATAAACCTTCCTCTTGAATCACTCTATCTATTAAAAAAGCCACATTAAAATCCGTTGTGCAGTTTTAAAGATTTAAGCATACATAGGGAGGAAGCGACTTTGTTTTATATTATGTAATGATACCCGATAGCATAAAAAATTGTCCCTATTAAAATGTAAGAAAAGTCTCTCACTCATCATTACATAGTATAAAACAAAGTCGCTTCCCGCTGTCTGTCCCTATGTGTGCTAGATCTTTAAAACTTTGTAACGGATCTTGATGCGGTTTTTTTTGTTATAGAGAGTGATTGAAGAGGAAGGTTTATGTGGTGTATAATGCGTACATAATATATTTAATATCACCATTGCACACGTGCGAAGCCGGGTCGGGTCGCTAGTTGTTAATAAGTAAACGTTACTATACTGCAGAATGTTTTTAATCCTTTATCTGAAATAAATAATTTATCGGTGTATATTTTATTTTAGAGACTTATTTGCCTAAATTTAACTTATTAAAAATAGTTTTTTTTTTGTATGAGTTTAATTTTGATTTCATTTGTTTTAGTTTATTTTATTTAGTAACTGAATGATTTTATTTTCATTTTGATATTTGTACGCCTTCAGGGCAGAACATAGCACCCATAAATTAAATGTATAAGTCAAGATCTTCATGTAAATACCTATGTTTAACAAATAAAATTCTGTTTTTGATTCTAGGAAAACAAGGCTAATATACTATGCAACCCTCCACGTTTGAGTTAGACTGGTAAAAAGTTTACTTTCGCTAAACAAAAGTTCAACATTCCATTTTTTTTTGTTTTACTCAGATGCGCCCTTTTTACTTATGGCGACAGAATTGATATCAAGACAGAGGTGAATGACATGGGGGGTGAATGACCTTTGTTAAGAAAGAATAATCAAGTTTTTCTCTGAATTGGCTGGAACTGTAATTTGAAAATGGAATTCGGTTTGTCATTTCTTTTGCTTATTGAGGCTGGAAAATTAATAAATGAATGTTTTTCTTGTAATTAACTTGTAATTAATTAATTATGTGATATACAAACAAACTTAATTAAATACTAAACAAAATATTTACACTAAATCTAGCTTTGTACTATTTGCTGCAAAAATGGTTGAGTAGTACAGAAAAATAATCGTATGATGTGATGCGAAATGTTGTTAACGACAATATTACATTTTATTGATACTAGATGGCGTTGCTGTGCTTGTAATGCTTTTTTTGTTTAGTTTACTTTTGTTTTTTTTACTTTTGTTTCTTTATATTGAAATAATTTATATATTTTTGAAAAATAAATTACGTTATTAAAATTAAATATCAATTTCTAAATATCAAACAAACAAAAACAAAAGCCCAACTATGACAAAACGCTTACGCTGAAAGTATGAAACAAGGAAAAACCGTAAAAAAGAAAATCCGAAGTCACACGTTACAACCACAACACTTTAATAACGTGTGAATGTGAACGTTACACGGCATATTAATTATATATATAATATATATATACATATATTAATCCTCCGCTGAACATTGCTTATCTTCAGCGGACGATTAAGACGATTAAAACGATATGTCATATATCCAGTTCTGATAAGTAGATTAGGAGCTTCGAGGGAACAGATGAACATACTCGCATACATATGTATGTACATAGCCTGTCAAAATAAAAAATCATAACCCTTTTGCTTTACGGCTTTGCCGTATTCAGGTAAAAACTAAGTGTACAATGGGCGGTTTTATCGCATAGGACAATCTCTTACATACAACCTTAGGATGGATAAATATTCAGCTGTTACCACGTGATTGGCCTACAAAGGCACAAACGTACAGGGTTCACATTATTTTAAAACTTTTTTACAATTTTTAAACGCTACTGTTGTTTTTATTTTTGATATTTTGTATCTACATACATATATATATATATTGCTTAGGTAGGTACTAATTGTAATTTTTCCGGGAGGGGGCACTGGCCTCTGTAACACAGATTAATGACCTAGCACAAGACTCAGGATCATCACTAAAATTGTCATAATATCTTATTTAAATAAAGATTAATCATCATCATCATTTCAGCCGAAAGACGTCCACTGCTGGACATAGGCCTCCCCCAAGCGCCACCACAAAGACTGGTCCTGTGCGTCTTGTATCCATCGGCAAGGCAAGGCAAGGCACGGCAAGGTGGACCGATGACCAGGTCATCGGTCCACCTTGTGGGAGGCCTTCCAACGCTGCGTCTTCCGGTACTCGGCCGCCACTCCAGAACCTTTCGGCCCTGCGGCCATCCGTTCTGCGTGCAATATGTCCTGCCCATTGCCACTTAAGTTTGACGATTCTCTTCGCTATGTCGACAACCCTGGTAATAGTACATATTTACGTAATAAGAAACACATAAATGTGTGTGACATATAACCAGGTGAATAAAATAATTAATCACAGCTCAAGCCTAACAAAAGACATAGTCTTTAGCTTGTAATTAATATAATTTTATCTCGCAGCTTAGAAGCTGTGCGTCATGTCTGCCAACTTGGATTTACTTGTCGCAATCCCTGAGAAGACACACCTTTAAATTAAAATCAAAACTACATGGTTTTGATTTTAATTTAAAGGTTTTATCTGATATCTGAAAATCTGATAAACATTTTTAGAGTAATATACTAATCAACTGGCAGATAAACTGATAAATGTTTTATTTATTACATTACCCATAAATATATAGCTTCAATTAGCGGCTGTGCTCGCGTGGATTTAGTGTTTACTCCATTATAAATTATGTATATGTCGGCTCGTGTCCAGGATGGTTTTCAAGCTCTGATCTAGCTCTGATGTGGGTCTATTTGGGTATCGTGCAATGAATAACACTGGCTAGGAGTTGAATCAGTTTACTTCTCAATGCATTTCGGTACAGTGCACTGTTATTTGATAGGTAGAAACAAAAAAAGGAATGTTTCAGAACGTCTTGACTCTGCGACGGCTTGGCTGAGAGAGTCCGTGCCCCGGGTGGTTTCACTCCTCCGCAAGCTCACAGCAAAGCGGAAACGTCATTGACTCTGTTTTGTTCTAATCTGATCTTTGTTTAGTTCTTCTAGTTGCCTCTAGATGGCGTGCCTTGTCTTGTTGTCAACAAATCGATGTCGTTTTCGACATATACATGTCGGAACCTTGCATCATGACGTCAGTTAATCAATTAGTGTGACCAGTTTATTTGATTATTACTCTTCCAAATAATTTGTAACGGAAACGTCAAGTACTACACTTGGGTAAGGTCGATTCACGTATCAACACTGGCTGTATGATTACCGATTGACACATGACGTTTGTTACGTGACGTTTGACCTTTTAAAACGTCAGTTGAGGCTTGTGGTAGAGAGAGAACAGTGTCACGACACATTCGAGTTTGAAGCGTGAACGTCAACGGTCGTTGCCACGTGCTATCGAACTTGCCGCGTTTTCCGTCTTGATAATCCGTCTGTATCTGTGCCATCCGTTGTTATTTTGAATCTTAAACTAAATCTAAAGACTAATAAGGTGTTTTACTGTGTCTACCTAATTGTATCTACGGACATTTAACGATGGCTGACCCGTCTGATAACGAGGCGACCCATCAGGTCCCGTTATCAGAAGTGGGATTAGAAAACGCCAGCCCACGTGCTCGTAATAGTGATTTCACTGATGTGAATAGTGATGAAAAGTGGCAGCAACTACTAATGCAGCAGAATAAGAACTTTGAGATGCTTGTTCGTGCCATCAAGACGCCATCGTTACCTATGGAGTTGCGATTACCCGATTTTGACCCCGATAAATCGGATGTGGATGCACGTGCATGGATTTCAACCGCTAGCCTGTGTATTAACGATGAATATCGCCAGGGTACGCAGTTAATGGTTGCTTTGAGCCGTGCCTTGAAGGGCCAAGCTTCCACGTGGCTGTCAACAGTGTCGTTTCCGGGAATGACGTGGAGCGACTTCAAGGAGCTATTCATTCAAAGGTACGATTGTCCTGAAACTGTTGCCTCGTTTTTGATAAATTTGAATGAACGTAAGCCCAAAGAAAACGAATGCTTAGCTACCTACGCCGCCTCGTTAATGACTTCCATTATGTCAAGATGGAAAGATTTGACGACTGAACAGCTTGCTATCGCTACAGTTTTGGCACATGTTTCCCGCTTCGATAGACGTGTTCAGCGACTATCATTTACGACCGAAGTAAATACCCGCAATCAGCTACAACAAGAGCTCAAGGCTGTCTCGTTCCTCAAACGAAAAGCTGGTAGTGATTATGACATGGTGGATCAAAAGAAGACACGCGCCGGCCACACTTCTACTCCATTAAAGTGTTTTTACTGTGGGAAGTTGGGTCACAAGTCTACAGGCTGCCTATCAAAGAGACGAGATATGAGAAGACCAGATGACCGTTCGAATTCTCAGCAAGCCAAGAACTATTCCTCGAAGCCGCAGTCATCTGCGACGAAGCCTGCGATCACCTGCTTTCGTTGCCAAGGCCAGGGCCACTATGCGTTAAACTGCACTAAGCAACGCAGCCAGGGGAGCAGCAGCGAGGCCGGATCTGATGCAGCCAAGCAGAAACGTGTCGACCTGTGCTCTGTCAGTACGCCTGTTGGACGGCTACGTCATAGTGGTGAGCAGTTTTTATTTTGTTATGATTCTGGTGCAGAGTGCTCATTGATTAAGGAGTCTGTTGCTACTAAACTTAGTGGTAGCCTATGTTGTGGGGAACACGCAAGTAAGCGATGCGCGTTAAGCTTTGACGGAAGTCGGTGACTAGCCTACCCAATGTGATCCACTGGTGGTGGATGCACATGTGGGAAAGCAATTGTGATTATTGTTCGGCAATGAGTGCCATGGCGTTAGTGGTTTACTTGTGGGAGGTTCCTAAGGCTTTAAGATGAGAACAATGAACGTTGGTATATGACTGGATGACAATTTCTATTACCCAAAATTTTGATTTGGTTTGTTGAGTAAAGTTTTGTTGTCACATTGAGCGATTGACTTCGTATTGCGAGTTCGATTCCCGCACGAAACAGACAATTGTGTGGCCTGTAAATGGTCGGTCATGGCCAAGATGTGAATTGTTAATCTTGTGTGTGTGACACGTAAACTCACACTTGCGTGTTTGGGAATGCAATCGCGATGCGAGATTGATTCCTAGTGTTAGTCAGAATTGGGATTCAATCGTGCAAATGAATCGAAAAGCTATGTGAGCAATAATTACGCAACACTGAAGAAAATGGCGAGAACAAAGACAGTTGGCGGTTATTATTCAAAATTCGAAAATGAAGACCCGGATCGAAGCATGGACTTGAATGGTTTGATTAGGTTTTTACTGGGGTTTTTCCCTAATCCTGAGCAACGAATGTTGGACCATGGTGACGTTGTGCCGCCAGAGCGCAAACTACAACGTTCTACCCAGATTGTGAATCTACCCAAATTCGACCCGGAGAGACGAGAGCAAATCAGAAATCATTACGAGAAAATTGAACATAGGCAAGCTGAAAACAAGAATATCCAGGCCTCAAGACCCCCGGCAACAAGGTGGCAAGATTGGGCTGGATTGGTTTTGGAGAGCTGACCTCTGAGAGAAGAGGCGCGGTGGTGTCGGTGCCGTTGTGACAGCGAGCGATGATGAGTTGACGTCGTGGTCGCCGATCTTTCATCAGAAAAAGGTCAGGTATTCTCATTCCACTTTTATTCTAAAGTTGAGTTCTCATTCGTGAAAGATTTTTTTATGGTGGGTGAAAATCATCCAATGACGAAACCCGCTCTTGGGCGGAGCGGAAGACAGTGTAGGTTGTCAGTAAATTTTGGGCTAGATGTAAAGTAAAAGGTTACATTGACAAGTGTAGGTGACATATGACGGTACTCTGTACAGATCATTACTTGTGTGGTTGAAATTGATAATAGGGGCTAAATCGCGATTTTATTACGTGAGCCAACATTATTTGCGAAATTAAGTCTTAGGCCGTGAAATGTTGTTGCAAAGGTTCAGTTAATTTAGTGACCGTGAAACATTTTTTTGAAAATAGCTTAGGTTCATGGCGTAAAAAATTGTAATTACAAAGTACCCTCAGTAGATCCTATAATAACCGTTTCGATCTTTTTATGACGGTGACAGTTCTCCGAAATAATGTTGACGCTGTTGACACCGACGTGACCTAGATTATTTCTTTGTCGTTTCGTTAGTAAATTGGACTATTTTACTATCAGTATGCTACAAACGCGTGCAACAAAAAGTGATTTTAATCGTTCGACTAATTTTTGACGGTATAAAGATGACAATAGTAGTTTGGCGCGGATGAATTAAAAATAATTCGTAAGCGGGTAAATGAATTATTGTGCGACCGTGTAATTCAATGATTGCAAAAAAAAAAGACCTGAATTAGTCTTTTAGCTAAGAAATACGATGCGTCAAATTAAATGTGCAGAGATTATCGAAAACTAAATAACAATACCGTACCAAATCGTTATTCGTTGATGTTTGTCTCGGATCAAATGTCTCAGTTACACGACCTAGGGTGGTGATTGTTGTATTTTCAATTACCTATTCCCAATGTTTGATTTAATTAAAGAGTATTGGTTGTCTTGGAGGCCTGTCAGACGCCGGGATGGTTGTCTTGAATGGCTGTCAGACGCCGCGTTGGTGGTTTTGAATGCCTGTCAGTCGCCGCGTTGGTTGTCTTGGAGGCCTGTCAGACGCCGGGATGGTTGTCTTGAATGGCTGTCAGACGCCGCGTTGGTGGTTTTGAATGCCTGTCAGTCGCCGCGTTGGTTGTCCTGAATGCCTAACAGACGCCTGGATGGTTGTCTTGAAAGGCTGTCGGACGCAACGTTGGTTGTCTCCAATGGCTGTCGAACGCCGGAATGGTTGTCTTGAGAATGCCTGTCAGACGCTGGGATGGTTGTCTTGAAGGGTAATAAAACTATCAGACGCCAGACGGAGGTTTTCTTGAGTCATTGACGGATTCTAGAAAGAGGTTGTTTTGATGTTTATTTGTTTTCGTATTAAGTTCTGTTAGACAGATTAGTTTTCTGTCTTGTTGTGATAATCTAAGTTCGTTACTTAAGAGAATATTTAATATTGTCATTAAGAAGTTTCAAAGTAGTGAGATCTCTTAAATCTGAATTTCGAAATAACCAAAATTTGTAAATTGATTACTGATGATGATTAATAAAGATTGTGTTGAGAGTATTCGAGTTCGCCTATCATTGGTCAGGTTGGCCGAGCTAGTGGAAGCATTTACTGTGTGAACTTTTTGTTATAGGTACCTCACACGAGGACGTGTGAGATGTCAGGACGGCCGTGTCGGAACCTTGCATCATGACGTCAGTTAATCAATTAGTGTGACCAGTTTATTTGATTATTACTCTTCCAAATAATTTGTAACGGAAACGTCAAGTACTACACTTGGGTAAGGTCGATTCACGTATCAACACTGGCTGTATGATTACCGATTGACACATGACGTTTGTTACGTGACGTTTGACCTTTTAAAACGTCAGTTGAGGCTTGTGGTAGAGAGAGAACAGTGTCACGACACATTCGAGTTTGAAGCGTGAACGTCAACGGTCGTTGCCACGTGCTATCGAACTTGCCGCGTTTTCCGTCTTGATAATCCGTCTGTATCTGTGCCATCCGTTGTTATTTTGAATCTTAAACTAAATCTAAAGACTAATAAGGTGTTTTACTGTGTCTACCTAATTGTATCTACGGACATTTAACGATGGCTGACCCGTCTGATAACGAGGCGACCCATCAGGTCCCGTTATACATATATAAAAAGAAGAAACTAACCGACATACCAGAATCAGAGTCGAAACTAATTGATTTAGGAGCTTGAAATTTTGCACAAAACTTTCTTCTGTGATTAATGCTATTTTTTGTGTAGAAGTATATTTCACCCCTGCGACGGTTTAGATTCCATTTGTTTGAGGTGCACGTGGATCACTACGCGCTGTTAAAGTCTCAGAGTCAATCTAGACGGCCAGACGGCGAGATACCTAATGTTTGTCGTCCACAATCACGACATGTTTTCGGTGGCTGGTAGTCGTACGCCGCGGGTAGGACGTGGAGATGTCCGTTCCGGCGCGCGTGCGGCCGCCTCTTTTGCTAGGATTACTACGTCACACAAGGAGGCCTAAGCTGGTTATGGCACTGTGTATGTATTTGTTTATTTAGTAACAATACATTAAACTCTTGAGCCCCGGCGTTCGCATACCTGTTGTCGTTCTATTAAGTCTCTAATTACGGTATTCAAAAGGTTAAAAAAGAAATTAAAAGCATAACATAATTTGAACCTCACAAAACTTGGACGTTTGATGGATATAATTATAACTTTATCCTAATTAATAGGCATGTAGTGACAGTAATTAATGGCTAATAGCCAAAACAAGTTTCTAATTTAGAAAGTTTTAAACCCAATCAGTTTTCAAGGACATTTGGGTTTGGGGTGATTGATCTGTTAGAGCGTGGGTTGGTACTTATGTTACCATGTCCTTTAAAACTTCAAATGTTTACCTACAATTAGTGTCCGACTAGGGCGCCGACTCCGTGGGTGCTCGGGGGCTCGAGAACCCACGAGAAATAAGCCCTGGGTGCTGAGCGCCCACGAGAATCCAGTCATGAGTTCGTGGTGTGGTTCGTTGGGATTGATGTACCTATTCACCACCAAAATTATTGCGTGAACAGTCCCAGGGGCATTGAGTCTCTGCTAACATCTGTTGATCGTTACTCGGTCATTTCTCTTCTCATACTTCGCCTCTTTTTCGAGTCCTCAAATGATCATGAGCACCCACGAGGTTTTCTAAAAGCCGGCGCCCCTAGCCGAAAACGAAATCGAATTACGGCTTCGGTACCAGTTTCAGTTGAAACTAAAACTTTATCACAACTCCATCTAGTGGTAGCTTGAAGAAATAGAGTTACATGTTAGACCCATTGATCGAACCGTCCTGATGATAAGTCATACTTTATAAGGTCATGTATTCGTGGGTGAAAAATAGACAACCTAAAACAGTCAGTCGCTGTTTTTTTTAAATTATACATGTACCTATAGGAATTATTAGGTATTAGTTCAGACTTTCCTTCTCCTCATAATCCTTTTGCGTTAAATAGCCCATTTCTCGAGGAAGGCTATATAACATCAGCAGCAGCAATCAAAAACATGATTAAAGTAATGGAACCATCTAGTTATATTATGTTCGTGATAATAATCAAACTTCTAATATTTTAGTTAGAGTAGAAAATTACATCTTACCCAGCAAATGAGACGCCACATAACTTCCAATCGCAGTATGAAACTTCTCTAATTCGGTTTCAGTTTCGCCGAAACCAAAACTATGTCGAAATCTACACCGAAACCGAAAGTTTGGCCTTATACTATCCACAACTTTTAGTTGTTTTTATGATTTAAGGTTCTTCGCATACAAATGCAACGCGACGATTTAACGGGTAAAATGGGGTGGATAGAAACAAAATGTTTATGAGGATAATTACTTTGATTTCATATTTTTAGTTTTAATAAAGCATTTTTAGAGAGCAGTGGTGGCCGAGTGGTATCGGCCCCGACTTACGAGTTGTAGGTCACGGGTTCAAACCCAGCCAGGCGCATTACTTTGTGTAATTTATTTCATCACCACTGCTCTCAAAACGGTGAAGGAAAACATCGTGAGGAAATCGGCATGTCCTAGAACCAAAAATTCGAAGACATGTGACATCCACCAATCCGCATTGGGCCCGCGTGGTGGATTATGGCCCATTCCCTCTTTTCGAGAGGAGGCCTGTGTCCCAGCAGTGGGAACATTGAAAGGCTGATAATGATGATGATGAAAGCATTTTTGGTTCCAATCTTACTAATAATATAAATGCGAAAGTTAGAATGTTTGGATGTTTGTTACTCAATCACGCCAAAACGGCTGGACGGATCTGGATGAAATTTGGCACAGGCATAGGATACACTCCGGAATAGGACATAGGCTACTTTTTATCCCGGAAACCCCAAGCCCAACCCCAATACCACGCGGGCCAAGCCGCGGGCAAAAGCTAGTATTGAATATTTAAAAATATAAAAAAAAAACAATTAAATGTTGTTACTATTCACCCCCAATTTGTTTCTATTCACCCCGTTTTACGGTAACAGGTCGTCGTATCGTCGGTCGTTCTCAAATTGTTTTGTGGCTTTTCCAATTCGGTTTCAGTTTCGCCGAAACCAAAACTATGCGTGCAGTATTTAGTGTAGTAAGGAAAGAAATGGATCTAATAGCTTCTGCCTTCAATAGTTATTTTAAAAATTGCATTCCTTATCAAAATTGTACAAATAGTTACCACAGCGATACCCTAACAGCTAAGTCGATGTTTCTTACACCTGTAACTGAAAATGAGGTACGAAAACACATTTTGTCCTTGAAAAATACCAATTCCGTAGGTTATGATGAACTTAACACCCGAGTTATTAAGGCATGTGTTGGTGAAATAAGCGAAGTGTTGACCTACCTTATTAACCTGTCCTTTTCACAGGGAGTCTTTCCTGACGCTTTGAAAATATCTGTTGTTAAACCGATATTTAAAAAGGGTGAAAAATTTGAGATGAATAATTATCGTCCCATAACACTGATATCCATCATGTCAAAAATCTACGAAAAAAGCATGTATCAAAGAATAGTCGACTACTGCAAAAAATTTAATATTATAAAAAAAGAGCAGTTCGGCTTTCAGAAACACAAGTCTACATCCCTTGCTGTTTTTTCACTTCTGAAAGCGATATTGACTAATATTAATAATAAACAGCTAACGACAGGGCTGTTAATTGATCTATCTAAGGCATTTGATCTTGTTTCACATGAAGGACTATTGAAAAAAACTTGAGGCTATTGGTATTAGAGCACTACCACTACAATGGATTTCGTCGTATTTAAACAGTAGACAACAAAGAGTTACTATTACCAAACTTAATGAAATTAATGATATGACAGAATATTCGTCTGAATTTATAAGTATACAGCGGGGCGTCCCCCAGGGTAGTATTTTGGGCCCTATCTTGTTTCTACTCTATATAAACGACATAGTTAACGCAACTAATCATCAATGCTTTCTTTTTGCCGATGACATTTCCATAATTGTTACTACCGATAAAAAATACAAATCAATTGCTGATCATGAAGCGGACATAAATAATACTATAGAAAATCTAATTAGCTGGCTAAATAATAATAATTTATCAATTAATCTTAATAAATCATTCTATATACAATTCAATCAATCTTACAATAATGCATTTAATTTTAAAATGGACATACCGAAAATAACACAAGTGACAAAAACCAAATTGACGAACATTTAGACTGGAAAGCACAGGTCGATGCTGTATGCAATAAAGTAAACAAATTTGTCTATGCCTTGAGACAAATAAAAAAAGTTATAAATGTAAAAACGGCTGTGATGACATACCGCGCATATGTAGAGTCCTCCCTGCGATATGGACTAATTATGTGGGGAAATAGTACTGAGCATAATAGAGCATTTGTTGCCCAAAAGAAATGTCTAAGAGCTCTATACGAGATTCCATCTGATGAAACATGTCAACCAATATTTAAGGAACTTGGTTTGCTACCGTTACCTTCATTATATATATATGAAGCATGCATGTTTGTTCGAAAGCACTTGTAACTATTTAAAACAGCAGAAGAACTATATCAAAGCTCTCGTAGTCGACGTGACCAATACAGGCTTGTGCTGGAAGAGATACCTAGATCAGTAAAATATAATAAAAACTCCTGGGCTATGTGTATACGAATATATAATAAATTACCAAATATGTTTAAGACATTAAACTGTAAGCAATTCAAAATGAAATTATACAAATGGCTCAATGATAATAATTATTATAATATTAATGATTTTTTTAAATGAATTTAATTGTAATGTATTTAATTTTATTTGTAATTTACCTATTTCATTTTAAATTTTATGATATATTTTTAGTGAGTAAGTTTGCACGCTTTATTTTTAAGCAAAACATGTTCGATCTATATGTTTTTCACTAACATGTTTTAAGCAAATAAAATATCTTTATCTTATGTGTAGAAAATGTTTGGAAGAAGGTACCTACATAATCAGAATGTATTTTACAAATTTTACAATTATAATTTTTAAGTTAATTTTTGATTTCTGTATGGGTGTTTATGCCTGAAAAATAAACGATTATTATATTATTATTATTACGGCAATGGTTTTTCATGTGTCTCATATCGGTTTGAAAATTTCGGTGTGAAATCTCGGATACATTAGGTTGGCGCAAAAGCGTTACACCGGGGCTCTGGGAATAAGGCAAGGGAGGAACGGGGTAGGTTGTTTAGTCAGTGAGAGTTTGACACTGTTTCCCGCTCCGCCCAAGAGCGGGTTTCGTCATTGGATGATTCGACCTACCATAAAAAGGGGATAAAATCTCCTCAAATATAACGCGCAACGCTCTTGTGTGTGACAATGTAGCTTTGTTTAGTGTACTGCAACTTGTCTCCCAACATTTTATGAAGCGTTCACGTGACACGGAACATGTTGTTGGGCAATTTGACAGCATTATACGTTATATTGGAGGACATTTTGTCCCGTAGAGTAACTAGGTAGAATAAATGTCTATTTTGAAACATGTTCGTTTCGTTAGCTATCATTTTTTCACCATTATGTGAAATGAAAGAGTAATAAAATGTTTCTAAGAAAAATTGTGTTGATATAATAAAAGCTTATTTTTTTTTATGTGAAAACGCACTGATTCTGGAATGGGAAGTTTCTGGAGGAGAAGCACAGGATCGTTCATTTTGGCGAAACTTAGGGGAGGTCCAACCGAGGACGACATTCAGCTGAAATGACTGGGCCTGTGTGATGGCTTATGGCCCATTCCATTTCATAGAGAGAAGGCTTGAGTTCCAGTAGTGAGAACATTGTAAGGGTGATGCTGTGCAGTATTTTAGTTCAGTGTTGGACACAATATTTTAGTTAGTTAAATATTTTATAAGCAATTGTTAAGTCAATAAAACCTATCATTATGTCTCTAATTAAGGTATGCGAAGTGTTTAAAAAAATTATTAAACATTTCGAATACCGTAATTAGAGACATAATATAAATACAATAGGTGTACGAACGCCGTGTTCGATAGGGGCACAAAATTTAAAAAGAAAAAAAAACTGATTTAAAAATATTTGTTAATAATTGAAAAGAAATTAAAAACTTAATAATTTGAATTGAGAAAGTACCTTGTTGTTATTTGCGAATGCGAATTCATTGTAAATTATGAGAGTTTTAATTACTTCCTAACGCGGAAAGAGTAATTAAAAGGACGCCTCAAACTTCTGAGGCGTCTCTTCAAGATGCCTCAAAAGTTTTTTTTTCTGTAAGCGAATTGAAATACCTCTTAAATCATATTCTCCCGAAACGGAAGACGAAGGCAAAAGTACTTAAGGAAAAGGCTTTGAATGGAACAGAAAACATTTATCTAACTCCGATACTAAACGCAAAGAATTAATGAAAATGGAGAAACAAAAGGTAAAAATGTATACTTATTTATAATTGTACTTATTTTCTTTCTGTTTGTCTTCATATTCTAGTAAGTTGTACTTGCTATATCGTATGTTTGTGCAGCATCTAACGTCGACTGTTGCGTAGAAACTGAGCCGTTGTGTTTTTTTATAGTTGATATTGGCAAAGTAGGAACATAGGTATTTTTTTGTAAAAATCTTCCATTGACGAACCCAGCGCTTGGACATCATCATCATCATCATCCTCCTAGCGCCAGTGCCGGTTGCTAGACAGAGCGAGAAAAAGTGTCAGACTCTTACTGACGAAACAATCTACCCCGGTCCTTCCTTGATTTGATCCTAAGACCCCAGTAATTACGCTTTCACATCAACCCTTTGTCCCAGGAGGCTTCGGGCCTGTTGGGTCCTTGCAGTTTGCTGACAACTTAAGGTGCGCGGGCAGTGGGCTCGGTCCGGGCTGTTGCCAGATGAACAGACGGCGGGCTACCCCTTGCTCGCCGTCCGCAAGCTCGCGCCTACGGTGGCCGGAAATCAGAATCGGAGATACGGCGACGGCGGCTGCGGCGTGAATGCCGTTGCCTTTGCCTGATGCGGTCGATAGGTGTTGTTTTAATTAGTAAGAAGCTGACACGAGAACTCATTAGATGATTTCCTACCTTAAAAACCAGCTTGCTTTTTGTAAAAGAAACGATAAAAGTATTAATGGGATAACTAACCTTTTGTTTCCCATTAAAGTTCAACTATAAATTAAAGCCCCTACCATAACTCCTGAAAACTAGTCTCTAATAAAAATTATATAATGGGTGATAATTCACTAGATGCTGCCAGCGGCTTTTCCTGCGTAATACTTTCGGGATAAATAGCATCCTATGTGCTATTCCGGGACATGGTTTACCTTTGTTCCAAGTTACATTGAAAGCCGTTCAGCCGTTCGAACGTGAAATAGTAACAGACATACACACAAGGTCTTACAAACTTTAATTTTTTATGGTAGGTAAAAATCACCCAATGACGAATACCGCATTTGGGCGGAGCGGAATACAGTGTAAGACTCTTACTGACTAAACAATCAACCCCGTTCCTACGTTGCCATATATACCAGGGCCAGAGCCTTCCTTTCGGACATGAACACTAGCCCCCAGTTATCTTCGACCCTTCTGCAGGGTCCCTACAGTTTGCTGACAACTGCGGCGACCAGTGCGTGCCGTCAACGACTTTGCTGTAATAATAGTAAGGCGCTAGCAGCGGCTTCGTCGCTGTGAAAGTATAAATATCCGAAGGGAAAAAAAGGGGACTCCGGGGATAAAAAGTATTCCACGTACTCTTCTAGGACATGGTCTATCTGGGTGCCAAATATCACTAGAATTCTTTCAGCATTTAGAGCGTGAAGGACTAACAAACATATACGCACGCAAGCATTCGGCTTAGTAAGATTAGTGTGAATGCACTAACGTAATAGAATCCGTATAATACTGGATGATTTATGCCGTTCATAAATTGCATCTGGTTGTCCAGCTAGCCGCTATTAAAAGGTAGACTTACTGCCCGTTCTGTTTGCGGTTCAATTATTGCATTAAATCAATGAGCCAAATTAGAATTTGAAAACAGTGCGTACGTTTAATGGTACATAGGTTAAACGCTGTGTATTCTGCCCATTCTTGACAGACTTGGTCTTGGAAATCCAGACTTGGTCACTTACCGAACTACAAAAGTTCCGCCTCGGGGTTTGCGAGAGAGTTATGAAGCGTAACATTCTTATGGTAAGACGAATAGACCGGATGCAAAATGACACGCCGCGCCATGACTGGCATAATAGACGTGGGCAAAAAGGCTGCCAGGCTTAAATGGGATACGATGGGGTACGTCAGTCGCATGCAAGGGGACCGTTGGGCAAGCATCGCCACACAGTGGGCACCTGCGGGAAAAAAGCGTCGTCGAGGCCGACCTAGAAAGAGGTGGCGGGATGATCTAGACGCGTACCGAGAGAACTGGTTCTGGATGGCCCGGGAAAAGAAGATTTGGAAGGACTCGGGGGAGGCCTTTGCCCAGCAGTGGAACAGTAAGGACAGTTAAAAAAAATGTTAAATGCCCGGTTGGAATTAATCACAAGATCCTGTTGGACACAAGTCACTGTTTGCGTCCATGGTTACATTTCTGCGGCCTTAAACAGATCATGCGACCACTTTTCAGGAGCTCTTTCTAAGCTGTGTCTTCTTTGATGCACTCAACAGTAGAGAAGCTTATGACCGGCTAGGCCTATGTCCATTTGAAGTTAGGTGTCCTAAAAAGAATCTATAAAACTTCAGCTCACCTCACCAACCACAAACCTGTCTGGTCAGAGAACCCCGCTCTCTTTTCAACGAAAGTTTACGTAACTTTACACCCCATTTCACTACTTACATCTAAACCTTTATCATAAACAGTTTTGGTTTCAGTTAGATATTAGTTCAGAATGTAAGTATGTACGCTTGTAAGTCGCTAGCCCGTCCTTATGCGAAATATATGTATATTTCGCAGAAGGACGTAGTCGATGTATCGCAGCCATATTGTATAAAACGACTAGTAGGCGCGCCAGATCGACCCTATATTAGATTTTTAGGTCTCAGACTGAAATGTCGATACATCCTTTAGTAGTAGTTACTAAGTGTGAGTTTTGATCCTCCTTTATCGATTATAAGATACTCAACGCCTCTTCTTCCTTTTGGGACTTTCGGAACTTCTGAACGAGTATTCTATAAAAAAGTATTATTCACAGATGGCTACTAAGAAAACAGCATAGTTTTGTGTCGTCTAGGTTCTTGAGAGAAAGAAAAATCGCTTTCAGAATCTTAATTTGTTTCTTCTTTGTGGTCGACTCCTGCTTAATTCAATTCAGGCTTTTGTTTACCTATTGTATCCGACGCGTTTGGTTTCAGATACAAAAGGTAAACTGCGAAGAATGAGGTTCCATAACTTCCAAACGTTCAGTTGGAGTTCATTGCACCTTCAGCATTATAGTTCCTTAACCTTTTCAATACCGTAATTAAAGGCACAATAGAAAGACAATAGGGAAATCAAATATTACTAAATTCGGAAACAACAGCGTTTTGGCTTTGTTTAGTTGTTCGCTTCAAGTGAAACGCGGAAGATCGGAACCTACGGAATAACGTTAAAAAAGCTTTTGTTGGTTTCTTCGGGTTTGGTATTCTATTTTCTTGTTCCTGGTATACTTTATAAAGGACTTGATAAAGGATTGACATCTTCAAGCCAAGCTTGAAAGGGAAATGAAAACCGAATAAGTGAATACAACCTAACAACTCTTCAAGTTTGGCTATTTTCTGAATATGTTAGCAAGATTTAACAGGACATCCTTCCGAAACGGCTTTGAAATCGAAAACTTTATTTAGAAAATTGTCAGACCTTCTAAGAGACTTTTAAACTAGACTTTCCGCTCTACAAAATACTCAGCAGACTTCGTGAAAGTGTTGCTTTTGTGAAGCCAAATAAGTGTCTAAAAAGTTTGTGTCTCGACAGAAACACAAAGTTGTTGGTACCCACAGGGTCCGGAGACAGTATTGTTAACAGTTTTCTCTAAACTTAACGTGTCGGTGAGTGTTTTATAGAAACTGGCTGGCCATTTCTCTCTTTTAGTTTTTGTATAGTAAATAACAGTAAAAAAAGAAGTCTTTTTTTGGGGTTTGCTTTTTCTTTTCGTGTCGACATTTGGCAACTTTTACACCTCAGTTATTGAACATTTTTCAGTTCAGGATCTATACGATGCGTATAGATCCTGAACTGAAAAATGTTCTGTGAAGCTTCTCCTCACTGGCACTGCATTTGAGATTGATTGGGGAAGCTCTATTTTGCTAGATTATTAATCTTTTTTTACAGTATCTGGTAGCTGAGCCAGGGTCTGGTGTGTTCATTGAGTGATTTTAAGATTGTCGTGTCCATCATTTTCTGAAATCAATATCATATTTGGTTACTAAATGAAATAACGATTTATCAGAATATTCCATACTGCAGCGGATATTTAGATTTGGCATAATGATATCCATTCCTGATCTCATTATTTAAGGTCGGGTCTCCTCACTTTTCGGCTGTTAGCAACTTTGTCTCGGGATGTCAATTCTAGCAATTTGTTTTGCTTGAGGTGAAGGATGGCCTCTACCTATTGTCGCAGAGCGATTAGCATAATTGCATCTATCAGGTTTCCGCAAGCTTCGTCGTCCATCGACCTTGTGAGGCTGTCCCACCAGCGAAGAATGTGACACACCCCCTGCCACGTAAGTTTGGTGCTTCTTCAGGCTATATCAGTAACCTTGGTTCTCTTGCGGTGACTTTGATATTCTTCCAATTTCCTCCAATTATACAATAAATAGTTACAGCCGTAAAAAATATACATATTGGTGTGATAACCAAAATAAATGGGAACAAGATCAAGCTTCAAAGTCTTGTTTTTCAAGTGTAACAATAACGTTTCAAGGTTCAAAGTTTTCACTAACCAAGTCAAGAAACCATTAAGAACTTTATTCATAAGAAAATAAAGTAAGTACAGCAAACCCACACAGATTTTATTCCCAGAATACAGACTTTATCATTAGTTTTGAGGCACTAGTGTTTAATTAACGTAAAAGCTTTTTGTCGTTCCAACGAAAAGCAGGTAATTATTAAATTGGCAACACATTTTTACGAGCGGGTGATTAGTATTTTGCGCTGGCAAGCCCTACAGCGCTATTCACAATTAGTTAGATGAGGTAATTAATGGGTATAACAGCGTTTTGTTAAGTGCCTTTGACTCAATTTGAATGTGGAATTATATTGCGTGAGAGGCGGAAACTCATAAAATTTGGGTAAAGGGCAGGTGAATTAAATTTGTATTGAGGCATGGTGATACAGTAGGTTTCTTACTCACATTGAGTTGGTTTGAAAGAGTTACCGTGTTCCTGGAACGCAAAAAAAATACGAACACAGATGCGTTTTTGTTAGTTTTAAAGGTTTGATACTTTCCATTTTGGACGGTGCGGTAGGGATTGTCAAACGTTTCTTGTTGAGTAATTTTACGCATACACACCAGCTCATCATAAAGTGGCAAAGGCAACGGCGCTCACGCCGCAGCCACCGCCGCCGTGTCTCGCTGTCCACCCATCTGGTAACCGTCCGGACAAAGCTCAAGTCGTCGACGGCGCGCACTGTTTCCGCGCGCCTCAGGGAGTTGTCAGCAACTGTAGGGGTCCAGCAGGGTCAAAGCCTTCTGGAGCCAAGGGTTGATGCGAAAGCGGAACACTGGGGTCCTGGAACTACGCTAAGAAGGAACGGCGGGTCGTTTAGTCAGTAGAAGTCTATCTCTGTCTACCGCTCCATCTAAGGGATTCATCATTTAATTATTTTTCCTAGCATAAAAAAAAACCTCATCATAAAATGGCTTCTCGCTCAGCGATGCTACCCATTTAATTTGTGATGTATATTGCTCAAACATCGCTAATATAATTGCTTCCTGGTTGTTCAGATTTAATATTGTACGAGTACCTTGTGTATACAAATTAGACTTGCATTTTTGGAATTTTATTATAGTTTTATTTGTAATCAAATAAGTGACTCAAAAATTATTGTTGAGTTTTTAATTTTTATATCAGTAGAATACTATAACTTATCACAGAGTGACAGAAGTACATATAAATATGTTTCTTACTATTAGGCGGGGAGCAGAATATTTCAGATCGAAAGTGTTTTAAAACCACTTCAATTAGTTAAGTCCCAAAAATCGATTAGGGTTTTCGGTTTTCAATAGAAGTGAAGCATCTTACTTCATTTCACACAACACTCACTCGCTCAACTATAAAAAATTGTTACTAAACGTTATTGTATTTGCCGCGTTTCCAAAATAAATATGATTCAGCAGCAGCTGATATTCTCTTAGAAAAATAGCTTTGAGTGCTGCACTGACCCAGCGACGAAATACATGGGTTTTGTATGTAATTTGATTGTATCTATTTGGATTTCGTCGCTGTGCCAGCGCTGCGCTCAAAGCTGTTTTCTAATGAATGGCAGTGCCATTCTAACAGTCGTTGGGTTGACTTGTTGACGGCTGGCTCAAGAATCTGAAACAAAGCCCCATAGTATTCGCGCATTACTTTTCAATCTATCTTTCAGTAAACTTAATTGGAACATGGGTACTGGGCCTACTGGGGCCTAGGGTCAAATCAAAATGGTTTTTATTTTACATAGGCCTACTTGGGCACTTATAAAACGTCAGAAGCTAGTGCTAGTGGTCTCTTTCTGAAAAGAAGGCTTGGTCCCAGTGCGAAGGGCAAAGAAGATAGACGGATATATTCTTTATTGCACACCAAAAATAAAAATATCAATAGAAACGAGAACGAGAAGAAACGACATGGAGTGTTTAGTCAGTAAGAGTCTGACACTGTTTATCGCTCCGCCCAAGAGCGAGATTCGTCATTGGATGACTTTTGCCCACCATAAAAAAAAAATCAATTGGAACATCATGGCTGTAGCAAACTTGCAGTAATCTTCTTCTAAATTTTATTCACTTTATTTCATTAATACCTGCCAGAATTCAATTAGGTATGTTGATATTACATCACAGTATGTGACACTAATTGCTGCGGAAATCAAGATTTGATTAATAAGATAATCTTATTACATCACATCGCACCACATATCATCACATCACGTCACATCACATCACATCACATCACCTCACATCACCTCACATCACACCACACCACACCACACCACACCACACAACACCACACCACACCACACCACACAACACCACATCACACCACACCACACCACGTCACACCACGCACTCCACATCATACCACACCACACCACTTCTACACACACACCCCACACCTTTCCTACCACACATGCCAACACATAATTGTAGCATAACATAAATTTATAAACCAAAATGTAACTAATTAAGAAGGAGCGGCGTCTTCTAACACAGGCATTATCTGCTTAAAAGGAGGCGCCATTACAAACAAATTGTATCAATTTATGGTTATGAAATAAATTATTATTATTATTATTATTATTATTATTAAGATAATTTATTAAGGTTGAGTCGTCGGTCGGTGGGCTCGTAAAACACTAAATTAGTGTCCTGAAATTGCGAGAAGTGGTTCCGGTAGACCGCGAAGGAAATTGCGGGACGACACATTTTCCTTAAGATTTCGAAAAATATGGTCCAGAGCGGGGAGTAATGGAAGGAAATAAAGGGTAGCTTTTTCCAGCAGTGGGATAGTATATATAGATATAATAATAATTAAAGTATAGCTTCTACCTACCACTTCGCTTACGTATTGTTTTTTTTTAGGTGTGAATCATCGTCGAATGACGAATCCGCCCTTGGGCGGAACGGGAAACAGTGTCAAACTTCTACTGACTAAACGACCCAACGTTCCTTCTTTCTTTAATTCCAGGTCGCCGGACGCCGGTGTTCCGCTTTCGCATCAACCCTCGGCCTCAGAAGGCTTCGACCCTGCTGAGCCCGGACGGTTACCGGATAGGCGGACAGCGAGCTTCCCATTGCTCGCTGTCTGCAAGTCCACGCCTACAGTCGCTTGCGTAATGTAGAAAACTATTTTAACCTTTCGATCTTGTAATTACAGACACAATTAAAGAAAAATAGATGTGCGAACGCCGGCGTTCGGCTTAATTAATTAAAGAATATAATACTCCAGGGATAAAAGGAATCTTATGTGCTATTCTAGGACATGATTTACCAGTGTAGCCGCGTGCCAAACTTTGTTTGTCATCGTAACACTCAAAACCTGTAAGGCATTACA
This sequence comes from Mythimna loreyi, assembly GCA_029852875.1. Classification (NCBI taxonomy): domain Eukaryota; kingdom Metazoa; phylum Arthropoda; class Insecta; order Lepidoptera; family Noctuidae; genus Mythimna; species Mythimna loreyi. The sequence continues at coordinate 17,674,985 of CM056780.1, read as the reverse complement.
TTGATATAGCAGCTGGCACCAGCATTGGATTGCGGCGCTGGATCTCAGTACCCTATCAATGTAAACGTGTTTCAATCCAGTCCAACAATTATTTACATTGATACAGTGTTGATCCCGCGCCGCAATGCAGTGATGCTAGTGCCCGATAGAGAGAGCCAGTATCAATGTAAGTCAGCTTTTAGAGCAAGTAAAAAATACTCATACGAACACACCATCAATCATACTTTTTACATTTAAAATATTACTTTAGTTAGGGACGCCATAATCATGGCGGCAAGTCCTTTGGAGAATAGTTGGAGAGACCTCACGGCTTCCTCACCTTCCGCATGACGCAGGTTCTCACCGGGCGTGGTAAGTTCAGGAGGTACCTGCTCCGGATTCGTGACCTGGGTGTCGCTATTGTGTGGACCGCCCGGAGGACACAGTGGAGCACACGGTAGAGGTGTGCTCCGCTCGGGAAGAGTATCGTCGTGTCCTCGTGCGGGAGATCGACGGTAGAGACCTCTAGCGCCGAGCCTTGCTAGGAGGAGAGAGGGATGGTCGCCTCCTTTTGCGAAACAGTGATGTTATCAAAGTAGGAGGCCGACATAAAGCAAAGGTAATCTCATATAATCGCTTCGCTGAAGTACCGAGTCAATTTAACATTCCATTTCACAGACATCGCACCTACTCGTATTGCAGTGATTCTACACATTATCTTCCAATTGCACATACACTAGAAACACTAAATTATACCAATGTTACATCACAATATCCATTAGGAATCAATTTGCAAATAATTAAAACAGCCACTGAATTGCAAACGTTACAAGTATATCGCCAATACCATTAACAGCTGTGTTGTCTGCCGTATTTTCCTATTATAAACAAGCCATACGAGCAGTATTTCATAATGTGCTGGTAATTTATAAATATACAGTTTCATAGAGGCAGTATTAGAAAGAAAGGAAAGAGCTATTATGATAGGAGTTTCTTTGTGTGATCGAATCAGAAATGAAGATATCTGCAAGAAAGCCAAGGTCGCTGATATAGCGAAAGGAATCGACAAACTTAAGTGGCAGGACACATTGCACGCAGAATAGATGGCCGCTGGGGCCGAAAAGTTCTGGAGTGGCGACCGCGTAACGGAAGACGTATCCTTGAAAGGCCTCCCACAAGGTGGACTGATGACCTGATCAGGGTTGTTGGAATCCGATGGATGTGAGATGCAAGGGACCTGTCATTGTGGCGACGCTTGGGGGAGGCCTATGTCTAACAGTAGACGTCTTTCGGCTGAAATGATGATGATGATGATGTATTAGCCGTTGCAATACCTACTTTTAACTAAAAGTAAGCTGTTGCATTAATTATATCAAGCTAAGAGCAGTAGTGGAATATAATATGGAGGGATATTTTCAGATATGCATCTGGTCAGTACATATACATATATCTGATCAATAGGCGAGATATTTCGCTGAATATTGATTGATTGGTTGATTGATTTACGATTACTGTTTATTTTTCCCCTATCATAAACGTATGAGTGCAGCCCGCGTTTCAAATTATGTAGGTACTTTTACAAAGCATGAAAGAGTAAAGTATTTTCGCAAATGAAACTAATTGAACCTTCTGAAAAGCAAAAGCAATTAATATTTTATCGATTTTATTTTATTTACATTTTGCAGTGAAGTTTTATTTAAACATTATTTTAGTGCTAAATGAAACGTATTTCTCCTGAATGAAAGGTAATTTAACCTAGTTTTTTCTTTTAAAAGTTATTCCAGTTTTCTTTACTTGAATATGAGGAATAGGAAACTGAATTAATTATCGAGGAATAAGCATTTTTAATTATGAATGTTAGTTAAGTATCTTTCAATGTGCCTGATTGCAGTTCTAACAGATTTTTTTATTGTTCATACTAACTATGAATATTGGCTTTGATTTACATTCATTACGCGGCAAGTAAATTGAACCTTTTACTATGGTTACGCGCAGCGCCCTCTTCGGTTGAGATCTGAAAATCGGTTATAGTGCGATCAAGGTCGACAATCATGACCTTTTAAGATGTGCTATGAGGATTATAACCACACTAGCTGTGCCCGCGACTTCGTCCGCGTGAAATAGTTATTTTGGGCATCATATTTATTTTTGCAAACAACCTCCTCAGCTTTATAAATTATAGCTGTTACCCACAACTTTGCCCGTGTCAATTTCTGTTATTATTTTAGACAATTTAGTTTTTAAAAGAACATAATTATCTAAAAGTACTTCATAGAGCTACACCCCAACTTGGGCACGCCATAATCTCGGCGGTAAGTCCCTTCTTTGAGGCGTGATGTCTATCACGGCATCCTCACCTTCCGCATGACGTAGGTTCTCACCGGACATGGGAAGATCGGGAGATTCCTGCGCCGGATTCGTGCGGAAGAGACGCCCGGGTGTCGCCACTGTATGGTCAGCCTGGAGGATACGGTGAAGCACACGGTGGAGGTGTGCCCCGCTTGAGAAGAGCATCGCCGTGTCCTCGTGGGGGTGATCAGCGGCGGCGACCTCTTGCGCCGGGCCTTGGTTCAGGCCATAGTTCGCAGCGAAGAAGAATGGCAAGCGGTCGCCTCGTTCTGCAAGGCAGTAATGCACGTAAAGGAGGAGGCCGACCGCATAAGGCAAAGGCAACAGCGCCCTCGCCGTAGCCGTCACCGCCGCGATCCCGCTGATATCCGGTCTCCGTAGACGCTGGCTTATGGACGGTGAGCAATGGGCAGCTCGCCTTCCGGTTGTCTGGTAACAGTCCAGACCGAGACCAAGTCGTCGACGGCGTGCACTGCTCCCGCGCGCCTCAAGGTGTTGTCAGCAAACTGTGGGGCTCTTCAGGGGCGAAGCCTCCTGCAACTGAGGGTTGGTGCGAAAGCGTTATACCGGGGCTCTGGGAATAAGGCAAGGGAGGAACGGCGTATGTTGTTTAGTCAGTAAGAGTCTGACACTGTTTCCCGCTCCGCCAAAGAGCGGGATTCGTCATTGGATGATTTTTACCTACCATAAAAAAACCCATCCGCGCCGCCCGCAAGCAACCCCTCTCCTCGCCCGCCGGCCAGGCGCAACGTCAAGTTTTGCACATCATGCATCGCGTGTGAATTTTATATCGGAGTTATTTTAAAATTGTAATATCTTCTAAGATGTTCATTGAAATTAAATGATGTCAAAGACAATTTTGTTTACAATTACATACTCTTAATCAACAACACATTTATTTGGATAAAGATTATATTATTATGTTGACACAACTCTAACAAATATTCGGTAAAAATTGGCTAAATTTGATTCGCATAAAAACGGTTATAGTAAGTTAATCTTAAAAGATAGACATATACTGTCGCGGACATTTTTTTAGATCATTTTAAGACGAATATTTTTTTCATACATATTTTTTTGATATCTTAAACCGTTTTGGCAGCGCACGCAACGGAAGCCCTCAATGATGAATAATTTTCCCCGTTTTTTCCACATTTTCAGTTGTTTCTTTGCTTCTATTAGTTGCAGCGTGATGTTATATAGCCTTCCTCAATAAATGATCTATTCAACACAAAAAGAATTTTTCAATTCGAACCAGTAGTTCCTGAGATTAGCGCGTTCAAACAAACAAACAAACAAACTCTTCAGCTTTATAATATCATAATATAATATAATATAGTATAGATTTTTGTAAATGTATAATTATACAAAAACAGTATGTATATATAGTCCCTGAATGAAGGCATTATATGCCTAAAAGAACGCAAAATCACAAACCATTGTTAAAGAAATATTTGGTTCTGAAATAAAAAAAATGTATAAAATGTATGTATTCTGTGGAAAAAAAGAAAATAAAAAATACCAGCCAATTAATGCAATATCTTTCTGTTTACCTATTGATACAATATTCCATATTTTTACAGGGTTCAATACATAAGCGTATACGTTACAAGTTATTTTTTGCATGCGTTACCGAGAACCAATCAATGGCCCGGTTCACCTCTCCGCACGTTGACTTCGCACGTTGTTTCGCATAAAAAAATATGTAGATTGAATCAGCTTTTCCATCGCTGGATGCAAATTGTTATGTTCAGCGAAACTGTTTGCTGGGCGAATGTGATAAGCAGAGAACCAACTACACTGGATATTGTGACTTTAAACCGCTTAAAGCAACGCTACGTGGCTTTAAAGAGCACTTTCACGTAGAAACGAGAGCGAGAATTGAATTTTGATTTTGTGTTAAGTCCGTTTTCGAATGTCAGCTTTGTACGTGCTGTCAGAGGTGTGTCGTATCGATTAATAGAAAAATTAGCATGGCCATTTTCTTTCGTTTCATCTAGAGTTCACTTTTAATGCAAAAATTTATTTCTTGGGATCAAATTATACCTACTCGAAGCTTAGCATAATTGTAACAAAAAACATTGACGAAAATTTTTTTTCAGAACTATGTTTTTGTTTTTTCACAATTGAAAGACAATAGGAGTGCGGACACCGGTGTCCTCTTAGGGCTTAATGAACTATAGGAGCTTAAGATCAATTAAGTTTGTTAGAATGTTTGTGTGAATCTTAACGATGGTCAATGAAAATAGTCATTACCATCATTATCATCATCATCAACCTAGCGCCCGTCCCTGTTGCTACCTTGGCTTTCACCTCGGTGCCCGGGGTCCGTTTTGCTTCCTAGACGTCTCCACTTCGCTCGGTCTTTTGCGTCTCTTGCCTCAAGCCCATTGGCACGCATGTCGTCCCTTACGACGTCGATCCAACGCCTCTTAGGCCTTCCTCGTTTTCCGGGTCCCGGCGGAGGCGGCATGGCGAGGCATCTGTTACCCACGTAGTCTGCCGGTTTTCCATTACCATCATTATCATTTCAGCCAAAAGTCATGAGTCATCCTGTCCCATCAATGGCCGATCCTGTTTGACTCACATCCATCGGATTCCTGTGACCCTCACCAGGACATCGGTCCACCTTGTGGGAGGCTTTCTAAAGCTGCATCTTCCAGTACGCGGTACGAGGGGCTTTTTAGGGTAAGTAAAAATCATCCCCAACACAAGTGCTTTTGTAACTTACTGGGGTTGCCTTAATTTATATTATGTACGCAATGTTAGATGAAATAAAAATCTTTTATCTTTTTTTTTTATCTTTTTTTTTATCCAATGACGAATCCCGCCCTTTCTTGTATCCTTCCTTGCCTTGATCCCAGAGCTCCGGTAATACGCTTTCGCATCAACCCTTTGTCCCAAGACGCTTCGACGCTGCTTGGTCCCTAGAGTTTGCTGATAACTTAAACCTTGAGGCGCGCGGGAACAGTGCGCCCTGTGGCGTCGACGACTTGGGCTCGATCCGGACTGTTACCAGACGACCGAACGGCGAGCTACATATTGCTCGTCGTCTGCAAGCCGGCGCCTAACCTGGTTGGCGAGGGGCGGTAGCATTTTATCATTGTTACTATTTGTGAGTTTGCATTTGATGTAAAATTTGTTAAACACCTATAATGGGCCTAGTTAACCGAAATAAATGAATAATAGAATAAATAGCAAGTAGCAATTAAGTTATTTTCAGGAACCATTTGAAAATCTATTTTCAGTCACAGGTTGTGGCGTGGCCTTAAATAAAGCTGTTATTTAAGGCCAAGCCACAACAAAATGATGCCACTTTAGTTTATTTGTGAAACAAAAGTGGTTTTCATTTTAATAATACTGTTTAATAATCATAAAAGGTTTTTGTGGGAAGTTAAGCTGCTTTCAGTGGCTAAATGGAAAATAATTATTGTTGAGTGACAATTGAGATGTCATTACTAAGGAAAATGCTTATTTTGAGGAGAGGGCCTACATTTAGTATTATTTTTATTTATAAACTTACTTTACTTTTTAAGGCGCTGTAAGTCGCCGATAGCATGGATGAATCAGCTGTGTGGCCTCCACATCTGGATGTCCCCATCTGCTAGTTTTTTTTTATGATGAATAAAAATCATTCTATGACAATTCCCCCTTGGATGGAGCGAGCAATAGTGTCAGACTCTTACTGACTAAACAACTCACCACTTTCCGAAGTTATTTTTATACCAGAGCCAGAGCTTTCCTTTCAGACGCGAATCCTCGACTCGAGTAGACTTTGACCTTCTGCAGGTTCTCTTCGTCAAAGTTATGTGAATATAGCCTTGAAACATTGACTAGAGAACAATAATATAATCAGCCTATGTAGAAGGTATTCGAAGCTGCTGACAGTTTCAGTAGTGATGCTGAGATAATAGACTGAACATCAATAAGGTCCTCGTTACTAAGTCTCCAGTAACTCGATCTTTATTATATTTTCAGTTGACTGCCTTTCAGATTGTGAACAAATTAATTTGTTGCTACAGTGAGACTAAGAACTCACGAAGCAGATTTTACCTGTGACCGCACGTTTGAAATAGCATTACTGCTTACACTGTCCCTATGTATGCTTACTCGTAGATCTTTAAAAGTACGCAACGGATTTTGATGCGGTTTTTTTATAGATAGAGTGACTCACGAGGAAGGTTTACGTGCATAATACATACATAATATATTCAATATCAATAACCGTGCGTCGCTTGCATGAAATATATGTAAAAAATTAAAGCATATTTCACGACGCTTTTTACACCCGCATTGTGCGAGGTTGTTCGCGGCTCCCGTTGCACCGGCGGGCCGTCTTGAAACCACATGTCTTGCGATAATAACTCGCCAGGTTTGCGAGTAAAATCGCAACCACATAAGGGCGTGGGCCCATGTCTACGGTGCGGCGCCGTTTGCCGTGCAACGGTACGGCACCGCCGCCGGCAGATGGCGCGGCGCCGTGCCGCGCCAGGTCGTCGTGTATTGGATTTTGTTTGGTTTTGGTATCGCAATTTTGTTTTTTCTTCATTCGTCGTCGTCTTAACAGCAACAGCAGCAGGATACGTCTTTCGCGGTCCATAACAAGCCAAAACTAATTTTGGTATACGTGCTGAGCGTGTACGTGCCGCTACACGACGCCATGGTGCGGCACGGCGCCGAGACATTCGCCTGCGGCGGTGCCATACCGTTGCACGGCAAACGGTACCGCACCGTAGACATGGGTCCAAGCCCTAACCGCTGCGTAATCTATGAGAAGAAATAAAGCTGATATTTTCTCTACCGCGGCGGGTGCGATTGAAAACCGCTTCGTGAATTCGTAGCCTAAATAATACTTGTCTATAGAAAATAAAATATAATTATGGGAAAACGATTTGATACTATTATAATCAGTCCATATTGTCACGCGTTTTTCTTTCGGTTTTGTCTCTGATAAATCTACCCTAGCTTACTCGGCAAAAGTTGTTCTGATATATAAATTGCTAGCTTCTACCAGCGGCGTTGTCCATGTGAAAGTAGTGTTTTTCTATACAATCTTTTCAAACTCTGTTGGGGTTGGGGCGGAGGTCTAGTTCTCGACTAGGTAATAAAAGGAAGACTTGTGCAATTTTTTTTATTCCTAGTCCGATTAGTTTCGTTTATGCGTTGGTAGGTACATCAGACATAGTTTTCCTTTTATATACCCATATACCCCAACTAAAAAGAGGGTGTTGGTAGGAGGGTAAAAAGTAGTCCGTGAACCGTTCTCAAACCTATCAAATATAGATTTTTAAAGCGCTTTAGAAGGCGCATACAAACAAGAAACGTTAAAAAAAGGTTACCAAATACTACGACTACTTCCTGTCGTGGGTTCTGCAACAAACATTTAAACTCACAATAACCCAAGATCTGTAATAGAGTCACCTACATCTGTAGGCCACACAGATATTGGTCCCGTACACGAATTAAACCTGCACCGCGTCACGTAGCGCTGCAACCAATCACTCAACCGCTGCGAAATTGGTGTCAGATCCAACACCAGTCAATTTGCCGGCTCCGAATAAATCATCCGAAAGAAATAGCCCCCTTTCAATCTTCGGTCACCATTCTCCCTTCCCCCAAAAGTTGTTGAGCTGAAATATTCAGTTTCAATCAACACGGCACCGCCGCATCGTGCGCCCGATATGGAAAAAAGTTTGAATATTTTATTGCGGTATACTAAATTGTGATTCTGATCTGCTGAATTACAATGTTGGAAGTTATTGTTATGGTTTGGCTATGGTTTTTTAATATGCAAGTACCGTATGCGAGTATCATAATTAGAGACATAATAGGAAGACAATAGGAGAGCGAAAACCGGCGTTCGCTTGGGAATCAAGAGTCGACTAAAAACACTATTGTATAGGAGCCCGGCTATATTTGTTCAATTATGTATTTGGTATTATACGAGTAGCAGTAACAGAAATACATCATCTATGAAAATTTCATTTGAACTGTATACCTATCACATTTCATGAGATGTAGCCTGGTGATAGACAGACGGACAGTGGTACCTTAGTATTCGACTCCCTTTTTTACCGTTTCGGTACAGAACCATAAAAAATTTACAATAGATTTTTTCCAGATCACCTTCATGTAATGGTACAGTACTGCTGAATCTTTCTAATAAATGAACCCCCTTTTTCGCGACCCCAGCACGAGTTCCGGTCGTGATCCATTATTTACGGAACCAATCACATCCCAAAAATCGTTGTAGGTATTTCTATGTCTGTAATTCGTCTGCTGTAATCAGGTTCCCCATTAATTCGCGTCACGCCTCCTCTGAGCGTGACATTTTCCTTCCTCAGCGAGTGGAAGAACGTGTAAGGAAAAAATTGGAATTGAATAATTCAGTTTTCACGTGCAGTGTTTTTGTTTAGCTGCAACTAGTTTCTAACTGAAGCTAGTGGGCGCCGTCTGCTTAGTAAAGTTTGAGGCCCTACCACGAGCACTTAATGCGATCCATTTCATGACCTAGCATAGCTTTAGCTTTGTACGGTTTCTACTGCTGGGAATCAGGCCTCCTATGTAGGAAAGGGAATGGGCCGTAATCCATCACGCGGGCCCAGTGAGGATTGATTGACGTCACATGTCTTTGGATTTTTGGTTCTAAGACGCCGGTTTCTTCACGATGTTTTCATTCACCGTTTGCTCTCAAAACGGTGGCGATGAAATAAATTACACAAAGTATCGCGCCTGGCTGAGTTTGAACCCGCGACCTTCCACTCATAAGTAGGGGCTGCTACCACGCGGCCACCACTGCTCTCAAGTTTAATAAATAAAACAAATTATTTTACTGACAGATATGGTATAGTTCAAACCCTTTCTAAGAGCATAAGAGTTGGTGTAAGAGTTTCTTATAGAACGAAGCTGAACTCTAAGGCAAGAATTTTCCATAATTCACCCCTTGAAAAGGTAATTAGTGAAAAGGTAAGAAACTGGCAGCAAAAATAATTAACTCCCAAGCAAACAATGGGAATTCGTCATTTCTCTTAACCGAAAGTTACATCTAATACGACATAAAAAAAATATGTTGTAAAAGTGTTTTGGAAAACCTATTTTCAAATGTAAATATCATTTATACAGCTTCTAATTGAGAACAGAAAATGTAGATAGTGCTAGAAGTACTACGATGAAAATAAAAATAATATTTTTTCGAGTAAAGTTATTTTTTACCTAAACCGATGTTAGGTAATATAATTAATAAAATTAAAAATAACAAGATTTATTTTTAATTTTATTAATTATATTACATGTGTCTTCTATACATTTTTTTTAAATAAAAAGACTTCAAGATGGTTTACGTTTAGTTAAGTACCTAAACAGATGGAGTATAGGGCTTAGTATTTCGTGAAGTACCCACTTCATTGTACTAAGTTTGCCATTCTCTTCACTTCATAAACACGCAGCGTGTCAGTCTGTGTGTCAAACGTATTAGACACTCTAGACGTATTAAATGAGGTTGTCAACTACAGTTCGGGCCTATTGTCTAATATATTACCAGGCTTAACTTAATCTGGGGAGATAAGGTACGATTGTAAGCGGTAACTAATATTTTAGGTTGTTTAGTTAGTAAGAGTATGACACTGTTTCCCGCTCCGCTCAAGGGCGGGATTCGTCATTGGATGATTTTCACCTACCATAAAAAAGAGGACATTGAAAAACTGCTTATTTCGGTTACCTACTGTTTACTTTTGGTGACGTTTCGTTTATTCGTAGGGACTCTGAAAAAAAGGGCAGAAGGGTCGAAGTCAACTGGGGCCAAGGGTTTGTGTCTGAAAGGAAGGTTTTAGCCCTGGTATAGATGGCGATGTAGGAACGGGGTAGGTTGTTTAGTCAGTAAGAGTCTGACACTGTTTCATATCCCAAGGGCGGGATTTGACATTGGATGATTTTTACCTACTATAAAAACAGATTTTTTATAATGATTTTGGCATGGATACTAACACATTAGTTCACCTGTTCACCATTAGAATAAGGATATGTTTACACATTCTAATGTTTTTGTAGTATTTGGCAACATTTATGTAGCAAGTCAACCTTCTTTGCAAAATTTGCTGCGGTAGTCAACATTACAATACAATTTTCAGTACCATTTTATGGAAATCGCACCAGTTTCAATCATTCCATATATCGTCCAGTTGCGCACTCTCGAGATACAAAACAACACCATTTTTACGTTACAATATCCACTGAGAAAAAATGTGTTAATAATTAAAACCGCCATTGAGGTTCACAAGCGTGGGTATTTAGTCTGACACTAGAACAAAAACTTATACTATTTTTTACTTTAACTACACTCAGTGTCCAGTATCGGCAATTAATGTAAAAACGCACTCAAAACTTATACATATATTTCAGTATCAGGAGTTCCCGAAAATGCGACGAACAATTTCAGAAAAAGTTGAAATGTTGTTACGTGGTAAGTGCTTCAATTACGCTCCGCTTTAGCCAGCGGTGTTACCAGGCCCCACCGAGGCTTACTCGCTTCGACATTAAAATGCATGGATCAATTAAGGTCTCGATAAACTGGGTTTAAAAGCCAGCTTTGGAAAATCTTTTAGACTTAATGTTGGAGGCTCGTGGTGGACAAAGTTGTGAAGCGCCAATGATATCGACAGGATGGATATTTCAAATGAGCATGTATGGCGAATTCGTAGAGGCCCAGCTGGGTGGAAGCCTACTGGGGCCATGGGTTATTGTGAAAATGTCACCGGTCCTGGAATGAAGGCAAAGAATGAATTGGAGTGGGTTTTTAGTCATTAAAAGTCTGACACTAGGTATCTCCCGGGAGATAGTGCAAAAACGCAAAGATATTATTGGATGATTTTTATCCACCTAAAAAATATGTCTTGCCAAAATTATGAAAAATGAGTAAAATTTTCAGTTTGCTTGATTTTTTAAAATGTTTTTTACAACATTTTTTTTTTATTTTAAGAAAACGCTAAAACTGAAAATTAGAGTAACATTATGTTACTTTAGCCACCACACTTAAAACGGGAGTTCCATTTTGACTGCTATGCCAGAGGTCGTGGGTTCGTTCCCACTCATGACAAAAGTTTGTATGATGAACTCAATCATTTGTTCTGTGTCTGGGTGTAATTTATTTATAATATGTATGTATTTAACAATATATAAGTATTTTTATCAGTTGTTTAGTACCCATAACACAAGCTCAGCTTAGCTTGGGATTAGACGACGTTGTGGGACAGTTAAAAATAAAACCAATTATGAATGAAAATTGAAATAAAAATAAAAATAGACGGTAAACGCACACATGAAGGAGTACACTCGAACGAACGTTTCGTAATTATCTCCATACTAAATATAAATATCAATCAATCTGTGAATAAATTAAAAATGGGATGAGAAATAGCTGTATGTACGTTCTTATTTACATATATTGAGCAAATAGTATGTAAGTGATAAGTTGAAGGCGAGTAAGACAGTATATTTAAAAAAAGAGTAATAAAACGTTTATATAAAGATGTTTTTCAGTATATTTGTGATGGAAAAAGGTTTGTATGTTGTGTGATGTATTTAATTCGTTGAAATTTACATGGACATAAATGTATATCGGTTCGTCCAGGACGGTTTCAAAGTCTGATCTACCAGATGGGCCTACGTGGTATCGCGCGATGAATAAAAATGTCTAGGAATTGAATCAGTTTACTTCTCAATACATTTCGTAAAGTACACTGTTATTAGGTAGGTACATACAACAAAACGGACAGTTTCAGAACGTGACTGACTCTGCGACGGCCTGGCTGAGAGTGTTCGCTGACCAGGCGGGTTCTCTCCACCATGCTCGTAGCAAAGCGGAAGCGACACTGACTCTGTTAAGAGCGCCTTCTTTATTTAGTTCTTCTAGTTGCCTCTAGATGGCGTGCCTTGTTTTATTGTCAACAAATCGATGCCGTTTCCGACATGTAAATAAAAATAAGTAAAAAAATAATAATTTATAATATTTTTTTTTACAATCTAAATTATATCTATATTAAATACAAAAATTATTTTAATATTTTTTTGACATTATTTGATTGTAAGCGGAAAGTTGATGAAGATGACCCTTTTAAACTCTATAAATCAAAAGTGTATAGGTAACTTCTATGCAAACTTGCTCAACATCGACTCCATTATCTGAGGTAGGTAATAGTGGTCAAGAGCGAGCTATAACATTGACAAAAAGAAAAAAAAACTTTTGTCATCTGGATGATTCCAATTCAACTCAAAATATTCAGTTTTAATTGTGATTTTGCGTAAATCGTTACGTGGCCCTTTCTGAGCATGCTTTTGACACCGTATCTTGTGGGAAACAATAGATTCTAACGTTAGGAAGGTATACACACGTATATGTTAGGTTCGGCTATTGAAATAGTTTCACATACGAAACAACGAGGTTCTGAGAACTGCATTCCAGCGAACGTTGATTTTGTTACCCCATATTCAAGACGCTCTTTGAGAGTACCTATTGCGCACATTAGCGTACAATATGGTGGTTTTATCATTAGTAGTTATTGTAGATTCTGTATAAAAGCCTGTAAACCAAAGACTTTCGAATTAATTTTCCTCGGACGCGTAGCTTCATAGTCGCGTATTCTTCATTATACACTTAGTGTACAGCAAACTGCGAAAGTGGTTGGATAGTTCAGAAAAATAATACTGTGAGCGCGAAATGAGGCCATCTAGCGTAAAATTTTGTTGTTTGGTTTTGTTTCTTCAAAAATTGAAATAATTTATTGTTTTTTTTTTTTTTAAAGAGCATGTTTACAACTTACATATAAAACTCTGATGACGAAGCTGCAACGACACGACTGCATGACATTGGTGTTTTTTCGACAGAGTTTAATGCGTATTATGACGAATACGCGTCGCAACTCGGAGCTTCATAGATGCGTATTCGTATCATGCCATCGTGTCGTTGTAACTTCGCCGACAGAGTTTCATAGTTTTGTAAATAAGCTTCACGCAGGCGTACACCTAGCGTATTTTGACGAATACAGTTGTTGTTGTAGAATGAGTTTTAGTTTCTTCATTTTTTGTTTTTAAAAATTTGTTAGTAATCCAAATAGAAGTAGTTCAAAATGATGATTCGGGCAGAATTAAAGAAAAATTTAAAACGTTATGATTGCGTCTACAAGAACAATTTGTTGTTACACAGTGAAATATGTAAGTACAACTAAGTTTCATTGCTCCTACTTCAGAAAGGAGGAGGTTAATTCTTCTTAGGAGTTTAATCCACGGCAACAAGTTCCGCAGAAAGCTTATACCCAATCACTTATATTCTAAAATTAGTTCATATTTTCCCCTTACCAATATACCAAGGTATTCCTACCCATCATCAAGATACCGCACATCAATTACGCCAAGCATGTCCTCTCCCTTAAAGAGTTCGTCGCGATATTGTCGTGATTGCACTTGTGTGTAAATCCATCTAAAAATCAATTTATAAATATTAGCTCTGAACGAACGCTTTTTACCGTTATACCGCGGTTTTTATGTTCATGCCTTATTTTATGGGCTACAGCGTTTTGGAGAATAAACAGATAGGTAATGTCTTCAGGTACTTTGGCGTTGTTTGAGTATCGGTATCGTGTTTATAGGGCATTTATTGGAAGCCTAACATAAGCTTTAATGGTGCTCAGTTAGGGAGATTGAAGATTTTTTTAAGTTTTTTCAAGATGAAGATGATAAACATGGAAGAGTGGATGTAGTCTTGAGCATCGACGCCGAGTTGCTAGTCTGTCGGTTTTCTACCGGTTGTTAATTATGTATTTTAATTCCGTTTATCCCGTTCCATCATCGGACGTTTGTCAGTGCGCCACCGGTATATGGTAGACATCCCACATATACGAGTACGTACAAAATGTTTTGGGTACACTTTCATTGTACAGCCAAGGAGTGCAATCCCTTGCCGGAGTCTGTGTTTCCTGATGCTACAATCCAGGAATCTTTAAGTCAAGAGAAAATAGGTTACTTCTAAGCAAGCGCGCTCCATCGTCGACCGCAGCATCGCTTTCCATCAGGTGAGATAGCGGTCAAGTGCGAATCTATAATCAATAAAAAAAAATGTAGAAAATTAACTGTATACTCAATTGTTTAATTTCAATATCAAATCTCAAGCCTGCCACTTTGAGGTTTTTTTAAACTGCAGAAGGGTCGAAGCCAACTGGGGCCAAGGGTTCGTGTCTGTAAGGAATGCTCTGACGCTAGTATGTATGGAAACGTAGAAACGGTGTAGGTTGTTCAGTCAGTAAGAGTCTGACACTGTTTCCCGTTCCCCCTAAGGGCGGGATTCGTCATTGTATGATTTTTCCCACCATAAAAACCTCTAGCCTGTAGGTACAATGGATCCTTCACTGATCAATTTGTGCCCTTTTGGAATTCTCTTCCGTATATGTATAAAAAGCTAGCCCCTCGTTGGAGATCTTCAGTGGAAGAAAATGTTCCCTAACATTTCTTGTCAACAAGACCCATAAAAATACATATTGTATATAGGTAGTATGTTTGTACAATACGTTCCAAATGAGAATAGGATGGATTTTCATGTTGTCACGTCACGATTTACCGTCAAATCGAGGTAAGATATTTTTAAAATTCAGTTTATTTACGAAAAATTTAATTTATTTACGAACTGTGAACGAAAAAAGTTTAATCAGAATCCAGTTTTTCAATTTTACTCTTCTCCGAGTTCTTCAATTTTGCAAAAATATCTTCGATTTGATAGTACGGTGGTCGTTACATTCTGGTTATCGATCCTATTCTTATTTGAAACGCATAGTATTGTGTGCTGTGTACGTATTTGTGTAATTAATTTTAGTTTTAAGTGTCATTTGATATACGTTAACTTAGGTTTTTGTTGTGCATTTGTTGGAGTTATTCTCTGTAAAATTATGCAAGTAATATAAGAATGTAATTATAAAAACGTTAATAATTTAACAATTTTTAAATGCGATTATTTTTTATGTTTTAATGATTTAATGTCTGGTCAGAAAACGGTTGAGATATCGACACGAAAATGAAGAAAGAATAATGTATTTTCAAAGAACTTTAATTTAATTTTAACTTCTACAAAGTTCAACCTTATAATTATGGTCATTACACTAAGGGTAATTAATCCAATTAGAATATTAGATTTCTCAGTTACAGACTAAATATTTAACGAGAAATCAAACAGCTTGAAAGTAGATTAAGCACATATTTAATAAACACCATGACCTAATTACATATATTACTTGTTTTTAACTACGTCTTCATCCATGTGAGAGTAGGATTTTTAACTTTAATACCTCGTTTAGTCCCATAAGCGAGTATATTTCGATTTCGGAAAACTCAAAAGGCTCCTACGTCAAAGGAAGCCTTGTACAAAATTTTTAGTTCATTTTTAGTCCCAGTAGTTTCGGCTGTGGGTTAGATACTTTGTCAGTCGTATTTTCCTTTTTTTAGATGTAATTACTTTTTGACACAAAAAAGTCTAGCTAACTGCCTTATTCGAAATTCTCAGTGTGCCAGAG
This sequence comes from Mythimna loreyi, assembly GCA_029852875.1. NCBI lineage: Eukaryota > Metazoa > Arthropoda > Insecta > Lepidoptera > Noctuidae > Mythimna > Mythimna loreyi. The sequence continues at coordinate 17,659,107 of CM056780.1, read as the reverse complement.
TAAGATTCAGAAGCTTTCAAGTCACTCGCTATTAATAAACTATTGTTAACAAAATCTGGGCTAATTTAGAGATCTCTATCTATTTTGTGTCGTAATTGACTAGGTGCAAAAATGAATGCTTTATACATTTGTAAATAGAAATATCGAATTGTAAAGAAAATTCTAGGCCAGACGGATGAGACACCCACTCGATTATAAACACCCCCTGAATCATCCCTAACCATAATTATCTAGATTTCGACGGCGTACTGTTCCCGCGCGCCTCAAAGCAAACTGCAAGAACCCAGTAGGGGCGAAGCCTCCTGGGGCCATTGATAAATCGAAAGCAAACACCAGGGCCCTGGAAAGAAGGCAACGAAAGTCCGGGTGGGATTTTTGTCAGTAAAAGTCTGACACTATCTTCCACTCCCCCCAAGAGCGGGATATACCCTTGGATAATTTACCCTACCAAAAAAAAAACATATTTAGATGAGATAGCTAAACCAGCAGAGCATTGAGAAACTATTTAATTAGCTCACCAAGCCAAAACGATGGACTGCAGTCAAATCTAAATATTAACTGCTAGTACTACCTGAAGACTTCGTAATTTGAGTAAATATTACAGTGTCTTCGGTAGCAGTTAGTTCAGTAGCTGGTCGGATTCAGCAATTCATTAAATATTTATTTATACTTGAATAAGATATACTTGAGTATAACACTGTTGATAGGGATATTTTAAAAGTACACTTTAGAAAGAAATTGACCTAACTAAACATTTCTGATTTAGTTAAAAAATTACCTTAAAAAACCCAGAGGAACCCTGAACCTCTGGAACCCAGAGGTGAAGAAGAGCTCAAATTTTGAGTTGGAAAGAAAGGAGATTAATAAAAGAGCACTTATGTAGAAACACTCCCTTTTCCCAAAAACCTTTTTAGGAATGGTCCCAAAAATATTTAATAAACTACCTAAATATAAAATGACCTTAAAAGGTTTAAACTCGATCAAAAATTCAACTACGAAAAGCATATTATAGTATTAATGAATAAGAAGATAAATTGACAAACTGCGCCTCACTTTATATTGTCCGATTTATAATTTCTGGAGGCTTTTTTGATAAAGATTGTTAATTATTAAGTAATATTTCTCTGTGGTATGTTGCTTAATAATTATCTATTAAGAAGGGGAAAAAAAATTGGTTACAATTATCAATATAAAAAAGTTTAAAATGCTACTACATCATTGATTGCCCTTGGGCGGGGCGGGCAACAGTGTCAGACTCTTACTGACTAAACAACCTACCACATTCTTACGTTGCCATATATACCTGGGCCTGAGCCCTCCTTTCAGACGCGAACCCTTGGCCCCTTGGCTGCGACCCTTCTGCAGGGCACCTATGGTTTGCTGACCACTCCTAGAAGCGCGCGGGAGCACTAGACACTATGAGAAAAATTGCAAGATTGCTGTGGCCAAAGTAACGGGAGTAAGCCCGCGACACTAAGCTAGTTCAACAATTTATGAACAACAACTTTTTACAGGTTCACTGGAGCATGGACTGCGAAAGTGCTATTTCCTTTGATATTTGTTCTAGAAATGTTTCTTAGCATTAACTTCAGAGCTGTGTAAACGGCCATCATTCACGCTGTCTGACAAGACAGTCAATTAAGTTTTTCTCCTAACCAAGGGAAATCAGTAAGAACATAGTTTTTTTTTGTTTCTTAGTTTCAATTTATAAGTTCTTAAGGCGGAAAGGTAATAAGCAAAAGTCTGCGAGCATTAGGTACAAGAATGAAGTAAATACGTTAGTTACCTTAGCTACATAGGGTGTTGTTAGTATACTAACCTACACTTGAACATGGTACTATGATTTTGATCCGTCCGTATCAAGGTCGAGTGAGAGAACTTGATACGGACCAACCTTACGAGAACCAAATCCGTCGTACCAAGTTCGAACGTAAGGTAACACTATAATAGTATAGTTAGTAGGTATAGGTTTTTGCATCAATGCGAGCACAGTTGGGAAGCGTTTAGCAAAGTCATTCTTTGCATAAAGGGGTGCCCTTTATGCAAAGAATGATTTTGACCCTACTAGACATGCATTTGATCCTATGTATTATTTATTGTACCAGCTTGGGGCTACACTGGAAACCATCTTAGTAGGTATTTATCTGTGGAAGCTTTTAAAAAGTAACTTAGTGATTTATTAGTATAGTTGTAATAACATTTGTAAGCTTTCTTAAAATTGTGAAAATGAAATATGTAGGTACTGGCTTGACTTTCTTTTCAACGCACCAAATCCGTTCCTGCAACAGACGACCAAATCCGACAGTTGCTTTGCCTACAAGGACTTAAATAATAATATTGACAGTCACCAGTTACGCTGACTCTTCAAATGTACTGATTTTGTTTCAACACCAAACCAAAGTCGAACGTGTATAATAGTATTTAAGATCGGACTATTTCGACATAGGCACAGGGGCACTTATAAAACATTAGAAGCTAGTCCACTTATTATCAACCACTTTCGTAGCAGAGCGGGACTCGTCATTGGATGATTTTTACCTACCATAAAAAAAAAAAACACTTTCCTAGCGGCGTAGAATTTCTAAACAGATGAACAAACTGACCAATTCTTCGAAGTGATTTGACACTGAATAATTTAGTGTAGAAACTAAAATATTAAGTGGATATCAGCTGCTAGCTCTCAACAATTGTCTAATTGAATTGGTGAAGGGTAAAGTTGAATAAAAGGGTAATCTTTAAAGCTTATTAACTAATTTAGCATCTAATCTAATTCTATGACTACTATGTGTTTTTCATTAGTTTGATATCAGTTATCGTTTCATACGCAGTTGAAGGGTGAGATGGAAAGAGATCAATTTAAACCTAGGGAACATACTCCCGGCATAAAAGTCGCTACAATAAATGTATCTTGTTATCCTATGTGTTATTCCTGGACATGGTCTACCTAAGTATGGTTCACGGCAGTCCAAGTGGATTTCAGTCTAAAGACTCCCTTAGTCTAAGGACTGCCTTATCAGTCTGGAATCCTTAGGGAAAGTGTAAACGTGGTCGCACCGCAGACCTGGCAGCCTACGGTTATCACAGAGGTGGAGAACGTGGGAAAGACCTGGGATAAAGTGAATCCTGGAGCTCAAGACCGAACGGGATCGTGGCGCGCTCCCTTTGCCCCATCTACAGGGTTAAAAGTACTTAACTGCTAAGTCCTAGAAGACTAAGTCCTAGAATCCAAGTTCGTTCAGCTGTTCTCACACGCCAGGTCTTGGTACAGGCCATGGTCCAAAGCGGGAAGGAGTGGCAGGCGTCTGCTTTCTTTTGTGAAACCGCTGTAATGCTAGTAAAGGAGGAGACCGCGTGTGCATGCGCGTGAGAGCGACTCTTACGCATCAAAAAACCGTCCGGTCTTTCGGTAAACGTCCGGACTAAGTTGCAGGCATCGACTGCGCGTAATTTGCCACGTGCATTTTAAGGAGATATCAGGAAAAAATAGGGGCCCACCAGTGTCGAAGCCTAGAGTAGCCAAAGTAGATTAGTAGTAGTAGTCTGCTTCTGAAAGGAAGGCTCGGCTCTGGTATGAAAGACAACGAAGGAACATGAGTGGGTTTTCAGTCAGTAAAAGTCTGACACATCCTTGCGCTCCGGTCAACGGCGGGAGATGTCATTAGTCGATTTCTGAGCCACAAGAAAGTCCGTTCTGCTGTTAAATATCACTAACACACACACATACATAAATATAGGTACTCGTACATACAAAGTTTCTCCTCTATAATATGCGAGGATGATATAATATATTCTTTATAAAAAGCGACGGAGAGTAGCTTTTACACACGTTTTCAATTAAGATTTCCCCGAAACACTTTCGTTAATTTGAACTGATAAGTGCCCCCATCCTGCCTGAATAACATTGTAATAGGAATATTAATTTTAAGTGGCTTTATTAAGACTAATTAATTTATACAAGATTATTATAAATCTGGGTTATTTGCATACTCGTTGTCGGATAAATAGATACTCTTTTCTGTATAATAAATAATATCGTAAAAATAACAGTGGGAGCTTTAAATTAATGCGGTGTACTAAATGGCGGTTTTCTCACTAAAAGTGACGTTTTACAGATCATCGATGGATGGATTTGACAGAAACAGAAAAAAGATACGAAGATAGTTTTTACTGGCCTGTTAGTCTAGTGGTTAGTGGCCCTGACTTAGCAGTCAGAGGTCGTGGGTTCGATTACCACCCAGGAGAAATGTTTGTGTGATGAGCTCAATCATTTGTTCTGTGTCTGGGTGTAATTTATTATAATAATTATGTATGTATTTAGAAATATATAAGTAGGTATATTTATCAGTTGTCTAGTACCCATAAAACAAGTTCTGCTTAGCTTGGGACTAGACAACGTTGTGTGATAATTGTGAAATATTGTTATGACATTATTAGTTTGATGATATACAAGACTTATAAATACAGATTTATGGAAGCAAAGAAATACCGATAGGTAATGCTATGGACATTCACAGTGAGAGGTATAAAGTTTATGCATATCTTTCTGCCTATATTCTATAGTTCCACTCCTTGAACTGTGAACTTATCGTAAAAGAGTTTTTAAAGATTTTTTTTATTTATATATATACTTAATTAAAACTCGTCAAAACGAATCACACGAGCTTGAACTCGATAGGATTGTGTTGTTTAATAACAGACTTCCTATGGCAAACTTTCATCATATATCAAAGGAGATACTGACTGACTGACATATCAACGCACAGCCAAAACTACTGGGCCTAGAAGCGTGAAATTTTGCACAAGGCTTCCTTTTATGACGTGGATGAACACTAAGAAAGGGTTTTTCAAAATTCAGCTTTTAAAGGGATGTAATGGAGATCTAAAATTTGTATGGAGAATCCTACTTTCACGCAGGCGAAACCGCTGGCAGAAGGCTAGTGTATTCATATACAAATAAACAACTTTCACTGAACTAGGATATGAACTAACTTCGAAGTCCTTCTGAGGACGACTTAGTACAAACTTAAACATGCATTAGCTAAGTTATAGGATCAAACTGAGTCCAACTACACGAAGTACTGCACAGTTTACATTTGTGTTCATGCACGAGTTAACATAACAACATAATAACGCGCCGCAGATTCTTGATACTTGTCTAAGGATAATAATAATAATAATAATAATTCTTTATTGACATAATTTACAATTTTGATTATAGGATTCTCTAACGCCTGCGCTAGTAAAAACTGTGTTGCAGGTGTTAGTGTCTTCCCTACAATAAAGTGACAAATAAATCTTACGTCAGACAAAGTGTGTTAAAAGAAAAACAAAATGAAATATAATATTTTTACGTAGTACCTAAAGGGTAGTAGGATGTCGGGATACTTGAAGCTAGAGATACCAGTACGACTGATGTCTGGTAGGGTTGCGGGAGTATGCAATGGAGTTATTGTGGCCTTAAAACACAAAGGGCAGTAGAAAGAAGCTCATCGAGTTTGGACTTGTGTGATTCGTCTTGACACTGTCCGGTGCAGTGTTTTGTGAAAACCATTTTTCGCACATGGCTTTTTTTTTAAACTGACAGTCTAATTTCGGATCCCCATTTTACTAGCATGTTTAGTTTTTGGAACAGAATTTTTAAAAATCTTTTTTTTTTTAAACCAAGTATTAGAAAAAAAAATCATATTTTTGAAACTAAATATTATACGAATCGTATGCAGCGTGGCAATGCTGCCAGCGTTCTGGGCACTTTTCCTATTGATATCGATGTGGATGAATTTTTTGATGCCCAATAAATCATCTACACTAATATAATAAAGAGGTAAAGTTTGTTTTTTGTTTGTAGGAGGTAATCTCTGGAACTACTGGTCCGATTGGAGAAATTTTAGCAATAATAGAAAGCTGCTTTACTCCTGAATGACATAGGCTATATTTTATGTACGCGGGCGAAGCCGCTGACAAAAGCTAGTTTGTAAATATTCGTGTATTTTAGTTTATTTAGGTGTGTACAATTAAATCAAACATTTGTTAGTTATGCCTTAGTGTTCTAAGATCTACTTTTTAAGTCTTCTGTTTTTTTTTGTATCTTGTTCAGCGATATGTTTGTAAGAGTTTTGCCATAGCATATTTTCCGGTATTGCTGCCATTGCACGTGTTTTTATAGTCAACACCGTTTCATAACATAACATTACGCCAGGACACTGTGCAAATGTAAAAAGTTCACAATATGTGTTCCAATTCCTATTGAGGTTATCAATTTGCACATTAAGGGTTCCGTAAGAAAAACACAACCCTTATACGATAGGGCCAAGGGTTTGCGTCTGAAAAGGAAGGCTCTGGCCCTGGTATGTATGGCGAGTAGGAACGGGGTAGGTTGTTTAGTCAGTAAGAGTCTGACACTTGTTTTTCGCTCCGCCCAAGAGCGAGACTCGTCATTGGATAATTTTTACCTACCATAAAAAAACCCTTATAGGATCACTTTTTCCGTCTGTCTGTTCAGCAAGACACTAAATCTCGGTAACGCGCGAGGTTTCGAGTAGAAAATAAATCCGTATACTAAAATCACCACAGATTTTAGTATACGGAAAGTCGGAAAAAAATTAAAGAAAAAAATTAAAATTCAATTTCTTAGTATACGGAAAATTAGTTTAACGGAAAAAAGAGACAGCCGTTTATGTTAAAAAAAAAAACGTATATTTCGAAATTGTCAAGGGAATTAAAATTCATAGGGTACTTCCCGATGACCTAAATTTGGCTTGCTTCATGCCAAATTTCAGGATTTTAGGTTTCATCATATCATAGCACAAGTATAGAGAAAATGCGAAAAGCTGTAAAAAAACCACCTGGTTTCATTCTAAGCTGTTTCCATAGGTGAATTTGGAAGGAACCCTGAGTGCGCGAGTCCGACTCGCACTTGCCCGGTTTTTTGACTTTGATGATGCTTTTTGTTTGGAAGAGTTTTGCCCCTCGGTTGTTTCATTTCGATAGGGATCACAAACTTACAGCCAAAACCTCCACAAACTTATCATTACGGAGCGATAAACAGGCACGATCATAGATACTATTTGTCAAAATACTGAAAAGTTAATACAAAAGTCCGCTGCTGCGCTTCATTGGCATTATGTCATCTAACAAAACTTTTAAAACTTACAGCGCTCTCACGCTGCGTGAACGTCAAAACTATAGTAATGATATCAATATAAAGGTATACGGCCTGCAGACCACCTAAGTAAATAGACTGTACGGTATATACGCCTGATCTGGAGTGTAGTACATATACACTTCTCATCAAAAAAATCGAAACACCTTGCAAGTTTACGTTTTGTCAGGATTATCAGAAAAATGTGTACATTTAGGAATAAATGTTAAATGTCGTTTAATAGTGAGTAATATGAGCTTATCAAATCTTAATGTTAATGTTCTAAATTTAAATGAATTTTTCATAGGTTTCGTATTTTGTTAAATGAGTCATTTTTATTCCGTATGGAGTATAAAGGAAATGGATAAAACAACACACGTAAATGAAAAAAAAAGCTAAAAAACGTTTATTTAATAACTTGTATTCCCTCCCCGAGCTCTAATTACTGCTTCCATACGGTTCTTCATCGATCGGATGAGAGTCACGATCACATGCTGTGGTATATTGTCCCATTCCTCTTGGATTGCATCTTGCAGCTGGCTAAGTGTTTCTGGGGCAGGATCTCTTGCTCGAATTCGTCTCTTTAATTCATCCCATAGATGTTCAATGGGATTCATGTCCGGGCTTCTTGCTGGCCATTCCATAATAGAGATATCGACTTCGTTAAGATAATCTCGTACGACGCCCGCGGTGTGAGCCCTAGCATTGTCGTGCATGAATATGAAGCCGTTGCCAATAAAATGTGCATAGGGCATCACATGAGGCTCGAGACACTCTTCGACGTACCGATGACAGTTTAGTGCAGGCAGACGTGGCCCAGACACGAAAGCAAGCTCTGTCTTACCGTCGGCGCTGATTCCTCCCCAAACCGTCCACGAACCGCCACCATAGCTGACCTTTTCTTCAATGCAGCATTGTGCATAGCGTTCTCCGTCTCTTCTGTAGACCTTGTTCCTTCCGTCGTTACCATACAGCATAATTTTACACTCATCAGAAAAGAGAACTTTGCTCCACTGTAGGTATGACCAATTTAGGTGCTCACGTGCAAAGTTAAGGCGCGCTCTTCGATGGTCTGCAGTTAATTTCGGCCCATTTGCTGGCTTATGCGGTACCAGTCCACGATCCTTCAACCTTCTTCTAATTGTAGAGTCACTTACAGCCACCCTTCGTACAACACGAAGCCGCTGCTGCAGTTGAAAAGCGTTAAGGCGTCGATTTCTTAAAGAAGTTGTTACAATAAATCGATCATCTCGCTCAGAAGTGACCCGATTCCTGCCAGATCCTGAACGGCGCGTGAACAAACCAGTCTCCCGATAACGTTTATAGACTCTATGAACAGATGACAGGCTTAGATGCAGTCTTGCAGCCACAACACACTGACTAAGGCCAGAATCCAGCAATGCCACAACTTGGGCGGCTTCTGTGGGCGAAGTATCCATACGTTTTAGAAAAAAAACCTTTTTTCAGACGTCCCAAAGTCACAGTATTGAAATAAAAAACAAAAAGTTTAAGGATAGGCGCCAATTTTTAGTTTTTAAACGCTAAATGTACTCCAACCCTAAACACACATTTGTCTCAAAACAGTGATTCATTTCGTTTATAAGATAAACAAATTAAATTCTAATTTTGAATTTAGAATTTTCGCTTATTACTGTAATGGCCAAACTGCCAGCTATAATATATGTATTTTTTTTCATCGTATGAATTCTTTTTTGTGTTAAATTCGGACAGAAACAATGAAAACGGAAGTGTTTCGATTTTTTTGATGAGAAGTTTATATATATCGATTCTTAATTCTTTATTGTACACAAAAACGAACTTACCCCCAATACCACGTGGGCGAAGCCGCGGGCAAAAGCTAGTATTATATATTACTAATATAATAAAGAGGTAAAGTTTGTTTTTTTGTTTGTAGGGGGTAATCTCTGGAACTACTGCTCCGATTGGAAAAAATTTAGCAACAATAGAAAGCTGCTTTACTCCTGAGTGACATAGGCTATATTTTATGTACGCGGGCGAAGCTGCGGGCAAAAGCTAGTATATTATAAATGCGAAAGTTACGATATTTGGATGTTTGTTACTCAATCACGCCAAAACGGCTGGACGGATCTGGATGAAATTTAGCATAGGCATTAGATACACTCCGAAATAGGATATAGGCTACTTTTTATCCCGGAAACCCTAACCCTTACCCCAATACGACGCGGGCGAAGCCGCGGTCAAAAGCAAGTATGAAAATAAGGGTATTCCTATTTTCCATAACAAAATGGACTTATTGCGAGTTATTTCTCGGTGTCCGAGAAGTGTGAAATAAAGCCGATGGCAGACGAAAGGCTTATTACTGCTGGGATTGGAAACCCGGTCGAGTGTGCACTGATGCCGAGCTGTTCCGTTATATGACCTTTGTTGCGAAGCCCCCAAGTGTATTTAATGTAGACGATATTCATTTCATGGTTACAATACTAGCTTTTGCCAGCGGCTTCGCTCGCGTACTTAAAATATAGCCTATGTCGCTCAGAAGTAAAGCAGCTTTCTATTGTTGCTATTTTTTTTCCAATCGGACCAGTCGTTCCAGAGATTACCTCCTACAAACAAAAAAACAAACTTTACCTCTTTATTATATCAGAAAAAAATACACCTTTTGCTTTTAGATCATTTCGTCAGTGTTTTCCAAAATGTACAAAGTGTTTTTAGGATACGCGTAGTCCTAAAACGGATAGGGCTACTAAAATAACTTAGATCTGGTTTTAGCCAGTAATATTCTGACAGCCTTACCCTACTACAATGCCACCGCTGTCCGTCTGTCTGTTCATCTGTCAAATGGCTGTATGTAAAAGGTAGTTGAAGTTTTCACAAAATGTGTATTTCTATTATTACCATGACTTCTCCTGTTTTGTGGTGAAACGAGAAGGCGTAGCAGGCTTTTACAGACTTAATAAAACAGAAAAAATACAAAATGTATCCGCAGCTCTAGTAAGCTTTGGTCCTACTCGGGCTTGGCCCTTACTTGACGGGCAGACGAAGAGTTACTTACTGCTTGTCGTACGCAAGCCTACGCCTAAAAATGCACAAATGCAGGCCATGCGTCAGGTAGACAGTGAAGAAGCTGAGATGCCTCTCTATCCCTTTATATCTCTCGTAAACAAAAATTAACCCTTAAGGGGATACAAGCGTGAAGTTTAGTTGTAAACTTCAATCTTAAGACCTCCGTGAAGACACTTTTAAGTCAACATATTCGTGGTCGCTTGCTGTCGGCGTGAGTCGCCACAAGATGGATAAACTGACAGCTCCCACTGGCGTGATTGTCTGGACCCTCAGTCCCTCAGTACTGTACTCAGTACCCTTTGTAAAAGTAGCCATAAACAAGGAGTATGGACTGAGCAATCACGAACAAACATCTGTAGAAAGAGACCTGTAGAGAACTGTAGTGTTAATATCCGTCTTTCTTTTAGGTCCTAGTGTCAAAGGCACTACAAACCTATTTTTTACAGGAAACTGTTTTGCACTAGGAATTATTACTCACGCATCGTGAATATGGTGACAAACAATTACAGAACATCCATCTGTAGGGTATACAAATATTTATTCCGCGTGGGAATCGAGCCTGAATTTTCCTAGTGCACTACGCACCAGGAAAATTCTAAGCCCATACCCCGACCATGTCACCGTGCGCCATTTTGATTCAAACTGAATCATATAGTAACGTAGCCTCTGCAGAATGTTAGAAAACACAACTGCTGATATCACGATCTATCCTCATCAGAAGATAGCTCTCTTACTTTTTGTCCATATTACCGAAGCTCAGTCTATTCTTCACGTTAAAAGCATCAAATTCTTCGATCCAAGAATGGCTTAAACTATTCGTTCCCAGCATTTGCAGTGTGGTTTCTCTACGATACGAATGAAACAAATCTCTTTTATCTTCCGATAAAGACGATTTATATTAGCCGTTTCGCTTCACCAATGCAGCTGTGAATTCCTTTGAGTTTTCACACAGACAAAGTAATTGATATCGAGACTTAATTTTCTATCAGACTGTCTAGAACACTAGCTGATTTATTGGTTGGATTTTGTTTGATTCTTAACTTATTTTACACAATTTTATAAAAAAACCTCTCCACGTCTACATGTCTGTTTGAAAGCGAGAAACTCAAAAACTCTTGAACGGACTGAATTTCGAAAGTGTCGGCGTGTGGTTTACATCCATGTAGCTGCAACACAAACCAACCAAGGTGACCTTAGATTGAAAGCTGTTAGGAAGCTGCATTACAACCATCTGGTCCACTCTTTGCATTCCAGGGTCACGGTAACTCTTTCAAAAAATCCCGCATACGATTACTTCGCCTTGGAAACACCAGGCTTGACTGCCATAAAAAAGATTATCAAAGTTTATGAGCCATTTGGATTATTCAACTTTATCTTTCTCCATAACGTAGGTGCCTCAGGCAAATTCTGAAACAAGATTTTAGTCGAGATATGAAGGATACAGGTCTGACAGTTGTAATATTGTAACAGTGTTTCATGAACGAACCGTGTTCTGAAATGCGGGCTCTAATGGCGATACTTTATGCTCGTCACATCGCAAGTTCAGGTAACTTGGTGCTTTGTCTAGACTGAGTCGAAACAGGTTTAATTATATAGTAGTGACCAAAGAGATCGCATTACAAACTAACGGACAGGCTTGTTCTAGAATAGATTTGAAAATTTGAATCTGTCGGCCTCATTGGATATTTGGTTTTGTGAGAAATGTGGCCTGCCTATTTGCGCGTGTTAAAATCATGTAAGATTCTAACATCTGTCAGTGGCTTAGCCTGCGTGAAAGTAGATAATTATCCCAAGGGAAGGAGCTTAAAGCCGTAGTTCCTTGTAGAAGGATTGGTACCACGAAACTAAACCCACTTCAGAACTTTATTTATTATTATTTATTTAAACATCATGTACAGTATAGTGGTACATAGGCGGATTTAATGCTACAAGGCTTTTTCTATCAGTAAACTTTCACTTCAAAATAATACGCAAATTAATTTACCCCCAAAAGACCAAAGTTAATATTCACAACATAATAACCGTAAAATTGCCTTTTCATATACGCCATGACAGTAAGAAGTTTGTTATAGGAACGGCACCTATTATGCCTAGTTTATCTTTGTTCGGTATACCATCACTTGAACAAGATGTATGAACTCCTGTCACAAAGGCGTATTAATTAGGAAACCCAGTATTCGTATAGCATAGAAATAACTCTTTGATGATAGAATAAGACCTGTACCACGTAACTAGTACAACATCAAATTGGAATGCATATTGTACATGCTAACCATTGCTGAATTTCTCCAGTACTGGCTGACAATGCTCAGTGTGTACCGCGCAATGGATACGGAATATTTGCGAAGGTTTATTAGATTTTGTAAGGGTTATGAGTGTACGTTTGGTACTTGGTTGTATAACTCTGGATACAATACTGTTTTCTGTCGATACTTTTGAAGTTGATAACCTGTACGGAGATGTGTTTTACGGCGAGTATGAAATACTACATTATGTAGACTAAATTAAGAATGTCGCACAAGTGACTTTAAAAAATATGATTGACTACAACTTGCTTATTTTTAAACAGAAGTGACCTTGGGGTATTTCAGAGTATTTCATCTAGTCCTACTTCGGAAGTTGCTAATGAGCTTTATAAATTTTGTATGCAATAGATCCATAAGAGCCTTAGTTTATTATCTAGTGTAAGACACAAGTGTAAGTTGTAATGATGCTTTCATAGTCGAATTACGACTAAAGCCTCTAAAAACAAAAAGAAAAAGTTACTTATTATTTTTTAAATTAATTGTAAGGCGGTAACTATAAATAATTTTAGAGAGGTTCCTTGAAACAATAATATAAGATCTATGAAATATGTATGCGTATGGTCGATGGACCGATGACCTGGCAGGGGTTGCGGGTATCCGATGGATGCGAGATGCACAGGACCTTTTATTATGACGACAATTGAGGGAGGCTTATGTGTATGAAATGATGATGATGAGGGTCGATGGGATTGAAAAGTTCTGAAGGTGCACCGGATGTTGGCAACGTTTGAAGGCTTACCGGGATTGTTTGTTGGGGTGACACTTGGGGAAGATCTATGTCCAATAGTGGATAACTTTCAATTGAAATGAAATGAATGAAAATAAATACATCCGTATAGAAAAAAGAATCTACTACGATCGAAATTAAATGTGCCTCTTTGTATTCTTCAAAAAAACGAGAGCGACTCAAGGCTCAGCCCTAGATTGTAGATCACGTACGAAATATAAAAGAAAATATGCTTGGTTTTCATAACACATTTTGTTACTCTACGATGAAATAAATTACTGGATGTTAAACATTACAACAAGATTTTGAGATCAAATTTTGAACAAGCAGTTAGAAGTTTTTAATTTTAAGAGGTTTATTGTTTTACTTTTATTTATAACACATTCTTGAGTGGCATATTCTAAATTGTGGGCCATTTTCGTTGATCTCACTCAAGATATATGTTTGTAAAGATACGTGTAATGTAGTTACATTTAAAATACATATCTTTAAAATCATATATATAAAGGCGAAATATCTCTCACTGATTAATCACGCCATCTTAGAAGCTATAACACCTACAAACTTAAATAGGCAGGTTCCTTATAGGGTGTGAACGTCCGCCAAGAACGGATTTTACGTAATTCCACCCCTGATGGGGTAAACCAACGCTAGGGACGAAGACCATCTCGAGTTTATGACTACACGACCGAGTGGTGGTAGTAAAACTTGCCGTATAAATGGATCTGTACTGTCTTACGATAAAGATAAGGGTTTAAGGAAGGACGTACGATACACAAAAGTAATATCGTGGATCATAGAACGCATATTGGTTTGATGAATGTCTTAAAAATAAACAATCAGCAGGCACAGAGATAAGAGCGTGCGCTGTCGTGCGAGCGACAGAGCGTTAGCCGATTAGGAGAATCAATCAATTTATTTATTTATTCTTCATGCAACACAAGGTACAAATGCGGACTTATTGCCTTAGGCATTCTCTACCAGTCAACCTAGGGTGGTGAAGAGACAATATGGTAGGTGCACAAAAAAGAAAATGTTAAGTATTTAGAAAACAAGCGTACGAGATATTATACATGTTTCATGTTTAATGTTCAAATAAACATATATATATACTTAATATTTATATAAAGTAAGGAAAAAAGCTATTGACACGATTCTGCTATTAGTGGAGACAATAATTCTGCAAGTTCCGCTTATATGCATACCGGCTTTCGGCCGCTCTGATGTCGAAAGGAAGCGCTTTCCACAGAAGGATGGTTTGGATAGAAAGAAGAATGTCTGTCTGAAATCTATCGTGTTTTCAGAGGTCTACGCGCTACAGGCGAGTCACCTATCTCCTGCTATTTTGACTGTAACAGATGAGAGGTACTTCTCTAGAAAGAAAAAAACAGTACAGATAACAGTAGTGGTAATGAAAAATATTTGAGTAAATTTTTGTCTGCTATTATATTCCTAAAACAAAAATTTTTAGTCATTTAAGTTTCATTAAAATTAAATGGAAAGCGGTGAAAGCTGCTAAAGATAAAAACTGAACCGCAACTATCAATGCTCCTATTAATATTAAGAAAAAATGTCCCGGACATAACAATAAGTGTGTGGCGGAGTTTAAGAAAAACAATATCTCAAGACTCACATAAGTCCTGTATAATCTGAAAGCCTATTTAAAGTTAAATCTGTTTCAGCGTCTTTTATAGCATCAAAAATATATACCCAAATATCTACTGCTGTTTTAAAATTGTGGTTTTAGATCGTAAACATACAGAGTCAAAACAGATGGCGTTTACCATAAATTGGAAATAAAAAGTCTGGAGGCCAGAAATTAAGGCACGTCTTTGAATTTTACTGTCTTTCCAAATGAGTCTTTAAAATATATTGTTGAAATCTACATTTTTTAATATTTTTCCTTTTCTAAGTTAACTGTTCTTTTAGTTTCCCTTTTATTAAAGTTTTTTTTTGATCGTGAATCTTATTAACTACAAAAATATCAAATGTTTGATGATATCTTTGAAAGTATTAAAACATGTAGATTTCAACACGGACTGTTATAAGATGACATGAAGGTTTTTAGAGTGTAAGTAGATGCTTTTGACGGGACCAGTAATTGTAGAGATGCATGGAAGTGGTTTATATTCAGTAGAGGGTATATTTAGCCTAAAATGAGAATGTGTCTGCCTAATCATCATTTAAGCAAAAGACACCCATAGAAAAGTACCTTAGTAAGTAATTCCACTTGTCAGGATTTTTTTTCAGGGCGACATTTTTATCATAAATGAATAACGATTAATCAAGGATGCACAATGATTATGAATTTAGGTTTAAGTAGTTAAGTTTCTATAATTGTTATTTCACTGTGTGTACCGGTGAGTCATAAAAATTACTTTTCTTACTTACCTATGATCATATGACAGAAAAATTACATGCAAATGACAACTATGGATCCTAACCGTGAACTTGAGATATTTTAACTTATTCATTTTATTTTAATTAGGTAGCTGCTACATCACTAAAGTAAAAAAAAATATGACAACATAGATAGGTAGACAAGGATAATCAATTAGAATTATACAAGTTATATAACGAAATAAAATAACAAACTTCTATTATTTTTACCGTTGAGTTCCATCTACCATATTGTGGTGTTTCTGCAATACCCTAAAGTAAAATGGTAGCAAATGCTTAAAATCGTATGTCCGCTTTTGTACAGTGTTTACTAATGCATAAAGTTTTAATAAATAATATTTATCTGGGACTATTGTTGAAACAATTACAACAATAATTAAAGCACACGAAGTTTAGTTAGAACTATACAAGATGTACAACAAACAAATATACACACGTTCAAATTACAAGACAATGCTTTTAGTGTTTTAGACAAAATCATGTTAATGGATGTTAAGCTGCTTGTAAAAATATTGATTTAGGTATGTTCTAAATGGTTAAATGCTATTACTCCGCAAATGCAAGACTTTCACTAATGAATCTTATGAAAGTTCACAAAAGGTACAATGTTATTTGCAGATTCGACACCAAACTCCATAAATATTCACACTGCCAGCCGCCGTACACAAAACTCTAAAATTCAATAACTCGTCAAAGACGAACCAAGACACAAAGTATGACGAGTTGAGGAAATTAGTTCAGTAAGAGGACTTATAAACTAATTCCAAGTGTTTCTGAACTAAGTGGCAAACAGTGTCACGCTGGTTAAGATGATTTGAGAACGAAATCAAACACATTTTGTATAGAATATGCTGATATTGAGTTGATTGACCGACTGAGTTAAAGAGAAAAATACGAAATTAGAACATGCTGAAACACAACTCAGGAATCTTTAAGTCAAGAGTGAATAGGTTACTTCTAGGTAAGCGCGCTTCATCGACTCATCGTCGCTTTCCATCAAGTGAGATAGTGGCCATGCGCAAACTTATCAACTATAATCTACACTATCTACACTAATATAATAAAGAGGTAAAGTTTGTTTTTTTGTTTTTTTGTTTTTTTGTTTGTAGGGGGTAATCTCTGGAACTACTGGTCCGATTGGAAAAATTTAAGCAACAATAGAAAGCTGCTTTACTCCTGAGTGACATAGGCTATAAATTATTTATATAACATGGATATTAACCGAGCTATCACAAATTTTAACTCACAAATTTTCCGCGGACTAAGTCGCGGGCAGAAGCTAGTTAAAAATAAAATAAATGCTGAGATTGAGTTGAGGGGCCGACTGAGTTAGACTGCAGGAAAAATACGAAATTAGAACATGCTGAGATCGAGTTAACCACTGTATGACTGTAGGAAAAATACATTTATAAATTTAAGCAGACTCTTACCATATATTAAAATGTGATGGGAGGGTCCGTTAGACCGGTTACGAATTGGTTTTAATAAAAAAGTAAAAAAACTGGACAAGTGCTGATAACACTCTCGCTAAAATGGTTCCGTACCGTCCGTAATGAAAAACAGCAAAAAATCATTTTTGCTGTATGTTGTAATAAAAAATCACGTTTGCCCTACTTATAAATTTATTTTAACCGAAAAAAAGGGACCGTAGACTAGGGTATATGGTTTTAATATTATCTTATAAATGGTCCTGACAGACAGACAGCCAGATAGTCAGGCACACAACAAAGTGATCCTATAAGGGTTCCGTTTTTTCTTTTTAAGGTACAGAACCCAAAAAATCAGCTCGCTAGACTTAATTAAAATAAACATCGTTCGTACAACCCTCGCGACTCCCGAGGTTAGCATATCAGAATTTAAAAACACAACATTTTCATCGCGGTTGTAATGAAAAGCAATTGAATACAATGGCTCTCGATAAACCGAGACTCATTGTTCCCCTGTCCATTTAAAATGCAGATAAGTATTCAAGATCACTTTATTCAGTGGACGAAATCCCTGTTCAACCAGATGGAAGGTGAATCGTAGAAGTTGAAGAAACAAAAACATTGTTAAGGTAGAAAGTGTATGAGGTATTAATTTTTTCTGCACAGTTTAATTGTAATTGGCTTCAGCCGTTCTGTTTAAATAAATAATTGGTACTTCTGGAGTAAATCCGTATTACCCGATAGCTCTGGTCCATTTCTGCAGAAATGCATCTAATAACTAATGACGCGCGGCCCCCTGCATATCCTGATGGATGTGGGACGAGTATGTCAGATATTCGCATCCATCAGAAGGACGTCCGTAGGGTGCTACGTAACCTAGACGTGAACAAGGCTAGCGGTCCTGACGGGATACCGGCAATCGTGCTGAAAACGTGTGCGCCAGAATTGACTCCAATCCTGACACGCCTGTTTAGGCTTTCATTTGAGGCTGGAAAAGTGCCGAATGCATGGAAGCAAGCTAACGTACAGCCCGTGCCCAAAAAGGGTAGTCGGGCTGACCCAGCTAACTACAGGCCCATTTCAGTAACGTCCATTCTCTGTAAGACAATGGAACGTGTACTGAATACTAAACTCCTGGCATACCTAGAAGCTTATGACATCTTGAGTGACCGACAATAAGGGTTTCGCCGAAATCGGTCAACAGGTGATCTTCTAGCGTATGCCATCTACATCTGGAGCGAGGCCATCGAGAAACACGGGGAAGCGCTTGCCGTCTCCCTTGACATCTCGAAGGCTTTCGATAGGGTCTGGCACGAAAGCCTTATTAGTAAGCTTCCTTCATTCGGTTTACCTACTGGATTGTGTGTTTGGATTGCAGACTTTCTGAGGGACCGGTCCATCCGTGTGGTCATCGATGGTTGCTCGTCGAGCCAAATGACCATCAATGCCGGGGTCCCTCAGGGGTCAGTGCTCTCGGCAACATTGTTCTTGTTGCACATAAACGACCTGCTTAAGCCCGGTACCTTTGGGTATGCAGACGACAGCACTGTTGCTGAGAGTTACACATCCGGCGCACGAGCTAGTGGGTCACAGGTCCAGTCTCTTCGTGAGGCTATGGTTGGGCGCTTGAACTTGTCCTTGGAGGCTGTCTCTGAATGGGGCGATGCCAACATGGTCAGGTTCAATGCTGCTAAAACTCAGGCGTGTCTATTTTCCGCTAAAAGGAGTCAATTTAGCCCTGCTCCAACTTTCCGGGGTGTATCCGTGCCGATAACTGACCATCTTGATCTTCTTGGTATAACGCTGACATCTACTCTCAATTTTGGGCCATACATCGAAGCAAAGGCTCAACTGGCTGCAAAAAAGTTGGGAATCCTCGCAAAGGTTAGACAGTACTTCACGCCGGAACAGCTGCTTAAACTTTATCAGGCGCAAGTTCGATCGGTTATGGAGTACTGCTCTCATCTTTGGGACGGATCTGCCCGATACCAACTTGATGCGCTTGAGTCTATTGAGAGGCGAGCCAAGAGGATCATTGGCGATGATGCACTTGTCGAGTCGAGACTTCAAAGTCTTGAGCATCGACGCCGAGTTGCTAGCCTGTCGGTTTTCTACCGGTTGCATTTCGGGGAGTGTGCGTCGGAATTACATAATTTAATTCCGCCTAGCCCGTTCCATCATCGGACCACCAGACGTACGGCATTGCGCCACCGGTACATGGTGGATATCCCACATATACGTACAAAACGTTTTGGGAACACATTCATTATGCGTACAGCCAAGGAGTGGAATTCCTTGCCGGAGTCGGTGTTTCCTGATAGCTACAATCCGGGTATCTTTAAGTCAAGAGTGAATAGGTTACTTCTAGGTAAGCGCGTTCCATCGTCGACTGCATCGTCGCTTTCCATCAGGTGAGATAGTGGTCAAGCGCGAACCTATAATCAATAAAAAAAAAAAAAATAACCAATTTATGAAACTGACTTCCCATAGCCAATGGTAACCTGAATAACCTACTCCATTGTCCATTATTCATTTATTATTTACAAACCTAAACTTCTGCTTCCTAACTACGTTCCGCCGTAACCGCTTCAAATGTTTTATTGATGAGTCCTCCACTTCATATAACAAACGAGCGATGCTACGCAACACGCGGCCCTTTAAGAGGGATATAAACGATTTTTGATGATTTAAAATCCAACATCACGTCTAAACGGCTAGTTGGTATATTTAAAAAAAAAATATGTTAAACTTAACTATTTTCTTAATAATTTCGTATATGAATATTTACATTTTTGTTCTTTAAAGTTGGTGTAATTTATTTTTAAAGTTATGTCCTACACAGACAAAAAAGAGAAGATCAGGCATAAACCTTTGAGTGTATTTTATGAGACTTTCACAAAGTAAAAGATAATTTAATTAAAAATATTTTGATACATGATTTTTATTCATATTATCTACATCTACACTTCTACACTAATATAATAAAGAGGTAAAGTTTGTTTTTTTGTTTGTAGGAGGTAATCTCTGGAACTACTGGTCCGATTGGAAAATTTTTAGCAACAATAGAAAGCTGCTTTACTCCTGAGTGACATAGGCTATATTTTGTGTACGCGGGCGAAGCCGCTGACAAAAGCTAGTGTTTAATAAATGAAGGAGAAATTATTTTCGAATAATCTTGATGCGCGGGCACTGACTCTAGCTGAATCGTTAATAACGGGAAATAATAACAGAACGGATATTACCGACAAATTGATGGTTTTTCAGATATTGGATCTTAATTATCGAAGGACCGAAATCGGAGGCTGTTGCTAAGTCGCCTAAATATTTCTGATGTCCGATTTACTTTTCCTCCGTTTATTTTCATTCGTTTTTATTATTTTTTTTTGTAACCGTCCGTGCTTGCTGAAATCGCGTGGCAATTAGGTGTTGTAATGACCTCTAATCATCTTGGATTTTTGCCCGCTGAGTGTCAAGCGTGAAGGCAAGATAGATATTTACTTATTTAATTAGTAAAATCCACATAGTGTTCTTTAGTTACTCTTCTAACTTCACAGGTTTTCTTTTTAGAAATACCCCATGACCCTAGCAGGCATCAGTCCTCCTGGACCTGTACGGTTTTACTGACAGCTCTATGAAGTGCGTGGAATACTACGCGCCAGTTCTTGGAATGGACTCACACATTGTGTTGTATAAATAGACCTATTCCCGAATTGAGTCTCGAATTTTTTTTTCGGAATCTTAAAAAAGATTAATTTTGTGTGACGTAACGACATGTGACGTAGATTTTACGTTTATTTTACTCACATACTTCATCATCTTCCTGCCCTTGTCCCGTTTTATTTGGGGTCGGCGCAATATGTCTTTTTCTTCCACTCTGTCCTGTCACCCGTCTCGCTATCACTAACTCCTCTTTCTTTCATATCACATCTCACACAATCCATCCATATTTTCTTTGGTCTCCCTCTCCCTCTCCATCCATCCACATGTATACTCATGGCTTTTTTTGTAACATGCGTTTCATCCCGCCTTTTTACATGGCCATACCAAGACAGACGGTTCCCTTTCAACTTTTCAGTCACTGGCGCTACTTTCAAACTTCCTCTAATATTTTACTCACATACTTGTGTTATAATAATAAGACCTAGCTTCTCGCCGAATTTCAGGGTTCTAGGTCAATGGGAAGTAATCATGAATTTTACGAAATGTACGTTTTTTTCAACATAAACGGCTGTCACTGTTTTTTCTTATTTAGAAGTTTGATTTTTTTCACAACTTCAACTTGATATCTTTACGCGTTCCTAAGATACCTATAGAGTCTTAACAGACAGACAGATGGACAACAAAGTGATCCTATAAGGGTATCGTTTTTTTTGAGGTGCGGAACCCCAAAAATCAATTTTTTTAATCCTATTTCAAAGCATGCCATTAAAAGTAATTCGTCTAATCAGCCCGCATTAGCTGTTTGGATCATATCAATGGCCCGCATGCCAAAGACTGTCATATTCAATGAGATCTCCTTTGATATTACAGTACGAGTATTTTCTAAAAGATTTTGTAAGAAATTATGTAGAAAGCTCAACAAGTTCCTTTCATAAAAAGTTCCATAATACCATAAATGTTATTAATTAACAGAAAAGCAAACCTCGGGATTTACGTAAGTAATTAATTTTTGTAACCGTGAGAAAACATGGAACGTCTATTTAAAAATATCATATTTCGAGGTATCTAAAATTCTATTCATAATTTCTTCTGAAAGTAAGTACTTTGCGAGCATTAATAAAACAGCTAATCGCAGATATGGCCCCGGGCGGGCGATGTTTGTGCAAATACCTCCTGAAAATTATTATTTTTGCCAAATGTGCGTGTTTTTTTCAACGTTTTGCTTTCTTTCAGTGAGCCCGTTCAACTTCTTTGATACACTGTTCCTAAAATATTACCTTTTGATGACTGAGCTCTTTGTGCGAAATATCCTTTCAGTCAAGTTAGGAAAATTATAGGGATTCACGTGGCTTGTTTTCGTGGGAACTTTACTGATATTTTTTTAATGCGTACAGTAATATTTGATGCCCTTTTTCACTCTGACACTATGATGAACAAGTAGGTAAATGACTAAGAGTACATATATATTTATTTTTATTATTCCGAACTTTCTTATAAATAATATCGTTTTTGGGGGTAGGTGGAACAGAGAGTAAAGTCCCACATACCTCCATTGAAAAGGGAGGATCCTCCGACCAGACAGGTGCTATCGTCTGGTGGGCTACTGCCCGATAGATGACTTCGGGCTGTCGTATATGTTCTAATCGCGCGGAGAACTTTCATTGCGCGATGCAGGATTTCTTGTAGTTCCAATGTGGCGTCATAGATGTCGCTACATCACTCCCCTCCGGAGATCGGAGATCGATGGTTCTTGAGGCTTCTTGATGCGTGCCAGGCCAGTGGTAGGTTGGTTCCAGTGAGTCGGAACCGGAATCCGCATAGTTCTCGGTGAGTCGGAACTGTCTGCGGTGATGCCCCAGTGAGTCGGGGTGGTGCTATCCCAGTGAGTCGGGATGGTTGCTGCAGGCTCCAGTGAGTCGGAGTAATGCTGCTGGCTCCAGTGAGTCGGAACCGGATTCCGCATAGTTCTCGGTGAGTCGGAACTGTCTGCGGTGATGCCCCAGTGAGTCGGGGTGGTGCTATCCCAGTGAGTCGGGATGATTGCTGCAGGCTCCAGTAAGTCGGAGTAATTGCAGCTGGCTCCAGTGAGTCGGAGCGGTGCTGTGCGACGTAGGGCTTGACTGCTGTCGTCGACCAGGAAAGGTTCTTGATGGCTCTTCTTGTGACAGGCCGAAGGTGCAGGTGGTTAGCCAAGGTCGCTGATGAGGCTGAAGAGGATGACCAGGTATGACCAGGATGTCATGCTGGTGGTCAGGATACCCTTTATAGCCGTGGGTGCTGGCTGTTGGCTCGCTGCTCGAAAGCTTAAGGAAGTGATGATGACGTCACGAAGTACTTGCACGAAGGCTGCGCTGACGTTCATTGTCGAGGGTCACCAGTTTGGAGGTATGCGGAACAGAGAGTAAAGTCCCGCAAACCTCCGTTGAAAAGGGAGGATCCTCCGACCAGACAGGTGTTATAGTCTGGTGGGCTACTGCCCGATAGATGACTTCGGGCTGTCGTATATGTTCTAATCGCGCGGAGAACTTTCATTGCGCGATGCAGGATTTCTTGTAGTTCCAATGTGGCGTCATAGATGTCGCTACACGTTTGTAGGAATGGCTTTTCTCTTTCATATGTCGTAGCCATAGATATGTCAATTGACATATCAATGGTCGCGGCCATCTGATTAAATTAGCCATCTAATTGGACGCCTAGAACGTTTGTTAAACGCCGGCATCCAATCAAATGGCTGAAGAATAACTAGCCATGTTGTTGACAGCAACGTTTAACCAGATGACTGAACGTTTTATAATCATTAAGCTTAGTAGGGTAAGTTTGAACCACTTGCCTGAGTCTTGATTAGTCATTTCGAAAGGGCTCACTTTCAATACGCCAAGCTGTTAAACGTTGGGTGATATTAGTTCAAACAACTAGCATTTTTCGTTTTTTCACTTTGATATTTTAACACGTCATGGTAAGGCTCCTGATTTCTGGGCCTTTGTCGAGGCCATAGTCCAGAGCGAGGAGGATTGGTATCTTGATTTCCGGCCACCGTAGGCGCGGGCTTGCGGCGAGCAATTGGTATTTTTATCCCGATCAAGCCTAATCGTCGACGGCGCGCACTGATCCCGCGTGCCTCAAGGTGTCAGCAAATGTAGAGCCTCAACTGCAGGGCCGAAGCCTACTAGGATCCCGGTCCGGTTTCTGAAAGAAAGGTCCGATCCTGGTATGAGGGCTAAGAAGGAATGGGGTGGGTCGTTTAGTCAGTTAGATTCTGACACTGTTTTTTATTCGTCATTAGATGATTTTTCTCACCATAAAAAGGCCTCTGATTTAAAAGCATTAGTTGATATTAACATGAGTGTTACGATGTTCTTTCTGAAAAAAAATATAGTTAATGTACTTTTATATTCTCTAGAACATAGGATTTGATATAGTTGTCATCTCAAACGCTATATCCACCCACACCTTGATTCCTGCATATCATTCAGCGTGTCGAATTAATTTTTTTTTATATAAAAAAGTAATTAGCTATTAGGTCTTATTAAAATTCGACAACTTAACAAGCTCGAGGAAGGTTTAAATGGTGAGAACGAAAATAAAATCGGATATTCGTCTTTTCTTTTTGATGATGATTATGTAAATATTGACAGTTGAGTATGGAGGCGACCGACACAGAATTGGCCCGAGCCGCAGGCAAGGTTTTTATGGAATTTAGTGCTGTGGTGGCAAATTTCGATGTTTACCAAACGACATTTTACAAAACATTTACAAAGATATAAATAAACAGAGGGTAACCATTTGGAGGTTAGCTAAACGTCCAACCTGAACGAAAAACGCATTCGAATGAACTCAAGCCCTTTTCTGTTCTTGTGCGAAAAACATTAAAATTCGTGCCTAAGAGCGCCTTCAAATTAGGCACATTGCAGCTAATTTGACGGCGTCCTAAAAGCGGTAGGGTTAGGAGCGGGGTTCTCGAGTGAGTGTATAGGAAAACGTTTTCAGTGTTCTGAAATAATTTTGTTTACAATTTGATGAATGCGCCTTGTCATGAGGCCTGGAAAAATACCATTCTTTACTTCACTGACATTTTTCTGTTTAACGCCTTTATAACTATGCCAACAAGGCACGAAAGAGGCTGAAACCTAATGAATATTCCAATGACGCCATGTTTGTATACCCGCCATATTTTTAATTAAAAATTGTCGTTCCCGCCAAAATGTTTGCTTCAAGTTTGGAACCGTTCTTAATCAAGAGTCGCTGGAACTTAACGTAATTTTTTTTTATTTCGTCGCTTTGTTTTTTTTTTTAATGGTTTCTGAACACGAGTCTTTAAGTTGATATTTTTTTAATAAATGGAGTTGAGAAGTGTTTTGAAAATTAGTTGTCTAATTATTTTTTCAATTGATTTAGGAATATATCCTATGACGTCTCTACGGTGTAATGAGTATGTCAGACTTTTACTGACTACAACCATTCCTGTGTCTTTTTCTCTTTACGTTCTAAGACCATGGTTTTCTTTTAAGAAATTACCCTTGGTCCTTTACGGTTTTAGTAACTCCTCTTGATAATTCATAAATTGAAGATTAAAAAGCAAAGACCTTTTTAAATAATATCCGATTTCGTGGAATTTCACTCCAGTACTATAATTAATTTACTATATTACCTCGAGGTTTACGCAGAGCTAGTGTAAATAGGCTCTTAATAAACTAGTGCACATCACTGCTTATTATCAGGTAAGATTTACAATTACACAGTATAGCATTACATAGTTTAAACTAATAAAAAAATAATTGAACATGTTCTACCATAGCAAACACAAATTCAGTAACTGTCAAATCCATATACAACTTGTAAGAGACTCTGTATGATTGTTCTTTATAAGTAGGTAGTTCAATGAGAAAAAAAACGTAAAGTAAAAGACGTTTCCTTGCAAAGTGACCCTAAGGATATTATTTAATACTCATCCCAAATCCAGGACATCTCAAGGTTTTCCGACATAATACCATTCAGAATTATGACATAATTTGTCATCTAAAGGTCGTCTAACGGTCGCTTAATTTTGTCTATGCCCACGTAAATGTTCAAAAATAGAATAGGTTGCTACCGTTTTATGTAAACCATCTTCTTGGAAATGTCATTAATTTTTTTTTGTCTTCGGTTTGTCTGTTCTTAATTTAAAAATACCAAGTAAAGGGTATTAGGGTCGTGTTTCAATTTCGGAACAAATTAATGACTCGTTATTTTGCTAATGTTTGGAACGGTTCAGTATTGCTCAAAGGTTTTGTTTATATTAGAATTTAGGTATAATTATAATATGTTCGGTTGATATTTGGATACATAAAAACTTTCTGGTCTTATGAATAAAATAATTAATTATATCTTTAAAGAATTTTAACTAGCTACTTACTCTTAATGGCGACTTCATATTAGTACCGTGAATTCAATTATTCAACAGAAATGAATTTTCTCTGAAGTAACATGTCACAAGCTTTGTGTTTGTGTAAAACATTTTACATAAACATAGTACGTAATTAGTTTTTTTTTTCATTAATTAAAAAAAAATCGTGGAACGGAGATTTGAATTTATGTAATATTTTATTTTAGCTGAAATGCCCACTACGGCACATTTTGCTCGTAGAATGGATAGTCGATGGGGCGAAAGATTCTAGAGTGGCAATCGCGCGTATAAACTGTTATACCCCGCAAAAACCGCACACATTCATTTTCACGCCTCTTTACGGAGCTTCACGGCACTAATCTGGAGCTGCCATGAAAATGTATAGATGCCAAAAAACATACATGCGAGTTCGTGAAGCCTAACCAAATAGATTCAACAGTCACTACTACTTGTATATTTGACAAACTGCTTTCAGACTGATATTCAAGACTGATCTTAAGTTTTTTTTTTTAAAGAAAACTTTGTTGTAAGAAAGACAGTACAGATAGAATATAGAAAAAAAATTCAATATGCCTGAGTGCTGCGAGTTTGGTTCACTGGTCAGCGACATTTCAGGAAAGTCTTTATAAAGAATCTTTGTGCTAAAATATTGTTTTCGAAGTGATTGCAACGCAGAGCAGATTTAAAAAAAAAAAATTATTTATTGAAAAAAATGGAAAGAAAACATGTTTATTTGGCACTCCATTAAGCATTACCAATATAAAATAAACAATTACAATCTCAAGTAACCTTAAAAAAGAAAAAAAATAGAAAGAAAAATAAAAAGAATTATTGGATTTTATTATTATTGGATTGGTTATAGGTTCGCGCTTGACCGCTATCTCACCTGATGGAAAGCGACGATACGGTCGACGATGGAGTGCGCTTACCTAGAAGTAACCTATTCACTCTTGACTTAAAGATTCCCGGGTTGTAGATATAAAATATTGAACTATTCCGTCTATAGTTGGCGAGATAATTACGCTTATCTCAATTTTCCTCGATCTTTCCAACCCAGTAGGTGCTTTGTCACAGAAGAGCCTCATTTCGTCGTCTAAAATATGATGTATAGTGAGTCTATACTCATTATTGTTATCAATTGTTTCGTGAGAAATCTATTCATGTTAAGCAGAAGAGCACTCATGAAATCCTGGTAGTTTAAAATCTTTAATATTATATTTTTAGCGAGAATACGTCTTTGAAATTGTTTCAATAGTAAGAGACAGTTTAAAAAACCGGACAGGAGCAAGTTGGATTCGCGCACTGAGGGTTTCGTACAAACTTACCTATGAAAACAGTATATTCCCGAATCGAGTTTCGACGATTTTTCTTCTAATCGTAATTTTTTTTTTGACCTTACAACAAATTTATAGTTTTCAGATATTTTCTTGTATTTGTGCTATAAGACCGAGGTCCTATGGAGCGAGCTCTATGCCAAATTTTAGGAACAGAGGTAATCATAATCATGTTGATGAATCTTGATTCTCTTGTGATAGTCAAAATAAACGTTTTTTGAGACATAATCGTATCGTTTTTTGTAGTTAATTTAGAAGCTTGATTTTTAAAACTACAGCTTCAAGGAACTACAGACTGAAATAATTATATGGTTTTAACTTCAACTCAATACGCCCACGCATTCTTGAGATAAAGGGTCTTGACATATAGACATACAGAATGGACGACAAAGTGATCCTGTAAAGGTTCCGTTTTTCCATTTGAGATGCAGAACCCTAAAAACAGTAAAGGACAGATTCAAACCACATTCAGTGTTATAAGCGTGGCTCTTAGTAATAAAGCGAAGTCGAAAGGAAGTCTCCAAGACTTCATTTATCCGAAGCGAGTGACCCCGGTGTGTACTCTTTCTTATTTTGTTGACCAAACCGCTTGCAACCCGCCCAGGCAACCATTCCCCGGATTTATTTTCCACTTTCATACAAGATACGGTTTTGGAGTCACTCCAGATCTAAATGGAAAGCTTTATCGTGACTATTTATTGGAGTTTTTCAACCTTACACTGTTTTGGTGACCTGGTTCACAATCTATTAGCTAATGTTATGAAAGTTTCCGCTACCGGCTTTGCTCGCGAGAATATGTTCATTTATTTAGACTTTATGAACAAATAAATGAAACCCTATAGGATCACTTTGTTGTCCATTTGTCTGTTTGTTAAGACCATTTATCCTGGGAATGCGTGGAGGTATCAAGTTGAAATTTAAAACCATATGCTTTGATCTGCATCCCTTGAAGCTGTGAAAAAATCATATTTCTAAGTTAAGGACAAAAAAGATATATCCGTTTATGGAGCAAAACGTATACTTCGACACCCTCAAGGGAATCAAAATTTATAGGTTTCTTTCCCGTTGACCTAGAACCCTAAAATTTGCCAAGAAGCAAGGTGAAGTTTTTTTATAATGATTCTTACAAAAAACTTACAATTAATATCAACTTAATTTTAATTGTTGCCGAAAAGAGCCGAAGATAATTATAATAAAAAAAACATCTTTCATGCCACGAAATTCGCTTTATCATCATGACAAAATTAGAATGCTGTTCTTAATCGTCAGCATTACGAGCTTAAGGGACCAGTTAATTGGTCAATTACAGCAAATGGCACATAAAATTGAGGAAGCGATTTGATAATAGGCTTCCCTTCGTAAACGTAGGAAATAATCCTTGATGGGAGACTGATGGAGGAAATCTTGTTAACTCTCTTTCAGTAGCTAATCATTTTAGAGGTTAACATCAGCACCTTGAAATATTGTGAGAAACTGACTGATTGACAAATCAACGCATAGCCTAAACTACTGGGACTAGGAGAGTCAAATTTTGCACAGGGCTTCCTTTTATCACGTAGGCGAACATTGAGAAAGGATTTTCCAAAATTCACCCCTTAATAGGATGAAACGCGTGTCCAAATTTTGTGCAAAAACCTACTTTCACGCGGGCGAAGCCGCTGGTAGAAAGCTTGTTAAAATAAAAGCATGAGAAACTAGACTTGTGTTTGTGAATGTTCCCTTGGTTAATTCATAGACTTTGGTTGTAATAAGATATGAGAATTCTCGGAAACCATTTTCTAATATCCGAAGTTTGATTGGCATACGTGAATCTGTGTAAATCGATTTACAAGTAATTTGAAACTACCAATGTATATAATGTTATTTGGTATATATTGTGTAGAGTTCATCATTTTCTTACTATGATGTCACTGGCCTGGCGGTTGGCGAACCCGTCTCTAAGGGCTGGTACATTCACAGCTGGTCATTTGATTGAACCCGGAAGATTGATCGGGTCTGTTAGGGTCGATGCCTGCCTGGGTTGTTCGCAAGAGTGTTTTCTTTAGGTGGATAATCATCTAATAACTTCTGCCATTTCACGTGGCTCCGGACTTCAGCTTGTACCAGGGCCCGGCGCGAGAGGTCGTTGCCGCTGATCGACCGCCGAGAACACGGTGGTGCTTTGTCCAAGCGTGGCACACGTCTACCGTACACTTTGTACTCTACACTGTGTCCTCCAGGCGATCCACACAATGGTGATCCCGGGTGTTTCTACCGCACGAACCAGGAACAGGAAACTCTCAAACTTACAATTTCCGTTGAGAACCTGCTTTATGCAGAAGGTGAGGACGCCGTGTTGTCTTTTCAGCCACACCTCAAAGAAGGGACTTACCGCCGTAATTGTGGCGTGTCAAGTTCGAAAGAGTCAGGAGCGCAAAACTGAAGAAACAAGAGTCGATGTAAGTCAGTAGAAGTATTGTACTCTCTGTCGCTTTTCACTCTACTCAGATGAAGAGAAGATGGGGAAAAGTTGTTTCGTGATTTTACCTTTAAAAGAAGGAATATCTAAGTTTGGATAACCAATGTAATATCTTGGTCTTTAAATATTTCCTTAACGCATTAAATATGAAAAAAAAAAACTTGTTGTCCCGAAATAAAAACGGCTACCTACTACCTACATTGCTACCGTAGAGAACTCATGCATGTTTGCGGCATAAAATTATAAGCATATTTTATGTATTTTTTTTATTATCAAGGATTTTCCCACACTTAGAATTAACTCCGTATTGTGGATATACAGTTCAAAATCATCCAAACTCACAACAGCTTCAGTCTTTAAATAAAATTTTATTTCTCTGTTTCTTTCCTCAAATATTTTCAGTCTCCTTTTCATTGCTGAAAGCAAGTCTCAAAGCTATCACCTGCTACACCGGCGGAAAAGGAATATTTCATTTCATTTTTCCTTGTTTAATACCTTTTACCCGACCCTGTATTTAAATTAACATTATTCATTTTTAAATCGAATTTAATATTTGCATAATTTAAATCTGAGATAGCTAGATCTCAGTTTGAATAATAATATGCTACGGAAATATAATGGGAATGCGAGTTCGTCTTTTGTGATCTAGATCCGCTGTAATCTATACCCTATGGTAGAGACCATGACTAAATCTGATGTAAGAAAAGGATAGGCCTATATGACTTTCGCAGCTGTGTCTTGTTCTCTCTCTCACACTGGAGTCAGGATGATAATGGCAGTGACGTCACATTACAGTTAGTGCATCTGTCATTATTTGAACATTTCCTCTCTTACCAAATTTAATTAACAGGTTTCTAACTTCTGTAATATTGAATGAATTTCAGAATCTAGTTCTATTTCCGATTACGGAAAAAGTTGTCAGTTACCCAAATGAGAAGAATGTTCATATTTGTTTTTTTTTTAATTATTAATGATAGGCTCATGCTTGTCCATTCTAAATACTCAATACTTTATTTCATTCCATATTATGTACACAGATGGTATAAAATTTCACAAGATCAATATGGGCCCTGTCGGGCACAGCAAAATTAGGAGACTCATAATATTATTGAAAATAATGTTTAATATTAAATGTCATGAAAACTAAATTTTAAATGTCACGGAATAGTAATAAAAATAAGGCAAATAATTAATTAAATATCGCCCTTGGGCGGAGCGGGAAACAGTGTCAGACTATTACTGACTAAACAACCTACCCCATCTCAACGTTGCCATATACACCAGGGCCAGAGCCTTCCTTTCAGATGCGAACCCTTGGCTTAAGTTGGCTTCGACCCTTCTGCAGGGTCCCTACGGTTTGCTGACAACTCCTTGAGGCGTGCGGGAACAGTGCGCGCCGTCGACGACTGGGCTTGGTCCGGACGGTTACTAGACGATTGGACGGCGAGCTACCTATTGCTCACCATCCACAAGCCCGCGCCTACGGTGGCCGGAAATCGGGATCGGAATCTCGGCGGCGTCTTGGGCGTGAGCGCCGTTGCCTTAAGCAATCGGCTTCCTCCTTTGCTAGCATTACTGCTTCGCAAAAGGAAGTGACCGCTTGCCACTCCTCCTCGCTCCGGACCATGGCCTCGACCAAGGCCCGGTTCCCTACTGATGGTGATTATTGTTGTAGCCAAAAATGTAACACGCCTTTTTTCACTGTTGTGATAGATATAGTGCGCGGCAAATAAGTTGAACCCGTTACTATGGTTTGCACAGCTTTGTTTCTCCCCAGCACCTCTCTCAGCTTTGTTTCTTAACACAGAAGAAATACCAACGCGTATTGTACGAGTGTAATTTTCCGCGTGATCCTCACACGTCTCGCGCCTGCCACTCTAGATTGAGATGAACGCGCTAGAGAAGTGCAATAGTGTTACAGACGAACTGATTGATTTAGGATTTTATTATACAAAGCTTTTTAATCGATAGTTTAAAGTTTAGTTGAGGTTATTTTAGGTGAGGCCTATGTTTAACATTGGACCTCTTTGGGTTGAAATGATGATGGAACTTCTGTGAAACTTGAATGTGTTAGGAATTTACGTATAAACATTCATATTAATAGCCAGTACCTTTGCACAGAACATTTGAAAAGTCACTGCTTACCATCAGGTGGGATTGCAGTCAAGCGTTAGTTTATATCAAATAAAAAAAAAACTTTTATTTTATGGCATTTCGTGAGAATTCTAATTGTGTCAGTGTAGGTTACCGATTGACTGATTCATGGGAAGTTACGCTCTCAATATGTGTGGCTATTGCACTTAAATGTTAGGCAATATATTGCGGGATTGTAAATGGTGACATATAGATAGCCGATGCGGGATTATTAGCAAGAGTTATCATAGCCCTGCAAAATTAGGTCTTGGTGGAAGCCATGGCCTGGAGTGAGAAGGGGCGTGAGGCGGTCGTTTCCTTCTGCGAAGCAGTAATGCTAGCTAAGGAGGAGGCTGACCGAATAAGGCAACGGCGCACATGCCCCAGGCCCCGCCGGGATTCCGATCCCGATTTCCGGCTACCGTAGGCGCTGGCTTGCGAACGGCGAGCAATGGGTAGCTCGCAGTCTGGTTATCTGGTAACAGTCCGGATCAAGCCGTCGTCGTCGACGGCGCGCTCTGTTCCCTCGCGCCTCAAGGAGTTGTCTTTGTATAATAAGTTATTGGTCTCTTTTATTACTAAACCAAATTGTAAACAATATCGTAGGTACGGTCTCAATTTAAAACTGCTGTTTTATTAAACTGCTGTTTAATAAAACAGCAGTTTTATTAATAAATTGAGGCCGTACCTACGATACTGTTATCATATTTTATGAGATGAGCTTATCATATTTTAATTTATAATGGTTTAAAGGTTTTTACGTGAGATCTTATTAAATTATTTAATAATACAAATAGAAACTCCTGGCAGCTATGCTGGAGGTCGTGGGTTTGATTCCCATCCAGGACAAATATTTGTGTGATGAGCTCATCCATTTGTTTTGTGTCTAGGTGTAATTTATCTATAGTACTTAATATGTATCTATTTAGAAATATATGTTTACCAGTTGTCTAGTACCCATAATACGAGCTATGTTTAGCTTGGGACTAGACGACGTTGTGTAATGGTTGTGGAATATATAATTTTTATATAAATATAGATATTGGGGCAAGTAAATGGTTTTGATACCTTTTGAATAATTTAAGTTTTTCACTTAACTTGTTTATACATAGCATTCCTTTTTGGGAAATTGTGTAAACCCACCGAAACTTTTTAATTACAATGGCTCCTTAAGGCTCTGTTATTATAAGTATGATGAAAGTACCAGCAGAGGCTAAAGAGCTTTTTATGATTTACACATTTTTCAGTTGTTCCTCTAATAAATCAATAAGGTACGAGTATCATGTCACTGCGAAAAAATCTTATTTCTCCAAAGACGGGTGATTTTAACACACTTGTAATATCAAATAAAAATATGTCGTTACTTATAACATAACTTTATTTTCGTTATTATTAACGCAACTTTTATATACCAATAAACATAGATTTTTTTTTTGCATTTTTTAAGATTAACTGAGTACATTAACACAGCAAAGTTTAATCTACAATTGGTTATTCTTACAGCAAACCTTAAATAAATGAGAGATTTTTCTTTTGTTTTTTAATTAATTATGTTCTAGTCAATATTTCGTTCTAAATTCTTCCACAACTTGAAAAATCAAGCTTCACAACTTTACACAAAGAAGTATAGCTACTTGAATTGAGCTGGATGGTTCAATATGGCTCTTAATAATATTGCAAGTTAAAGTTTCATTATTATGTTCTAGGAATCATTTGCGTAACACAAACTTCCTTTCCAGCCTCATTAGAGACCAAACTTCACGATTCTGAGCTGACAAATATTAAGAAGCATTTAAGCGTGCAAGAAGTACAGTCAAAGCGAATAACTAACACGACCAAATATATGATGAGTTTGAAATACGAAATAGCTGATTCTATATTCAAATTAAATAGCTTTTGAATTAGTCCTATTTTTTTTTAATGTTTTTAACTATGGAATCATGACTTTGTGTATGTAACTGTAACCTTTTAATGAGTTCATTGGGTTAAGGTCTGTTTATGCTCAACTTGTAATAAGCTAAACGTCATTGTTTTTCTTTTCAATTAGTTTTTTTTTTTTATAAGCTACTCCAAGTTGTAATAAATAAATATTGAATCTGATATTTCGTCAATAAGATTAGATTAAATCTTAACGACTTCTTTATTTATATAGTTTTTATGAACACATTTGGCAAATACAAAATTAATTTTTACAATATTGTAGCGTTGTATTGTGTCTAAATTTTTTTTCAGAGGAACTCAGTACAATTTTATAAAGCTTTGTATATGTCACCGGAAAATTGTAAACACCGTGAGATTGTAAAATATTGTAAACTAAATTTTCCAAATAAGACATGGTCATATTGGAAAATGAATTTAGATTGTATTGATCGTATATGAAACGATTTTTTAATACTTTATCGAGAAATTATAACCAGAGCGGGATTCGTCATTGGATGAGTTTTGTCCACCATAAAAAAAAAACCTAATAAGAATTTATTACAATCTTACTGTGTTTACAAATTTTCGGTGATATCTATTGTGTTGCGGCTAGATGGATATAAACCATATGCCAACACGTTTGAAATTCAATTACTACGGTTGAGAAAACGCGCCCCCTACCAAGGGCTTTGAAGGTCACGGTTTACAACCAATGTCTACACGGATCGAAGCTTGTATGATCAATGACTACGTTGGTTTAGTTCTTTATATAAAATATATAGTGCGGAACACCCTTTTTTCTGTCATCACAAGTTGCCCCAGGACTGGCCCGACTAGACCTCAAGTGAATTCTAGATGCGGTCGACAATTTTTGCAGGGATAATCGAAACATAAAAAATGCCATGTAACTATGAGGAACAAATATGCGCCTGTGTACCTTTGTGTTGCATGAAGTTCTAATAAATAAATAAATATGTACAAATAAACATTAGGACGGCGTCATCTTTACTAGTAAATTAAATATAGGACTTAGGGGTGTTTTTAATATCATACGGATTTCGTCATGCATACGGATTTGCTCCGCTTGCAGAACATTACAAAGGGCAAAAAAATCGCGTCCCGCGTGCGTTTTACAATAAATACTTGTATGTAAATGACATAAGCAGAGATTACGCATACGTAACAAGTCCGTATGCATGATGAAATCCGCACAATATCAAAAACATGCTAAATATATTACATCTTAAAGATATTGACATCGTTTTGTGACATTTTGCTATGGATAAACTCCAGGCATTCTACACAGCGGTAGAGGTTCACAGCCGGAACACTCGGGCGGTACATACACTATACACTCTTCTTCCCCCAGGCAGACGTGGTCTTCACACACGTCCATTGTTGATAAGCAGGATCTGTAGGCTGGAAGAAAAAAATAAAATGTCAATACCCATACATATGTTCAAGATTTTTTACCAAAAGTTAGAGAGAAACGACGAAGTCCTTAGGAGCATACCAAGGCGCAAGGTCGCTAGTATTATTAATATCTTTATATGAATTCAATAGCGACCGGCCCTAGCTTTGCATGGGTGCAATGCTCATATTAAATACTAGCTTTTGCCCGCGGCTTCGCCTGCGTACATAAAATATAGCCTATGTCACTCAGGAGTAAAGCAGCTTTCTATTGTTGCTAAATTTTTTCCAATCGGACCAGTAGTTCCAGAGATTACCTCCTACAAACAAAAAAACAAAAAAAACAAACTTTCCCTCTTTATTATATTAGTGTAGATAAATTCAGCTGTCAGCATGTATATACATATATACCTTATTCTTGAATCACTTTAACTATTAAAAAAACTGCATCAAAATCCGTTGCGTAACTTTGAAGATCTAAGTATACATAGGGACAGTGTACTTAGTGATGTTTGTTTTCTTTCTGACACTCTCAAGAATAACAAAATTTACAGGGTACTCCCGTTGGCCAAGAATTATGTAATTTGGGATGACGCAAGATCTTATAGCACTAACATAGGAATAAATCTGAAAACTGGATTTTTGTAATAATGTCCCAAAAAGAAACTATTTTTTTTATTCGAAACTCTCTTCGAATCTCGATATGGGAATCGAACTCTGTTCGGAACCCTCAATGTGCGAGCCTGACTCACGCTTGCAAAGTTTTTTTTTTTCTATAATATAAACATAAGCGAACGTAAATAAAAACGTAAACCATTTACGCGATCGAGAACGTTAAAAAGAATGTGGTTTGAAACACTGTGGTTTTACACGCACGCCGGTTAAGGAAACAACACCTGGCTTTTCAGAAAGATCCATCCCAGACCATGAATGACTTTTATGTACATACTTGTATGTTTGTTTTGCTTTGTTAGTAAAATATATATGGGTATGTGTCAGGTTGGATTCATAGATCGAACAACAAGCAGTCATTAATATACACAATCTGGAAATTCTGAGTCACAATCATTAAGCATGGTATTTGTCAAATTGCTGAATTAATACACAATTCCGCTGCAGCGCTTCATTGACATTATGTCGTCTAACAAAACTTTTAAAACTGACAGCACTCTAACACTGTGTCAACGTCAAAACTGCACTAATGTCGCCAATGTTTTTTTTTTTATATAGTAGGTGAAAATCATCAAATGACGAAACCCGCTCTTGGGCGGAGCGGGAGACCAGTGTCAGACTCTTACTGACTAAAAAACCTACCCCGTACCTTCCTTGCCTTATTTCCCAGAGTCAATGTTGTCAATGTAAAGGTGTATGGCAAGTAGATCACCAAAGTCAAGTAAACCGACTGTACAGTACGCCTAATCTAGTCATCATGTCAGCCGAGCGACGTCCACTGCTGGGCATATGCCTCCCCCAAGGATCTCCACAATGATCGGTCCTGTGCTGTCCGCATCCAGCGGCTTCCCGCGACCTTCACCAGATCGTCGGTCCACCTTGTAGGGGGCCTGCCCACAGAGCGTCATCCGGTACGAGGTCGCCATTCGAGGACCTTTCCACCCCGACGGCCATCGGTTCTCCGCGCTATGTGTCCCTAATCTAGTGCGTAGTACATAATTATATAATTGTGGAATTTAGCGAATTTAGCGCAATTTTATTGGGCCTTATTGCTGGCGCTATGAATTTTCATAATTATGAATATTTCAGGTTTCTTCTTTAGCGACAGTTAAGGAAAACTCTCGTAAAAGAATTTCCTAATTGATTACTGTATTGTTTCCAGACCTTGAGACCAGATTACAATAGAGCATGTGATACAAATGATTTTAATGAGCGCTCTAATGCATAATGCCGGGATAATCACATTATCTAATATGAGTGCATAATGTCAGCCTGTCAGAATGTCACTCATGACTCCATCACATATATCATACTCATTATGTATGAGTGGGTGATTATGTAATGAAGTAGGTTATTTTATGTGGTATGAAACCTAAATTCCAACGGCATTTGTACGAGATATGAGATTTTTGTTTCTAGGATTTACCGATTTCCTCGTAACTTTTTTTTTCATGGCAGGTAAAAATCATCCAATGAGGAATCCCACCCTTGGGCGGAGCGGGAAGCCGTGTCAGACTCTTACAAACTAAACAAGCTACACCATTCCTACATTGCCATATATATATACGACCCTTCCTTTCAGACGCGAACTCTTGGCCCCAGTTGGCTTCGACCCTTCTGCAAAGAGTGCGCGCCGTCGACGACTGGGCTTGGTTTGGACGGTTACCAGACGATTGGACAGCGAGCTACCCATTGCTCGCCATCCACAAGCCCGCGCCTACGGTGGACGGTAATCGGAACCTTTTCCTTCACTGAACGTTTACCATAAATATAATCATAAATTTGGGGCTAAATTAATATGGTGTCACAATAAGCGTTCTTATCGCTAAAAGTGATTTTTAGAAAACCTTAGGATGTATTTGAAAGTAGTGTTGATGAAATAAATTACAAAAAGTAAAGCCTGGGTTTGCAAGAAGTACTATTGCTCTTTGGTTTGCCCAAGAACGGAAAAAGTCGTTTCATTGTCCTACCTAAAAAAAACCCATCGATTTCCTGTGACTCTACCAGGTCATTGGTTTACTTAGAGTCCTTCCGACGCTGCGTGTTCCGTCATAATATTAGGTCCTTAAATATGAAATTGGCGTTTAGTCATACTGGCCAATTTGATCTCAAATATCATCTTCTTTTTGGTTAGGATTACTACTTTAAAATCCCCCCTAATCAT
Organism: Mythimna loreyi; assembly: GCA_029852875.1. Lineage (NCBI taxonomy): Eukaryota > Metazoa > Arthropoda > Insecta > Lepidoptera > Noctuidae > Mythimna > Mythimna loreyi. The sequence continues at coordinate 17,620,930 of CM056780.1, read as the reverse complement.
CATCATTTAATCTAGTCATCATTTCATCATTACATAGTATAAAACAAAGTTGCTTATCCCTATGTATGCTTAGATCTTTAAAAGTACGCAACCAATTTTGATGCGGTTTTTTTTAATAGATAGAGTGATTCAAGAGGAAGGTTTATGTGTATTGTACATGCATAATATATTCAATATCAGTACCCGTTCGAAGCTTGAGCGGGTCGCTAGTCTACATCTACACTAATATAATAAAGAGGTAAAGTTTTTTTTTGTTTGTAGGAGGTAATCTCTGGAACTACTGGTCCGATTGAAAAAAAATAGCAACAATAGAAAGCTGCTTTACTCCTGAAAGATATAGGCTATATTTTATGTACGCGGGCGAAGCCGTTGACAAAAGCTAGTGTTAGATAAACTTGTGATACATACTGTCAACACACTCGCCATAGAAGCAGCATCCTCCGCAGCATTGTTCGTGGTCAGCGCACTGTGGACGTAACGTTTTGTTTTAGTGTTTGATTTGCTTTTATATAATTTAGAATTCAAGGTAATTATCAAATTTTGAACTTTATAACACATAAAATAAATTTCAATTTTCCGTTGAAACTTGTATGTATTTCAGGGTCTTATTTGCTTTTTTACCTTTTGTGTCAATGGTCATACTTATGTATGTACATTATACAAAATTTGATACTTGGTTGGTCAGATATAATTTATGTTGTTGTTGGTTTCTGGTATTTTATCTAAAAGTTAGGGTTTCTTTTATCAAGTTTTTTAACCTAACCTAACCTAACTGTCCCACGAACCAGTCGTCTCGGTATGTGTTTAAATCATCCCGCCACCTTTTTCTAGGCTTGCCACGACAACGTTTTTTATACTAGCATTATAGTCTCATATTTTAGGAATAAGAAACGGGCGCCTCCTTTTGCGAAAGAGTAATATGAATGAAGGAGGTGGTCGCAACTGTGTGGGGAGTTGGGGACGGACATCCTCATATCTCATAGCTATTACCACAGTGCTAATTTTCCACCCCTACGCGGTGGCAGAAAATCGCCCTGCGACCCTGCGAAAAAGCCTTATCTACAACAGACTAAATCCAAGTTCACGTCATGTAGTTTTCCACGCGCGCCTTAAAGAATTGCCACCAAAATTGAAGGGGTATCAAACGTTTCCGCAGTCTGCAGCAGCAGCAAAATCGTATTATTGGTAGGGTCATTCATCGTTACAATTATTATTTCTTAGGTTTTTACCTAATCTGAAGTCAATTGGCATTTAGTAAAGAAATTGTCCGTGGTCTCATTAGTTGATTAGCTTCACAATTGTTCTAGTTGATTAGCTAGATTAGCGTTTAGTTGGGATATTTAGAACTTATTAAACATATTAGTTTTGACACAATAACAAAATTTTATTATTTTATAATAGGTAAATAAAAGAAAATAATAAATATCTGCAAGATAATAATTCAAAATATTGTCAACTAGCTTTTGCCAGCGGCTTCGCCCGCGTACATAAAATAGCCTATGTCACTCAGTAATGAAGCAGCCTTCTATTGTTGCTAATTTTTTTCCAATCGGACCAGTAGTTCCAGAGATTACCTCCTACAAACAAAAAAACAAACTTTACCTCTTTATTATATTAGTGTAGATTGAGTGACTAATACGAAAAATACTCATAAAATATTCAGTATTTTTTATATTGTTTAAATAGTAAATTAATATTGATAAAAATAAGGATAGATTTTATTCGAATTGTTAATAAAAAAATACAATCAAACAAGCAATGGATTATTTATTTCCCGAAATTTAAGCAAACGAAAATCGAAAAGTGAAAACATTGACAAAAATACGCAGCCAACCTTTTTCCCGCCAACTTTGCAGTCCTGCGCACCGGAAAACACAAGTACACAGCCAAACAACAACACTAATACAATCCTCATATTTTTATCACATGTCACCTCACTACCGCTATCAAGTCATGTATGAAAATATAAATAGAAGGAAATTGTCACGAGGTATGAAATTATGTAAAATGGTCGTATCGGCGCGCGCGCCGGCCTCGGCCATTGTGACCGAGTTAGCTCAGCCGGTGCACTCCTCTATTACGTTTAGGAATGGCAATGGATACTAGGAATGTCAGATTGACAGTTACGATTGTATAATTAGTTAATTGGACCCTGAGACATGATTGTAATGATTTGAGATGTTCTTGTGATTAATTGTCATAAGAGAGTTCAATTTTCTAAGCCTTTTACTATTTGTGTTGAGGACGATTTTTATTTTTTCTAAGAATATCAGAGTTTTTGGTACGTGTTTTGTTTTATTTCATTGATCACGTTAGCGTAATATCTGAAACTAGCGCCAATTTTTTAGATTTAAAATAATGTGTGGGTAGTTGGAGAGGGAGAGGGAGGCTAGTGAAAAGACGAATGGTTTCTATGACTGATACGAAAGAAAATAAATTACCTTACTGATAGCGTGACGGGTGACAGTACCAAATGCTAGGAAAAAACATAGACCAAGGGCAGAAAGATGGTTATGATCATTTTAATATTAAAATCAGTTTCTATTTGAACTGGACAATCTTGAAATTACAGTGAAACACAATTTCACATACTTAACCAAACGTTATGCAATTAAGAATCTTTAAAAAACTTGTTTTTTTGAGGCTAGTCATGGAAGTGAGACAATAAAGTCGTGATTAGGAGCTAAGACTAGCAACAAGACTTTTTTTGTTTAGCAGGTATTGAAATACCTGTTAAACAAAAAATAAAAGTGTTTAAATAAATTAAGTGATTTTTAAACACTTTCATTGACACGTAATAACTGCAACAGGTAAGTGAGATGTCGAAACTAAAACCACGCTAACAAGAGCCCTGAATATGTATGATGTCGTCCTTTCTATTTAACAATTACTTAGCACCTGCAGGAGACATGGGTAAAGTTACACTGGTTTTTACTTAGCAACGGTTCAATAGTTTTGTCAAATACGGGTATTAAAATATTCGATGGTTTTTTCAACAATAGTGAAAGTTGTATTGTGGGACAAATTAATGAAGTCATGCTGGTATCACACAGTAACGGTTTGTCTCGTTTGACAGTTTTATTGTTCGATATTCAAATTATTGAACCGTTCCATAGGGGAGAACGTAATTGAAAAAATATGTTTGAAGGTGTGTAATAATAATTATAAATCAATTGATAAAAAATTACCGTGATAATAATTTTAATAATAGTATAGCACAATAGTATATAAAATATATTACATACACTATTTTGCCTTTATACTATTAGTATACATACGTACGTACATATATACGTGTTTTATTATTAATTCAAGTTTATTAATTCAAAAAGTCACTTAATTTATTTACCATTGCTGTATACGTAGTTCAAGTAAATAAATTACTGTGATTTATTAAAATTGTATGCATTGACACTGCTACAACAGAAGGAATCAGTGATGGTAAACTGAATGTCTGTTTGTATTGTCTTTTATCGTGATTTTTTAAATTTTATTAATAAAAAAAATAACTAAATTATTAACAAATTACAGTTTGGTGTATAACCAAACCATACCTCGTACCATATTATAGCAGCAAGTAAGTTAGTACCAAAAATCATGTATCATTTATGTGTATTATATGATGTACTGATATTTTTAACTTAAATTTATTTTTTTATTATTATCTTGCAGATAGGAATTATTTTCTTTTATTTCTTTTTATTTACTGTAAAAAATGCTGTTATTCTGACAACATTAATATGTTCAATTGGTTTCAAATATCCCAACTAAATGCTACATTAGAACAATTGTGAAGCTAATCAACTAATGAGACCACGGACAATTTCTTTACAAATTGTCAAAAGACTTCACATTAAAAATATAAAAATTAATGATTAACAATTCCTAGTTCCACAAAAAATAAATTAGCCATTTCCGAAATTATTTATTCATTTATTTGATTTGACATATGTTGGTACGGAGCCAAATACAAATTTAGGCAATCTCTTTTATAAATCAAAGTAAATAGGTACTCACAGCATCTCCATAGTCATCACAGTCCAACTCTACAGCAACCACAACAACTAAATAAACCACAAATAAAACAACCGCCTTCACACAAACAGACATGTTTCCTTTGATTTACGATCAACACACAACGCTTAATCGATCACACAGCTCCATTTATTACCTAAAATCACCAACCCTAACCATCACGAAATAACCTGCTTTGAACTCTATCTCCAAAACTTAAGGTTCATTTTTACTTAAGTTGATTTAATATTTGAATGGGTACTTCAGGCTTATGGCAAGGATGTCACACCGTGTTAGTGAACAATTCGTGGTAAAATTTGAACAAATCGAGGTCTTCGATTGTTGCAGGATACAATGCATGGTCAGTGGTTTGTAAGACGATTAAGACTTATCAATGCAAGGGTAAACGTATGTTTATAGTTGTTCCGCTTTAACATGGTAATATCGATCTATATAATAATATATCTATAGCTATAGTAATCCATTATATATTTTTACTTATGTATTCGTAAAATCAATTAAAATCTCAATTTAAAAAAATATATATTTATTTATTTAATCTTCATTTACAGTAGTGGTACATTTTATCTTTTAAATTATTTTGTTGTAATCTACACTTAATATAATAAAGAGGTAAAGTTTGTTTTTTTATTTTTTTGTTTGTAGGAGGTAATCTCTGGAACTACTGGTCCGATTGGAAAAATTTTAGCAACAATAGAAAGCTGCTTCACTCCTGAGTGACATAGGCTATATTTTATGTACCTACGCGGGCGAAGCCGCGGGCAAAAGCTAGTTATTTATATAACATGAATGTTAACCGAGCTATCACTACAAGAAATTTTCCGCGGACGAAGTCGCGGGCAGAAGCTAGTAATTCCATAAATTTACATTATTTTTTTTATTATTGGTCATCGATTCGAGAGGTTTGATTGCAAAATGTAATACTCGCATTTTTCACTGCGGCTGACGACAAGGTCTTGGAGCCAGAGAACATTTGCCTATATTATGTAACTATGTTTTTCAACAGTTATGCAAAAATAATAAATTCCTAAAGTTAAACTTTATAAACATGACACCTGGCTATTCCACAAACCATTTATTTTGTAACTTGTAGATTGTTTTAGTTGCGATTTGATGAAAGCTATTCGTGATTATCCTTGAATAATAAAAATAATCAATTGTTGCGGGGATGATGACCTCCGGCACTTTTTTGCATCAGCGCAGAGCAAGTTTCCAAAAAAATGTGTTGAAAATTAGATACCAAAATTTGACGTGATCTTTAAAAGGAAACAAAAATACTTTCATTAATTCTTTACCGTTTTAAGCCGTAAAATACTGATGGATCAGAGCCTTAGCCTTACTTTTAGTAACGGAGGATAAAAATACCTGAAAAAAAATGGTTGCCTGTAAAGTCGGTTTTACGGGCGAAGATTTTACGTGACAACGTCTTTTTCTCGGTAGAATATTTCGATGCCTCCCACGTAAGTTGTTGTAACCCACAAAATGGCGATTTTGGGTTTTTTATGTAAAAGTGTCTAATTTTATGAATACTATCCTACAAAAAAACAAAAAGTCAAAAAAACCTATTATTTAAGGTACTTTTGAAACGTATAATGTTGTATGTTTCGAACGATTCCGGCGTAGACTGTAGTATTTATTACTTGTAATGGTTTACAACGGGGAAAAGCTCACGCGCGCCTGTTGTATGTGACATATATCACAGATTACGCTGGAATTTGCTGCCGGTCGCACCTCTCATGCAATTTTTATGTCGTTAATTTAATATTCTAGTAATTACTATTCCGTTCAATCTTATCTTTAACTGACATGATAACCATTTAAAATGTGGTATTGATCCTATACAACAATCTACGTTGTTAATTTTAAAAATATTTTATGTTAAGTGATATATACAACATTTTACGTCGATGCTAGATATGTAAAAGTAAGTTATAACATGATGTAAGTATCATATATGATCAAAATCGGCTCTCGAACTCCCGTGTATAATAACGTAAGTAATAGTTACAACATTTTGCAAGGACCTCATGTCGCGGTAAACAGTTGTAACAACTAAATTCAAGAAACTGTTAAAATGATAAAGTAATGATACGTAGTAAACGATAACATATTAAAAACTATAATCTCATACCGAATTTCAAAAGGATTCTTTGAAAAATGTGGCTTATATCGCAAAAAGTATCTTTAAAACGCTCTCCTGTAAAATTGCATTTTTGGGGTTACAACAACTTACGTGGGAGGCATCGATTTATTGATATGAATATAATTAAATTGCACAATAGGAACAAGGAATTGAATGAAAATAAACCGATCATAGTTGAGTGGGAGAGAGACGCAAGGCATTCGGCGGGCCTCTCTCTCGTTCGGTGACTCATCGTAACGTTACCGAGCGTTACACTTTTTCATAAGTGACTCCCAGCCGCAACCTAATTTAAGACGTTTTCACGTCAAAATAAAAATATGTTTAATGGATGTTACCACAGATATAGATGTTACTTATATTATAAGTACACCCGATTTTTTTTAATATCTATATATTTTACAGGCGGGTGACAATCAAGGAAGCGAAAATGAACTAAACTATTGTTTTATTGTAGTGTTTATAATTATGTAGAGTTTATATTAATTTAATAAAATCGCAAGCGACTTTGTTGATTTTTGTAATGCGATCATAGATTTGTGATCGGTCGGCGTTGTGTGATATTCGAAAACTATCACACAACGCCGTCTAGTCTCAAGCTAAGCAGAGCTTGTGCACTAAACTACTGATAAACATGGGTACTAGACAACTAATAAACATACATTTAGATAAATTACACCCAGATTCAACAAATGATCATATGCTCATCACACAAACATTTGTCCTGGGTGAGAATCAAAACACGACCTCCGGCATTGCTTTCAGGGTCACTTAGGTACTACTAGGCTGACAGGATCCTGGAAGGTAAAAGAAATAATATAATGTGAACGACAAATATCCATGTGTTTGCTGTATACGAGTAAAGGTTTCCGGATTCTCTGTCAAAACAAACATTTAATTCAAAAAGTTGTATCCATGTAAGCAGTCTTAGAAAAGGCAAGGGTATCTTCGGCAAACTTCGGCAATCATCGGCCATTGTCGCGTAACCTTCTGTCGAAGCTGCTGAACACAAAGGTCTTGACCGGGATCAGTCTCAGTTTGTCTTTCACTTTACAAAGTATAAATGAAGGCTGTATGTGGATGAGCCTGAATTTTAATCATGTGTTAGTTTAGGGTCCCCCACAAAGGACTATAAGCTTGTAGTAGTGACATAAGGGTTTAGTGAAGTTTTTGGATAAACTATGGTGTATTACGTGCTAGACACACAGAAAAGACGTAAGACGCAGACGGGGCGCGGACATTTGTCTCTATCGCGTCCCTTTCATACAAAATGTATAGAAGCGTTGCAACGCTAAACATACAGAAGAGATGGGGCGCGGGCGCAACGCTTTCCCTGCTCGCCCTGTCCGCGACTCGTCCTAGTCTTACGTCTCTTCTGTCTGGCTTGCGCCTTTTATTCACACTTTGCCCCGACATCCTCGTGGAGCTTGTAACTCAATAATAATACCCACATGGGTCATTTTTCGAGGTTACGTAACGCCTTCCGAGGTCAGTCTGTAGATGGGTGACCATCCATTACTTATAGAGACTCCTTCATATCTCAGAAAGCATGTCAAGTCATTGGTTCAAAGAGTTGATGGCTCGAAGAGATCCCAGCAGAGGCGATGTCCGCTTAAGGCAACGGAAAGGGTAACTGAAACTGAGTTACGTGAGTATTGGTGAGTTTTAGTCAGTAAAATCCTTTCACGGCATCTCGTTCCACTCTGGAATACATGTTTTCCTTCCCCGTTTTGAGAGCAGTGATGATGAACATACAAAAATACTTCATAAAAAAATATAACAAAATTAAAAGTTATTTTTATTTAGATAATTTTCTGTTACATGTTAAGCATGTTGGTCTGCGTATGTTAGCATAATCCTAATGAATCGAGTCATAATGTTTGCTTAGTCCTGATATTTTACAAATTGTACTTACTATTTATGCGTCTCCCATAAAAAAATATTATGCCGAAAACTTTTTACACATTTCCGTTCAAAAAGCAATAAAGAAAAAACATTGATGAATGAACAGGCAAAATCAGATGATACATTTAATAAAAACACGAGCGCTAAGCTGAACAAAATAAATGGTTTCCCATGATCGATGCGATGTCAAAAATATTTGGCAAACATAATTTCAATTTTGTTTGGAAAAACTCTTAACACAACGCCATAGGGCGGATAATGCATAAAATCAATATAGATTACTTTGTAAATCTGTGAATTAATCGAGCAATTCAGTGACAACTTATCAAGATTGATATTCAATACTCGGCTGTAAAATCCATTAGGATGTTTTCCCACTTTTTTTCGGTAAAAAAAGGATAACAACGATTTCCGTGATCCCTCAGGAGCGATGATGGGTAGCGTCGGTAAGTAAGGGACAGGGAAACCGGGTTTTTTTTGTCTAAAAGAAAATAAATTGCTTTTTGCTGAAAAAAACTGTAAAGTGAAAAGGATTTGGGTTCCGCTTCCTTTGTGTGGAATTATTAAATGTCTAATTTGGAGTATACAAGTGATGCGTCCCAGTTTCTCGCAGGAGTTTGTTTTTTTTCGGATTCCGGTCATCGTAGGCGCGAGCTTGCGGACGACGAGCAATAGGTAGCTGGTCGTCCGGTGATCTGGTAACAGTCCGGAACAAGCCCAAGTCGTTGTCAGCAAAGCCGTAGGCAAAAGGTTCGAAGCCAACTGGGGCCCAGGGTCTCTTTCTGAACGGATGGTTTGGCCCCAATGCGAAAGGCAAAGAACGAACGGGGTGGAGTGTTTAGTGAGTAAGAGTCTGACACTGTTTTCTGCTCCGCCCAAGAGCGAGATTCGTCATAGGATGATTTTTCTTCACCATTAAAAAAACCATTTTCAATAAAAATATTCATTCAGCAAGAAGAATGTTTTAAGTAGCAGCCTAAATTACTCTTAAATAAATAATGAGCAATCTAAGTTCCTAAAAATAAAAAGGTAAACATTTTTAAGTACGAAAAAAAATTATAATGAAAAAGCTTACACGGCTCGGGAGCACACTAATTGAAATTGAAATTGTGAAGCCAGACTTTTTCCAAAGTTAATTTTATTGTTCCTTAATAATTTTTCAAATAAAACTCAAATAAAGTTGATAAAACGCTAAACACAGAAGGTAAATTATTAGAATAATGAATTGTCTTTTGCGACAATTTTCCTGACTTTAGATTTCATATCATCATCATCAACCTAGCGCCCGTCCCGGTTGCTACCTTGGCTTTCACCTCGGTGCCCGGGGTCCGCTTTCCTTCCTAGACGCCTCCACTTCGCTCGGTCTTTAGTGTCTTTAGATTTCATATAAGTAAGTATATGTATTATATGTTGAACCCATTGCTATGATTACGCGTAGCCCACACTTCAATTGATACCTGAAAGTCGGCTACTGCGTATTCAAAATCAAAGATGGTTCAAATTGGGTAACTGTAAAGGATTTTGATGATATTCGCAGGTTTTTATTTACTACTAGCGATCCACCCCAGCTCCGCACGGGTACTGATATTGAATATATTATGCATGTATTATACCCATAAACCTTCCTCTTGAATCACTCTATCTATTAAAAAAAATCGCATCAAAATCCGTTGCGTACCTACTTTTAAAGATCTAAGCATACATAGGGACAGCGGTAAACAACTTTGTTTTATACTATGTAATAATCATAAGCATGTATTATACTCGTATGTAAGCAGGCTAAATTGCGCAAACGTGGGCCACTTACATCTGGACACGTCGTTCCCAAATATTTTATGTGGCAACTAGACTTACAGTACAGTTTCATTAAATCCACGCCACGTGACGTCATTCTACGTGCAAATGAGGCGTGGTCCAAGTGTGCATCGGTCTTCAAGCGCTAACATTCGCAGAGCCTAGCTTCAGACTCGCCAAGATACGATGGCCGTACTGTAGACTTCTTATTATTATTCGAGAATATGTTTCCCTAGGATAATTTTCGACTTTAACGCACGTAAAGCTGGCACATCTCTGTACATAAAACATATTTTAGCCTGTTAGGCCCGGTATCCACCAAAGCAGAGAGGAGAGGAGACGAGAGGAGATGTGCCGCGAAGCTGGCAGGTTATTTCCACCAAAGCGGAGAAGAGATGCGTTGCGGAGAGATGTGAGCTGTGTAGCAGAGATGTGAGCTGTGAGAGATCGAAAACAGTCAAGTTCTGTCTACGAAAGGAAGACGTCATGCGAGGCGAGCGGAGAAGGCACGGGGTGCACAGCACGCAGCCCGGCCGCCCGACTAGACACTTCTCCGCTCTGCCGCGCCGCTTGCTCGCTCGCTGCACTAAATTCTATAGAAAAATGAGACATCTCCTCTCCTCTCCGCTTGAGCCATTTCCACCAGAGCTAAGCGGAGAAGAGATGTGGAAATAACGAAATCGGATTGGTTTATTCAAACACATCTCCTCTCGTCTCCTCTCCTCTCCGCTTTGGTGGATACCGGGCCTTACAGAGTACTAACAATTACTCTATTAGTAATTATAGTCCCTCATTACTTAACTTTGACACATAAGGGTGTTGTTTTAGTGGCTAGACCGACATTACGGTGACATTTGTATTTAGGTTCTAAAATTCAAGGTTTTAAACAAGGTCTGGGAGAAATGTGCGAGGAAGCTAAGCGGTGCTAGGATGCGTAGCTACTACAGTTATAGGACACGTGAAAATATGTGATTTATTTACACCAAAGATGAGCAAGTTGCTTGCGTGGTGCAAAAATGCTTAGTGAAGCTAACAAAGTTTTTAGTTGTGTTTTGTTGTTGTGTCTTAGTTGTGTTTAGCTTTGCAAACATTCTTCAGCTGTGTGTGTACACTTCCAACTTTTGCATCGCTTGCATTCATCTCTCGCTACTTTGTGTGTAAATATACCTAGCTTTACGGACCTTTTCCTACCAAAGCTTCGATAAGACAGGGTAACTTAGTAAATTATGTGATTCTTTGGTGGCATTTTTCCTCGCGTACCGCTCCGCTACCTCGCACATTTTAGTGAGTAAGCGATCTTAAAAAACAGTTTTTCATAAAATGTGCTGACATTACAGCTGGCACAAAACTTTGAATACGTATAAACTTTTAATGTGAAAAGTACCTAAACGTAATGAGTTAAAGTTGCAAATTGCAAATGACTGAAAGTTTTGTTAGAGGTTTGCATAAAAATGCGATTTTCCATGTGGATTGAGTTTAGCAAATATAAGTTGGACATTGGATTTTCGTTTCTCTGGCCATATGAATAAAAGAAAGAATAACGAAAGGTATTCGAGAAAATATAATATTTAAGTCATCATTTAGATTAATATGACTAGCTACTGTCCGCGGCTTCGCCCTCGTTATCATAAAAAATAATTTTGAAGTAACATATCCCGGGATAAAAAGTGGAATACTTGTAATCGCTAACTTGTAGGACGGTTCATGGGAGAAAACCCGCGGGGAAAAGATAGGTTGTCTGTTTATTTATTTTTTCAAACTTACTTCCGTAACTTTAAGCATAAATTTACTTGGTTTGGTCAACCGCCATGTTACTTGAGATTATTAAAATAAAATATTTTTAAATGTCAATTCGTTTATATATGCTTTTTTTAAAAGTTCTGTCAATTCCTCATGTGTCTCATCATAAAAAAAAATAGGTCAATCTGGAAGACTGGGACATTTTAGGGAAAAAAAATCAACGACGTAGTTCTGAGTAACAAACATAAAAAAAAAACACAACCACATTCAGAACCTCCTTCTTTTCTTGAAATCGGTAAAAAAAAGCTAGCCGAAACCGCCATTCTCTCCCCCAAGTGAGATTAAGTGAGATTCTGCACCCCTCTGAACATTCTCACATAATTAATGGTCGCGTCCTACCATCCCATGTGTTTCTCTGGATGTACCCACTTGTGTTTAACTGAATATATTATGTTACCAAGGAATATTAGCAAAATTAGCCAGACGTGCCTCTCCTACTGTATTGGCTGATCAATTAATTCGATTGTACCGACTACTTGCTTCGATAGATCTCGAAATGCCTATCTATATTGACTCTACAAATTAGATAGTACCTATAACTATATGAAATGAAGTAGTACCTACTAACTACATAAGTAAGAAAGTAAATGTCTATTTACTTTGCTTTCCTATTACTACGTTCGTATATCGAAAGACTCTCTCCCAGTAGGGTCGAGGCTAGCCTTTTTGACCAAGGAACACCGGGGCCCTGAAACTAAGGTAAGAAGGAACGGTGGGTCGCTTAGTCAGTAGAAGTCTGACACTGTCTCCCGCTCTGCCCAAGGGCGGGATACGTCAATCGATGATTTTTCCCACCATAAAAAAAAAACATCGAAAGACTCAAAAAAATTGTCTATTGTGGTCACTACAATTTAATTGTCTTCATGGCTACAGTGAATAGGCTTTTTATCACTACATAGTATAAACCAAAGTCGCTTCTCGCTGTCTGTCCATATGTATGCTTAGATCTTTAAAGCTACGCAATAGATTTTGATGCAGTTTTTTTTAATAAATAGAGTTATTGAAGGAGCAGAATTATAACTGTATAATATATTCATAATATATCTTCTTGGTTCTATGTGTACCATATGACCATTTTGCGCGGACGTGCGCACTATTCTAATGGTTCTTGTTTATGGTTTTATAAAACAAATAAAAAGTTTTTTTTATTTCTTTCTTTCTAATATCACTAATGCATCCGTGTGAAGTTCGGGGCGGGTCGCTAGTATCTAATACTAGCTTCTGCCCGCGACTTCGTCCGCGGAAAATTTCTTGTAGTGTTAGCTCGGGTAACATCCATGTTATACACCGTGAAATTTAAATGGTTGTTTTCCCGCGCCAGAATTACTTGCCATAAGGAGTACTTTTGAAGCATACAGTAAAAATAAAAAAAATAAAAAGTTTTTTTTTTATAAATAATTATTAAAAATATCAACTCAAAAAAGCGAAAACAATAGTTAGTACATTAGACGTAATTTGTAGGTACTACTAGAGTCGCAAGAGCAGCACGCCGTCAAAAAAAAAACCGATTCATTAAATATTTAAACCAAAATAAGCTCTCGCACGTTGTGATACGTCATAATTAGCTTGCACTCTACAGGTCCATTTTTTGTTTTTAATATTTTATTTATTTATCAAACGTTTGTATTACCAAGACACAATCATTTCGCTGAGGGAAAACAACCATTTAAATTTCACGGTGTATAAATAATTTATAGCCTATGTCACTCAGGAGTAAAGCAGCTTTCTATTGTTGCTAAAATTTTTCCAATCGAACCATTAGTACCAGAGATTACCTTCTACAAACAAAAAACAAAAAACAAACTTTACCTCTTTATTATATTAGTGTAGATAAGTAGCTCGCTGTCCAGAATGGAACGAACCTGGATCGATGACACGTCGGCATCGTATTCCACGCGCGCCTCAAAGAGCATTAGAAAGCAACACCGGCTGCGGGATTGATCGAAAGAGTCACCACGGCCTTAGAATACAAAGAACAACTGAAAGAAAACAGGCTTTTAATCAGTAAACAGCAAACACTCTCGCTCTGTCCAATGCTGGATGGGCCATTTGATGATTTCTCATTAAAATTGAGGTATATATGTCGTACCCGGACAATCAAAATCCATCATTCTATGATATGGCCAAATAAAACTGGCCAGATCGTTTTAAAAGTTCAAGTTTCATAATATTTGAATCCTCGTTTGGCCTACTTTCTTTAGACATTTTAATAAAGAAATTTTAAATATTACGATCAAATTATTATTCATGTATCGTCAAATGTTAGCGTTTTGGTCAGTAAGAGTCTGATAATATTTTCCGCTCCGCCCAAGAGCGGGATTCGTCATTCGATGATTTTTACCTACCATAAAAAAAACCTGTAGAAATATAGTAAAGAGAGACCGGGTTTACAGAAAGACACATTCCCTCCTCTATATAACTTGTATAAAACTGTTGTTGGAGGTCTCACAAGTGCACGTTACTAAGATAACATCGCGCGCCCTCAGGGAGGGCTCATTTACGTTTTACAGTGTACCTGATGCTGTTACACTAGTGAGGCAACATTCTCACTGTGTTGTTACGAAGGAACGAGAGTAGTCAGAAAATTAAAAAGTAATGTTGACATTATGTCGTATATCACACTATAGTCGACGCCAGATAAACGTGAAATAAAGTAAATGATTACTCCTCGATTCCTCATGGATTTCATCATCAAAACTGGATTAAAAAAAAGTGACCTAATTTGGAAGCATAAAGTCCTTTAAAAAAAGGATAAGAAAGAAAGAAAGCATGCATACGGTCGAATTGATAAGCCTCTTTTTTTGAAGTCTTTTGAAAAAAAGAAATAATTATAAACCTTGTTCAAGTCGACACTGACAATTTTTACAAGATTATAAAAGTCCCTTATTTCTTGGAACAGCTTATGTCTGAGGCCAAAATTACGAAATATCAACAGAGTTTTTAGTCTTCATCACTCTTTTTTCGCATTGCCTTTTTATCAAATATTGCGTTGGATTTCTTTGGATGAACCGACAAGCATTTAAACGTGATCAGATTGGCGATAGACGGGCTGTCTTAAGACTATGATTGAAGAAATGTGTGTCTGTGTTTGGCTATACATTTGAGCACTAGGACCATAGATATGTCAAGATATATCTATCAGTTTAGTGTAGTTCTGATGTACACGTCGTGCGACAGCGCTGTTACTTTTACAAGTATTATTAGACAACATCAAACATTTACGATGACGCTGCAGCGGACTTTTGTATTAACTTTTCAGTATTTTGACAAATAGTTTCTATGAACGTGCTTGTCTATTGGTAGGATAGAAGTCAATGGAAAAAGATAAAAAACAGGACTTGCTTCAGTGCTTCTAAAATAGTAAATTATTATCTTCAAAGCTGACAAGAATTAGGTCATGTTTATTATTTACTCAGGATCCGCTGTCAACTTATAAACCACAGTCAGGCAGGAGATTGATCAATCTGAACGCTGGTTTCGGGTTGAGAAGACATTGAGCAATCGACTTGTGAGTAAAGATACAGACTGTATATCTTTTTTTATAGAGGTGTGATTTTTGTATCTAAACTAATGTTATAAAAGAGAAAATCAAGTTGTTGTTTGTTTTTTAATGGTAGGCAAAATTCATCCAATGTCAACTCCCGCCCTTCGGCTGAGCGGGAGATAGTGCCAGACTTTTACTGACTAAAAACCTACTCTATTTCTTCATAGCCCTACGTAACAGGCCCAAACCTTCCTTTCAGAAATCGGTCCAAGGTCCTGGTAGGATTCGAACTTGCTGGGCTCCCTACAGTTTGCTGACAACTCTCCTTGAGGCGCGCGAGAACAGTACGCGTCATCGACGACTTGGGCTTGGTTCGGGCGGCGGTGACGGTAGAGCAGCGAGCTACCCATTACTCGCCGTCCGTAAGTTTGCACCTACGTTGGCCGGAAATCGGGATTGGAACGGAGCAGCCGCAGCCGTTTGGCATAGTCCGATGCGGTCGGCCTTTGCTAGCATTACTGCTTCGCAGAAAGAGCCGGCCGCCTGTACCGCAGCCCAGCAAACTAAAACCCATCCATCATCAACACGTTGATACTATTGCGTCAACAGTTTATTGAATTTTGTAACCATCGACTGTCTCCACCTCGGGAACTTTAAAATATACAAGTTCTAAGATAACACGATATACAATCGCTCCCTGGGTCGAGAACTGTTACTACGAGTAACTGTAGCTAGACTAGGAGCGCAGAATCCTTGGGGAGACTTAAGAGTAACCGTCACATCGTGTTAGTGATGCAAGGTGCTCGGAGCTGTTCCATTATTTAAATAGTGCAGAGTGTAAAGTTTCTGCTAACACTGTTGTACGAAAGAGTTATGTCACCGGGTATTTCCAACGCAGTCTAAAAAGATATTCTCAAACGTTTTAGCCAAAAGGTATGGATGTAAACTTGCTTGGGTGGACGTCGCCATGGAGAGTTCTACACTGAATATTATGAGTTTGATTTCGATAGCATAGCATTATTTTAATTTACTGACATGTTTTATTTATTTAAGATTTGATTAGATTGAATTGTGATTTTATATTTATTCAGTTTCCATTTTATTTATTGTGTTGGTTTTTAAAATGTAAATGGGTGTATTTGGCCTGAATTAAAAGATTTTGTTATTATTCTCTTTATTCGTTTTCTATATACATATTATTTTACATTTTTAAATATTTTCTTATAAAAACACATAAAAAAAACATTTAAAAATATAAAAAATAGTAGTCCGCCGGTGTCGGGAACAGGGTCCAAGTTACCGGTGGTTAGGGCTCCAGAGACAGGAACCTCCTCACAATACGAGCCGTGTCGAGGAGTACTGCCTTCTGTATCAGGCCCTTGATCCAACCGCGCAACGACAGCTTCGACAGATGGTCGTCGAAGCTTTTGGCTATAAGGCCATTGGCGGTCACGACAATCGGCACAATGACAGCCGAGTCCACATTCCACATGTCGACAACCTCGTGTGCTAAGTCGAGATATTTGATTTGTTTCTCTTTCTCAGCTTTCACGAGATTCTCGTCATGCGGGATGGTGACATCGACAATCATTGCGCGGCGCGCTAATCGGTCTATATCCGGCTTATTGATAGACCGATCCCAGTACAACGTTACATGATCCTTCTCGAGAACTGGGTCGGGCACATACTTGTAGTACGGTACCTCAGAATCCACCAGGTTATATTTTAAAGCAAGTTGCTGGTGAATAATCCTGGCTACTTGGTTATGTCTGTGCAAATACTCGCCGTTGGCCAGACGAGAACAACCAGAGATAATATGTCTGATGGACTCACCCGGACGATGGCATGCCCGACACATGTCAACCGTCCCGTCCTTCATAATATGTCTCCGGTAGTTGTTCGTTAGGATAACTTCGTCCATAATTGCACAGATAAAACCCTCAGTTTCTACGAAGAGGTCGCTGAAACGTAGCCAGGCCACGGACGCTGGGAAATCTACATCAGGCTCGTGAAGAGCCCGATAAAAGCGCCCGTGGAGCTCCTTGCTTTTCCATACTTCCTTGCGGTCATCAGTAGTCAGTACCACAGGTTTGCGCCAGTTCTCTTTAGCCATGGATAACGGGGTGAGTCCCTTGTCCACTGCGACCACATCACGGTGCATACCCACGTCGGCTTTGAGAAAGTATTCTCTGAGGCTGCACACCTCGCGGTTGTGTAGAGTCTTTGCGTTCAAACCCTCGCGTTTGCGTTATTATTATTATTATTAGCCAATCTTCAAAGCCTCGAGCACAGGCGTAGAGTAGTCAGCCTTTCGGTTTTTTATAGGATGCAGTTTGGAGAGTGTGCGTGGAAATTGCTCGATTTAATTCCGCCATTTCTATTTTACCATCGGACATCCCGCCGTACGGCAAATATTCACCCTCACGTTGTTGAGACATCTACGATCCGGACTAAGCGTTTTGCCTCGTCGTTTATACCGCGACAACATCGTCAAAACAAAGGAATTTAAGGCGAGGCTAATTCCAAGCGTTCAACGTTAACGAAACGATTGTTACTTGGCTAGGAGACAGAGGTGAAAGAGGGATAGAGTTAAATAATTGTATAGCTAAATTCCTTTAACTTTCCAGTTTATGTCGTAAAACGAATCGTGTTAAGAGCTCGTCATAGGCCGCAGATACGGAACAAGTGTAATTCCTAGAGTGTTCCCAAAAAAAGAGAAACTAAATTAAAAACTAATGGTATATATATATAATTTTGAATCTATTCCAACCAGTTTTAATCAATTTGTTCTTGCACGTAGACTTTCACGAGTGACAATTAATTTCAATTTGGTATAATGAATGTCTCTTTGTTCCTCATATTAAATTCAGCTCCCTTGCCGTTTAACTATAGTTTTAATCATGAATAGGGCTTGCAAATTATTTCACTATGTGTATCAAGAAATGAGAAGTACGTCGGTAAAGTACGCGGCAAATAAGTTGAATCCGTGGCCATGGTTACGGACAGCCATAGATATGTCATAGGTACTGCTTGTCATATCTATGTGAAAGGAAGGCTTGGCCTCAGTCGAAAGGAAAGAAGAAAAGATTTATTTATTTATTTATTTATTTATTTATACTTTATTGTACACCACATTAAACAAATATAGGACAAACATTGTTATAAAAATAAGGGTACAATGGGCGGTCTTATCGCACAAGGCAATTGTGCGATAAGGCAAGGCAAAGATGTTGGGTATTTAGTCAGTAAGAGTCTGACACAGTTTCCCGCTCCACCCAAGAGCAGGATTCATCATTGGATGATTTTTGTCCAACATAAAAAAATGGTTCAACTTGTGTGTTAAGAATTATACTTATAGAAAACTTGCTATGCTTTCTATGCTCTTAAATGTACGACTTCAAATCTCTAAAAGAACAGGTTTAAAAAAGGTAACATAGAAAAGGGTTTTAGGCAGTAAAACTCTGACACTGCCCTCACTCTGCCCTTAAGATGAGTCCTCGTAATTAAACAATTTTTTTACGTTAATTTTAATTTAAGAATACTTGTTTGAATAATTTTTTTTTATATGTGTTTGTTGACTATATTACCTCCATTAATCCGAAGAAAAAACATAAAACAAGTAACTTTCCTCGATAGAAAAAAAATCCGAACTTACCTCTAAAAATAACATTTTATAAATTTTATGCCGTAGTCATGTACTTTCTGTCACATTAAAATAATGAAAAATGTAGATAATATCTTATTAAACATTAATCAGAAATCAGTTTTTAAAGAAACATGAAATTGAATTTTTAATACATTTTTATTTAGTTATAGCGCTTACGTTATTTTTTTTCGAGCAGGTTGCATGTTTCCTCTCTCTATCTATTTACGTTGCTATCGCATAGTTCTATCACTTTCACACTTTTTGTCATTTTCGCAACAAGGTATCGTCTTAAAGGGAAGAAGTCATTGGATTCTTTCCCATCTAAAAAAATATTTAAAAAAATACGAACGAAAGGTAAATAGAAAAAATAATATTCACTGACATAATCATATAAAAACTAAAACTACATTATCAAAAAAAAACATCCGTGCTAGACTGCTTTTCTGCTTAAATCAATTAGTGAAGTTAGAAATAGTTTTGCTACAAGTAAATTTCATCTAAACTTTTCCAAAATATGATTATATGAATGTTGACGGTGATTTGGCATAAACTAGCGGACAACCCGGGTCGGGTTCTCTGAAATCCGATTGAGAAACTTCTTCGCTCTATTGGGAAAACCTAAGCGTAATATAATATCGAAGAACTATATTTCTGTCTAACTCACTAAGTCCGAGATTCACATTTATTTAAACGCAATTGCAATTACAGTGTCTTTACCATAACTACCGTAATTACAGACACAATTAAAAGACGTGCAGACACCGGTGTCCTCTTGGGGCTTATTGAACTAAGGTGCAGCTGTACTCATTTTGAATTTTTTTGAACCTCTGAGAATTCATAAAAGAGTATAAGAGAACACCATTAAAAATTATTTTATTAAAATTGACCATAATAGGTATGATCAACCGCTGCCACTGGGTAAAACCTAAAATCTACACTAATATAATAAAGAGGTAAAGTTTGTTTTTTTGTTTGTAGGAGGTAATCTCTGGAACTACTGGTCCGATTGCAAAAATTTTAGCAACAATGGAAAGCTGCTTTACTTCTGAGTGACATAGGCTATATTTTATGTACGCGGGCGAAGCTGCTGGCAAATGCTAGTATAGCATTAATTTGTTGAATGGATAAAAAAACATCGTCAATCTGACTCTAGCTTGCGATTTCAAACGTGTACATCAACGGGATTACGTCACGGCAAGTTGTTACGGGACCGCGAAGTCGACACAGACCCTGGTGGAGTTTATACAAAATGCTCTTCGATAGCGTTTGCATTACAATGTGGGTTTTCTAAAATGACTTTCACTAGGTGGCAGCATTAGTCGTTAGATCCAAGCACCGGTCGAAACGTTTAAATTCTATTCTATTTCTTGTTGATGGCAAAGATAGCCGATGTCGACTATTCTGTCAATGTCCAAAGTAAGTTGGAAAACGTTTATGTTGAATAGCTTTTACGTTGACATTAACGTAAATATCAAACTTTAGTAGAAGACCTCTTGGCTATAATAATATGGCACCAAGTGATGTGAATTTATTTAACTACAATACACTATGTCCAAATACCCTTGTTTTCTATACTTTGACAAGTTTTTGACATTGATAGTCGTCAACGAAAATGGAACATGATGAACCACGACCGCTCTGTCAAGAGTAAACGACTAAGGAGGCTGAAATTATGATACGAACAAGGATATGTTTTTTTTTTATACAGGAATTTGGTCTTCTATTTTTGAAAATCATGCCGTAAACCGTCTCTCGAATGCCACAAAAAGTGTAAATACCGTTTAAAAATGGAATCCTACTACATCAAAATGGCGTCACACACATCCATTAACATAATGACTGCCACAGAGGTCGAAGCTGTTCCCTTGTGCTTTTCAGCGGCTCGAGGCGTTATAATTAGCGCCTAATGCTTTAGGCTAAATGCCTCTCATCGGGCTTATTACGTTAGTCAGCTCCCCACGTGGTGAAAACGACCTTGACATACATTCTGACACAGGAGTTATATATTTGAAGCTTTGCATAAAATATGGAATCGTATCGCGAAACTTAAGGGGCAATGGGCAAGGCACATTTCTCTATTTTTTTTTTTATTCCACAACTATCACACAATGCTATCTAGTCCCAAGCTAAGCAGAGCTTGTGTTATGGGTACTAGACAACTGATAAACATACTTATATATTTCTAAATACATACATATTATAGACAAATTACACCCAGACACAGAACCAATGATAGTGTTCATCACACAAACATTTGTACTGGGTGGGAATCGAACCCACGACCTCCGGTATAGCAGGCAGGGTCACTAACTACTAGACCAACAGGCCAGTCACACCTCACACTCACATTGCTCGCAATACAGATGGCCGTTGGGGTCGAAAGTTTCTGGAGTAGCGACCGAGTACCGGAAGACGTAGTGTTGGAAGGCCTCCTACAAGGTGGACCGATTGCAAGGGAACTGATGGGTTGCGGGAATCTAATGGATGCGAGACGCGCAAGCCCGTTAATTGTGGCAACACTTAGGGGAGGCCTATGTCAAATAGTAGACGTTGGATTACGTCATATTTAAGTTTTACACCAATGGCTACCCTCAAATTGTCTATGCTTGATCAGTAATGTATTAATTTTGATTTTACTTTACTGCAATTTGATTTTACTGCATTACTAAAATAGTAATGCAGTAAAATCAAATCTCTGTCCTAAATCTATTTTCTTATTTTTTGATTACTAATTATAATATTATAATTATAATATAAAAAAATACAAATAGTTTATAATTGAAAAATGTTTACGTAAACAGAGGGGAAGGAGGTAAGAGCTTTGCTTACTTTTGCTGACAAAGAGGATTATTACAATTATAGGAGAGAATTATTATATTAGAGGAGATTTATTACAATGATTTCCTCCCCCTCCCCAAGTAAATATTTGTAATATATCTACTTACGTAATATTTGAACAGCCATGGTTACGTCGTTACGTGTTCGTTTATTGCGGTTAAGTTTCATTTAAATTCGTTAGTATAGTATGAGAAGTTCAAAGTTGCCTAGTTTTTGCCGAGGAGTGACTTGTGACTAATTTCATCATCATCATCATTATCAATTCAGCCGAAAGACGTCCACTGCTGGACATAGGCCTCCCCCAAAAGTCGCCATAACGACCGGTCCCTAATTAACTAACTTAGATATTTTACAAAAAGATATCAAAGAGTAATGCTGTGTATTTCTATCGAAATTTCAGAGTAAAATAGTGTCTGGCAAACTACCACGTAGTTGTCTGACATTTTTGCTGAATTGGTTCTATTTGACGCATCAGATAGACACATAATGTTAGTGTTACCGTACTAACTTCAATACTGCGAAAAATACTGAATAAATATACGTATGTTTTTTTTATCTTTAGAAACTGTTGGTTGCTACACTTGCTACTGAAGGCGTAAAAGAAACGTATTTATGAGTAGATTTATTGCCAACGACTCATAAATATGAATAGGAGTAATATTCAGGACTGTGTGTTAGGTGAAATGTCTCTATTTTTGTGATATGGGAAATTGTCATGTAACTTGTAAAACCGGTTCTCGGTGCGACAGGTAAGAGTAATTTTTTTTTTTTTAAAGAAAGAATAGTGCTCTATACTGTTTCGCACAATCCCGCAGACCTGGCAGGATGAGATTTTTTTTATGGAACGTAAAAATCATCGAATGACGAATCCCACTCTTGGTCGGAACGGGAAACACTGTCAGACTCTAACGGACTAAACAACCTACACCGGTCCTTCCTTGCCTTAGTCCCAGAGCCCCGGTGTAACGCTTTCGTATCAACCTTTTGGCCCAGAAAGCTTAGAATAGAAGGCTTAGGCAGAAGAAGATAGCTTATGGCTTAGTTTTTTTTATCATTTAATATATTCAGAATTTTTTAAATAAAAACCAGAATATTTAAATGTCAGAAAATTTATAAGTGAGTCCTGCACATTTGGCCTAGGTATTTTAGTGTGAAGATTCAATCCTTTCGAGCATTTGTTTACTAACGTCCACGTGTGCAAACTTAGAGAGTGTGTTTAGTATTAACATCAAAGATCTAATGGCGCCTCAGGGATACAATACGGAGTAATCCTTCCTTGTTTGTTGATCCTACTTCCTTGTGTTTTGTTTAGTTTCGTCGTTTGACAAATATTTTGTTAACTTCTTATTTTAAGTTGTACAACAAAATTACAAGTTTTATAACATATTCTTGGAAGAAATAGTGTGTTATGGGCCAAATTTCATCCAATTTCGAGTGCCTGCATAAATTAAATAAAGCCTATGTCACTCAAGAATAAAACAGCCCTCTATCGATGGAAAATAATTTGGGATTACTTTTAGAGATTACCGCCTACTTAACTTTTTTAAATATTAGTATAGGATAAAAATAATATGCATATATAATAATATTATTATAGCATAGTGAAAATAGAAGACATTTTTGCTAGACCACCGTTAAGTTCATTTTTGCTTGCACTTGAAATGAAAACTTCAAAGATTTCATTTCAAGAACAGCGCCGCGCCGCAGGATCAAGTTTTTTTTTTTAAGTTTAAGGCAGAAATAACCGCTATAGTAAAATTTATTGATCATATAAAACATTTTCTGCATAACGTAAGTAGTACATATGTTTTCTCACATTTAAACGCAAAAAGTTAAGGAACCAGTTCATGAAAATAATAATTAATCATTTCCTTTCTCCTTTGTCAAAAATCTCCCCCATATGATTTGGGGGTGCATGTAACCTATTTTCTTTTCCATTCCGTCCTGTCAGCTGTCAGGCTATGTGTCTTCAGATTCCATTTGTAAAAAAGGAGGAGGTTCTCAAAATTCATCGGGAATTTTTTTAAGAAAGTATAATTGCGAAGTGGTCTTATTTTCATTCAACCAAAATTCAGTGATAATATCCTTGAGAAACTGATACAATAGGTTTTATTGGCATGCTGAATGTGGTAAAATTGTATAGATTACTTTATTACAACTTGAATACTATTGAAGTTTAGCTATATATCTGAGAGGTATCACACGCGAAGAACTTAAACCAACCAACCAACTACAAAGTTAACCGTTACTTTATAAAATATTTTTTATTTTTGTCGTTTTTTTTTCATCCAACTCCTTGTCGTCGACGGCGCGTAATTTTCCTCGCGCGCCTCATAGATGTCAACAAAATCGTAGGGGCCGTAGCCTTCTGAGCGACGAATCTACTTCTGAAAGGGATACTCTTAATCCTGAACTTCTTCCGCAAAGGAAAAAAAGGAACATTGTTATGGCTTTAGTCAAAAAAAGTAAGAAGAGTCTACCTTAATTAAAACAAGAAAAGTTTTCAAATGATTTTGAGAGAAAAAAAATAAAATCCTTGCATTTCTTTTTGGCATTTTTCTATGCCTCCAGTCATAATTCGTTTTTAAAATTAATGTTTTTGTACTAACCTGTTGTAACCTTTTAACCTCTTCTAATTAATCGATTGTTCTTATTAGTAATCTTTTCACAAACAATAATAGATCATTATTAGTTTGATTCGTTATTAATACTATCTTCGCAAGTCTTGAGTCATCGAGAAAGATATTGTTTTTATGTTTCTGATTCAGATCAGTCATCTGTCCTAATCGTATTTCGTAGTGAGTCAGATGGGATTAATTATCACAATAATTGTTTGTTTGTCTCACCTTAATTTTTATTTTTAAGATTATTAGAAGTTCTAAAAGTAAAGTCGATGCATCAATTTAAGTCTGATAGCAGATCTCATAGGTATTTTAGCTGTAAATTAATATTAAAAATAAAATAAAATTGCCAATAAAAATAATGCCAATATGAATGATAGCCCGATTGTTTCAGTGCTGGTCAAATATCATTTTTTTAATTTTCCACTGACTGCGAGCAAGTCAGTAAAGTTAGCCTTCCCATATTTGTCTTGGAAGACGCGACGTCGCGTGACAATTAATATAATGGGGTGTTTTGTGAGCTCACAACATAACCCCACTTTAAATAACCACTCTTTTTTCAAACTCAGTTATAATCCGACAAGACATTAAATTCATCAGTAGTAACTGACAATATCTTCCAATCAAGGCAATGTAGGCTATATACACAAGTTTCGGTGGACAGCGCAGCGTTCGTTAAGGTAACACCAGCCTGCGCTCCCGGTGGAAATCTATCGCGCTATCCAAATAGGCCTCCGCAAGCTCCAACGTCACTGCTTTGTGCTCTCTTAAAATACTGCCGCTGAATCCAGATGCTTTTGTTGTAGAAAACAAAAAAGCTCGACATAAAACAAGGAAATCAGTTTATATTGTTGTTTTGGAGTTGAATAAAATACTTCTTCGATAGAATTAAGGCGTATAATCAAGAAATAAGGTTTTTACAAAATTGTGTGTGCGCTACGTTGACCGATATAATGGTGGAATGACACAGTGGCGGCGCACGCGTTAGGTAACGGAACTACACCCCGCACTCCTTCCTCTGTGCCGTCCAACCGCAGGAGCTTGTTGAGATGATGATGCGCAGCCAATTGTAAATAAAGAAAACTTTATAAATACACTTTACGTAAATTTTTCTTTTGGCCGCATGTTGAGAATTTCATAAATAAAGGGCATGTGTAATTGTGCATGTTGTTATATAATTTAAATAGTTTGATTGTTAATCCACTGATAGAGATATATTTTTGTCTAACTGTCCAGCAGAGATATGTTTTTATCTCACTGCATGGACCCCCACGCACCATGGAGTCCACGCAGTGAACTAACGACCAAGTTGAAGAATATTTTTTTCTTACTGCCGGGTTAATGTGTATTCTAGTACCGCTGCCGGGTTGACGTATATTCTTGTCCCATTCGGCAGGAGTATGTTTTTTGTTTTTATTTCCAATGCTAGGTTAAGGTATAGTCTTATCTCACAGCCGGGAAGAGATCTGTCAGTCAGTGAGTCTTCTTATCTTTTTAGGTCCGCGTCGGGGTCGATATAAATATGCTCATCTTAAGTGTCGATTTTAGTCCATCTCCCCTCAAAGTGTAACTTTACTTACCCCATTACTACTAACCACTAAGCCCCAAGAGGACACTGGTGTCCGTAAACCGCAATCATCAGTCTTTTAATTGTGTCTGTAATTACGGTAATCAAAAGGTTATAATTCAAGCAAAAATATATACCAGACCGTTTGGTAAAATAGCAGCAACGTAATCAGTCGCTGTCGGGAGTCATCAGTCCTTATCGCTAAATACTGCAATCACGTTTACCATCTTCCATTCTCTCTCTTCTTATAGTATTACTTTTTTTTTTTCTTCTTCTTGATCACATATGACGATAAAGTTATAGATCCATTTTCAACTGCAAAATTGAGGACGCAACCCATAGCATCCCAAAGGAAATCAGCCATGTGATCAACATAGGTCTTACTGGCACTGACGTCCATGTTATTGTTAGGCTTCAATTAAGGCCTCAATATATGCACTATGGCTTATTTATGTATGGAACTTATATTTTTCTTCATAAACTCCAAAATTTTCTTTAAAGCTTAAAATTCGCTACAACTTCAAGTCTTCTCAATAAGGTTGAGAAGACTTGTTTGATCTTCGTTGAATCTTCGTTCGAATAATCATAAATAATAAAATAAGATAATATAATTTAGAGTTATAATAATTTGTCATTTATCCCAGTATTTACATTTATAAATTTAGCAAAAATTAAATGATATCTTCATTTAATTATTGGGCACACCGACAGTGTTATCTTTTTAACCTAAAGGTTGACTGGTAGATAAGGTCTTGTTGCATTAAGTACGCCAATTTGCCCTATTGGCCGGGAAGTTTAAACAAATAAAAGCTTTACTAAATTGTGCGACTGCCAGAGCCATGTTTGACCTATATCGTTATTTCTACCTCTTAGGAAACGGTCCACATTATTACCAAAATGGCCAACATATTAAATTTTAATTCTACACTTGGGTAAACCTCTCATTTGATTTGTAGGCAAGCCCACAAATTGGTCGGGCCCTTGCTCCTGACTCGGGGCTTTTTACATTACAATATTACACTTTTCTATTAGACCGGTTTGCTTGTGTTTTATTAAGTTTTCGTTTCATTATTTGGGTATTTTTTCATTAAATTAAATCAAAGACAAAAGATTCGAGTAGCTCTTATTTATGAAACGTGTGGAATTTTTAATATTTCAATTCCACGAATTTTCCGTGTTCGAATCCAAGATGGCGTCAATGTATGGAGGACGGAGATAATGTATAAACCTCGGAGTTTGAGACTAATGTGGAAATTCAATGAATCGAGCAAATGGAATCTCATTGGTTTGAACTATTTGATTTAAATCTGGATAATTTATGAGACTCGTATTTTCCTGCTCTAGTTATCAATTTGATTGTTCTGTTTGTCGACAGCTGGGGTTCAGGCCTTACTAGAAGGATCCTTACTGGACTGCGAGCTACCTATTGCTCGTCGTTCACTAACCCGCGGCTACGGTTGTTTTATGCGAATCCGAAAGTCAACTGTTTGAAACATCTTTTTGTTTTTAAACTGAATAGGTAAGTTAGCAACTGGTACTCAAATCAGATACTTTCCCAACAATTCCAACTTTACTAAAAGAGCCACTTTACAATTTCCAAGATCTCAGCATACTTTCGAACTCGTAGTTTTAAAGATTGCAGCACTTCTCACGCAGGGGTAGGTACAGCTCGGGGATCGAACAGAACTTTCCAACTGTTCCTAAGTTCGAACTTGTTAAGAAAAAGTCGTCTAAGTTAAAATTTATAACTTGTTAAGGCAATGAGAATAAGCTCGTACTTACTACGTTCTAACTGTTAATTTGAAATTGTAGTTTCTTTTCTTTGTTCGACTGAACTGCTCACGAGAGTGTTTAGTGACTTAAAAACATGCAAACAACAACTCTTAAGAGCGGCCAACCCGACGTACATTTTCATGCAACCGCTCTTACGTGATCATGATGTTATTATACATCTTTCTTCAGATATTTTGGATACACAGATATCTTGTGGATATTATCTTGGCTTCTATAGAAATCAAAACATAAATTTGCGTAAGAGTAATACAGTAAAGACTCCTGAAAATCTTCTATTTTACGTGAATTTTTACTCTCTATAATGTACTCCTGTATTAAAAACATTAAAAAGTACTTAAAATATAGAAGAAGAAGAAATATAAATTGTGTTTTTTTTTTCAAAAATCTTTAAGGGTTTAATAAAAATACGTAGGTATATCCTGGAACAAGTTTTGTGAAACATTCGAATAAATCATAGAACTACCGAATCTCAACAGAGTTTTCAGGTGTTATCTCTCTTTTTTCGCATTACTTTAGCATCAAACCTCACTTTGGGTTGCGTTAAATAAAGCGACAAGCCTTTAAAGCATGCGCGACGTTGACGCGAGGCGTGTGAGGAAGGCCTACCTTAAGTACTACTAACATCTTTATTGATACCACTTCCCTTATTAGCAAACATTTCCTGGTGAAGCAAGTGGTATCAATGACTTACTGAACGTTTCAGTCCCTAGTCTACAGTTAAGTGTGTCCTGGTGTGTCTACATCTGTCCCTGTAGCCAAGTTACGTTCAAGATGTTTAGGAGGAGTAAAGCGACAAATACATGTAAGGAAGATAGTTAAGTTTTACTATTTTTAAATGATGATAAAAATGACATCGGAACGCCTTGCAGCAATTACACCAAATGGAGCACAATTAATTGAGAATCACATCATATGCGCAGGGGAGTGGTAGTCTTCAAAGGAGCAGTGCGCTTGCGTAGCAGCATCAACTCAGCGCATTTCCAGAATTTGACAGGTATCCAAATCATTCATCACATCAAACAACACATTTTTTAAATTTTAAAGCTCTTTCGACTAAATGAAAAAGTGAATGTGTAAAAATTAGGTGAGTGAAGAATAACAGCTCAACATCAATTTCAGAGGAGGTACTTCACGACAGTCTATATTCTGGCTTTCACTTTGTTATTGCTGGGAAGCACAAGTTGCGGAATATAAATATTTTGATGTCGGTTCAAGTCAAGAGCTGCGAGTGGGATATATTAAAAAAAAATACGTTTTTTTACTCAAGTAGTGTAATATGGCGAAGTTTTAAAAGACAAACTGTGGAAGTAACGGGTAAATGATAATTATAATGACAATAGGCATTTATTTTCTCTACACAAGTTACTTAAAGCTAATGCTACAGTGGAACACAAGCAGGGAATTAACTTTGTGGGAGACTGGATCCTGTGATGGGTCTCAATGAAACCTGTATTACAAGTCACCAGGGCCCTCTTGCAGCTATTTGCCTGGTTTGTCCTGCTTTGGAAATAACAAAATAATATCAAAGTTACAAGGAGAAATGCCGAGAGCTTTCACACTTTGCATAATAGGGATAAAAACTAAGTAAACAAAATAATATAGCTTCGCAAAGCGGGAACCTATGGGGTTTTCGGTGGTCTCCGTAGCGGAAACCAGGTTTTACCTGCACAGTGTTGCTAGTTGCGTGCACACTGTTAAAGTAAACAGTGTGCATGTAAATATTTCGATCGAGAACTTTTATGTGTTCACAACTGCATAAAAAATACCGTATGTATGTGTATTTAGACAAATCCCTATGTTCCTTCTTCACGTCATAATCCGAACAATTTATGGCTTATTCTGTTTATAAAATAAACCGACCTAACAATTTAATTGACCCTATTTAATTTCCAAGGATTTAATAAAAAAATACAAAGTAATAAAGGCGTTATCTTCGCTCGTAAGTCGTAATTTACGACTTTTAAAGTCTACGGCGGCAGTCATTGAGGCTTTTATGTTGTCGTGGGCGACGCGTTTGTGACTTACCGTAATGTACCATCGACTTTATATTCAAGTATTTTAAATTGTATATTGGATGAGAAATGAGGTTGATTATCGGCAATGCTACCGGGAAATTGTTTAAGAGGTTATTTTAAAAAGTAATTTTTTTTTTTAGGTTTATTAGATTGTGCATTTCATTTTATTTACGATTTAGACTCTTCCCGTTATGTTATCGTCAACATGAGCATAGTTTTAAAGCTTGTTATTTCATTCTACGCAATTCAATGCAAAATTTGATTAAAGAGGCAACGCGAAAAAAGAGGTAACGTCTGAACGCTCTTTTGGCCTTAAGTAATTCCGTCATTAACTTGAAGAAACCACGAAACGTGTTTAAAAAAAGACGTGCCTTTTTGAAAACCTTCAAAGTAGTATTTTTTTAGTAGATTTTGTCTCCTAATTTATTTTTAAGAGCCTATGAGGATACGACTTAGACACCCAGGTCAGTAATCACTAAAAGAAAATTAACTGTTCAATGAACTGTGCAATCTTGTGAATCATAATTCAAGATACTATAAATAGCAGGGCGGGAGGTAGTGTCAGACTTTTACTGACTAAAAAACCCACTTCTGTTTATGGAAAAGCAAAGAAAACAGGAGTGGGTTTTCAAAGCAGAAAAAAAAATCTACACGAAAAAAAGGAGAAGAACTTGTAACGAAAAGATACTAACAAATGGACTGGCCTGTCAGTCTAGTAGTTAGTGACCCTGACTGCTATGCGGGAGGTCGTGGGTTCGATTCCCACCCAGGACAAATGTTTGTGTGATGAGCACGATCATTTGTTCTGTGTTTGGGTGTAATTTATCTATAATATGTATGTATTTAAAAATATATAAGTATGTTTATCAGTTGTCTAGTACCCATAACACAAGCTCTGCTTAGCTTGGGACTAGATGGCGTTGTGTGATAGTTGTGGACATATTATTATTATTATTATATTATTATAAATACAAAAAATCGCAGGCTCTTATACCATTTCCCACACAAACCATTGGATACATAATCTAACCAGCGACACGAGAGCCTCATAATACTGTTATCATAATCGTAACTACACCACGTCTGCCACATCGAGCCAGCTTTTCAATTTTCCTATCTACGAGGAAATGTATTTATTCTGTACACAGTTCCAAGCATCAAGCCAGATTCAAAACTTATTTATTTATTTAAACTTCATGTACAATAGTGGTACATAGGCTGGCTTAATGCAACAAGGAATTCTCTACCAGTCAACCTTTGGGTTTAAAAAGACAACACTGTGATAGGTGTGCACAACAAATAAATAACAAATATTTTAAATAGTAAAACTTAGACACTGATTGCAATAAGATTACCTACTTAAAGTTAAAGGACTCCAGGCATCAGAATTCACAGAACGATTTCCAGCCATTGTGTGTGCGGATTTGTGGATGACGAGTAATAGATAGCTCGCTATCCGACCGTGCAAGATTCAACGATGTTAATATTATACGCTAGCGTTAAAATATGTCAACAGAACTCACAAATGGAGCCGATGCACCTTCCTGCTTGTAAACAAAAAATATGCCATGGAGGGTCTCGGTAACTCTTTCAAACAGCAATGGTAACTCTACTATGAGCAACTGGTGGCCGCAGGTGGATTTTAGTGAGTAAATTCTTACACCCGTATTTCTAAAGAAGTAATTTTATTTGTTGTTGTTCACGGTTATACTACTGAACAGATTTTGATGAAATTAGTCACAGAACAAGCTTAAGCTTGTTCTGTGACTAAACCAAGTAAAGACATAGGCTAATTTTTATCTATCTTAAACTTCGACGTTATGTCTGAAACGACCAAAATTCACGTGGACGAGGCCTGTGACAAAACCTAGTGAGTTTGTATAATGAAAATCCTAATCTTTGGTGCTCATAATTGCATTGAAACCCAAATGAACCTAAGCACAATTATTACCACACGCGCCCTATCTTTGTCTACCCACAAAAGTTTTCCCTACAAAATGGCGGCGATAAAAACAATACAGGTTGTTGCTAATTACTACACAAAGTTGGTACGCAATAGATAGAGGGGGTGTGTAAATGTGAATGTTAGAGGTTATACATACGACCGGCGTGTGGCCAACGGTTGTGGTAACGTCAAAGCCTTCTGGGGTCATGGCTTATGTAAAAATGAGCACAAGGACCCTGGAACGAAGTCAACAAAGGAGCAGGGTGGGTTTTTAGTCAGTAAAGGTCTGAAAAAACAAGTCTGGCCAATCAGTAAAGAAATAAATGTTAAAAACTGCTCAAGGGTGTTGAAGGGACACTTTCTAGATTGCATTACGATCTAGATAGTATCTTTGAGTATTGGCCTTTGTATGCCTGACTACTATTTGTCTAAAAGTATGTTTTGGTGGCGAGTTGCCGCTTCTGACAGACCGCTGTTAAACCCGCGATGGTTTGTGGTGGTATTTTTATATGTTAACCTGATTGTACTTTTTTATGGTAGGTAAAAGTCATCCAATGACGAATCCCGCCCTTGGGCGGAGCGGGAAACAGTGTCAGACTCTTACTGACTAAACAACCTACCCCGTTCCTATATCGCCATCTATATCAGAGCTAGAGCCTTCCTTTCAGACACGAATTCTTGGCCCCAGTTGGCTTCGACCCTTCTGCAGGGTCCCTATGGTTTGCTGACAACTCCTTGAGGCGCGCGGGAACAAAGCGCGCCATCGACGATCTGGCTTGGTCTGGACCATTACCAGACGACCGGACGGCGAGCCACCCATTGTTCGCCATCCGCAAGTGACGTCTCACTTTGGTGGGGTGTGAATTTATTGTACTTGGACATACATTGGATTGGCTCGCCGATGTGTACGATGCGTAACTTCCTCGTTTCATCGAGCGCTCAAGATTCGTGCCGGTATCTGTATCACTCGTGTGTACGATCTCTTATAGTCGGAGCTATTGTTTGCTATCTGAGTGTGGGAGGAAAGTTTCCCGCTACCTCTAATTGGTTGGTGAACTTTCCGGTTTCAGATAGTTTTTTGATGACAATCGCCATCTTTGGTCACGGGAATTGTTATTGAAAGTTTAAATTGGTTTAAATGAAAATGTCTCTGTCAAATGAGTAGTTTGTACTAATGGGACAAGTTTTGAGGATATATCCCTATATTTTCTTTGAAAATAAAATGCGAATAGGAACTGATAAATGATTTTATAAACTCATACACAAGACTTTCACACCCGGAAAACTTATCTGCAAACAATTTCCACATCGTGTGGCATTATGAAAGGCAGCGCAGCAGCAAATCTCAACCGTTGAGCAAACAGTGTCATCAAAATCGGGTAGTTTTATTTTTGTTTATGGTGGAAAAATCATTGAATGATGAATCTCGCCCTTGGGCGGAGCGGGAGACAGTGTCAGACTTCTACTGACTAAACGACCTACCCCGTTCCTTCTTGCCTAAGTTACAACTTGGGCGACTTGGGCGGACGCAAGCCTGCGCTTATGGTGATCAGAAATTGGGATTGGAGACATGACTGCGGCGGCGTGAGCGCCGTTGCCTTTGCTTGATGCGGTCGGCCTCTTCTTTTTCTAACATTACTGCTTCGCAGAAGGAGGCGCCCACCTGCTACTCATTCTCGCTCCGGACCATGGCGAGAGATCGACGTCTCCGACCGAAAATCGGGTAGCACAATAATCCCCTTAACACTAAACAGCATAATCTAAATCTTCCAATGATTATCTCAGAGCAATAAAGTCTCATGCACTGCCGCCACTGTGTAGACGCGTCTACGATTTAATGGCATTACGTCACCGCCATCAAAGATGGCAGACATAAAACGTCAAAATGTGTAGCTTGAGGCTCTAAGTTACTGCGAGAAAGAACGCTCCATACAGTGTTTTGTCTTATCAGTTTGCGTCAGTTCTTTGACGGTATCATATTATCGTTCTGGCCTTTTTTATTCGACAGTTTAGGCATTCATACTTTACGACTTTTACTAAATTGAGATTTTTGCCTTGGTACGTTCTGCTTTCAAGATTTCTCGAAGCTTGTATTTTTATTTGAGAGTAGATAGTGTGTCCTTTATACCACATGACTGGTCTATAGGTACTTTACTCAAGTTCAGAAAGAATTCTTTTTTCTCTCTCTCTTTAATTAAACTCTTGAGGCTCGAGCGAATGCGTTCGCACACCTACTCGTATTGTTTTTGTATTACGTCCCTAATTACGGTATTCAATACGTTAATTTACTTCTAGATAAGCGCGCTCCATCGTCGACAATATTATCGTGTGCTGCAAGTGAGATAGTGGACAAGCGCGAGATTATCAATAATACAAAAAAAGTCTAGTATACTATCATCATCGCTTACCAGGTGATACTTAATGGTCAAGCGCGATGGAGAGACGATGGAATACACTTGCCTAGAAGTGACCTAAGAGGATAAACTCATTGTTGGGTTAAGCACGCTTTTGTACATGAATTGTCAAATCATTATATCTATGTTAAGTGTTTGTGTACAATAAATAATTAAAGAGGATTGCCTCTGGACTTAAACGCCCAAAGTTTAAAACTATAAAAAAAATACAGACTCCGGCAAATTGTACTCCTTAGCTGTGCGCACAACGAATGTACTCCCAAAACGTACGGTTTGGTCGGAAGTATCTACATCGCGGTCATTTCTGCCTTACACTTAAAAAAAAAACGCTTGAATCCTGCGGCGCGACTTTTGAAGTTTTCGTTTTGAGTGCAAGCGAAAATGAACTTAGCGGTAGTCAGGCGAAAGTGTCTTCGATGGTACCATGTACCGGTCGCACTAGTACGTTCGCCATTACAGTAATAGTTTTGCAATATAAATGTACTAATCTCGAAACAAAGGTTCTCAGGTTCCCTGTGATTGCTTAGTTAAGCACGCTTTTGTACATGAATTGTCAAATCATTATATCTATGTTAAGTGTTTGTGTACAATAAATAATTAAAGAGGATTGCCTCTGGACTTAAACGCCCAAAGTTTAAAACTATAAAAAAAATACAGACTCCGGCAAATTGTACTCCTTAGCTGTGCGCACAACGAATGTACTCCCAAAACGTACTGTTTGGTCGGAAGTATCTACATCGCGGTCATTTCTGCCTTACACTTAAAAAAAAAACGCTTGAATCCTGCGGCGCGACTTTTGAAGTTTTCGTTTTGAGTGCAAGCGAAAATGAACTTAGCGGTAGTCAGGCGAAAGTGTCTTCGATGGTACCATGTACCGGTCGCACTAGTACGTTCGCCATTACAGTAATAGTTTTGCAATATAAATGTACTAATCTCGAAACAAAGGTTCTCAGGTTCCCTGTGATTGCTTAGTTAGCCATTAATCTTATAACTAAAACGATTTACTATTTTCTTGATTCTAGAATCAATCCTTTTACCGTTTACCTTAATTATTTTATTGTACCTTCTCTTTATTAGATAAACTTGCCAGTAGTTTATCTACCCTAAAGGGACTATTAGATTTAGTGATCCGTTTACTTGAGTTTTCCTTTATCTGTTATGTTAAGGTTTAGCAAGAAATTCCGTGTTCATTTTAATATCTAAGTTTATGTATTTTGTACCAATGAATTATTCAATAGACTGTCGATTTAGCCTTTTGAATATTGTAATTAGAGACAACATAGAAAAACAATAAGTGTGCGAACGCTGGCGTTTGTTTGGGTGTCAGTATTAAGGGATTTTTTAAATTATTTTTGGTAAGCTCGCGTTTGACCACAATCTCACCTGATGGTAAGCGATGATGTGGTCGACGATGGAGCACGCTTGCTTAGAAGTAACCTATTCACTCTTGACTTAGAGACCCCTAGGTTGTAGTTATAAGGAAACATAGACAGTCTGGCCGTACACTCTTGTTCGTTGTTCCCGAGCGCCTAGGAGTTGTCATCAAACTGTAGAGGCTTAGTAGTGTTGGAGCCTCCTATGGGCCATGAGTAAATGTGAAAATGTAACACCTCCACTCAAGACTCACCAGTCTTCAACGGAGCGTAGCTTCCACGGTTTAACACAGTCACCTGACTGGGAATAGACACAAAATAATAAAAACCGTCGGTCCTGTCACGTAGGTGTAATCACAAATCATATAAACTTACATATACACAAAACCATCCACAACCGGTACAACAATCTGTAAGCTCATCAAAAAATTTGTTCCGTCCGGAAATTGATTCTACAACAACTCAGTGACTCAACCACTGTGTCAAATGTACCCATACATTTGTTTTTTTTTTCCAGCAAAAAGTTATCAAATCAACGCAAATCTTTTTAATCCCCTTAACCAATAAAACCAGCCAGTTACACATTAAAAAACAATTTCACACGTCGCGTCGATCACTCGTATAAATCCGTCAAAGAGTAGCGTTGAAGCGAAACCGGAAGCCAGATAGCGGCCATGTTGTCTCTGAGCGGATGTGACGTGCCAGTTGTAATGCGACCATGTGGATATTGCAACACAGTTTGTTGGCTGGGAAACCGATATAGGTACAGTGATTGGTGTTCGGATTTGCCGATATTAAATTTGCTAGACTTGACTGTTTGTGGAATGTTGTATGTGGAATTACAACATCAGCCTTATATTGTTCCCATTGCAGGAACTCAGGTCTCCTAGCTAGGTGAAGGAATGGGCTAGTGCGGGTTGGTGGATGTCACAATTCTTCAAATTTTTGGTCCTAGTACATGCCGGTTTCCTTTCATCGTTTTACTTCACCGTTTTGAGAGCAGTGGAGATGAACTAAATTACACCAAGTACAGCGCCTGCCTGGGAAGGAATTGATTGAGATTATATAAAGACAAGTAAAACAAAACCATAACTTTATGGTTTTGAGTTGGTTAAGGCATCCGCCTCTCATAGGTACATGAACTCTTGTCAAATATTAGTGTAAATATTTCAATTCAGATGTAGGTACTTTTAAAGTTTAAACAGGACATTACTTATCAGTAAATTCCGATTACAAGCCCTCTTAACCAAGTTACAATAGTTTCGTTAGAGTTAGCGCTTGTAGACAGCCACGCTCCCAATTCCTCTGTTGAGATGACGTCCGAACGAGGGAATTGGGGGCGGGACAACTACACGCGCTAATGCTAAACGATACGACTGTAACATGGCTAGGGGGCCTGGAGTCCCTTGTGTCTCGGTAACTTATCATAAGTCGTTAGATTCGATTTTATCCAAGGAGTCTATCTAATTGGGTCATCATCATCATTGCAGCCGAAAGACGTCCAATGTTGGACGTAGGCCTCCCCCAAGCGTCGCCATAACGACCGGTCCCATGCGTTACGCATCCATCGGATTTTCAGCAACCCTGACTAGGTTATCGGTCCACTTTGTGGGAGGCCTTCCAGTTCCAACGCTACGTCTTCAACGCTAATTGGGTTGTAAAGGTCTAAAAGGCAGTCGCTCTATGTAAAACACGGATAAATAAGCCAACCCCAAGCCATAGTATGTACCATCAAAGCCACTTCTACTGACCACCGCTGCTATAGTACATTGTTATACGAGGGACTAAATAACTCTTTAACCCGAGGTAAACATTGTGCTTTTCATTACGAATACGAGGAAAATAAAAATAATAATAAAAACCTGAGTTGTCGTCAAATGCCTTCGTATGTTTTTAGGTAGGTATATTTCTTTTGATTTAGGCGGTAAGCGGTTTTCTCCTCAAAGAATCTTGCGTTTTTATAACTGAAGCTGATGAACTTATCGTGTTAATACAAATTTCTTATAACACAGATTTAGCAAAATGTAAACAAAAATGTACACCTCGAAAAAAAATCAAGAAAGACCAAATCGGCCACAGATTATAGAGAGACTTTTCCCGCCATTTTTTTTTTTTTTTTAGTCGTCTGGCTATTCAGTCAATATTTTCATTTTATCATTGTAAAAATAGGTCAGGTCAACATTTTTCTCAAATATAATATTAGTTTTAATGAAATAGTTGAAAGTAAATTAAAATGAAGTCATTAAAAAAAAGTATTCTTAAATTATTTCTATCTCTATGTCATTTTAATTGTACTGGCAGTATAAAAATTCGGGTCACGGTTCAATAGAAATGTCAAAATAGAACTAGTTTTTTTTTTAAATATTTACTGTCTAAATATTAAAAAAATAACTGTCAGTTGTAAAGTAAAACTCCCTAGGGAGTAAAAGTACTTCTTCCAACCCTGTCCGCAGGCAACTTTACACCTACTTTCAGAGTATGAGTAATGAAAAGTTAATTTTTGCTTGCACTCAAGTTAAAATTTGCCCAAAAGATTCTCATATACCGTATACAAGGACTTTGAATTTTCGAACAAATTCCGAACTCATCACCGAAGGGATGAAAAGAGATGGGAAAAAAAAATCTTTTGGATGTGATTAGATTATCTAAAACTTTGGTTTCAATGTTCTTTGATGCAATTAATAAAACACATATTTCAGAACTACTTAAATTTTACCTTTAAAACGATGAAAAGGGCTGTTGATAGAACCTCAAGGAAATTGGAACTGAAATTGGAATTCTACCAGGGGGTCAAGCCAAGTTACGATGAATTCGTCAACGTCGAACACTTTGAGTTGGCCACGCCTACAATTATTTTCTCAGTCTCGTGATTACGACAAAGGAATTGTAGACGTGGTCAATTTCAAGCGTTCGACATTTACGAAACGATAGTAACTTGGCTAGGGGAGTAGGTTACTTCTGTGCAAGCGTGCTTCATCGTCGACCACTAATCACTTACTATCAGGGGAGGGAGACAATGGGCAAAGGTGAGCTTATCCATAATAATCAAAAAGTCAAAGTCTGGGTTCTGTCTGGTTGTTTATTAATCACGTCTCAACTGGTAATAAATTGGTTTATTATATAAATTGTAGTCAATGAGTAGGTATACATATAGGACATGATTTGGATTAAGACTTTTTTGTAACAGATTTGTATTTTTTCATCAATCTGAGATGTTCGGATTGCTTTGAAGTTTCAAGAATAGATGATATTAAATTAATACTATAAAATGTGTGCTAGATTAGATTAAATTACACGAGACACGTATACGGTTGCCGTTTAAAAACCGGCCAAGTCCCAAGGTGAATTTTCAATTCATATTATGTACTTTTCACAAATTTCCTGTCACGGACAGATAGATGACTGTGCCTCGGAAAGCACACAAAGCTTTTCAAACAATCTAACATAAGGTTTTAAGCAATTATCAATTTATTTACAAACCGTTCCCATTTAATTGTAAAAAAGTATTTAGTAAACAAAACAGTACAAGAACTTTTTCGATCACATCGAACGTTGCTGCAGTCCGTACATAATGGAAGCCAATTTGAAAGTTTCCGATCGCGGCCGTAACAGTTTTTTAAAAGAAAAAAAATCTCGGTTAAACTTGATCGCTGCACTATCATCTCTACTTTCAATTACAGTTTGGTTTTTCTCTTTGTAAAATAATTGGGGTTAAAATACTTGGGTCATTTTCAAGGACATTTCTGACCGATTGACACACAAAAGGGCTGGGTCGTTTTTTGCCAAAACAGTAATTCTTTTGGCAAAAAACGTCCCAACCCTTTTGTTTTTAGCCATTTTGTTTTTAGCCATTTTCATTCAACGAAAATACTGATAGATTTCTGGGCACATTTTAGTCATGCCCACAGCAATGAGGAAGTACTCCTTCACTTTTCAACGCTTTTGAATTCTCCAAGATTTAAACTTCTGTCATTTTGAATGGATGTTCAATGAGCAAGACAATAAAGTTTAGAAGTTAAAGCGTTTACTCATCATTCTCAAAAACGAGTTAAGAATATTAATAATATAATATAAAGTATCATTTAAGTTTCTCAAAGAATAAGTCTGGGATAAGGTACTTAATCCATTTTCGCCAGCGGACAGATATGTGGAGCTCCGCCCTGTCCTCGTGGAGGCGATTGGTTTCGGCGAACTGTCGTGCAGGGCCCTGGTTAAGAGCATTGTCCGAAGTAAGACCTGTAGTATCTTTAATATTATAAGTAATTAATATATTATATTTATGTTTTTTGTACACTGACCGCTACAAAATCTCCTTTCATTTAGTCCATCCTAAGGTTGTCTGTCAGAAATTGCCCTGTGCGATAAGACCGCTCATTGTACACTTAATTTTTATATTTGTATATCCTGTCCACATTGAGGTGTATAATAAAGCTTATAGTAAAAAAATAAGACAGAATGGGATGCGGTTGCCTTCTGCGAAGTAGTAATGCAAGCGGATATGATAGCCGCAAATGTGAGAGATCGGACATCCGCAGGATAAACCTTGGTCATCATAGGGGCGTAGGGGCATATTTATCTAATTCATTTATTTTCTTTTTCAATGAAGCGTTTATTGATAAAAGACGACAACGTCCTGCTCTTTCTTCTGTATTATAGCAGTATCGTAGCCGAGAACTGTCTCTCAAAATACAGATAGCCTTAGTTTGAGAGGCAGGGTTCATTATCTGTATTGTTACAATTTTATTGATTACTAGCCTTCTGACAGCGATTTCGCCCGCGTGAAAGTAAGGTTCTTAATACAAAATTTAAACCCCCATTACATCCCTTTTGGACCTGAATTTTGAAAAACCTTTTCTTAGTGTTCGCCTACGTCAAAATAAGAAGCCTTGTGCAAAATCTCACGCTCCTAGTCTCGGTAGTTTTGGCTGTGCTTTGATTGTCAGTCAGTCAGTTTCCCCTTTTATATATATTGATTGATGATTGATAAACAGTTGCTAGATTCTCCAAGTTATGTATAATCTATTGTACTTAACATTTTTGTGCTAATAAATATTTA
This sequence comes from Mythimna loreyi, assembly GCA_029852875.1. Classification (NCBI taxonomy): domain Eukaryota; kingdom Metazoa; phylum Arthropoda; class Insecta; order Lepidoptera; family Noctuidae; genus Mythimna; species Mythimna loreyi. Next base: position 17,580,503 of record CM056780.1, on the reverse strand, counting down.
TTATTATTATTGATGGAATAATAATATGATGATCTAGCACTTGGCCTCGTTCTGTCGACATTTCCTAGTTCAAAAAGAGCTACGTACGCGTTACTACTACGTTGGCTACTAGGTTGCCACACTTCCATGTATTATTTTATTATTACCTGTATTTTTAACATGACTTCTACAAGACCTAAGGGTTTCGTCAAGCTGAAAGAAAAACTATCCATTTGGCTAAAGAATTCCCCTGCAACGAGTGCTATCGGCGAAAGATTCGTTCGTTTAACCAATCGTCGTTGAAGAGTGTTTTCGGTGAACCGTTACATCGGCGAAGGATACATTCGGACTACCAACCGTCGATAAATAATATTTTCGGCGAAACGTTTCATCGGCCAATTATTTTTTCGTTCAACTAACAGTCGGAGTAGAGTGTTATCGGAAAAGCGTCTTTCGGTGAGCGGTATTTCGGAATACCATACGTAGCTCGTTTAAAAAAGTGTTCGATAGAGTATGTTACAAATGCAACATTGTTGTATATAATTATCGTGGCAACATTCTAGTTCTGTCCGATGCGGTATATACATGGAAATTTTATGTACTTTGGTCATAAAAGCTTTTAAGTTTTTACATAAAATTTTTGTATGACTTAACGTAACCCAATTGTGGTATCATTTCGTTACAAATTAAAAACAATTATGAGAAACAATGTAACGTACACTTTAAAGGAATACTCGTATTTCAACGTTTTATGTTCGCTCAAAAAAGAGTATTCAAACGAAGCAGGTTTACTTTTTATTTTGTTTATGAATATTTATGTAGTTGACATGTCGTGTTTTTTTCGTTTTAAAACTAGAGAGTTAATTTATTAAGCCAGTATGGGTTTTTTTATTTAACTTAACTTACTTTATAATTACGAACATAATAATGTAGTAAATGGAACGTATTTTTTTTAATGATTTATGTGAGAGTTTAAAAGAAAAATATTAAACAAAAAGGGTTAATTTCGTACAATCTTAGCGGATTCCATAGAATAAAACCAGAAATGACTAGTCTGTCTCGCACGAAAAGGCCCCGATTCAAGGGTCAGGACCAAATTTTTGACGCGATGAAATGTGTCACACTGAAAAAATAAATGTAGGGCAACAATTCTATTGTGCCACATTTATTTTCCAGTGTGACACATTTTTTTGTGATTTCCGTTGTGCGATTACGTCAAAAATTTGGTCCTGACCCTCAAACCACCACTGCTCTCAAACATTTTAAAAGTAACAAGACAATTTGTTTTTAAGTTTGCGCAAATGTAAAATATTTATAACCGGTAATAATTTTGCGTAAACATTCGCCAAAAAGCTACAGAACTGTGACTGACTCATTTACAAATACTCAACTTTTAATTATTATTCCAGCCGTAATTAAAATTTCATAATTCAGAGTGTGGGCCTGAGGCAACGCGTGATGGAGGACTTAATTCAGTTTAATTTATGTTTAATAAAGCGTTAATATAGCTTCTGCTGTCGGCTCCACCTGTGTGAATGTAGAAATTTATCCTGAGGGAGAAAACTCTGAAGATAGATAGCATTATCATCATTATTTCAGCCGAAAGACGTCCACTGTTTCCATTCCTTCTTTGCCCTTTGCGCTAGGGTGAAGTCTTCCTTTCAGAAAGAGACCCTGGGCCCCGGTAGGCTTCGACCCTTTTGCAAAGTCCTTACGGTTTTGCTGATAACTCCTTTACACAAGTTGGTTGGTACGCAACCTCAGTGGGTAAGTCCAACTTACACTCTCCTAGTTTTTTATTTGTGTGTTATCGTGTGTTGTTTCTATAACCGATAGTGATTTTTTATTCATGCAACCCAAGTATGTACCGGAATGGTCTTTTGAGAGGTACCGGAGCTTGTTCTACGTGCTGATGGTGATCATCGGGGTGGTTTTAGAGAAGTAAATATCTCACACTCCCCGGACTTATCCCCAAGGTTTGGGCGCCTTTTGAAGGTTTCCTCTCGACAACAAAAAAAAAGTGCCAGTACCACTACTTACCTCATTTAGCAATAACGTGGAGATAATATAATATGCTTTGTTAATTCTAAGAAACTTAGACCAGTACTAAAATGACCATAGTACCAAATAAATCTATCTCCAATACTGTAATGTGGGCGATTAGAATTGATGGACTGTGGGATCAAAAGATGTCTTATCGACCATAGAGTACAGCGTCACCACTGCGGCTGATGCTCAAGGATTGCGATCTATTTTTCTAATACCTATTGTTTGTTATAGTAAGACATTTAAAAAAATCTTTTTTTTTACAAGACTACCGATTTTGACTTTTATCGGTGAGCGAGTCCGACTCGTACTTGCCTGTTTTTTTTTGCTTTTTGCCAATATTTTATTATCAATGTTATCTTTATACTTCATTTAAACTTTTTCACTGACCGTTCAACTGATTTTGACTTCTATTTCGTGATTATAAGTATTGTATTAAACTATTGACCCACAACGCCGGCGTTCGCACACCTATTGTCTTTATATTATATCTCTAATTACGGTACTCGAAAGGTTAAAAAAAAGTGTTTAGGTTAGGTTAATACATTTATTGCAGCCGTCATTTATCATGCCAGCGCGGTGCAATAAGAAAGAAAAAAAAAACATTGTACCTCAAAAATATAGTAGAAATAAATAAAAAATAGCGTTCAAATCTGTGCAACGTCTTAAAGACTTAGCATAAATATCGCAGCGCTGGTATTCTGTTAAGGCCCACTATACAAATGTGAGGTCACACTCACTGAGTTAAAATAAATTAGGTATCGAAACAAAAATTATAATAAACACAGGAAAGAATAAAAACAAAAGCTTGTGACACGTGGCGCCATTCTGTGTTCTATGGAACTTTCACAGTATCTGATACCGACAGATATTGCTCCAGATTGCGCAGCTAATTGCTTCTCTGTGTTCGGCGAATGTTGCTGGGGGCGATTAATTTCCCACAGAGCCACTTATGTCTGTATGACACTTCAATTCAGATAAATGCGAATTTCTTTTCGAAAAAGACTTCGCCTTAAAACCACCTGAAGTCGAAACAACGAGGCGACATTCTGACATCAATAACAATAATTTATTGGAAGGACGCTAAAAAGTGATATTATCCTTTCGTAAGCGCATGACAATCGCTTTTTGACGATCCTCATTTCGCTATAATGTCACTTTGCCCTTGTCTTTGATTCCGATTCTATTTTGTGTCGCCAATACGACAGGAATGCGATGCGTCAACGAAGAAGTAACTACAATACGACAAAATCCAAAAGTAATAGGCTTCTTTTTCAAAGTGATTGAATCTTCAGGGCTTGTCAAAGATTACACCTACCTATCAGCAGCAAAACCAATAGGGGTCCAGCAGGGCTAATGCCTGCTAGGACCGCGAGAACGTTTGTAAAAGTAATCGTGGCTCTATAAAGGATAATTGAACGAGCTCAGATATGTTTTAGTCAGTAAAAATCTGTTATTACCGTTTACTTTACCCAGAGTGGGAAGGATAGACTTAATAATTGTGGACTTAGTTGTGGTTCAGTTGAAAATCTCCGCGTCAAGCAACTGTCTATACCTAAATTGTCTATCGTTATGCTAAATCGAACCTATTCGGAGCAGCCATGAGACACATAGTTGTTGTTTTTATGTTTAATTTTAGTCTTAAATACTTTATGTGGTATTTCATTGCGTGTCAAATAATGTTTAGTTTCTTTCTTTCCAGAATTTTTACTGTAAAAAAATCTATTATAATATTTTCTACCAAAAATAGTGTGGAGCTGATTCCAAAATTTAATGGGACGACAGAAAGATGTTGATGATGAAGATTTTCTACCTAAATTGCATTATGTTCGGTATATTAATGTAAGTGCAAGTCGATATTGTGGCTTCTTAATGAGTCCGAGGATGCCCAGCTGCGAGGAGGGAATAATGTTTGTAAGGATCAGGTTTCCAATTTGTTGCTTAAGAGTACCTACAAGAGCTGATCGCGAGTTTGTTATGCACAAAAGCATATGATCCACTGCAGTAAACTGAATCAGAAAAATATGTGTTATTCTTCAGGAAAATGAAATAGCTAATTTAGGACCATTGAAAAGAGTCGTAAAATTGCCTCTAAAATACTTTTGTGGATTACAAATCGGACTAATACACGTACAATCATTCTTACAGTTCGTCGTTCATTTATTTTTTCTTGTTAACGGCGACTTTTTATAGTGGGGCGAAACGTTGATGTCTGTCTGTCCGTCTGTATGTCACAGCCAATTTTTTCTAAAACTATACGAACTATATAACTGATTTGGTAAGTAGATGTATTCTGTAAACCGCATTAAGATTTTCACAAAAAAATAGAAAAAAAAAAACAAAACATTTTGGGACTTCCCGATACTTGGAACTAAATCTCCAAAAATGTTTTTCATCAAACGTATATAGGGTATCTATGGAAGAATGATATTGTGGTTTCTAGTATCATTATTTTTTTAACTGAATAGTTTGTGCGAGAGATACTTCCAAAGTAGTAAAATGTGAGTTCCCTCCCCTCTAATTTCTAAAATAAGAGAATGATAAAACTAAAAAAAATATATGATGTACATACATTACCATGCAAACCTCCACCGAAAATTGGTTTGATCGAGATCTAGTAAGTTTGTTTTTATAAGTCACAGCTTTTGTTAGCGGCTTCGCCCGCGTACATAACATATAGCCTATGTCACTCAGGAGTAAAGCAACTTTCTATTGTTGCTAAAATTTTTCCAATCGGACCAGTAGTTCCAAAGATTACCCCCTACAAACAAAAAAATAAAAAAACAAACTTTACCTCTTTATTATATTAGTGTAGATAAATCGTAAACTGCAATTGGCACGGAATCCTCAGTGTGCGAGTCCAACTCGCACTTGCCCAGATTTTTTGCCAGAAATCTACAAGATACCTAATCGAAAAAATTCGAAGAAAAAAAACATGTTACGACCAAAGAAGCGCAGTAGCAATCAAAGACGCGAGTAAAACCCTGGAGTTCAGCTAATACTTACCATCATCATCATTTCAGAGGACAGACGTCTGCTGTTGAACATAGGCCTTCCTAAGTGTCGCCACAATGAACGGACCGCTACATCTCGCATCCATCGGATTCCTGCAGCTCTTGCCAGGTCATCGAACCGCCTTAAACCTTAAACCTTCCAACGTTACGTATTCAGAACCTTTCAACCCTTATCTGTTCTGTGAGCAATATGCCCCGCCCATTGCAACTTAGGTTTGGCAATTCTTGGTGCTAAGTCGGCATCCTAGGTTTTCCTGCATGAAGATATCCATCTTCATTTTTTATACAATCATACAAGGAAACTCCAAGCACAGCCCTTTCCATTGCCCTTTGGGTGACTTCAAGCCTTCAGCTGAACAGCTAGTATTTATATAAATTATTTTCTCAGTGAACTCATTATTCAACTTATTTAAATTCATATCGTGCGTTTAATTTTCTCCGCACGTTGGATACTCAACAAAATATACGAACTAATTAAATTACCTCGATATTTTACGCTGAAATAAAAACCATGTTTTTCGCTTATACTCGTATTACTTTAAAACAACACAATTATTGGGCAACCACGCCTGATATATCCGATGCAGCCAGCGAACAAAATGAAATGATGCGTTTAAAATTAAATTGTTAAACCGGTAATGCAAAATTTTGTTGGTTTACTCACATTTCAATATCATCTTTTAACTAGGGTTTTTTTTAATATCATGCGAGTTTCCACCGCGCGGCTCATTGCGTCAAAAACATGTTGCACCGACTCCAAGTAATATGGGATAAGGGTAGGATGATGATGATGATGATGATGATGGCTCATTGCGGAATTTGAAGACGACTTTAGTCAACAAAAGTCTGACACACTCTCTGAAAAAGCGGTAGAAATTGAAATATATTAAATGATTTCCCAACTCAAAAATTTACCCAGTCAACAACAAAAGGTGCTTTATACACGCGATGATTAGTGACGTGTAAACATGAGTTACCCTGGAGAGGTTCACAGATAATTAAAGATTAAACAGATTACTTGGCCCAATGAATACCTCGATACGATCCCGATAGCTCTTTGAGTGCAGGCAATCAAGTAATGGAACCGTAATGGTAATCACGCTGTGGTTTGTCTATTGTGGGCGAAATTAGTATAGGCTGTATTAAATGCGATTGTGTATGGTAACCAGGAATTATTATTTAGTAGTAGGTTATGTGACAAGAGGATAAAACAGTGTCTAATAGTCGCGGGTGGCATGTTGAATTTCAAAGAAAACAAACCGTTGTTTTGTTTACAAAGTTTTGATACCGAACGCAGTGAGGGGTTTCTATAATTCACTCCCGAGCACTAAACGGAAAGCTGAGTTAAGTAGGGAATTCAAGTCGACAAAGACAGCTTTATCCTTTTTCTTTATACTTTTTTGTGATCACACAAAATAGTTAATTAATTAATTAATTATCAAATTAAAAAAGAATATACTTACAGAATAAATTATTAATATAAATATCATTTACTTCTTAAGGTTAACTATCACTCGATATGTTTTGAGATTTGAAAATATCAAAAATTATTAAAAACACGCTGTGGTTTGTCTATTGTAGGCGAAATTGGTATGGGCTGTATTAATTGCGATTGTGTATGGTAAATAGGAATTACTATTTAGTGACTAGAGGATAAAGCAGTGTCTTATAGTCGCTGGTGGCATGTCGAATTCCAAACAAAACATGGGTTGCAAAGTTTTAATCCCGAGTGCAGTAAGGGGTTTCTATAATTAACTCCCGAGCACTAAACGGAAAGCTGTGTTAAGTAGAGAATTGAAATCAATCCCAAGACAAAGACAGCTTTATCTATCTTTATACTTTTTTGTGTGACAATTAAAAAAGATTATACAGAAACAAATTAAATATTACATACATTTAATATACGTATCATTTACTTGTTATGTTTAATTAATTAATTAATAATAATTTATTACGAAAATAAGGTTACAAGGTGTGAGTAATGCTAAAACATTTGGTTTTCATTAAAAATTAACATACAAAGTTTCCGAAAACTTCCAGCACTAGGCGATGCCTGTCCCGCAGGAAGCTTACAAGATTTCTTTGGAGTAACAAATTATAAGTGTGCTTAATTGTTTATCTATCACTTGATATAATTTTTAAAAATATAAAAAATAAACATTCCTAAATTTAACTACTTTAAAAAAATATGGAATTATAAATTTAATTTACCATCAACCATAGTCGAGCGCTGGAAAACATCTCTACAAGATGTAATAGATAGTAAGATGACCTAGATGCTTACTACAAAGGCTAGTTTGAAGTGGCTTGACAGACAAAGATTACGTAGAAAGACTTGTAGACAGCCTTTACCCAACTACGGCTGTAGAAGAAATAGCCGAGCGATTGTTAGTAAAATAAAATTGAATATAGTCGCATTAGTGTCTGCTAGCATAATGTATCTTTATCTCTGACATTGTCCTTTGAATCTTAGTAATATTATAAATGCGAAAGTTACGATGATGATGATGTTTGGATGTTTGTTACTCAATCACCCCAAAACGGCTGGACGGATCTGGATGAAATTTGGCACAGGCATAGGATACACTCCGGAATAGGACATAGGCTACTTTTTATCCCGGAAACCCCAACCCCAACCCCAATACCACGCGGGCGAAGCCGCGGGCAAAAGCTAGTAGTCGCATAAGTGTCTGCTGGCGTATTGTACCAACATGTCTGAAACTGGCCTTTGAATATTATTATAAAGGCAGGCGAAAGTTTATGAGTATATTTCTTACTTTATCACTCTTAATGGCTAAATGGTTTTCAATAGAACTTGGTACACGGGTAAACCATGTCTTGGAATAGCACGTAGGATCCTTTTTGTCCCGGACGTTCCTTTGGGAAAATTTTCAACTACCATGCAGGAAAAGCCCAATAAAAATATCCAACGTTGGCAAAATGTCAAGAGAGCCCGAACGACCGCCAGATCAAGCAACGCAAGTGGAAATGGATTGGCCACACGCTTCGAAGGGATCTCAATCACGTACCCAAGCAAGCGTTCCAGTGTAATCCCCGTCGAATTTTACGTTGCACTTTATTAGTTGTAGCGGCGAGCGACAGATTAGAATGACGTGGTGCGAGGTCCCGCGCACCTTAAGGAGTTGTCAGCATATATAGAAGCCGAATCCTACTGGGGCCCCGGTCTGAAAATTTTCTTAAGGAAGGTCCGACCCCGGTATGAGAGCTAAGAAGGAATGAGGGGGCTTGTTAAGTCAGTATGAGTCTGGCACTGTTTCCTGCCCCACCTAAGAGCGGGATTCGTCATTAAATGAGTTTTCCTACCATAAAAAAAAAAAACGTGGATCGGAGTGGACGCCCTCTGCTCCAGTTAGGGGACATAGGACTTTAAGTAAATAATGCAGGAAAAGCCGCAGGCTACACTTGATGTATTAATATTCTAAACTCCTATAATAGGCCTACGATAAGGCCTACTGTACACGGACGCGTAGATTCTTTGATGCGTATTGTTTATTATACGTTTGGTAGGTATATGCCTCCTTAGCTTACATGTAAAACCTTCTTCTACTCAACCAACATGGAGAGTTATTTTGATGGCTACAAAAAAATCCTGTCAAAAACGTGAAAAAAAGTGTGTCAAACACCTTTTCGTCTACACTACAAATAGGTCTAGCTGTAGCCCAAAACTTCAAAGTTTACACGTCAATAGTTGTTCTCAGTTCACCTCATTTGAATGAACGAACTTCGGGAGTGTTTGGACTTCAAATGTCAATGAATTCTGTTTGAGCGTTGAACTGATTTGATGTTAAATTAGCAATGGTAAACAATGATTCGAGAAGAATTGTGTTGGTTTGACCTTACAATAAATTATTTAATGGTTTTGTTTTTGAATGGTTAAGAAAGATAGAAGTATCTTTTGCATGAAAATCGACCAAATGTTAAGTTATTTTAGGCAATAAATAATCAAGCAGTGAACTTTCTCTTGAGCAATTATATTTTAAAGCAATAAAACTTTAAAAAGCGGGTCCCATCTGTTCTTGTATTACTTCGTTTTTGCAAAAATAGATTGGAGTTTTTTAACTAAAATTTTGTTTTGTATATGTGCTAAGGTTTTTTAATATAATAAAATAAATTTAAACTTGAGAGAGAGTTAGATTAATTCCAAACTACGAATAATAAACTAGAAAAGCTGAAAAACGACCTAAGATTTCTGGCAAACAGCGTCCGAGAGGAGCCAGGGACACAATGAATGACCTAATTAGTAACTGCATTTTATACTTATAACTTTAGTACACAGCAGTGTAATTATAGTGTGGGATGCCAAAGTAAAATTATCGAACTTCTTGTTTAGACTACTAAGCCCCAAGCGAGCGCCGGCACTCGAAAACCTATTGTTCTTTAATTGTGTCTGTAATTAAGGTAAACAAAAGGTTAAACTTTTGAATACTATAATTAGAGACATAATAGAAAGTCAACAGTTGCCCCCCTAGTCAAGTTACAGTCGTTTCATTTAGAGTTAACGCTTGTAGTTGGCCACGCTCCCAATTCCCTTGTTCTGACATCATCTCAACAAAGGAATTGGGGGCGTGGCCAAACCTAAGCACTCACGTCGCTTGGTTAGGGGGGCGGTGCAAACGCTTTTTTTTTTTTTTTTTTATGGTAGGTGAAAATCATCCAATGACGAAACCCGCTCTTGGGCGGAGCGGGAGACCAGTGCAAACGCTGGCGTTCGCTTGGGACTCAAGAGTTTAATGTAGGTCGAAAAGAAATTATAGCTTTATCTTCGATTTCTAATCTGAGCATTTGAAGTTGAATATTTCTCAAATTCTATTTTATGGCATAAAAGTATTTATACGCTATATTCTGACAGGTTTTAAAGATACCCGTATTCTGACAGGTTTTAAGTTTGAGACGTTCTTGACCCAGCTAGCATTTTTATTGAAAATGCACGACACGTCATTTTAATTTTCCTTATGTTAAAGATTAAGCGGATTTTTTATGCGTTTAACTTAAACCTCAAGTATTAGGTATCAACCATTTTTAGTGAAGAAAATCAAAATCCTTTAATTCTTATCACTATACAGTCCTCATTCCTTGGCACTTAATACAAACATGCATTACTTACAACCATAAATTACATTTCAAATCACTGACCATTTAGCTTATCTACCAAAATGAATCGTCCTACTTAACGCTAACATTATCTTGGCCAGTCGTCCTCAAACTTGTGCCAGCTAGAACCAGTGGCGTAGCTCTGCAACCAAAAGCCTTAGGGCAAAAAAACTAGGGACCCTTTTTTCTGTGTGAAATTATCATGGTTAGCGGAAAGTAGTGTCAGAATTTTGGTCTTCCTAGTTGTATCTACAATCAGCATTAGTTATAAGCAGATACGCTGTATGTTATGGCAGTTCGAGTGTGCCCTCCTGTAAAAGCATCTGCACCTCTTGAAGAAATGTCAGAATTTACTTCATTAGAATTAAATTCTGAAATGCTATTGCGTAACATACCTTCAAGGAAAGATACGTTACGCACTAACATCGCAATCAGGAAACTTGGGCTCGAAACTCACATTTTTACACTACCTGTAGTCACTGATAGGCGAGGACAGAGATTAGAGCCGAAATAAGCGTTAGTCACCGAATGTGTGTGATTGTAGCAATCAATTTGAAATCGTCACAATGGTCACAATTTTATTGCAGTGATCTACGCGTTAGAGACGATTCAATTATCTTCCGTTGTTTTGATTTCATTTAATTCATTAAACCCCAAGCGAGCACCGGCGCTCGAAAACCTATTGTTCTTTAATTGTGTCCGTAATTAAGATAGCCAAAAGGCTAAGATTTACTTACAAAAATGTGACGATCATGACCAAAGTCGTGATGCAACTTATTTTATTTAGATTTGAAATATGGGAGAATTTCTTGGTAGTTCAATAAGAAATTTTGGGGGCCCATCGTGCTTGGGGGCCCCGAGGTGCCTAGTTTTTCTGTGGCTACGCCAGTGGCTAGAACATTCCCAATACTATCACAGAGCGACTTATTTGTTAGTCATGTTCCACATGTTATTACTTGAGAAACTTTGAGTTCTAAGTCAGATAAGTAGGAGGGCACGTGTATTTGCATTCACCTTGTGAAGTTCTGATTTAAAATGGCGGATCAAGTTTGTTTTTGGAGAAGTTATGCTGTTCCTGATTGTAACATTTCTTACTCTTTGAAATTCTTGTTTTCAAAGACAAAATTTTAAAGGTATTTTCTTCAGTGCCGCGTAGAAAAGAGGTCAGTAACATGAAGACATTGCTAAACATTCATTTGTTGATATTCCGAGCAGTAGAGACCGATAAACGGAACCTCATGTGGTTTTCAAATTCAAACAGGCATTTTAATTTTCGTTATTTCATCATCATCATCTCATTTCAAGAAAGAAAGATGTCCACTCTTGGACGTAGGTCTTTCCCAAGTGTCGCCTTAACGACCGGTTGTGTTTGTTATTTATTTCATCACTACTGCAGGGCGGGGTTGACCCAAAATGTAACATTTGCCATTTATAAATTATTATTAATTAATAGGTAGGTAGCATGTAACAGTAGTGAATGGACCATAATCCACCACGCCGGCCCAGTGTGGATTGGTTGATGTCACATGTCTTCGAATTTTTGCTTTTAGGATATGCCGGTTCCCTCACGATGTTTTCATTCACCGTTTTGAGAACAGTGGTGATGAAATAAATTATACAAAGTACCTACTGCGTCTGGCTGGGTTTGAACCTGCGACCTATATAACACGTAAGTCGGGGCTTTTACCACTCGGTCACCACTGCTCTCAATGTCCTACACGTACTTTCACAATATCCTCACGTCCATAAAGCCTCAAGGCAGTTACTAAATGAATTATCGTTTAGTGAATGCCTTGCGGCTCAAAATACTACAAAGAAATTATGACTGTGTCCTGATGAATATCTACGTATATTTATATTATGAAGAGGAAATGTTCGTATTTTTATATTTTTGTGTGTGAATCATCGATATAAATATATTTTACTTAGTGATAGACAAGCACGTTCATGAATTACTCATAATACTGAAAACTTAGAACAAAAATTTGCTGCAGCGCTTGATTGGCATTATATCGTCTAACAAAACTATTAAAACTTACAGCGGTATATCAATATACATAAAAATCAATGCCACTTTTCGTTACAATTTTTTATAACTCAAGAACAGGCTCACCTACCCAAACCAAATTAGGCTTTGTTCGGACTATTCAGTTGTTTAGTTTATGTGTAGTTTACACAAAATTGGTCGAGCAGTTTTTCATTAATAACATTTTTCTGATGCCGGGAGCGAAGCCGCGGGCAAAAGCTAGAAGCTTATAGAGGATATGTCAAAACTGCACTAATGTCATCAAATCATCAATGTAAACCATTGACATTAGGAAATATATGTAAACCTGTATCTGCTGGCAGAACAAAGTCAAGCAAATAGAGTGTACGACACGCCTAATCTAGTGGGTAATACAGTACTATCGATAAAGTTAATAGACTCAATAACTACAGTAGTTGCTACGAAACTCGGCCTACTTGCAAAGGTCCGACAGCGAAATGCCACATATTTGCTTTGGATTCGCTGGCGCATGCGAAGAGACTAATTGGTGATCGAGTTTTGGTTAAGCCCAATTTACAAAGCCTTGAGCACAGGCGTAGGGTCGCCAGCCTTTCGGCATTTCACGGGACGCATTTTGGAGAATGTGCGCAGTAATGGCATGACTTGTTTCCGCCATTTCATTTCTAAAATCAAATAACCCAAACCCGTTGATGCGAAAGCGTTACACCGGGGCTCTGGGAATAAGGCAAGGAAGGTACGGGGTAGGTTCTTTAGTCAGTAAGAGTCTGACACTGTTTCCCACTCCGCCCAAGAGTGGGATTCGTCATTCGATGATTTTTACCTACCATAAAAAAAAAACCTATGGCGATTGTCCGCCTTTACGTTGTTGTAGCCTCTATGGTCCGGACTATAGCCGGGCTTCGTCGTTTATACCGCGTACTTCGTCGTTTACATCGAAGATCTTTTTTTATTTGTATGTTGGGAAAAATCATCGAATTGCGAATCCCGGTGTGATGCTCTGTAGTTACGCCACTGTATATTTATTATTATGATAAACCCATTTTTATGTACGGCTGATGTACATAGCGTACATGTATTGTTTGTTAATGTACCTACGCCTTTTAATTTAAAAGAAAAAAGTAAATTAATGTAGCATTGCCGCGATTAATTCTCACTAAAAACGCCACCTGTAATCAACATTTTGTGGACTCAATTGCTGCTTTTTCTCTCATCATCATCAGCCTAGCGTAAGTCCCGGTTGCTACCTTGGCTTTCACCTCGGTGCCCGGGGTCCGCTTTCCTGACTAGTCGTCTCCACTTCGCTCGGTCTTTTGCGTCCTCTGCCTTAAGCCCATTAGCACGCATATCGTCCCTTACGACGTCGATCCAACGCCTCTTAGGCCTACCTCGTTTTCCGGGTCCCGGCGGAGGCGGCATGGCGAGGCATCTGTTACCCACGTAGTCTGCCGGTTTTCGTAAAACGTGGCCATACCAGCGTAAGCGACCCTCCTGCAGTTTATCTGCTATGTCACGGACCTGAAGGCTGCCCCGGATGCGGGAGTTCTTAATGCGGTCTTTCCGCGAAACTCCAGACATCCAGCGCAGCATATTCATTTCCGTGACACGCAGGCTTTGCTTATGTCGCTCAAGTACAGGCCACGCTTCACTGCCATACAAAAGGACAGGCCTAATGATGGTCTTATAGACCTGTCCTTTGAGCCTAACCGGCATTTTGGGGTCACAGATAACCCCCGCCACCTCACGCCATTTCGCCCAGGCCGCCGAGATACGTGACTCGACGTCGCAATCGACGTCCCCGGACTCGTGGAGCACCGATCCCAAGTACCTGACCTGTTCCGTGCGCTCAACTGTGTCTTCGCCAATGCGAACAGGAGCAGCGTTAATTGTGTTACAGGCCAAGTACTCGGTCTTCGCCGCATTAATTTTCAGACCGCCGTTTTCCAGCGATTCCTTCCACGCTGCCACACGTCGAACCAAGCGCCCACTGTCCGAGTCCGTCAGCGCGATGTCGTCTGCATACATGAGCAGCCATGGCGGCTGCTCATGTAAGTCCCTGATGGTGGAGGACAGCACGTCCAGCACCACGCTGAACAGAAACGGACTAAGGACAGAGCCCTGCTTTTTCTCTAAAGTTATGTAATTTACGAACGCTGTGTATTATGTACTAGTGATAAGTATGAAAAAATATGTTAATTCTAAACTCAAAAATTATCCATTATAGTGCATTAAACGAATGTATTTTTATATCTAGCTACATATAAAATACATTCGTTTTCATTTCATTCGAATAAAATAATTTTATGTAGAAAAGGTAACATTACAAACAAAAAATATCACAAAAATAATTATAAATATAAAACAATAACAAAAGATTTCCTTTAAATGAATAAAAAAATATAATAACATAAAAATTTTAGTTTTTAGGTTTGTGTGCGGGCATTAACGGAAAGGTTTGCTTATTTTCCGTATTTAAATTTATTATTCTGTGAAAAAAAAATCATTAAGGTGCGATCAAAAAAAAAAAAAACGCTCAATGTTTTATAATCTATGCGTAAACTTTTTTTTCTCCCGCTCCGTAGACAGGAGATTGTTGTGACTAGCACACGCGTAAACTTAGTGTTCAACCGAATGGCGCGAAATCTCGCGCGGACGCCGGCGCGCGTTCCTTTGGGGATCAAAAGGCCGCCATGTTAGTGCGTCGCGCATGCGCAGACCGAACATCGCGAGTTGGCGCGTATTTGCCGCCATTACGGTTTTTAAAATTTTCTCCCGCGCGTAAATAGTTTGTTTTGAAGTGCAAAAGGTTTACAGTTTAGAAGTGTTACGAGTTATATATGAATGTGTAAACATTGTGTTATCGTAATATATTGTAGTTTTGATGAAAACATGTGCGAATTCGGTGTATTGTGATAAAGTGTCTAAAGTTGTGTGCACAACGTGAACAAAATGAAAATATATCACATCACTGCGAAGTCAGGTCAGTTTTATTTCATTACAATGCGATATTAGTAGATAGGAAAACTCATAAGGATTCCAGGAAGGTATAATTTATACTATGTTAATATTTATATAACGAAGAAATCTTCGTTTTTCTGAAGGTATACCCAAACCATGAAATTTCTTGTAAGATCGCCTGCCGAGAGCCGACTCGCAAAGCGATGTGCGAATAATGTTGTTCGCACATCAAATTATTAAAAGAAATTGTTGATTTAATAAATTGATGTGCTATTTATACAAAATTTTATGAATTGAATTCTTCCAATTTTAATGCTTGAAAACTCGTAAAAAATAAAGGATATAAAAAAATTATGGCAATAACAGTTTTTGACAGCTTTATTGCTGTCAAAAACTGTTGTTATTTTAAAGGTCTCTGCACACGGAGGGCGCGGGACCGAGCGGCGACGCGACGACGCCATACAGATCCGAGGTTACCGTCGCGTCGAGCGGGACGGCTCTGTGTGGCGTCGTCGTCCGTACTATCTAGTACATTACAACTGCTCAGCGTCGCGTCAGACACCTTAACTACAAATTACATTTATTTTTTTACGAGTTTTCAAACGCTAAAATTCGCAGAGCTTTACTTTTGACTCGCCAAGATCCGACGGCCGTACTGTACGAACTTTTAGCAAAATGACAATGGGATCATGTTGGAATGATGTATTTATAGCAAAAATCATCCCGCTCCTGATCGGAAAACAGCTTCAAACTTTTACTGACTAAACACCCCTATCCATTCCTTCTTTGCCCTTCACACTGGGATCAAGCCTTCCTTTCAGAAAGAGACCCTGGGCTCCAGTAGGCTTCGACCCTTTCGCAGATTCCCTACGATCTATACCTACTTTTTACTGTTATTTCCCTTGAACTTTGATTCTAAGGCTGTTCTCGTAACAGAAATCAATTTGCCATCGACTTGAACATTTCGTAATTACAGTGACTCATTTAGTATTGAAAACAATTTATTCCGTCGTTGATTCAACCTACATATTAAGCTTTTAATTAAACCGAGTCTATACCATGAATATTTAAATTTTGTTTCAATCACGAACTGTTTTCACAAGGGATTCCAACTTTTGGGTGTGATTGTGGGGTAGGACACCCTTTGTTTTACGTATAGTTGGAATTGATTTTAAAGGTTCTGATCTTTATGCATAGATTTGTTTATGTTCTATTTATATACACACATAAAGTAAAAGTTACGAAGAAGGAAACAGAAAAATAGGTAGGTTTTTTATGGTAGGTAAAAATCATCCAATGACAAATCCCGCTCTTTGGCGGAGCAGGAAATAGGGTCAGACTCTAACTGACTAAACAACCTACCCCATTCCTATGTTGCCAAATAGCGAGGCCAGAGCCTTCGTTTGAGACGTGAATCCTTGGCCCCCGTCAGCTTCGACCCTTCGGGTCCCTACGGGTTACTGACAACTCCATGAGGCCTGCAGGAACAGTGCGCGCCATCGACGACTGGACTTGGTTCGGACCGTTAACAGACGATTGGACGGCGAGTTACTCATTGCTCGCCATCCATATACCCGCGCCTACGATAGCTGGCTAATCTTTTCCAGCATACCTGCAAATGGATGGTTGGAAAAAATAGAGATGTAGACTTCGTGTTTAACTGTAATGGGAAAATTAAACTGTTCATTAATTTGTACTCTTGGTATTTATTTAAACTTCATGCATATTTTGTGTAATGAAAAATCAATAAATGACTTTGCTTGCTCATTAGTATATGTATTATTGTATTACCTAGTACCTATTATTGAATTTGCTAGTAGTCATCACAATAGTGGAACTCGGGCTTTTCTTCTTCGTAAATCAGGTGCAGGGACCTCCCAATCTTACAATGACCGGTGAGGACGCCGTGACGTCTTTCCAGTTTCTCTTGTAGGAGACTTTTCGTAATGATTATAGCTTGCCCAAAAATTGATACCATTTGTTTTAAATATATTTGTCAGTAATTGATTAATGGAATGTTTTATCGGATAAACGCTAATTAATTGAAATAGATTGAGCATTATTCATTCGTTAAATGTATATTGGATATTTAGTAGATTAATTTAAGTAGTCTATGTGTTTATTAATTGGGAGTTTTAGGGTGATCCCCAACCTCCTAGGCGTGGACTTTTGGACGACGAGCAATGGGTAGCTTCCCGTAGGACGATCGATAAGGACAGGTCCCGCCTAGTAAATGTATGAGTATACCTCAAAGAGATGTGAAATCGTGGGCGGCCAGCAGGGCCGATGCTTGTTAGGAGCACGGGGAATGTCTGAAAGAGATATAATATATAATAATATAATATTGGACAACCATCACACAACGCCGTCTAGTCTCAAGCTAAGCAGAGCTTGTGTTATGAGTACTAGACAACTGATAAACATACTTATACTAGCTTTTGCCCGCGGCTTCGCTCCCGGCAACAGATTATTCTACTTTACCCTACTCTACCCTACTCTACCCTACTCTACCCTACTCTACCCTACTCTACCCTACTCTACCCTACTCTACCCTACTCTACCCTACTCTACCCTACTCTACCCTACTCTACCCTACTCTACCCTACTCTACCCTACTCTACCCTACTCTACCCTACTCTACCCTACTCTACCCTACTCTACCCTACTCTACCCTACTCTACCCTACTCTACCCTACTCTACCCTACTCTACCCTACTCTACCCTACTCTACCCTACTCTACCCTACTCTACCCTACTCTACCCTACTCTACCCTACTCTACCCTACTCTACCCTACTCTACCCTACTCTACCCTACTCTACCCTACTCTACCCTACTCTACCCTACTCTACCCTACTCTACCCTACTCTACCCTACTCTACCCTACTCTACCCTACTCTACCCTACTCTACCCTACTCTACCCTACTCTACCCTACTCTACCCTACTCTACCCTACTCTACCCTACTCTACCCTACTCTAAAAAACTTCGTTTCGCCTATTTTTTTTTTTTTCGTTCTCACCGTTTAAACCTTCCCTGAACTATCACGAATATTTCAAGACCAAAATCAGCCAAATCGGTCCAGCCGTTCTTGAGTTATGGAATTACAACGAAAAGTGGCATTGATTTTTATGGGCGATTCTACGATAAGACGTCCCAGCTTCTTAGAGGAGGCGGCTAAGGAGAAAAGTTGGAGTTTTTTCATGAAACCTTTATATTATGGTTTTTAACCTCTTTATTTACCTTTTCACTTAAGGGCAAGTCACTTAATAATTTTTTTATTGCTTTTTCGAAGACCAGGGTAAATACATTGGGCAGGGGAGAGACATCTGGACCAGGGTAGATACTTATTTAACCAGGGGAGAGAATTTGGCACAAAAATATACTAAATAAAATCAACAAAGTGAGTAAAATCAACTTTTATTAAACATTGTTCTTAATATTTATAATTAAACTATCATATTGCAGCCCTTTTTTTCTAAAAACAAGAGCATTTAACTACAAATATTTTTTTTTATTGTTGATGGGATTTTTATTTTATGTTGGGCAAAAATTTTCCAGTGACGAATCCCGCTTTTGGGCGGAGCGGGAAACAGTGTCAGAATCTTACTGACTAATCACCCCACCCCCTTCCTCCTTTGCTTTTCGCACTGGGGCGGAGTCTTCCTTTCAGAAAGAGACCCTGGGCTTAGTCTGGACTGTTACTAGACAACCCGACGTCGAGCTACCCATGGCTCGCCGTCCGCAAGCCCGCGCCTACGGTGGCCGAAAGTCGGGATCGGAATCCCGGCGGCGCCTGGGGTGTGTGTGCCGTTGCCTTATGCGTTCGGCCTCCTCCTTAACTAGCAGTACTGCTTCGCATTAGGAGGCGACTGCCTCCCGTGCCTCCTCGCTCCGGACCATGGCCTCCATCAAGGCCCGGCGCAAGAGATTGCCGCCGCCGATCACTCCCATGAGGACACAGTCATTCTCCTCCCAAGCGGGGCACACCTCAACTGTATGCTCTATCGTGTCCTCCAGACGGAACGATAAAGTTTAAACAACTGTTTCGGGATTGCGAGGATTCCCAGCTTTTTTTGCAGCCAGTTGAACCTCTGCTTCGATATGTGGCCCAAAATTGAGAGTTGATGTCAACGTAACACAAAGAAGATGAAGATGGTCGGTCACCGGCACAGTTATTCTCCGGAAAGTGCAGAGTTGAATAGCAGCATTGAACCTGACCAAATTGGCATCACTCCATTCTGTAACTGCCTCTAAGGACGAGTTCAAGCGCTCAACCATAGTCTCGAAAAGACTGCATCTGTGGTTGTTCCCTTTCTTCTTTCTTTTCCATACCAGTTTCGCCATACAATGCTCTCTTGAAGTGATTCGTTCGACAGTTTTCATGAATTTTATAAATGTTTTTTCGTCTTTTTGCTTTAAAAGTTCATACATTTGTGGTTCATTTTTAATCTTTTAATATCGAAGCTTCTCTGCTTTAAGTTTCTTCTGTAACATTTTCTTAACATGTTAACTTCATAATCTGTAATAATGACAGTAATATAATAAAAATATATTTTTGTCATGACATTTTCATTTTCAAAAATAATTTAAGGTATTTAAAACTGTCTTTGATAGAAGTTAGTAAGTTTGTAATAACGTCATAAGAGGAATATTACCTCCCCTGTCAGGGACTCTCTCCCCTGGCAGTTATTTTGACAGGGGAAATACGGCAGGGGAGAGATGTTTTCATGACAAATTCAATTTTTTTAAGTCATGTAATTACTTTTTGGGTTAATTGTATATCTTATTTTAATTATTACTGTATTGTTTAATTAGGGTAGTAAGAGCAGATAAATTAAATTAATATTGTACGTTTTATGACTTACCAGTGGAGAGACACAATCACCTTGCGAAACCACCACACCACACAATCGCATCGCAATAACTACAAAAAAAAATCGCGTAAACGGTTTCCACTTGTAGTATTGCAAACTTCACGCCAATAAATATCCTTGAGCACTACTTCCAATATCCCATCCTTGAATTGATCTTTGTATTATCGGAATTGATTTTGCCAGGGTAGATACATAAAAAAAGCAGGACTAAAGATAATTCTAAAAATTATGTGAAATAAGCAAAATTATTCTATTTTTCATTTTATAATATCAAAGTATAAATACTTAAATTTCAATTAACACTTAATTTAGTTAAGCATCTGATACAAAAAACATATGTATTGTTTGAAAGTTTAATTGAAACCGGCAAAGGGACAGGCCAGGGTAGAGACGTTTTTAGACTTTGTAAGGAATTTCAGAAAAATGTGTTTTAATTAGGCTGTTGATTGTGACAGTATTTAATAAAGTACATTAAGTAGATGTCACACACTGTAAAAAATAACAACATATAGAATAAAAAAACTGTTTTGAACGGATTGCCGCACAAAGGACCTCTTATCGTAGAATCACCCTTATATATATATATAGATATAGATATAGATATAGATATAGATATAGATATAGATATAGATAGATAGATATGTCTAAATAAATACACATTATAGATAAATTACACCCAGACACAGAACAAATGATCGTGCTCATCACACAAACATTTGTCCTGGGTGGGAATCGAACCCACGACCTCCTGCATAGCAGTCAGGGTCACTAACTACTAGACTGACAGGCCAGTCAAAGATAATTTAGTCCTAAAATGATAAAGGCAACTGAAAGATGCAGGTGGATTTTATCAGTGAATATTTGACACGTTTTGTTTCACTCAAGAGCTTGTAAAAAGACTTACCTATCTAGTAAAATATTTTTCATGAAAAATAAAGTGACTTTTATAAAAAACTGTGCCTGCGAAAATTTCTTATAGGTACATCTATTTCCTATCAAAGGACGTCAAAATAAGGCCATAAAATAACAAAACCATAAACGAAAAAACTTTTTGTGACAAAGATAAAAAAAAATCTGTGCATCACTGTGAGGCCCGAACTGGCTAGAGTTAATAGGCTTTTAATATACTCGTGCGTTTCATGATCAACGATTGCAACACTGGTTACCATCATGTGGTATCAAAGTCAAGCAATAGTTTATACTAGCTTTTGCCCGCGGCTTCGCCCGCGTGGTATTGGGGTTGGGGTTTCAGGGATAAAAAGGCCTATGTCCTATTCCGAAGTGTATCCTATGCCTGTGCCAAATTTCATCCAGATCCGTCCAGCCGTTTTGGCGTGATTGAGTAACAAACATCCAAATATCCAAACATCCAAATATCCAAACATCGTAACTTTCGCATATATAATATTAGTAAGATGAATTAAAAAATAACTTGATATAAAATCATTCTACAGATACAGCTAGCTCTTATAAATTTACTTCAGAATATTTGACACGACGCTCGACATTACTGTTACAGATTTTTGGTTGTTAAGCTGCAGTCGACAGCCTTACTTTTTTATTTATTTATATTATAACTTCATGCAACACAAAGGTAAAAAACATTACCCTCCTTCTTTGGCAGTCGGGTAAAAAGGCGAGGCGAGGTTTAATTGTCATGTAAAGTTACAAAGATTTTTGCTTTTTGTGGATTTAAAAAAAAAAAATATAAATAATAATATTTTTTTAAAGTCTCGAATGTGTGGTTTTGACAACGAAAAAAGGTTCTTGGGTTTTTTTTTAAGTTAATAAATCATCCTTTTACATATCCTGCAAAGCAAGAAAGCGAGTCAGACATTTACTGACTAAACCACACCTATGTTTCTTTGCGTTCCAGGAAAGTCGTTCATCCGTGTTTTGAATAATCATTCTCTGTATTATGTTGTTTGCTTAGTACACGTTTATTCGCACATGTGTGAAGTATCTTCGCAACGGTGCAGCCGAAGTGAATTGAACCTAAAGTGAATCTAGTACGCCACCTGTCTCCAACAATTAAGTTGTAATTTCCCCTAATGACCCCTGACCCTGTATTTGTTCACCTGTGTTCACAAAACGATCGCGCTGCTAATTACGCTCTACGCTAAGTTATATTGCCATGTGTTGGTCCTTTGAAGCTGCAAATTAACTTCAACATCTATAATTTTTGGTATCTTTTTTGTTGCAAATTTAACTTAAAAAAAAACCTGTTTACTGTATGGAATAAAAGAGTGATCCCTGTGTTTCTTCTCAGGGTAGTCAGCTAGGAAACCATTAGGTGAGATCGCATTCAAGATCTAGTTTATATGAATAAAAAAAGACCGGCCTCATTTAGCTTAAACTAACGAAAAAAAAATTGTCTTGTGAAAGTGTTCTTTTAAAACCTGTTTACAAAATAATAGTACATTGTTATATGAGGGATGAAAGTTAGTTATTTAGTCCCGAGAAATTTCTTGGCGACCAAGCGAAAGCGAGGTCGCTAAATAGTTCGGGGGACTAAATAACTCTTTAATCCGAGGTAAACACTGTGTTTTTCATTACGAATACGAGGAAAATAAAAATAATAAAAACCTGAGTCGTCGTCAAAGGTTTTCGTATGTTTTTAGGTAGGTAGGTATATTTCTTTTGATTTAGGCGGTAAGCGGTTTTCTCCTCTTAAAAATCTTGCGTTAAATTTATAACTGAAGCTGATAAACTTATCGTGTTAATACAAATTTCTTATAACAGAGATTTAGCAAAATGTAAACAAAACTCTACACCTCGAAAAAAAAATCAAGAAAGACCGAATCGGCCACAGATTATAGAGAGACTTTACCCGCCATTTTTTTTTTCAGTGGTCGTCTGGCTATTCAGTCAATATTTTCATTTTATTATTGTAAAAATGGGTCAGGTCAACATTTTTCTCAAATATAATATTAGTTTTAATGAAATAGTTGAAAGTAAATTAAAATAAAGTCATTAAAAAAAAGTATTCTTAAATTATTTCTATCTCTATGTCATTTTAATTGTACTGGCAGTATAGAAATTCGGGTCACGGTTCATTTGAAATTTCAAAATAGAACTAGTTTTTTTTTTAAATATTTAGACAGCTGTCAGTTGAAAAGTAAAACTCCCTAGGGAGTAAAAGTACTTCTTCCAACCCTGTCCGCAGGCAACTTTACACATACTTTCAGAGTATGAGTAATGAAAAAACTATTTATCTTTTATGGAATTATATCAGAAGAAATTGTTCTCGAGCAGTTATATTCAAAGTAGAACATACAGCAAATATTGTGGGTGTACCGGGCAAGCAATAAACCGCTTCGCTCCGGCGGTACAGAGGTACTACCTACAACTACATGCATGTCATTTGAACTCAACGATCCTCGAGGGACCTGCAATAGCATCATGCATTTACGTGCAGGGTACTACTTTCCAACCATTTTTAACTTAAAATGTGAATTCTTGTATGCCTTTTTACATTTTTATGAAGTTTGTGGAAATGTTAATATCGAATAGTAGAGAGCTGTTGACCAGTGAGAGAGTAGAAAATCAAACAATTTTCGATTCCATGGAATACATATTTTTTATCTCGTAAATTAAAGTTATAAACTTGATTAGACAGTTTGTATAGACAGGCCGATTTTTTTTTTCTTTTCCGGAAAAAAAGTCTTGTGGAAAGTTGTTCATTGTCTTATACTAAGCAAGCCTTTCAATTTGTGAAGACTTGTCCCTTACACCTTATACAAAGTTAATACGACTGATGCTTTTGAGGAACCCAAAAAAACTTGAAAAAAAAAACCCGCTGCTCCATAGATTTATATTCACATAACTCGACAAAATTTATGGAGCAACGGGTTTGTTTATCATGATTTTTATATTGGTCTCATAGTAAAAGTTATATTGATGTATACAATGATCCTTTTTAAGGAAAGCCCATGTCGTATCAACTTTCTATAGTAGTCGTCAGGGCCACAGATAATTAAACCAACAAGCCAGTCAATTACTATCCTGAAATCTTGAAAAAACAAGTGTCCCTAACATTTTAACAGAAATGTAAGTAAACTGGATTCTAGAGCTAACTAAATACATCTTAATTCATTAAAAGAACTTGTAATTTAATTTGTAATTGACTGGGTTCCTAGAACGCGTGGGTCTTGATTGAGTTTCCTGAGAACAGCTGCCCTTTTGAATATTTAATTGATAAGAGAAGCGATCAATTGCCTCGTTTTCATTGTTTAATTTTATCGCAAAACTTCGCGTCAATTATTTGTTATCAAGAAAAGACATTGTCTTTTATTTATTTATCAAATTATGTTCTGTTACTCGCGGTACAAACAGACAGAAACAGATGTATCGAAGGAAATGAAAATTGTGAAAATATTTCTTATTTATAGCATAGAGCAATGACGGTCAAAGTACGGCTCGCGGGTTACCTCCGGCCCGCAAAAGCATTTAATCCAGCCCGTCAATGATAAATGATAAAATGATACTTATTTTGCAAGTAGGTTTAAAAACACTTTTACATGTCATTTTTTTTTTCGAACATAGATGAGTCCTGCGGTCTTAGCTGACTACCCTGAGAAGAAACATTAAATTCAGGCGTCAAAGTCTTTTATTCCATACAGTAAATACTGTCAAATCACAATCACATTTAAAAAAAAACATAAACACCATGCAAATTTGTCTGAGATGGTCTTTAGAAGAAAGAATATAGGTACAAATTTGAGTAGACCTGTCCA
Source organism: Mythimna loreyi (assembly GCA_029852875.1). Classification (NCBI taxonomy): domain Eukaryota; kingdom Metazoa; phylum Arthropoda; class Insecta; order Lepidoptera; family Noctuidae; genus Mythimna; species Mythimna loreyi. The sequence goes on along the minus strand of CM056780.1, from coordinate 17,555,777 downwards.
GTCCGTGCAAGCATTTGTCAGTATTCGCAAAGCTTAACAATGGTCCTTTGCCATGAATAGTATAGGTATGGCCAGCGATAATAATTTTTTGACGGTCCAGAAGTATAAAGTAAATTCTATTTAAGTTGCAGTCTATTAGATACATAGGTAATGGAGCTAACTAATTTCTTTACACACAACTGTGAAGTATGTGGCTGATCTAGCTAGATTAGCCGCGTATTTCATGATTGTGTTGCGCACACGCACACGCCTACCAAGGCAGGGCCTTCGCATAAAAATGGGAGAGGGAATGGGCCGTAATCCACAACGCGGGCGTAGTGGGGGTTGTTGATATCACATAGGTATCTTCAAAGTTTTGGTTCTAAGACATACCGGTTTTGAAAGCTGGGTTTGAACCCGCGACATACAATACAACTCGTAAGACACTGCTCTAGAAGAAGACCGCCACAATTTTGGTGTGCCCTAACTGTAGCTGTACTAGATTTGAAATGAGTTATAAAGACTTAGTGACTAGACATTTATATTACTTAACTTGAATCGTCTCAAGCTCACAACATTATTTTACATTATGATGTTCTAGATCACCCCAAACACGTAATTTATCTTAGTTACACTGAAATATCACGCTTACCTACACATTATGCTAAGGAAACAATCTTATACTCACATTCCCATTAACCGAGATGAATCTTCATAAATATTGATAACGTCGTTACGCAAAGTTTCGCGTTACAAACGCGAACGCGAACGTTAACGTTAAGAACTGTCAAATCACGTTTCCCTAAAAACAGCTTGACGTCAGTGCCATGGCCGGGTGATTAAAATGTAACTTTATATCAGAATGTCACTAGAGCTTGCAAACAAGAGCAACCGTCGCGCTAAGACTACTAACTAATTCACAGGCGATCGCGGATTGTAGCAAACCATTTAATATTAATATTTTCTCTCTGTCTATTAAACCACGCTCGGACAGCAAGCGGAGCGCCGCGCCGACGCTGACTCACTGCGCCAGATATTATAGGATAACTGGTTATTTATCACTACTTTTGTTAACCATATTCTTCATCCTTCATCGTTGGGTACCGAGGCGTATGCGCCGCCGTATTCTCGAAGTGGCGACTGATCGCTTCCCAAGATACGCAATTCCCGAAGGTTCTTTTTTCTTCGGCTTAGACAGTATTAAAGTATTGAAAACAAGTTATACTTTGTTGAATAGAAGTAAATTCATCATAACAACCATACTATATTTGTTGTGTTGGTAAATTGTTTACATAACGGCATAATAAACTTACTATGAGTGTTCAACGCTCGCCGCCGTCGTCGATACATACTTCGTCGTCGCTTCCAGACCTGGCGCTGCGAAAGCTTCCTAACATTGGTTCTGACATTCACTTAAACTCGCAGACCATACAAAACGATGACATGGAGGAGCCGATCAACGTAGCTAAAACTAGGAGAACCAAACGTAAATACAACGATTCCGCTGATTTCCAGGAAGCAATCTCCGATATAAAAACATTATTCCATAATTTCCAGGAAAAACAAAATTTAAAACTAGACCAATTAAGTACTGCTATGCATAACATTCAGGAACAATCACTGGAAATAAGGAAAACCATTCAATTTGTATCCGACAAATATGACGCATTCCTGGAAAGAATGGATGTCATGGAACAAGAAAATCGCTTCTACAAAAATAAGATCGAGAGTTTAGAATCGAAAATCGAACTACTTGAGCGTACTTCCAGGGCTTCTTCTGTTGAAATTAAAAACATTCCAAAAACAAATCATGAAAACAAAGACACCCTACGTACTATGGTGAAACAAATTGGCAATGTCGTTGATCAACCTATAAATGACTGTGATATTTATGACATCTATCGGCTAAAGACCAAAACCGAGGCTAATAACAATATTGTTGTCCAGTTCACCACCACATTTATGAAAAACAACATCATAAAGAAATGCCGATCGTTCAATAAAGACAATAGTTCAACTAAACTCAATACTGGGCATCTCAAAATATCTCCTACACAACCCATTTATATCGAAGAGTTTCTGACACCGGCAGCAAAGAGACTTCGTTACTTAGTGAAAACCTTCAAAGCCGACAACAATTACCACAGCTTCTGGACTGCATACGGCAAAGTTTTTATAAAGGAAAAAGAAGACTCCCGTCCTATACGTATAGACCGTGAAGAAGATCTTTTAAAATTATGTTCGAAGTGACTAGACGCACTTTTGTTAATAAGATCGCAATGGGGTTCGTTTTCCCTATTTGTCCATTTGTTTACTGTTTTCTTATATAATTTTTATGTCACACTTTACTTAAAAACACGCAACAAACAACAATATATACACTATAAACTAAATCACACATTACCTGCCGTATACATACACACACATACACATAGTACAATTACTTACATAACTCAACTCCTTAACACACGCATCGCCACACTATCACACCCACGACGAATGTTAATCAGTACGCATACCGCTATATATCCACATAAATCTACAAATAAATTAATTCATAGTAATGCAAATGTTACGAAAACTTTACGTCATGTTTATTATTATGAAAACAAATTCTCCTCCCTTATACAACGATCACTTTTGGCTACTTACGCAGTTAGCAGGTTTTGGCCACAACATACGTTTCTAATTACCAAACAACCTAGTGCCTCAAAAAGGAACCACCTCATAATCCATATAAGTTTAATATTTAGTCATTCTATTACCGATCATTGTGTAATAATTTCAACATATTATTATCTATCTGAAAAGATCCTTATAACTGTTATACTGTTTTTCGATGAACTATGCTTAAATAAATTAATCGCCTTAATATTTTTACGTTATTTATTTAGATTTTACGATTATTATGACAATAGTTACGTTTTACTTCTAATTACACCCACTTTTTTTATAATATATTGTGCCACTAGATATTTAAAACAGCCACATTCAATACTACAATAGATTTATTAACAGACGTTGACAATTTCGCTATTGCGAAATCGGCAACTGTCGACATAGACCAATGCAATAGTATCGTTAAGAAGCCTAATCATAGTCTTAAAATACTCCACCAAAACATTAGAAGCATAACACGCAATACTCCCGGCTTAATGACGTTACTAACAAGATCGCACGTTGAATGGGACATTATAGTCCTTACAGAATGTTGGTTATCATGCTCGCACTACATACCGGTGATTGATGGTTATAACTATTGTCAAACTAAGAATAATTTAACCCAAAATGAAGGTGTTGTGGTTTACATTAAGAAAAATCTAAAAGTTTCCGTCGATGAGCCTTCTATAACAGATTGTAATTGTCTTTCTATAAAAATTAATAATAACATTGTAGTTCTAGCGGCATACCGACCGGCCGGTTACAAACACATTCATAATTTTATTCCATCACTTGATTTATACTTACAGACATTGTCAAATTTTGCAAACATTATTTTGGTAGGCGACTTAAATGTGGACATTACCGAGAATAATGTGGACTCGAATTCCCTATCATACCTGAATCTTCTAGCCTCACACGGAATGCTGCCAGCGCACACCATCCCTACGCATGGCAAAACTTGCCTTGATCACGTGATTCTAAAAACAAGGCTGCCGGCATTCTGTTACGTAGCGGAAACTTCTATAACGGATCATGACGCAATTATTTTCATTTTAGAACTGACTAAATCTCCATTAGAAACGAGTAAAAAAATTAAACGCATAGACTACGACAAAATTGACCTAGACATGACGAATATTGACTTCTCTGATATTTATTCTTCAAACAATATTAACACGGCCGCCTCCCTATTTACTAACATAATAAATAAATTAATTGCTGAAAACACACATATTATCAAAACATCTAATCGCAAAAGAGTGAGTAAATCGTGGATCACACCTGGTCTCTTGCGATGTATGAGGAATAGAGACAATTTACATAAAAAAGCAAAAAAGTACCCTAACGACCATGACATTGTAACAACATATAAAAGATATAGGAATTTCTGTAACGAGTTACTGAAAAAAATAAGAAACCAACACGAAAAATCTGATATTCAAACTGCTGCTCAGACTAGCAATAAAAAATTATGGAGTGTCATACAGAGTATAACTCATACGACAAAAACAAAATATGAGGCCGTGCAACTTTTGGACAAACAAGATCCATCTTCTTCTATGGACGCGATTAATACCTTCTTCGCAAGCATTGGTAAAAACTTAGCAGACAAATGCTCTCCCAACAATAATGGTCCCTATTCGTCTGCACAACCATTGCCTAAATCTCACCCACACTCTCTTGCCTTACTTCCCACTGATCCTTCAGAAATTGAAAGCCTCATCCTTAGTCTAAAGAATGATTGTGCTGTCGGTCGTGATAACATCTCTACAACCTTTTTAAAAAGATATAGAAGCTTCTTGATTCCACCTATTACTTTCATCTGCAACCTTGCCTTTAGTTCTGGAAAATTCCCAAACGATTGGAAACTGGCCGAAGTACTTCCTATTTATAAGAGTGGTGACGGAGCCTGTGTCAATAACTATAGGCCAATCTCCATATTACCAACTTTATCAAAGTTATTAGAGAGGATTATGAACAGGCGACTTGTCGATTATTTAGAAAAACACCACCTGCTGTCATCAAGACAGTTCGGTTTCCGGGCTGGTCTTTCAACCAGTGACGCCATACACAATTTAACAGACTTTGTTTCGGGTAATCTAGACAAACACAAAAAGGTTGTCGTAATCTTCATGGACTTGGCCAAGGCTTTTGACACGGTCTCCGTTCCACTACTATTGACTAAGCTTGAACGCCTGGGGGTTAGGAATACTCAGCTTGAACTGTTTGCAGATTATCTGAATAACCGTTTCCAAAGGGTCCGTGTGGGTGAATGGACTAGCTGTGATCTTTCCATTGCGCACGGTGTGCCACAGGGCAGTATCCTCGGTCCGACGTTATTTTTAACATATATAAATGACCTCTGCGACCTGGCTATGCCCAATGGAAGGATTATTTCGTTCGCCGATGACACGGCGCTGCTGTTCCAGGGCGATACATGGCATGAGGCTTACAGTTGTGCTCAGCGGGGCTTTGATTTGGTCAAAGCATGGTTAGCCTCCAATAAATTAACACTAAACGTCGAAAAAACTAAATACATCTCATTCTCCATTAAAACCTCAACCCTTCCTAGTTACAATATAACGGCCCACTCATCTAACTGTTCTCATAGACATTCTTCTATTTGCTCCTGTCCCACCCTGCTTAAGACTGACGCAATTAAGTACCTGGGAGTTACTATAGACAGCTCGCTTAGCTTTCATCCTCACATTAATCTCCTTGTCACAAGAATTCGTAAACTAATCTTCGTATTTAAAAACCTTCGCCAAGTTGCTACTCCTAAAATTATAAAAATGGTATATTTCGCATTGTGCCAATCATTGATGTCATATTGTATTACCGTGTGGGGCGGAGCTTGTAAAACATACATGCTAAATCTTGAGCGTGCTCAGAGGGCAGTCTTAAAAGTTGGCCACTTCTTACCATACTTGCACCCAACTAAGGACTTATATGAGACTACTGGTGTCCTGACGGTTCGTCAATTATATATTCTGAATGCAACTCTGCGTAAACATTCCCAGCTGCAATATAATCCTACATTTTTTGAGCATAAACGTAAAAAACACAATGTATGCCCGACAGTGAAATTCCATACAAAATTTTCACGTCGACATTTTATTTTTCTCGGCAGTTACCTGTATAATAAACTAAATGAATTCCTGTCGATTTACCCGCTTACCAAAAAACGCTGCAAAAAAGCGGTATTTAATTGGTTAAAAACCCTTGATTACGAGAGCACTGAGCAAATATTGCTCATTCCATCTTAATTTCCAACAAATCCTACTCTATCTGCAATAGATCCAAATTACATGCACGCATACTCATAACTTTCACAAATTACCTTACTTATTATCATGACCCATTCGTCCCACCCAATGACACTCATTGACTTCATATGACACTCATTCTCCTCACATGACATTCATTCACCTCACATGACACTCATTCACCTCACAAGACACTCATTTACCTTACACATCACTCTCTCACCCCACATAACACTCATTCCCCTCCCATGTCACTCACTCCCAATTACCCATAATTCTAAGACAAGTACACGTACACTCACACTCTTGTCATGACTCGCACAACGCAACACACGAACACTTACCTCAATACATATAAATAAAACTATACTGCATGTTTATCATTAAAACTTTTTGCCATGATTTCTCTTACTAGTTCCAATATGTTTGCTTAACTGTACTTAAACATGTATAAAGTAAATACAGCACCTAAAAACTGCAATGGGGGCCTGGAGATCCGTAACACAGGGTTTCCCTAGCACGGACTCCAGTCTCTCGCAAAGGAACTTTATCTTGTACTTTTTGTTTAGTCCTAAGATGTTATTTATAAGCTAACCTTTGTGGAGAGAGAAATAAAATTTTATTATTATTATTATTATTATTATTTAAAAATTCACTAAGGGCACTATCACGAAATTGCTCTTTTGTACTTTCGAAGTTTAAACCGCTGACGATGGGAACTATAGTGTTAAGTTCAATAAAAGAGACAGTGAGAGAAGGCAAATACAAGAATAGATACCTTAGTTCGACATACTATTAAACCATAACAATATTAGGTATAATTATACAATTAAAATTCAAATTTAAATGTATCTAGTAAAATAATAAATTAGTCCTAATTGACAATGTTTATTTTTACAATTACGATTCCTGTTGAAGTAATGTTTGTTTTGGTATTTTATAATAATGCAATAATATGAAGGCTGTTAGGAGATTTTTTAAAGCTTTTTTATGGTTTTAAGTGCGTTATTTTTTTCTAAATGTCTCAGTCAATTCATCATCATCATCATTTCAGACGAAAGACGTCCACTGCTGGACATAGCCACAACGACCGGCGGACATTTATCTCACTCATTTAGTTCATAGAAAAGAATTCCGATTTTGGAGGACGCTATAAACTAGAGGACTTATTTGCTATGAATGTACTATTTCATTTGTTTATATAATTCAATTGATAAGGTCGTAATTTTTATATAAATATGTAGATAGCAATTGTTCAGTTAAAACCAAATCACGGTCAACTTGTAATAGCCCTCATAGTATTATTGTCAGTTTTAATCCGTAGTGCTTAACTGAATTTATTAATTTGTTCTTAGCTCCGTTCTGTCTGCTCGGAGGGAAGTGGAAATTGTATTTCTTAATCTTTCTTTATTCTTTTTTAATTATTTTCGTTGTGCCAAGACAGTTGTATCGCATCTCTAGTTCTTCGAGATTCATTGTCCCGCCGCGTTTTTGGTGGTCATAAGTTTTGCTCCAGACTTGCTTTCTTTCATTGGTTTCAATTCAAATACAATATTTTTATTGTTGGTTTCATCATGGTGTTAATAGAGCCTGTTTAGCCGCAGTTAAAGAAAAATTGCTTTTTTTTTAAATTGCTATATACTAGTGCTTGACTGTGATCCCACCTGATGATAAGCAGTGATGCAATCGTTGATTGGCGCACTAGTTTATTTAGAGCCTATTCACTCCAGCCTTGAATACACCTATTTAGAGCATTACCCCTCCTATAATTATTGATACTTTTAATTTCAAAAATGGAAATAAGGCATAAAGCTGTCTTGATTTTTTTTAATTTTCTAGGAGATAGTTGTTTGATTTTTTTTTAGTAAATACGTTGAGTAAGTATAACCTTTTTAATATGAAAAAGGTCAACGTATTTTTCATTGAAAATATATCTGGCGCCTACCATCTTACTAATATTATAAATGCGAAAGTTACGATGTTTTTATGTTTGTCAATCACGCCAAAAAGGCTGGACGGATCTGAATGAAATTTGGCACAGGCATAGGATACACTCCGGAATAGCACATAGTTTACTTTTTATCCTGGAAACCCCAATCCCAACCCCAATACCACGCGGGCGAAGCCTCGGGCAAAAGCTAGTAGATGTAAAAGTATCGTTTAAATAAAAAAATGTAGCTGTCGAGAACCGCCTGATCTCAGTCCAGTCTTATTAGATCATTGTTCTTTTATTAATATCACTCAATGAAAGAGTAGGAAGTAAGTAATAAAGGCAGGGGTCAGCTAATCTCATAAGCCGATTATCCATATCTGCACGCCAAAATTAGATACTCAATGCAAGATAATTATTATTATGATCATGACGACAATCTGTTTTTATGACTTATTTATTTATTACAGACAATTACCATTATAGTAAACAATTAATAGTATGCCTACTATGTATTATATTTCATGTCCATTAAATACCAATGAGCAGTAGTGGTCACTCTTAAAACGGTGAAGAAAAACGTTGTGAAGAAACCGGCATGTCTTAGAACCAAAAATTCGACATGTGACATCCACTAATGTGCACGGGGTCCGAATTGTAGACTAAGGCCCATTCTATCTCCTAGAGAAGAGGCCTGAGTCCTATTAGTGGGAACAATATAAGACTGATGCTATGCTAGACTATGCCGTTAAATACTATTACTATATACATATAATACTAATAACATAAATACAGTACAATACAATAATAATATAATAATAATAATAATAAATTAATTTATTTCCTTCCACAAACGTACAGAGAAATTACAACAGACAGTTTACATAAAATTGATTTGTGGAAGACTGGTGCCTGAACTAAGTTTTTATACAAAACCTGTGTTTCAGGTCACCAGGCCCCCTAAATCATAGTTTGTGATTTGCGTTAAAATATATAACATTCATAATAATAATTTAATTACATTATTCAATTGAGTACGTCATTAATAATAACTTGATTACATTATTTAATTCCTAATCACATAAGTTAATTGCATTACTTAATTACATCAATCGATTTCATTATAATAGAAGAAAAAATTATAATTAAAAACTTAAATAATAATTTAATAAAATTACATGCAGAATTTTGTTAGGGAGAATGTATGTGAAAGTGTAAATGTGGAGTGAGTGTGTGTGAATGTGGGGATAACTGTGTATTTTCCAAAGGGGATGTTTTGTTAATATGTAGTTTTAAAAATATCTTCAATTTGGGTATAATCTAAATTAATAAGCCAGTCTGTTATTTTTCTTTTAAATGTAGTTTTGTTAAGGGAAACACAATTACGTTTACGTGTGATATGTGGGCAGAGTCTTCTGGGCACATTTCCTGAAGACAGCGATATGGAGGAGTACTTTGACGCCTAAGTCTATTTTATGTTTTATATGTAGGTACATAGTTAGGTTTATTATAAAATTATTTATAGTTTATTATAATTAAAAGAATATTATGTCTATAAATAAACTATAATCTGGTCTGATTGAAAACTAAGTAACACTACTAAGTAACGCTATAACATTCTATGTGAATGTGCGTGTGATACGAGAACTTTTCCAAACTTATGATTTGCAGCCATTAATGAAACGGAGTGTCAAAGAATTTATGACAGGATTTTTTCGAATGAAGTTTAAATATTTGTTTGAATTATTCACAATTTTTTTCCCAGTGCAGTGGGATATGGACTCGGTGGGAAATGAAGCACAATATAATGTAATGTGTCCCTGGAGTTTCTTGCACATTCCACTCTATAGAGATCTATGTTTCGAAATGTGCTATGATTGACTTCTTAACAATACAAAAGTGCCTGTAAATGGTTTATTTGAAATAAGTGTTTTGCATGTAATTGATTTGCATTTAATAATATTTTTTTTCTTTTATAAATTCAATTTTGATATGTTTCATTGTTCACACCACGATATTATAATTGAAAGTTGTCATTACTCAGGTCCCCAAGATACAGGTCCTACCTAGTTTGGGGATCATCATCCAAAAATGTATAATAAATATAAAATAGTTACAAGTGATACTTTAGATTATGCATTAGTTTTAAGATATTATGTTTTTATTGTAACGATGAACAATAAACATTTACTTTACTTTATGTTTTTTTGTTTATCTTAAAACTCCAAAACGTGGATCCGGAATTAGGTTTTTTTTTTTATTTCATATTTAATAAACTAATTTATGACTGCGATTCCACCTGATGGTAAGCAGTGATGCATTTGTAGATGGTGAGACGTATAAATGACGCCAGAACAAATGAATATCGGAGCGTGGCCAACTCAAAGAGTTCGACTTTAATTAAACGATCTTAACCTAGGTAGGCGGACTGAAATTCCTTAAAATATAATAGAAACATTTTTGTTCGGAACAGACTCAATACAAAGTTTACAAACGCAAAGCAAAGAAGAATAAAAGTACAGAATGCGCCGAGCGTGCCCGCACCGAAAGGAAAAATCGCTTCAGCTCCATCCTAACTCGCGGGTGAAAAAAGCAAGGAGTGGCGGCCATATTTGAGCAGCGCTAATTGAGGCTCGCAGCCGCCGAGCAAACATCACGACAACGGGACCATGGGACAGACCCGGCTAATTTTAGTAAAAGCGACCACAGACCACGGCACGCCTTAGTGGGCACTGATATAGGTAGCATTGTTAAAAGTGTACGGTTCACTGTGTCAGAGTTGTTTGTTGGTTTCATTTGTATTTTTTCTTTTTGTACTTTTATTTTTAGTTTACTCTATCATTTGAAACTTACGTTTTTATTATTGACAGGCTAGCGTTTGACCTTTATCTCACCTGATGGTAAGCGATGATGCAGTCGATGATGGATTAAGTGTAGGTAGAACACTTGACTTGAAATATTAATACACCGGGTCTGTCGAAACGTTTATAATTTTGAAATTTATTAAATGGACAACATTCGGACCGACGTTGAATTTTCCTAGAATAAATTTCGTTGACTGTCTGTGATAATTTTAACATAAGTACATTGTACGAACAATAATGTTATTAGCAAGTGGCTTCTTTAGTCGCGCTGTGGCGTTCCTAGCTCTGTGACCGCCTAACACGTACTGAGATAAGAGCTTTTAAAGTCATTTGAGTAATATTAAGAGAGGACCATTGAATTAAAAATCTTAGTCAGAAGCCTATTTTATTTTGTAAAGTTAACCGTAAACAGTTATGTTTTAAAATTATTGAGACTCTTCAAAACCAAGATATTGTCTTATTTTGTAATTATTTCAGTGCAATCTATATTATCAAATAGGTACATGATGTAAAAATAAATCTGACATAAGAAATAACCCATAGCTTCAAATCACTGACGTTGATTTGGTATTACTCATATTGACATCCACATTTTTAAAGTAGAAGACCCCTTGCCAAAGAGGCACGACTAGTGGCAACAAATTGCAAAAAAAACCACATTGACTGTCTGTGACGACTTCGACTACTAAATTTGTTATGCATCATTTATGCCCATAAATAATAATTTTCCACAAATATCATACAATGTCGTCTAGTCCCAAGTTAAGCAGAGTTTGTCTTGTGGGTACTAGACAACTGATAAACATACTTATATATTTTTAAAAACATCTAGACTTTTTCTGTTTTTCTTCATCATCTATGTTTCTACACGCAGACGCAGAACAAGTAATCGTGTTCATCATACAAAGATATATCTTGGATGGGAATCGAACCCACGACCTTCGGTATAGCAGTTAGAGTCATTAATCAATAGTATTAGTTATGCAATGACGTAGTTATGCAATGAAGTAGATTAGTTACGAATGTAGTCGAATCGCGGCTGTTGTGGTGTTCCTAGCTCTGTGACCGCCTAACACGTACTGAGATAAGAGCTTTCAAAGTCATTTGGGTAATGTCAAAAGAGGGCCATTGAATTCAAAAGGTCGCTCAAAAGCCCATCACATTTTATTTTGTGAATTTAACCGTAAGTGGCGTTTAATTAAAGTTAAACAGATGCTAACGGCCAGTTAGTGTGAAAGTAATTGCAAAAACATTTTTGGGTTGTGGGGAATATAAATTTATATAATGTAAAAGCGAAATACCATTCACTGATTGATCACGATATTTCAGAAACTATAACCAAAAAACTTAAAAATTGATAGGACCTACCTACCAATTTTTAAGTTTTTTTTTCCTTTTAGAGTGTAGGCATCCGCTAAGAAAGGATTTTATGACCCTAAGGGGATGAAATGGGGGTTGGAAGTTTCAATGGGGAAACCGACATTCACGCGGCCTAAGTCGCTGACAGAAGTTAGTGTGTTATATAAACATTTATAATACGCGATATACAAATTGAACCTAAATGACGATCGACGTTTAAAGCGCAGTAAAAGATTTTTTGGGTTTAAGTTAAGGTGGGGGCTAAGCAAAACCATAGCAAAGGTTTCAAATTATTTGCCGCGTACTACACTCATGTTCTTTTTTTTTAACCAATTTCAACTAAGCCATTGTTTCTTGAACCGTGTGGGATATTACAGTCTAACAAATCCAATTATTAAACTTGATTGAGACTGGTAAATGAAGGATTGAATTAGGTAAAACTTGAAACTTAATGATACCAAAAAAGGCATACTTAGACAATAGGTACCAAGGAACTTGAAAGCCGACCATTAGTCTTAGCTGGACAGATGGGCCGTAATGATGGGTAATTAAAAGAACGTAGGTGTAATTTTAGTCAGTAAAAGTTTAAAACGTAGTCCCATTGTTCCGCCCTAGAGCGAAAGAAGTGAAAACATGATTTTAAGAAGTTACATCAACGAGCCCAAGCGAATACCGGCATTCGAACACTTATTGTCTTTCCTTTCTGTTATGTCTGCAATTACGTGCGTGACTCAAAAGATTAAAGAAAATCCCTGGCAACTAAAACCTACACTATTCTATTTTATTCATATAATAATCTATTCGTACAAAAGTCGTACCAATCCGTTTCAAAAGCAATATTACAAACCAACACAAAAAGACAAACAGACTGTACTTATTTTTCTTTCATTTTCTTTCGTCATAATCTGACGTATTTGGCTAAAGAATTATTATTAGACATGACGTACGTCACTATTACTCTCTGGAGGTATCATGTTATATTATTTTTTGTCGTAAAGTAAATAAATTGTTTTGCTTCTGTATATCCTATCGCACAAAAACGGTAAAAGTTAAGTTTTTATGTATCAAAGCATCGCCAAACTTAAGTGGCAGTGGACAGGGCACATTGTTCGCAGATCGGATGGCCGTTGGGGTCAAAAGGTTCTGGAGTGGCGACCGCGTACCGGAAGACGCAGTGTTGAAAGGCATCCAACAAGACGTACCGATGACCTAGCAAGAGTTGCGGGTATCCGATGGATGTGGGATGCAAAGGTCCGTTCATTATGGTGACGATTGGAGGAGGCCTATGTCTCGCAGTGGACGTCTTTCGGCTAAAATGATGATGATGATGTTTGAGACAGTGAGAAGACGTCAGTGTCAAGCAATACCGCATTTTTTTTAAGCTGGCCTTGCTCGCGGCTTGAAACTGAATTTGTCTTACTATCTAGTCGATCAGAATCGCGGTATGAATTCGTACGTCGATCACCAAAACACTATTAACGCTTGAGTTGAAAGGAGGTTGTAATCAGGAAAAACAGGTTTTGGCAAAGAATTCCATTCTTTACCTTTTTTATGGGTTGCAAAATTATAGAATGACGAATCCCGCCTTTGAGTGAAGCGGGAGACAGTGACAGACTTCTACTGACTAAACAAACCACCATTCCTTCTTGCTTCAGTTCTAGGGCTCTGCTCTGGCCACAGAAGGCTTCCACCTTGCTGGTTCCTTACAGTTGCTGAAAATTACTACTGACCAGTGCCATCGACGACTTGGGCTCGGTCCGGACGGTTACTGGATGGACGGACAGCGAGCTATCCATTGCTCGCCGTCCGCAAGCCTACAGTGGCCGGAAATCGGGATCGGAAACAAATAGTAGGATGTACAATTCTACATATACATGTATCACATTTGTAAGTCTGGATAAAAATGAAGATTGACGAGCCAAAATAATGGGATAAAGCGAAGTAAAGAGAGAATAAGAGCACCTCCCCTGAGATGTCTTTCGATTTTCACGAGGGAAATTTTGCACTCGTATATCGTAGGTTGAAAATAAAAATGTGTAAACAATGTAAAAGATAATCTTGGAAGGGTAAACAAAAACAAGTTTTCAATGAAAATGTATTTTTCGTAACAAGCGCGGTATATACCTACTATATATAATTAATACTCAGCAAATCCATTCCTTATTAACGAGTTTCTATGGGGATCTTCTAGCTCCTTTACCAGATCCTGTTTACTTGTCAAGACGAATCATACGAGCCCAAACTCGACGGAGTTATGCCGTTTTATTTAGAAGTTCCTATGACCACCTTCCAATTCCAACATCAGACCCTGACTACCATATAGGATCAAAGTACTCGTCAATACAAATCAAACGAGACCAATCTCGAAGAGTTTGTATTGTTTTGTTACCAAGTTTCTATGGCCACCTTCCCCATCCACCAGCTCCATGTCATCACAATATTGAATTGTCATGCGATTTACACATGCATGCAAATTTCAGCTCAATCGGTAACCGGGAAGTGGATCCAATTTCATTTACAAAATTTGATCACAAACATCGGTTAGTAGAACGGGGTAGGGTGTTTAGTCAGTAAGGATCTGACACTATTTCCCGCTACGCCCAAGAGTGGGATTAGTCATTGGATGAGTTTTGCCCACCATAAAAAAAACATCGCCCAGGTGAAGAGATCCTGTACGAGTGATATAGCCCATGTGGCTACTAACTAGCGGTTTTAATAAAATCCGTATTTCAGTTAGGTTTTGGTTCCAGAGATGGCGCTAGTAGTTTAGAGTGTTGATTATTTGTTCCGTGAGTGTAAAGGTGCTCCCATATTTTCGTTAGAAAATATTTGTAAACATTTTCTAACATAAAAAACGTTTTACTAAAAAATGTTGTCAATTGTTACATTTTAGGAACTACTACATGTTATAAGTGCCCCTACTTTATTAGAAAATGTTTACTAACACTTTATAACATATATAATAGATAACTAACCGGCCACTGACTTGAGTATATGGTTTTAATTTCAACTCGGCACCTACACGCGTTCTTGATATAAAGGGTTTTGACAGAAAAACAACAAAGTGATCCATAAGGGTATCCTTTCCTTTTGAAGTACTGAACCCTAAGGATATATAAAATACATATCGCGTCGTGTGGTGGCATGTCCAAGTGTGTAATCGCCCGAAGATATATTATGTTGAGGCAGATTTTAAGAATTCTTTCGTTTAATAAAAGTTACTAGCGTTTACCTATGACTTCGTTCGCGTAAATGTCGTTTAAAAAAGACGCATAGTCAACAACGGAATCAGATAAAAAAAACCTTTTTTCCTTCGGATTCAAGCGTGTTTTTAAAACCATTTCATTCAATTGTTTAACTGTGAAAGCGTATCCAACTGAAAGAGTTGCTTTCACATGTAATAATAGGTTACTAACTGCTGCCAGCGGTATTCACCCGCGTGAATTAGGTTTCTCCGTATAAACTTTTGACCCTCGTTTCATCCCCTTAGAGAGTGAATTTTAGGAAATCATTTTTTAGTGCTCTCTTACGCCATAAAAGGAAGACTTAGGTAAAATTTCACGCGATATGTCACTCAGTCAGTATCTCCTTTTATATATACAGATTAACTGCTACCAGCGGCTTCATCCGAGTGGTTTCTATCCGACCGATTCCGATCCCGATTTATAGGCGCGGGCTTGCGGACGGTAAGCAATGGTTAGTTCACCGACACGACATATCGGCGCGAGAGATCGCCGCCGCTGATAGCTCCCACGCAGACACGGCGGTGCTCTTCCCAGGCGGGCAGCAGTTTTGGCTGTGCGTTGATATGTCGGTTTCTTATTTTATGTATAGATTTTGTGTTCTATAAAGTTCAAGGTAAATTGTGGGTCGTATATTTGTAACTTGTCGACCGCAGGGAATCTGTTCATAAAGATGTTGTAAATTGTGCGGTAGTAAATGTCATTTGCTTTTAATAAACAAGTTTTATGCGAGGCCCAGATTGAAGACACGTTTTATAACCATTTATATAATAATGGTATAAACAGGGTACCTATATAAATATTAAGGCACAAATACAGACGCGCCCGACCGCGCGAGGGATCCCGATCCCGATTTCTAGCTACCGTAGGCACGGGTTTCCAGAGGATGAGCACTATGTAGCTCGCCGTCCGGTCATGGCAGTATTACTCGTAAACCCGCTCTTATTGCTTTACGTTAGATATTTGTCACTGTAGCACTCGACTCCATAGTACTAAATTCCACCTTGGTCACAATGACAAATTTCTACTTGTGTGTTTTCTACTTGTATCCTTTGCGCAAGTAATTCGCGCTAATTGCGGGTTTTGTAGCCAGAGTCACAGATTACTAAATAGTTACTACGTAGCCAGAGTGTTCACTGAGCTAGCGTAGCGCGTAGCAGCCTACAACGTACGCCGTAGCATAGTCTGCTACGAGTACGAGCGGTGTAGCTCGCATTGTGCTACGAAGGGGCTTACCATACCTTTTATAACGTTTAGGGTCCGTTCACACAGACCGGCTCGGAGAGCATCGGCGCGCATTTTTCTTTTCACACAGACCGGATCGTATGCGCTTGGAGTTGGTTGGAGCGGAGCCGCCAACTATTTCACATAGACCGGCTGGAAGCGACCTGAAAGCGGATGCGCTCGGAGCTGGTTGGATGCGCTCGCAGCCGGTCGGTATCGCACGCAGCCGGTCGGATACGCTCGCAGCCCGTCGGATGCGCTCGCAGCCGGTCGGATGCGCTCGGAAGCGGTCGGATGCACTTGAAGCCGGTCGGTTGCGCTCGGAGCCGGCTTTCGCTTGGTCGTTGAAAGGATTGTGCTATCAAAATGGCGGTCGGCGTGGAGAAGCGCGGACGCAATTGGAACCGATCGGCTGCGCGAGCGAGAAAGAGCACGCAATCGGAGCCGATCGGCTGCGCGAGCGAGAAAGAGCACGCAATCGGAGCCGATCAGCTGCGCGAGCGAGAAAGAGCACGCAATCGGAACCGATCGGCTGTGCGAGCGTTAAAGAGCATGCAATCGGAGCCAAACGGCTGCACTATCGAGAAAAATTACGCGATCGGAGCCGGTAAGCTCCTCTTATTATTTCACACCAAGCGCCTTCAAGCATTCTTAATCACAAAAGCAGTGCACATGCAAAAATAAACCTTAATACAAATACTAAAAACTCTGTTTTCAACGTGATAAGAATCTGCTCTCCTCTCCGAGCCGGTCTGTGTGAATGGACCCTTAGAGCGCCTTTAAATTAGTACAGCCGCACGTATTTATTTATATGAAAAAACAAAACAGCGCGACAGACGCGCTGCTGCCGCACGGCACGTTGCGGCTAATTTGAAGGGGCCTAAGACTAATAAACATTATCCTCACAATTTCCCATATTTATTTCTTTGATAGTTTGCATTGATGGTACAACAGTCTTGATGTTAAGCGATGATATAGCGTGTCGCTCAGTGAACGTATGACGCAGCAATTCCAAGGAGAAAGAACGTCTAAGGCAGTGTCATTACTCAAAAAGTTTTTTTTTTATTTCAAAGTTTCATCCTCATAACGTAAAATTAACAGTTTTTTATTCTGATATTAACGAAAGGCGACAATCATCATCATCGTTTCTGCCGAAAGACATTCACTGTTAAACATGTCTTTCTAAATGTCCTCTGCATCTCGCGTTCCTTGGAACCCCACAACCTACACCAGGTGATCAGTATACTGATCACCTGGTGTAGGTTGCGGGGTGTGGCCTCCCATAAAGACTACACTAACAACACACACACAAAACAACACACACAACAACACACACACGAAACACTTTGTGCGAGGCCAGGCTTTCAGGTCTAGAACATTTCAGTTTCATTGACCATCTGTTCTGCAAACAATGTGGTCTGCTCACTTTACAAAGTTTGGTGCATATACATCGGAAATTTGTCTGTAACCTTGGTTATTCTTCAGATATATTCATTTCTGATTTTCTCACGCAAACGAAACTTACAAAACTCCGAGCATAGTCGTTTCCATGGCCCTTTCAGGAGATTATGTTAAAAAAGAAAAGATTAATGAAAACGATTTGACATCCCTACTTATATAATAACTTAAATTTAAGGTGGGCCTTCCTCACTCGCCTATCGTCAACGTCGCGCATGGTTTAAAAGTTGGCCGCTCTTTACAGCTTTTGGTGGTATCAATAAAATAAGTTTTTCTACCTTGAAGTGACGCGAAGTAATGGCTTATTGGATTTATGAGCTGAACTGGAATAATGGCTTCTAAAATAAATCGTAGTTTAATTTACAATAGGCGTGGGCTTTCGGACGCAGATCAATGGGTAGCTCGACGTCCAATCACCCTGTGAGAACTGAGCCAGAACCGTCGACTGTGGTCCACGCGCCTCAAAGAGATGCCCAACAGGACCAGTACCTGCTAGGGCCTTAGGTAAAAGTAGGTAAGAGATACTTGTAGTTCAAGAACGCAAAAGACAATTAAAGAAACATAGGTGTGGTTGTATTCATGTAAAAACTGTCAAGTCCCTTTGCTCTATCCCAAAGCAGGAGAAGTCATTATATCGATGCCTCCCACGTAAGTTGTTGTAACCCACAAAATGGCGATTTTGGGTTTTTTATGTAAAAGAGTCTAATTTTATGTAAACTATCCTACAAAAAAACAAAAAGTCCAAAAAACCTATTATTTAAGGTACTTTTGAAACGTATAATGTTGTATATTTCGAACGATTCCGGCGTAGACTGTAGTATTTATTACTTGCAATGGTTTACAACGGAGAAAAGCCCACGTGCGTCCGTTGTATGTAACACATATCACAGATTACGCTGGAATTCACTTCCAGTTGCACCTCTTACGCAATTTTTACGTTGTTAATTTAATATTCTAGTAATTACTATTCCGTTTAATCTTATCTTTAACTAACATGATAACCATTTAAAATATGGTATTGATAACATACAACAATTTACGTCGGTAATTTTAAAATTATTTTATGTTAAGTGATACGCACAACATTTTACTTCGATGCTAGATATGTAAAAATAAGTTGTAACATCACATACAATGATTTACGTCGCTATTCGTTTGAAATAAGTACGCTGTATGTATTTTTCAGGGAGTGTTTTATGAATATCACTGAAGTCAGAGTCATTCTAGACAACCATTTTCAATGAATCTGAGAAGTTTTAAATGACTAAATTAACAGATTATGGCATATTCGTAACTTTGGTCCTTGAAACTGCTCACTTAGTCGCATTTCATAGCAGTATAATAATCATTTGGATTACGACTGTTATAGCCATTTTTGTTTATATTATATTATTATCGTTAGCCTGTTCTGTCATACTGCTGGGCAAAGGCCTCCCTTCATTTTTCCAGTTATCTTAGTTACTCGCTTTATCGTACCAATTCTCAAGGAAGGCATCCAGGTCGTGTCGAGGAAATGTGGGCATGGAACACAAAAGGCACCAAAAGATTACATGTGAGTTTTAGTCAGTAAAAGCAACTTTTACTGATTAAAACTCACCAGGACTTTCCTTTTTGCTCGTGTTTATTCCTAGTTTCCCATATCAGAAAACGTTGTTCGTTACTTTTACCTTAGTCACCACCTGCATGTTTCTGCACTGTTGAACTCTTTAAGCTAAGTCCACTATCAGTTATTTGATTGAATAAAGTATCGTTTGAAAAAGGTAATGAAAAAAGTACACATTTAATGACTAGAGATTTTTCAAAAAGGACTAACAACGTCAAAGAAAAACCTTTCTAATAAAATATCAATAAAAAACAGCCAGTAGGAAAACTGGTCTATTGAGTCTGCTGTAAGCACTATTTAAATAAATTAAACTAAAAAGGTGACAGAGAAAACGATGTATAACTATCTATCGATCCATAAGAGCCAAGCTTAGAATTTATGCTGATACTATTGTGAGACATAAGTAAATAAGAATAAATTGCCTGTTGTCGTTACTGAAACTTCAAACTTCAGACGTGTGTAAACAACAGTTTTCCCATTTCTATAAGTGATTAAGTTCTTAATAAGGTGTTAGTTAAATTTGATATACCAACAGCAGTATTAATCCCGATCAAAGAGATATTTAACAGACTGTGAAAAAGTCTGGGTCTGTCAAAACCATCGTTTGTGACCATTTCAAGTCTTTTCAACTTGCTTGCAAGTTGAGTCACACTACGTTTGACTAAATTCACTAATATTATATTAAGACAGAGGTTTTAACTTTTAGTGTATATAATAACAACGTATAGTTTTTGCCTAAAGGGTACACAGAGAAAACAAGATCTGAAAGATAATAATATCGTAAAAATAAAAGAGGTACCAGTTTGTTCTGAAGATTCAATATTAATTTAATGTTTTCATCAGGCATCATGGTATCTTAAGGTATTGTTGTTCAACAACAATGCCTTAAGCTGGTTTCATGCACCTAACTGGTGTATTCATATCATCAGCATTTCGGCATCTTAAAATGCTGATGATATGAATACACCAGTTAGGTACATGAAACCAGCTTTTTGGGGTCGGGAAACAAACCCTCTATTGTATTATATTACGAGCAAAACTTAATATTTGCGGGCTTTTCTAGATTCAGTGTAAGTTATTAAACATTACTTTTTTACCTATCGTTTGTCTTGGATATGGTTATGAAAAGAAGAAGAATAAAGCATATTACAGAATGAGCTATAATTATAGTCACTTGAAAAAATGGAGATAGGAAAAGATTACAAAGTAAAGATTGTGGGAGGAGTAATATGAAAGAAAAGGTTAGTGTTAGTGAGACGGGTGATACGACAAAATAGAAGAATAAGCTTGTTTCACCGACTCCAAATCACATTTCACTAACATAGGAACATGATGATGATTTACTTATTTTTAAATTTCATTGGTTACTAGAATTTTCTTAATCATTTTGGTTACGATACTTTTTTGAGTTTTGATTATTTAAACTGTAGTAAAAATTTGATTAAAGGACGATGTAATTAATTGAAAGTATAATTTAAATTAAGAAAAAGCTTAAATTTTTATTTTCAGATTTTTTAAAATGATTATTAATCTTAATCTTTAATGTTTTCCTAATCTTTAAAATATCGTTTCTTATTCTAAACTCTAAACCCTAAAATGTAAAATTTTGATAAACTTGATTGAAAATATTCTGCTTTTTTGTATTTTGGTAACGTATCAACGAAAAGGTATTGTCTTAAACGAAATTAGGCTGAAAAAACATTGTATTTATTTTATTATATCAAGTAATGATACACATACCACACCTTTTTTTTATTTGTAATCGACGTAAATTGATGTAAGTATCAGATATGATCCAAATCGGCTCTTGAAGTCCCGTGTATAATAATGTAAGTGATAGTTACAACATTTTGTAAGGACCTCATGTTGCGGTAAACAGTTGTAACAACAAAATTCAAGAAACCGTTAAAATTATAAAGTAATGACATATAGTAAACGATAACATATTAAAAACTATATGCTCATTCCGAATTTCAAAAAGATTCTTTGAAAAATGTGGCTTGTATCGCAAAAAGTATCTTTAAAACGCTCTCCTGTAAAATTGCATTTTTGGGGTTACAACAACTTACGTGGGAGGCATCGATATGATTTCACACTTGCCCTGGAACGAAGGCAACGAAGATACGGGGTGGATTTTTAAACAGTAAAAGTCTGACACCTGCTCCCGCTCCGCCTAAAGGGTGGAAGATGTCATTAGATGATTTTTCTCCACCAAAAAAACCCTTGAAAAAACCTGAGTTAGTTTTTTGTCGTTTGCACTCCAGCTTCATAGTAACTCTTTCCAACAGCCCGTAGAATATTCCTTTATCCAATATTTTCATTAACAATTAACACATTTGTTTTTAGGTATAAAAGGCTGCTATAATCAGTCTCATCGAGAGATTATATTACAGCTAAGGATTTTTCAATTGTATTCGTATATAAGTCGTATTAAGCCGGCTTAGTGCTCTTCTAATTCTTGTATTCTAAGCTAACTTTATAATGAAATTGAAGATTTTTCATATTGTCAATAGTACCATTTTCATTTTTCAATTGCTTATGCTTAGGGATTTATTTGCTTAAGAACTTAAATCTGTTAAACTTAAATGGAAGAAAATTATAAAACAAATTTGTACTAAGTTTATTTATTTATTTATTCTTCATGTAACACAAGGTACAAAGGCGGACTTAATGCCTTAGGCATTCTCTACCAGTCAACCTAGGGTGGTGAAGAGACAATATGGTAGGTGCATAAAAAGAAAATGTTATATTAACAATACAAAAGTATAAATATTTCATATTCAAATAAAAATAAATATATACTTAATACATAACATCTATATACATACATAAATACATATATATAAAGTAGGGAAAGAAGTTATTGACAAGATTCTGCTATTCGTGGAGAAAATAATTCCGTAACTTCCGCTTAAATGCATAGCGACTTTGAAGTTTGTTCTATGTGGACGCATCAAGAGAATTAAGACTCAGATACACAAAATCTTCACTAAACGCAAAATAAGTACCACAGTCAGCAACTCGGCGAAAGTACCGAGTCGCGTAAACATCGTATTTACACTTAAAAAGAATGGCTCTTTGGTAGCTCTGTTGTAGTAAACTTTGCAACATGTCCAAGCCATTACGAACTGTTTATGGGACATTCTCTTTTTTGCAACGTATTCTGTTCTGTACAATCAATAGAGGTAGATATCTATATAACAACTTTCTGTTCAGGGATCCGTATTAATATATAGTTAATTAATATTAATTATGTTCTTCGAGTGTATGTATGAATGTATTTTCTTTGACATGCTCTTAGAGAGGTATACTAGGTGCAACAAAATTACAACTGACAATTACACTTACAATTACAACTTAGAAGATATAAATAACATCCTAGCAAAACAATGGGTTTTGGCGCGACATAAAAATTAAAGTACTTTAAGCAGTCTGCTGCAGGATATCATGGCCATATCATTGCTTACCATAAGGTGAGAGAGTGTTCACACGTGAGCCTATGTATAATAAATTATATATAATCTTTGATTGGACCTAAATAAAGTTTGCCAACTTCACTATTACTATTACGTAATTTGATACAAACTTTTTGCGATCGGTTTTTTGACACTATTAACTTATATATTTTCTTGGACCGCCTTCCAATCTACCCTCTATAACCCAGTACCTGTTGTTCGTTAGTTGTTGGTTGTTATTTCAATTGACTATAATTAACAAAGATCTATTTATTACAAAGTGTCAGCCCACTGCTTCTATTCATAGAAGTTTTCCACTATCCAAAATTGTATCAAGATTATTCAATTTTATCAAAACAATCTCCCCTTCAGCTCAAAATAATCCGTTCTTACAAAATGATTAGCATACCATGATATTTCGTTTATCTTCAAACCAGCGACTTTCGTCTTTCAGTATTAAAACGATTATCGAGTATTTAATCGAAAATCGGGTTTATGGAAATCGATTATCGAAAACCGAGCGAGATTAATGTTGTTTGAAATTGGTTGTCATCCATACATACGTAAGAAGAGAAATTGTCGTTGGGAATGTTTGACGAATTGGTTTTTTGGCCTAAAGCATCAATACGCCTCGGCGGCTAATGCTAGAGACGCCACGGCCAACATTTAAATACTCGTATGTATATAATATACGTACACACTAAAACTTAACAATTAAAGAAACAAATACAGAGAGAAGATCAAAATACAGTGACTTCTCTCTTCAATCTTTTCAATTTCTCTCACTTCAAGATTCTAGGTAGGGTCATAGGTACTTTGCGTTAGATTTTCTTTTCAGAAGCGAACCCATGGTTCCAGTAGGTTTCTACCTTGCTGGGTCACCACGGTTTTGATAACATCTCCTTGTGACGCACGCAATCCTCCTTCGACAATTCGGGCTTGGTCCGGACGGTC
Source organism: Mythimna loreyi (assembly GCA_029852875.1). NCBI lineage: Eukaryota > Metazoa > Arthropoda > Insecta > Lepidoptera > Noctuidae > Mythimna > Mythimna loreyi. The sequence continues at coordinate 17,531,779 of CM056780.1, read as the reverse complement.
GCCGGACGCCCTGACGTTGTGCTACCCAATGCCTGTCATCCAATGATTTCCCACCACGAAGAAATCGTTTTTATGACCTAATCTGAACTGTTAATAGGATAAAGCTATATTTGGTGTATAGTTCCGTCCTTCTTTCTCTCTCTCACGCCTAAATCCCATCTCGGTAAGGCCCCAGGCCTTCAATCTTGATCGTCCAAAGGTTGACTTGTTCATTACAGTTTGTTGAAAGTTTGGTGACAAGGCTTTAGGTTTCACAAAGATGCAAATTGGAAACTTAAGCTCCAACTATTGAACCCTATTAATCTGTCTACTTTAAGGGCCAAGGTTGGGCAAAGCGACAGGCCGCGTGGGTACCCGTCGCGCGTCGTCGCGCGTATATAGTTTTCGGCGGTTCCGGTAGCAAAACCCGAACCTGCCCAGTGTCGCGAGTTGTAGCGTGCATGTAGTCACATCGATGGAGAACTTTAATATATTGTAAGTATTAGTAGTTGTTGTTGTAAATGTATTTGTTTCCTTATGTTTATTTATTAATTAATTCACCTGTTTTTTTTTTGGTTACTATTTAAACTTTTGTGCCCCGAGCGAATGCCATCGGCGTTCGCACAACTATTGTCTTTTTTAATCAAAAGCATGTGTGCAATGCAAATCTTTTGTGGTTACGAAATAAATGACACAAAGTAATACGCCTGGCTGGGTTAGAGCTCGCCAATTTACAAGTTATAGACTCATATGACTGTGCAACCACAGCTCTATCCACTGTTATGTTTATGTCAGTATCAATTTCATAATTATCAGTCTCACGATCATATCATTTGTGATCGTTCCCAAGTGGCCGAAATTCATTCTTTACATTCTTGCTAATACAAATAATGCCTATTCGGCAGTCTATTTATTGCTACAGTCCCCGGACGCCTGACCTTATTCAAATAACTACAATTACTTCATTTTGTTTATTAGTAATAAATTTTTCGTATTATCTTTATTATTATTGCGTAAGACCTGGGCTGATATATTAGTCTGGATATTTAAGGGTACTTGAACCTTGTAGAGGTCAAATTGAAATGGCAAATGCTTATTTCGAAGTTAAGAGACTGGCTTTCACGTGTGACAAGCCGCACGGATGATTTGTACGTAGAAAAAAGTCGGCTCAAGTATAGTTGCCATATAAAAAAATGTATTGAGACTGACGCGCCTATATCGGCGTATGTAGCGAACGAGTGCGCAGTGTAGTTCTAGCATTAGTATAGCATAGCATCAGCCTTATAATGTTCCCACTGCTGGGACTCAGCCTGAGTCCTGAGTCACTCAGGCCTCCTCTCTAGTTGATGTAATGGACCATAACCAAACATGCAGGCCCAGTGCGGATCGGTGGATGTTACATATCATCGAATTTTTGATTTGTGGTACCTACATCCTCATTCCTGATCCTTTGGATATCGTCTGGCTGAAATGATGCTGAATAACTTAAATGAAATATGGTATAGCTACTACAACATGTACATATCAACTTAATCCTATATCAAACACACAAATGTCGTGTAAGTAGATACAATGTCATGTTAATCTGATGAGGATCATTGCGGAAGTAACATTGACAACCATTAACTATCATGTCTTAACCAATGGATTATAATTAGGGGTAACAGACGTCAAGACATAGATACGACATAGAATACGTAATTGAGACCCTTGTCGTTATTGATTATGACAAGGATGGTAAGGGTTCGTTCATCGTTCACGCCGTGAGGTGTAGCCGATTTTTCTTTACCTTCAGACTTCGTATGGAAGGCGATCATGTCAGCATGCCTGGAGTTCTGTGAGATGAGATTGTGAGTCTAATCTACACTATCTACACTAATATAATAAAGAGGTAAAGTTTATTATTTTTGTTTCTTTGTTTTTTTTTTTGTAGAAGGTAATCTCTGGAACTACTGGTCCGATTGGAAAAAAATGAGCAACAATAGAAAACTGCTTTACTCCTGAGTGACATAAGCTATATTTTATCTACGCGGGGGAAGCCGCTGACAAAAGCTAGTATCTAATATCATTAACTAATGTAATTGGCGGATAGCCGTTTTTGTTAAAGTAAAAAAAAAACGCGTAGACCTGGTGCAGTTCGATCTAGTACTCGAGTTAAAATTTTAATGATAGACTCAAAACTTATTGTAATCGGAATTCTTGGTAGAAGAGGGAAACAGGAGTTTTTAGGTATTTTGTAGACATGATCTATGCGATGTCTCGCTGCGCTGCGAGACGCGTCGTGTTGTCAACGATTTTACAAAGCGGATCGCGACGTTGCGACGTTTCCTGAACAGCGCGGGGCGCAACGCGACACCACTAGCCTCTTCGAAGACAGTCGTTTTGTGTCGCGTCTTGGTGTGAACCGACCCTTAAGACGCTTTCTCTTACATGATATATAAAGTCAACAACTAAACCTACGTCTCCTAAACTTTTGTAGAACAAAAAGGGTGAAAAGTACGTGTTTTGTATGTAAATTAAATAAGTTTATAAATGTGTAGAGAATATCTGTTACTGTTCAAACATTTCAGGAGAAGTTGTTAACAAGCAATGTTGTTCAGTCAATAGAAAATACTTATGCGCGTGTACATGTAAGTGAGATATAATGTCCCTAACTGCAACTTAGATAAGTAGGTATACTGGTGGAAAATACCCGGGTATATTGGTGTAAAATACCTGCTGTATGCAGGTATTTTACAGTTGTTCCGGTTGGTAAAACATGAAATTAAAGTAACAAAGTTTTCAGAAAATCTTTTTATAGAGTACTAGCGACACGCCCCAGCTTTGCACGGGTGCAATGGTGATAGGACATATAAACCTCCCTTATGAAACACTCTATTTAAAAAAAAAATGTATCAATATCCTTTGCGTAGTGTTTAAATTCAAAGCATACATAGGGACAGACAGCGGGAAGCGACTTTGTTTTATACTATGTAGTGATGTAATTTAAAATTTCTAAACCGTGCAGTGTTCTTCAGCTACTTTTGACGATGAGTGCTTTTTATATTACATCACGCTTCTTCAGCTAGATTTGTTGACAGGGTATGCTAGGACCGCAGCCTACCAGGGCCGATCGTTTGAAAAAGTCATCACCACAAAACTATCCGCTACGTACCGCGCATCTCAGTCAACAAATATTTAAATATTCCGATGGTTCCACTCAGTCCTGAAGGAGTTATTGATGATGACAATCCGCCTTCTCTTACAAAAAGTCAAGTCATAAGCAATGGTGTGCATTCATTCGAAACTTATCATAATTTCTCTTCATGCGAGCTCCACTACACTTCCTTTGAAAAGGCGTATTTTGCGGGTCATTCACAGTTCATACAACCAATTTCTCAAATGTTTTGACTTTAGCACTTTAAGGTGGCCGAAAATCGTTTCGCAGCGTCCAATGTGTCTATTACGTGTAGACAGAAAGAGGTAGTATGTATACTCCTAAAATAAAATTGTACTACTAGTAAACTTCACTATACCACCATTTGGCCTTTCAGAAAACCACTTATCGTTCCTGGATACACAACAACAATTTTTTCTTCGCTCTTTAACATAAAGCACAGGTAAATTTTCCTTTTTGCTAAACACCTTTAGTCCAAAATTTACCTGACCCTACAAAAGTTCTCGCAGTAACTATTCTATTTTCCGGATCGCTATACCGTTAGTATTTTTATAGAAATTGCCAATGACAGTAACCGATAAGAGATAGTTGCCCGATTTAGACCCTTTGACCTTTGCTTACACACATAGACATCGAAACCCAGAATAAACTGACCTCGTACAGTTTAGGCTTTTCATATTATTGTAGGTCAATCTTAAGTGGAAAAATACTAAAGGTAATATACTCTGTCGTCGTACTTACCTGTGCTAAATTGAAGGTATCGACTCAATAGTTTTTATAGCCCGAATTGCCAGAGGATTAGGAATCCGTTCGCATACATTTATAGGGGTTTCCTAGCATTGGCTGCTATTTGGGACCTTTTTTGTTGATTAGTAAAATTTTGAATGTAGGTCTATTTTATTATTATTATTTTTCGTTTATTGTTTTAGGTGGGAAATCATACAATTAAATTTTATAGCCGCAAAGGTTTTTTTTATGGGGACAGAAATTATTGAATGACGAATCCAGCCCTTCGGCGGAGCGGAAGACAGTGTCAGACATGTACTAACTAAATGACTTACTTCTTGCCTTAGTTCCGGGGCTCCAGTGTTTTGCTTTTATATCAACCCTTGGCCCCAGAAGGCTTCGACCCTGCTGGGTCCCTACAGTTGCTGACAAGTTGCATTGTCCTCAAGGACTTGTCAGCAACTGTAGGGATCCTGTAGGAACGCCGCACCTCAAGGTTCACTTGCCCTCGATGACTTGGGCTCGGTTCAATTCTTCGATTAAAGAGTTTTTTTTTTATGGTGGGAAATATCATCGAATAACGAATCCTGCCTTAGGCGGATAAAGAGTGGGTTTTAGTCAGTAAATGTCGGACACGCTCCACCCAAGAGCGGAAGAAATCATTGGATGATATCACTCCTAAATAACACAAACACACAAATTTTTGTCTATGTAGTGTGATAGTGAGTCTAAAATATTATTGTTATCTATGTAAACATTATTAATAATTTCAAATGTTTTTTTATTTCATCTTCAAAGCAAAGTAAATAAAACATACAAAAATAATATTGTAGCCCAACTAAGTAATATCTCAAATAAACGGTATGAATAATAAATTTCGTTGACAAAACAAAAGTAAGTCACGAAAATAAAAGTCAAATAAATTTTATAACAAATATTACTTTCTTTTCAACCTCGCCTCGCTTCCCATATTTATGAACATCGATATACCTATTCACCTCGGATTATTATTTATAAGTTACACTCTTGTTTGTTGTGTACTAGCTGTCCCCCACAGTTTTACTCGAGTCTTTATTAACTCTCCTCTGTTCCTGTATTCCCGGCACTACACAGAGAGAGTTCTAGAATGGTCTTTTAAAAGGTTCCCAATCTGACTTGGTCTAGATGAGGTACATTGTCACACTCCTTGAACTTATCTCCAAACTCACAGAGAGAGAATAAAAATAGTATATAAATGTCGTGGCCCTACCTAGGTTATAGCTGTATGAGGCTCCCCTGTTGACGCAGAGTCTCCGGCCACAGATCGTGGAGGGTGTGGTGAGCGCTCTGTTTCCTGCGCGGGGGGACCACTCCCCCCCGCCCATGGCTCCGCCACCAGCGGTGTCTGACGCGGACCACGTCAGCGACGACGGTACCAATGCTCCGGAAGTGACCGAGGTGGAGATGAGAGTGGCGGTACGCAGGATGGGTGCGAAGAATACCGCCCCAGGACCCGACGGCTTGCCTGGAAAGGCTTGGGTCCTGGCCATGGAGGCTCTCGGGTCTCGATTGGGGGGGCTCTTTAGCGCATGTTTGGAGAGGGGCCAGTTCCCACTTCCCTGGAAGACGGGAAAACTGGTCCTCGTCGCGAAGCCGGGGCGCCCTGCGGACTCTCCGTCCGCTTATCGGCCCATTGTGCTGCTTGACGAGGTGGGCAAGCTCTTTGAAAGAGTCATTGCAGACCGCCTCGTCAAGCACCTGCGGCTGCACCTATCTAACACTGAAGGGGCCCGATCTCGCGGACGACCAGTTCGGGTTTCGCAGGAGGAGCTCCACGGTGGACGCCATCATGCGCGTGCGGTGTCCCAGGGCAGGTGTGTCTTGGCGGTGTCGTTGGACATTGCCAATGCCTTTAATTCCCTGCCCTGGAGTTGCATTAGGACGGCACTCCGGTATCACCGGGTGCCCGACTACCTCTGTCGTACAATCGAAGCCTACCTGTCCCACAGGTACATAATCTACCCCGGTCACCAAGGAGATTGGAAACGGCGAGAGATGTCGTGCGGTGTCCCACAGGGATCGGTACTAGGACCGCCCTTGTGGAACATCGGGTGCGCGCCGACCTCCCCTTAGGGGTCAGCGTGGTCTGCTACGCAGACGACACGCTGGTCCTAGCGCAGGGAAGGTCGTACCAGGCGGCGGTCGAACTAGCGAAACGTGGGGTTGCGACAGTCGTTGAGAGGATCCAGCAGTTGGGACTCAAGGTGGCACTGCACAAGTCCGAGGCCATGTGCTTTCACGGCCCTCGGAACGCGCCACCAACGGGTTCCCAACTAACGGTAGGAGGAGTTCACATCGGCGTCGGGTCGACGATGAAGTACCTGGGACTTGTCCTCGACAGCCGATGGAATTTCGAGGAGCACTTCCGACGTCTGGCCCCCAAACTCAATAGGACGGGGGCTGCTCTCAAGCGGCTCCTGCCGAACTTTGGGGGTCCAGACGCCTTCTGCCGGAGGCTCTACGCCGGCATCGTTCGGTCCATGGCCCTTTATGGGGCACCAGTGTGGGCGCCGACGCTGCGTAAACGCCCGGTGGCCCAGCTGAACGCCTGCCAGAGGGTCATGGCCATCCGGATGGTGCGGGGATACCGCACGGTGTCCCGCGAGGCGGCGAGCCTCCTTGCTGGCCTACCACCATGGGATTTGGAGGCAACAGTCCTTGCACGCATGCACGACCAGCGCGTGGAGATGCAACGCTGGGGCGAAGATCCGCTGCCCGAACATGTCGAGGCGTGGCGGAAGGAGCTCCGGCGGGATCTCATGGTGAAGTGGAAACAGCGACTGTCGCAACCCAGCGCTGGGCACACCGTAATCTCAGCGGTAGTGCCCCTCTTTGAGGCGTGGCTGGATAGACCTCACGGCGTCCTCACCTTCCGCATGACACAGGTTCTCACCGGACATGGGAAGTTCGGGAGATTCCTGCACCGGATTCGTGCGGAAGAGACGTCCGGGTGTCGCCACTGCGAGGCGAGCCCGGAGGACCCGGTGGAGCACACGGTGGAGGTGTGCCCTGCTCGTGGGGGTGATCGGCGGCGGCGACTTCTCGCGCCGGGCCCTGGTTCAGGCCATGGTTCGCAGCGAAGAGGAATGGCAGGCGGTCGCCTCCTTCTGCGAAGCAGTAATGCTCGTAAAGGAGGAGGCCGACCGCATAAGGCAAAGGCAACGGCGTACTCGCCATAGCCGTCGCCGCCGTGATCCTGCCGATATCCGGCCACCGTAGACACTGGCTCGCGGACGGTGAGCAATGGGTAGCTCGCCGTCCGGTCGTCTGGTAAGACCGAGTCCAAGTCGTCAACGGCGCGCACCGTTCCCGCGCGCCTCAAGGAGTTGTCAGCAAACTGCAGGGGCCCTTCAGGGTCGAATCCTCCTGGAGCCTAGAGGGTGGTGGAAAACTGTTACCTCGACTCCAGGAATAAGGCAAGGAAGGTACGGGGTAGGTTTTTTAGTCAGTAAGAGTCTGACACTGGTCTCCCGCTCCGCCCAAGAGCGGGTTTCGTCATTGGATGATTTTCACCTACCATAAAAAAAAAGGTTATAGCTATCAACAAACAGGCTCCTGCAGGAAGCTATCAGGTAACACAGGCTCCTGCTGCGAGGGGCCCAGCAGGGTCAAAGTCATCCGGGGCCAAGGGTTGAAGCGGAAGCGGAACTCTGGGGCCATGAAACTAAGGCAGGAAGGAACGGTGGGTAGTTTAGTCAGTAGAAGTGTCTCCTGCTCCGCCCAAGGCCCAACATAAAAAAAGACTCCAGCAGAGAATTCCACTCCTTAGCTGTACGCACAATCAATGTGTTCCCAAAACACTTTGTTTTTATTGTTGGGACCTCCACCATGTATCGGTGATGCAACGCCGTACGTCTTGTGGTCCGATGATGGAAGGGCCTAGGTTTTTTTATAGGTAGTGCCAAAAATTATCGAATGACGAATCCCGCCATTAGGTGAAGCGGGAAAATCGGTCGGCGAGGACTCTACCTGACTAAACAACCTGTTCCGTTCCTACATTTCTATACATACTAGGGTCAAAGCCTTCCTTTCAGACACGAACCCTTGGCCCTAATTGGCTTCGACCATTATGCAGGGTCCCTACGGTTGCTAACAATTCCTTGAGGCGCGCGGGAACAGTGCGCGCTGTCGACGACTGGGCTTGGTCTGGGAAGAGACTAGGTAGAATAAATTGTATTAAGCTACGAGTAAGTACATGTTATAATGTTAAATATTTAAAATTCATAATAAAACTTCTCTACATGCCGATATACGCCAGCTACATGAGCCAACTGACAGGAATGAGGGCAATGAAGCAACTTGTCACCAACACACGGCCTGGAGATGACAAATTGTTACCCTCCGCCAGGTTTTTAACATGAAACTTGTTTTTATTGTCGTTATGTGTGAATTATTGTGGTTTTGTACAGATAAAATTCTCTGATTTAGGACACAGAATAAACTGAAGCTGGACGCAGATCAATGTTCTTAGAGAGATCTCTCTCTGTAATTTCATATCCATAATATACCTAGTTACAAACTACAAGTGCTTTGTTAGCGAATAAATATGAAATAAGGTATTGCAATCAGTAACAGGCAATTATGTAGATATGGTCCCATCTTTTAAAAGACCCCTGTTTTTCTTCACACAAAGCTAACTCTCATAAAATTTTATTCCCTAACTCAAATTCATAGCATTTTTCCTTGTTCAGTAAAATCGTATTCATAAGAGATGTACCAATACTTACTGCTTCATAAATGTAAATGCAAAACGTAGGCGTAACGCGTAACGTAGCACGTGCCTGCTCGTGTGGTTCATACATCATATGACAAACTGTCCCGACACAAAATAAAGGAATTCGTAGTAGGTACAAATTGTGAAAATTCCGCTTTTGTCGCATTTTTAGGAAAATATTTGCGGATTTGCTACGTAAGCCAGCTGTAAGTATATCTTTGCTTTATTTTGAAAATGGAATGTACCAAAATAAACGAGGAAAAAACTTCGCTTATAAAGTATTTATCTGGAAACTGGCAGTAATGTTAAAAACAAGTTGCCATATTAAAAAAGTATTTATTTTTAATGTTTTTGGTATGGGTACTAAGTCCTATAAGCCATGTCTTCGTGTGAATAATTCATTAATTTATCATTAGAATGCAGGTACAATACATTCTAATGTTTTTTAGTATTTGGTAGCAAACTTATCGAATCAGCCTTCTCGGTAATCTACGCTTAAGTAGCATAGCAAAACTAAAATAAAATTCTCAGCTCCATTTTTATTTCTATATTTTATTTTTTAAACAAAAACGTTGCCCCATACTAGGAATTACTCCTGTGCCGTGAGTGCGTTCACAAACATATAAAGATATATACACAAGATACCCAGACCCGGAACAACTATGTAGGCGATACAAATATTTGTTCCGTGCGGGAATCGAACCCGCGACCCTCAGCGCAGCAGTCAATCGCTCAACCACTGCGCCAGCCGAGCCGTCAAATTATTAAGATCGAGCCTTTTTCAATGATTCCACATATTGTTCAATTGCGCAGACACTTGAGATATAAGATTATGCTAATTTTGCATCACAATATCCACTAGGAACCAATCTGCGAATAATTGAAACAGCCACTGAAATTCACTTGAGGAGATCGCGCCAAAAAGGCCTTTTGAAGTCGTCGTTGAGGCGACAAGATTTTTATACTTTTAATTTTTCTTTAATTGGCAAATGGAATGTATTTAAAAAATCTCGTGTCACGGTTTTTGCTATCGGAATCCTCCAAAACGGCGTTAAAGACTATTTTATCCTCCTTTTTCCTCCCCCCATGTTTACTTTGATAATTTATATGGCAGATCAACGATTGCTGAGTCAGTAGACTGACTAAGCAATTTGATCTGCCATAGATTGCACACGATATTAGACATCAGACAACACACGACACACGCTCATAGCGACATTAGATATCTCTAACATATAACTATCACGAGTATGACATTCAGCTCCCCGATATGATTTGACTGATTTTTATAAAATTTTGTTTATATTTTTTACTAGCTTTTGCCCGCGGCTTCGCCCGCGTACATAAAATATAGCCTAAGTCACTCAGGAGTAAAGCAGCTTTCTATTGTTGCTAAAATTTTTCCAATCGGACCAGTAGTTCCAGAGATTACCTCCTACAAACAAAAAAAAAAAAACATACTTTCCCTCTTTATTATATTAGTGTAGATTTTGAGTATGGTCTACGAAATACTTATTATTTGTCGTCACTTGTGCCTGTAGTAGCTCGTAGTCGGTATTGAGGTTCTAGCGGCTGGGGTGTGACGATGTCCACTACCTCTCGTTTGTAGTCCTCTTCTTCATTAGCCTTAGTGCTTCGCAGAAGGCGGCAATTGCCATCAATTCCTCCTTGCTCCAGACAATTGTCTGAAACAAGGTCCGGCGCGAGAAGTTACCGACGCCAAACACACCCACGAGGATATGGTGGCGCTTTGTGACAGTTGTATTGTAATCGAAGATGCAAATCAGTAGGAAGGTTTAATCCTTCGGAATCGAAATCGAACCTATACCACCTGCAAAAAAAAAGAAAGCTGAAAATTGATATTCTTACTCAGTACAACTCCGAATCGTTTAAAGACATGCGTGCCTAAACCGTAGACTAAATCCGCAAATCTTTCCAATATACAAGAAAATGATGACTTCTTCAAACACCTAACAAGATAAAATTAGGATCCAATAACAATAGAAGAAAGAAAAACAATCTGAACAAACTAAACGTTTATTTTCAATTTCGGATGAACACAATATCGTTCCAATATCCTAACTTTATAAAGTTTTCGCTAGCAAAGGATTGGAACGGAACAAATACACGAAACAAATCGAATGGTGACGATGTTATTTTAGAGCCTTTGTTCGATACAACTGGGTTGTTAATCTTACCCTTTTAGTTAGGGGTTGCAGCCATGGAATAGTGTTGGTAAATAGAATGAAAGGGTGTGCAAATGTTTGGAAAAGTCACCGTGGCCTTCAAATGCAAAAAGAAAATGAAAGAACACCACAGTAAGTTTAAGACTTAAGACTTTTTTTTAATTCTATCTCAAAAAAAAACATTAGTTTTAAGTTCTTTTTCTAGCTAAAAGATTCTATTCTACTACTGGGCAAAGACCTTCTTCTAGTGTTTTCCACTTTGAGTAACTTCTTGCCAATTCTCAAGGAAGGCATCTAAGTTATCCCTCCATCCAACTCATCTTCTTGTGGATCTGCCGTGACCCCATAGTACGATTTCAGGCCACCATCTTTATGTTTTACGGGCCTCTATGTTCTGAGCCACATCAATGATCTGCGTTTTGCAACGCAATATAGTGTTTCAAACGCGGTCCGTTGATTTAATACCAAGTATGCTACGCTACATAGCACGTTGGTAAACCTTATATTTTACTAAATGTAAAAAACTAAATAAGTTGCCAAAGGTATGGAGCTTTCTCCCTTTTGTAATTATTATTATTTCAAGCCCATACTGTCCCACTGCTGGGCAAAGGTCTCCCTCTATTCTTTCCAGTGTTCTCGGTCTTGAGCCACTTCTTGCCAATTCCTAAAGAAGATACTCCTTTTGTAAACGGTTTTTTATTTTGTTTAAACTTCAAGTACAGTGATGGTACATAGACGGACTTAATGCAAGGAAGCATTCACTGCCAGTCAACCTTTGAGTGGTTCGTAGTGGCTTGGACATGTTGATGTTTACTGCTACAGTACGACCAAAGTACCGTTCTCTTTAAGTTTAAGTACGATGTTTATTCGACGCAGTACTTTTACGAAGTCGTCGACTTTGGTGTTTCTTTAAAGTTGGTTTTGTTTTTTGTTATGAAGTTCACTCGGATCCTTAAAGAATTTTGTGAGTGCAACGTACTAAGTAATGCAGACAAATGTTGGTGCATATATGTATAAGTCAATTGAACTTATATATGTTTTAATGAACTTAATTATACTCTCACACAAAATAAAAAAAAAGTCTGTCATAAGTCTGTAATACGGAGTAGATACACCACTGTGTTATATTCTTAAAACATTGTTTGCCAGCTTTACCGTACATACTAAGGGTTTTTTTATGGTAGGTAAAAATCATCGAATGACAAATCCCAATTTTGGGCGGAGCGGGAAACAGTGTCAGACTCTTACTGACTAAAGAACCTACCCCGTGCCTTCCTTGCCTTATTCTCAGAGCCCCGGTGTAACGCTTTCGCACCAACCCTCAGCTCCGGGGACATACTAAGGGGTAAGGAAGTATCCCATCTATACCTGATCCAGGTTACGGTTTGCTACTTTTTTTACTAGCATATTGTAATTCTCTTAGTTTTCTATGAAATTAATGCCGTAGTACTTGGTCTATTGGTGCTCATTTCAACCAAACTTTTTTTTGTTGTTGAAGCAAAACACAAGCATACAGTTTCACATATTGTCGATGTTTCGTCTCAGAGATGTCAGCTAGAAAACACTGGCCCACCTAATTTATCAGGAGAGACCTACCTTACCCTTTTTTCTTATAAGCCGCTCCTAATTCAAATTGACGAAAAAATTAAATTGACATAGTTTACCCTAAGTATCGCCGAAACGCCCAGTCTTGTGCGTCTGAAATTAAAAAATAAATCCCATTTTGTACAATGTACAGTTGTGTACAATACATTTTATGTTTCTTCAACTAAATAAACCTATTTGGGAGCAGTACTATTTTCATTTGTATGCAGTTAATCTTGATAGCTTTTCCGAGATATCTTTAAATTGCACTGCTAAGTTTTTTCTTTTGCCTTCATTGAAAAGCGAGCAAAGGTATTCTCTAGGCAAAACAGTATTAATCTGAAACGCCTTGTCGAGTTAAATAACAACTTACGTAGAAAAATAAATTGCTGTTGCATTTCGTTTTCTGATTTTTCTTTCTTCGTCTACAAATCTTGAAGAATTACAGCGTAAGTTTACAAAGTTTTTTTTTAGTTTTCTTTATTCTTCTTGTTATTAAACTGGAGAACTGATATTTGTTTTTTCCTAACTGTTATCTGATATCTTCCGTGATTGTTATTACCTATTAGATATTTGTTATCGTCATAAAAGTTGTATCACGAATAAATTGCTTATTTATATGTATGATGATGATTACTGTATTTGTTTATTTCTCTGATTTTTTTTAATTTTCTTTAAGTTGCACCTACCGTGTTTGTTTCTGCACCACCCCAAGGTCGACTGGTAGAAAATGCCTATGGTATTAAGTCCACCTTTGTACTTATTATGTGCATAAAGTTTTTATAAATATAAATAAGTATTAGAAATTTGTTTTCGTTATACAAAGACTGAATGTTATGTTAAAAAAAAGAGCATTTTAACACAACACTAGAGGCATTATTTAATATACCTTTATATTATTTTTTGGTCGTTTAAGTCATAATTCGATCGTATAAATAATCATAGCCAGAATATGTCTTTTTGCAGCATGTCATAAAAGCTGCCCAGATTTTTTTATTGTTTGATTATTTGCTTACTTTAAAATAAAGCACTCCAAGAAAGTTAACAATACTATGCGTTATGATATCATAATGATATATACAGTTACACTGTACATATATTACATTAGTGTAATACCTATATGTACCTAATAAATTTCCCTAATTAATTTACCAGACCAAAATATTTGTGAGAATTATATGTATTGTATGTATTATTGTTACTTCTTAACGTTCGGTCAGCTGAATGGATTTCGAGGAAACTTGGAACACTGGTAAACTATGGTATGATTTTTTATCCCGGGAGTGTGCTTCCTTGGGATATTTTTTGGTAATCATAATTATGGACAAAGCCGTTTGCAGAAGCTGGAATAGATATAGTTAGAACAATAGCCATCCTAGTTACGTGATCCGAAAAGTTGTGAAGCTGCTATTTGAGAGGCTTCATCAGGTTATTAGTAGTTTGCTCACAGAAGTTGGCAATACTATGTGAAAGGAATTGTATTTTGTAACACATGAGAGTTTGATGTATTTTGGTGGCAATGTTGTCGGTAACTTGCTTCTGCTAAGTTCTGCAAAGTGGCTTCTTACAAGTAGCTAACTTGCTCCTGTGATGTTTGTGGCTTCACACTCGTGAGAGTAAGGGAACATACACTCATGACAAAGAGTCCATAGGTTATACCAGGACGTGGTCTCTCCTTGTATCATACTTTATCTAAATCAGTCCAGTTAGTTTAGCGTGAAGAAATAACAAACAGACACAACACACAACACACTTCCGTCTTTTCTTTTAATTTGGATAAGTGCGAGTCGGACCAGCCCAATATTTATTTATTTCACCACAAGTACACCCTGCACTAACAGTCGAAACCAACACGTTCAAACTTACCTATGAAAACAGTTTCCGAATTGACTCACAACGACTTTCCGGGTCGCTATTTTTTTTTTAATGACATAACTACAAAATTAACAGTTTTTAGAACTTTTTCCTACACTTGTGCCATGAAACCTTGCTTTATGCAAAATGTCAGGATTCTAGGACAACAGCAAGTACCCTATACATTTTTGATTCCCTTGAAAGCGTCGAAATACTAAACTAGGTAATATACTATACTATATTCCACAACTATCACACAAATGTACGTTGTGCGACAGAACGGTCCGCATATATTTTTTCACACATCCTGAAAGTAGTACCTATGTTCAGAAAACGATTGAATCAATTTCAGCCGTTTTAGTAAAAAAAAAAAAATACACATGATAGATTAGTATTTTTTTTACCTATCTTACTAATATTATAAATGCGAAAGTTACGATGTTTGGATGTTTGGATGTTTGTTACTCAATCACGCCAAAACGGCTGGACGGATCTGGATTAAATTTGGCACAGGCATAGGATACACTCCGGAATAGGACATAGGCTACTTTTTATCCCGGAAACCCCAACCCTAACCCCAATACCACGCGGGCGAAGCCGCGGGCAAAAGCTAGTGTAAAACACTAGCGACAGCCCCTTTAAATTCCTGATCAATATTGATTTCATCATTACCGTGTTTGTGTGTGTGTGTGCGTAGAAGTCAATACCGATTTTGCTGGGTTTTGGTGTACTATAAAGTTTTATTCTATTTTACCAAATTTTTCAATAAAACACGACCTAAGCAAATTTATGTGTAATTACAATGCTCGAAATATGATTGTATGTAACTGATCGATAATTGTAACATAATTATCTAATCCGGGTTTTGTATATTAATCTAGTTAGTTTTTGTATAGCCAAGGCGTAAAAACAAAAAAAAAACTACTACACGCTATGGGCACGTGGTGCTGTTCTAATAACCTGACCTAATTTTTTCCACCCAAATAATTGTATCTTTAATAATATGGGCCTCAGCCTACCAACAGAAATCCAATAAAATTTATATAAGGCTTATCGTTACTGAAATAAATATTATTTCTTCATGCTCCAAATAAACCACAATACAAACAAATAGAAATATGAAAATTACGCCCGACAAACTATGAAACAAGATTTTATCTCTACTCATTTAATTAATATTACAAGTACTATTGAAACAATAAGAGTATTGTACCAATTTATACAATAGAACCTTTTGTAGGTCAAATGTACCGGGGACCTTTCATTTTTATTGTTGAGCGTGAAACAATGAAATACGGTGACCGGTTCGATCCGCTTCGAACGACTTGAAACCGGATCGAGCCAGTTTACGGCAGTTTCCAACGAACTTTTTTGAATTGATTTTCAATACGGCCGTGTAGGTGAATTTTATATCGCAGTTGGTTATTACTTGTTGGATTTTTTATTCCAGCAAAGGCAATTGATGGTTCTTTTAAAACTTCATGTTTTAAAAAGAACTTTACAACCTAAAATTGAAGCGAACCGATTAATCAATGCCTTTTCTGAATTAAGTAGGGGTCAGCTTCCAGTCTGTTTGGATAAAGCTGAATACCAGAATTTTACATGGATGGATCTAGATGATACTTTTCTTCGTAAAAAAATAGTCAAATTACTCCTCTGGGTATAGGTGAAATAAGGAGTGTCAATATTTTTTTCACTAAAATCCATCTATGTTTATTCAGTTACGGTTAGCGATCCTTAGTAATACTTTTGAACGATCCGGCGATAAGTTGGCAAACATCGGCCATAGTGGATGCCGTTAACGTTGCTGACAGCTCTTTTACCGTGAGTAGTACAAAACGCGCCAGCGACCCGGATTTGGTCCTCAACATACTACGAGCTACTAGTTGCTCGTTGTCCGCAAGCCCATGCGTATGGTAACTTAGAAACGCTCTTCGGCTCCTGAAGGCAATTTCTGCTTCAAGATATTACCTAGCCTGTGCGTTTACTATTTTTAGAGTACGAACTGTGGTGTGTTATTATGTGTTGTATTGTTACAAATGGAAACACAAAAACTTCGGCCGAACAAATTACAATTATCGAAAAAAAAGGAAAGCAAACTTAAATATTTGAAATAACGTCTATCGCTAGCTATTCGGGCAGAGCTTCCGTACTTCGTGATGACCGCCGACAAAATGGACAAGTACCGCCAGCCGCCTTCCTTATATAGGCCGTCGTAGTGTTGTGACTCTTTTATTGAATTTTCTGCTAATAGTATTATATTGTTTGAGAAGCCGTTTGTTAAGTTAATTACAAAACATTTAATATAATATTTCTTCTTGTTCGGTCATTGACATCCTGTCGATCCCTAATCTTCCTTTTTTTTTGCATAAACCTTATAGGTTAACTTTACTATGCCAGTTCGCAATTTGCATGTCATTTTTTTGGTCAGTCACCGCAGTACCTAATGTTATAAGCTTTTGATAATAATGGTACCCATCCAAATCACGCCTAAGTGCATGCATAGTATGCTGTCCAGTTAAAAGGATTGTTCTCGTTACATTTCCATGCTAGACCTTATTACATTACCTCGACGTCCGACCGTCCAGTTACCGTCCGGACCGGGCCCAAGTCGTAGACGTCACGTATCGTTTAACGCAAGCCTCAAAGAGGCGTTAGAAAACTGTAGGGACCTAACTGGATCGAAGCCGAATGGCGCCATAGGGCAGTGAAAAACGTTGCACCCGGGGCCCTAGAACGAAGGCAAAAAAGGAACTTGAGGTTTTTTATTTAGTAAAACTCTGACACTATCTCCCGTCCCGCCCAAGGGCGCAAAGAAGTCATTTGATGATTTTTACCTCATTTTTACCAAAAATAAAAGATACAGTTACTGTTCAAATTCTTATGAACTAATCAGTTTAATTTACAAAAACCAAAAGTTTGTCCCTAATAACTTCACCATATCACTGAATTACTTAGTTCAACACCTAGAGGAACTTGGAAATTTAATTAAGAATTAAATATCTCATTTAGATTGATTAAGCTTTTTAAGTTACCTAAATGGAAATTTATTCGATGAATGGATTTTATCTAAGAACTGTCAAAAGGTTTTTGAAAAGATAGATGATAATCGCAGGGTCGTAGACCCTGAGGGATTATGTATGCTGGAGTAGGTATTTAGCGGGATTTTTTTTTAACTTAAATGAAACTATATTTAGACATTATATATATTCTCTTTATTAAGATTAAAATAAGCTATAAATATTTTGTACTTAACCTAACTATGTACCTACGTATAAAACGAAAACACGAATGTTCCTTCTCCTTGCGTCGTATTCATGCTTCATCACTTTCACTCGCACGACCTTTTTGCATTTGTTTCTGTGTATTAAATATAAATAAATAGATAATTTACTGGCGTAAAAGATATGAAAAAATAGAGTGAGTTTGCGACCAAAAGTTTTCTTTCAACATAAGGGGCAGAACATTGTTCGGGATTTGCACTACGAAAGCCTTAAAATTGACATTACGGTTTTTTTTTTTACATTACAGTGTGACTACAGTGGTTGTACCCTCAGAGCGAAGTTCGTCTTATTGTACACGTACTCCACGATGTCTTCCATCTTTGTGTTGTGACGCAGGTTTTTTTTTGATGGTATAATCATCGAATGACGAATCCCACCAATGGGCAGAGCGGAAGACAGTGTCAGCTGTCTCCCGCTCTGCCCAAGGAAGAACAGACAAAGGACGACGAAGGGAAGAACGGTGGGTCGTATAGTCAGTACAAATATATAAAACAACAGAACTTGTGCTGACTAAACGACCCACTGTTTCTTCCTGCCTTAGTTCTAGGGCCCCGGTGTCCGCTTTCGCATCAACCCTTGGCCCCAGAAGGCTTCAACCCTGCTGGGCCCCTACAATTGCTGACAACTTCTTGAAGCGCGCGGGAACAGTGTGCACCTTCGACGACTAGGGCTCGGTTCGGACAGTTACCGGATGGGCAGACAGCGAGCTACTCATTGTTCGCCGTCTGCAAGCCCGTGCTTGTGATGCAGGTGGGAGATGTATACAGGAGTGTTCGGCAACACGGCATTCTCTACCGTTCAACCTTTGACTTAAAATTCCCTATTCCATAGTTAATGTTTTTATTTAAATCATTAGACGACATCCAGCTGATTAAAAAGTTCTGTTTAATTAGGACCTCTTTAGTTGTTTGAAAACTAATTAGTTCAAAGCTTTATTATAATTAAATGACATAAACACTATTTCGATCTGTGAATATTAGAAATTCTGATAGAAATAAGACTGTTGTCGAATTGTCTTCAAACGTAGAGGCCCAACAGCAGGGCCAAAGCCTACTGGGCTCCCGGTCCGGTTTCTGAAAGGAAGGTCCGACCCCGGTATGAGGACTAAGAAGGAATGGGGTGAGTCGTTTATTCAGTGAGAGTCTGACACTGTTTCCCGCTCCGTACAAGGGCGATTCGTTATTAAATTATCTTATCTTTTTCCCATCATACAAAAAACCAGTAATTGACTACACATATACAAATCAAATAAACTTATAGACAAGTATCTAGCAATTCCTTAGAGATAAGCACGACATGCATAACTTTATTGTAAGTAGATGCCTATTTAAAACTAAGTTACTGAATATAATTGCTGCTTTAACTAAATTAAGTTAACATGTTAGCTTAAACATTTTTGATTTTTAATCGTTTTTGCATTGATTTTTAATCGATTATTGCGCATTCAAGGTCAACCATCCATAAAAAATCATTAGTTTCAACATTAGTGATGAGGATTATAACCGATTTTCGGATCTCGATCGAAGTGGAAGCCAAAATCTGTGCGAAACCATAGCAAATGGTTTATCTTATATTCCGCGTACTATACCGTGCGTATGTATAATTTACACGAAGTTTACGGTAGAGTGAGCTCAGACGTTAAATAACGCCTTATGTCTCCAATTCTCCAAAGTTGTGTTTATTTTCGGTAACAGGGATTTGTCTACGTATATACTCTTTCAGTCTGTTTCACAAAGTTGTCTGATTCTTGGAACAGGTCCTTTCTCTCGTGGGTTCAAAGGTAAATGCTAAAGTTACGTGATACAGTAGCAGTTGCTGACGGTATTGTTCACTGTAATTTATTCCCACGAACGTCTAAGCGTAGCAGGCGCCATTTTTCTTCCTTTAAAAGTTTTGTAGATTTAGAAACTGCTGCTTTCGTAGCTGTTTATTTTTCGGAAATTAGTGATGTTATTGTGTTTGATTATCTTTGTGAGTTTACGTATTATATAATTATTTCAGGATTTAGCTTTTTCACTGGTTCGATTTGGGTATAAATAATATAAAGTACTTATACTTCTCATACGGAACACAACAGTCTCTTGAGGCGCCCTGATATGATGAGGCCCTGGTATATATGGCATCGTAGGAATAGGGTAGGTAGGTTGTTTAGTCAGTAAGAGTTAGACACTGTTTCCCGCTCCACCTACGGGCGGGATTCGTCATTAGATGATTTTTCCCACCATAAAAAAGGCCCTTGGAACAATACGCGCCGTCGACAACTTGGGTCCGGTTTGGACGATTACTAGACGGTAACAATAATGGTCACAGCCATGCCCGACATATGCTATGGTAACAATTAATCCCTGGCCGAGTTAAAACCCAGCTCTTGGGTCACACGTGCTAACAAAGCGTCTCAAAACATTAATTTACACGGTTTTTGTTGTTTATACCAAAGTGGACATTCAATCGTAAACAACCACAGTAAAAGTATTGTCTCACGGCTATTTTAAGGAGAAATCTCCGCCGCTCAGGATAGGTCACGTAGGTAGTATTAGGTGCTGTGTTTGTGTCGAGATAGTACTCCTAGTGGATAGTACAGTCGTGCTGCAGTGTGCTTATTTTGCAGCAAACAGTAAATAAACACAATGACATTTATTTGTTCCGTACAACATCGCCATGTTAAATTTTGATCGTTTTATTCCCTTCTTCTTTTCAAATCGATGGCAAACTCATTAAATTGTTTGAGCCTAGTAGGTGGCTATGTTAATTGCAGCACCGGTGTCACTCATTAAATCCTCCAAAGTGCAGGTTTATTGGCACCTAAGACACTCCAACGTGTGGCTCATGTCTTGAGCTGCACGGCACTACATTGAGTATCCGGTGGGTCTAATATATCGGCGCAAATATCTTTAACAATACGCAGAGCGCACGTACAACGAAACGTTACGAACTACTGACGCGGCGCGCCCCGCGTCAAAAGTGAAAGGCAAAAAGTTTATAAAAGGAGTGTGCGGCGCGTGAGCGGTCATTAGTTCGTCGACATCGGAGCTGATCGGACGTTCTTAAATAGCAATTGATAAGGTAATACTCTCGAAACGGGCAGAATCAATTTAATTAATTGGTAGCAACGCCCGCGCTACATTAACTTGTGGTCGTCGTCACTTGTTGCGTACAAACGTACTAACTACCTACAGGTTATTGACTCGCTCAGCTGATGGACATAAAATTTAATTTCGTACCTACATTAGTAAATTGATTCGAGTTAAAAAAGTCCTAATTTTTTTAATTTTACCTTTACTAATCCACAGTGTTTCATGTACCGGATCTACCCTCCACTGGATTAAAACGATCAAAATTTAACCGCGTATTGGGAAGTAACTACCAAAAGACAGCCACTGCTAATTTACAAAATGCTATTCCTAGTTAGTGTAAAAATATAATACCTACATATTTAATATTTAAGTTCCAATTAGTTAATGATGAGTAATAAACATTTATTAGATAGTACAAACAAGTTTCTTCTTAGTTTCCGACCTTTTATAACTTCAAAAAAAACTTCAAATTTTCCTGTCTGTTATTTTTTTTAATAACCCAGTCAACGTCCTTATCTTCTTTGACTTTCTCAAAGCCTAGGCAACGACATCGAATTTTATTTTTGGACCCAAGAAGGTCCTACAATTTATTCAAGGACCTGGTAACATACGCAGAAGTTATTTCTAAGGGTACTTGATTATCATAATTTGATGTGAAAAACTTGTTGAATTTACATTAAATAACAAAGTGAAGGACTTTTCCATTAATGTTATTAGAGTTTTCTTTTATTAGAATATATGGTAACAGATGTCTTTTGAAATGAAAGTCTCTGTTTAAGAGGGTTCTTCCCAGCTGCCATCGTGAGTATGTCTAAAAAGCTTGTTGTTTCGTCCAACGCATTCCAACGTAATGTTTTGCAAAAAGGTACCGTGAAAAAATAGGGATAACACCAGAACGCTCTTTTGGCATTTGGTAATTCCGAATATTTTGCGAATTTTGTCCCTGGAAATATTTTGTAAAAACCTTCAAAGTATTTGATAAAAATGTTTGTCATTCAGAATCACGATTAAAAATGTGAAGATAAGGATTCTTTAGATCATCATCATTTCAGCCAGAAGACATCCGCAGTTGGACATGGCCTCCCCAAGTGTCATGTTAATAGCCGGTCCGTCTTAGTTGTTATTACATTGTGAAGAGCTAAAGTTCACGCAAAATAGCTGATATTCAAAAGTCTTTACAGGTTAGTTTTAGACTACTTTATATTTAGATTTCAATAGAAGTCTAGATAAAAAGATAGAAAAATATGTGTCCACCTCCTCGATTCGTATTCTTCATTTCTGAGTGTATGTAATGTAATGTAATGTAATGTAATGCGCCTGGCTGGGTTTGAACCCGCGACCTACTACACGCAAGTCGGGGCCGTTACCACTCGGCCACCACTGCTCTCCAAGACATTATTGTTTTAAGACAATAATGGCTAGCTATCCGAAAAAGCTTTTTAAATCGGTCTGATCATTATTTTTAACAACCCTAAATACCGAAGGCCATTTTCAGTAGCGTTGTTTGGCCATTTGGTGTTTCCAATAACTGTTTAAATTGATGGTCAAATAGATTTAACCACGATCAATTTTGGATTTCAGTTCTTCATAATGAAATCAATGTTTATTTTTAGAAATAAATATGTAGTTGTATCACATTTTGCAGGAATATATTAGTAGCTAATCACGTATAACATTAATAATTAAAAAAAACAAACCGGCCAAGTGCGAGTCGAACTTACACACTAATGATTCAGCATGTTTGCAAAAAATCAATTTGTTTTTATTGTGGGTTATGGCGACAATAGAAAACCATCGTCTGTGACAATTTCAACTGTCTTGCTATCACGGTTCATTTGCCTGGTGACATACAGAGGAACAGTGGAGTTTTAATAATAGGGTCCTGTATTTACCCTTTTAGTTCTTCTTCGTGTTACTACCTACCACTGGCACCAGCGATCCACAACCAAAAATTCTCAGCTAATGGTTCTTAGTGTTAGATTAAAGTGGTGAGAAATAAACGTTATTATTATTATTTATTTGTCGGTATAACTCTTGACGGAGTAGTCCTGGTCATCACTTTAGGTGTTGGTGGCAAGCTTCACAACACGTCGCCACTTCTCTCCAATGGCCACCTTCCTCGTGCATTCATGCAGTGTCGATGAGCCTTTTCTTGTTTTATCAGTCCATAGGCGATCTTCAACACCATTTGTTTACGGAACTTTAAAAACCTTCTTCATATGAACAAAAGTGATAATGCACTAAAGTTGATGTATAATAGTGATAAAATTGCAGTAAAGATTCTTATAGTGCATTTCCATATAAATATGCAGTTTAGTTTTGATGGTTATATATGTTTATTGAATGTTATGTTTATGGATTGTGAGCTTTACTACATTTTGAATATTTTTTAGTTTAGATGTATGATTAAATAATGTGGTAAGATTAGTAATATATTAGTTACTAGCTTTTGCCCGCAGCTTCGCTCGCGTACATAAAATATAGCCTATGTCACTCAGGAGTAAAGCAGCTTTCTATTGTTGTTTAAATTTTTCCAATCGGACCAGTAATTCTAGAGATTACCCCCTACAAACAAAAAAACAAACTTTACCTCTTTATTATATTAGTGTAGATTATCCTCATGTGGAAATTTCTCTCCAATTGTGATGTTAAGCTCACCAGAGTACATCAGCTGTTGTTTGTCAATAAGGAAAAATGAAAAAGTTTTCAGGACCTAAATCTATATTCTGAATCGAAATATTCCACTACATAAAATAGCACTTAATCTATACTCCAACATTTTATATCTCTCGGGGTATCTTCCCGGGACCGAAATTTCACAATTTTGTCAAATAATGTACCAGGGGACCGAATAAAATTATGACAGACATGTGCGGTCACATCATTTCAATTAATCAATGATGGTTCGTGCCCCGGAAACCCTATTAGGCATTCCAACTGCTCTGGTTTACATTATAGACATACAGATTTTGCTGACGTATGATAGTGTTCGGCAGGCGGACGGTGCTGCCAACATTCAGCCTCAAATGCCAATATACTGGATCAAATGCCGAACGTTTTGGATCAAATTGGTGGTCGGACTATCGTTAAGTGATTACAAGCTAACACGTTGTCTTAATTGAAGATGATTCGTATCTTGAATGCCGGATGGTAGGTAGTGATTCAGTATGAATGGATTGCATGGTTTAATTGGTATTAGATTACCGTATAAGGAAGGTAATAGTTATTTAGACAGTGGAGTATTTTGAAGTTTTAAAGATTTTGTTCTATTCTTATTAAAAGTTAATCTCGACGAACACGCGTAATGTATTATCTGAAAATATATGTATGTAGTAGTAAAATGAGTGGCTAGGAGATAAAGCAGTATCTTAAATCCGCGAACGGCATGTTGAATCCCGAACGAAACGAGGGTTACTTAGTTTTAATCCCGAATGCAGTGAGGGATTTATATAATTAACTCCTGAGCACTGTGAGGAAGTTTGAGTATGGATTGTATGAAGAAGTTACCTTGGGGCACGCAAAGAGCAATTGAAGGAATCTTGGGTTCATTTTCGTCACTGCAAAAAATAAATATAAATAGGCAAAAAATTAAGTTGTATAATTTTGTCGTCAGTTACGTCACACAATTCGGTAAAGTTAAAACAAGAAGCGCCATCCTTCTACAAAATACATACATAGATGTAGAATTCGAATCTCGACTGATGGTTTGAGCTCACTAATTGATTTGGCAAGGCCGGATTTCTGCAGTCAATCTGTTAAGTTTCCAAGCCGTTAACATTGCATACGTAACTTCGAGTCGTAGAAGATTTTAGTACTGCATGAAATACTGGGAAGTATGCGCAATATCAGCGCAAACTAGTTTGTTTTATAACTCTAACTTCAACACCTCGTAACTAGTACAGGGTCTTGTGGTCATGATCTTCAGTTTCCTACTTCATGTAAGTTGGTAGCTAGTAATTTTATATATTATGTTTTGTGAATGTACTGTTTATTTCATTATTTCTGTTTTGGAACTCTTCAAAAGAATCATAGCAGAACTCTGTAGTAATAAGTAAAATTGCTTTCTGCCTGATCACTTAAAAAAATTCGCTTGAATCCTGCGCTCCAAACCAAATCCTTCAAATTTTCGAGTGCAAGCAAAAATGAACTTAGCGGTGGTCAGGTTTTTTTTATGGTGGGAAAAATCATCGAATCCCGCCCTTGGGCGAAGCGGGAGACGGTGTCAGACTTCTACTGACTAAACGATCCACCATTCCTTCCTGCTTTAGTTCCAGGGCCCTTGGCCCCAGAGCGGTGGAAATGTTTTTGATAGTACATGTAGTCGGTAATTGACTAAAGGAAGTAGATAGATAGATAGATAGATAGATTAAACTTTATTGTACACCAAAAAGTTACAGAACTTATACATAAACTAAAAAAAAAAACAAATTACAAAAATAGGTTTGAAGTGAAGTTACGTGAAACAAGTTTTCAAGTAAAATGTTTTTTTCATAGTAAGCTATTATTAGTCCAGTGCAAATAGCACTGTTAATGATAAAAAGTGGCGGTAATATATAGCGCGATCAGTACTTCCATTCCGATCACCTAAACGGATAAACTTTTTCCATTCCGATCACTTGAAACCGACCAATTGGTTGATCGGAATGGAAATCGATCGGATCACCTTTCGTTATTCCATTCTGATCAACTAAACCGACCAACTAATTGTGCGGATTGAATTACATCGGATCACTATCTGTAGTACCATTACTAGTTCCAAGATGGAACTTGTGATGTTTTTTTTTAATCTTGAAAATCACTTGTGTTTTTTTTATGGGTGAAAAAAATCATTAGAGTTAAAAACCCTTGTGAAATTTCTTAAAAATTCTTACGGTTCGAAAAATATCACAATTAAAAACACTTGTAAAATTTCTAATGGTTGGAAAAACATCAGAGTTAAAAACACATGTAAAATTTTTTAATAGTGGAAAAACAGTTTCCTCAAAGATACAAGTTTTTAGTTGAAGGACAGAAACGAATAATGCTTGAATAAAAAAACTTTTACGAATCATATTATTTAAATCATAATTCAGTAGCGACTAAAATAAAGTTACATTACTATAAAGAAACAAAGTAATAATTATGCTAATTAGCTTATGCATTGTAAACAATTTTAATTTTTAGAAGTATGGTTTTGTTTTCAATACTGTATTACTGTTTTTTTTTACAGTGTAACTATTTAAAAATGTAATCAACTTAAAACCCTAAATAGTCAGTATACTAAAATAAATGCAGAATTATATTATACATAAATAGAAGAAACTTTCCATTCTGTTCTGTCACCCGTCACGCTATCATTTACTCCCTTTTCTTTTACATCACTTCTCAAACAAATTATCAACCTTGAATTATTGTTGAAATGAATACTGTTGTATCTGTATAATTTTGACTAAACGACCTACCCCGTTCCTTCCTTGCCTTGATTCCAGGTCTGATAATACGCTTTTACATCATCCCTTGGCACCAAGTGGTAATATAGCAACCTACAATAAATAAATTGAGTAAATTTGATTAATTTCTATAGAGTTACTTAATACAAGTGTTTTTCCACTCTTAAGAAATTTCACAAGTGTTTTTACCTCTAGCGTTTTTTCACCCTTAAGAAATTTCACAAGTGTTTTTACCTCTAGTGTTTTTTCACCCTTAAGAAATTTCACAAGTGTTTTTACCTCTAGTGTTTTTTCACCCTTAAGGAATTTCACAAGTGTTTTTGACTCGAGTGTTTTTCCACTCTTAAGAAATTTCACAAGTGCCTAAAATGATAAAGTGTAATTAATAATGACAAAATTAACCATCAGTTGTAGTGACCACAATCCACCATGCAGTCCATAATAAACTACCAGCTTTAAAAAAATACGAAAATCTGGTAGTCACGAACTCTCACTCTATTAGTCAGACATTTATTCATCGTCTATTATAAATAATCAGTTCATTAATGCACCTTACTTAAATAGGTTTAGTACCAAAGTTGTGTAGATAGGACAAATTTAAACTGAGTGAATTATTCCTATCGGATCACCTAAATAGTTGTACCGTTGGGAACGAAAATAGTTGATCCGTTTCAAAGTTGATCAGATTGGAAACAAATCCTTCACCGAGTTCCATTACGATCAATCAGTTGATCCGTTCAGGTGATCGGAATGGAAGTACTGAGCGCGATATATGCCTATATAATTTAAATTCCTCAATACGAGCCCCACGAGGTCAAACTCGATGAGGTTGTGTCATTTAATTACAGAGTTCGTATGGCCTCCTTCCAGTTCTATCATCAGATCAAATCTACGACATGATAATTTTGCATTGTTTTCATTGCAAGATTTGATTACAAAGATCGGTATAGGTTACACGAAAAACTTTGTAAACATGCCGAGAGTTCATCAGATGCGAGATGCACAGGATCAACTGAGAGAATTATAATGAGACTGACATTTCATGTCAGTCTCTGATTTACATATATACTCATAATATTAAATTTTTATAATAAATATGAATAAGTTTATATATATAATGTTGCATTTTTCGAACTAAGTCCAGGCTCGGCCTTGACTACTATTTTACCTGATGGAAAGCGACGAGATAGTCAACAATAGAGCGCGCTTGCCCAGAAACAACTTATTCAGACCCCTTTAGTTATCAAAATACACAGACTCCTACATGAATTTCCACTCCTTAAAATTAAATGTACGCACGTAAAATGTGTTGCCAAAAGAGTTACGCAATTTTTTTTGTTATTTCTTTTTTTTTCTGTAGCCCTTACTGTCCCACTGCTGGACAAAGGCCTCTTCCAAGTCCTTCCAAGTCTTTTCCTGTGCTATCTTGGACTAGTCCTCTCGGTACGCGTTTAGATCATCCCGCCACCTCTTTCTTAATTTTTTTTGTTATATCACTATTTTATTCAAGTTTAAAGTTTACTTTTGGTAGGTACCTTTTGACAGAACTGTAACAAATAAATCAAATATTGCATCAAAATAATTTCAAACTCCAATTTCCATAATATTTACAAAAAATGAGTAAGCCCTCCATAATTAAATCAAATATTGCATCAAAATAATTTCATACTCCAATTTCCATAATATTTACAAAATATGAGTAAGCCCACCATAATTAAATCAAATATTGCATCAAAATAATTTCATACTCCAATTTCCATAATATTTACAAAATATGAGTAAGCCCACCATAATTAAATCAAATATTGCATCAAAATAATTTCATACTCCAATTTCCATAATATTTACAAAATATGAGTAAGCCCACCATAATTAAATCAAATATTGCATCAAAATAATTTCATACTCCAATTTCCATAATATTTACAAAATATGAGTAAGCCCACCATAATTAAATCAAATATTGCATCAAAATAATTTCATACTCCAATTTCCATAATATTTACAAAATATGAGTAAGCCCACCATAATCTCATTACCTTGTTTGTGTCGGTCGTAGATAAGTGTTTTTTAAACGATCATACTGTAGTCATCAGCCAAATTACTTGGCGTGACGAAGGCGGCCATTAACCAATTAACTTGAGATTGTTTACGACAAAGTAGGTACTGTTAAGTATTGTCTGAGTTTGGATTGTTTATTTTTAGATTTGTGTGAACTGTGCTTTAGTTTTAAAGTGTCAGTTTTTATGTTAGTGGTGGTTTTTTATTGAAACATATTTAATACCACTAGTCATTTTATTTTATGCAGAAAAGTTTTTCTTTTCTGAGCCGCAGGCGAGAGGGTATTAGAGAGCTGAGACTGCAGTGACAAATTTTCACTTGTATCAAACGACATTTTCAATACAATTACGAGATAAATAAATTGGGACTGATCAGTGTCCCATAGGGATCGTTAAGCGCAGTCTTATACGATAATCATGGTGGGGGTGAACTTGCGGGCTTTACCGCACTAGTGCCTAAAACTAGTAATTGCGTGCTTAAAAGCAGTAGGGATAGGGAGAATTTTCGAATATATATTTTTTTTGTTTTGAATCGATTTACTATTTATTAGATTTACTATCGACACCTACATCATTTACATTATGATAAATGCGGCAAATAAGTTGAACCAAAATGGGCATTGCTTTAGTTTTGCACAACCCTCCGCTGCGCTGCAGTTGTATTGAAATTCGAAAATGTATTACAGCAAACTTAAGTTCGACCGCCTTTTAAGTTATAAGTAGGTTTTTATTTATTTGTAAGAATGAGAAAAAATAAAAACTTCATGCAACACAAAGGTACACAAGCGGACTTAATGCCTAAAGCATTCTCTAACAGCCAACCAAGGGTGGTGAAGAGAAAACATGGCAGGTGCATAAAAAAATAATAATTAAAAAGATTATTAATAAAATAATAATTAAAAAGATTATTAATAAAATAATAATTAAAAAGATTATTAATAAAATAATAATTAAAAAGATTATTAATAAAATAATAATTAAAAAGATTATTAATAAAATAATAATTAAAAAGATTATTAATAAAATAATAATTAAAAAGATTATTAATAAAATAATAATTAAAAAGATTATTAATAAAATCCAGGGTTATATGCCTCGTACAATATCATTGATTGCAGAAAAGGTTTTAGTTTTTATATTTCAATCTATAGCAATAATTTCCTGACATAGTTTGCACCAGACAGACGGGTTTAATCAGATCCAGAACAGATTGAAAGCAATCCCAGTCTCGCAAATGTGCTCAAAGGAAAAATCTGATAGGATTAAAAATACGACAAGGATTTTTAAAGTCAGATTTTTCGATTTTCATGATGAATATGAATTTTTTTACTTGCATTAGATACAGACCTGGTGGCGGATGAAAAAGTTTGTCGCAAAAAAAAAGAGACAAACTTTGACGAATGAATTGTCTACAACCAATGCTTTTCATTATCGTATAGTACCGTGTTGCTATATGATGCTTTAGAAATAGGAAGTTATAATTGTTTATTCGTGGTACTTATTCATGTGCCACTTTCACTTCAGTCAAGCTCTTTTTCTTCGACATCTGTTACTTGTGTAATGGAGGACCGTGTGATGATGCGTATTTACTTAACACCTTTTACGCTGCGTTTCATAGTCCGATGTCAAATGTAGAGTTTGGACTTTTATTGTTAATTAAATTATCAATTTTATGCACCAAAAGTCAAGATGGGTGGGATGCACATGCCAATGAGTATTTTTTTTATAATTTAAGCTATTGTTTGACTTCGATCCCACCTGATGGCAAGCAGTGATGTAATCGTTCATGGTGAGGCGTACTATTTTATTAAGAAAGCGAACGTTCGCACACTTATTTTATTATTTTCTATTATGTCCCTAATTACGGTATTCAAAAGGTTGATTCCAAATAACTAGAGTTATATCTACTCGTACCTATTGAAATATCCTGAAACGTTTGTTCCTTGTGGTCTTGTCGACATAATGATCCGAGCCAGACGTTCGGTTACAGAGAAACTTGGACAATTACTGACATGTGCTCCTTCGAAGTCGCAAGTTCCTCGTTAGAAATAGAGATGGGACACGTCTTTGTGTTTGCGAATCGATGGAAATTTTCGCAGTGGATACGTGATCGGGAGTAATGTGGAATGAATTATAGGCACATGTTTGAAACTTTTGTGCGTATTCTCAACAAAGGGCTGTCACATACCTTTTTGACAGAAAATGATACGTGCACAATTAGAGAAGAGTAGCTGCGTTACACCAATGATTTTCTATTAGCGATCTCACTAAACTCTTAGTACAAAAAGTATGGCAATGATATTACCAGCGGAGTATGCTGCATATAATTTATGAGGTATATACCATATCTGGTTTCTGCCAGTGGCTTTGCCAGCGTGAAAGTAAATTTACTCTTTACAAACTTTAGACCTTAATTTCCCTAGTATATACCTTAGGAGGAGAAATTTGATAAATCCTCTCTACGTTAGGAAATTATGTACTCCTAGACCTAGTAGTTTCGGCTAAGACTGATGTCAGTCACCTTTATAATCTTTCCGTAATTATTCTCACCTAGCACACACAGCCATACTGGCACGTATGGCTGTATGCAGACATTTGCAAAACGCACCTGGTGCTACCACACAGTCTCTATTTTTTATATAATTAAGTCACTTTCTTACGCACTATAATAGCTTGGAAACTGAAAAAGCGTACATTTTTAACGAACCACATTGGTGTGGCAATCTCAACAGCATTTTATAAGCATTATTATAGTGAATACGCGGGACGATTACAGCCTCTTGTGTAAACCGAAGCCACAGGCCGTTCGAGTAAAAAGATATGGGTAGTCTGCTTTTAAAAGTTTAATTTCATTATATATTTTGTACTTACCAAGTGGCGAGAAAAGTTTTTTGTCTGTGCTTGCTGATCCGCCGCTATTATAATATAAAACTTTTACTGATAAAGAGTAATTGTTAAGTACCATAGGTTAAAGATCTGGGGCTAAGAGTTGATGCGAAAGCGAGACACCGGGGCCCTGGAACTAAGGCAGGAAGGAACGGTGGGTTGTTAAGTCAGTAGAAGTCTGACAATGTCTCACCATCCGCCCAAGGGCGGTATTCGTCATTCGATGATTTTTCCCACCATATAAAAAACCATAGGTTTAAGATTTAAGTTTGCCGTTGAATAGACTCCAGAGGTAACTACAAAGAAACGATGTAGCCAACACACATTTGACACCCAACTCAGATTAATCAGTCATGTCAAAACTTAATCTAGGTAATTACTAAACACACAACGACAAATTACACTAGTTCTCCAAAACTGATAGTTGGAAATAAATCTACACGAAATACTCTGCAATAATTTTAGTAGTAGCTTTGGTCTAGTCCGGAACAGAACGAAAATGGCTCCCAGCTGACGTATTGCTAGAATTTATGCGGAATTTTGGATCGGAATGGCTGCTGAATTAATGTTTAAAAATTGCTAAAAGATAATAGAGTATAACTACATGGAAATTGATATTTGAAGTCACAGTGATCTCTAAGATATGTCGGGAACAATGGAAGAAATGGAGGGTGGCCTTTGTTCTGTAATGGATCAACCACGTAGCGTTTCGAACAATGACCATTGCTGAACAAAATATCGAAGACATGTGACATCCACAAACCCACATTAGTCCTGTGTGGTAGGTTACGGCCCATTACTCTCCTC